>OX465597.1:148753515-150003515 GCA_950022295.1 Bromus sterilis
ATGTCTTTGGACATACAAATGATGAAAGATTTACATTTCTTGGTGCTATAATAGTTGCCAATGAAAATTAATGTATTTACTTATGAGCTTCATTTCCATCAAAATTAATGAATACATGCACTTTGCATATTGCTTTGTGTGAAATATGAAGTGCCTATGTTTCTCTCACCCATATCATGCATGATACTGGAGCATGCTATCTGTTTTCTCCTTAAAATTTTAGGGAATTTCTTTGTGTTTATTCTCCTTGCAATTCCCTAAACTTTTCAAATGTATTCATCTTTAACACTATGAAGGAGAGTTTAGATCAAAATGGCTTATCATGAAAGATATTTTTGGAGCGTAGAGCCATGTGAGAGAGATAATTGATGGTGGATAGGAAAAATGAGAAGAAAAAAAGAGTAATTTAGAAATGAAAAATGACATCTTAATTTATTTGTCTCGAGAACTGAATTTAAATTGAACCTACTTACCAAATTTCTCACAAAACATAAGATAAATCATGTGCATGATTTGACACACATTTGTGCAGATGTAAATCATAAGTTAACATACTATAATATTTATATCCCGTTGCAACGCATCGGCATTGTCCTAGTCTTTAAAAAAAATCTCTACTCGTAAAAAAAAGGAATTTTTCTTCCTCCTTCGTTTTGTCCCTCGTTCGAGCAGAGAAAAATTTGTCCGTTATAACTGACTAGAAAAAATGCCCGTGCGTTGCAACGGGAGGTTTTTTTTCATACCCAAATAAGTATTGTGTACTCAAACCAGAGAGCAATTTATTAAGAAGTACTTCTTACAGTAGCTCCACAAAGATCATTTTTCATGAGCTGAGAGCACGACATGTGTTGTGTGATGGGGTTTTCTTGTGATATTTTTATTTTGTTTTTAAGGGTTTAGATGTGTTTTCTTTTCTTTTTTCGGTTTTCACCACGAAAAGCATGGTCGTACCTCTTAAAAAAGAAAAACGCATTTTTTCGAGAGGTGTGATTGTGGGGGCATAAGTTTTATTCCGCAGAGGCACGTGTGTCTCTCGAAAATGAAAAAAAAACGTTTTTTGGGACACGGTTGTGCCTCTCGTGGAGGCTCACGTTTGCTTCCCTGAGAGACACATATTTGCTTCTTCTTGGGCGCATATTTGTTTTCGAGAGAGGCATGACTGTGTCTCCCGTGAAAAAAGTTCATCGAAACCTGTTAACATGGTACCTAGTTTCAAAGATCTTGACATCAGAAATCTTACAGTGAAAACGGTTTAGGATTTGGACGCACAGTTAAAGAGATAAATCGTAAAACACAAATTTATGAAAAAAAGGAAAACTCCATATTGCGATACTCGTCAACCGCGGAAGGGATGAGAGTGATCATCGCAACACGGATACCCCTCCTTAATTAGAAATTTCGTCAAGACCCCCTTAGATATTCTCTATTTCGACATGGCGCTCCACTCTTGTTGCCGCTTATCCTTCAAATTTATGCTAATAGATTCATATGAATATGACAAGATCCTTGACATTAAGTTACCGCTGATGATTGAATTTTATACAACCAAAGTTGATTAAGTATGGCCGATAACAATGGGTTACGGATTTTACCGCAACCGTAACAAAAAGTTACCATCGGCGATGAAATTCGCTACCATCAGGTGATTTCGTGAAGTACCCCATAGATATTCTCTATTTTAACATGGTGCTCCACTCGTGTTGTCTTTCAATATTCTGTATTTTGATATAGTGCTTCATTCTTGTTGCCGCTTATCCTTCAAATTTATGCTAATACTAGATAACTGATGGCGCGCATTGCTGCGCCCGTCTATTTGTAATGTTGAATGCTAGGGATTGACAATTTTTGAGTCATGTACATAAAAGTGAGCAGTAGATGTATGTATGATTTTGTGTAACTTTTAGTGCATTTGTAGTGTAAGATGTTAGCTATAACTGATCATTAGTTATTATGATTTCTTTATGTTGGGGTAGTACTGCCCGCACCGTGGATCATGAGTTCATAACATAGTAAACAGGATACCATAACAAAATCGGTTGGCTCTGTACCGTGTCCTGATGGGTCATCTATCGCCTCCTTCTGATGGGCGAAGAAAACATGCATGCATTATCTTAACCTAAAATGATTTGTTGTGCATTCAATCTTACCATATGTATGTCTTAGGAATTGTTGTGCCTGTCAATTTTTCTAATAAAATGGTAAGAACTTTCATAAATACACGATGAAGAATAAATAGAAAATCTTAGATGCTACAAATACTCTATTTGAAAAGAACACAATTTATATATCTCTTCTACAAGACTAATAAGCCCTAAATGCATAGAAATAGATGGTAATCGGCAAATTAGAAAACAAGAAGGTGTTGCCTCAACACATCTTGCAAATTAATTACAAAATTCAAACCAATTGTTACCCCGACAAATGTGAAGCTAGGAAATATTTAAGATAACAAAGTGAAACGTAAGGGTTGTAAGAAAGACACAGTGCAATGCTCGTGCATATTTTAGCTCGAAGTACAATATGTTGAATGTATAATGGTAGTTACACAAACCTGGTGAATCCTCACTACAGAACGGTGAAGTTAAATGGTCTCATACTAATGCTTCTTGATGGAAATAAATACTTAGGGTATTGCTTGGTTGCTCACCAAAGCCAGACTCACCAAAAATTTGGCATGCCTTTGACTTATGGCTACTTCTTGGCTCAAAAGAGTTTGTCAAGTCAAACACTTGTAAAGCCTGCAGAAAATAAATGGATAACACACATGTTTAAATGACCATGAAAAATGAAACCGTAGTACACATGTACCACATTTATCCTAATATGCATGTAAATATGAGGCATAAAGAAGGTGGCATTTTAACTGCCTTATTCAGTAATCACATAGAATATAAAGTCCACAAAACTAATTTTTAAAAAAGTTACCCAAACCAAAGAAGCAGGTTCCGGACCATGAAATTAATTTACAATGATGGAATGTACATACACTACCAAAACACCTTAGATCCTACTATCCTAGTATGCCGGCCTAGGGTGAAGAAGTAAACACCAATTAATTGAGTAACAAAATGTGTGGAGTGAAGATACTGTCTGTTTTGTGTTTTCAGTTAAGCACGACAACACCAACATTCAGGCATCCAAAAAACCTACTCAAGCTGAGAATTATGATATAGAAATCAGCATGAAAATAAAAGCACACATTTGATGTTAAAAAAGGAAATAATACATATCAGCTCATCTGTATTTTTCTTGTAGGGCTATTGCTGAATTTTACACTCATTTGCTGAGTGGGCCTTTGGCCCAAAGCACTTTGTAAATTCTGAAATTCTCTTGGTCCATTCATGCATAGCAAGTGGTGGGAAGTTTAGTACCACCTCGCTAGTGGAGGGAGAGCCACACCTCTTTATAAGGTGAGCTCCACTAGCACTTGTAAGAGCTTGAGAAGAGAAGTGCTACACGCGTGCTCCTCCTCCTCGCTCGCCTCGCCACGCCTCGTCACGACGCGCGCGAGCCGAGCCGAGGAAAAAGCTATGCGTACACTTATATTTTTGCAGCTCGCGAAAAATTAATGAGGCTCTACTCCCACGTCGGCCCGTCCCGCTGCGTCTATATAAACAGCACAAACCCTACCTTGGTCGTACCGCCATATGGTTCCTCCTCCTCGTTCCAGATCATTGCGCCGCTGCTCAAGTCTTCTCCATCCCTTCTTCCGGCGTGCACCGCAAGAAGGGACAACAGGCCTCCGAAACTCCGCCTCTCGAGATCCTGTACGGGAGAGGGGCGATCATGTTTTTGGGGAGCGCACTCGCGCGACTGCTGACAGCGACGACTACTTCTCCGACGATGACTTCTTCCCGGACGTCGGCAGCCTCTCCATCAACGACATGGGCGACACCAACACCAACACCAGCGGCTCCACACCCGCTGCACCGTACGTGATCTGTTCTTCCGTGTTTGAGATCATGTTGCATGTCGTGTTCCTAGCAATTGCTTTAGATGTGATCTCGTTGTCTACTGTTTTAGTAGATCGCATGGCTAGTTTGATCTGTTTCATTATTGCCATGGATTGTTTGTCTATTTCGTGGATTAAATCATATGCTAAATTGCTAATATATTCAACAATCCAAAAACCTGACTATAGGAAATTTACTGCATCTGGCTTACTTGCGTCTATGGAGCCGCCGCCTTTCAAGGGGGTGCACTATAAGCGGTGGCGCACGAGAGCAGTGTACTGGTTTCAGTCCATGCAATGCTATGACGCCACCAAGGGCAAGCCCGAGGGCGATCTTAATCCTGCACAGCAGGAGGCTTATGAGAAGATCGATACTCTCTTTAAGGGTGCCCTCCTTGGTATTCTTGATGATTCCATTGTGTATTCATATATGTCGTTTGATAACGGCAAGGACATGTGGGATGCGCTCGAGGCCAAGTTTGGGGCCTCGGACGCTGGCAGCGAATTGTATGTCATGGAACAATATTATGACTACAAGATGACTGATGAGCGCTCTGTTGTTCAACAAGCGCATGAGATACAGTCGCTTGCCAAAGAACTTGAGTACTTCAAGTGTGTGTTGCCGGACAAGTTTGTGGCCGGAAAAGGCAAGTTCGATAAAAAGAACAAGCCGCCACAGCCTACCAACTTCAAGAAGAATCCTAATAAGAAGAAGGGAGTGTGCCATGTTTGCGGCAGTGAAAAACATTGGGCCTCCAGCTGCCCTAATCTCTATGAGGAGCGCGTACCTGAGAATGGCGGCAAGACCGCCAATGTTGTCATTGACACGGAGATGAAAGACTCTGGGTACGTCCCTACAATTCTTTCATTATGTCAGTCTCCTGATTGGTTGATTGATACTGGTGCCAATGTTCATGTTTGTGCTGACGCCTCTATGTTTTCTTCTTATCAGGTCACAGGGACTTCCCCCGTGCTGATGGGGAACAGGTCATATGCTACTGTTCGTGGGGTCGGTACGGTGGATCTGAAGTTTACTTCGGGGAAGATCGTGCGACTGAAGAACGTTCATCATGTGCCCTCCATAAATAAAAATCTCGTTAGCGCTTCACGTTTGTGTCGAGATGGTTTTAAGTTGGTTTTCGAGTCCAATAAAGTTTTAATTTCCAAGTATGGACAATTCATTGGGAAAGGCTATGAATGCGGAGGCTTGTTCCGCCTATCTTTGTCAGATATTTGCACCAAAGTTGTTAATCACATTTGTTATGATAATGAGTCCAATGTTTGGCATTCTCGACTCTGTCACATTAACTTTGGTAGCATGACGCGGTTAGCTAATATGAGTTTAATTCCGAAGTTTCCTACTGTCAAGGGTTCCAAGTGCCAAGTATGCGTTCAAGCTAAGCAACCTCGCAAGTCCCTTAAGACTGCAGAGGCAAGAGACTTGGCACCACTGGAACTTATACATTCAGACCTTTGTGAGATGAATGGTGTGATGATAAAAGGTGGAAAGAAATATTTCATGACGTTGATTGATGACTCTACTAGATATTGTTATGTGTATCTTCTGAAATCTAAAGATGAGGCTTTAACTTACTTCAAAAACTATAAAGCTGAAGCAGAGAACCAACTTGATCGAAAGATTAAACGGCTTAGGTCTGATCGTGGTGGAGAATACTTTTCCAATGAATTTGATTTGTTTTGTGTGGAACATGGTATAATACATGAGAGGACGCCTCCCTATTCACCTCAGTCAAATGGGGTGGCCGAAAGAAAGAACCGAACTCTAACTGATTTGGTTAACGCCATGTTAGATACTTCGGGTCTCTCCAAGGCATGGTGGGGGGAGGCGCTAATGACTGCTTGTCATGTCCTAAACCGAGTTCCCACAAAGACAAAAACTGTTACCCCATTTGAGGAATGGGAAAGGAAAAGGCTGAAACTCTCTTACCTACGTACTTGGGGCTGTTTGGAAAAGGTCAATATACCGATCCCCAAGAAGCGCAAGCTTGGACCAAAAACCGTAGATTGTGTTCTGTTGGGTTATGCTTTTCATAGCATTGGCTATAGATTTTTGATAGTAAAATCTGAGGTATCCGACATGCGTGTTGGTACAATTATGGAGTCGAATGATGCGAATTTCTTTGAGGATATATTTCCTATGAAGGATATGCCTACCTCATCAAACCAGGAGATTCCTACTTCATCTGGTCAGGATTTAACTGAGATTCCTAAGGCCACCACTTCGATAGAACACGTTGAGAATCCTGAGGAGGATGACAATGAAACTCCTATAAGGAGCAAGAGACAGAGGACTGCAAAGTCCTTTGGTGATGATTTCATTGTGTACCTCGTGGATGACACACCTAGCACTATTTCAAAAGCCTATGCATCTCTTGATGCTGACTACTGGAAGGAAGCTGTTCGTTGCGAGATGGATTCCATCTTGGCTAACGGAACCTGGGAAATTACTGAACGTCCTTATGGGTGCAAACCTGTAGGATGTAAGTGCGTGTTCAAGAAAAAGATTAGGCCTGATGGTACTATTGAGAAGTACAAAGCAAGGCTTGTGGCCAAGGGCTATACTCAAAAAGAAGGTGAAGACTTCTTCGATACTTACTCACCAGTGGCCCGATTGACCACTATACGGGTGCTACTTTCATTGGCTGCCTCGCACGGTCTTCTCGTTCATCAAATGGACGTTAAGACAGCTTTCCTCAATGGAGAGTTGGACGAGGATTTTTTACATGGAGCAGCTAGATGGTTTTGTAGTACTTGGTCAAGAGGGCAAGGTGTGTAAGTTATTGAAGTCGTTGTATGGCCTTAAGCAAGCTCCTAAGCAGTGGCACGAAAAGTTTGAAAGGACTTTAACTGCTGAAGGCTTTGTTGTAAACGAGGCCGACAAGTGTGTGTACTATCGCCATGGTGGGGGCGAGGGAGTCATTCTTTGTCTATATGTCGATGACATATTGATTTTTGGGACCAACCTCGATTTAATCAAGGAGGTCAAGGATGAAATATCTGGGGGTAGCTGATGTTATCTTGAACATCAAGCTACTAAGGGATGATGATGATGGGATTACTCTGCTTCAGTCTCACTATGTGGAAAAGGTCTTAAGTCGTTTTTGGTATAGCGACTGTAAGCCCTCTCCAACACCATATGATCCTAGCGTGCTACTTCGTAAGAATAAACAGATTGCTAGAGATCAATTGAGATACTCTCAGATTATTGGCTCGCTTATGTACTTGGCAAGTGCCACGAGGCCTGACATCTCATTTGTTGTTAGCAAACTGAGCCGATTTGTGTCAAATCCGGGAGATGATCATTGGCATGCGCTTGAGAGAGTTATGCGATATTTGAAAGCCACTGCGAGCTATGGGATTCACTATACTGGGTATCCTAGGGTACTTGAGGGTTATAGTGATTCCAACTGGATATGTGATGCTGATGAGATTAAGGCCACAAGTGGGTATTTGTTTACACTTGGTGGTGGCGCTGTTTCCTGGAAGTCTTGCAAGAAGACCATCTTAACGAGGTCAACTATGGAAGCAGAACTCACAGCATTAGACACAGCCACTGTTGAAGCAGAGTGGCTTCGTGAGCTCTTCATGGACTTACCTGTGGTTGAAAAACCAATACCCGCTATCTTGATGGACTGTGATAATGAAACTGTGATCGTCAAAATAAAAAGTTCTAAGGATAATATGAATTCATCAAGACATGTGAAGAGGAGACTGAAATCTGTCAGAAAATTGAAGAACTCTCGAGTTATTACATTGGATTATATCCAAACGTCTAAAAATCTGGCGGATCCCTTCATAAAGGGTCTATCACGTAATGTGATAGATAATGCATCGAGGGAGATGGGTTTGAGACCCACCGTTTGAGTTGTCCATAGTGGTAACCTACTCTATGTGATCGGAGATCCCGTGAAGTAGAAGTAGGAGACAAGCTGTTGGTCAGCTGAGAGGAGAGTATCTGTAAGGCCCGATATGCGGTACTGTTCCAGATCTAGATGTTTCCACCAAGATCCGGGGACGAAGCACATATCGGTCCCACCGCGACATATGACGAAGTCATATGCCCCGGATTTCCAACATGATATCACAACATTACAGATACAGGATACAACATCTCATAGAATCGGCATACAACTGCCTCAAATACAATAAAACAGCGGAAGATACATGTCTGAGTACAGACTACAATCAAATTCCTACCGGCAAAGAGAAAACATCGATCCCATAACCACACGGGTCCAGGCCCTCCGCCGGGATCCGCCTAACTAGTCGTCGTCGAGTCTCCACGTGAAACGTCGATCAATAGTAACAAAGCAGTACAAGGTTTGCTGGGAAGGGACATGGCTGTATCGGTTTGAAAGAGGCTGTAAACATGTGGTAGGATCAAACATCGAACCTAACCTAGACTAGCATGCAAACCGCTGGTTGAAATAGAATGGATCATAACTAATGCATAGTCCTTGCCTGTTGATAAGTTGGTTCCGAAGGTGTAGTCGATCGCACGCTCGCATCGTCTCCGAGAGTAACCGCGGGAGGCACACAGGAAGGAAACACTGGAAAGCAATCAACGAGCAAGCATCTATTACTACGAGGCAAACACGAGCAAGCATCAACAAGAAGCAACACGAGACATCGCACCTACCGTCGAGAGCGGTTACTAACGATTTAAGTGGAGTACTCGTCACACACGACGATACCGTACGTTTACGGTGGTTCAAATTGGTTAGCTACAGGTGATCAACAAAGGTTATTAACATGGCAAGGCACCCAAGCATGGCATATCACACAAACAAGACAAGAGGTGAAACACAAAGTAAACTATCTATGCTAGTCAATTTAAGTGAGGGACAACCTAAACATGGCATAACACTAAGTGCCGGACGATTATTTAAAACATTTGGTACTGTTCTGTCCTAAAGCATAATTTAGGTTGGTTAACAACAGAAAACAATAGCACAAACACAAAGTACACGAAAAACTAATCAAGTTACATATAAAGAACACTCCAAACGGAGTTACGGTTAAAAAGATATAAGTAAGACAAGCTATGCACACATGCTGTATAAACAGGGGTAAATCTATATGCAAAAGTGTAGAAACATGACATAGAAATACATGGGATGAAAGTAGACATGATTCTTAACAATATGCAATTGGAATCACTCAATTCCGATAAACGGTCGCGACACACTCGTCGACCGAAGTTGCAACAAAATAACAGTTTCAGCAATAGCAGCACAATAACATAAGGATCACCACTTTGGAGCAAGATTTAATATAGCTAGAGCACCCAAATATGACAAGTTAAAGCATGGAAAAGAATTAGACATGATGCTTAACACATAGGAAAAAGAATCAATACAATAGGCCTCATGGATTTGTCACAATCATCATGCAAAGTTGCAATAAAATTATAACAGCAGCACTTAACAGGAAAATTAGCAGTTTAACGGCCTGAAGACCACTTCAACACACAATTACACAATCAAGACGAGCTCAAATGAAAAAGCTTTCTACATACGAATGCTAGAGCACACAAAACTGAGCAACTTTCGTTTTGGGGGCACGTTCATCGGAGCTACGGTTCAACGGGAAATCGCAGTACAAAACAACATCAGCACATAGTTTTAATAGACTTAGAAAAATTAGCAGAAATAAGTCAGGGGAAAAAAAAGGACTCGGGCCTCACCCCTGATGGGCTCGGCCCATGTGGCTGGAGAGGTGGCCGGCCTGGGCGCTGGCTGGGCAGTGGGCCGCTGGGATGCACCGGCTGGGCCGCCTTGCTGGGCCTTGGATGGGCGCCTAGCCTGTGGGGAGACGGCTGGAGCCGCTCGGCTCGTCCCGACGAGGCAGCCTGGGCTGCTGGCGGCGGCGCTGCCCGATCCCGCCATGGATCATGGCCAAGATGGCCGGCGGCTGCTGCTGGCTGCCCTCCGGCGAGGGAGGACGCAGGGGAGTCGCGGGCAGGCGAGGGGGCCACCGGATCCGGCGAGTGGTGGCCCCGGGTGAGGTGGGCGGCGGCCGACGCGTCCTGCCATGGCCGGCGGCGGGCATCCTGCGGGGAAAGAGGAGGGAGATGGTGAGAGAGGGAAGAAGAGAGAGGGAGGAGGGGCACGACAGAAGAGGATGTGGCCCCGACTGGCCGGCGTGCTGGCCGGAGGCGAGGCGGCGGCGGCTCCACGGTTGGGGCTGCGGTGGAGAGATGGGAGGAGAGAGAGAGGTGGTTGGTGGGTAGGCTAGGGTGCATCTGGGCCGTTGGATAGGGCGATCCGACGGTCCAGATCTCATTGGGCAGAAAACTGAGAAAAATTGGGGGTGGCTGCAAAATTGTGCTAGGGAAACCCTAGAAATGGGTGGGAGTGTGGTGGTCTTTATATAGCCCCGGTGGCTGGCAGTTTGCAAAAACATCTCCGGTTTTTCTCTCGCGCGCGCGGTGCTCACGTTTCTGACCGCCGGGGGTCCGCAGTACCTCCGATTCGGGTAAAACTTCGAACTGCGCGATCAGCGCATCGAGCCGGCGGCATTCACCTCGTGCTGGAACCGTTCCGAAAACACTTTCCGACGCACTATAAAAATATCCCGTTTAATTATTAAACGGGGTTTTTCGCTCCCTTGGCTGCGGCTGGTCTCGTGCGGGTTTTTTGATGGTGATCGGGTGAAACCCGGTGTCGCAAAGGTCGAGTGTCAGGGTGGCAAGGGGCGGTCTCCGTCCGATACGAGATAAGAGGGGGAAAATAATCACCGATCGATAAATCGGGGATGCAAACACCGCAAACAAATCAGACAATCAAACAATTCACACCGAAAACAAATTTTTTAATTTTTGTGAAAACTGGGCTCTTACAATACAACACCACCAACAAGGGATCTCCTCCCGAGATCCAGAACGATCCGGGGGAGAGGGTGGAGAGAAAAGAAAGTCGACAATCTTCAACACCACCAACAAGGGATCTCCTCCAGAGATCCAGAACGATCCGGGGGAGAGGGGGGAGAGAAAAGAAAGTCGACAATCTTCAACACCACCAACAAGGGACTCTGCTCCATGTCGACGTCAAACTTCTGTCGAGATAATTTTCCGCAGAGAGACGACATCGTTGGAATAACGAAAACGTCAGTGACAAGAGGAAGAGCGATCACTAAAACCAGATCAAGGGATAGATATTTTCGATGCAAGTCGAAAAAACACCGGGAAAAAGGAGGGAGGGCAAAGGAAGACCCAGATGTACACCAGAGTTGGAAGTTTAAAGGTACTACAGGATTTCCCAACCTGAGATCGGAATCGAGACAATACGCTGCAAGCAAGGCATTGTAACGGTTCCGAAACTCCACACACTCGAGATCCTAGAGTTTTGAAAGGGGATAAGTCGATAATAAAACACTGACGACATTTGTCCTGACCGGAGCAAAGGTAAGGAGTAAAAAGATCCTACTCTCCGATAACTAACTTAGTAACTACAAAAAATAAATTTTGTCTAGACTCGACTTCGGCCAGAGAGGGGATCCTACGGTCGGTAAGGCTCTGATACCAAGTTGTAAGGCCCGATATGCGGTACTGTTCCAGATCTAGATGTTTCCATCTAGATCCGGGGACGAAGCACATATCGGTCCCACCGCGACATATGACGAAGTCATATGCCCCGAATTTCCAACATGATATCACAACATTACAGATACAGGATAAAACATCTCATACAATCGGCATACAACTGCCTCAAATACAATAAAACAGCGGAAGATATATGTCTGAGTATAGACTACAATCAAATGCCTACCGGCAAAGAGAAAACATCGATCCCATAACCACACGGGTCCAGGCCCTCCGCCGGGATCCGCCTAACTAGTCGTCGTCGAGTCTCCACGTGAAACGTCGATCACCATACCTGTTGTCGATGAAGAACCTTGAAAAGAGTTTGGGGGTAGTATCATGAGTACAAAGGTACTCAGCATCCAACTGTAGTGGTCATCTGACCCAGCAAGGACTTCATCACTCGTCATTCAAGGACAACTAGTAGTTTACGGTAAGGATGGGGTAAGTGGTGAGGTTTCTGCCGCACTAGCATTTATGAAGTGGCTAACAATCTAGAGAGCAAGGTAAGAAGACAAGCATTCGATGAGGAATCGCCTCCAACAAGTCTTGCTATCATCTACTACGCAAACATAACACCTATCCTATCCTTGTCCTCCTCTTCGCATCCCAACGAAGAAGAAGCAGTCAAGGCACACACATACGTTGATCAAGTTATATTAATATTATCTCAGTTGTTGTCTATGAACAAGGAGTAGGTCTGAAGTCGTCCATAACCGTGGACACGGCTTCTCGAAAAGATTTAACCCTGCAGGGGTGTACCAACTGCCAATTACGAGGCTACGCACGCACGCACATCTCTCTCAGTTGCTACCCATCACAGGCAACCATTTTATGATTTAGTTCCAAGAGATCCGAAACGACAAGTCCCTCTAGCTAACAACGAACAAATCCGGGTGGCCCCCGGTGCGACGACATCCAGCTCAGGATCCGGCCGCGCTCTCGATCTGGTCTCTACCGTATGACTCCAGGTTTGGATTGCCGGTTAATCACACATGGGACACCGGGTCCTCAGCCGGTCATGATGGGCCAGCAAGGGAACTATGTCCTCACTGGTCCGGGTTGTTTTAAAAACTACTGGCGTACGACCAGCACACGCACGGTTTCAAATGGTAAAATCAGCTTGGGCCACCACTAGAAATGCTTGAAGCTAGGTAGGTAAGAAAAGGGGACCCCATAAAATCCCACGCGCCGTTAGGCACACTCAGTCTTAAAACCAATACCCGGAACTCGGGTCCTAGGTGACTCGAATGGAACAAAGCGTCGGGGCGGGATAGCCTAGACCTTCCATCCTTTGTCGAATATAGTCAACATTAATAATAATCATATCATCAACAAAAATATAATAAGGTGATATCCCAAACCAACGAGTAACAGGGTAACATCGTAGCATCCTAAGCATGCATACTAAGCAGGGGCTAAGCAACGAGCAATAGTAACATAGCAGTACAAGGTTTGCTGGGAAGGGACATGGCTGTATCGGTTTGAAAGAGGCTGTAAACATGTGGTAGGATCAAACATCTAACCTAACCTAGACTAGCATGCAAACCGCTGGTTGAAATAGAATCGATCATAAGTAATGCATAGTCCTTGCCTGTTGATAAGTCGGGTTCCGAAGGTGTAGTCGATCGCACGCTCGCATCGTCTCCGAGAGTAACCGCGGGAGGCACACAGGAAGGAAACACTGGAAATCAATCAACGAGCAAGCATCTATTACTACGAGGCAAACACGAGCAAGCATCAACAAGAAACAACACGAGACATCGCACCTACCGTCGAGAGCGGTTACTAACGATTTAAGTAGAGTACTCGTCACACACGACGATACCGCACGTTTACGGTGGTTCAAGTTGTTTAGCTACAGGTGATCAACAAAGGTTGTTAACATGGCAAGGCACCCAAGCATGGCATATCACACAAACTAGACAAGAGGTGAAACCCAAAGTAAACTATCTATGCTAGTCAATTTAAGTGAGGCACAACCTAAACATGGCATAACACTAAGTGCCGGACGATTATTTAAAACATTTGGTACTGTTCTGTCCTAAACCATATTTTAGGTTGGTTAACAACAGAAAACAATTGCACAAACACAAAGTACACGAAAAACTAATCAAGTTACATATAAAGAACACTCCAAACGGAGTTACAGTTAAAAAGATATAAGGAAGACAAGCTATGCACACATGCTGTATAAACAGGGGTAAATCTATATGCAAAGGTGCAGCAACATGACATAGCAATACATGGGATGAAATTAGACATGATGCTTAACAATATGCAATTGGAATAACTCAATTCCGATAAACGGTCGCGACACACTCGTCGACCGAAGTTGCAACAAAATAACAGTTTCAGCAACAGCAGCACAATAACATCAGGATCACCACTTTGGAGCAAGATTTAATATAGCTAGAGCACCCAAATATGACAAGTTAAATCATGGAAAAGAAGTACACATGATGCTTAACACATAGGAAAAATAATCAATACAATAGGCCTCATGGATTTGTCACAATCATCATGCAAAGTTGCAATAAAATTATAACAGCAGCACTTAACAGGAAAATTAGCAGTTTAACGGCCTGATTCCCACTTCAACACACAATTACACAATCAAGAAGAGCTCAAATGCAAAAAATTTCTACATACGAATGCTAGAGCACGCAAAACTGAGCAACTTTCGTTTTGGGGGCACGTTCATCGGAGCTACGGTTCAACGGGAAATCGCAGTACAAAACAACATCAGCACAAAGTTTTAAAAGACTTAGCAAAATTAGCAGAAATAAGTCAGGGAAAAAAAAGGACTCGGGCCTCACCCCTGATGGGCTCGGCCCATGTGGCTGGAGAGGTGGCCGGCCTGGGCGCTGGCTGGGCAGTGGGCCGCTGGGATGCACCGGCTGGGCCGCCTTGCTGGGCCTTGGATGGGCGCCTGGCCTGTGGGGAGACGGCTGGAGCCGGTCGGATCGTCCCGACGAGGCAGCCTGGGCTGCTGGCGGCGGCGCTGCCCGATCCCGCCATAGATCGTGGCCAAGATGGCCGGCGGCTGCTGCTGGCTGCCCTCCGGCGAGGGAGGACGCAGGGGGGTCGCAGGCAGGCGAGGGGGCCACTGGATCCGGCGAGTGGCGGCCCCGGGTGACGTGGGCGGCGGCCGGCGCGTCCTGCCATGGTCGGCGGCGGGCATCCTGCGGGGAAAGAGGAGGGAGAGGGTGAGAGAGGGAAGAAGATAGAGGGAGGAGGGGCACAACAGAGGAGGATGTGGCCCCGGCTAGCCGGCGTGCTGGCCGGAGGCGAGGCGACGGCGGCTCCACGGTTGGGGCTGCGGTGGAGAGATGGGTGGAGAGACAGTTTTCGAGGCGACCAACTTGCCGTTGTAAAAGTACAATCTCTTTCCGATCCTTGGTTTGCTGATTATGCAAATTTTATCGTTGCAAAGTATTTGCCTCCAGGTTTAACATTTCATATTTGCTTCTATATGCTCTCTTTTTCTTCAAAATTCTTATTCTTGTGAGAGCATCTTCTATAATCTTTTAGCCTAGTTAATGGCTTTAAAGAAGCGCTTTCGGGAGGCAGCCCACAACGAATTTAGGTTTTTATTTTTTCTTTTCTTCTACTCTTAGTGGTCTTGATTATTGTTACTACTGTAGCAACATCATTGTATCTTTACTTTTCAAGCTTTGTGCCTTTTATAGCCTCATACGACAAGGGAAGTGAAAGTTGTGACATGGTATCCATAAAACAGATTCTGTCCTCGTGACTAGAAAAAACATGGAAAAATCCCAGTTCATCTTTTTGAGCTGATATTTTTACACAGCGTGATCTATACAATTACGAAACTTGCGTATGTTCTGAGTTTTTTGATTTGAGTTGCAGAAGTACCCCTAAAAAATTCCTTTCTATTTGCTGTTCTGTTTTTCACAGATTCTGCCACGTTTTGTCTGTCTTCACTTTTGCAAACCTTAAGCTTGCTTTTTCTTTGCAAAAACTTTTTGGAAATCTTGGGAAACATTAGATCTTCAAGTTTATCTTTATTTCCAGTAAGATAAAAATTATTTTATTAGGGTACTAACCTCTCTAATCAGCCTACAATGAGTCATGTATGAAGGGAGTTTTCAAGTACGAGATGGAAGGTGATGAAAGAAGATTCAGGAGTGTCAAACGCTCAAGCTTGGGGATGCCCATGTGCACCCCCAATAAATATTTAAGAAGACTCAAGAGTCTAAGCTTGGGGATGCCCCCGATGCATCCCCTTCTTCATCAACAATCATCAGTTTGTCCCTCGTTGCACTATTTTTTATCACTTCATGCGTTATGTGCTTTGCTTGGAGCGTCTCGCTCTATCATTTTCTAGGTTTGATTTGATTTCTTTGCTGTAGTAACAAGTTAGACCCCAACTTACTCTTTTGTGTGGGAGATATTCACGCTCCGCTTGAACTAGTACTCCTCATAGGATTTGCATGCTTATTCTTTTAGCTGTGAGCTGTTCTTTTTCTTTTCTTAGCTGCTGTTCTGTTTAGTTGTAGTGCTTTATTTTTTCTAGAGCTTTTCTTTTGTCTTAGGTTGAACTTTCTATAGGTTGCATGTTTTATCTTGTTAGAGAGTTTGCCTGTTGCACTGAGTTCTGTGTCTTGACTGAAAGTAGGTAGTTAAAGTTGCTGTTCTCTTTGTAGTAGTAACTTGCAATAGTTTTGAGGTATTTACTAGAGTAATGTTTGAACTTATGGTGTCAAGAGCTCTTGCCTATTAGTGATAGATGTCGTATTTTGGGCAATCCGTGTGTTTTTCGAAAACCAAAAAACCCCTGTTGAGAACTCTAGCTACTAGGTGGATCACTAACCTCTCGAGGGTTCGAATATTAGAGTACACTCACGTACCATGAGTCGAGGATGCGCAAGGATAACCAAACCCCCATACACTCCTCCTCGGGGTACCTGTCTCTTTGTGAACCTCCTGATTAGATTGAGAATTACCGATAATAAGTGCATGAGTTTTCGGACTAATGTGAGTATTCGAAAGTTGACACTTCCACCCACCTATACTTTTTCTAGCCTCTTCGGTACCGTGCATTGCCCTTTCTCGCCTCGAGAGTTGGCGCATACTTCTCCAGTGCATCCAAACCCTTGGCATGATACGCTCTGTCATCATAAGCCTCCTTATATCTTTCCTCAAAAAAACCACCATACCTACCTACAAGGCATTTCCATAGCCTTTCCGAGATACATTGCCATGCAACATCCACCTTCTCATGACTTGATCTTCATGTCATACATGCTACTTGCTTGATCGATGAGCCGCATGCTAGTTGGGCCTTGCCCTAATCAGTGCTACATGACGCGCTAGTATCATTGCATATCCTGCTACCCTGGCAGAGGCATACATTTGCATCATGATAGTTACATTTTCTTTATGTGAGTAACTTTGTAAAGTGTGAAAGATCTCCTATATTCTTGTAAAATATAGAGTATTGCCCCTTAAGTGAGGAAAAGATCCCAAAGAGGAAAAAAATCAAAAGATCCCAAAGAGGACAAATGAGAGTTAAATAGAAAGAGCCATTGAGGCCACCAAAAAATAAAAAAAGGGAGAAAAAGAAAAAAAATAAAAAGAGAGAAGGGGGCATACTACTATTCCTTTTGAGAGATCCACACTAGTACTTCATCTTCTATCCCTTTTACTCCATAGAGATCATCATCATGCATATAGCTATGTGGGGACCCTTCACATTATAGAACTTGGCTTGTATATTCCAATGATGAGCCTCCTCAAACGAGCTCTAGGTCTTCTTGAGCAACCAAGTTAGATGCACCCCCACTAGTTCCCTTGGAGAGCTTTTAGCTCACATGTGCATCTGTTGTATGGCAATCCCTACTCCTCACATCATATCTATCATATGGCCTTCTCTCTCCTATGATTGTCCTCATTGATGTGAGCCTTTCACACCTTTTTATCTTCCTCCTCCACCTTCTTTCTGTTTCGCCTTTTAGGTGTCAACTTTCTTGCTCACGCTCATCCATTGCATGAGTGCTCAAAATATCGAAAGGGAGTGGATCAGTTTGACTTGTACCTGGCTAGTGGTCTGGGGACGAGTCGAGATAAGAATCCAAAGGAGACCAAGTGTGAAACTTTAGTAGATAGTTGTTCTCAACAACCTTTTTTTCTCTTTCTTCCCAGTCCCTTGCTTGCACGCAAACACCATTTGGATACATTCGAGTCACGGACAGGGAGGGCTCTTGCACCCTTTGTTCTTTTGTTGCTTGTGTCAATGCTAATATAGACTCTTGCTTGTTAAGACTTGAATTGAATTGCATGCTTTGATTGCTTTACTTAAAAGTATTTATTTGGTTGTGTGGCATGTCACCACAGAAATTATGCTTGTTATCATTTACCTACTCAAGGACGAGAAGTAATTAAGCTTGGGGATGTTGATACGTCCCAAACGTATCTATAATTTCTGCTTGCTCCATGCATGTTTTGTGTGACTTTGCCATGTTTTTCTTGAACTTTCATACACTTTTGAACCTATTTGGACTAACCTATTAACTCAGTGCACCCAGCTGCCAGTTTTTGTTTTTTGTTGTTTTTGTATTTCAGGATTTCCGGCCATTAAAAGTGCTCCAAAAATTCCGGGAAAAATATATAAAAAATCAGCGCAACAGAAGCTTCCAGAATCACCAAGAGAGGGAAGGGGGGCCACCACCAGGCAGCCAGGAGGGCAGGTGGCGCGGCCCCACCCTGGGCCTCGCCAGGGACCCTCCTGACTGCCTCATGGGTCCCCTCGATGCCCCCTTCGCCTATATTTACCCCTCGGGGTGGAAACCCCAAATATCGATCTCTTTCTCGCGAACTCCCCTCTGCACCGCCGCCGCCGCCGTTTCAAGATCGGGGCTGCCTGGAGAAGCTTCCCCGGCACCCTTACGGAAGGAGAAACCCCCTCCGGGAGACCATCCTTAGCCATGGACGCCTCCCGTATGTGCCGTGAGTAGTCCCCCTTGGACCATGGGTCCGTGACCAGTAGCTATGTGATTAATCTCCCCCCTTTGTGCTTCCACTTTCGAGTTCTCGTGAGCTGCCTCACATGATCGAGGCATCTATGTAATTTCTGCTGTTGCTATGCTGAGTTTGTTGGGATCTGATGGATTATGAGACTATGTTTAGATTGTGATGAGTAATATATCTGGTTCTTCTCTTTATATTTTGTTCTTGAGTAAATTCTTACATGTTCTCCGTTGCAGTATTTGCTTTGGCCAAGTATTTTATTTGCAACTCCAAGAGAGATCGTTATGCTCGATTGTGGGTTCAGCCCCTTGATGTCTAGCTTGAGTGGCAGAAACATGAGACTAGGGTATGTGCTGTTTCCACCAGGGATAAAACAACGGTGCTTGTACCTGCGGGTGCAAGGATTGTTTACTTTACGCAAAGTTCTTTTAATGCATTTGTCTGTTGCTTTGAGTTTACACTTTGGTGGGATTCGCAACTTAATACCAGCGAGATGTTCTGGATAGATATCTCAAGGTGGATGATTCGTAGTAGATGCAGATGGATTTCGGTCTACTTACCTTGGCGTACTTCCCATTGCTTTTGAGCCCTTCCTTTCTTTGCAGCATAGTTAGCATTGCGGTGCCTTCATAATCCTGTCAATTGCCCAACTGTGATTTGTTTACCTTTCTAGCACTTTTATCGTCTTTTGGGAGAGAGACATCACTAGTGAAAATCACGGGACCCCGGTCCATCTTCACATTATTGTTCACACCCTCAATTTACTTTCATCTTTTACTTTCCTTTGCACCTTTTATCTCTTGCGTTGATCCTTTGTAAACGACAAGGCCGGAGGAATTGACAACAACTCTGTACTCGTTGGGAGAAAAGTTATTTGTTGCTGTGTGCAGGTCCACGACAACACCCTAGTCAGGAAGCAATTTCTGGCGACGTTGCCACCTACTTGTATCTCCTGAGTCCTACTGGTTCGATAACCTTGTTATCTTCACCGAGGGAAACTTGCTGCTGCACTGCATCTCAAACCTTCCACTTGGGGTAACCAACGAGGGGCGAGAAGCCATCAGATCACACTTCACACATGGAGCTTTTAGAAAAGCTTTAGCAAAGTACGATGTCAATCATAGAATTGCTTCACCGTACCATCCTCAAACTAGTGGGAAAGTTGAGCTCACCAACAGAGAGATCAAGTTGATCTTGCAAAAGACAGTTAACAGTTCTAGGAAGGACTGGTCAAAGAAGTTAGGAGATGCTTTGTGGGCGTATAGAACTTCTTACAATAACCCCATGGGCATGTCCCCGTATAAGATGGTCTATGGAAAGGCTTGCCAGTTGCCATTATAATTAGAACACAAAGATTTCTGGGCTGTTAGAGAGCTTAATGCTGACCCAAGGTTAGCTGGTGAAAAGCGCGTCATGAACTTGACTTCTCTAGATGAGTGGAGAAGTGAAGCTTACGAGAGTGCTAAAATGTTTAAAGAAAAGGTAAAGAAGTGGCATGATAGAAGGATTCTGAAACGTGAATTTAATGTTGGTGATAAAGTTTTATTGTTTAGATCCATTTTAGGTTTTCTCCAGGTAAATTACTTTCCAGATGGGAAGGGCCATTTCATATCGAAGAAGTTTACCGGTCAGGTGCAATCAAGATTAATAATTTTGATGGCACCAAACCTCAAGTTGTGAATGGACAAAGACTCAAGTATTACATGGCAGGAGATCCCGTCAATGTTGATGTAAATATAATACACACAACTACTCATGAGGAATATGTTGCAGCCCCGTTTCAGACACCAGTAGAAGCAGAATAAGAAAATGTATGGATTATCGTAAGGAAACATCGCGAAACCGCCATAAAAGTTCCAGATTATGCGTTTTTGCAAAATATAGAAAATTTAGAGCCTAATTGGAGCCGGAGAGGAGCTCCAGGGGGCCCAGGCGCCCCCTTGGTGCGGCCTACCTCTTGGCCGCACCGGGTGGCCGCCTGGGCACCCCGGAGCCCGTCTCCGACTCCACTTTGGCTCGTTACCTTTCTATTGTTGCAGAAATTTTTGCTATATATTTCCCCGGATAGTCCCGGCACCATATCTCGTGATTTCGTGTGTTTTCTTTTCGACATGTTTCTGCCAGGAGATCTTGGTCAGAACCCCAACTTGGGTAAGTGCTAGGGCTTGTTGCTCCTTTGCATCATGTGAAAATTTCAAAAGAAATTCAAAAATGGGGAAAAGAAAAGCCCTAGAGAATTTAATTCAAAAGGCCAGATAAAAATTGCTTCCAAAAATTCCTATGTTATTTTTGAAAAGTCTTATAAATATGCATGATCACATATAAAGTGAAGTGGGTCCCACTGAATGCACCAAGATTTCTCAAAATTTCCAAACAGGGCTTGGAAATTAAATAATAACCCTATTTGGTTTGAAATTCAAATTATTTGAATTTAAAAAATCCCCAAACTTTGTGAGTGGCTAGATATATCTCTAGTAAGGCCACATAAAATATTTGGGCATTTATAAAAATGCTTTGCTATTTTTTTCCAAAGAAAAACATAAAGTAGAAAATAGAAAACAGAAAGAATGAAGAAAAAGGGCCTTACCTGGGATTTCAGCCCAACTCAAACACCAGCCGGCCCAGGCCCACCTTCCCCGCGCTATCGTCTCCCTCCCCGGCGCCCAAAGCAGCTCGGTGGCGAGCTCACCGCCGCGCACGCCACCGAGGAGCTTCCAGGGCCCGCTCTTCTCCCCCATGACGCCACGACGACGCCTAGAATGTCCCGTACCCTTCCCCTCTCTTTCTCGCGAAATCGCCGCCGACAGTGTGCCCACCGGAGCGCCGCCGTGGAAAGCACGTGGCCGACGAGGTCCTCAGCCCCCTCCACCTTGTCCAGCACGCGCAGCGCACTCGTCTCCGTCCCCGAGCCAAAGATCGTGAGCCCGGAGACACTGGAGCCGCCGATTTCTTCAACGTCGCCTCGCCGGAGCCGCAGGAGCTCTCCGATAAATACGTCGCCACCGAGCCATCCCCGCCGTACCCGTCAGCGCCATTGACTCCGGGGTGAGCTCCCCATCTTCCCCCCTATCCCCAGCCTCTCCCATGCCTAGAACCCTCATGCCCGTCGAGCTTGTCTTCGGCCGCCGCGCGCACGTCGTCGTCGGCGTAGTCTCCGGCAGCGCAGGTGACCCCCTCCTACACCAATCGACGCGGGCAAGCACAAGGAGTCGCCTAATGCCGTTCGTTGGCCAAATGGAGCTCTACTCCACCGTTCCGTGTGGGTGCCGCCGCGCACAGTGGTCGTCACCGGCGAGCGATGACATGGCCCCGGTCATTAGGACCTAAACCACCCCCTAATTAACCCCTTGGGTCACAGACAGGTGGGCCCCCGAGCCTAAGTTAATCCAGGGTTAAAATTAAACCGGGGTTAACCCCCTGAGCCAATGACAGGGCTGGCCCACGGGTCAGACCCCCCCACGTCATGCTGATGACAGCATGCCCCAATAATCCCCTTTTTCCAATTTAAAAGAATTCAGAAAACGGCAGAAAAAGGAATAAACTTTGAAATTCAATAACTTTTTAATCCTAACTCCAAATTGGACAAATAATATATGAAAAATGATCAGCAGAAAATGCTCTATCCAAATAATCAACTTGAAACATGTTTGAGTTGATCTTAAATTGGGACCAGTAGCTTTTGCTATTTGGCTTAATTGGAATTAATTCAAATTTAATTCAAATGCTATTCCAATTTGAACCATTGCAATGCAAACATAAACACTTGTACATCAGAGGAATATCATACACATGTCAAGATGGTTTACAAAGAACAAACAATATCAAATGCAACTTGGAAAATTTGACCAACATTTGAAGTTTGAATTTGAATTAACTTTTCAAATCAACTTCAATGAACATGTGACAAATTGAACCTAGGTCACATCAATACCATGCCATGCTACATTATGCATCTTGATTGTGCATTGCAATGTAATGCTTACATTGTTGTTGTTCCGGTGTTTGATTTGTTTGCTCATTAGAAGTGGAATCGGAACCGGAGTCCACCTCCTTCTTTGAAGACACCGCACCGAACCTCGTCAGCAAGGCAAGCAAACCCCATTGATCATGTCTATAAAATCCCACTTCCCTCTCAGTCTCGCTTATGCATGTTTAGGAGATCACCTTGTTATCGATTCTACCGCATAGTTGAACCCATATCCGATGCATGACCTATCATCTTGTCACATTAGTAAGCAAACCACAATCCTAGCTGGCATAGGAGTTGATTGATATCATGTGCCCCCTGCAACTGTTACAGCTTATTGCATGCCTAGAGTTTACAATGAGGTTACTTTTATCTGTGAGTCGGGATGGTAGTGAACATGGTGTTGATGAAGGTGAAACTGTGTTGGTGAATCCACCCTAAACAAAGGTGATCGATGAGAGGCTGTGTAGGAGTACACAGTGGGTTGTCTCGTTGAACACCGCCTTAAGCCCGAGTTCTTGTGTGGTGATCCAAGACGAAGAGTACTACCACATGTTGGGCACATGGACCCCCGCTCAACCTACTAACTCACCCTAGTTCAAGTCCAGGAGTCACTAGTTCGGGATTTCCATTTGGCATATGCATAGAAAAAGAATGAATGAAAGTTTGCATCATTTAGATATGTGGGTGGACCTGTGAGACAGTAAAACCATCTGCTAAGGTGGCGTCTCGGTCGCCTACATCGTCTGAGTCCGTATCGTTGACCCGGCCGGCCTCTTGAGTGGTGAGCAACTCAGATGGTTGATTCTTGGATTAGAATTGGCTGTGAGGTAAAAGTTGTGGAAATTATCCACGCCGACACCCGCTTGAAGGGTGACGAGATCCTGACGGTAACTGATGGTTTCATGTGTGTAGCAGTACACCCCTGCAGGGTTAACAAAACTATTCGAATAGCCGCGTCCGCGGTAAGGGACTACTTGGAAAGCTGTGCTTGATTATTAGACAACTTGAATGGATACTCTAAAATTCCCAAGATAAGTGTGAGTGCTATGGCGTGCTTTCTCGTGGGGAAGTCGAGAAAGTATCCATAGTGGTGTATTGGTTGGAGACTTGGTAGTGGACTCGTGTACGCTTCTTTCCTCAAGTCTGGTACTCGCAGTACAGGACTAGCCAAGTCAAAGCTGGCACTTCTGCATGATGAACCCCCACCTCCCTTTACCTTGAAACTTGAGGATGAGTAGTATAGTTCTGATCTAAGTCTTGCTGAGTACGACTGTGTACTCACGTTTTCTTATTCTATGTTTTAGATGGAAACCCAGACCCCGATGGAGTCACCTTCCTGAAGCTCGACGTTGACAAAGCTAGTATAGTTCCAGACAGCAGTCTGGTCCCTCGTGGAAGGGCATGTATGTTGAACAAGGCTTCTCTAAGCCATTTGTTGAACTTGTCTGTACTCAGACCTAATTTTCTTCCGTTGTATGATGTAATGTTGATCACAGACATGTGATCTTTGTATGCTCTATGTGTAAGTCAATAAAGATATACTTTGTAGAGTTCATGCAATGTGTACCTACTGTTTACACTGGACATGTATGCTGCGTGTATGATTATAACAAGCATCTTAGTGTGGGGTTCGATAGCTTAGTTGTGTTCTTTCCGGCGGTCTTTTATACACCAAGTGGCCCTTAGATGTGCGCATCTTGGGGCATCGCGATGCGATTGCTCGTGACTCTGTCACGTGGCACACTTTGTTGTATGATTGAGCCCGCCCGAGACCTTGACTAAGTGATCGGGCTGGAGTCTGTTTATGTAAGTGTTATAATTCAATCGATAATATGGTTGAGGAGGCTTGTCTATGAGTATGGGATTTCACCACCCATAATCATTAGACTTGTGAGCGGGCGATGAGGACCCATCTCAGTTTATCATCCGGCCTGGATGGGATGCCCCTCACGTACGATGCTTTCCGAGAGTGTTCTGTTCTTGGCCTTGTCTGCTTAGACAAGTGGGTACGGCTCTCGGCTCTCCATATGATTGTGTTGTAACAGGAATTACATACGTATATTCCGGGTGCCGACAGACTTGGTATCAGAGCAGGACTGTCTGTAGGATTATCAAACCCTTGGTCGAAGGCGAGTCTAGCATTCTATAGTTATATAGTTACTTAGGTATAAGGGAACAACGTAAGACTTCTTTTTTCTCCTTACCCTCATCGGTCTGAGTTCTGAGTCACCCTCATATTTTCTACGGGAAGATAGGACTAGGCTCATCTATGTCTTACTAGAACATCTCGTTGTTTGCTTCCTTGTAGCCGTAGGATTGTTGTGGTCGTCCAGAGTCTCCGTGTTTTGAGTTCCTTGAAGAAGTTCTATCCAATTTATTTGAGGTTGATTCATTTTCCATCCCGGTACAGCCGTTATGCTGTCTGAGTCATTCTAGGTTTCTTCATAATCTGATGCATTTGCAAAATCCTTCCCTCCATTTCAGTTGTCTTTCTAGAAGAATTGTTAGGTGGCATACCCGACAGTTCCATAGAGTTTGTTGTAGGTTTTGTTCTAGAAACCTACAGTGATTCATTCGCAGCTCTTCCTCCCACTTTAGATGTCTTCTAGCAAGGAGAACCACACTAACCGTCGTGTTGGGGTACTTTGCTACTCTGACATATCTGTTGTAGCCCATAGTAAACCTGGTCATCCTCAAGAAAACCACCCAGTAATCCAACCCTTGAATCTAGCCACCCAACAGATGTGTAGAATTCATAGTGGATCTTATACGAGGCACAACCCCAATTTCCAGACGTCCATATAGAATGGCCCCACATGAGTTAGCTGAGCTAAAAACCCAACTTGATGCTTCGTTGGCAAAAGGCTTCATCCGCCCTAGCTCATCGCCATGGGGTTTCCCCGTTCTGTTTATAACGAAGAAAGATGTAACAGAAAGGATGTGCTTAGACTATCACTCGCTAAATCTAGCGACAATAAAGAACAAGTACCCACTGCCCAGGATCAATGATCTTTATGATCAACTTGTTGGATCCTCTGTCTTTTCCAAGATGGATTTGAGATTAGGCTATCATCAAATCAAAATCCGAAATGAGGACATTCCCAAGACGGCTTTCACTACTCGATATGGTCTTTACGAGTACACCGTCATGTACTTCGGTTTAACCAATGCGCCACCACATTCTCGCGCTTGATGAATTTGATCTTCATGGAGTACATAGATAAATTCGTTGTGGTTTATCTAGATGACATTCTCATCTACTCGAAGAACAAAGAAGAGCACGCAGAACATCTTAGGTTGGTATCGATGAAACTTCGAGAGCGTCGCCTTTATGCCAGGTTATCCAAGTGTGAATTTTGGCTACCAGAAGTGACCTACTTAGGCCACGTGATTTCTGAAAAAGGCGTTGCAGTCAATCCCGAGAGAGTTCAGGTCGTCCTTGATTGGACTCCACCTGAATCGGCTAAGCAAGTTAGGAGTTTTCTTAGCTTAGCAAGCTATTGCCGCCGCTTCGTCGAGAACTTCTCCAAAGTTGCAAAGCCTCTAACTGAACTCCTCAAGAAAGACAAGAAATTCCAATGGACCCCCAAGTGCGAGGAAAGCTTTCAAGAGCTAAGGAGAAGATTGACTTCAGCACCCGTGCTTGCGCCTCCAGACACCAAAAAGGGATTTAGATATCTACTGTGATGATTCACGGCAAGGGTTAGGATGCATACTTATGCAAGATAGACATGTGGTAGCTTATGCTTCACGCCAGTTGCGGCTACATGAAGAGAACTACCCTACCCATGATCTTGAACTCGCTGCCGTAGTTCATGCCCTGACAACTTAGCGACATTACCTCCCTGGTAATCGTTGTGAGATCTATTCCGACCACCAAAGTGTCGGGACTCGGGGTTAGCGTATGCAAGCCTCGCTACAACACAATCATATGGAGAGCCGAGAACCGTACCCACTTGTCTGAGCAGACAAGGCCAAGCACAGAACGTTCTCGGAAAGCATCGAACGTGAGGGGCATCCCATCCAGGCCGGATGATCAACTGAAATGGGTCCTCATCGTCCGCACACAAGTCTAAATGATATGGGTGGTGAACTCCCATACTCATAGACAAGTCGCCTCAACCATACTATCGATTGTATTATAACCCTTACATAGACTTACTCCAGCCCGATCACTTAGTCGGGGTCTAGGGCGGGCTCGATCATACATCAAAGTGTGCATGTGACGGAGTCACGAACAATCGCATGGCGATGCCCCAAGCTGCGCACATCTAAGGGCCACTTAGTGTATAAAATACCGCCAGCCAGATCACAACTAAGGTCTCGAAAACCCATACTAAGACATGCATGTTATAAACATACACGCAACACACATGCCTTGTATGAACAGCAGGTATCATTGCAATTCTCTACAATGTATATATACTTTATTGATAACTCTTACAGAGTGCACACAGAGATTACAAGCATGTGATCCAACATTACAACAGACAAGCGGAAGCAAAGTAGGTCTGAGTACAGACAAGTTTACAAATGGCTTAGAGAAGCCTTATCTAAAAACAAGCCCTCCACGAGGGAAACAGTCGTCTGACTGGGACTACACTAGCTTGGTCTTGGTCTGAGTCTTCATTCTTCGAGCTTCGGGTAGAAGCCACCATCGGGGTCGGTGGGTTCATCTAAAACATAGAATAAGCAAACATGAGTACAAAGTCGTACTCATCAAGACTTACATAGGAGCTATACTACTCATGCATATGTATCAAGGTAAAGGTAGGTGGGGTTTCACTTGCAGAAGTGGCAGCTTTGACTTGGCTAGTCCTGAACTACGAGTACCAGACTTGAGGTAAGAAGCGTACACGAGTCCACTACTTTCTCCAACCAATTACACCACTATGGTGCCTTCCTCGACTTCCCCACGAGAAAGCACGCCATAGCACTCACACTTATCTTGGTGTGTTTTAGAAGTATCCAGTTCAAGTTTTCTAATAATCAAGCTAAGCTTTCCAAGCAGTCCATAACCGCGGACGCGGCTATTCGAATAGTTTTTTTAACCCTGCAGGGGTGTACCGCTACACATACATGATCATCAGTTACCGCCTTTGATCTCGACACCATTCAAGGGGTGCCAGCAAGGATGCTCACTAGAACTGTTACCTCATAGCCGATCTAGTCCGAGAAAGCCGCCTACCTGGGTTGGCTACCGCTATCGTGAACCCGGCCGGTTTACCGAAGTGGACCCAAGTGATGTGTGCGTGGTGCATAAGCCGGTCTCGGGTGAGCCGTTCTCTCACTTAGCATCCAGGCCACAAGCCTACTAGAACTCCGAACTGTTGCGACATCTGGACATCGAAAGGGATGAGTTAGTAAGCTGAGAGGGGTCAGTGAGCCCAATGTGTGGTTGTACTCTTCATCTTGGATCACCACACAAGAACTCGGACTTAGGGCGGTGTTCAACGAGACAACCCACCGTGTACTCCTACACAGCCTCTCATCGTTCACCTTGTATTAGGGTAGATTCACCAACACTTTTCTACCATCATCATCATGATCACTACCATCCCGACTCACATAGCAGTATCATCATGGTATCACTCTAAGCATGCAATAAGCAGTAACAATTGCAGGGGCCACATGATATGAATCAACTCCTACATTTGCTAGGATTGTGCTTTTGCCTACTACTGTGACAAATGATAGGTCATGCAAAGGAATGGGTTCATCTATGCGGTAGAAACGTAGCATGGTAATCATCCTATGCAATGCATAAGCGAGACATGAGAGGGAAGTGGGATTTTATCGACATGATCAATGGGGGTTTGCTTGCCTTGCTGACGAGGTTCGGGTTCGGGGTCTTCAACGAAGGGGGCAGCCTCCTTCTCCGGTTCCACCTCTACTCGACAAACAACAAACAAGGTACAAAAGTAAATACAATGCACAATCACATGATGGAAGGTTGAAACTTGATGTATATGCTTTGATGTGTGAAGCAATTCCATTTAAATGGAGTATATTGCAAAATGAAATGCAAATTCAAACTCCAATTTGAATTCAAACTTAGCCAAGTTACATGTGACATTGTTTGATCATTTTGAAACATTTTGGAATGTGTATGATATGCCTCTGATGTGTGGTTGAAATGTAGCATTTTGCCATGGTTCAAGTTGCAAAAACTTTTGAATTGAATTTGATTTAATTCTATTTAAATCAAATAGCAACTGCTACTGATCCCAATTTAAATTCAACTCAAACAAAGTTGAAAGTTGGATTTTTGGATAGATTATTTTCTCCTGATCATTTTTCATATATTATTTGTCCAATTTGGAGTTAAATGAATTTTCTATGAATTTCCAAAGTTTGGGCTATTTTCTGGATTTTCTGGAATTCTTTAAATCATTTCTAAAATCGGGAAATTCTTTTACTGCGTCATGCTTGCGCAAGGCTGACGTCAGGGGGGGTCTGACGTGTGGGCCAGGGTTGTCAGCTTCTGGGTTAATTAACCCGGCTGTTTAAATTAACCAGTGGCTTAATTAAGCCACTTGGGCCCAGTGTCAGTGACCTAGGGTCACTTAACCCAGGTGGGGTTAAGCCCCTAACCATGGCCACGTCGGCGGCCTGCCGGCGGCTAAATGCCGGTGGCCACCAGTGTGGTGGCGCTGCACGGGGGGGGGGGGGGGGGGGGTGCTCCCGGCCACCAAATCGCTCGCCGAGACCACCAGGGGGTAGCCCTCAAACTCGCGCTTCACCTAGGCGAGTCGGGCGACCACGGGGAGGACTGACGTGATGACGGCGACTTGAACGGCGGCGGTCCGAGGCACGGCTTGGAACGGGATTGAGCTAGGGGGCCCTTCATGGCGCTGGGCTAGTCGGGATCGAACCAGAAGAGCTCGGCGAAGACAATGGACAGGTTCTCGAGTTCGTTTGCTTCACGGGTGCTCGCTGGCGAGCACACCGACGAGGAGGAGCCACGGCTCTCATGGCGGAAAGAGCTAGAGGAGGCGAGCGGGGTCGTGGCTTGAGGGGAAATGCTGACCAGACGCTGGTGAACACGTTGGAGCAGGTGTCGGAGGCGGGGAGGTTACGGCGGCGGCGAATCGACCAACTCGAGCTCCGACGGCCGGCGGTGATCCGATGAACCTGGCGTCGCGTCTGGTCCAAATTGGAGCTCCTTCTTCTGCTAGTCGACGAAGACGAGGACGGGGAGGAGGATGGACACACCAGCTTGAGCCCTAGGTGGCGTTGGCTGCGAGTTCCATGGCGGGGCGCTCCGGCGAGTCGTCAGGAGGTGGAGGAATCGGGCGAGGGAGATGGGGAGAGTGTCCGTGGAGTGGGGGAATGGAACGGGGTGGCGGGAGGAGCGGGTTTGGCGGTGTAGACCTTCTGGGGTGGCTTGCCACGACCGTTGTTGTTGCCTCCGGCACGGGGTGGAGCATTCTGATTCTGTAGCTGGTTCTGGGGACAATCACGAGAGTAGTGGCCTGCCTGACCACATTTGTAATAGGCTCCAAAGATAGTGCGGGGAGCTGGGTTGTTTGGTGGAGCTGGGTGGAACTGAGTTGGTGGACGAGGCGCCACATAGGATGGCCTCGGTGGGTTTTTCTGGCGGAACATACTATTTGGGATCCAGATCTTGCGCTTCTGAGAGCCTGAACTGGATGAGCCATCGTCTCTAGGGTGTTTGCGGAAGTCGTTGGGGGTGTTCATGTCCTCTGCCTTGATGTCCTTGTTGACAAGGACCTGGAATGTGGCAAAGTCATGTAGGTTGAGCTCACGACGGAGTCCGGAATTGAGTCCACGACGGAACCTCTCTTGTTTCTTGGAGTCGGTGGAGACTTCTTCAGTAGCATAACGAGCAAGTCGGTTGAACTCACGACTAAACTCGTCAACAGTCCTTCTGCCTTGGGTGAGGTTGCAGAACTCCTCACGCTTGCGGTCCATAAGACCCTTGGGAATGTGGTGCTCGCGGAAAGAAGTGCAGAATTCATCCCAAGATGTGGGTGGTCCAACGGGACGCATGTTCAGGAAGTTCTCCCACCAAGAGCTAGCTGCACCTTCAAGGTGATAGGTGGCATAGCTGACCTTGTCGCCATTTGCAACATGGCCTGCTTGGAGCTTCCTCTCGATGCTGCGAAGCCAGTCATCGGCGTCAAGGGGCTCGGTGGAGTAACTGAAAACCGGGGGATTAAGCCGGATGAAGTCGTTCAGGGACACCAACTCGTTGCGCTGCTGAGTGGTGTTGCGAGCAATGACTTCCAGCAGATGGTGAGAGTCTCGGCGGTTTCTCTCAACCTCCATCAGAACCTGAGCCATCGTGGGAGGGGGTGGAAGGTTGCCTTCCTCCTGGTCATTTCCACGACCCTGGTTACGACCAAGCTGGCCACGGGTTCCTTGAGACATTCTGAAGGTGAACAACCAAAGTCAAACAGAGTTGATGTGAAGAGTCTAATCAAGTTATTGAAGTACTGGAAGGATTACAGAGCAAATGAAGTAATCATCTTGACAACATGGTGATAAAAGCATACGAGCCATATATTCACAAGTTGTCATACAAACCATACATCGTTTTAGTACAAGCACCAAGCTAATACAAACGTGATGAAGATGATACATCCTTCAGAGGCACTCTGACTTCCTATACATTATTTATCTAAGCCTCTGGAACTTAGACACCTTGCGTACAATATACTAAGATACTACTACATCCTCACTAAGTAAGACCACAGGAGGTCTCACTCATCTCCATCTCCATAGTAGTCCTCGTAAAAGTTACCCGCGTATCCCGATAGCTTAAGGTGACCATCGGAAAACACGGAGGCCTGTGGACCCTGATATCCATTTGGGCAAGGATGGGGCCTAGGTCCAGCGTAGGGTGGAAGCAAAGGACCACGGGGTGGAAAAATGCCTCCAATCTCGGGCCAAGCAACTCGAGACGGCATCTGAGTCCTCACTGGGTAGATAACATCATACTCAACTGATCCAACACTCACGAAGGGTGCCAAGAGTGTCAGTGCTCGATACAGACGAACACGAGTGGCGTGAAGCTCAAAACGGAGAGCGCGTGCATCACAATCTCGATCACTAGCAAACCTAGCAGTCATCTGAAGTACTGGATCTCCTACAGAGTGATCTGAGTAGAGTCCGGTGTAATATCCCTCTTCTCCTGGAAGTTCAGCAGGGATATAGCGGAAAGAGGTCTCTCTCAGCAGGGTAATACATGAGTATGCAGCATCCTGCACAGCCATGTTCTCGGTAATGCCAATGCCACGTCCAAAGTGGATAGGCTGAGTGACTCCAACGTGGTGCGGGTAGATCCTGACAATGCAGTGGAACTGGGTCTGGTTGAAGTCATGGAACTGCTCCTCGACGGTGTACTCAGGATACCATCGATATCCCACATAGGACATCATCTCGACCAACGTGGCGGGATGGCCACGCACACCGAGGCACCTGGTCAAACGAACAATCAGCCGAGGGGGAAGATCTGCCATCTGAAACAGAAAGAAGGAGTTTGCAAATGCATCAAATTATGAGATAAACCTGGAATGACTCGGACAACATAACGGCTGTAATTGCAAGAAAAGACAATTTCTCACAACATGGAAACAACACTTACATACGATGTAAGAAATCAGGAAGCATAACCACTCTAACAAACCGATCACAACTTTCCTACGGCTACAAGGAAGCAAACAACGAGATGTTCTAATCAGACAGAGGAGAGCCTAGTCCTATCTTCCTGTAGAATAAGATGAGGGTGACTCAGAACTCAGAACGAAGGGGGTAAGGAGAAAAAAAGAAGCCTTACGTTGTTCCCTTATATACCCAGAGTAACTATATAACTATAGCAAGCTAGACTCGACTTCGTCCAAGGCTACTAGTCCTACAGTCAGTCCTGCTCTGATACCAATTCTGTCGGGACCCGGGGTTAGCGTATGCAAGCCTCGCTACAACACAATCATATGGAGAGCCGAGAACTGTACCCACTTGTCTGAGCAGACAAGGCCAAGCACAAAACGTTCTCGGAAAGCATCGAACGTGAGGGGCATCCCATCCAGGCCGGATGATCAACTGAAATGGGTCCTCATCGTCCGCACACAAGTCTAAATGATATGGGTGGTGAACTCCCATACTCATAGACAAGTCGCCTCAACCATACTATCGATTGTATTATAACCCTTACATAGACTTACTCCAGCCCGATCACTTAGTCGGGGTCTAGGGCGGGCTCGATCATACATCAAAGTGTGCACGTGATGGAGTCATGAACAATCGCATCGCGATGACCCAAGCTGCGCACATCTAAGGGCCACTTGGTGTATAAAAGACCGCCAGCCAGATCACAACTAAGGTCTCGAAAACCCATACTAAGACATGCATGTTATAAACATACACGCAGCACACATGCCTTGTATGAACAACAAGTATCATTGCAATTCTCTACAATGTATATATACTTTATTGATAACTCTTACAGAGTGCACACAGAGATCACAAGCATGTGATCCAAAATTACAACAGACAAGCGGAAGCAAAGTAGGTCTGAGTACAGACAAGTTTAACAAATGGCTTAGAGAAGCCTTATCTAAAAACAAGCCCTCCACGAGGGAACCAGTCGTCTGACTGGGACTACACTAGCTTGGTCTTGGTCTGAGTCTTCATTCTTCGAGCTTCGGGTCGAAGCCACCATCGGGGTCGGTGGGTTCATCTAAAACAAAGAATAAGAAAACGTGAGTACAAAGTCGTACTCAGCAAGACTTACATAGGAGCTATACTACTCATGCATATGTATCAAGGTAAAGGTAGGTGGCGTTTCACTTGTAGAAGTGCCAGCTTTGACTTGCCTAGTCCTGAACTACGAGTACCAGACTTGAGGTAAGAAGCATACACGAGTCCACTACTTTCTCCAACCAATTACACCACTATGGTGCCTTCCTCGACTTCCCCATGAGAAAGCACGCCATAGCACTCACACTTATCTTGGTGTGTTTTAGAAGTATCCAGGAGGTGGCGAGGGGCTCGACGGCGGCCACGGCATGGTCGCCACGCAGCAGTGCCCCTGCTTGAGGAAGACGACAGGCGCGGGAGTGGGCTGGGCCGGCTAGGGGATGAGTTGGGCTCCTTTGCAGGTAAGCCCCTTTTCCTTTTCTGTTTTCTTTTTCTTTTCTGTAAATTTGTTTTGCTTAGCAAATAATTAGCTAGGAATTTTTATAAATGCTCAAATCTTTTATATGGCATTACATGACCAGTAGCTAGTCATATCCAGAGTTTGAACATTTTTGAAATTCAAAAAATTTGAATTCAAATTCAAATAGGGGTTTTTGATTAAATCCAAGGCACTGTTTGAATATTTGAAAAATCCATGAGCATGGGGTGGGTCCCACATCACTTGACATGTGATCACACTCATTTATAAGACTTTTCAAAAATCTAACATGAATTTTTGCAGAAGATTTTGATCTGGCCTTTTGAAATAATTCATCTAGGGGGGGGGGGGGTTCCTTCTCCCATTTTGCTTTTGATTTTGATTTCAAGGATTTCTTTTGAAATTTTAACATGATGCAAGTGACTTGCTAACCCTATCACATTACCTAACAGAGGGTTCTGACACAAAGCCTCAAATACATATTCACCCAGCCAGATCTTAATCTCAGGCAAAGAAACTGGATTGAGTTGATAAAAGATTTTGACTTAGGAATTTCTTACCCCCCAGGCAAAGCCAATGTCATGGCTGATGCACTAAGTCGTAAGTCGTATTGTAACAACCTCATGTTACAAAAGTATCAACCACTTCTTCATGAGGAATTTTGCAAGCTCAATCTTGAGATTGTTCCTCATGGCTATCTTTCTACCTTGGTGGCGAAACCAACTCTTGAGGATCAAATCATAGTTGCCCAAAGGCGTGCACGAGGTGTTCGCCGGATCAAGGAGAACATTGTTAGCGGAGTTGCTAAATGTTTCCCCATAAATGATCAAGGTGTCATTTTCTTTGGCACTCGATTGGTTGTACCACGAAGTCAGAACTCAGAACGAAGGGGGTAAGGAGAAAAAAAGAAGCCTTACGTTGTTCCCTTATATACCCAGAGTAACTATATAACTATAGCAAGCTAGACTCGACTTCGTCCAAGGCTACTAGTCCTACAGTCAGTCCTGCTCTGATACCAATTCTGTCGGGACCCGGGGTTAGCGTATGCAAGCCTCGCTACAACACAATCATATGGAGAGCCGAGAACTGTACCCACTTGTCTGAGCAGACAAGGCCAAGCACAAAACGTTCTCGGAAAGCATCGAACGTGAGGGGCATCCCATCCAGGCCGGATGATCAACTGAAATGGGTCCTCATCGTCCGCACACAAGTCTAAATGATATGGGTGGTGAACTCCCATACTCATAGACAAGTCGCCTCAACCATACTATCGATTGTATTATAACCCTTACATAGACTTACTCCAGCCCGATCACTTAGTCGGGGTCTAGGGCGGGCTCGATCATACATCAAAGTGTGCACGTGATGGAGTCATGAACAATCGCATCGCGATGACCCAAGCTGCGCACATCTAAGGGCCACTTGGTGTATAAAAGACCGCTAGCCAGATCACAACTAAGGTCTCGAAAACCCATACTAAGACATGCATGTTATAAACATACACGCAGCACACATGCCTTGTATGAACAACAAGTATCATTGCAATTCTCTACAATGTATATATACTTTATTGATAACTCTTACAGAGTGCACACAGAGATCACAAGCATGTGATCCAAAATTACAACAGACAAGCGGAAGCAAAGTAGGTCTGAGTACAGACAAGTTTAACAAATGGCTTAGAGAAGCCTTATCTAAAAACAAGCCCTCCACGAGGGAACCAGTCGTCTGACTGGGACTACACTAGCTTGGTCTTGGTCTGAGTCTTCATTCTTCGAGCTTCGGGTCGAAGCCACCATCGGGGTCGGTGGGTTCATCTAAAACAAAGAATAAGAAAACGTGAGTACAAAGTCGTACTCAGCAAGACTTACATAGGAGCTATACTACTCATGCATATGTATCAAGGTAAAGGTAGGTGGCGTTTCACTTGTAGAAGTGCCAGCTTTGACTTGCCTAGTCCTGAACTACGAGTACCAGACTTGAGGTAAGAAGCATACACGAGTCCACTACTTTCTCCAACCAATTACACCACTATGGTGCCTTCCTCGACTTCCCCATGAGAAAGCACGCCATAGCACTCACACTTATCTTGGTGTGTTTTAGAAGTATCCAGGAGGTGGCGAGGGGCTCGACGGCGGCCACGGCATGGTCGCCACGCAGCAGTGCCCCTGCTTGAGGAAGACGACAGGCGCGGGAGTGGGCTGGGCCGGCTAGGGGATGAGTTGGGCTCCTTTGCAGGTAAGCCCCTTTTCCTTTTCTGTTTTCTTTTTCTTTTCTGTAAATTTGTTTTGCTTAGCAAATAATTAGCTAGGAATTTTTATAAATGCTCAAATCTTTTATATGGCATTACATGACCAGTAGCTAGTCATATCCAGAGTTTGAACATTTTTGAAATTCAAAAAATTTGAATTCAAATTCAAATAGGGGTTTTTGATTAAATCCAAGGCACTGTTTGAATATTTGAAAAATCCATGAGCATGGGGTGGGTCCCACATCACTTGACATGTGATCACACTCATTTATAAGACTTTTCAAAAATCTAACATGAATTTTTGCAGAAGATTTTGATCTGGCCTTTTGAAATAATTCATCTAGGGGGGGGGGGGTTCCTTCTCCCATTTTGCTTTTGATTTTGATTTCAAGGATTTCTTTTGAAATTTTAACATGATGCAAGTGACTTGCTAACCCTATCACATTACCTAACAGAGGGTTCTGACACAAAGCCTCAAATACATATTCACCCAGCCAGATCTTAATCTCAGGCAAAGAAACTGGATTGAGTTGATAAAAGATTTTGACTTAGGAATTTCTTACCCCCCAGGCAAAGCCAATGTCATGGCTGATGCACTAAGTCGTAAGTCGTATTGTAACAACCTCATGTTACAAAAGTATCAACCACTTCTTCATGAGGAATTTTGCAAGCTCAATCTTGAGATTGTTCCTCATGGCTATCTTTCTACCTTGGTGGCGAAACCAACTCTTGAGGATCAAATCATAGTTGCCCAAAGGCGTGCACGAGGTGTTCGCCGGATCAAGGAGAACATTGTTAGCGGAGTTGCTAAATGTTTCCCCATAAATGATCAAGGTGTCATTTTCTTTGGCACTCGATTGGTTGTACCACGAAGTCAGAACTCAGAACGAAGGGGGTAAGGAGAAAAAAAGAAGCCTTACGTTGTTCCCTTATATACCCAGAGTAACTATATAACTATAGCAAGCTAGACTCGACTTCGTCCAAGGCTACTAGTCCTACAGTCAGTCCTGCTCTGATACCAATTCTGTCGGGACCCGGGGTTAGCGTATGCAAGCCTCACTACAACACAATCATATGGAGAGCCGAGAAATGTACTCACTTGTCTAAGCAGACAAGGCCAAGCATAGAACGTTCTCGGAAAGCATCGAACGTGAGGGGCATCCCATCCACGCCGGATGGTCAACTGAAATGGGTCCTCATCGTCCGCACACAAGTCTAAATGATATGGGTGGTGAACTCCCATACTCATAGACAAGTCGCCTCAACCATACTATCGATTGTATTATAACCCTTACATAGACTTACTCCAGCCCGATCACTTAGTCGGGGTCTAGGGCGGGCTCGATCATACATCAAAGTGTGCACGTGATGGAGTCATGAACAATCGCATCGCGATGACCCAAGCTGCGCACATCTAAGGGCCACTTGGTGTATAAAAGACCGCCAGCCAGATCACAACTAAGGTCTCGAAAACCCATACAAAGACATGCATGTTTTAAACATACATGCAGCACACATGCCTTGTATGAACAGCAGGTATCATTGCAATTCTCTACAAAGTATATACTTTATTGATAACTCTTACAGAGTGCACACAGAGATCACAAGCATGTGATCCAACATTACAACAGACAAACGGAAGCAAAGTAGGTCTGAGTATAGACAAGTTTAACAAATGGCTTAGAGAAGCCTTATCTAAAAACAAGCCCTCGACGAGGGAACCAGTCGTCTGACTGGGATTACACTAGCTTGGTCTTGGTTTGAGTCTTCATTCTTCGAGATTCAGGTAGAAGCCACCATCGGGGTCGGTGTGTTCATCTAAAACATAGAATAAGCAAACGTGAGTACAAAGTCGTACTCAGCAAGACTTACGTAGGGGCTATACTACTCATGCACATGTATCAAGGAAAAGGGAGGTGGGGTTTCACTTGCAGAAGTGCCAGCTTTGACTTGGCTAGTCCTGAACTACGAGTACCAGACTTGAGGTAAGAAGCGTACACGAGTCCACTACAACTCTTCAACCAATTACACCACTATGGTCACTTCCTCGACATTCCCCACGAGGAGCACGCCATAGCACTCACGCTTATCTTGGTGTGTTTTAGAAGTATCCAGTTCAAGTTGTCTAATAATCAAGCTAAGCTTTCCAAGCAGTCCTTAACCGCGGACGCGGCTATTCGAATAGTTTTGTTAACCCTGCAGGGGTGTACCGCTACACACACGTGTCATCATTTACCGCCTTTTGCATGTCACCGTTCAAGAGGTGACAGCGAGGATGCCACCACAACACTTCGCCCACACCTCCGTTCTAGTCCAGAGAGTCGCCTATCTGAGGGGGATCCGTATGGAAGTCCGGCCGAGGTTCTAGTACAGCCTCAAACGATGTGTGCAGGGTCCCAAGCCGGTCTTGAAAAGCCGTTCATCCACTTCGCAGACCGTGCCACAGCCCTACCAGAACTCCGAACTACTGCGACTCTTGGGGTTCGAACGGGGTGAGGTACTAGGATGAGAGGGGTTAGTGAGCCCAATGTGTGGTTGTACTCTTCTTCTTGGATCACCACACAAGAACTCGGACTTAAGGCGGTGTTCAACGAGACAACCCACTGTGTACTCCTACACAGCCTCTCATCGTTCACCTTGTATTAGCGTAGATTCACCAACACATTTCACTTTCATCAACACCATGTTCACCATCATCCCGACTCACATCAAAATCAACCTCATTGTATCACTAAGCATGCAATAAGCAGTAACATTTGCAGGGGCCACATGATATCAACCAACTCCTACATCTGCTAGGATTGTGGTTTGCTTACTACTGTGACAAGATGATAGGTCATGCAAAGGATATGGGTTCAACTATGCGGTAGAAACGTTATCATGGTGATCATCCTAAACAATGCATAAGCGAGACATGAGAGGGAAGTGGGATTTTATAGACATGATCAATGGGGGTTTGCTTGCCTTGCTGACGAGGTTTCGATAACGGTGTCTTCAACGAAGGGGGTGATCTCGATTTCCGGCTCCACTTCTATCAGCAACATGACAATCATAGGATCAACATAATGTACAATGCACAATCACATGAATAAGATTGTAATGGTGATGTTCAAGGTACTGATGTGTTGAGCATTCCATTTAAAAGGAGTATATTGTATTTGAAATGCAAATTCAAACTCCATTTGATTTATCGATGAAATTCAAATGCATTTGAATGCATGAAAGTTCATTTGAAAAGGTTGTTCATGAAGTGATGTGGTATAGTTGAAGTAAAGCCTCTGATATGTGGATGAATCCATTGGAATTAAGGGTGTTGCAAAATCATTTGCAAAATCACTCCAAATTTAAATTTGAAAAGGATCCATATGCATGTTTGCTACTGTTCACCCATTTTAAAATGGTCAAACATGAAAAAAATATGCATATTCATAATCCTTGTATTTTTCTGATAATTTTAGACATATTATTTGTCCAATTTGGAGTTAATATGAATTAGTTATTGAATTTCAAAGTTTAAAGCATTTTTTTGGAAATTTCTCTCTTTTCTTTATTTCTTTTAATCTCTGGAAAAGATTTATTGCATCAGCATGATGCAATGCTGATGTCACAGGGGGGCTGACATGTGGGGCCAGGGTGTCAGTGAGAAGGGGTTAATTAAGCTCTATTTAATTAAAATTTGATTTGATTTGGGGGGGCTGGCCCCACCTGTTAGTGCCTTAGGCCAAACTAAACAGGGGGTTAGCCCCCTAATTAACTGGGCTGGCCGGCGGTTAGCCGTCAGTGGCCACGGGAGGCGGCGGCGCCTCGCCGGAATGGCGCTTCAAGGCACCAGGGGGCTCGCGAGGGGCACCAATCGGTTGCCCGTGGCCTCGCGCACCCAGTGGTGCAGGCCAAGGACCTCGGGGCAGCCTAGAACCATGCCGGCGACGAGGAGCGCGGCGGCCGGGCTCGGGCTCAGGTGGAAACGGCGATAGAGGCCACGGGGAGAAGAACTGAGGGCACGGGCGTGCAGCCCGCAGCGTTGCGCAGCGAAGGGAGCAGGCGGGGGTCAAAGGTGTGGTCTCGGGCCACGGCTACGTCGTCGGGCGCGGTGGCCGGACTACTGTTGACGGCGACAAGAAGAAATCGGGCACGGGAGATGACACGGGAAAGGGCAACGTGAGCAGAGGCTCACCAGGAGCTCGAAGACGGCGTCGACGTCGCCGGGGAGCTTCAGTAGGTGGCGAATTCGTCGTCGAAAAACATGGTGGCCGGCAGCGAGTTCTTGAGGCGGGTGTCGTCTCCGGGGCCTCCGTGCTCGATGAAGCCGACGTCTGCAGCGCTCCTGGACAGATTTGCGCGGCGAGGCGAGCTCGGTGGCCGCGGTGGCGCGTGACGGCGGCGACGAGACGCGCTCGGGAACCCGCGAGATCTCGCCGGGAAGAAGGTGGAGGAGGAAGGGATGGGGGGAATGGCTGCGGGGGCTTCTGGGCGTCTGCGTGGCGCGAGAAGGAGGCAAGGGAGCCCCCAGACGTCCTCACGGCGGCGACGTGGCGTCGGCGTGCTCTGTCGTCGCCACCGAGCTGCTTTGAGCCGCGGGAAGGAAGACGACAGGCGGCTCGGTGGGCTGGGCTGTGCTGGGCCTTCACCCTGGGCGACAGGTTGGTCTTCTCTCTTTCTATTTTTATTTTTCTTTTCTGTAATTGATTGACCTAGCTAAATAAAATAGCTAGCTATTTTAGTAAAATGCCCAATATATTTTTCAAAAACCCAAGTGACCAGTAGCAAGCCACTTTTAAGGTTTGGGCATTTTTTAAATTCAAAACATTTGAATTCCAATTCAAATAGGGGTCAAATTTAATTTCCAGGGCACCTTTTGAATTTTTGAATATTCCATGGGCATGGGAAAATACCCAAACCACTTTTAAAATGATCAACATCATTTATAGGAATTTTCCGAATACTCAAATGATTTTGGGAAAAAGATTTTTATCTGGCCATTTGATTTAATTTCTCAGGGCTTTTCTTTTCCCCATTTTTGAATTTTCTTTTGAATTTTTGCATGATGCAAAGGCACAATAAAACCCTAGCACTTACCTAAGTTGGGGTTCTGACATTGATATCATGTGGCCCCTGCAACTGTTACAGCTTATTGCATGCCTAGAATTTACAATGAGGTTACTTTTATCTGTGAGTCGGGATGGTAGTGAACATGGTGTTGATGAAGGTGAAACTGTGTTGGTTAATCCACCTTAAACAAAGGTGAACGATGAGAGGCTGTGTAGGAGTACACAGTGGGTTGTCTTGTTGAACACCACCCTAAGCCCAAGTTCTTGTGTGGTGATCCAAGGCGAAGAGTACTACCACATGTTTGGCACACGGACCCCCGCTCAACCTACTAACTCACCCCAGTTCAAGTCCAGGAGTCACTAGTTCGGGCTTTCCATTTTGCATATGCATAGAAAAAGAATGAATGAAAGTTTGCATCATTTAGATATGTGGGTGGACCTGTGAGACAGTAAAATCATCTGCTAAGGTGGCGTCTCGGTCGCCGACATCGTCTGAGTCCGTATCGTTCACCCGGCCGGACTCTTGAGCGGTGAGCAACTCAGATGGTTGATTCCTGGATTAGAATTGGCTGTGAGGTAAAAGTTGTGGAAATTATCCACGCCGACACCCGCTTGAAGGGTGATGAGATCCCGTCGGTAACTAATGGTTTCATGTGTGTAGCAGTACACCCCTGCAGGGTTAACAAAACTATTCGAATAGCCACGTCCGCGGTAAGGGACTACTTGGGAAGCTGTGCTTGATTATTAGACAACTTGAACGGATACTCGAAAACTCGCAAGATAAGTGTGAGTGCTATGGCGTGATTTCTCGTGGGGAAGTCGAGAAAGTATCCATAGTGGTGTATTGGTTGGAGACTTGGTAGTGGACTCGTGTACGCTTCTTACGTCAAGTCTGGTACTCGTAGTACAGGACTAGCCAAGTCAAAGATGGCACTTCTGCATGATAAACCCCAACTCCCTTTACCTTGAAACTTGAGCATGAGTAGTATAGTTCTGATGTAAGTCTTGCTGAGTACGACTTTGTACTCACGTTTTCTTTTTCTATGTTTTAGATGGAAACCCAGACCCCGATGGAGTCACCTTCCTGAAGCTTGACGTTGAATAAGCTAGTATAGTTCCAGACAACAGTCTGGTCCCTCGTGTAAGGGCATGTATGTTGAATAAGGCTTCTCTAAGCCATTTGTTAAACTTGTCTGTACTCAGACCTAATTTTCTTCCGTTGTATGATGTAATGTTGATCACAGACATGTGATCTTTGTATGCTCTATGTGTAAGTCAATAAATATATACTTTGTAGAGTTCATGCAATGTATACCTACTGTTTACACTGGACATGTATGCCGCGCGTATGATTATAACATGCATGTCTTAGTGTGGGGTTCGATAGCTTAGTTGTGTTCTTGCTGGCGGTCTTTTATACACCAAGTGGCCCTTAGATGTGCGCATCTTGGGGCATCGCGATGCGATTGGTCGTGACTCTTTCACGTGGCACACTTTGTTGTATGATTGAGCCCGTCCGAGACCCCGACTAAGTGATCGGGCTGGAGTCTGTTTATGTAAGTGTTATAATTCAATCGATAATATGGTTGAGGCGACATGTCTATGAGTATGGGATTTCACCACCCATAATAATTAGACTTGTGAGCGGGCGATGAGGACCCATCTCAGTTGATCATCCAGCCTGGATGGGATGCCCCTCACGTACGATGCTTTCCGAGAGTGTTCTGTGTTTGGCCTTGTCTGCTTAGACAAGTGGGTACGGCTCTCGGCTCTCCATATGATTGTGTTGTAACAGGAATTACATACGCATATTCCGGGTCCCGAAAATCTTTTAGCTAGACCTAGGTGCCATGGCTTCCCCAAGTTCCCCCAAGGACAAGTTCGTCTTCAAAGTCATCAACCCTTACCTCACTCAGGTGAAGAACCATCCTCGAACCTTCCAGTTGGAGGATGGTGTCCTTCACCAAGAGGATCTAAAGGAACCTGCCAAGGAGGGGAGCATCGAGGCCATGCTATAAGAGATGGAGCAAGAAGTCTTCAAGTACAAGAAGATGGTTGAGAGGGGTGTTGAAGCCAACTTCGATATCATCAACGAGCTGAAGACATTCTACAAGAAGGAGATGAGGGGGATTTGGTCAAGCATCACCGCGGCAGAAGAAATACTTGATGATCTCCAAGGGAAGATCTATGATCTGCACAACCAGAACTGTGAGTATGAACAAAAGTTTATGCGGATGGGTTTAGGTGCTGGAAGCAGGATCTTGGAGACTAAAGACTCTCATGGGACCGGAGAACCTCTACCATGGAAGCACTTCGTCCATGACTACATCAACAAAAACAACAACAAGAATGAGGAGTAAATCTTCTTGGGTAATGACACCCCCTCAACTTGTTCCAAGCTTGGGGAAGTGCCCGGTATCTTTATCTTTATCTTAGTGTTTTAGAGTCAAGTAGAGTCGTATCATGTCTAGGGAAGTTATTATATGAAATAGGTGTTTGCATTGAGGCCTATCGCTCCTTCTGTGGAGAGTTTGTATCCGTGAGTGTGGAGTCGTCTATGATGGAATATTAATGAGATGTCTATTGGTTCCTTCGCCGCACTCGGTATTCTCTTCATGCAATTGACCTTATATGATGATTCTTATGGGGAGTATTGACCTTATATCAGGTATGACTTTGAAAACTTTATTTAATTTTGGAAAACATAGCTTTGGTCTTGACAACATGCATGTTTTCCCAAGTAGCGACATAGCCAAAACCTTTATGTTATTATGCTTGAAGTGTTATGTTGACAAGAAGACAACTTGATGTGTTATGCTTTCCTTCATGTTTATGCTTTATATGTTTTGCATCCAAATTAGCATCAATTGTCTGTTCTCTAAAAGCCTTTGCTAGCCAAACCCTTTTCCAAGTAGATTTATGCTTGTGTGTCCATACCCTGAAACCAATATCTTCCATTTGAGTCCACCATTCCTTCCTATTCGTGGTATTTCCCTACCACTCCTAGAAGTATAGAATTTATGCTTTATCCTTAAATGTTAAAAAGCTTCTGTTTTGTGCCTCTTGTTTAGCTCATGAGGAAGTAGTAGGTAATTCATGATCTTCTTAAGTTGGACAAGTTTTACCCCGGGATTGCATGTCTAATCTGCAAACCCATAATAAGAGGAGGAACTGGCATGAGTGCGCCCATCTCGAAAGATAATATAACAAACAAAACCTCCTTCACGCTTGGTCTATGAGAAATCAGAAACTTTGGCAGTTATAAACAAAGGAGATTGAGGGGACGCGATCGTCCCCACTTGGGAGCCGTTCCTTGAAACTTGTCCATCTTGAGAAGTAATTGAGCTATCTATTAGCAGACGTTGACAAACTATGCACCTCCCAAAATTTATTTTTATTCTGTTTGATTTAAGGATAGCACATGAGTTTTCCCTGCTTGCCTTTAACAAGGCCTTTCCTTTACTTTTATGTTGAGTCAGTTTTCCTACTTCTTTCTTTTCCCAAAGAGAACATACACTTGATGTTGATGAGGATTCATCCATATAATGGTGCATTAAGTTTTTCCATGCCACATCATTGTTGACTTTATCTCTTGATAAGTAAGTTGTTTGTGAAAGCTTTTTCCAAGCAAACATCTTCCTTTGTGTTAGCATTTGCACTTCATGACTAATAACATGTTCTTTAAAAATCTTCAAATTGTTTCATTAAAAAGTGAAAGAGCAAGATTAAAAGTTGTTAGTTGTCCTTTGACCAAGGATATATTTTCCATAATTTGATGAGTTCTCTCAGCCCTACTTTTGATTATAATTGTTATTACTTTCTCATAAGGACCTTATGAGTTGAGGTTGCTGTTGAGGATGCTTGAGTTTGATGAAGAAACCTTGATGCTTCTTGTCCGTATTCTATTTATCGACGCTTCACTCTCTAAACTTGTGGACAGGTTTACCGAGCTCAGTATCCGCTTGGGGACAAGCGAGGTCTTAGCTTGGGGGAGTTGATACATCCAAAATGAATCACTATTTTATATAGTAATTATTTATTATTCACTGATATATTTCATGATATGATGCTATTCTTATGTTGTTTTGACTTAATTTACACAGTTTGCAAGTTGCCGATGCCGAAGCAGCAGACGCAGGATTCAATGTTAAAAAGTGGACGCTGAGTTGCTGAAGAAGAACACCTCCAAATTACCTGAAAATCGATGGAGGGTGTTTTTCAGAGGAATAACGAAGACACGCAAAAGAGGGGTCAGAGGGGGTAAAGAGGGTGCCCAGGCGGCCAGCTGGCGCGCCCCCCACCCTGGCCGCTCCGGGAGGGCGCCTGGACCCCTGGGGCCACTCCCGGCTCCCCCATCTATCCTATTTATTCCTCGTCGTCTAAAAACCCTAAAAAGGAGAGAGTTTTCGGAGTTCCGCTGCCGCTCCATGGCGGAAACCTACAGAGGAGAAAAGACATCTCCGGTGGGCAGATTCCGCCGGGGGGAACACCTCCCAGAAGGGGAGATCATCGCCATCGTCACGGGAATCATCGAGATCATCATCAACATCATCCCCAACATCATAACCATCTCCACCACCATCCAATCTCACCTCACAAGTCCAACTTGTGTTTTAATCCGTACTATCTATCCTCTCTACTCAACCGATGTTGATTACTACCGTGTGATGAATGTTATTGATTTTTTTTGGAGAAATATCATTGTGTCCAGATTGTTTATCATATATTTATCCCCAATGATCATGATCTCTTTTATGTCTTGTGAGTAGTTACTTTAGTTCTTGAGGACATGGGAGAAGTCTAGTTGTTAATAGTCATATGATGTTGAAGGAATATGTGTTGTTTGATATTTAAGTTGTGTTGTTATTTTCCTAATGGTGTTGTGTGAGTCGAACAATCAACACTTCGCCTTATTAAGGACCTAGGGGAATGCATTGTGTACAAATATTTCTTATGGTGGGTTGCCGGAGTGACAAAAACCTGATCCCCAGTTCGCACGCTTTTGCACAAGGGAACAATGGATCATTGATCGTATTGCTATGGTTAGGGTTTTGCCTTAATTACTATCTTGTATTTGCGGATGATTGCAAGGTGTTTAATCATAAGAGTGCACTTATCTTAGTCTAGAGGGTGCACTAGCATAGATCCACCCAATCAACACTTATCAACACATCACATAGTACTGATACGGAATATGGCAAAATCACATGACTATTTGTCCCGTGTGTCCTCAAGAACGCATTAACCTTTTTAAGCTCAGTTGCTAGGCATATCCTTTTCTCAAAAGGATCGGGCCACTTGCTACTCCCCAGTGCCTTTCACTTTACTCGCTCTTACCTTTTTGTTGCTTATATCGAAAACCCCTAAAAAGTTATCTTTCAGTTCCTGCAGTTATTTCTTTACCAAAGTCACTTACCAATACCTTTTGCTCCTCGTTGGGGTTGACACTCTTATTTATCGAAAACTCTACAAACGACCCCCTATAGTTGAGGGTCATCAAGTACTGTTTCCTAGCGCTGTTGCCGGGAGCGTATCGCTATTAGTAAGTGAAGCTGGTAAGGAAGTTTTTTATATTTCTGCTTTATTTTGCCATTGTTGCTTTTGTCCTTATGGACACCTCTACTCTTGGATCGTTGTTTATGGGGTAACGACCCACAAATGTGGTGGTCACTCCTACCCCTATTGAAATTGTGCCTTACAAAATACCGTCTGGTATTATCAATTATGTCTTACCTAATCGTTATGCAGGAGATATACATCCAGGTGAACGCTTGCTATATTTAACACAACTATGTTCATTATTTAAGCTTGCAGGTGTGTCACTGGATTTCATCATGAAGAAATTATTCTCCATATCGCTTATAGGTAAAGCTTCAGATTGGTATAAGCTCCTCGATAACTCTCTTCATGAAATTCATCGAGACAAGAATTACATCTACAAATTTTGGTCTCGCGACGGTGGGAGCATCGCTCAAGCTTGGGGGAGACTTAAATCGCTAATGTTCAAATGTCCTATCCATGAACTCCCCAAAGATATTATACTTAAATTTTTTTATGCCAAGCTTTCTCGTCAGATAAGGAGATGTTGGATGCCTCCTCTAGTGGGGTATTCCAAACAAGAAGCGTCGAAGAAAAGTGGGATCTCATTGAGAGGATCCAGAAGAATACTGAAGACTGGGAAATCGATAAAGGTATTGAACCTGCTATAAATTATGGGCATGATTATATTGAGAGCTATGTGAAAACTGATTATTTTAATACCTTTTGTTCTAAGATTGGTCTTGATTCCCAGCTTATGATTGATTTTTGTAAGAACTTTGCCTCTCACATTGACTCTTCTAAGGAGGAGAAGGATCAGTATCATAAACCCTTGAAAGAGCTACCTGTTGATATTCATGTTGCTGACCCTATTCTGCCTGCAGTTTTTTATGAAAATCCCCCTTTTCCCACAAGGATTAGGGAGCACTCTTTTGTGACAGGCATAACAAATAAAAGTGAGAGAAGAACTGACGAACCTGAGGACTTGATCAAGGTCGATCCTTAAGTTGAGATGGTTAAAAATTTAGTTACTAATGATGTTTCAGATTCCAAGATAAATTTTTGTGTTGTTCAACTAACATTGTCACAACCAAGAATAAGAGTCCAATTTCAGGTACACCAGTTGTATCTGTAAAAATAGGAGATCACAACTATTATGGGCTTTGCGATATGGGGTCCAGTGCTAGCGCTATTCCTTATTCACTCTTTCAGGAGATCATGGGTGAGATTTCACCCAGTGAACTTGAAGAGATCGATGCTACTATTTATCTAGCAAACAAAGAAACTATCTCTCCCATTGGAATTGTGAGAGATGTTGAAGTCCTATGTGGAAAGGTAAAGTATCCTATCGACTTTCTCGTACTTGGTTTAGTGCAAGATAGTTTTTCCCTATTATCTTTGGTAGACCTTTCCTCAGCACTTGTGGTGCTAATATAGATTGTAAAAAAGGTAAAGTCTCTATTGAATTCAATAGTGATGAAAAAATTATTGAAAATATTGCTTCTATTGCTATTCCTCCTAATGATCCTTTGCAGCAATATATGGAAGACCACGAGAATGATATGCATATCTAGGAAAGAAATGAGTTAGACGAAATATTCACAAGACAAACTGCTATGCTGAAGCACAATCATTTGATCTTTTATATAATTAAGACATGATTAAATGGGCCGCTTTTGACACTGGTTTGAATTGTTTATTTTCATTTAAACAATGTAATAAATTCCCAATGTTGGTCTAACATGGTCCACTGGTTTTTAGGAATTTAACAAAATTGGTTGCACAATTTTTGGATGAACTTTTATTTGCCACAATATTTTTAATATCAACAAAGGTTTTTTTGAATATGGTTAGATGCAAAGATGATCAAGAGTGATCAAAGGAAGATTTAGGAACAGTAATTGTTGATTATCAAGAGTGATTACTATTCATGACAGTGAGGGTGTTACAAATCTCTCCCACTACAAGAATTCTCGTCCCGCTAATTTAGGCGGTAGAGGGGAAAAGATCAGGGTATTCTTCACGAAGAAGATCTTCGCGTTCCCAAGTGGCTTCATCTTCAGAATGATTCGACCACTGAACTTTGAGGAACTTAGTTGTCTTGTTGCGGGTTCGATGTTCAGACTGATCAAGAATGCGGCTCGGATGTTCTTGATAAGACAAGTCCTGCTGCAATTCCAGCATTTCATGGTCCACTGCTCTGATAGGATCCTTGAAGAAACGACGGAATTGCGACACGTGAAAGACATCATGAACTTGAGAGAGGATTGATGGAAACCCCAATCGGTAAGCCACTGGTCCACTCCTGGAAAGGACACGGAACGACCCAATGTAGCGAGGAGCCAACTTTCCGTTGATCCCGAAACGATGAGTGCCTCTCATGGGAGTGACATGGAGGTAAGCTTGTTCGCCAGGCTGATAGACCATTTCCTTGTGCTTGCGGTCATAATTTCTCTTCTGACGAGACTGAGCGGTCTTCAAATGCTCACGGGTAACGCGAACTTGGTCTTCAAAATGTTGGATAATATCCAGACCGATGAGTGCTCGTTCCCCAATTTCTGACCAATTCAGAGGGGTTCGACACTTACGTCAATACAGAACTTCAAAGGGTGCCATCTTCAGACTAGACTGATAGCTATTGTGGTACGAGAATTCAACAAATGGAAGAGATTCCTCCCATCTATTACCGAATGAGATGACAAAAGCTCGAAGCATGTCTTCAAGCACTTGATTGACTCATTCAACCTGTCCTTGCGATTGGGGGTGATAAGCGGTGCTGAAGTTTAGGTGAGTGCCCATAGCTTCTTGGAAACTATCCCAAAATCTTGAGGTGAAAATGCTGCCACAGTCTGAACTGATCTCCAACGAAATACCATGGAGGGACACAATTCTGGAAACATAAAAGTGTGCTAACTGACTAGTAGAAACCGTCTCCTTGACTGGCAGAAAGTGAGCAACCTTGGAGAACCGGTTAATGACGACAAAGATAGCATCATGGCCATTTCCATTCAGGAATAGAAAGCGGTTGCAGACTTCCTGCAGGTCTTTGATGTTTGGCTTTGACGCGACGGCAAACATCACACTCGTCAACATATCGAGCAATGTCTTGCTTCGTGTTAGACAACCAGTACCGCTGACGAATGTCTTGGTACATCTTGGTACTACCAGGGTGAATCGACAAAGGGGTATCGTGAGCTTCTTTCATGACATCAGGGGCGTAGTTCTGGTTGGCCTTGGCTACCGGAACCACTAAACGACCCTTGAAGTAAACTGCATCATCATCATTTGCATCAATAGTGAAGAAAGAGGGCCTTCCGCTGGCGACATAGCGCTTAATCTTCGCAATGTCAGAGTCATAATGTTGTACCGTCTTGATGCGGTCAACAGGGTCTGGTTTGAGAACCAGGGAGTTCACATATCCCTGCGGAACAATTTCGATGTTCAGCTCGTGGATCTCTTCATACAGGAGTGGCTGCTGTATTTGAACCTCAAGTTCACTACAGTAGGCTTTGCGGCTCAAGGCATCGGCCATCACATTAGCCTTGCCAGGGTTGTAATGAATATCCATGTTGAAATCGGCTATTGTCTTGAGCCATCTTTGTTGGCGGATATTCAGGCCAGGCTGAGTAAACATGTACGCCAGGCTTTGGTGGTCGGTGTAGAGCTCGCAGCGATTACCGACGAGGTAATGTCGCCACAGCTTCAATGCATATATTACCGCTGCCAATTCGAGATAATGTGTTGGATACTTGTCTTCGTGAGCACGGAGCTGACGATAGCCATAAGAAATCACTTTCGCTCTTGCATTAGGGGACAGCGTAATCCTTGAAGGGACGCATCGCAGTATATCACTAATTCCTTCCGAGTATCAGGGGGAGAAAGCACCGGAGGAGAAGTGAGTTTGTCCTTGAGAGCTTGGAAACTTTCCTGATATTTATCTGTCCACTCAAACATGACGCCTTTGTGAAGCAGATTTGTCAGAGGCTTGGCAATTCTGGAGAAGTTCTCGATGAAACGGTGGCAATAGCTAGCGAGTCCGAGGAAACTTGTGACTTGCTTGATAGTCTTGGGAGGTGTACAGTCAAGAATAGCTTGAATACGTTCTGGGTTGACGGCAATGCCATCCTTGGAAATCACATGACCAAGGTAGGTTACTTCAGGGAGCCAGAACTCACACTTAGAATACATAGCATAGAGTTTGTGTTCTTGAAGCTTTTCCAGTATAAGACGAAGATGTTCAGCATGTTCTTCTTCATTCTTGGAGTATACCAATATATCATCCAGATAAACCACGACGAACTTGTCGAGGTATTCCATGAATATATAATTCATCAATCGTGAGAAGGTGGCTGGAGCGTTGGTCAGGCCAAAGGACATGACGGTGTACTCATATGAACCATATCGAGTAATAAAGGCGGTCTTCGGAATATCCTCTTTACGAACCCGGATTTGATGGTGACCCAACCTCAAGTCGAGTTTCGAAAACACCGTAGATCCAACAAGTTGATCATATGGATCGTTGATCCGAGGAAGCGGATACTTGTTCTGTATTGTTGCCTGGTTAATAGGCCGGTAATCTTGGACCAAACGGTTCACGCCATCGCTTTTCTTGACAAAGAGCGAAGGTGCTCCCCAAGCAAAGGAACTGGGGCGAATGAATCTTTTCTGAAGTGCATTGTCGATTTCCTCCTTAAGTTCAAGGAGTTCATGTGGCGGAATCTTGTAAGGAAGCTTGGAAATAGGAATAGTGCTGGCTTCAAGTCGATGATGAATTCGACATTTCTGATCGGGTGTATTCCCGGCAATTCTTCTGGAAAGACGTATGGAAAATCGGAAACGACTAGTATGTTTTTGATCCCTTCGAGAGGTGCACCGTTCAGGGAATTCAGAGCATATATCTGGCTCTCTGCATGATGAGTTATTCGAGCTGAGTACATGATTTTCTTGCCAGAAGGTTGAGTAAGCTGAAATATCTTAGTGCCACAGTGAATGTGAGCATCATGCGCTTTCATCCAATCCATACCAAGAATGACGTCAATGGTAGTAGCCTTGAGGGCTATGAGTGAAGTAGTGAACACTAAGTCTCCAATTGTCATATGATTGTTGTGGGCAATCATCGAGGTCTCCCACCAGGATCCTGGAGAACTAACCACTAGCAGAGGGTACATGTTCTCGAATGACAAGCCTTGTTTACATGAAAACGCCTCATACATGAAGGAATGTGACGATCCCGAATCAAACAGGAAAGAAGTTGGTACTGAATTAACAGGGAGAGTTCCCATCACGATAGCCGGATCCTTCTGAGCCTTTTCAGCATCGACATGATTGACACGGCCAAGCACAACAGCAAAATGTCTGGCATTACGGTTTCTAAGACGATGATTTCGACAACTCTTTTTAGGACTAGCAGGGGAACATGGTGCCTTCTGAGACGGAATCGTGCGATAGTCGGGAGAAAGGTACCCTGGTTGTCCACACTTGCTGCATAACTCATCAACAAGGGGAGGATCCATAGCATGGGTCTGTGTAGCCCAACTTGTCAGTTTTCTCGACGGTGGAGGCAGACGAGGTGCAACATAAGACGGCCTTGGCGTTGGGGTAGGTCGGTGATGGACATTGTGTGGAATATAGACTCGAAGTTTCTGAGCGGACCTTCCCGAGGATGGGACAACATCTCGAGTACGCTTGAGGGATTCCTGGTGATCCGCCAGAGCAGTTTCAACTTGGAATGCTGATACGTCCCAAACGTATCTACTTTTCCAAACGCTTTTGCTATTATTTTGCCCTCATTCTTGCATGATTTGGATGAAACTAACCCGGACTAACGCTGTTTTCGTCAGAGCTGCCTGTATGGTTTTATTGTGCGCAGGAAAATGGATTTTTGGACGTCTCAGAAACTTCCCAAAAAATAACAGAAAATCCACGGAGTCGAAGGAGCCAGAAGCCAGAAGTGGGACCAGAGGGCAGCCACGGGGCCCCCAAGCGCCCCCCTGGCGCGGCCAGGGGTGGGGCCGCGCCCTCTGGCCGCCAGGGGACCTCCGCCCTCCTCTGGTGCCCTACCAAAGCTCCTATTTATTCCCGTGACGGAGAAACACCAAAACAGAAGTCGTTTTCCCAATTCTCGTCGCGGAGCCGCCGCCACCCTCTGTTCTTCTCCGAGAGGGATAATCTGGACGCTGTTTTGGCCTCCGGTGAGGGGAGATCATCGCCATCGTCATCATCATCACCACTCCATCCTCCCTCCATGACTTCTCCATCCATGTGTGAGTAATTCCCTGTTGTAGGCAAAGGGGATGGTTGGGATTGGATGAGTTAGATCATGTAATAGTCTATCAGATTGTTGGGGGCATGTTGCCTATCATCTAGATTGTTGTTTATCATCTTTGCTTCAACTTGTTGCTCTTAATGCTTGTCACTTTGGGCCCGAGTGCCATGATTTCAGATCTGAACCCTATGTGTTTTCATGAATATATTTGTGTTCTTGTTCATATCTATGAGTTGTATGCACCTGTTATAGTCCGGAGCCGGCGATCCCAAAGGTGACAGCTTGGGACACCAAAGGGGATGGACTATAATTTGAGGATTCAATGTATCCATTGATTGTTAATGCTTTGTTCCGGTGCTCTTTGACAGGAGCACCTTAATCTCCATAAGTTCCTTTTGGCCCCGTTCGTAGCGGGATGGTAGGACAAAAGATGTTGTGCAAGTTCTTATTGCAAGCACGTACAACTACCTATGAGGTACATGCCTGATGTTTGATTTATGCCTAGATGATCATTTCTTTTCTGTGTGCCTTGCCCCAAGTCAAATACATGATGTGTCTTATCCATGCAGCGCCCGACCGTCCATCTCCCTAGCCTACAGTTCTTTAATTCTGCTAGTTGCTAGTTGTTTACTTTCGCTGTTTTACTATTACTGTTTCACCACCACTATTTCCGTTGCTATCGTCACTTCCATATTGCAGTTACTATTAATATCTTGTTGCAATTAAGTGTATCTCAGGTGCGGTGGAATTGACAACTCCATTGTTAAATCTTGTGGGTATTCTTTGGCTCCCCTTGAGTCGAATCTATAAATTGGGTTATTCTTACCCGTGAAGACTATCTCGACCCCCTGCAGTTGTGGGTTATCAAGCCTGTGTTCTGGTGCCGTTGCCGGGGAGCATAGCTTTATTCACAAGTCTACTTGAAGTATTTTACCTTCTGCAATTTATCCGCTATGGGTAAGAAAGAAGACCCCAAGGTCCCGATCTTACCATCCCGTATAGGAAAAGGTACTGTTCTGAACACTAGTGCTACACTTGATTCACCTTCAGTTATGAGTAAGTTTGCTTCACCTTCACCACATGATGCCTCTACTGAATCTGTTACTATGTCCGATACTTTTGATGATACTTCTACTACTCTTGATGATATTAGTTCACGTAGTCACGCTCTTGAGAAACAGATCGCGGCTGCTGCAAAAAAAATCTGGAATTGAAATTCCTGATACTTGCTATCCGTTTGATGGAACCTACACTTATCCCGACCTTAGTAAACTCAAGGAGAGACTCCTTGATGATGATTATATTATACTTGATGATGATTTATGCAGGGAGCTAACAGAGTTTGATGACTCTGACCCGGATGCTATTGAGAAGCTTCTCGAAAAACACTCCCTAAAGAACAAGACCGTTTCGGATCCTAAATCTGCTACGTATCCTATATGCATCAATGATCCTGATTATAATTTCTCCGTTGATATTTCACTTATATCTATGGTTGAATCTGACCCCTTTTATGGTAGAGAAAATGATGATGCTATTGCACACCGGGCCAAACTCACTGAGCTGGGTGGCCTGTTTACTACAGATGAGAAGATACGAATTTTTTATGTCACTAAGCTTTTTTCCTTTCTCTTTAAAGGAAGGTGCTAAAGCATGGTACGATCCACTACCATGTGGTTCCATTAGGAGTCCTCAAGACTTATCTCCCTCTTTTGTTGATAAGTATTTTTCTGCTCATATGCAACATGCTGCTTTACGAAGAATTTATAACTTTAAACAGTTGCAGGATGAGCACCTCCCTAAAGCTTGGGGGAGGTATTGCAGTCTGATCCAGGCTAGACCGGGACATGGAGTCCCTAAGAATGAATTAGTTGATATATTTTATGCTGGTCTAACTGATGAATCTAGATCCTATTTGGACAGTTGTGCTGGTTGTGTTTTCAGGAAAAGAACACCGGACGATGCAGAAGAATTAATGGGCAAGATTGCCAAGAACCATGAAGATTGGTCTGTCCCTGAACCACCTCCACCACCAAAGAAAAGGGGCATGCTTGTCCTAAGCCCCGAAGATATGCAGGAAACTAAGAAGTCTATTAAAGAGAAGGGTATTAAAACTAAAGACGTGAAGAATGTACCCCCTATTGAGAAATTGTGTGAGCCTACCACTCACCCTCCTATGGTAGAGGTACACTCTCTTTTAGATTTCAATGCAAGTGACATTCCTCATGGTAAGCCTCCTGATCAATGTTTAGATGAGCTTGATAATTTTATTATGAAGCAAAATCACTTTAATGAGAGGATACAAAGTCAGTTGCATGATAATTCCCTTGCTATCAAAAGTTTTCTTGATGTTCTAGGTAGAACAGTTAATGATGTTAAATGTCTTGTAAAGCATTTTCATATGGTTCAAACTCAGCTTGATCAAATTTCTAATGTGCAAAAAGATTTTCTTGCTAATAATGCCAAACAGGATATACAGGCCTTTGGGATTAAAACCCGAGGAGGAACCAGCACTCAAGATCCTCTCTCTCCGGAGGGGCATCCTAAGAGGATCGAGCAAGATTCTCAAATACAGGAAGAAGAAATTGTTACCTCTCCGAAGAAGAAGAAGAAGCACAAAGAAGCTGAGAATTCCAATGATCCAAATAGTATATCTACCTCAGATGCTGAGACTGAAGACGGTGCTGAGCCTGAAAAGGATGGTGAAAAGAATGATCCACCCGAAGTTCGAGAAGAAGAAGCACCTGACAAATGCAAGAAATATACTAGAGAAGATTTTACCGCAAGAAGACATGGGAAGGAACGAGAACCATGGGTATAGAAACCCATGCCCTTTCCAGGTAAGTCTCTCAAAACTAAAGAAGAATAGCATTACAATAAGTTTTGTGAGTGGATGAAACCTCTTTTTCTTCAAATTCCTTTGACTGATGCTATTAAGTTACCTCCTTATTCGAAATATATGAAAGATATTGTTACTAATAAAAGAAAGGTTCCCAATGAAGCAATATCTACTATGCTTTCTAACTACTCTTTTAGTGGAAAGATTCCTGAGAAGCTTAGTGATCCAGGTATACCCACCATTCCTTGCTCCATAAAGAATAATTATGTCAGGACTCCTTTATGTGATCTTGCAGCAGGAGTGAGTGTTATGCCCTTTTCTCTTTACAAGAGATTATGTTTAGAAAAACTAATCCCTACAGATATCTCTCTTCAGATGGCTGACAAGTCAACAGTTGTTCCCATTGGTATTTGTGAGGATATTCCTATTGAAGTTTCTAATTGTTTAATCCTTACTGATTTTGTTGTGCTTGACATGCCCGAGGATGGGAGCATGTCTATTATTCTTGGTAGACCTTTTCTTAACACCGCAGGTGCTATTATTAATTGCAATAAAGGAAAGGTTACTTTCAATGTGAATGACAAAGAACACACGGTGTATTTTCCGAAAAAGATTGACAAGAGGCATGGCCTTAACTCCATAGAGAACATCGAGACCGTGAAGATTGGAGAATGGGATTTTCCTCTACATGTGCACCACAAATACAAAACCATCATGGTGGGGATAATTTCCATTAAAGTAAAGGTGCAATGATCACTTCATAAGAGGTGAGACTTTTTGCTCTATGTATCGCCGGTTTGTTGGTAAGACTTGATCAACCTTGCTAGTAAGCATGTTTTATATAGGAAAAAAGTGGAGCTTGTTATGTTTTCATTTGCCTTAGCTTTTATTCTCCTTGATGTACCAAGTTCATATGTTTTTGAAACTTCACAACTCTAATCACTGCTTCAAGTTTTCATAAAGTTTCGCAGCTTTTTGAACTTCGAATTTTTTTAATAGTGAAGTTGTCAGAAAAATTCCAGAAAACTTATTTTAAAAATTTCCATGCCGGGAGTGACCTAGAAGCACATGGGGCTGACCAGGGGGGCCATCAGTGGCCCAGGAGGCCAGCTGGCGCGGCCTGGCCCCTGGCCGCGCCCACAGGGCGCCTGGGGCCCACGGGCCCCACCTCCAGGTATGTCTTCTTCCTAATCCTTCCTCTCTCTCCAAAAACACGAGTTCTACTCCAGTTCTTGCGTTCTTGTTGTTCTTGGAGGCGATTTTCGATCTCTCTCTACATCCCACCATTCGAGCTGAGATTTCTAGCAAATACTCCCTGGTATGTAACTCCTTCACCCCTCCAATTAGATTTTTGATTGGTGGCCTCATTTGTGAGTATTTAGTAACTCTTGGTGCTGTCCTTATGAGCTTGCATGCATGTGTAGAATTTTATTTTCAAAGTTTTGATGCAAGTTTATTCCTTAGGTAAGTGAGTAGAGTAGTTTGCCTCAACTCACTTGGTTTAAATCCTTGTTTTTGTGAATTGTAATTTTTTTCAGAAACGAGTCTCTTTGGAAAAGCAAAGGGGTGGCTTGGGAAGAAGAAGCCCGAGCGCTCTGATCGAGTTACTAGAGCTGCAGCTTCACCCTCAGCAGTTAGGGTGAGCTACAATTAAGATTATGTGCCCCTAGAGTTGTTGGAAGACACAAATCCAGCATGCGCAATGATGTATCCGTGCGATGATTTTCTTACAACTGCAGGAATTAAGGAGGAATTTTATGGCCTTTGTGCCAATGCAGGTTTGACACGGCTAGCTTTATGCCATGTGGTACAATACAAAAAGCTTACCTCCTGTTTTGTTAACAGTTTTTCTTATAAACATGATGCTGGAACAGTTGAGTTCAAACTTTTTAATGATATCATAACCATGTCTTTGGCACAGTTTTGTGATATAATAGGTGTGAAGAATGTTGGTCAGACAACTAAGATGACCATGTAGCCTTACGGGTTGAGGACCCTCTTCAATTCCCTTTGCTGCCAGGAGTAGACCGACATTCGGCGTACGAAGATTTCCAGCATTTTGTTTCCACACCTCAGGTATTTTGCGTATTTTGTTGCTAGAGGGGTGTTATCTCGTGACAACACGAGCAATGGTTCTTCAGCAGATTTTGCTATTTATGCGAACGCCCTCTCTGATAAGAATGAGTATAATGTGGGTGCCTTGATTGCTCGGCGCCTTGTTACAAACAGTAACAAGAGAGATTTATATGGTGGCATTTACGCCACACTTATCCTTGAGTCCCTTGAGCGCACCCCGCATCCTGATTATCTCCGTTTTCATACGCGAGTCTCGATCTTGCGGCTATGAAGAGGCATAAGTTTTTTACCATGACTTCCCAGTTTGGTAACCTTGATTATATTTTGAGGTTTGAAAGGACCATTACTCGTGAGATCCGTCTACCTACACCACTTTTGTTTGATAACACTCGCAGGAAAAGATGTTCCTTCAGCGAGATTCAGTTCGATGAGTTCGTGGCTAATTACTAGCCACATAACCCCATGTAGGGAGTTGTGCCCGATGAGGAGGAGCATGGTGAGTTCCCACCTTTCCAGGGAGATACCTTCACCGAGCATGGCGAGGGATCTTCTTCCGCTTGGAGCGCAGGGCCTTCCTCATGGGAGGATCTGAGGACTTCGATGTACGCACCGGAGTGCTCATACGACTCCTGAGCTTACCATTACCCCGGAGCAGGAGGCTCCAGGGGGAAGTAGCTGCTACCAACTTAGGCGAAAAGCCTAAGCTTGGGGGAGTACGTTCCTTTCTCACCTTTCCATTGTATTATCCGCTTTCATTTTATTCGCTTTGATCTTTTCGAAGTTTTTTCCCGTTCTTCTATGTTCTTTTATTTTGCAAAAACAACAAAAAGATTTCTCTTTTATTTTCCTTTCGCTAAATCTAAAAAAATCCAAAAATATTTTCTTTTCTCTATTTAGTTTGCTTTGTTGCAGAGTTCAACTCGAGTCCGTGATGGCATTTGCACTTGATTATATATTTCCTACGTTCAATCGCGCAAGTGACAAGGCAGTGATGACGAAGATCGACAAAGGGATGCAACAAGGAAAACCGGTATGAACTCTTTTTGTTTCTAGTTTTTTACATATGCTTGTACTTATGATTTAGACACCATCTTGGAGCGACATAGTGCTATGTTTATAATGTTTTCCCAGTGTTCATGCTTTCCTTTTGGCTAATCCCAAATAGCTAGAGTACATAATGTGTTGTTGAAGTGATTTACATGCATTGCATTGTTCATAGTTTGGCATACTGCAGTGGTATTTCCCTTTGGAGAATTTTTGGATTGACTTGGCACATGCTTACACATGTTTATGAGTGAAAAGTCTACTATGCCTTGATGATATTTTATTTCAGAATAGTCATATCATTATCAAGCCCAATTCAATGTTACTTTGTCGCTCTGCATGATTATGACTGGTATTGCTCTCTAGTTGGTCGCTTCCCAGTCTTTTGCTCGCCTTCGTTCGCACTAAGCGGATTTCTGCTTGTGCATCCAAAATCCTTGAAACCAGTTTTTCCATATGAGTCCACCATACCTTCCTATGTGGTATTTACCGGCCATCCTAACGAAGACTTTCTTGTACCATCTCGAAATTATTCAAAAGCACTCCTATGTTGTGCCTCTGTTTTAGCTCATGAGAAAGTAGAAGGTAATTCATGACCGTCTTATCTTAGACATGTTTTATTCCGGGATTGCATGTCTAATCGGCAAACCCCTAATACGAGGAGGGACTGGCATGAGTGCGCCCAGCTCACAAAAGATAATCACAACCAACAAACCCTCCTTCACGCTTTGTCTATGAGAAATCAGAAAACTTTGGCAGTGATAAACAAAGGAGATTAAGGGGATGTGATCGTCTCCATCTTGGGAGCCGTTACTCGAAACATGTCTAGCGTAAGAGGTGATTGAGTTGTCTACTAGCATTCGTTGACGAAGCATGCACCTCCCAAAACACTTTTTTATCTCTGTTTTCAAAACCAAGAGCTCTGGTACAAGTTTAGTCTTTGCTTCCAACCACGGGTTTTCAGCCTTTCCATCAAACTCCACGGTTCGAGAGTCTCCACCTTCTTTCTTCAAAGCACCAACTAGGAGAGCATAATTGTCATTCTGAGTGTAATGTGCATTGTCCCAAAGTACTACATTGTCTTTTGCATGATTGTGGTATTACTTATTTTGAAGTTCTTAGTTCTAGTCTCCTTTAAAACTCCGGAGGAGTTTCTGCATTTATGTTTTGCTTTACTCATGGAGGCTAGCGAAGTACCACTCTAGTATGTTCAAGCTTTGTGCATTGTAATCTTGTCTTGATTTTCAGTAGCATATTATTTACTTTTAGTTTTTTGTGATTGATCACTTGAAAGAAGGATTGCTTCGTGCATTGTCCTCATAGCATTGTTTTGATACTTGCTAAATTCTTTCCATAGTACATGCTTATATACATCTATTGAAGCAAAAGAGTTTGTCAAAGTTTTCTTTGTCGCGTTCAGTTCGTTGTACTAAATTTCTTAAGGACAAGCAATATGCTAATCTTGAGGGAGTTGATAAGTCTCAAACGTATCTACTTTTCCAAACGCTTTTTCTATTGTTTTGCCCTCATTTTTGCATGATTTGGATGAAACTAACCAGGACTAATGCTGTTTTTAGCAGAGCTGCCTGTATCGTTTTATTGTGCGCAGGAAAATGGATTTTTGGACGTCTCAGAAAATTCCGAGAAAAATACCAGAAACTCCACGCACCCGAAGGAGCCAGATGGCACAAGTGGGACCAAAGGGCAGCCGAGGGGGCCCCAGGCGCCCCCCTAGCGCGGCCAGGGGTGGGGCCGTGCCCTCAGGCCGCCTGGGGGCCTCCCCCTTCCTCTGGTGCCCTACCAAGGCTCCTATTTATTCCCGTGACGGAGAAACCCCGAAAGAGAAGTCGTTTTCCCAATTCTTGTCGCGAAGCCGCCGCCACCCTCTGTTCTTCTCTGGGAGGGATAATCTGGAGACTGTTTTGGCCTCCGGTGAGGGGAGATCATCGCCATCGTCATCATCATCATCATCACCATCATCATCACCACTCCATCCTCCCTCCATGACTTCTCCATCCATGTGTGAGTAATTCCCTACTGTAGGCAAAGGGGATGGTAGGGATTGGATGAGTTAGATCATGTAATAGTCTATCAGATTGTTGGGGGCATGTTTCCTATCATCTAGATTGTTGTTTATCATCTTTTCTTGAACTTGTTGCTCTTAATGCTTGTCACTTTGGGCCCGAGTGCCATGATTTCAGATCTAAACCCTATGTGTTTTCATGAATATATTTGTGTTTTTGATCATATCTATGAGTTGTATGCACCTGTTATAGTCCGGAGCCAGCGATCCCAAAGGTGACAGCTTGGGACCACCAAAGCGGATGTACTATAATTTGAGGATTCCATGTATCCATTGATTGTTAATGCTTTGTTCCGGTGTTCTTTGACAGGAGAACCTTAATCTCCATAAGTTCCTTTTGGCCCCGTTCGTAGCGGGATGGTAGGACAAAAGATGTTGTGCAAGTTCTTATTGCAAGCACGTACAACTACCTATGGGGTACATTCCTGATGTTTGATTTATGCCTAGATGATCATTGCTTTTCTGTGTGCCTTGCCCCAAGACAAATACATGATGTGTCTTATCCATGCAGCGCCCAACCGTCCATCTCCCTAGCCTACAGTTCTTTAATTCTGCTGGTTACTAGTTGTTTACTTTCGCTGTTTTACTATTACTGTTTCACCACCACTATTTCCTTTGCTATCGTCACTTCCATATTGCGGTTACTATTAATATCTTGTTGCAAGTAAGTGTATCTCAGGTGCGGTGGAATTGACAACTCCATTGTTAAAGCTTGTGGGTATTCTTTGGCTCCCCTTGAGTCGAATCTGTAAATTGGGTTATTCTTACCCGCGAAGACTATCTCGATCCCATGCAGTTGTGTGTTATCAAATGCCTTGTTGACGAGCATCGCAAAGTCCGCGAAATCATTAACAACTAGTGCGAGCTTCATATTGAGATGCAATCCTTCACGGAATTTCTCCTGGAATCTCCTATGATATTCAACAACAGTTGTCGTGCCTTGTCTAAATTTAAGAAAGTCCTCCTTCTTCTGGTCCATCAGACCTTGAGGAATGTGCCATGCCCGGAAGGCTAACTGTAATTCTTTCCAAGTGGTCACAGTCCCAACAAGCACACACGCCTGTGGTTTTCCCACCATTGAGCGGCTGAACCATTCAGATGAAATGCCGCAAACGTACGTAAGATAACTCGTCGGGGCAACATTAGCTGACTCCATCTCAAACAAGATGTCACGGAGCCAATTATCAGCATCCATCGGATTGGTGGAGTTGCGGAAAACAGACGTGTTAAGGCGCACAAACTCTTGTAGTGTGATTGGGGCATTTTGGTTTGGAAGCCGATCCATTACTCCGGCCGTGAACTCACGGTTCATATCAAACTGCTCATGGTTCAGTTCAAACTGTTGCATCATTGCGGCCAAATAAGGCGGAGGTGTGGGATCATCACCCATCCTGCTTAAATTTTAACAGGGGTATTTCAGACATGAAAATTTTGTGAGATACTGGAAGCAAGCATGAGGTAATGCGACAACGGAGAGGAGGCGCGGATATATAGGAGTAGTCATATAAGACATACACATCCACACAAGGAGTCAATCAAAAATCGGGCAGCCTAACATCGTAGAAATTAAGGAAAAAGGAAACACTAGGCGGCGCGCAGACCGCGGTAAGGAATACACGACGCGACATAGCTTCCACTAGGTCAACCACGCCACAAGAAAACTGTTGGTCACAGGAATTTGTGAAAGAGAACGCGCGGCCTACCCCGAATGAGAAAGGGGATCCGCGGTCCGGGACCTGGGTCAGAACTCCTGCGACACCACTCAATAGAGGGATACACACCAGAACTCCGGGTGGAATCGAGAGAACGTGATCCTAATGTCAGAGTTAGTAAACCTTACCAGCAAGGATAAGAGAGCAGAGTCCCAGAGCATAGGTACAGACAAAAAGGATCCTAATACCATAGATATCACTACGGGGTGATATTGATGTCGGCCTGTCATCCAAACATTAAGTTAGAAAAATAGTTTTTCAAAGACTAGACTCAACTTCGACCAAGGAGTGGGTGGGTGGCTTCCTACAGGAAGTTGGCTCTGATACCAACTTGTGAGGCCCTCGATTTACGATCATGTATAGTAATCATACACGCAGGGTACATGATCGAGATCAAGGTGCCATGGTGAGAATATCACAACACAACACTAAACACAAAAGGATAAACCAATATATTACAAGAAAGGGGGGGGTCGCACGGACCCGAATACATAAGTCATACAATCATAATATCTGAGTACAGACATAGTTAGTAAAATTTTGCCTTAAGAACGCTAGCACAAATAACATCAGAGATACAGATCGAAAAGGCGAGGCCTCCTGCCTGGGATCCACCGAACTACTCCTGATCAACGGGATATTGAAGTCGTAGTAGGCTCCTCCTGGAATCTCCTGCTCATGGTCTCCAATGTCGACTGCAGCGGACGATTAGGAAAAACGAAAAGGGGAAATAAAGCAAGGGTGAGTATCTAGCATACCCGCGAGTCTTACGTCTGCTACTAAGCATTTATGCAATTGTACCAAATGGAAAGGGGAGGCTGTATATGGCGGACTGCAAGGTAGAAATGAGAATAAGGACAAGAAGCTAGGCCTATCGAAGACTAGCATCTTCTGAAAAGTCTTGCAGCATGAGAAAAGAATAGCCAACAGTTTATATAAAGCATAAAGTAACAATGCAACAGAAGTTGTTGCAGCATTGTATAATAGTAAGTTGTAATTATCAATAATTATCAATGCCTCCGAGATCCCCTCCTCGACTTCCCTGCGAGGAAGAGAAAGCAGATCCAACAGTTTAATAGTAGTAGTTTGTAGTAGTAGGCTCTGGCTTCAGCATAAAGCGTCCTGTTACCGTGGACACGGCTATTCGAATAGATCATCTTCCCTGCAGGGGTGCACTACTGTTCAGCATGCACGCTCGGATCTCCAGGGTGGCGTACACCTTGTTAGGGAATGCCCCACCGAGGCTATCCGACACGCCGAGGCCTATCCTACGGCTCATCAGAGAGGTCCCCGCTGGTCTAAAGTCCTAAGCACTCGGGGGTCTTGGGCCGTCGCCCCTTGCACTTCGGGTCGTTGCGCGCAGTGGGGATACCAGCACCACCCCCAACTGGGTGGCACGATACGCCGCGAACACAATGCTGAAATGGACGTCTTTCAGAACTTTCAAACAAGACCACAACGCGGAGGGCCCACACCGTAATCCCATGTGAAGGTAGTGCATACAGGCCTTTGCGGCCTCTCAAGTCATCCACCTGAACCATTAGTCGTTTTATTATTATCTCCCGGGCAACCGTTATCGGTGCTTGACTGATTAACACAACGGACAACGAACAACAGCCAGGACCACCAGTACATCGGTGCCTGTCCTGTCGTCCCGTCAAAGCTCTGCGGTTACCGACATGGTGAACCGTCTCCTTACCTTGTCTCACATGTGCTCTAGGAAAAGCTCGACTTTCTTGGTTTGTTATCTCATGACCAACGAGCAAGGACCAGGCCCACGATGGTATCCGCCTGTCCTGCCGTCCCGATACATTACCTCTCACGGGTACCTTTGGGTCACCCGACTCTTAACTGTAAGGACAAACGTTGTTCAGGACCCTAGGTCGGCTATTCAGAGTCAGCAACGAGTGGAGTACAAGGATTACTCCTCGATAGCTCACACTTGATGTGGCTCGGTAGAGCCGAGGTAGGGGACTTAGGCGGTGTCTGCATTGTACCGTACCTATTGCAGTTATAATTATTTGTATCCGCGTCACTCCCCAGAGTGATCACGGCCCGCTATCTAATCCTAGTTGATTAACAATGCGCAGGGCTAACTGCTGAATATGATATATATATTTATAGGCAGCATAGGATAAAGGAAGGTACATCAAGGGGCGAGAAAAACAGGTTATGCAACAGAATAGGATTGTAACGTAGCAGCAGCAGTAACGAATGCCTAGTGCAAGAATTGTACGGAAAAGATAGGTGATATCTGGGGAAGGAAAATGGATCTGCTTGCCTAGAAGCTCGACGGTAGGGGTACGGTCGTCGTCGACGTAGTCGATCACATGGGCATCGACAACGGTCGTCGGGACTACCGGACAATAAGAGAGGGGGAAGAAACAATAAATACACTTCAATAATAGAAATACAAAAGCAAGACATGGCAAACGTTAAGCTAGAGGTGAACTAACGCAGTGCTACACCTTGAAGATGAAACGGGAATTTAACCGGCAATTTTACCAGCTCCGGGCGATTACCGGACAATGCAACTGGAGGGGGAATGCCTCATGTTCGGTGTGTTAGAAGGGAGTGATGGGTATGCGGGTAGCGTATTCTTATCTGTTATATTTTTCTGATCAATTTCATGTATAAATTATTTTGATCTGACTTATGGTTTAAAAGATATTGAATTTCAAAGTTTTAATCAATTTCTAGAATTTATTTTCTTAAATAATCCAACAATATCCACAAGTGCTAGTTGACTGGTCAACCCTGACCAGTGGGTCCCACTGGTCAGCCTCACATTTTAACAATTCAATTTTTACTAATCAAATGACAGTGGGATCCCACATGTCATACACTGCATTTTTATAAATTCATTTTAATTATAATAACTAACAGTGGGGCCCAGGTGTCAGTGGAACATTTGTTTATTAAGAAATTTAATTAGGTAATAATTTAACTAATGGCCTAGGGCCCACTAGTAAGTCTCACATGGGGGGGGGGGTTCTTCTATTTCATTTATTTAATCAGGCAGTTAAGGGGGATGGCCCCACAGGTCATTGACTCAGAGGGGAGGGGCTCATGCTAACAGGGGGATTAACCCCATAGCTAACTCACCGACGCGCCCACTCCGGCGAGGTCGACGCCATCGAGGCCGCTCTGGCGAGGGCGGGGGGGGGGGCACGGCAAGAGCATAGTAGGCCGAGGTGAGGCGCGCGATAGGCACGTGCAGTGCGTGGCGAGCAGCCAGCACGGGCGCACCCTGGAGCTCTGCTCCCGCCCATGCCAGCAGCGGGCGAGAAAGGCCCTATGATGACGAATTGAGGCGGGGAAGGGGCGGATTCAGAGGCGGAGCTCACTAGGAGCACGACGGGGATGGCAGCGGGCGCGGGGGAGTGCAGCCCGCGAATAATTTAGCGACGGATTTTGGCGACCGTAGCGGGGGAAGATGACCACGGTGACGGCTACGTAGCTCCTGAGCTTCGATCCGTTCGCGAGAAGGAAGCATCGCTCGTCTACGCAGCTCCGGACAAGCTAGCAGAGCTTGTGGAAGCCGATGGCCGCGACATCTACGGTGGCGAGGCCATGGCTGCTCCTGGCCGAGGTGGGAGCGTGTGAGGGAGGCGCAAGGGAGAGGGGGAAGTGGGGGCTAGGGTTTCCAGGGGCTCCTGGGGGCCGCCCTTATCCACGGGGAGGGCACTGTTGCGGCGCGGCAAGAGCGGGTGCGTCGGGGATGACATGCTCGGTCGCCATGGTCGTCTCGGTCGCCTCCTGTAGCACGAGGAGGAAGAAACAGGGAGAGGGTGGCTGGGCCTGTTTGTTTTGCCCTGGGCGCTAGATATCTCTTTGATGTATTTTCGTTCTTTTCTATTTTCTTTTGTAATTCTATTTTATTTGTTTAGCACACTTGTGATTTTTGTAATAGGTGAAACTAGTTCAAATGATAGTATTACATGATATTACAGTGACACAAAAGTTTGGGGCCCAAATAAAATCCTTTGAACTTTTATATAATTAAGACATGATTAAATGGGCTGCTTTTGACACTGGTTTGAATTGTTTATTTTATTTAAACAATGTAATAAATTCCCAATGTTGGTCTAACATGGTCCACTCATTTTTATGCATTTAACAAAATTGGTTGCACAATTTTTGGATGAACTTTTATTTGCCACAATATTTTTAATATCAACAAAGGTTTTTTTTGAATATGGTTAGATGCAAAGATGATCAAGGGTGATCAAAGCAAGATTTAGGGACAGTAATTGTTGATTATCAAGAGTGATTACTGTTCATGACAGTGAGGGTGTTACAAAAACTCTATTTTACAAGAAGTATAGAAGATCATTCACACTTTACAAAAGTTCTCAGCATAAAGAAGAAGCTATCATGATGTATGCAAATGTATGCCTCTGCCAGTGTACCAGGATATGCATTGATACTAACGCATCATGTAGAAATGATTAGGGAAATGCCCAACTAGCATGCGGATCATCGATCAAGCAAAAGCATGTATGACATGAAGATCAAGTCATGAGAAGGTGGATGTTGCATGGAAATGTGTCTCGGAAAGGCTATGGAAATGCCTTGATGGGTAGCTATGGTGGCTGTTTTGAGGAAGGATAAAAGGAGATTTATGATGACAAAGTGTATCATGCCAAGGGTTTGTATGCACCGGCGAAGTATGCGCCAACTCTCGAGGTGAGAAAGGGCAATGCATAGTACTGAAGAGGCTAGAAAAATATGGGTGGTGGAAGTGTCAACTTTCAAATACTTACATTAGTCCGAAGAACTCATGCACTTATTACCGATGAATCTCAACCTAATCAGAAGTTTCACAAAGAGATAAGTACCCCGAGGAGGAGTGTATGGGCGTTTGGTTATCCTTGCGCATCCTCGACTCATGGTACGTGAGTGTACTCTAATATCCGATCCCTCCAAAGATTACTGATCCATCTAGTAGCTAAAGTTCTCAACTAGGTTTTGTAGCTTTTCGAAAATAAACAAGGATTGCCCAAAATATGACATCTATCACTAGTATGCTAAAGCTCTTAACACCAAAAGTTAAATCATTACTCAAAACAATACCTCAAAACTATTGCAAGTTACTACTACAATTGAATAGCAACCTCAATTACCTACTTTAAGTCAAGGCACACAACTCAGTGCAACAGCCAACTCTCTAAACAAGATAGACATGAAAGAGAGTTCCAGCAACAAACTAAACAAAAGCTCTTAAAAAGATAAGCATGAAAATTAAGAGCTAAGCATGACAGCAACTACGAAAAGATAAAGAACACACACAACAAAGATAAGCATGAAAATCCTATGATGTGTTCTAGGTTGAAGTGAAGCGTCTTTCTCTCCCACAAAAAGAAAGATGGGTTCTAACTTGTTATTAACAGCAAACAAAGCTAAAGAAAACTAAAATAAAGAGCAAGACGCTCCAAGCATAGCACTTAACGCATGAAGTGATAAAAACATAGTGGAACGAAGGACGAACTGATAATTGTTGATGGAGAAGGGGATGCACGGGGGCATCCCCAAGCTTATATGCTTGAGTCTCCTTGGATATTTCTTGGGGGTGTATGGGGGGCATCCCCAAGCTTGAGCGTTTGACACTCCCAAATCTTCTTTCATCATCTTCCATCACACACTTGAAAACTCCCTTCATACATAACTCATCATAAGCTGATTTGAGAGGTTAGTACCCATAATGAAATAATTTTCCTCCACTGGAAATAAATATAATCTTGAAAAGCTACTGTATCTCAAGATTTCCAAATTTTTTTTGCAAAGACAAAACTAGCGCAAGACTTGCAAAACGAAGAAAAGGAAAAACGTGGTAGAATCTGTGAATAACATACCAGCAGGTAGTAAATAATTATTTTGGGGTACTTCTGCAACTCAAATAATAAACTCAGAACAGATGCACAAAATCTAATTTTATATAGCATGCTGTCAAAATAATTCAGATTAAAAAGATGATCTGGTGATTTTAGCCGATTTTTTCCGTCCAAGGACAGAATCTGTTTTCTGGACATCACGTCACAACTTTTGAACTTTTTGAAATTGGAGGCTAAACTTGGCACAAAGCTTGAAAATAAAGATACAATGATGTTGCTACAGTAGTAACAATCATCAAGACCACTAAACACAGAAGGAAAAACATCTTGGGTTGCCTCGCAACAAGCGCTTTCTTTTACGCCTTTGAGCTAGGCACAAAGCAAAAAGATCAAGTTTTATCAAGTGTAAGAGAATAGCTATCCCGTGTAACGGACTCAAAATACAACTTAATCTTATTCCTAGGGAAGTGTTCCATGTCCTTGAGAGAGAATTGGAATTTTATATTCCCCTCTTTCATATCAATAACAACACCAATGGTGCGACGAAAAGGACGTCAAAAAATAATTAGACATGAGGGTTCAAACTCAAGTCCATAATGGTAAAATCAACGGGAACATAATTATCAATAAGAACATCATCAATCTTCCTCAAAGGTTTCTTTACGGAAGAATCAACGAGATGAACATCAAAAGAACAAGGATCAAAAGGTTTCAATTCAAACATATCATACATTCTTTTGGGCATAACGGAGGTACTAGCTCCAACATCACATAAAGCATAGAAAGAGAAGTTATTCAATTTAATTTTTATCATATAATCCCAACCATATTCTAGCTTCCTGGTATGGAGGCTTCTAACATAAGCTTCTCCTCCCTAGCTTTAATGAGAGCATTGGTGATATGCTCCGTGAAGGCAAGATTTAGTGTGCTAGTGTGGGGGTCTGTAGACATTCTGTGTAGTAAACTAATAACTTCAGAAAGGGTGCAACTATCAAAATCAAGGTCACTACTATCAAGCAAGGTGGTAGTGACGCCATCTAGGCTTACTTGTTTGAAAGCCTCTATGTTCATAGGAGTTTCTTCTTCTACAGTTGAGGTAATAGCATCACCATTAATAGGTCCAATGGGACTAGGGGTGTGTTGGGTGCTAAGAGTTTGGATATCCTCAACAACTTGGAGAGTGGCAATGATGTGGTGTGTTATTAAACTTAATTTTAATCATAGGATCCCAACCATCTTCTAGGTTTCTAGGTATGGAGGCTTCTACTCTAAGCTTCTCCTCCCTAGCTTTAATGAGAGCATTAGTGATATGCTCCGTGAAGGAAAGATTAAGTGTGCTAGTGTGGGGGTCTCTAGACATCTTGTGAAAGAAACGAATAACTTCAAAAAGGGTACAATTATCAAAATCAAGGTCACTACTATCAAGTAAAGTGGTAGTGGTGTCCTTTAGGCTCCCTTCTTTGGTAGCTTCTATAGTCATAGGAGTTTCTTCTTCTACGGTTGAGGTCATAGCATCACCATTAATAGGTCCTATGGGACTAGGGGTGCATTGGGTGCTAATAGTTTGGATATCCTCAACTACTTGGATAGTAGCAATGGTATGGTGTGTAGGAAGGCTTTTAATTCTATCTTCTTCCTCCTTTTCTGTAGCCCATCTTTCTTTAAGTTTAGCCATCATCCTAATGTTTTCATTAATTTGCACTTGAATGGAATTCATAGGAGTGGTCTTCCTCTCCTCGAGGGGAGAAGTTCTAATTTTAAGCATCTTAACATCAAGGGCTAACTTATCTACCTTCAAATAGACACTATCTAATTTGTCTAATTTCTCTTCCACACTCTTGTTGAAGGCTTTTTGGGTAGTGATAAATTCCTTAGGCATGCTCTCTAATTCAGAAGTGGAGTTCTTGGTGCTAGGATAAGTTTTTTTGTTCCCATTGTTGTTGGATGGGAACGGTCTAAAAGTTACTCCTATAAGCATTATTATTAATGTTGTTTCTAGAGATAAAGTTCAGATCTACTTGTTCTTGAGCAACCAAGGAATTTAAAGGAACATCATGAGGATCAATAGGAGCTTCCTTGGTAAGTAAAGACATGATCAAGTCAACTTTTTCATTTAGGGAGGAGATCTCCTCGACAGAGTTTACCTTCCTACCTGTTGGAGCTCTTTCAGTGTGCCATTGGGAATAGTTGGTCATCATCTCATCTAGTAGTCTTGTGGCAGCACCAAGTGTTGTTGACATAAAGGTTCCTCCGGCGACCGAATCTAACAGCTTCCGCGAGGTAAAGTTCAAGCCTGCATAAAAAGTCTGGATAACCATCGAAGTAGTCAAACATTGCGTAGGACAATTCTTAACAAGATATTTCATACGTTCCGAAGCTTGCGAAACGTGTTGGTAAGCGCAAAGTTTTTCCTCCATGTGTTTTGGATATTGTTGGACAAGAGAGCAGAGGAACTAACAATGTTTTCTAGTGTAAACGGTTGGATAGGTTCCTGAAGGACAAGGTAGGTGATAAAGGTTCAAGAAAAGTTTTCAAGTTGTCGAAGAATTACCCCTTGAGCGAAGCTTAATCACGGAGGATGACCCCCAAAAATGAAGGTGTCCTGAAGCCCAACTCATCGAAGGAAATGAAGAAGACGGCGCAAGATTTAGATGTTTTTGTGTAGTTCTTTTTCTGTTCTTTGAGTCATAGGACAAACCGTACTATCAATAGGGGTTTTAGTTTGTGGACGCCGAAGTTATTGAGAAAATGCTCAGATCAAATTTAAACCAAGTGAGAAGCCAGAGTGAAAGAAATCTCATGTGCACTAAGTTAAGTTTCGGTAGCAAAGACTTCCTTCTTTGGCTTCTGAAGCAGAACTGAGTCCGTGAGTCAGCTTTACTTGTTCCGCAAGTAAATTTGCGCATTAATGAAAAATCCGACCATTGTGGACACGCATAAAGCTGTCGCTTCGGGTCAAATAATTCATTTCGCACCTCAGGATCGCCAATTATAAATACGCCGCCCCCTCCTCCATTTGCGGGCGGCTGCTCTGAGAATATTCCTGAGAGAGATTGAAGAGACCACCCCAAGAATGCCACCGAAGAAAAACCTAAAAGCCAGACCACCGAATCCTAAGTCCCATTGATCTGAGTAGATTCCAAATGACTTAGGTGAAAACTTGCTAGCCTTTTATCTTGGAGAACTACAATTCTCCTAGACGGTTAGAGTGTCAACTTCAGAGAGCGAAGAGTAATTGTCGCCTCGAAGCTCAAGTTTGTCAAAGGTTTCGGAGATTCCCTTGATAATCTACCCCGAGTCAAAACTGGCGAAGCTCAAGGAGATTGGTGCAGTGGAGCAACAGACGGAGAGAGTTTTGCTGCAGGTGTTCAATCACCAGTCCCTCCAACCAGACATAGCGCTTTGCAGAGCGTGAACTGGTCGAACAAACATCGCCGAGTCAAGAGTTCATTTTACTTCAAGCATTTACTTTCCGCATAGCATTTGCTTCCTGTTAAAGATTCATCGTGTTTTGATTCCTGAGTTTAGTTTCGGTACTACTTTTGCTTCCCAGTTACCCATTTCTTTTACTCTTTTCTTCTGAGGTTATGCTTCACTCGAAAATTTGAAGTGACCATTCACCCCTCCACCTCTGATCACATACTTGGACTTTCAATTGGTATCAGATCTAGTCACTCCCTACACTCTGAGTGTTTTGGATTAACATCCTGGAGTGCTTTCAAGTATGTCATTTGAAGCTATTCGCTCCAGCGAACCTATTCCTGTTTTCAATGGGCAGGACAAGATGATGAGGAATATCATTGCCATCTATTCTGCTTCCAAGGAATTTGTCAAGAATGGAGTTCAGCTCAAGGACAAGGATAATCCCACAGCTGATGAAATCAAAGGTCTAGCACTTGATTCTGAAGTCTGGGTATTCATCACTAATCATGTGACTCCAGAGAAATATCATGAAGTGAAGAATATCCCTTCTGCCAAAGGAGTCTGGGAATATCTTCAAAAGATTGGAGAAGGAGTTTCCACTCAGAAGGACGCCAGAGTAGACACTCTCTAAAGAAAATTCTATAGGTTCAAGAGACATGAGGGACAGAAGGTCAACTCCATAAACAGGCGACTCACTACTCTTGCAAATGAGTTGATTTCCCTCGGCGCTGAAGACATCACCCCTCACATGGTGGTGAGGACTTTGCTTCGCTCGTTGGATGACTCTTTCGACCACATTGTGCTAATGATCAAGGAAAGGACTGGTTTCAGAAATCTTGTTGCTGCTGATATCCTTGAGATACTCACCACATTTGAAATGGAAGAAGATGAGAAGCGTGATATAAATGGATTTCGAAGAAGATCACATGATTTAAAAGCAAAAGCTTCACTCCACTCTTTGCCCGAAGTTAGTTCTGCTTCCGGCGTCGAATCTGATGATCCTGCAAGCATTGGGAAGGATTTGGCATTGACCATGAGACTCTTAAACCGCTTCCAGAGAAAAGGTTTCTCTTCACCGAAGAAGAATTACTCGCCAAGGAACTCAAGTAACTCGTCTCACCGTTCATCCTCTAGAAGCTCTCCATCTATGTACAACTGCTGCTACAAATGTAAGAAACTAGGCCATTACATTGCTGACTTCCCATTGTGGGAAGTTAAAACTAATCAAAGCATTCACTCAGATATTCCTCAATCAAGTCCCACAGATCCTCCAGAAGCTATGAGTCCAAGAGACATGATTCTAGTTCAAGAAGAGAAAAGAAGAAAGATTCTGATGATGACAACAAAAAGAAGTATCACAAGAAGCGTGAGATTTCCTCTTCGAAGTCACAGTCATCACGTCGAAGCAATTCTCACCGTGCCAAGGCCTATCTAGGTAAGGAGATGAACTCTGAAGAAGAAGCCTCTGGGTCCGAAGCTGAATCAGGCTCAAGATCTCCATCTGGATCCAAGTCTGATGGTGTTGCTGGATTGGCATTTGCTTCGGCCGGTGCTTCGAGCTCGTTCTTCACCAACAACAACAGTGAACATGAAACTCCTGCATACTGCTTCATGTCCAAAGAAAAGGTATCTTCATCCAAAGTTACCTATGATACTTCTTATTGTTCTTCATATGAAAGTGACTCAAAGAAAAGCTACGCTAAACTGGCTAAAATTGCTTCAATCCAACAAGATGAACTTGATTCGCTAAGCAAAACCATTAAGAAATCAGAGACTCTATTGATCGATGAGATAGAGAAAGGTCAAACTTTAATCAATGAGCATGCTGCTCTGAAGGATAAGTTTGAAGAATTATCCTCTCGGCATGATATTATTTCAGTTGACTATGAGAAGCTCACCTATGAATTCCTTCAGAGGAAAATGGCTCTCGGAAAACTAAAAGAGGCTCATGAAGAGTTGGAAAATGTCAACCTCTCTCTCATGGCTCAACAAGGTTCTAAAGCAAATCAAAAATATGATTCACCTTGCTTAACTTGTGTGGAACGAAGCAAAACTGATTCTGCTGTTACCGAGGAACTCCTCAGGTTGAAAGATTTATTTGAAACATGACTGTTCAAAAGTGTTCACGGACCCCAGCCTCTCTGTGATATCCTGAAGAAGGCACTCCTTCACAGGAATCCTAGGAATGAAGGTGTTGGCTTTGAAAGGAAGCTAAACCCTGATGGCACTTACTTGGAACCTGAGCAGTACCCTAAAACTGTATGGGTTCTAGCAAAGGATAAGCCTATAGATTTTGCTAATCTTTCAGGTTACAACTGCAAAATTGATATGGCTATTGTTGATGAATCACTTGATTCTGACTACAAGCTTATCAAGAACCAGAAAGGAAAGGTTTCGGCCGAATACATTGGTGTCCCTCCAAAGAATGGTTTCTATAAGAGACAAATCTGGGTGCGCAAGTCACTCGTTGAGAAATTGCCTGCTAACCATTCTATGCAGGGAAAGTCTTCAGTACCAACGAAACACTTCTATTCTCTCTAGGAGAGAAATGATTCACTGGTGCCCGAATCAAATGTTCCTCAAAAGCAATACTATCGCACTGGTCGTTACACTTATCGACACCGTGATAATAATGATAAGATTGCATATGCTCATTCATATCCTAAACATTCGCATAGGAATTACATTTATGGTGTACTTGATGGTCCCCCTAGGCAATATAACCCTATTCGATTTGATATTGCTTCAACAAGTGCTTCCACCCCTTCTCAGTCACCTGCTCGTTTGTGGGTGGTTAAGAAGAACTAATTCTTCAGCAGGGCTTTTTCTCCAGTGGATCCGAATGGGTCATGGATAGTGGTTGCACTAATCATATGACCGAAGACAAGGAGTTATTCATCGAAGAAAAACTATCTCAATCTTCTCAGAAGTACATTACCTTCGCTGATAACAACAAGGGTAAAGTTTTAGGTTTGCGTAAGGTTGCCATATCAAAAGATAACCATATTGACAAGATTACGCTAGTTCAATCTCTTGGTTATAATCTCATGTCTATTTATAAGTTATGCGATATGGGTATGCTTGTTCTATTTTCGGCTTCGCGCTGTGTTGTCTTTTCACAGGATGACTTTACGTTTGTCTTCGAGGGTTACCGAAAAGGAGACTTATATATTGTTGATTTTTCTTCGGGCCCTGCTGTATCCACATGCTTAATGGAAAAAGCTTCATCTGGTTGGTTATCGCATCGAAGACTTGGTCATGCAGGGATGAGAAATCTTCAAACTCTAGTGAAGAAGAAGAAGCATGTCATTGGCCTTAATGAAGTAAAATTCGATAAGGATCGTCTCTGCAGTGCTTGTGAAGCTGGAAAAATTACGAAGAAAAATCATTCAGAGAAGACTATCATGACCACTACTCGTCCCCTTGAATTTCTTCACATGGATCTTTTCGGTCCTCAAAATTATGCAAGTCTGGGCGGAAACAAATATGGTCTTGTCATTGTTGATGATTTTTCTCGTTATACTTGGGTTTTATTTCTGGATGACAAGAGAAAAGTTGTTGAAATCTTCAAGCCATTCGCTAAGAGAGCTCAAACCGAATATGAATTATCTCTGAAGCATATCCGAAGTGATAATGGAACTGAATTAAAAAAATACTCATATTGAAGAGTTTCTTGATGATCATGGCTTTACTCATGAATTCTCTGCTGCTTATACACCTCAAAAGAATGGTGTAGTTGAAAGGAAGAATATAACTCTTATTGAAATGACCAGAACCATGCTTGCTGAATACAAAACTCCCATCAGGTTCTTGGCCATAGCAATTAACACTGCATGTCATATCATCAACACGGTTTACCTTCACAAATTTCTGAAGAAGACTTCACATGAGCTTATCACTGGTAACAATCCCAATGTATCATATCTTAGGGTATTTGGTGCTCCTTGCTTTATTAGAGATATGAATCATAGCTCCAAATTTTCCCCTAAGGCACATGAAGGTTTTCTACTAGGTTATGGGTCAAACTCTCACACATACAGGTTGGATAACTCCCACTTTGGGAAAGTTCTGGAAACCGTGAATGTGAGGTTTGATGAAACTAATGGATCTCAAAAGGAGCATTTGCCTCATGATATAGATGAACCTCCTCTTGATGAAGTGATTAGGTCCATGGCTATTGGAGAGATTCGTCCTGTTGAAACAAACTGACGCCAAGAAAATCAAGATGATGATGATCCAATGTTCCCACACATAGCCCGAGGCGCTGGAGATCAACATCCTGAAGCTAATGATAGACAGGATGAAGAAGAACCTGTGAACGAAGAAAATGCACATCCTGAAGGAAATGCCGATCCTGAAGGAAATGATCCTGAAGGAAATGATCCCGAAGGAAATGCTGATCCTGAAGAAGAACCAGAGCCTCAAGAAAATGAAAATGCACTGTCTTGAGTGTGAAGAAGAGTTGATGTTGATTCGATCCTTGAAGAAATTCAGCAACCAGTTCGTCCCACAACTCGCTCTCGTACTCGTTTGGCTAACTTCTGTGGAAACTTTTCGTTTGTCTCCATGCTAGAACCTTCAAAGTTTGATGAAGCCATGAAGGACCCAGATTGGTTAACTGCTATGCTCGAAGAACTTCACCAATTCGAGCGAAACAAAGTCTGGTCCTTAGTTGAAAGGCATGATCCCTCGAAGCACAACATCATTGGTACAAAGTGGATTTTTCAAAACAAGCAAGATGAAGATGGTATAGTGGTAAGAAACAAAGCACGACTGGTAGCACAAGGGTACACCCAAATCGAAGGTATCGATTTTAGCGAAACTTATGATCCAGTTTCTCGTCTCGAATCCATTCGTGTTATGCTTGCTTTTGAAAATTTTAGTGGAATCCTTCTTTATTAAATGGATGTGAAAAAGTGCTTTTGTTAACGGAGAAATCGAAGAAGAAGTGTATGTTATGCAGCCTCCAGGTTTTGAGGACACGAAGAATCCTGACATGGTGTACAGGTTGCACAAAGCTCTTTATGGGTTGAAGCAAGCACCACGTGCTTGGTATGACACCCTGATGGACTTCCTTCTGAAGAAAGGCTTCAAACCAGGAAAAATTGACCCAACTCTTTTCACCCGCTCTTATAATGGTGATTTGTTTGTATGTCAAATTTATGTAGATGATATTATTTTTGGCTGCACTAACACTGAAATCAGCGAATAATTTGACAAAATGATGTCGAAGAAATATGAAATGTCTATGATGGGTGAATTGAAGTTCTTCCTTGGACTTCAAATCCGTCAACAGAAGAATGACATCTTTATTTCTCAAGAAAAATATCTCAAGGACTGCCTGAAGAAGTTTGGACTCACTGATTGCAAAACGATTAAGACTCCAATGCCTACCAATGGATTCCTAGATGCAGATGAAAAGGGCAAAGCCTTCGATCAAAAGAAATATTGGTCTATGATTAACTCTTGATACGTCCAAAACGTATCTATAATTTATGCTTGATCCATGCCTCTTTTGTGTGATATTGCTATGATATTGATGAACTTCCATACACTTTTGATTATATTTGGACTAACCTATTAACTCAGTGCACCCCAGTGCCAGTTCCTATTTTCTGTTTTTTTCTATTTCAGGTTTCCCCCATATAAAAAGTGCTCCAAAAATTCGGGAAAAATCCAATAAAAAATCAGCGTACAGGAAGCTTCGGGAATCACTGAGGGGGGGCCAGAGGGGACCCACCAGGGCCCCAGGAGCCGTACCTGCGTGCCCCAGGGTGGGGCCGCGCCAGGGATCCGCCTGGACCCCTGGTGGACCCCCTGGCATCCCCCCTTCGCCTATTTATTCCCCGTGACGCAAAAACCCCGAAAGAGGAACCCTACTTCGCGATCTCTCCTCTGTTCTGTCGCCGTCGCACTTCCAAGATCGGGAGCACCCTGCCGGAGGGACGAATCACCTCCGGGTGCTTCTCCACCACCATGGACACTTCCCGGATGAACCGTGAGTAGTCCACCTTGGACCATGGGTCTATGATCAGTAGCTATGTGATGTTCTCCTCCCCTCTTTGTTCTTCATGGATTAGACCTCGTGAGCTTCCCTACATGATCGAGGCACTTATGTAATATTTCTTCTGTTGCTATGCTGAGTTTGCTGGGATCCGATGGATTATGAGATTATGTTCAGATTGTGTTTGAGTAATATATTTGATTCTCCTCTTTTATATTTATGTTCTTGAGTAATTCTTGCATGTTCTCCGTTGCTGTTTATTGCTTTGGCCAAGTAGTAGGTAGTGACTCCAAGAGGGAGCGTTATGCATGATTGTGGGTTCATGACCCCCGATGAATAGCTTGAGTGATAGAAACATGAGTCTAGGGGAAGTGTTGTTGCCACAAGGGGGAAAACAACGGTGCTTGTACTTGTGGGTGCAAGGATTGTTTATTTTACGCAAAGTTCTTTAATGCAGTTGTCTGTTGCTTTGAGTTTACACTTTGGGTGGGATTTGTAACTTAATACTAGTGAGATGTTCTGGATAGATATCTCAAGGTGGATGATTAGTAGGTAGATGCAGATGGATTTCGGTCTACTTGATTTGGCGTACCTCCCAAGCTTTTGATCCTCTTCCTTTCTTTATAGCATAATTAGCGCAGCTGTAATTTGTTTACCTCGCATGGTTCTTTTATCGTCTTTATGGAGAGAGACATCACTAGTGAACATCATAGGACCTCGGTCCATATTTCCAATACTGTTTGCACCCGCTATCAATTTACTGCTTTATTTATCTTTCAGTTTCTATCACTATCATTATTATCCCGTGCGTTTTATCCTTTGTAAACAACAAGGCCGGAGGAATTGACAAATCTGTACTCGTTTGGAAGCAAAGTTATTTTCTGTGTGTGCAGGTCCAGGTGAAGTAAGCAACCTTAGGTTGTGAACGACACTATTGTTCACTTCACCACCTACTTGTATCTGCTGGAGTCCTATTGGTTCGACATTCAACCTTAGCATCTTCGCTAAGGTAAATTTTCCGCTACGCTACATCTCACCTTCCACTTTGGGTAAACCAACGAGGGGAGAGAGGTATACTGTCGTATCATTAAAGAAATTTCTGGCGCCGTTGCCGGGGACTCCACTCTTCAAGATAGAGGAGTTGCACACTATCTTTTATCTTTGCTTTTTAGTCCTGTTTGTTTACCTTTCAGTTTTTGCTTTAGTGTCCTTTATCAAAAATCAAAAAAATAGTTATCTTGCTTGCTGCCACTATGGGTTCCTTGGAGAACACCAAGTTGTGTGACTTCACTAGTCACTACAATAGTGACTTTATCTGCACTCCTATTGCTACACCTGCTACTTTAGCACCTTCTTATGAGATTAAACCTGCTTTGTTGAACCTTGTTATGAAAGATCAATTCTCTGGTGCTAGAGATGATGCTGCTTTGCACTTAAATAATTTTATTGATCTTTGTGATATGAAAAAGTACAAAGAAGTAGATGGTGATATTGTTAAGCTTAAGCTTTTTTCCTTTCTCCTTGAGAGATGAAGTTAAAATCTGGTTTCAATCCTTACCTAAGAATAACATAGACTCTTGGGATAAGTGCAAGGATGCTTTTGTTGGGAAGTACTATCCCCCTGCTAAGATTATCCAATTGAGGAGCTTTATTATGAATTTTAAACAATTGGATAATGAACATGTTGCCCAAGCTTGGGAACGCATGAAATATCTTGTTAAGAATTGCCCTACGCATGGTTTGACTACTTGGATGGTTATCCAAACTTTTTATGCAGGTTTGAACTTTACCTCGCGGAACTTGCTAGATTCGGCCGCGGGAGGAACCTTTATGTCAACTACACTTGGTGATACCACAAAACTTATCGATGAGATGATGACCAACTATTCCCAGTGGCACACCGAAAGAGCTCCAATAGGTCGGAAGGTAAACTCTGTCGAGGAAATCTCCTCCCTAAATGAAAAAGTTGACTTGATTATGTCTCTACTTACCAATAAATCTCCTATTGATCCTTAAGATGTTCCTTTAAATTCTTTGATTGCTCAAGATCAAGTAGATGTGAAATTTATCTCTAGAAACAACTTCAACAACAATGCTTATAGGAGTAACTTTGGTAGCAATCCTAGACCGTTCCCCTCCAACTAAGGGAACAACAACACTTATCCTAGCACGAAAAACTCCACTTCTGAATTAGAGAGTATGCTTAAAGACTTTATCACTACCCAAAAAGACTTCAACAAGAGTGTAGAGGAAAAACAAGAAACATTAGATAACCTCTCGTTGAAGGTAGATAATTTAGATCATGAAGTAGAATTGCTTAAAATTAGAACTTCTCCCCTCGAGGAGAGGAAGGCCACTCCTATGAATGCTATCCAAGTGCAAATTAATGAAAACATTAGGATGATGGCTAAACTTAAAGAGAGATGGGCTAGAGAAAAGGAGGAAGAAGATAGAATTAAAAGCCTTCCTACACACCATACCATTGCTACTATCCAAGTAGTTGAGGATATCCAAACTATTAGCACCCAATGCACCCCTAGTCCCATAGGACCTATTAATGGTGATGCTATGACCTCAACCGTAGAAGAAGAAACTCCTATGACTATAGAAGCTACCAAAGAAGGGAGCCTAAAGGACACCACTACCACTTTACTTGATAGTAGTGACCTTGATTTTGATAATTGTACCCTTTTTGAAGTTATTCGTTTCTTTCACAAGATGTCTAGAGACCCCCACACTAGCACACTTAATCTTGCCTTCACGGAGCATATCACTAATGCTCTCATTAAAGCTAGGGAGGAGAAGCTTAGAGTAGAAGCCTCCATACCTAGAAACCTAGAAGATGGTTGGGATCCTATGATTAAAATTAAGTTTAATAACTTTTCTTGCTATGTTTTATGTGATGTTGGAGCTAGTACCTCTGTTATGCCCAAAAGAATGTATGATATATTTGAATTGAAACCTTTTGATCCTTGTTCTTTTGGTGTTCGTCTCGTCGATTCTTTCGTAAAGAAACCTTTGGGGAAGATAGATGATGTTCTTATCATTGTCAATGACAATTATGTTCCCGTTGATTTTACTATTATGGACATTAAATGTGAACCTTCTTGTCCAATTATTTTGGGACATCCTTTTCTTCGCACCGTGGGTGATATTATTGATATGAAAGAAGGGATTATAAAATTCCAATTCCCTCTCAAGAAAGGGATGTAACACTTCCCTAGGAAAAAGATTAAGTTGCCTTTTGAGTCCGTCACACGGGCTAGTTATTTTCTTGAAAAGACTTGATCTATTTGCATTAAGCCTAGCTAATGGCTTTAAAGAAGCGCTTTCGGGAGGCAGCCCGCAACGGATTTAGGATTTCCTTTTTTTTTCTTCTGTTTTTAGTGGTCTTGATGAATGTTACTACTGTATAAAAATCATTGTATATTTACCTTTCAAGCTTTGTGCCATTAATAGCCTCATATGACAAGGGAAGTGAAAGTTGTGACATGCTGTCCAGAAAACAGATTCAGTCCTCGTGACTAGTAAAATCAGCGAAAAATCCCAGTTCATCTTTTTTTGATAAATTTTTTACACGGCGTGCGCTATACAATTACGGAACTTTCATATGTTCTAAGTTTTTTGATTTGAGTTGCAGAAGTATCCCTAAAAAATTCTTTTCTACCTGCTGGTCTGTTTTTCACAGATTCTGTCCTGTTTTTGCCTTTCCTTCATTTTGCAAACCTTAAGCTTGCTTTTTCTTTGAAAAAACTTTTTGGCAATCTTGAGAAACAGTAGCTCTTAAATAATATCTTTATTTCCAGTAGATAAAAATATATTTTATATGGGTACTAACCTCGCTAATCAGACTATGATGAGTTATGTATGAAGGGAGTTTTCAAGTGTGCGAGGGAAGATGATGAAAGAAGATTCAGGAGTGTCAAGCGCTCAAGCTTGGGGATGCCCCCATGCATCCCCAATAAATATTCAAGGAGACTCAAGCGTCTAAGCTTGGGATCCCCCCGTGCATCCCCTTCTTCATCAACAATTATCAGTTCGTCTCTCGCCTCACTATATTTTTATCACTTCATGCGTTATGTGCTATGCTTGGAGCGTCTCGTTCTTAGTTTTGTTTTTAGTTTTCTTAAGCTTTGCTTTCTGTTCATAACAAGTTAGAACCCAGATTTCTTTGTGAGGGAGAGAAACACGCTCCACTTCCAAAATCTAGAACACAACATAGGACTTTTCATGCTTACCTTTGTTGAGTGTGTTCTTTATCTTTTCATAGCTGCTGTCATGTTTAGCTCTTAGTTTTCATGATTATCTTTTTAAAGAGATTTTGTTTAGTTTGTTTCTGGAACTCTCTTGAGTTTTCATGTTTATCGTATTTAGAGAGTTTGCCTGTTCCACTGAGTTTTGTGTCTTGACTTGAAGTAGGTAATTAAGGTTGCTATTCTTTTATAGTAGTAACTTGCAATAGTTTTGAGGTATTGTTTTGAGTAATGTTTGGACTTTTGGTGTCAAGAGCTTTAGCCTATTTGTGATAGATGTCGTATTTTGGGAAATCCGTGTTTATTTTCAAAGCTTACAAAATTAGTTGAGAACTTTAGATACTAGATGGATCACTACTCTTCTGAGGGGTCGAATATTAGAGTACACTCACGTACCATGAGTCGAGGATGCGCAAGGATAACCAAACCCCCATACACTCCTCCTTGGGGTACTTGTATCTTTTTGAACCTCCTTATTAGATTGAGAGTTAACGATAAAAAGTGCATGAGTTCTTCGGACTAATGTGAGTATTCGAAAGTTGACACTTCCAACTTCCCATATTTTGCTAGCCTCTCCTGTGTCGTGCATTGCTTTCTTCTCACTCCGAGAGTTAGCGTCCACCTTCGCCGGTACATCCAAACCCTTGGCATGATACGCTCTGTCATCATAAACCTTCTTTTATCCTTCCTCAAAACAGCCACCATACCTACCTATCAAGGCATTTCCATATCCTTTCCGAGATATATAGCCATGCAACATCCATCTTCTCATGACTTGATCTTCATGTCATACATGCTACTTGCTTGATCGATGAGCCGCATGCTAGTTGGGCCTTGCCCTAATCATTTCTACATGACGCGCTACTATCATTGCATATCCTGCTACACTGGCAGAGGCATACATTTGCATACATCATGATAGTTACATCTTCTTTATGATTTGAGTACTTTTGTAAAGTGTGAAAGATCTTCTATACTTCTTGTAATATATAGAGTGTTGCCCCTAAAGTGAGGAAAAGATCCCAAAGTGGACACAAATTAAAAGATCCCAAAGAGGACACATGAGAGAAATAGAAAGAGCCATTGAGGCCACCAAAAAAAATACAGAAAAATAAAAAAAGAGAAAAAAAAATAAAAAGAGAGAAGGGGGCACACTACTATTCATTTTGAGAGATCCACACTCGTACTCCCTCTTATATCTTGTACTCCATAGAGATTATCATTCATGCATATAACTATGTGGGGACCTTCACACTATAGAACTTGGCTTGTATATTCCAATGATGAGCCTCCTCAAATGTGATCTAGGTCTTCTTGAGCAAGCAAGTTGGATGCACCCCCACTAATTCCATTGGAGAGCTTACCTTAGCTCATATGTGCATCCGTTGCATGGCAATCCCTACTCCTCACATCATATCTATCATTTGGCTTTCTCTCGCCTATGATTTTCCTCATTGATGTGAGCCTTTCACACACTTTTTGTCTTCCTCATCCACCATATTCTCTCTTTGCCATCCTAAGTGTCAACTTTCTTGCTTACACTCATCCATTGCATGAGTGCTCAAAATGTTGAAAAGGAGTGGATCATTTTGACTTGTACCTGGCTAGTGGTCTGGGGATGAGTCAAGATAAGATTCCAAAGAAGACCAAGTGTGAAACTTTAGTAGATTGAGTTCTCAACACAAAAATACTTTTTCTCGTATATCCCTATCCCCTTTCTTGCACGCAAACACCATTTGGAGACATTCGAGTCACGGACAACAAGAGCTCTTGCACCTTTATGTTCTTATGTTGCTTATTTCAATGCTAAATATAGACTCTTGCCTGTTATGACTTGAATTTAATTACATGACTTGATTTCTTTACTTAAAAGTTCTTATATGGTTGTTAGCATGTCACCACAGAAATTATGCTTGTTATCATTTACCTACTCGAGGACGAGCAGGAATTAAGCTTGGGGATGTTGATACGTCCAAAATGTATCTATAATTTCTGCTTGCTCCATGCCTCTTTTGTGTGATATTGCTATGATATTGATGAACTTCCATACACTTTTGATCATATTTGGACTAACCTATTAACTCAGTGCACCCCAGTGCCAGTTCCTGTTTTCTGCTGCTTTTCTATTTCAGGGTTCCCGCATATAAAAAGTGCTCCAAAAATTCAGGAAAAATCCAATAAAAAATTAGCGTACAGGAAGCTTCGGGAATCACTGAGGGGGGGGGGGGCAGAGGGGACCCACCAGGGCCCCAGGCACCCTCCCGGCGCGCCCCAGGGTGGGGCCGCGCCAGGGGGTCGCCTGGACCCATGGTGGCCCCCTGGCTGCCCCCGTTCGCCTATTTATTCCACGTGACGCAAAAACCCCGAAAGAGGAACCCTACTTCACGATCTCTCCTCTATTCCGCTGTCGTCGCGCTTCCAAGATCGGGAGCACCAGAAGACCTCTTCCCGGCACCCTGCCAGAGGGAGGAATCACCTCCGTGAGCTTCTCCACCACCATGGACGCTTCCCGGATGAACCATGAGTAGTCCCTCTTGGACCATGGGTCTATGATCAGTAGCTATGTGATGTTCTCCTCCCCTCTTTGTTCTTCATGGATTAGACCTCGTGAGCTTCCCTACATGATCGAGGCACTTATGTAATATTTCTGCTGTTGCTATGCTGAGTTTGCTGGGATCCGATGGATCATGAGATTATGTTCATATTGTGTTTGAGTAATATATTTGATTCTCCTCTTTTATATTTATGTTCTTGAGTAATTCTTGCATGTTCTCCGTTGCTGTTTATTGCTTTGTCCAAGTAGTAGGTAGTGACTCCAAGAGGGAGCGTTATGCATGATTGTGGGTTCATGCCCCCCGATGACTAGCTTGAGTGACAGAAACATGAGTCTAGGAGATGTGCCATTGCCACAAGGGGGAAAACAATGGTGCTTGTACTTGCGGGTGCAAGGATTGTTTACTTTACACAAAGTTCTTTAATGCAGTTGTCTGTTGCTTTGAGTTTACAGTTTGGGTGGGATTCACAACTTAATACCAGCGAGATGTTCTGGATAGATATCTCAAGGTGGATGATTAGTAGGTAGATGCAAATGGATTTCGGTCTACTTGATTTGGCGTACCGCCCAAGCTTTTGAGCCACTTCCTTTCTTTATAGCATAATTAGCATTGGTTTGTGCACATAATCCTGTCAATTGCCCAGCTGTAATTTGTTTACCTCGCATGGTTCTTTTATCCTCTTTTGGGAGAGAGACATCACTAGTGAACATCATAGGACCTCGGTCCATATTTCCTATACTGTTTGCACCCGCTATCAATTTACTGCTTTATTTATCTTTCCGTTGCTATCATTATCATTATTATCCCGTGCGTTTTATCCTTTGTAAACAACAAGGCCGGAGGAATTGACAACTCCTCTGTACTCGTTGGGAAGCAAAGTTATTTGTTGTGTGTGCAGGTCCAGGTGAAGTAAGCAACCTTAGGTTGTGAACGGCTCCATTGTTCACTTCACCACCTACTTGTATCTACTGGAGTCCTATTGGTTCGATTTTCAACCTTAGCATCTTCGCTAATTTGCCGCTATGCTACATCTCACCTTCCACTTTGGGTAAACCAACGAGGGGCGAGAAGTAAACTCTCGTATCATCAACTCTCTCTTATATTTATGTGCATCTTGACCTGACATTATGATTTCAGTATGTATTTGTGCTCGATTTCAGTCAAATCCAAAGGAATCACATCATACTATTGTAAAGCGAATTCTTTGATATCTTGCTCACACACCAACCTTAGGTTTGTGGTATCCCAAGGGAGCTCAGTTTGACCTCATTGGATATTCTGATTCAGACTGGGCTGGTGATCGTGTTGATAGGAAATTTACTTCAGGACTTGTCATTTCCTCGGAAGATCACTTGTGTGTTGGGCTTCCAAGAAGAAAAACTGTGTATCAGTATCTATTGCTGAAGCAGAATACATTGCTGCTGGTTCATGCTGTACTCAGATTCTTTCGCTGAAGCAGACGCTGAAGGATTATGGTATTCATGTGAAGAAAATTCCTCTTCTATGCGATAATGAGAGTGCAATCAAAATTGCTCACAATCTTGTGCAGAACTCTCGCACGAAGCATATTGACATTCGCCATCATTTTCTTCGTGATCATGTTCAGCGTGAAGATATTGTGATTAGTCATGTCAGAACTGAAGATCAACTGGATGATATTTTCACGAAACCATCGGATGAGAAAAGGTTCTGTGCGTTAAGGTGTGAGCTCAATATTTTGGACTCACGAAATGTACTGTAAGACCGAACCTTATATCCCTGTAAATATTCATTTACTTTGCTTTATGTTTTGGTTTCGATATTTGTCTTTGCTTCGATTTCTATCCTTTATTTATTTTTTGATTGGTTTTAGTCCTCAATGCTTATCACCTTTAGCTTTGTTGTTGGCTTTTATTCGAGGTGATAAGTTTCGGACCCTACCCCCTCTGTTCTTTTTTCTCTCTTATTATATCTGTCCAAAATGGTTGAGCACATTTGAAATGGAAAGTATTCTGCTTCGAACATCATTGACTTCCGAATCATATGCTTCCAACTTTATCGAAGTTTTTACTCAGGACAAAGACTTATTCTTCGGTCGTTGAGATCCCGTCTTTTCCCGGTCGTTGAGATTCTCTCGCGATACGCCACGAAATCCTCGTCGTAGAATCCGGAGAGACGGACGTCGGGAGCCGTTCGATCTGATATGACAACTCCTGTCAGCCCAGCCCTATATAAGGCCTCCAACCCAGCGAAACCGATCCACCCGTTCACTTCCAACTCTCTGGAACCCTAACCTCTCCCGAGCGCGCCGCCGAGCTCCTCCTCCTCGCCGACGACTGCGCCGCTTCGCTGCCGGACAGCCGCCGCCGTGGACTTCCCGTAGCCGACGAGAACTTCCTCCGATCTTCGCCGCCGTAGCCGCTCAACGTCATCGAGTTAGGGTACGTCGAGCTCTCGAATCCAGTCTTCATCTCTGCTCTTCCTCCATATGACTGGATCCGTTCTTAGGATGATTTTCGATTGGTTTTATTAGGGTTTCTCGATCCGTTGGATCTTTGATCTGTTGGGAATCTTGTTTAGCAAGAAAAATCTTCCCATCGCGATTCAGGTTAGAAGTTAGGGTTTGAGGTCCTCTATTCTGTGCTAGGGTATGCAGTTCATAGTTGGCTCAATTCGTAAGAATCTTGGATATGACACTCCTCCTGAAGAAACAAAGGACCAGCAAACGATTTTCGTGCAAGGCATTCGGCGCTACTGGGCAATCAGGTGGTACAAGTACAAAAGTATCCCTGACTGGAAATGGGCAATGCAGTTTGCCTTCATTACACCCTTCCAGTATACTTCACACATGTGCGGCAAGTATACCGAAGAAAATCGGCATCTCTGCTACCCAGTCCCACCGAAGTATCCTCACCCCAATACACTCAAGACACCCGATGACTACCCAGAAGAGAAAAAGCGGTTGGGATTCGCTGCCGAAAAGAAACGCCTGAAAGCTGAGGAAAAGGCAGACAAGTTAGCTGATGCCGAAGCTCGTGGATATGGACCAAGCTCGAAGAAGAAACACAAACTGGAGAAGAAAACTGCCTCACCCCATCATGCCTTCACTGATGAGGAAGAGCGAGCTAGGAAGGAACATGCCGCTCTTGAAGACTCCATCCATACTCAATCCGAAGCTGCAGCTGAATCAAAAAAGTTTGCAGAAACTGAAGTCAAATGCAAGGAAGCACTTGCAAGTATTGCCACCAAGAGAGCTGAGAAGGCAGCTAGAGCTGCACAGAAAAAGGTTGTGGTAGATATGAATCCTTCTGCTGAAGCAATTCCATCGAAGCAAAAGGGCATTTCAATGACTGAAGCTCATGAAGAGCAAGATCGCCACAGTGGACATCAATTCCCTGATCCACGTGAAGGAGAACTATGGGATCACTTGGGTGTGACTGAAGCCCTTTGGAAGAAATGTGAAGTTGAAGATCCTGAAGCCAATGATCTCGGTGAAGTCTACATCTCAGGCTCCATCGAAGTTATGATCACTACTATGATCACTCAGCTGAAGGACTTGCACTCAAGGGACAGGTCTGAAACAACCAAGATCCATAACTATCAACAGCATGCTGAAGCCAAAACTGATGAAGACTTCAAGGTGCACGCTTTGAAAATTCTTCAGAAGGTGACAAATGTGAACACCACCACCAAAGACAACATCAAGACCTACAAAGGGAAGATTAAAGCTGCTGTTGATGAAATGGTCAAAACGCATAATGCTTCAATCATGGTAAGAGATTCCAGGAGGCGCAAGGCCATGCTGGAAGCTGAACCAGCTGCCGCCAAGCCCACTGAAGCAAAACCTTCTGACCCTTCTCCCAAGAAGAAAACCACCAAGAGGCGGAAGATTACGCTTGCCTCGGCTGCTGAAATGGACACAAGCGATGAACCCATAAGCCAGCCGAAGGACAACCCCGAAGCCATTCTTACGCCACCTGCTTCCAAGCCAAAGTCCTCCAAACCCAAGGCAAAGACTTCAGCTCCACCCACCAAGTCTCCCAAGAAAACACCTGTTCCCCGCACTCCCGCACCAACTCCACCGCCACTGAACCCACACCTCATCACAAAGCTCCAACTCCAAAGTGAAACCCCACTCCACCGCCTTCCCCAGTTCCACTTCGTGCTCCAACCCCACCTCCTATTACATCCCCCGCACCACAAAGAACTCCCACCCCACCTGCTTCTCAAGCTCCACCGCAATCACCTCCTCCGGAAGCTCATGATCCCTCTCTCTCCAACTCAAGGACGCGCGACTCGCGTGATTTTTCTTCAGCCCGAACCATTCAAGATTCTGAAGCCTATGTGCCCCATCCTGAAGCACATGACGAAGAAGAACAAGTTCAAATTCTTAATTCTTCTCAAGAGGAAGCTTTGATAGTTGCTCAGAACACTGGCCCATCTCATGTTGCTCCAGCTTCCCCTCTGCAAAGGACTCGTCCTCCCTGCCGTCCAAGCCAAGACACTCAGCTAGACTCAAATTACCCTCTTGAAACTTTTCCCATCTTCAATGGTGATGGTTGTTCTTCGGGCCATGGGCCGGAGTTCAATCTTGAACAACATCAGAAGCGCCACCGATTCTTTAGCGTCAGTCCATATGCTTCAGACAAGACTGCAGCCGATCTTCGCTTCTGGACAGCAGAACAACAAATTCTTTATACCAAAGTCTACTGCCAGCAAGGTGTGATTTTCCGCCATATATACCTTGACATGCGAAGTCTTTAAACTGCAACATGCTTCAAAAACATCACCGAAACAATTGAAAAGCAGAATTTGACTCGGTTGTTTTCCTTGAGCACTCCCTTCAATTTTGAGCTGATCAAACAGTTCTATACCACTCTATATGTTTCTGGTGATGCAAATGTTCCTAGCACTTGGATCCTTGAATGGATGATTGTAAAGCCCCGGTCACACACCGGTTCCCGGCGTACACCTAGCGGGATCTAGACTATCCCCACAGACCAACACTAGTCTTTCCTGCGCACTTTGTCCTCACTCATGCGCACCCGGGAATAACTTCCCGGTCGGCCACCCATCCTCAAATCGCTCCAAGCCAAGCACGCTTAACTTTGGAGTTCTTTGGATCTGGGCTCCCGAAAAAGAAGGTGCACCTTGTTGATATGAGTAGTCTTTCATTCCTACTAAGTCAGGATGTCACACACACCCACTCAAAGGAACCAACGTCCACGTCGGCCCACAGGAACGTTCCCTCTTGGCACATGTTTGTGCGTCCAGTACCGACACACGACTCACCCATGTTCGCGCACTGACCCGCACACACCCGTATAACCGCAAGGGTCGGCTCTGATACCATTTGTAACGCCCCGGTCACACACCGGTTCCCGGCGTACACCTGGCGGGATCTAGACTATCCCCACAGACCAACACTAGTCTTTCCTGCGCACTTTGTCCTCACTCATGCGCACCCGGGAACAACTTCCCGGTCGGTCACCCATCCTCAAATCGCTCCAAGCCAAGCACGCTTAACTTTGGAGTTCTTTGGATCTGGGCTCCCGAAAAAGAAGGTGCACCTTGTTGATATGAGTAGTCTTTCATTCCTACTAAGTCAGGATGTCACAATGATTCAAGGAGAAATCTTCAGAATGTCTTCAGCTGAATTCATGGAAATTGTAAATATCCCAAGGCATATTGGAGAATTAGAAAAGATTCACTTGGAACCAGATCTCATTGAAGAACAATTTGCAACTTTGCTAGATACTGAAGTCACGCATGATTACATTCCAGAAAACATTCGCCCGAAGCACTTGATTTTCATCTCCAAAACTTGGTTTTATATCTTGTCGAAATCCTTGATCCCACTGAGTACTACTTCGGAGGAATCGAATCTCTATCCTGAAGTCAGGCATGCAATAATGAAGCTTACTCATGGTCTAGTGTTTTCCTTTGAGGACTGTTTTTTTCACAACATGGTACATGCCGCTGAGCTGCCTTTCACTCTGAAGCCATATGCTCCTTGGGTACAGCCTGTTTGGATTTATGGCAGGAATGATGACTTTGTGGCTCACCACCATTCGAAGCTTTTCACACCTCCAGTGCGTGATACTTTGGAATTGCTGAGGAAACCCAACGACATATTTGCTACTTATGTTGGGGTGCGTCACGAAGTAATGAGAGAAATATCTCGAAGAACTTCTAGAAGGACTGCCATCACTTTGAAGTAAATCTTCGCTTGCGGCAGATGCTCAATAATTTTATTGACGCAAATCAACGCAAAATGCAGTTCCTTGCTGATGAGATTAACTGTGTCGGCAATATTTCCCGGAACAACAACCAGTATCTTCGTGTGCTGAAGCGTCATTCCTGGAAAGGACTCAGAAAATTCAACTCTGTGAAAGGTCTTCGCAAAGATCGCATTTACAAAGAATATGAGCATCTCCAGCGAAACTTTTCCAGGGATGACACCATTGATCGTCCGAATCCGAAGGTCCCACCCCTTCAGAAGATCGATAAAGTGTTCTTCGTGAATGAGCCCGATCGCAGCCGCCCCGACACCGTCTCCTAAAATGACTCAGTCACCTCGAAGGACGACTCCGGTCTCGATGACAACGACCTCGACATCAACCTCATCACCCAGAAGAACCTCGAAGTTCTTCCTTCTCCCGCGTCGGAAGAAAAATCTTCAGGAGATCAATCTTCTTCGGGCAAGTCTACGACAAGCTCTTCTTCGTTGGGCTCCAAGGGTGCTGATGTCATGCAGTAGTTCTCTCGATCCACTTCCCAACCTTTTTTCCAATCATTGACAAAAAGGGGGAGAAGATTTGTCATCGATGAGTTAGATTTGCTTCGGGGATAGGGCTCTTTCATTAACTTTTGGTGTTAAGTTACAACAAACATTCCATTCCCTTTGATTGGGTTGTAACTTAAGTTTACATTCGGTTGTGCTACTTCTGTGATACCCTTAAGCTTTAATAACCCCTTAGTCGCAAGTATTGCTTCTTACTCTCTATCTTGCAGGTGGTTATTTCGTTAGTCACAGGTCATTGGAAGGAATTTCTCATACTTATGGATTTTTATTCTCAATTGCAATTGCCTTCGCTCAGATATTTATTTTTTCTCTCCAATGAAGAAATTTTCCTCAAGAATTACCTTTGATTATATAAATCTTCGATGCTTGCATTCAGGGGGAGCCAAAAACTTCATATCTTAGAGTTTGTCCAATCACTTCACAAAAACTTCAATATATCTTACAGTTTTGCCCGCATGTGTTTTGGATATTGTTGGACAAGACAGAATAGGAACTAACAATGTTTTCTAGTGTAAACGGTTGGATAGGTTCCTGAAGGACAAGCTAGGTGATAAAACTTCAAGAAAAGTTTTCAAGTTATCGAAGAATTACCCCTTGAGCGAAGCTTAATCACGGAGGATGACCCCCAAAAATGAAGGTGTCCTGAAGCCCAACTCATCGAAGGAAATGAAGAAGACGGCGCACGACTTAGATGTTTTTGTGTAGTTCTTTTTTTGTTCTTTGAGTCATAGGACAAACCGTACTATCAAGAGGGGTTTTAGTTTGTGGATGCCAAAGTTATTGAGAAAATGCTCAGATCAAATTTAAACCAAGTGAGAAGCCAGAGTGAAGAAATCTCATGTACACTAAGTTAAGTTTCGGTAGCAAAGACTTCGTTCTTTGGCTTCCAAAGCAGAAATGAGTCCGTGAGTCAGCTTTACTTGTTCCGCAAGTAAATTTGCGCATTAATGACAAATCCGATCGTTGTGGACACGCGTCAAGCTGTCTCTTCGGGTCAAATCAGTAATTTCGCACCCCGGGATCGCCAACTATAACAACTATAAATATGCTGCCCCTCCTCCATTTGCGGGTGGCTACTCTGAGAATATTCCTGAGAGAGATTTAAGAGAGCACCCCAAGAACGCCACCGAAGCAAAACCCAAAATCTAGACCACCGAATCCTAAGTCCCATTGATTTGAGTATATTCGAAGTGACTTAGGTGAAAACTTGCTATCCTTTTTATCTTGGAGAACTGCAATTCTCTTAGACGGTTAGAGTGTCGACTTCAGAGAGTGAAGAGTAATTGTCGCCTCGATGCTCAAGTTTTTCAAAGGTTTCGGATATTCCCTTGATAATCTACCCGAGTAAAATCTGGCCAAGCTCAAGGAGATTGGTGCAGTGGAGCAACAAACGGAGAGAGTTGCGCTCCAGGTGTTCAATCACCAGTCCCTCCAACCAGACGTACCGCTTTGCAGAGCGTGAATTGGTCGAACAAACATCGCCGAGTCAAGAGTTTGTTTTACTTCAAGCATTTACTTTCCGCATAGCCTTTGCTTCCTATTAAAGCTTTAACGTGCTTTGATTCGCTGAGTTTAGTTTATGTACTAGTTTTGCTTCCAAGTTATCCATTTATGTCACTCTTTTCTGCTGAGGTTGTGCTTCACTTGAAAGCTTCACTCGAAAATTTGAAGTGATCATTCACCCTCTGCCCCTATGATCACATACTTGGACATTTATTGTTCATTATATAATTTCTTAAGATTCATAATATTACTATTCTATTGGATAATCTTAGCTGGTGGGTAGTACTTCCCAATAAAAGCATCCTTGCACTTATCCCAAGAATCTATGCTATTCCTAGGCCAGGATTGGAACCAAATTTTAGCTCCTCCTCTAAAACAGAAAGGAAAAAGCTTAAGCTTAACAATATCACCTTCTACTTCTTTATACTTTTGCATATCACAAAGCTCAACAAAATTATTTAAGTGTAAAGCAGCATCATCTCCAGCACCGGAGAATTATTCTTCCATAAAAAGATTTAGAAAAGCAGGTTTAATTTGATAAGAAGCTGTTGAAGTAGAAGGTGTAGCAATATGAGTGTAGATAAAATCATTATTGTTGTGACTAGTGAAGTCACACAACTTGGTGTTTTTAGTAGTACCCATAATAGAAGCAGCAAGGAGGACAAGCATTTTTTGTGATTTTTGATAAAGGACACTAAGATAAAAACTGAAAGGTAAACTAACAAGACTAAAGAGCAAAGATAAAATATAGCCTGCAACTCCCCTATCATGAAGAGAGGAGTCCGCGGCAACGGCTCCAGAAGTTACTTTTGATGGCACTAAAGTACTGCTCCTCGTTGGCTACCCCAAGTGGAAGGTTGAGATGTAGCGTAGAGGTAATTTCCCTCGGTGAAGATACCAAGGTTTGTCTCCCGTAGGACTCCAACGACGACAAGAAGCTTGTTCGGCAAGTGACGCGCCGTTTATGATAATCACTTGCTTTTCCTGGACCTGCACACAAATACAAATTACTTTGCTCCCAACGAGAATAGAGAGGTTGTCAATCTCTCTGGCCTTGCCGTTTACAAATGATCAAACGCAAGAGATAAAAGATAATGATAACTGCGACTAGAAAGTAAAATAGGAAGTAAATTGAAGGTGTAAACAGTGGTGGAAATATGGACCGGGGTCCCATGAAGTTCCCTAGTGATGTCTCTCTCCCAAAAGACGATAAACAACTATGCGAGGTGAACAAATTACAGCTTGGCAATTGACATGATTAAAAACGCACCGCAATGCTGACTACGCTACAAAAGAAAGGAAGAGGATCAAAATCATGGGCAGTACGCCAAGACAAGTAGACCGACATCTATCTGCATCTACTCACTAATCATCCACCTTGAGATATCTATCCAGAACATCTCGCTGGTATTAAGTTGCGAGCCCCACCCAAAGTGTAAACCCAAAGCAACAGACAATTGCATTAAAAGAACTTTGCGTAAAGTAAACAATCCTTGCAACTGTGGTTACACGCACCATTTTTCTCCCCCTTGTGGCAACAACACATCCCCTAGACTCATGTTTTTGTCACTCAAGCTAGTCAACAGGGGGCATGAACCCACAATCAAGCATAATTAGAATACTTGCCAAGTGGTTACAGTTCCATCTGGCAACGTACTCATGTGGCTTTCCCACCACTGAGCAGCTGGACCCCTCAGATGATACGTCACATAGGTGATGTAACTGATAGGGGCAACAACAGCTGACACCATCTGAAAAGAAATATCATAGAGGCAATCATCAGCATCCATAGGATTGGCGGAGCTAAGGAAGGTGGACGGACTGAGGTGCATGAAATCTTCCAGTGTTATTGGGGAATTATAAGTTGGAAGCTGGGCCCTTACTCTGGCCACAAACTGAAGGTTCAGATCAAACTACCGCAATTTTGCGGCCATATAAGGTGGAGGTGGGGGATCGTCAGCCATCCTACCTGAACAGTAGGGGTCAGTTCAGACAAAGCATTTGCAAGGATAATAAGTCATACGTGATGCAGTACGAGCAATGAATGAGAAGTGCAGTAGATACACATTAGTAGTAAAAAAGACTTACTGATCTTTGCACATAGTCGGTCAAAATCGTACAACATAACATCATAGAAATTAAGGAAAAAGGACCCCATAGGCGGCGCGCAGACCGCCGTAGGAATTCACAATGAGGAATAGCAAAGACTATGTCAACCACGCCGCAAGAAAACTGTTGGCAACATCAATTGTGCTAGAGAACGCGCGCCTTCCCTGAATGAGAAAGGGGATCCGCGGTCCGGGATCTGGATCAGAACTCCTGCGACACGACTCAATAGAGGGTTTAGAAGAAGAACGTTGGGTGGAAAACAATCTCGGTGCAACTCTCATCAGCGGTCAACTTGTTAATGATGTCGACTGCAACATCGATACCCAATATTAGCAACGGGTTATCACAGACAAGATGGTACACCGAGTATAGCAATGGCGGGGAATGTTGTAGATAATCCAGCTCTCCGGGTAGATGCGACCACGAGATCCTAATGTAAGAGTTAGCAAAATTTCCCGAAAGTATAAGAGAGTATAATCCCAGAGTAAAGGTACAGAGAAAAAGCATCCTAATACCACCCAGTGTGTGATGGCCCGTAAGACACAACATCAGTGTTAGTGAAATAGTTTTGCAAAGACTAGACTCAACTTCGACCAAGGAGTGGGTAGGGGGCTTCCTACAAGCATTCGGCTCTGATACCAACTTGTGACGCCCCCGATTTACGATCATGTACAATATTCATACACGCAGGGTACATGATAGAGATCGAGGTGCCACAGTGAGAATATCACATCACAATACTAAACACAAAAGGATAAACCAATATGTTACAAGAAAGCGGGTCGCACGGACCCGAATACATAAGTCGTACAATCATAATATCTGAGTACATACATAGTTAGTCAAGTTTTGCCTAAAGAAGGCTAGCACAAATAACATCAGAGGTACAGATCGAAAAGGCAAGGCCTCCTGCCTAGGAACTGTCGGGACCCGGGGTTAGCGTATGCAAGCCTCGCTATAACACAATCATATGGAGAGCCGAGAACCGTACCCACTTGTCTAAGCAGACAAGGCCAAGCACAGAACGTTCTCGGAAAGCATCGAACGTGAGGGGCATCCCATCCAGGCCGGATGATCAACTGAAATGGGTCCGCATCGTCCGCACACAAGTCTAAATGATATGGGTGATGAACTCCCATATTCATAGACAAGTCGCCTCAACCATACTATCGATTGTATTATAACCATTACATAGACTTACTACAGCCCGATCACTTAGTCGGGGTCTAGGGCGGGCTCGATCAAACATCAAAGTGTGCACGAGACAGAGTCTCGAACAATCGCATCGCGATGCCCCAAGCTGCGCACATCTAAGGGCCACTTGGTGTATAAAAGACCGCCAGCCAGATCACAACTAATGTCTCGAAAACCCATACTAAGACATGCATGTTATAAACATACACGCAGCACACATGCCTTGTATGAACAGCAGGTATCATTGCAATTCTCTACAAAGTATACATCTTTATTAATAACTCTTACAGAGTGCACACAGAGATCGCAAGCATGTGATCCAACATTACAACAAACAAGCGGAAGCAAGTAGGTCTGAGTACAGACAAGTTTAACAAATGGCTTAGAGAAGCCTTATCTAAGAACAAGCCCTCCACGAGGGAACCAGTCGTCTGACTGGGACTACACTAGCTTGGTCTTGGTCTGAGTCTTCATTCTTCGAGTTTCGGTTAGAATTCCACAATCGGGGTTGGTGGGTTCATCTAAAACATAGATTAAGCAAACGTGAGTACAAAATCGTACTCAGCAAGACTTACATAGGAGCTATACAACTCATGCACATGTATCAAGGTAAAGGGAGGTGGAGTTTCACTTGCAGAAGTGCCAGCTTTGACTTGGCTAGTCCTGAACTACGAGTACCAGACTTGAGGTAAGAAACGTACACGAGTCCACTACATCTCTTCAACCAATTACACCACTATGGTTACTTCCTCGACTTCCCCACGAGAAGCACACCATAGCACTCACGCTTATCTTGCGAGTTTTAGAAGTATCCAGTTCAAGTTGTCTAATAATCGAGCACAGCTCTCCAAGTAGTCCCTTACGCGGACGCGGCTATTCGAATAGTTCTGTTAACCCTGCAGGGGTGTACTGCTACACACATGAAACTATCAGTTACTGCCTTTGTACTCGACACCGTTCAAGAGGTGCCGGCGAGGATAATTCTCACAACTTTTACCTCACAGCCAACTCAAATTCAATGGAGACGCCTATCTGGGATGGAATCCACATCGTGAACCCGGCCGGTTTACCGATGTGGTCCCAGAAGATGTGTGCAGTGTCCCAAGCCGGTCTGAATAGCCATTCTTCCACTTCGCAGACCGTGCCACAGACCTACCAGAACTCCGAACTAATGCGACTCATTGAGCTGAGAAGGGGTGAGTTAGTAGGTTGAGCGGGGGTCCATGTGCCCAACATGTGGTAGTACTCTTCGTCTTGGATCACCACACAAGAACTCGGGCTTAGGGCGGTGTTCAACGAGACAACCCACTGTGTACTCCTACACAGCCTCTCATCGTTCACCTTGTATTAGGGTAGATTCACCAACACATTTCACTTTCATCAACACCATGTTTATCATCATCCCGACTCACATCAAAAGCAACCTCATTGTATCAGTAAGCATACAATAAGCAGTAACAGTTGCAGGGGCCACATGACATCAACCAACTCCTACATCTGCTAGGATTGTGGTTTTCTTACTACTGTGACAAGATGATAGGTCATGCAAAGGATATGGGTTCAACTATGCGGTAGAAACATTATCATGGTGATTATCCTAAACAATGCATAAGCGAGACATGAGAGGGAAGTGGGATTTTATAGACATGATCAATGGGGGTTTGCTTGCCTTGCTGACGAGGTTCAGTCACGGGGTCTTCAACGAAGGGGGTGATCTCGGATTCCGGCTCCACTTCTACTCGACAAACAACAAACAAGGAAGCAATATAAATACAATGCACAAACACATGGTTGAAGGTTGAAACTTGAGGTATATGTTTCTGATGTGTTTGGGCAATTCCATTTAAACAGAGTATATTGCAAATTGAATTGCAAATTAAAACTCCAATTTGAATTCAAACTTAGTCAAGTTACATGTGACATTGTTTGATCAATTTGAATCATTTTCAAATGTGTATGATATGCCTCTGATGTGTGGTTGAAATGTAACAAGTTTCCATGGTCCAAGTTGCAAAATCATTTGAATTAAATTTGAATAAATTCCAAAAAAATCAAATGACATATGCTACTGGTCCCAATTTAAATTCAACTCAAACATAGTTGAAAGTTGGATTTTTGGATAGCTTATTTTTCTCCTGATCATTTTTCATATATTATTTGTCCAATTTGGAGTTAATATGAATTTTCTATGAATTTCCAAAGTTTGAGCTATTTTCTGGAATTTTTTGAATTTCTTTAATTCATTTAAAATTCTGGAAAAGGTTTACTGCGTCAGTATGACTTCATGCTGGCGTCAGGGGGGGCTGACAGGTGGGCCAGGGTTGTCAGCCTCTCTGTTTAAAATCCCGGTTAGTTTAAACTAACCAAGGGATTAAGGGGGGGCCAGGGCCCACTGTCAGTGACCCAGGGTCACTTAACCCAGGTGGGGTTAAGCCCCTAGTCAGCGTACCTCGCCGGCGGCTAGCCGCCGGTGGCATCCAGCACGGCGGTGCTCTACTAACTCCTCCACCTGGCTTCCATTCTCTGCGCTAGGACCACCAATCGAAAGCCCGTGATGAGCCGCGTCGAGAGCACCACCTGAGCGTGTCCGGGGAGGTCACACACGACGACAACTTCGACCGCGGCGGCGACCGGAGCTCGGCTTCGAGAACTTCTTGCAAAACGTCCATGGAAGGATGCATACGTGCGCGCGTTTGGATGCCCGCGTCCCCAGGAGTAGCACGGACATGCTGGGGAGGAAAAGGGCACACAGGAGCGCGCATATGGTAGTCACGGCGGCGATGGAGCTCGGCTTCCATGGCGGAAGTTGCTAGGAGATGCAATCAAACGAGGAAACAGAAGGGTTTGGTGCGCCTGCTCACCAAGATTGTAACTGAAGCGACGGGGAGGTCGGGGATGCTTTAACGGCGATGAAATCGACGACGGAAAATTGCGGTGGCCGGAGCACGGTGGTGAAGAAGACGTCGCGTCCAGATCCTCGTTGCTCGATTAGCTGCGCATGTCGACGGAGAGGAAGATGGCGGAGCGGTTGGGCACTGCCGTGCAGCCTCTCGTCGTCGTTGGCCGCGTGTGGGCGTCGTCGCACTCCGGCGAGCTTCACTGTCGTCGTTGAATCCGGCGGTGGAGGGAGGGGAACTTGCTCTGGAGAAGGGGGAAAAGTGTGCGGGCTCTCCAGCGCTGCCATGGCGTGCCTGTGAGGGGGGGAGGGAAGCAGGAGGTGGCCGAGGTGGCCACGGCGTCCACGGCATGCCGGGCACGCAGCTGTGTGCTCGTGCCCGGAGGAAGACGACAACGAGCTGGCGGCTGGGCTGGGCCGTGGGAAGGTAAGTTGGGCCTGGGGCCCAAGTTGAGTGGGCTTCTTTCTCTTTTCTATTTTCTTCTCTGTTTTCTTCTGTTATTTGTTTTGGTACTGCTAAATAAATTAGCAAACCATTTTATAAAATCATGAAAACTTTTATGTGGGCTTATAACATATATAGTTAGCCACTCACAAGTTTTGGAGATTTTTTAAATTCAAATAATTTGAATTTCAAATCCAATAGGGGTATTATTTAATTTCCAAAGAACAATTTGAATTTTTGAATATTTCATGAGCATGGGAAAATCCCCAAACCACTTTTGCAATGATCAGCAACAATTCTAGGAATTTTCCAAACATTCAAATGATTTTTGGGAAAAGATTTTTATCTGGCCATTTGATTTAGTTTCTCAGGGCTTGTCTTTTCCCATTTTGCTTTTGATTTTGATTTCAAAGATTTCTTTTGAAATCTTAACATGATGCAAGAGTACTGGCTAACCATAGCACATTACCTAACAGAGGGTTCTGACAACTCGCCCCCACTCAACAGAATCTCGTCCCAAGATTCAGAAGTCTGCGGGAGGAAGGAGGGATACTCGGCACTGAGAAGGTCTTCTCTTTCCCACGTAGCTTCTCTCTCAGAGTGGTGTGACCATTGCACTTTCAGAAACCTAATCTTCTGACGACAAGTGACAAGCTCTGCAATCAAGAATACGAACGGGGTATTCTCGATAAGAAAGGTCATCTTGGAGATCAAGCGTTTCATGGTCGACTTCGCGGATGGGGTCCTTGAAGCAACGCCTGAGTTGGGACACATGGAATACATCATGTACTCGGGAAAGGTGCGGGGGTAGTTCAAGTTGGTAGGCAACTTCTCCATGTTTAGCAAGAATGCGGAAAGGTCCGACGTAACGTGGGGCTAACTTGCCTTTGATACCGAAACGTTGGGTTCCCTTCAGAGGAGTAACCCGGAGGTAAGCCTTCTCATCCAGATTGTAGCTCTCTTGCCTATGATGACGATCATAGTAGCTTTTCTGACGAGACTGGGCTGCTTTCAATTGATCACGAACAATGCGAACTTGCTCTTCTGCTTCCTTGATCATGTCCGGTCCAAAGAATTGTCTTTCACCGGTTTCTGACCAGTTTAAAGGTGTTCGACATCGTCGTCCATATAGGAGTTCAAAAGGAGCCATGTTCAGACTAGATTGAAAACTATTGTTATAAGAAAATTCGGCGAATGGAAGAGACTTCTCCCAATTCTTTCCGAATGAGATAACACAAGCTCTAAGCATGTCTTCAAAATTTTTGTTAACCCTTTCGACTTGACCGCTAGACTGAGGATGGAAAGCTGTACTAAAGGAGAGATGAGTTCCCATAGCATTCTGAAAGCTTCCCCAAAATCTAGAGGTAAAAAGGCTACCACGATTAGAATTTCCATAGGAACACCGTGAAGGGATACAATTCCAGAGATGTACAAGTCCGCTAACTGGCTAGCAGTTATAGACTCGCGAACCGGAAGGAAGTGAGCAACTTTGGAAAGCCTATCTATGACAACGAAGATGGCATTGTTTCCTTTCTGGGTTTTTGGAAAGCCGGTGATGAAGTCCATACCGACTTTGTCCCATTTCCACTCTGGAATAGGCAAAGGTTGAAGAGTGCCAGCAGGTCTTTGATGTTCGGCCTTAATGCGACGACAAACATCACATTCGGCAATGAACTTAGCAATTTCTCTCTTCATCCTAGTCCACCAAAATCTCTGGCGTAGGTCTCGGTACATCTTTGTGCTACCAGGATGAATTGAGAGGGGAGTGTCATGAGCTTCTTTGAGGATTAGCCTCCGAAGATTGTGTTTTCGTGGTACAACCAATCGAGTGCCAAAGAAAACAACACCTTGATCATTTATGGAGAAACATTTAGCAACTCCGCTAGCAATGTTCTTCTTGATCTCGCGAATACCACTATCACGTTTCTGGGCGGCTATGATTTTATCCTCAAGGGTTGGTTTCGCCACCAAGGTAGAAAGATAGCCATGAGGAACAATCTCAAGATTGAGCTTGCGAAATTACTCATGAAGAAGTGGTTGATACTGTTGTAACATGAGGTTGTTACAGTACGACTTACGACTTAGTGCATCAGCCATGACATTGGCTTTGCCTGGGGTGTAAGAAATTCCTAAGTCATAATCTTTTATCAACTCAATCCAGCGTCTTTGCCTGAGGTTAAGATCTGGCTGGGTGAAAATGTATTTGAGGCTTTGGTGGTCGGAATAGATTTCGCAACGATTACCAAGGAGGTAATGTCGCCAAGTTGTTAGGGCATGAACTACGGCAGCGAGTTCAAGATCGTGGGTAGGATAGTTCTCTTCATGTGGCCTCAACTGGCGTGAAGCATAAGCTACCACATGTCTATCTTGCATTAGTATGCATCCTAACCCTTGCCGTGAGGCGTCACAATAGATTTCGAAATCCTTTTTAGTGTTTGGAGGTGCAAGTACGGGTGCAGAAGTCAATCTTCTTTTCAGCTCTTGAAAGCTTTCCTCGCACTTGGGAGTCCATAGGAATTTCTTATCTTTCTTGAGGAGTTCAGTAAGAGGCTTTGAAACTTTAGAGAAGTTCTCGACGAAGCGACGACAATAGCTGGCTAGGCCAAGAAAACTCCTAACTTGCTTAACCGATTCAGGTGGAGTCCAGTCAAGGACGGCCTGAACTCTCTCGGGATTCACAGCAATGCCTTTTGCAGAAATCACGTGGCCTAAGTAGGTCACTTCTGGTAGCCAAAATTCACACTTTGAGAATTTAGCATACAGGCGATGCTCTCTAAGTTTCATCAATACCAGCCTTAGGTGTTCGGCCTGTTCTTCTTCGTTCTTTGAGTATATAAGGATGTCATCGAGGTAAACCACGACGAACTGGTCCAAATACTCCATGAAGATCGAGTTCGTCATGCGTGAGAAAGTGACGGGGGCATTGGTTAGACCGAAGGACATGACGGTGAACTCGTAAAGACCATAACGAGTAGTGAAAGCCGTCTTGGGAATGTCCTCGCTTCGGATCTTGATTTGATGATAACCTAATCTCAAATCCATCTTGGAGAAGACAGAGGATCCAACAAGTTGATCATAAAGATCATTGATCCTGGGCAGTGGGTACTTGTTCTTTATCGTCGCTAAATTTAGCGGGCGATAGTCCACGCACATCCTTTCTGTTCCATCTTTCTTCGTTACGAACAGAACGGGGCAACCCCATGGCGATGAGCTAGGGCGGATGAAGCCTTTTTCCAACAAAGATTCCAGTTGGGTTTTAAGCTCAGCTAACTCACGTGGGGCCATTTTGTATGGGCGTCTGGAAAAATGTGCGGTTCCTGGGGCAAGATCTACAATGAATTCTACACATCTGTCGGGTGGCATGCCCGGCAGCTCTTCAGGAAAGACATCCGGGAAGTCACGAACTATCGGAACATCTTCAAGGTCGGGAAGGGGAAGCACATTCAAAGAATGCACCTGGGTTCTTGTTCTTGGTGAGGAGTAAGCTATTGTCTGGCCTGAAGGATGTGTAAGTCTAATGGACTTGGCTTTACAATCAAGAAAAGCATGCTGTCTTGATAACCAATCCATACCAAGGATGACATCAATGTCTGAAGACTTGAGGGCTATGAGTGAAGCAAGGAATACTAAACCCTCAATTGCAATTTGATTACCATGGCTTACTCTATTAGTTAGCCATTTGGAACCAGGAGTTTGAATGATCATAGGGGTGAACATTTCATCAAAGGATACATCATGTCGAAGTGCATAACTCTCCGACATGAATGAGTGAGATGCTCCTAGGTCGAAAAGAACAGATGTGGGAACAAAATTGACTGGGAGCGTATCAAGAATGACGTCAGAAGTACTATCAGTTTCCTCAACAGATATTTGGTTCACATGTCCAAGATTTTCTGAGGTGGATGGCTTAGCGGTGGAAACCTTTGGGGGTGGCTTGGCACGAACAGTGGGGTTTCCTTTGGCATGGGGTGGAGCATTTTGGTTGACGGGGCACTCACGAGAATAGTGACCAGGCTGGCCACATCTAAAGCAGGCTCCAAAGATAGTGCGGGGAGCTGGGTTGTTTGGTGGAGTTGGTGGACGAGGCGGCACAAGGGATGGCCTCGGTGGGTTGTTTTGGTGGATCAAACTGTTAGGAATCCAGATCATGCGCTTCTGAGGGCGTGAACTGGAAGAAGGGGCAAGCTCAAGAGCATGCTTGCGAGACTTCTCGAAAACTTCATTGCCATGCTCAGCTCTGAAGGATCTGTTGACTAAATCCTCAAAGGTGGCAAACTCAAGGAGGTTGAGATCATGACGAAGGATGGGGCTAAGTCCGTTACGGAACCTTGCCTGATTTCTGGCATCGGTGGTGATCTCATCTTGGGCATACCGAGCAAGATGGTTGAACTCCCTCACGTACTCATGAATGGACATCTCTCCTTGATACAGATTGCAAAACTCTTCCTTCTTGCGTTCCATCAACTCATCCAGAATGTGGTACCCTCGAAAGGCAACATAGAACTCCTGCCAAGTCACTAAGTGACCATTTGGATGCATTGCAACATAGTTCTCCCACCACTGAAGAGCAGCACCTTCCAAGAAGTATACCGCGAAAATAACTCGGTCATCGGGAGCAACATGTGCAGTATCAATCTTACGCTCGATGGAACGGAGCCAATCATCAGCTTCAAGGGGCTCAGAAGAACATCGGAATACCGATGGGTTGAGGAGGATGAAGTCCTGAATGCTGACCACCACATTACGATGGTGGGCGGTATTCTGCTTGATGAGCTCCAGAAGGCGTGTTTGATCACGTTGATTCTTCTCAGCTTCCATCATGATTTCCGCTGCAGAACGCGGTGGTAGAGGTTCATTATCATTTCGATTCCGATCACGGTCTCGATTCCGAAGAACAGCACTACGAGTTCCACCTGACATCCTGTGTGATAAAATCAACAATCAGAACAGGTTGTACGATGGAGGCAAGGATAAAAGGATATGATTTCAGAAGGAGAAGACTATAATGCAAAAGCAATGATTCAAAGAAACACGGAATAAATCCGGCAGCATAACGGATACACTGGGATGGAAAATGAAACAACCTCGAAGAAATTGGACATAACTTCTTCAAGGAACTCAAAATACGGAGACTCTGGACATCCACAACAATCCTACGGCTATAAGGAGGCAATCAACGAGATGTTCTAGTAAGACATAGATGAGCCTAGTCCTATCTTCCCGTAGAAAAGGTAAGGGTGACTCAGAACTCAGATCGATGAGGGTAAGGAGAAAAAGAAGCCTTACGTTGTTCCCTTATATACCAAGAGTAACTATATAACTATAGAAGGCTAGACTCGACTTCGGCCAAGGCTGATAATCCTACAGTCAGTCCTGCTCTGATACCAAGTCTGTCGGGACCCGGGGTTAGCATATGCAAGCCTCGCTACAACACAATCATACGGAGAGCCGAGAACCGTACCCACTTGTCTAAGCAGACAAGGCCAAGCACAGAATGTTCTCGGAAAGCATCGAACGTGAGGGGCATCCCATCCAGGCCGGATGATCAATTGAAATGGGTCCTCATCGTCCGCACACAAGTCTAAATGATATGGGTGATGAACTCCCATACTCATAGACAAGTCGCCTCAACCATACTATCGATTGTATTATAACCCTTACATAGACTTACTCCAGCCCGATCACTTAGTCGGGGTCTAGGGCGGGCTCGATCATACATCAAAGTGTGCACGAGACAGAGTCTCGAACAATCGCATCGCGATGCCCCAAGCTGCGCACATCTAAGGGCCACTTGGTGTCTAAAAGACCGCCAGCCAGATCACAACTAAGGTCTCGAAAACCCATACCAAGACATGCATGTTATAAACATACACGCAGCACACATGCCTTGTATGAACAGCAGGTATCATTGCAATTCTCTACAAAGTATACATCTTTATTAATAACTCTTACAGAGTGCACACAGAGATCGCAAGCATGTGATCCAATATTACAACAGACAAGCGGAAGCAAGTAGGTCTGAGTACAGACAAGTTTAACAAATGGCTTAGAGAAGCCTTATCTAAAAACAAGCCCTCCACGAGGGAACCAGTCGTCTGACTGGGACTACACTAGCTTGGTCTTGGTCTGAGTCTTCATTCTTCGAGCTTCGGTTAGAATTCCACCATCGGGGTCGGTGGGTTCATCTAAAACATCGATTAAGCAAACATGAGTACAAAATCGTACTCAGCAAGACTTACATAGGAGCTATACTACTCATGCACATGTATCAAGGTAAAGGGAGGTGGAGTTTCACTTGCAGAAGTGCCAGCTTTGACTTGGCTAGTCCTGAACTACGAGTACCAGACTTGAGGTAAGAAGCGTACACGAGTCCACTACATCTCTTCAACCAATTACACCACTATGGTTACTTCCTCGACTTCCCCACGAGAAGCACACCATAGCACTCACGCTTATCTTGCGAGTTTTAGAAGTATCCAGTTCAAGTTGTCTAATAATCGAGCACAGCTCTCCAAGTAGTCCCTTACCGCGGACGCGGCTATTCGAATAGTTTTGTTAACCCTGCAGGGGTGTACTGCTACACACATGAAACTATCAGTTACCGCCTTTGTACTCGACACCGTTCAAGAGGTGCCGGCGAGGATAATTCCCACAACTTTTACCTCACAGCCAACTCAAATTCAATGGAGACACCTATCTGGCCTGGAATCCACATCATGAACCCGGCCGGTTTACCGATGTGGTCCCAAAAGATGTGTGCAGGGTCCCAAGCCGGTCTGAATAGCCGTTCTTCCACTTCGCAGACCGTGCCACAGACCTACCAGAACTCCGAACTAATGCGACTCATTGAGCTGAGAAGGGGTGAGTTAGTAGGTTGAGCGGGGGTCCATGTGCCCAACATGTGTTAGTACTCTTCGTCTTGGATCACCACACAAGAACTCGGGCTTAGGGCGGTGTTCAACGAGACAACCCACTGTGTACTCCTACACAGCCTCTCATCGTTCACCTTGTATTAGGGTAGATTCACCAACACATTTCACTTTCATCAACACCATGTTTATCATCATCCTGACTCACATCAAAAGCAACCTCATTGTATCAGTAAGCATGCAATAAGAAGTAACAGTTGCAGGGGCCACATGACATCAACCAACTCCTACATCTGCTAGGATTGTGGTTTGCTTACTACAGTGACCAGATGATAGGTCATGCAAAGGATATGGGTTCAACTATGCGGTAGAAACGTTATCATGGTGATTATCCTAAACAATGCATAAGAGAGACATGAGAGGGAAGTGGGATTTTATAGACATGATCAATGGGGGTTTGCTTGCCTTGCTGACGAGGTTCAGTCACGGGGTCTTCAACGAAGGGGGTGATCTCGGATTCCGGCTCCACTTCTACTTGACAAACAACAAACAATGTGTTTGGGAAATTCCATGTAAATACAATGCACAAACACATGGTTGAAGGTTGAAACTTGATGTATATGTTTCTGATGTGTTTGGGAAATTCCATTTAAACGGAGTATATTGCAAATTGAATTGCAAATTAAAACTCCAATTTGAATTCAAACTTAGTCAAGTTACATGTGACATTGTTTGATCAATTTGAATCATTTTCAAATGTGTATGATATGCCTCTGATGTGTGGTTGAAATGTAACATGTTTCCATGGTCCAAGTTGCAAAATCATTTGAATTAAATTTGAATAAATTCCAAAAAAATCAAATGACATATGCTACTGGTCCCAATTTAAATTCAACTCAAACATAGTTGAAAGTTGGATTTTTGGATAGCTTATTTTTCTCCTGATCATTTTTCATATATTATTTGTCCAATTTGGAGTTAATATGAATTTTCTATGAATTTCCAAAGTTTGAGCTATTTTCTGGAATTTTTTGAATTTCTTTAATTCATTTAAAATTCTGGAAAAGGTTTACTGCGTCAGTATGACTTCATGCTGGCGTCAGGGGGGGCTGACAGGTGGGCCAGGGTTGTCAGCCTCTCTGTTTAAAATCCCGGTTAGTTTAAACTAACCAGGGGATTAAGGGGGGGCCAGGGCCCACTGTCAGTGACCCAGGGTCACTTAACCCAGGTGGGGTTAAGCCACTAGTCAGCGTGCCTCGCCGGCGGCTAGCCGCCGGTGGCATCCCGCACGGCGGCGCTCTGCTAACTCCTCCTCCTGGCCTCCATTCTCTGCGCTAGGACCACCAATCGAAAGCCCGTGATGAGCCGCGTCGATAGCACCACCTGCGCGTCTCCGGGGAGGTCACAGACGACGGCAGCTTCGACCGCGGCGGCGACCGGAGCTCGGCTTCGAGAACTTCTTGCAAAACGTCTACGGAAGAATGCATACGTGCGCGCGTTTGGATTCCCGCGTCCCCAGGAGTAGCACGGACATGCTGGGGAGGAAAAGGGCACACAGGAGCGTGTGTATGGTAGTCCACGGCGGCGATGGAGCTCGGCTTCCATGGCGGTAGTTGCTAGGAGATGCAATCAAACGAGGAAACAGAGGGGTTTGGTGCGCCTGCTCACCAAGATTGTAACAGAAGCGACGGGGAGCACGGTGGTGAAGAAGACGTCGCGTCCAGATCCTCGTTGCTCGATTAGCTGCGCATGTCGACGGAGAAGAAGATGGCGGAGCGATTGGGCACTGCCGTGCAGCCTCTCGTCGTCGTTGGCCGCGTGTGGGCGTCGTCGCACTCCGGCGAGCTTCACTGTCGTCGTTGAATCCGGCGGTGGAGGGAGGGGAACTTGCTCTGGAGAGGGGGGAAAAGTGTGCGGGCTCTCCAGCGCTGCCACGGCGTGCCTGTGAGGGGGGAGGGAAGCAGAAGGTGGCCAAGGTGGCCACGGCGTCCACGGCATGCCGGGCACGCAGCTGTGTGCTCGTGCCCGGAGGAAGACGACAACGAGCTGGCGGCTGGGCTGGGTCGTGGGAAGGTAAGTTGGGCCTGGGGCCCAAGGTGAGTGGGCTTCTTTCTCTTTTCTATTTTCTTCTCTGTTTTCTTCTATTATTTTTTTTGGTACTGCTAAATAAATTAGCAAACCATTTTATAAAATCATGAAAACTTTTATGTGGGCTTATAACATATATAGTTAGCCACTCACAAGTTTTGGAGATTTTTTAAATTCAAATAATTTGAATTTCAAATCAAATAGGGGTATTATTTAATTTCCAAAGCACATTTTGAATTTTTTAATATTCCATGAGCATGGGAAAATCTCCAAACCACTTTTGCAATGATCAGCAACAATTCTAGGAATTTTCCAAACATTCAAATGATTTTTGGAAAAAGATTTTTATCTGGCCATTTGATTTAATTTCTCAGGGCTTTTCTTTTCCCCATTTTTCTTTTGATTTTGATTTCAAAGATTTCTTTTGAAATTTTAACATGATGCAAGAGTACTGGCTAACCCTAGCACATTACCTAACAGAGGGTTCTGACAGGAACCTCCAAACTACTCCTGGTCAACAGGAACTTGACGTCGTAGTACACGCCTCAGGGGTGCTCCTGCTCCTGGGCGCCAGCGTCTGGTTGCAGCAATCCGGGTATATAAAACAAAGGGGGAAATAAAGCAAGGGTGAGTATCTAGCATACCCGCGAGTCTTACGTCCGCTACTAAGAATTTATGTATTTGTATCAAATGGAAAGGGGAGGCTATATATAGTGGATTGAATGGTAGAAAGTCAGAATAAGGATGAGAAGCTAGGCCTATCGAAGACTAGCATCTTCCGATGATTCTTGAAGCACAAGAAGAGAATAACCAACAATTCATATAAAGCATAGAGTAACAATGCAGCAGAAGTTGCTGCAGCATTGTATAATAGTAAGTTGTAATTATTAACAATTAGCAATGCCTCCGAGATCCTTTCCTCGACCTGCTTGCGAGGAAGAGAAACCGGAACCAACCGTTTAATAGTAGTAGTTTGTAGTAGTAGGCTCTGGCTTCAGCATAAAGCGTCCTATTACCGTGGACACGGCTATTCGAATATATTATCTTCCCTGCAGGGGTGCACTACTGTTCAGCCTGCACGCTCGGATCTCCAGGGTGGCGTACACCTTGTTAGGGAATGCCCCACCGAGGCTATCCGACACGCCGAGGCCCATCCTACGGCTCATCAGAGAGGTCCCCGCTGGTCTACAGTCCTAAGCGCAAGAGCTTCATGGGCCATCACCTCTCGCACTCTGAGTCGTTGTGTGCCAAGTGGATCCAGTGCCGCAGCACGATCTGACCCAACCACAATGATGAAACTAGACATCTTTCAGAGCTTTCAAACAAGGCCACAACGCGTAGGGACCACACCATAATCCCACGTGAAGGTAGTGCGTACAAGTCTTTGCGGCCTCTCAAGTCATCCACATGAACCATTTAAGCATTTTATTATTAGCTCGCAAGCAACCGTTATCGTTGACTGACTAGCAACAGAACGGACAACGAACAATAGCCAGAACCACCAGTACGTCGGGGCCTGCCCTGTCGTCCCATCAAAGCTATGCGGTTACGAACAAGGTGAACCGTCTCCTTACCTTATCTCGCGTGTGCTCTTGGAAGAGCTCGAATTTCGTGATTGGTAACTCTCGCGGACAACGACCAGGGTTCAAGCACGCCAGTACGTCGGTCGTACCCTCCCTGTCGTCCCGTCGCAATACCTCTCGCGGGTACCTTTGGGTCGCTTGACTCTTACCTTTAAGGACAACCTTTGTTCGGGACCCTGGGGCGGCTATACAGAGTCAGCAACGAGTGGAGTACAAGGATTACTCCTCGATAGCTCACAATCGATGTGGCTCGGCAGAACCGTGGTAGGGACCTTTGGCGGTGTCAGCTTTGTACCGTACCTGTCGCAGTTATATATATTTGTATCTGTGTTCACTCGCCAGAGTGATCACAGCCCGCTATCTAATCCTAGTTGACTAACAATGCACATCGCTCACTGCTGAATATTGCATAATTATTATAGGCAGCATAGGATAAAGGAAGGTACATCAAGGGGCGACAAAGATAGGCTATGCACCGAATAGGAATGAACGTAATAGAGTACCACTTCCTAGTGCAAGAAATGTTCAGAGAAGATAGGCGATATTTGGGGAAGGAAAATGGCTCTGCTTGCCTAGAATCTCGACGGTAGGGGTATGGTCGTCGACGATGTAGTCTGTCAGGACCCGGGGTTTGCGTATGCAAGTACTGTCACAACACAATCATATGGAGAGCCGAGAGCCGTACCCACTTGTCTAAGCAGACAAGGCCAAGCACAAAACGCTCTCAGAAAGCATCGAACGTGAGGGGCATCCCATCCAGGCCGGTTGATCAACGGAGATGGGTCCTCATCGTCCGCATGGAAGTCTAAATGATATGGGTGGTGAACTCCCAGACTCATAGACAAGTCGCCTCAACCATACTAGCGATTTTATTTTATCACTTACATAAACATACTGCAGCCCGATCACTTAGTCGGGGTCTCAGGCGGGCTCGATAATACAACAAAGTGTGCCATGTGACAGAGTAACGAGAAATCGCATCGCGATGCTCCAAACTGCGCATATCTAAGGGCCACTTGGTCTATAAAATAACGCCAGCAAGATCACAACCAAGCTCTCGAAAACCCACACTAAGACATGCACGTTATAAACATAAACACAACATACATGTCCAGTGTGAACAGCAGGTATCATCACATTTCTCTACAAAGTGTACAACTTTATTTAACTCTTATAGAGTACACACAGAGATCACAAGACTGTGATCCAACATTACATCAGTACAAGCGGAAGCAACTTAGGTCTGAGTGTCAGATCCCTCTGTTAGGTATGTGCTAGGGTTAACTAGTACCTTTGCATCATGCAAAAGTTTCAAAAGTAACCTTGAAAATCAATTTCAAAATCCAAATGGGAGAAGGAACACCCCCCAGATGAATTAATTCAAAAGGCCAGATAAAAATATTTTCCAAAAATTCATGTTAGAGTTTTGAAAAGTCTTATAAATGAGTGTGATCACATATCAAGTGATGTGGGACCCACCCCATGCTCATAGATTTTTCAAATATTCAAACAGTACCTTGGAAATAAAGAAATCCCCCTATTTGATTTAAAATTCAAATCATTTGAATTTTAAAAATGTTGAAAGTTTATGAGTGGCTAGTCTATATTATTATGAGGCCACATAAAAGTTTTCAACATTTAATAAAATGTTTAGCTATTTATTTTAGCTAAACAGAACAAATTACAGAAAAGGAAACAGGAAAGAAATCAGAAAAGACTTACCTGGCGCCTGGGCGAAGTCAGCCCACCCCAGCCCAGCCGGCCCACAAGGGCAGGGAGGTCTTCTTCCACCTCCCGCGCTCCCAAGCTGCTCGGTGGAATGCCACCGAGCGAGCCGAGGACGACACGTCGCCGCCGTGTGCTTCCAGGCCTCCCCGTGGCCTCTTCTCACGCCTGGAGACGCCGCTCTTCCGTCCGCATCCATTCCCCCCTCCAGAGCTTCCTCCTCCTCCTCCCGTGTTCGATTTCGTCACCACCCGAGAGCGCCGCCGTTCACCGTCGCAAGAACTCGTGGCCATCGACGTCAAGGAGTCCAGCCAAGGTGTCCATCGCCTCCGCCGTCCTCGACTACGTCACCGTGCAGAAGGAATCGACCCGAGGAACTCCAGAGCCGCCGTCCCCTTCGTCGTCTTCAACTCCGGCCGCCGTGAAGAAAGTCATCGAATCCGCCGCCGTTGAACCACCCCATCCTTCGCCAGCACCTCTACTGCGTTCAGGGTGAGCTTGCGCGTGAGAACCCCCTGTTTTCCCCTTCGATTGCTCGCTCTAGTCAAATCCGCCATGGAAGCCGTAGCTCGTCGCCGCCATGGATGAGCTCGAGGTCGCCCCTGTGCCCCTTCGACTCGTCCAGTGCACGCGTTTGGCTCCTGAGCCCGATAGCTTTCAAACGCAAGTGAAATCAACCCGATCCGTGCACGGTAGCGCCGACCACGACCTCATCGCCGTACTGTTTCCGCCGGAGTCGTCGCCGTCGTCGATTCCGACCACCCCGTGAACCCCCGATGCCACCAACCGACGTGGAAGACCTCCAGGAGCAAGATGGTGCCCTCCCCGTGCTTTCCCGTGGCCTGTAGCAGATTCCGGCGAGTCGCCGCCGTGGTTCACGTCGCCGGCGTCAAGCCGCCGGTGGATTAGCCACTAATCACGTTTTAAGTGACCTCTGAGTCACTGACCAGTGGGCCCAGTGGCTTAATTAAGCCACTGGTTAAGTTAACCCAGCCGGGTTAATTAGCCCAGCCACTGACAGGGTGGCCCCACCTGTCAGCCCCCCCCTGACGTCAGCACTGACGCAGTAATGACGCAGTAAAGGATTTCCAGAAAAGAAAAATAGCTTAATAATTCCAGAAAGTCCAGAAAATACCCCAAACTTTGGAAATTCATAGAAAATTCATAATAACTCCAAATTGGACAAATAATATATGAAAAATGATCAGGAGAAAATTATCTTTCCAAATATGCAACTTTCAAATCTGTTTGAGTTGATTTTAAAATGGGACCAGTAGCATATGTCATTTGGTTTATTTGAATTTAATTCAAATTCAAACCAAATGATTTTGCCACTTGGACCATGGATTTATGATGCAAATCAACCACACTTCAGAGGCATATCATACACATTTGAAATTAATTCAAAATTGATCAAACTATATCATATATAACTTGATTAAGGTTGAATTCAAATGTGGAATTTGAATTTGCATTTAAAAATGCAATATATTCCACTTAAATGGAATTGTCTCACACATCAACACTTATACTTCAAGCTTCAACATTCAATCATGTGCTTGAGCATTGCATTCATATTGATTGCTACTTCGTGCTTTGTTTGTCGAGTAGAGGTGGAACCGGAGCAAGAGATCACCCCCTTCGCTGAAGATCCAGAGCCCGAACCTCGTCAGCAAGGCAAGCAAAACCCCTTTGATCATGTCGATAAAATCCCACTTCCCTCTCATGTCTCGCTTATGCATTGTATAGGATGATCACCGTGTTACGTTTCTACCGCATAGATGAACCCATTCCTTTGCATGACCTATCTTTTGTCACAGTAGTAAGCAAACCATAATCCTAGCAAATGTAGGAGTTGAATGATATCATGTGGCCCCTGCAATTGTTATCGCTTATTGCATGCTTAGTATGTTACCATGTTGTTACTGTGATGTGAGTCGGGATGGTAGTGATCATGTGTTGATGGTAGAAAAGTGTTGGTGAATCGACCCTAATACAAGGTGAACGATGAGAGGCTGTGTAGGAGTACACAGTGGGTTGTCTCGTTGAACACCGCCCTAAGTCCGAGTTCTTGTGTGGTGATCCAAGATGAAGAGTACAACCACACATTGGGCTCACTGACCCCTCTCAACCTATTAACTCATCCCTTTCGATGTCCAGATGTCGCAGTAGTTCGGAGTTCTGGTAGGCTTGTGGCCTGGATGCTAAGTGAGAGAACGGCTCATCCGAGACCGGCTTATGCACCACGCACACATCGCTTGGGTCCACTTCGGTAAACCGGCCGGGTTCACGATTGTGGTAGCCAACCCAAGTAGGCGGCTTTCTTGGACTAGATAGGCTATGAGGAAACAGTTGTGGTGAGCATCCTCGCTGGCACCCCTTGAATGGTGTCGAGATCAAAGGCGGTAAATGATGGTCATGTGTGTGTAGCGGTACACCCTTGCAAGGTTAACAAAACTATTCGAATAGCCGCGTCCGCGGTTATGGACTGCTTGGAAAGCTTAGCTTGATTATTAGATAACTTGAACCGGATACTTCTAAAACACACCAAGATAAGTGTGAGTGCTATGGCGTGCCTCCTCGTGGGGAAGTCGAAGAAGGCACCATAGTGGTGTATTGGTTGGTGAAAGTAGTGGACTCGTGTACGCTTCTTACCTCAAAGTCTGGTACTCGTAGTTCAGGATTAGCCAAGTCAAAGCTGGCATTTCTGCAAGTGAACCCCACCTCCCTTTACCTTGATACATGTGCATGAGTAGTATAGCTCCTATGTAAGTCTTGCTGAGTACGCCTTTGTACTCACGTTTGCTTAATATATGTTTTAGATGACGCCACTGACCCCGAAGGTGGCTTCTTCATCGAGCTGGACGACTGAAGTTAAGCTAGTCTAGTCCCAGTCAGCAGACTGGTTCCCTCGTGGAGGGCTTTGTGTTTGAATAAGGCTTCTTAAGCCATTTGTTAAACTTGTCTGTACTCAGACATAATTTGCTTCCGCTTCGTGATGTAATGTTGGATCACATGTATGTGATCTCTGTGTGTACTCTATAAGAGTTATAAATAAAATGTACACTTTGTAGAGAATTGCAATGGTACCTACTGTTCATACAAGGCATGTGTGCTGCGTGTATGTTTATAACATGCATGTCTTTGTATAGGTTTTCGAGACCTTAGTTGTGTTCTGGCTGGCGGTCTTTTATACACCAAGTGGCCCTTAGATGTGCGCAGCTTGGGGCATCGCGATGCGATTGCTTGAGACTCTGTCTCGTGCACACTTTGTGGTATGATCGAGCCCGCCCTAGATCCCGACTAAGTGATCGGGCTGGAGTAAGTCTATGTAAGAGTTTTGAGATAGTCGATAATATGGTTGAGGCGACTTGTCTTTGAATATGGGAGTTCACCACCCATATCAGTAGACTTGTGTGCGTACGATGAGGACCCATTACAGTTGATCATCCGGCCTGGATGGGATGCCCCTCACGTACGATGCTTTCCGAGAATGTTCAGTGCTTGGCCTTGTCAGCTTAGACAAGTGGGTGCGGTTCTCGGCTCTCCATATGACTATGTCTTAACTGTACTTGCATACGCTAACCCCGGGTCCCGACAGACTTGGTATCAGAGCAGGACTGACTGTAGGACTAGTAGCCTTGGCCGAAGTTAAGTCTAGCATTCTATAGTTATATAGTTACTCTGGGTATATAAGGGAACAACGTAAGGCTTCATTTTTTCTCCTTACCTCCTTCGTTCTGAGTTCTGAGTCACCCTCATCTTACTCTACGGGAAGATAGGACTAGGCTCTCCTCTGTCTGATTAGCATATCTCGTTGATTGCTTCCTTATAGCCGTAGGAAAGTTGTGTCCAGGTTTTCCTAGCATTTTAATAATGTTGATTTCTTACATCGTATTATGTAAGTGCTGTTTTGCATGATTGAAAGAAATTGTCATTTCTTACAATTACAGCCGTTATGCTGTCCGAGTCATTCCAGGTTTATCATATAATCTGATGCATTTGCAAACTCTTGCTTTCTGTTTCAGATGGCAAATCTTCCTCCTCAGCAGATTGTTCGTTTGACCAGGTGCCTCGGTGTGCGTGGCCACCCCGCCACGTTGATCGAGATGATGTCCTACGTGGGATATCGATGGTATCCTGAGTACAGCATCGAGGAGCAGTTCCACGACTTCAACCAGACACAGTTTCACTGCATTGTCCGGATCTACCCACACCACGTTGGAGTCACCCAGCCTATCCACTTTGGACATGGCATCGGCGTTACCGAGAACATGGCTGTGCAGGATGCTGCATACTCATGTATCACACTGCTGAGAGAGGAGCACACCCTACTGAGAGAGACTTCTTTCCGCTATATCCCAGCTGCACTTCCAGGAGAAGAGGGATATTACACCGGACTCTACTCAGATCACTCCGCAGAGGATCCAGCACTCCAGGTGACTGCTAGGTTTGCTAGTGACAGAGATCGTGATGCACGTGCTCTCCGTTTTGAGCTCCACGCCACCCGTGTTCGTCTGTACCGAGCACTGACGCTCTTGGCACCCTTTGTGAGCGTGGGATCAGTGGAGTACGATGCGATCTATCCAGTGAGGACCCAGATGCCTTCTCGAGTTGCTTGGCCCGAGATTGGAGGAGTCTTTCCACCCCGTGGTCCTTTGATTCCATCCTACACTGGACCTAGGCCCCATCCTTGCCCAAGTGGATATCAGGGTCCACAAGCCTCCGTGTTTTCCGATGGTCACCTCCAGCTACCGGGATACGCGGGTAACTTTTATGAGGACTACTATGGAGATGGAGATGAGTGAGACCGCCTGTGGTCTTACTTAGTCAGGATGTAGTAGTATCCTAGTATATTGTAAGCAAGGTGTCTAAGTTCCAGAGGCTTAGATAAATAATGTATAGGAAGTCAGAGTGCCTCTGAAGGATGTATCATCTTCATCACGTTTGTATTAGCTTGGTGCTTGTACTAAAACGATGTATGGTTTGTATGACAGCTTGTGAATATATGGCTTGTATGCTTTTATCACCATGTTGTCAAGATGATTACTCCCTTTGCTCTGTAATCCTTCCAGTACTTCAATACCTTGATTAGACTCTTGAAATCAACTCTGTTTGACTTTGGTTTTTCACCTTCAGGATGTCTCAAGGAACCCGTGGCCAGGTTGGTCGTAACCAAGGTCGTGGGAACAATCAGGAGGAAGATAACCTTCCACCCCCACCCACAATGGCCCAAGTTCTGATGGAGGTCGAGAGGAACCGCCGTGACTCTCACCACCTACTGGAAGTCATCGCACGCAACACCACTCAGCAGCGCAATGAGCTGGTGTCTCTGAACGACTTCATCCGGCTTCATCCCCCGGTTTTCCGTTACTCCACCGAGCCCCTTGACGCCGATGACTGGCTTCGCAGCATCGAGAGGAAGCTCCAAGCCGGCCATGTTGCAGATGGCGACAAGGTCAATTATGCCACCTATCACCTCGAAGGTGCCGCGAGCTCTTGGTGGGAGAATTTTCTGAATATGCGCCCAGTTGGACCACCTGCATCTTGGGAGGAGTTCTGTACCTCTTTCCGCGAGAACCACATTCCCAAAGGTCTCATGGACCGCAAGCGTGATGAATTCTGTAGCCTCACTCAAGGCAGAAGAACAGTTGACGAGTTTAGTCGTGAGTTCAACCGACTTGCTCGTTATGCCACCGAAGAAGTCTCCACCGACTCCAAGAAACAAGAGAGGTTCCGTCGTGGCCTCAATAGTGGACTCCGCCGCGAGCTCAATCTTCATGACTTTGCCACATTCCAGGTCCTTGTCAACAAGGCCATCAAGGCGGAGGACATGGACACCCCCAATGACTTTCGCAAACACCCTAGAGAGGAAGGTTCATCCAATTCTGGCTCTCAGAAGCGCAAGATCTGGATTCCCAATAGCATGTTCCGCCAGAACAACCCACCGAGGCCATCCTATTCGGCGCCTCGTCCACCCACCCAGTTCCACCCAGCTCCACCAAACAACCCAGCTCCACGCCCTGTTTTCGGAGCTTGCTACAAGTGTGGTCAGGCAGGCCACTACTCTCGCGAGTGCCCCCAGAACCAAGTCCAGCACCAGAATGCTCCACCACGTGCCGGAGGCAACAACAACAACAATGGTCGTGGCAAGCCACCCCAGAAGGTCTTCACCGCCAAACCCGCTCCTCCCGCCAATCGTGGACGTCTGAATCAGATTGCCGCCGAAGAGACTGACGACACCACTGACGTCATTCTTGGTACGCTCCCAGTCAATTTTGTTCCTACTTCCGTTCTTTTCGACCCAGGAGCATCTCATTCATTCATGTCGGAAAGTTATGCACTTCGTCATGAGTTACCCTTTGTTGAATTGTCCACCCCAATGATTATTCAAACTCCAGGGTCAAGATGGCAAACTAATAGAGTGAGCCATGGTAATCAAATTTCAATTGAGGGTTTAGTATTCCTTGCTTCACTCATAGCCCTCAAGTCTTCAGACATTGATGTCATCCTTGGCATGGATTGGCTATCAAGACAGAATTCCTATCTGGATTGCAAAGGCAAATCCGTGAAACTCACGCACCCTTCAGGCAAAACCGTTAACTATACCTCACCCAGAACAAGAACCCAAGTGCATTCCTTGAATGTACTTCCCCTTCCCGAACTTGAAGATATTCCGGTGGTTCGTGACTTCCCGGATGTCTTTCCTGAAGAGCTGCCGGGCATGCCACCCGACAGATGTGTAGAGTTTATAGTGGATGTTGTTCCAGGAACCGCACCATTGGCCCCACATGAGTTAGCTGAGCTAAAAACCCAACTTGATGCTTCGTTGGCAAAAGGCTTCATCCGCCCTAGCTCATCGCCATGGGGTTGCCCCGTTCTGTTCGTAAAGAAGAAAGATGGAACAGAAAGGATGTGCGTAGACTATCGCCCGCTAAATTTAGCGACGATAAAGAACAAATACCCACTGCCCAGGATCAATGATCTTTATGATCAACTTGTAGGATCCGCTGTCTTCTCAAAGATGGATTTGAGATTAGGTTATCATCAGATCCGAATTCGAAACGAGGACATTCCCAAAACGGCTTTTACTACTCGTTATGGTCTTTACGAGTACACCGTCATGTCCTTTGGTTTAACCAATGCCCCCGCCACATTCTCACGCTTGATGAATTCGATCTTCATGGAGTACCTAGATAAATTTGTTGTAGTCTATCTTGATGATATTCTCATCTACTCGAAGAACGAAGAAAATCATGCCAAACACTTAAGGCTGGTATTGATGAAACTTAGAGAGCATCGCCTGTACGCTAAATTCTCCAAGTGTGAATTCTGGCTACCAGAAGTGACCTACTTAGGCCACGTGATTTCTGCAAAAGGCATTGCTGTGAATCCCGAGAGAGTTCAGGCCGTCCTTGACTGGACTCCGCCTGAATCGGTTAAGCAAGTTAGAAGTTTTCTTGGCCTAGCCAGCTATTGCCGACGCTTCGTCGAGAACTTTTCTAAAGTTGCAAAGCCTCTAACTGAACTCCTCAAGAAAGATAAGAAATTCTTATGGACTCCCAAGTGCGAGGAAAGCTTTCAAGAGCTAAAAAGAAGATTGACTTCTGCACCTGTACTTGCACCTCCAGACACCAAAAGGGATTTCGAAATCTATTGTGATGCATCACGGCAAGGGTTAGGATGCATACTGCTGCAAGATCGACATGTGGTAGCTTATGCATCACGCCAGTTGCGGCCACATGAAGAGAACTATCCTACCCATGACCTTGAACTCGCTGCCGTAGTTCATGCTCTAACAACTTGGCGACATTACCTCCTTGGTAATCGTTGTGAGATTTATTCCGACCACCAAAGCCTCAAATATATTTTCACCCAGCCAGATCTTAATCTCAGGCAAAGACGCTGGATTGAGTTGATAAAAGATTACGACGTAGCAATTTCTTACACCCCAGGCAAAGCCAATGTCATGGCTGATGCACTAAGTCGTAAGTCGTACTGTAACAACCTCATGTTACAGCAGTATCAACCACTTCTTCATGAGGAATTTCGCAAGCTCAACCTTGAAATTGTTCCTCATGACTATCTTTCTACCTTGGTGGCGAAACCAACTCTTGAGGATCAAATCATAGTTGCCCAAAGGCGTGCACGAGGTGTTCGTCGGATCAAGGAGAACATTGCTAGCGGAGTTGCTAAATGTTTCTCCACAGATAGTAAAGGAACGATATTCTTTGAAAATCGTTTAGTAGTACCTAAGAATAAGGAACTAAGGCAACTCATCCTCAAAGAAGCCCATGACACACCCCTCTCAATTCATCCCGGTAGCACGAAAATGTACCGAGATCTACGCCAGAGATTTTGGTGGACTAGGATGAAGAGAGACATTGCTCAATTTGTTGCCGAATGTGATGTTTGTCGTCGCATTAAGGCAGAACATCAAAGACCTGCTGGTACACTTCAACCTTTGTCTATTCCCGAGTGGAAATGGGACAAAGTCGGTATGGACTTCATCACCGGCTTTCCAAAAACCCAGAAAGGAAACAATGCCATCTTCGTTGTCATAGATAGGCTTTCCAAAGTCGCTCACTTCCTTCCGGTTCGCGAGTCTATAACTGCTAGTCAGTTAGCGGACTTGTACATCTCCAGAATTGTATCACTTCACGGTGTTCCGTTGGAAATCAATTCTGATCGCGGTAGCCTTTTCACCTCTAGATTTTGGGGAAGCTTCCAACGTGCTCTGGGAACTCATCTCTCCTTTAGTACGGCTTTCCATCCTCAGTCTAGCGGTCAAGTCGAAAGGGTTAACCAAATTCTTGAAGACATGCTCAGAGCTTGTGTTATCTCATTCGGAAAGAATTGGGAGAATTCTCTTTTGAGTGGGGGCGAGTTGTCAGATCCCTCTGTTAGGTATGTGCTAGGGTTAACTAGTACCTTTGCATCATGCAAAAGTTTCAAAAGTAACCTTGAAAATCAATTTCAAAATCCAAATGGGAGAAGGAACACCCCCCAGATGAATTAATTCAAAAGGCCAGATAAAAATATTTTCCAAAAATTCATGTTAGAGTTTTGAAAAGTCTTATAAATGAGTGTGATCACATATCAAGTGATGTGGGACCCACCCCATGCTCATAGATTTTTCAAATATTCAAACAGTACCTTGGAAATAAAGAAATCCCCCTATTTGATTTAAAATTCAAATCATTTGAATTTTAAAAATGTTGAAAGTTTATGAGTGGCTAGTCTATATTATTATGAGGCCACAGAAAAGTTTTCAACATTTAATAAAAATTTTAGCTATTTATTTTAGCTAAACAGAACAAATTACAGAAAAGGAAACAGGAAAGAAATCAGAAAAGACTTACCTGGCGCCTGGGCGAAGTCAGCCCACCCCAGCCCAGCCGGCCCACAAGGGCAGGGAGGTCTTCTTCCACCTCCCGCGCTCCCAAGCTGCTCGGTGGAATGCCACCGAGCGAGCCGAGGACGACACGTCGCCGCCGTGTGCTTCCAGGCCTCCCTGTGGCCTCTTCTCACGCCTGGAGACGCCGCTCTTCCGTCCGCATCCATTCCCCCCTCCAGAGCTTTCTCCTCCTCCTCCCGTGTTCGATTTCGTCACCACCCGAGAGCGCCGCCGTTCACCGTCGCAAGAACTCGTGGCCATCGACGTCAAGGAGTCCAGCCAAGGTGTCCATCGCCTCCGCCGTCCTCGACTACGTCACCGTGCAGAAGGAATCGACCCGAGGAACTCCAGAGCCGCCGTCCCCTTCGTCGTCTTCAACTCCGGCCGCCGTGAAGAAAGTCATCGAATCCGCCGCCGTTGAACCACCCCATCCTTCGCCAGCACCTCTACTGCGTTCAGGGTGAGCTTGCGCGTGAGAACCCCCTGTTTTCCCCTTCGATTGCTCGCTCTAGTCAAATCCGCCATGGAAGCCGTAGCTCGTCGCCGCCATGGATGAGCTCGAGGTCGCCCCTGTGCCCCTTCGACTCGTCCAGTGCACGCGTTTGGCTCCTGAGCCCGATAGCTTTCAAACGCAAGTGAAATCAACCCGTTCCGTGCACGGTAGCGCCGACCACGACCTCATCGCCGTACTGTTTCCGCCGGAGTCGTCGCCGTTGTCGATTCCGACCACCCCGTGAACCCCCGATGCCACCAACCAACGTGGAAGACCTCCAGGAGCAAGATGGTGCCCTCCCCGTGCTTTCCCGTGGCCTGTAGCAGATTCCGGCGAGTCGCCGCCGTGGTTCACGTCGCCGGCGTCAAGCCGCCGGTGGATTAGCCACTAATCACGTTTTAAGTGACCTCTGAGTCACTGACCAGTGGGCCCAGTGGCTTAATTAAGCCACTGGTTAAGTTAACCCAGCTGGGTTAATTAGCCCAGCCACTGACAGGGTGGCCCCACCTGTCAGCCCCCCCCTGACGTCAGCACTGACGCAGTAATGACGCAGTAAAGGATTTCCAGAAAAGAAAAATAGCTTAATAATTCCAGAAAGTCCAGAAAATACCCCAAACTTTGGAAATTCATAGAAAATTCATAATAACTCCAAATTGGACAAATAATATATGAAAAATGATCAGGAGAAAATTATCTTTCCAAATATGCAACTTTCAAATCTGTTTGAGTTGATTTTAAAATGGGACCAGTAGCATATGTCATTTGGTTTATTTGAATTTAATTCAAATTCAAACCAAATGATTTTGCCACTTGGACCATGGATTTATGATGCAAATCAACCACACTTCAGAGGCATATCATACACATTTGAAATTAATTCAAAATTGATCAAACTATATCATATATAACTTGATTAAGGTTGAATTCAAATGTGGAATTTGAATTTGCATTTAAAAATGCAATATATTCCACTTAAATGGAATTGTCTCACACATCAACACTTATACTTCAAGCTTCAACATTCAATCATGTGCTTGAGCATTGCATTCATATTGATTGCTACTTCGTGCTTTGTTTGTCGAGTAGAGGTGGAACCGGAGCAAGAGATCACCCCCTTCGCTGAAGATCCAGAGCCCGAACCTCGTCAGCAAGGCAAGCAAAACCCCTTTGATCATGTCGATAAAATCCCACTTCCCTCTCATGTCTCGCTTATGCATTGTATAGGATGATCACCGTGTTACGTTTCTACCGCATAGATGAACCCATTCCTTTGCATGACCTATCTTTTGTCACAGTAGTAAGCAAACCATAATCCTAGCAAATGTAGGAGTTGAATGATATCATGTGGCCCCTGCAATTGTTATCGCTTATTGCATGCTTAGTATGTTACCATGTTGTTACTGTGATGTGAGTCGGGATGGTAGTGATCATGTGTTGATGGTAGAAAAGTGTTGGTGAATCGACCCTAATACAAGGTGAACGATGAGAGGCTGTGTAGGAGTACACAGTGGGTTGTCTCGTTGAACACCGCCCTAAGTCCGAGTTCTTGTGTGGTGATCCAAGATGAAGAGTACAACCACACATTGGGCTCACTGACCCCTCTCAACCTATTAACTCATCCCTTTCGATGTCCAGATGTCGCAGTAGTTCGGAGTTCTGGTAGGCTTGTGGCCTGGATGCTAAGTGAGAGAACGGCTCATCCGAGACCGGCTTATGCACCACGCACACATCGCTTGGGTCCACTTCGGTAAACCGGCCGGGTTCACGATTGTGGTAGCCAACCCAAGTAGGCGGCTTTCTTGGACTAGATAGGCTATGAGGAAACAGTTGTGGTGAGCATCCTCGCTGGCACCCCTTGAATGGTGTCGAGATCAAAGGCGGTAAATGATGGTCATGTGTGTGTAGCGGTACACCCTTGCAAGGTTAACAAAACTATTCGAATAGCCGCGTCCGCGGTTATGGACTGCTTGGAAAGCTTAGCTTGATTATTAGATAACTTGAACCGGATACTTCTAAAACACACCAAGATAAGTGTGAGTGCTATGGCGTGCCTCCTCGTGGGGAAGTCGAAGAAGGCACCATAGTGGTGTATTGGTTGGTGAAAGTAGTGGACTCGTGTACGCTTCTTACCTCAAAGTCTGGTACTCGTAGTTCAGGATTAGCCAAGTCAAAGCTGGCATTTCTGCAAGTGAACCCCACCTCCCTTTACCTTGATACATGTGCATGAGTAGTATAGCTCCTATGTAAGTCTTGCTGAGTACGCCTTTGTACTCACGTTTGCTTAATATATGTTTTAGATGACGCCACTGACCCCGAAGGTGGCTTCTTCATCGAGCTGGACGACTGAAGTTAAGCTAGTCTAGTCCCAGTCAGCAGACTGGTTCCCTCGTGGAGGGCTTTGTGTTTGAATAAGGCTTCTTAAGCCATTTGTTAAACTTGTCTGTACTCAGACATAATTTGCTTCCGCTTCGTGATGTAATGTTGGATCACATGTATGTGATCTCTGTGTGTACTCTATAAGAGTTATAAATAAAATGTACACTTTGTAGAGAATTGCAATGGTACCTACTATTCATACAAGGCATGTGTGCTGCGTGTATGTTTATAACATGCATGTCTTTGTATAGGTTTTCGAGACCTTAGTTGTGTTCTGGCTGGCGGTCTTTTATACACCAAGTGGCCCTTAGATGTGCGCAGCTTGGGGCATCGCGATGCGATTGCTTGAGACTCTGTCTCGTGCACACTTTGTGGTATGATCGAGCCCGCCCTAGATCCCGACTAAGTGATCGGGCTGGAGTAAGTCTATGTAAGAGTTTTGAGATAGTCGATAATATGGTTGAGGCGACTTGTCTTTGAATATGGGAGTTCACCACCCATATCAGTAGACTTGTGTGCGTACGATGAGGACCCATTACAGTTGATCATCCGGCCTGGATGGGATGCCCCTCACGTACGATGCTTTCCGAGAATGTTCAGTGCTTGGCCTTGTCAGCTTAGACAAGTGGGTGCGGTTCTCGGCTCTCCATATGACTATGTCTTAACTGTACTTGCATACGCTAACCCCGGGTCCCGACACTGAGTACAGACAAGTTTAACAAATGTCTTAATAAGCCTTATTTAAACATAAGCCCTCCACGAGGGAACCAAAACTCTTTCTAGGACTACACTAGCTTGATCAGTTGTCGAGCTCTAGGAAGAAGCCACCATCGCGGTCAGTGGATTCATCTAAAAACATAAATAACCAAACGCGAGTACAAATTCGTACTCAGCAAGACTTACGTAGGAACTATACTACTCATGCTCAAGTATCAAGGCAAAGGGAGGTGGGGTTTCAATGCAGAAGTGCCAGCTTTGAGTTGGCTAGTCCTCTACTACGAATACCAGAATGAGGTAAGAAGCGTACACGAGTGCACTATCAAAGTCTCTCAAACAAATACACCACTATGGATCCTTCCTCAACTTCCCACGAGAAAGCAAACCATAGCACTCACACTTATCTTGGAAAGTTTTAAAGTTTTCGTTGAAGTTGTCTCATAATCAAGCACAACTTTCCAAGTAGTCCATTACCGCGGACGCGGCTATTCGAATAGTTTATTAACCCTGCAGGGGTGTACTACTACACACATGAAATTACCAGTTACTGCCGGGATCTCATCACCATTCAAGTGGGTGTCGGCGAGTATAATTTCCACAACTTTTACCTCACAACCAACTCAAGTTCAATGAAGACGCCTATCTGGGATGATTTCCACATTCGTAACCCGACCGGTTTACCGAAGTGGTCCCAGAAGATGTTGCATGGTGCATAAGCCAGTCTCGGTTGAGCCGTTCTCCTAGTTAGCAGCTAGGCCACAGACCTACCAGAACTCCGAACTACTGTGACTCATTGAACTGAGAAGGGGTGAGTTAGTGGGTTGAGCGGGGGTCCATGTGCCCAACATGTGGTAGTAGTTGTAACAACCCAAATTTCACAAAAATTAAAATTTTTGTTTTCGGTGTGAATTGTTTGATTGTCAGATTTTTTGCGGTTTTTGCATCCACGATTTATCGATCGACGATTATTTTCCCCCCTCTTATCTCGTACCGGACGGAGACCGACCCTTGCCACCCTGACACTCGACCTTTGCGACACCAGGTTTTATCCGATCACCGTCGCGAAAACCGCACGAGACCAGCCGCAGCCAAAGGATCGAAAACCCCGTTTAATAAGTAAACGGGATATTTTTATAGCGTGCCGGAAAGTGTTCTCAGAACGGTTCCAACACTAGGTGAACGCCGCCGGCTCGACGCGCTGCTCGCGCAGTTCGAAGTTTTACACGAATCAGAGGTCCTGCAGACCCCCGGCGGTCAGAAACGTAAACACCGCGCGAGAGAGAGAAAAACCGGGGATGTTTTTGCAAACTGCCAGCCAACTTGGCTATATAAAGACCACCACACTTCCACCCATTTCTAGGGTTTCCCTAGCCACAAAATTTCAGCCACCCCCCTGATCTATCTCAGATTTGCCCAATTCGTCCTGGACCGTCATATCCAGAGATCCGACGGCCCCGGAGGCTGCCACGTCATACGGAATGGATCCCGCCTTCTCCTCCCGCGGTAGCCGCCGCCCGTGGAACAGCCTCCGCGCCGCCGCCTCGCACTGGCCAACTCCGGTCGCCGCCGCTGGTGAGGGCCTCCTCTTCCCCGCGCCCCTTTCCCTTCTCCTCCTCCTCCTCACTTCCCTCTGTCTCGCCGCGCAGGTAGCTCGCCGCACCGCCGTGGAGGCCGACGCCGGAGCTCGCCCCGCAACTGCCATGGCCAGAGGAGCTCGCGTCCCCAAGCCCGAGCCGCCGTCGGTACACACGCCGGAGCAGCAACTGTCGCCGCCAGGACCAGATCCGCCGTGCCCCGCGACCACCACGCTCCTCGCCGCCTGCGCCCGCTCGTCGGAGCCGCGCCCTGCACCGGAAACCGTCACGGCGGCGCCCCCGCTATCTCGTGCGGGACGAACCAGCCAGACCGTGGCCGCCCGCTCGATCGCCCCTGCGTGGGCCAGCCAGGCCAGGCGGCCCAGCCAGCCCGAGCCGGCCACTCCAGCCAGTGGGCCGAGCCCACGGTGAGCGCCCCACCCTTTTTTTTCTTTTTTTCTTTTTCCTGTTTAGGCCCAGTAGATTTCGGCCGAGTAGACTTTTTTTTCTCTCTAGTTTATAAATAAAATTGCAGATTATTGTTATATTTTGCGATGCCCGTAACTTTTTAACCGTAGCTCCGATCGCGGCGCTTTAAACATGAAAGTTGCTTAGTTTTTCGTTTAGTTTAATAAAATGTGCTCCTTTTCTATGTTTGACTTTGTTTACATGTTTACTTGGTAATTACACTGCCTGCCACTATAAATTGTAATTTCCATAACTTTTTAACCGTTGTTCCGATTAAAATGTTTCTTATATGTAACTTGACTAGAATTGCATGTAGATTGTGTTTATGTTGTTCTTTCTTGCTAAATAAAAATAATAAAATTATTATTAGGGCAGAACAGTACCAAATGCAATAATTATCATGGGGTCCACAATAGTTGCCATGTATTGGTTTTACCCCCCACTTAAAGTGACTAGATTAGATAGTTTATTTATGTTTCACCTCTTGTAATGTTTGTGTGCTATGCCATGCTTTAGTGAGATGCCATGTTAACAAACTTGCTCACCTTGAGTAGCAAAACAACTTGAATCTTTCCAAATGTGCGGTATCGTTGTGTGTGACGAGTACTCCACTTAACCTGTTAGTAACCGCTCTCGACGGTAGGTGCGATGTCTCGTGTTGCCTTCTTGTTGATGCTTTCTCGTGTTTGCTTCGTAGTAATGGATGCTTGCTCGTTGACTGCTTTCCAGTGTTTACCGTCTTGTGTGCTTCCGCGGTTACCTTCGGAGATGGTGCGAGCTCGCGATCGTCTACACCTTCGGAATCCGACTTATCAACAGGCAAGGACTATGCATTAATTATGATCAATTCTATTTCAACCAGCGGTTTGCATGCTAGGCTAGGATAGGTTCGATGTTTGATCCTACCACATGTTTACAGCCTCCTTTAAACCAATATAGCTATGTTACTATTGCTCGTTGCTCAGCCCCTGCTTAGTATGCATGCTTAGGATGCTACGATGTTACCCTGTTACTCCTTGGTTTGGGATATCACATTATTATATTGTTGTTGATGATTTGATTATTATAAATGTTGACTATATTCGACGAAGGATGGAAGGTCTAGGCTATCCCGCCCCGACGCTTTGTTCCATTCGAGTCACCTAGGATCCGAGTTCCGGGTATTGGTTTTAAGACTGAGCGTGCCTAACCGCGTGTGGGATTTTATGGGGTCCCCTTTTCTTACCTACCTAGCTTCAAACATTTCTAGTGGTGGCCCAAGATGATTTACCATTTGAAACCGTGTTTGTGTTGGTCGGCCGCCAGTTGTTTACAAACCAACCTGGACCAGTGAGGACATAGTTCCCTTGCTGGCCCACCTTGTCCGCCTGAGGACCCGGTGTCCCATGTGTGATTAACCGGCTATCCAAACCTGCGACAGACGGTAGAGACCGATTCGAGAGCGCGGCCGGCTTTTGAGTTGGGTGTCGACTCACCGGGGCCACCCTGATTTGTTCGTTGTTAGCTAGAGGGACCTGTTGTTTCGGATATCTTGGAACTAAATCATAAAATGGTTGCCTGTGATGGGTAGCAACTGAGAGAGATGGACATGCGTGCGGAGCCTCGTAATGGGCAGTTGGTACACCCCTGCAGGGTTAAATCTTTTCGAGAAGCCGTGTCCACGGTTATGACCGACTTGAGACCTACTCCTTGTTCATAGACAACAACAACTGAGAAAATATTAATATAACTTGATCAACGTGTGTGTGTGTGCCTTGACTGCTTCTTCTTCGTCGGGATGCGAAGTGGAGGACAAGGATAGGATAGGTGTTATGTTTGCGTAAGTAGTTTATAGCAAGACTTGTTGGAGGCGATTCCTCATCGAATGCTTGGCTTCTTATCTTACTCTCTAGATTTTTAGCCACCTCATAAATGCTAGTGCGGCAGCAACCACACCACTTACCCCTTCCTTACCGTAAACTACTAGTTGTCCTAGAACGACGAGTGATGAAGTCCTTGCTAGGTCAGTTGACCACTACAGTTGGATGCTGAGTACTTCTGTACTCATGATACTACCCCCAAACTCTTTTCAGGGTTCTTGATCGACAATAGGTACGGTGATCGACGTTTCACGTGGAGACTCGACGACGACTAGTTAGGCGGATCCCAACGGAGGGCCTGGACCCATGTGATTATGGGGATCGATGTTTTTCTCTTTGCCACTAGGCATTTGCTTGTAGTCTGTACTCAGACATGTATCTTCCGCTGTTGTATTGTATCTGAGGCAGTTGTATGCCGATTGTATGAGATGTTGTATCCTTGTATCTGTAATGTTGTGATATCATGTTGGAAATCCGGGGCATATGGCTATGTCATATGTCGCGGTGGGACCGATATGTGCTTCGTCCCCAGATCTGGATGGAAACATCTAGATCTGGAACAGTACCGCATATCGGGCCTTATAGTACTCTTCGTCTTGGATCACCACACAAGAACTTAGGCTTAAGGAAGTGTTCAATGAGACAACCCACTGTGTACTCTTACATACCCTCTCATCATTCACCTTGTTTAGGTCAAGTTCACCAAAACATTTCCACCATCATCATCATGATCACTACCATCCTGACTCACCTAACAGTATCAACATTGTATCACTCTAAGCATGCAATAAGATGTAACACTTAAAGGGGCCACATGATATCAATCAACTCCTACATCTGCTAGGATTTTGGTTTTGCTTGCTACTGTCACAAGATGATAGGTCATGCAAAGGAATGGGTTCAACTATGCGGAGAAACGTATCATGGTAATCATCCTAAACAATGCATAAGTGAGACTGCGAGGGAAATGGGATTTTATCGACATGATCAATGGGGTTTGCTTGCCTTGATGACGAGGGTTGTATGGGGTATCTTCAATGGAGGGGGTGATCTCGGACTCTGGCTCCACTTCGATCGGAGAGAAAACAACACAAACATTGCAATCAATATAATGTACAATGCACATTCACATGATCAATGTTATAATGTGATGTTCATGGTTGCAATGTGTTGGGAATTCCATTTAAAAGAAGTGTGTTGCAAAGGAATTCGGAAATTCAATTCAAATTTGAATTTGAAAAGGGTTCATATGCATGTTTGCTTCTGTCCCCCCATTTTCAAATGGTCAAACATGAAAAAAGTCCATATTCAGAATCCTTGCATTTTTCTGATAGTTTGACATATATTATATGACCAATTTGGAGTTAGTATGAATTAGTTATTGATTTTCAAAGTTTATTGCATTTTATGGAATTCCTGTATTATTCTTTAAATAGAAATTCGATTTACTGCGTCACTGTTGCGTCAGCATGACGTGGAGGGGGTTCTGACTGGTGGGTCCGGCTTGTCAGCTTTTGTGTATAAAATCCCGATTAGTTTTAAATAACTAGTGGTTAATTAGGCCACAAGGCCCTATGTCAGTGGCTGGTGGGGCTGGTTAGTGGTTAAAATAACCAACGCCACGTCACCTCGCCAACAACTCAACGCCGGCGACCACCCAGCACGGCGGAGTACCACGAGACGGCGGCGCGGGGCGTGTTTTGCAGTGCCAAGGGCACCGGAGTGCAGCCCGTGCACTCGCGCGTCGCGTGGAAGCCATAGCACAGCCAGGGGGTGACGGGTTCGACGACGGGGACCTCACCGGCGGCGACATAGGCATGGCGGCGACGCGGGCATCGCTACGGTGCACCAGAGGATGCAAGAGCGGGCGCGTTCGACTGCTGGGAGCGTCGCACGTCCACTGGACATAGCTTGGTTGGCGTAGGTGACTCGGGTGCTCGACGGTGAGCACACCGGCGGCGAGGAGACACGGCTCCCATGGCGGCACAAGCTAGAGGAAGAACGGGGGCTAGCTGGGTGAGGGGAAAAGTTCACCACGTCGCGGGGAGTGCGGTGGTGCAAAGGTTGGAGGCAGGGAGGGCTCAACGGTGAGGAAATCCGGCGAGGATCTTCACGGCGGCTGGCGGCGACTTGGTGGTGTTAGCGTCGTCTACGGGTCTTCTCCTTTCGTGTCTTGGCGTAGTCGTGGTCGCCGAAGATGATGGACAAGCTGTCTCGGCTTCTCGTCGGCGGTGGCCGCGTGATCTCGGCGGCGTGCTCAACGATGGTTCTCGGGTGGCGTCGAATTCATGCGGAAGAGAGAGCGAGAGCAGCAGAGAGAGGGGGGAAGTGTTCCACGGGTGCACGGCCGTCTACGTGGCGCAAGGATAGGGCTTGGGAGCGCCTGAAAGTCCCTCGGCGTAGAGGTGGCGTCCACGGCGCGCTCTGGCTCGACACCGAGCTGCTTGAGGAAGACGACATAGAGGGGGCTAGGCTGGGCCAGTATAGTGGGCTAGGGTGCATTGAGTTGGTCCAGAAGCACAGGTAAGTTCCCTTTTTTATTTTATGTTTGTTTTCTTTTCTGCCATTTGTTTTTACTTAGCTAGATAATATAGCTAGCCATTTTTATAAATGCTCAAATCTTTTATATGACATTACATGACCAGTAGCTAGTCATATCCAGAATTTGAACATTTTTTAAATTCGAAATATTTGAATTCAAATTCAAGTAGGGGTATTTATTTACTTCCATGTTCATGTTTGAATATTTGCAAAATCCATGAGCATGTATTTGAAACCACATCAGTTAATATGTGATCACACTCAATTATGGGACTTTTCAAAAAATGCAAAAGGAATTTTTGGAGCAACTTTTAAAATGGCCATTTGAATTAATTCACCTCGGGGGTCTTCTCTCTCCCATTTCGAATACTTTTGAAAATTGTGACATGAATGCAAGGTGAGGCTTGATCCTAGCACATACCTAACAAAGGGTTCTGACATAGTCGTACTCAGCAGCGGTGTAGTAGGTGGTAGCATCGGGGTCTACCGGAGAATAAGGGGGGAGAAACAATAAATAAAAAGGAATCATATGAAAACAGATGCATGACATGAGAGATGCAATGTTAACGTGCTTCTAACGCAGTACTAGGTGATTGCTCGGAGCGGGAATTCATCCGGGGATGAACTGCCAGCTACGGGTGATTATCGACAGACGACCCAGAGGGGGGAATGTCTCGTGTTTGTTGTGTTAGAGGGGGTAGTTGACATACGAATAGCGTATTCTTAATCATTGTATTTTTCTGATCAACTTTCATATATAAATTATTCTAAACCGACTTACGTATTAAGAGATATTGATTTTCAAAGTTTTATTCAATTTAAATCAATTTCTAGATTTCTTTTATTAATAAATTATAACATTATCCCAAACAGTACTACTTGACCGGTCAACCCTGACATGTGGGGCCTACTGTCCAGTGGGTCCCACATGTCATACACAATACTAATAAAAATTATTTAATTTAATCTAAATATCCCAGGGGGCCAACTTCTCATACTCAGTATTTTATGAAATCAATTTATTTAATTAACCAGCAGGTGGGGACCCAGGTGTGATAGACAAAGTGGCAAACTAAATGGATTTATTCAACAGAGGGTTAACTGGTGTTGGGCCCGCATGTCAATGAGTGTTTAGGGGTATTAGTTAGTTAAACTAACTGGAGCAATTAGCAAGGGGTCCACTAGTCAGTGGGTTTAGTGGGTAATTAAGCCCCTGACAGGTGAGGGCCACCTGTCAGCGCCCCACGTCGTCGCCGGCGAGGCCAGAGTTGCCGGAGACGATCGTGCGATTCCAGCCACGGGAGCACACGTGGTTAGGCCTGTTCGAAAGAGGAGTGCGCCGGGCATCTCTAGGGGGTGGTGGCAGTGGCTGGGAAAGAAGGGTTCCTCATCGGCGGCGAGCCGTAGCGGCTGTAATAATTGGGCGTCGTCGGGACCGAGGCCCCAATGCATTTTTGCGAGAACGAGCTAGCGTGATACGCCCTACGGCTCACAAGGAGTGCAAGGGTGCCACTAGCGCACGCAGAGCGGCCCTGGAGCAGGTGCATGGCTGGCCATGACGGCGGCCGGGGCATACACAAAGAGGTTCGACGACAGGGGCTTATAGGGCGGACAAGATGAGTTGGCGGTGGCCGAGAAGCTCACTTGAGTGGCGTAGGGGCTGGCAACAGGCTCGAAGGAGGGCGGGCGTGGACGGAATCGCTAGGCGATCTCAACTGAGATGAGGTGGAAGACGACTCGATTCTACGAGCACGAAGCGATCTGGTCCTTGAGCTTGATGGAGGCGAAGAAGGCCTCGATGACGAGGCTCCCGGACAGTTTAACTAGGCCTAGGGGCTTCATTGGCCGCGCGAGCTCGAAGGGGCGCCCATGGGGACTTCGGGCATGGACGAGCAGAGCACGAAGGAGGGTTCGAATGGCGTGGGCGAGGAAAAAAGTGTCCTGGGCTTCTCCACGGGGGCACGGGGGCTGATCTTTATCTCGACCGGGCACTATTTGTGGCGCGGCTAGGTGAGCTTGTCCGACGGCGACAACGAGCTCGTCGGACGCGCCATGTCACCGGTCGGGTGAACAGGGGAGGGGAAAGAGAGTGGCGTGGGCTGGGTTGGTGGGCTTTGCCCTGGGCGTAGATTAGTTATTTTCCCTTTCCTTTTTTTCTTTTTTTTTCTTTCTTTTTTGTCTGCAATTGTTTATCCACCAAATGAATTTTTACCAAGGTGAAACTTGTTGGTACATTTGTTTTGCACCTTAGGGACTTGCCACAAAAAGTTTGGGCATTTAATAAAATCATTTGGTATTTTTTTTTGGAGTGCAACTGATTAAAGGTGACTTTTGGCTGCTGTTTATATTTGTTTGAATTATTCTATAGCTTAGTAAATACCCAAAGTTGGTTTATCATGGTCCACTGATTATTGGGCAATTATAAAAATTGGTTGCACAATTTTTGGACAAATATTTATTTGTCATATTGTTTTTAATATCGACCAAAGGGGATTTTGAATTTGATCAAATACAAAGATGATCAAGGCATGATTAGCAACAATAATTGTCATTAGCAAAAGTGATTACTGTTACATGACACTGAGGGTGTTACAAATCTCTCCCACTACAAGAATTCTCGTCCCGAGAATTTTAAGCGGTAGAGGGGAAAAGACAGGGGTATTCTTCACGTAGGCAATCTTCGCGTTCCCAAGTGTCCTCATCCTCAGAATGATTTGACCACTGAACTTTGAGGAACTTGGTTGTCTTGTTGCGGGTTTGACGTTCAAACTGATCAAGAATGCGGCTCGAATGTTCTTGATAAGACAAGTCTTGCTGCAGTTCAAACACTCCATGATCCACTGCTCGGATAGGATCCTTGAAGCATCGACAGAGTTGCGACACGTGAAAGAAATCTTGGACTTGGGAGAGGTTCGGCGGAAATTCCAACCTGTATGCCACTGGTCCACGTCTGGAGAGGATACAGAATGGGCCGATGTAGCGAGGAGCTAACTTGCCTTTAATACCAAAATGATGAGTGCCCCTCATGGGAGTGACACGGAGGTAAGCTTGTTCGCCAGGTTGATAGACCATTTCCTTGTGCTTGCGGTCATAATTTCTCTTCTGGCGGGGCTGAGCAGTCTTCAAATGTTCACGGATAACACGAACTTGATCTTCAGCATGTTGGATAATATCCGGATCAGTGAGTGCTCGTTCCCCAGTTTCTGCCCAATTCAGAGGGGCTCGACACTTACGTCCATCCAGAACTTCAAAGGGTGCCATCTTCAGACTAGCTTGATTGCTATTGTTGTACGAGAATTCAGCAAATGGGAGAAATTCCTCCCATTTTTACCGAATGAGATGACACAAGCTCGAAGTATGTCTTCAAGCACTTGATTAACTCGTTCGACTTGTCCTTGCGACTGGGGGTGATAAGCGGTGCTAAAGTTTAGGTGAGTGCCCATAGATTATTGGAAACTATCCCAAAATCTTGAGGTGAAAATGCTGCCACGGTCTGAACTGATCTCCAATAGAATTCCGTGGAGGGACACAATTCTGGAAACATACAAGTCAGCTAACTGACTAGCAGAGATCATCTCCTTGATTGGCAAAAAGTGAGAAACCTTGGAGAACCGGTCGATGACGACAAAGATAGCATCGTGACCTTTTTGTGATTTAGAAAAACCAGTGAAGAAGTCCATTTCGATCTTGTCCAACTTCCATCCAGGAATAGAAAGTGGTTGCAGAGTTCTAGTAGGTCTTTGATGTTCGGCTTTGATGCGACAGCAAGTGTCACACTCGTCAAAATAACGAGCGTTGTCTTGCTTCATGTTAGAGCACCAGTATCGCTGACGAAGGTTTTGGTAAATCTTGGTGCTACCATGGTGAATCGACAAAGGGGTATCGTGAGCTTCTTTCATGACATCCGAGGTCATATTTAGGTTCTCCTTGCTTCTAGGAACCACTAAACGATTCTTGAAGTACAATGTACCATCATCACCAACAGTGAAGAATGAGGGCTTTCCTCTAGCGATATACCTCTTAATCTTCTCAACGTCAGAGTCACATTTTTGTATCCACTTGATGGTGCAATCGACATTCGATTCAACAACCAGGTTATTCACGTAACCCTGAGGAACAATATCGAGGTTTAGCTTTCGAAGCTCTTCATACAGAGGTAGCTGTTGTATTTGAATTTCAAGTTCACTACAGTAGGCTTTGCGGATCAGGGCATCAGCCATCACATTAAGTTTGCCAGGGGTATAATGAATATCCATGTTGAAATCGGCTATTATCTCAAGCCTTCTTTGTTGGCGGAGATTCAGGTCTGGCTGAGTAAACAGGTACTTCAGGCTTTGGTGGTCGGTGTAGATCTCGCAACGATTACCGACGAGGTAATGTCGCCACAGCTTCAATGCATAAATTACTGCTACCAATTCAAGATCATGTGTTGGATAGTTATCTTCATGAGAACGCAACTGATGAGAGCCATAAGGAATCACGCGACGCTCTTGCATTAGGACACATCCTAATCCTTGACGAGATGCATCGCAGTATATCACAAAGTCCTTCTGAGTATCAGGGGGAGCAAGCACTGGGGGAGAACTGAGCTTGTCCTTGAGAGCTTGAAAACTTTCTTGACATTTATCAGTCCACTCAAACATATCGCCTTTGTGTAGCAGATTAGTCAGAGGCTTGGCAATCTTGGAGAAGTTCTCGACAAAACGGCGGCAATAGCTAGCGATGCTGAGGAAACTTCTGACTTTCTTAACAGTACTAGGAGGAGTCCAGTTAAGAATAGCCTGAATATGTTTTGGGTTGACGGAAACGCCATCCATGGAAATCTCATGACCAAGGTAGGTTACTTCGGGAAGCCACAAATCACACTTAGAATACTCAGTATAGAGTTTGTGTTCTCGAAGCTTTTTAAGTATAAAACGAAGGTGTTTAGCATGTTCCTCTTCATTCTTGGAGTATACCAAAATATCTTCTAGATAAACCATGACGAACTTGTCGAGGTATTCCATGAATATATAGTTCATCAATCGGGAGAAAGTGGCCGGGGCATTTGTCAGGCCAAAATACATAACAGTGTACTCGTATGAACCATAACGAGTAATGAAGGCGTTCTTAAGAATTTCCTCTTCATAGACCCGGATCTGATGGTAACCCAACCTCAAGTCGAGTTTCGAGAACACCGTAGATCCAGCAAGTTGATCATATAGATTGTTGATCCGAGGAAGCGGATACTTGTTCTGTATTGTCTCCTGGTTGATAGTTCGGTAATCTTGGACCAAAGGGTTCGTTCCATCGCTCTTCTTGACAAAGAGTGAAGGTGCTCCCCAAGCAGAGGAACTTGGACGGATGAAGCCTTTTTGAAGTGCCATGTCGATCTCCTTCTTCAGTTCAAGGAGGTGGTGAGGCGGCATCTTATAAGGGTGCTTAGCAATAGGGACGGTTCCGGGCTTCAAGTCGATGATGAATTTGACTTCTCTGATCGGGGGTATTCCTGGCAGTTCTTCTGGGAAGACGTTTGTAAAATCGCGAACGACTGGAACGTTCTCGATTCCTTCAAGAGGGGAAGCATTCAGTGCATTTAGAGCATATATCTAGCTTTCAGCATTCTGAGTTGTTCGGGCCGAGTACAAAATTGTCTTGCCAGAAGGGTGAGTGAGATGAACTGTTTTCGTACCACAACGAATATGAGCATCATGCGCTTTCAACCAATCCGTACCAAGAATAACGGCAATGGTAGAAACCTTGAGGGCCATGAGTGAAGTAGAAAACACCAATCCACCAATGGCAATATTATTGTTATGGGATATCATCGAGGTATCCCAACTGTAACCTGGAGAATTAACCACCCGCGGAGGGTACAGGTTTTCGAACAACTTGTCTTGCTTACGTGCAAATGCATCAGATATGAAGGAACGCGAGGCTCCTGAATCAAACGGAACATAAGCTCGTACTGAATTAACAAGAAGCGTTCCCATCACGATAGTCAGATCCTTCTTCGCCTTCTCAACATCAACATGATTGGCATAGCCACGTTCAAGAAGAGGCGGCTTGGTATTACCTTTTCTGGTACGACGGTTTCGATGGTTCCTCTTACGGTCAACAGAAGGACATGGTGCATGGTGACCTGGCTATCCACACTGGCGGCATAAGCCATTATTATGGAGAGGAGCCATCATATTGGACTGTCCAGCTGGAATCGTTAGTTGTCTTAGAGACGGAGGCAGACGAGGTGCAGCATAAGACGACCTTGGCGTTGGAGCAGGCTGGTGAAAAACATTGTGCGGGAACCAGACTCGAAGTTTCTAAACAGGACAACCCGAAGATGGGCCAGCATCTCGAGTACGCTTGAGTGATTCCTGGTGCTTAGTCAGAGCAGTTTCGACTTGTAAAGCCTTGTTGTCAAGGGTTGCAAAGTCCGCACAATCATGAAGGAAAAGTGCGAGCTCTATATCAGGATGTAGTCCTTCTCAGAATTTCTCCTGTTTGCGAGCGTCGGTGGTGACGTCTCTCTCAGCATAGCGGGACAACTCAAAGAATTTCCTATGATATTCATCAACAGATGTCTAGCCCTGACGGAGTTGGCGGAAATCCTCCATCTTCTAGTCCATCATACCTCGATGAAGGTGCCATGCACGGAAGGCTAACTAGAATTCTTGCCAAGTGGTTACAGTTCCATCTGGCAATGTACTCCAGTGGCTTTCCCACCACTGAGCAGCTGGACCCCCCAGATGATATAACACATAGTGATGTAACTGGTAGGGGCAACAACAGTTGACTCCATCTGAGAAGCGATATCACAGAGCCAATCATCAGCATCCAAAGGATTGGAGGAGCTACGGAAGGTGGACGGACTGAGGTGCACGAAATCTTGCAGTGTTTTTAAGGAATTCTGAGTTGGAAGCTGGGCCATTACTTCGGCCACCAACTGATGGTTCACATCAAACTTCTACAGTATTGCGGCCATATAAGGTGGAGGTGGGGGATCGTCAGCCATCCTGCCTGAGCACCAGGGGTTAGTTCAGACAAAGAATTTGAAAGGATAAGAAGTCATACATGATGCAGTACGAGCAATGAACAAGAAGTGCAGTAGATACACATTAGTATTCATAAAGACATACATATCTTTGCACATAGTCGGTCAAAATCGGACATCATAACGTCGTAGAAATTAAGGAAAAAGGACACAGTAGGAGGCGCGCAGACCGTGGTAGGAATTCAGAATGCAGCATAGCAAAGGCTATGCCCATCACGCCGAAAGAAAACTGTTGGCAACAGGAATTGTGCCAGAGAACGCGCGGCCTGCCCTGAATGAGAAAGGGGATCCGCGGTTCGGGATCTGGATCAGAACTCCTGCGACACGACTCAATAGAGGGTTTAGAAGCAGAACGTCGGGTGGAAAACATTCTCGGTGCAACTCTCATCAGCGGTCAACTTGTTAATGATGTCGACCGCAACGTCGATACCCAATATTAGCAACGGGTTATCACGTACAAGATGGTACACCGAGTATAGCAATGGCGGGGTATGTTGGAGATAATCCAGCTCTCCGAGTAGATGCGACCACGAGATCCTAATGTTAGAGTTAGAAAAATTCCTCGAAAGGATAAGAGAGTAGAATACCAGAGTAAAGGTACGGAGAAAAAGGATCCTAATACCACCGAGTTTGCGATGTGGGCCCGTAAGCCACAACATCAGTGTTAGTGAAATAGTTTAGCAAAGACTAGAGTCAACTTCGACCAGGACTGGGTAGGTGGTTTCCTACAGGCAGTCGGCTCTGATACCAACTTTGTCGGGACCCGGAATATGCGTACGTAATTCCAGTCACAACTCAATCACATGGAGAGCCGAGAGCCGTACCCACTTGTCTAAGCAGACAAGGCCAAGCACAGAACACTCTCGGAAAGCATCGTGCGTGAGGGGCATCCTATCCAGGCCGGATGATCAACTGAGATGGGTCCTCATCGCCCGCTCACAAGTCTAAATGATTATGGGTGGTGAAATCCCATACTCATAGACAAGTCGCCTCAACCATGTTATCGACTGAATCATAACCCTTACATAAACAAACTCCAGCCCGATCACTTAGTCGGGGTCTAGGGTGGGCTCGATCATACAACAAAGTGCGCACGTGAAAAAGTCACGAGCAATTGCATTGCGATGACCCAAGCTGCGCACATCTAAGGGCACCTTGGTGTATAAAAGACTGCCAGCCAGATCACAACTAAGGTCTCGAAAACCCATACTAAGACATGCATGTTATAAACATACACGCAGCACACATGCCTAGTATGAACAGCAGGTATCATCAGATAACTCTACAAAGTGTATCTTTATTGACTTACACATAGAGCATACAAAGATCACATGTCTGTGATCAACATTACATCATACAACGGAAGAAAATTAGGTCTAAGTACAGACATGTTTAACAAATGGCTTAGAGAAGCCTTGTTCAACAAACATGCCCTTCCACGAGGGACCAGACTGCTGTCTGGAACTATACTACCAAGGTCAACGTCGAGCTTCACGAACGTGACTCCATCGGGGGTCCGGGTTCTCATCTAAAACATAGAATAAGCAAACATGAGTACAAAGTCGTACTCAGCAAGACTTACATCAGAACTACACTACTCATGCTCAAGTTTCAAGGTAAAGGGAGGTGGGGTTTCAACATGGAGAAGTGCCAGCTTTGACTTGGCTAGTCCTGTACTACGAGTACAAGATTTGAGGTAAGAAGCGTACACGAGTCCACTACCAAGTCTCCAACCAATACACCACTATGGATACTTCCTCGACTTCCCCACCAGGAAGCACACCATAGCACTCACGCTTATCTTGGGAGTTTTAGAAGTATCCATTCTAGTTGTCTAATAATCAAGCACAGCTTTCCAAGTAGTCCCTTACCGCGGACGCGGCTATTCGAATACTTTTGTTAACCCTGCAGGGGTGTACTGCTACACACATGAAACCATCAGTTACCGTCGGGATCTCGTTACCCTTCAAGCGGGAGTCGGCGAGGATAATTTCCACAACTTTTACCTCACAACCAATTCTAATCCAGGAATCAACCATCTGAGTTGCTCACCGCTCAAGACTCCGGCCGGGTCAACAATACGGACTCAGAAGATGAAGGCGACCGAGACGCCACCTTAGCAGATGGTTTTACTGTCTCACAGGTCCACCCACATATCTAAATGATGCAAACTTACTTTCATTCTTCTTCTATGCATATTCCAAATGGAAAGCCCGAACTAGTGACTCCTGGACTTGAACTGGGGTGAGTTAGTAGGTTGAGCGGGGGTCCATGTGCCCAACATGTGGTAGTACTCTTTGTCTTGGATCACCACACAAGAACTCGGGCTTAAGGCGGTGTTCAACAAGACAACCCACTGTGTACTCCTACACAGCCTCTTATCGTTCACCTTGTATTAGGGTGGATTCACCAACACAGTTTCACCTTCATCAGCAACATGATCACAACCATCCCGACTCACAGATCAAAGTAACCTCAATGTAACCTATAAGCATGCAATAAGCTGTAACAGTTGCGGGGGCCACATGATATCAATCAACTCCTATGTCAGCTAGGATTGTGGTTTGCTTACTACTGTGACAAGATGATAGGTCATGAATTGGATATGGGTTCAACTATGCGGTAGAATCGATAACAAGGTGATCTCCTAATCATGCATAAGCGAGACTGAGAGGGAAGTGGGATTTTATAGACATGATCAATGGGGTTTGCTTGCCTTGCTGACGATACACGGGGTTTTACCGAACTTCTTCTTCAGGGGTGATCACCATCTCGGAACGTCTTTCATCGGAGGCAATCATCAACAAGGGGGCAACATCAAAATAAAATGCACAAGCACATGATATAGTTGTCCATGACGTATATGGTACTGGTTTGTTGAGAATTCAATTTAATTGAAGTGCCTTGCAAAGGATTTGCAAATTCAAACTCCAAATTCAAATTCAAATTAAGCCATATGCACATTTGCTACTGTTGCCCCATTTTAAAATGGTCAAACATGAAAACAAATTGCATATTCATAATCCTTGCATTTTTCTGATAATTTTTCATATATTATTTATTAAATTTGGAGTTATAGATTAAAAGTTATTGAATTTTACAAGTTTTAATGATTTTCTGTATTTTTCTCTGATTTCTCTAATTCTTTTAATTCTTTTCTTTTATTGCATCAGCAAGGCGTCATCATGATGTCAGGGAGGCTCTGACCTGTGGGTCCATCCTGTAAGGCTCACAGGGATTAATCCCCTCTCTATTAATTAAACAGAGGGGTTAGGGGGTTGGGGCCCCACCTGTTAGTGGGGTTAGGGGGTGATAAAGGGTGGGTTTAGGGTTAATTAACCAGACACGCCGGTGGTTAGCTGCCGGTGGCAACAGTGCGCGGCGGCGCTCGCGGGGACGGTGATCCCGGCCACCAAATGGCACGGGATTAGCTCTAGGATGCGTCTCGCGCTCGTGCGCATCTAGGGGTGAAAGAGGGGGACCTCTAGGAGGCATGTGGCCACGACGGCGACGACTTTGCGTGACGGCCGGGCACTGACCTCGACGAGATCGACGAGGACGCATCGGGGAGGAGCACGGGAAGGGGGGGAGCAACCGCAAGGCTCACCTCAGTGCGTAGGCGAGCTCTATGGGGCGGGGAACAACTGGCGGAGGAGCAATTCCTTGTCGGAGTTCGCGGTGGCCGTCGGTGAGGTGATGATGCTGTCGTCGTCTCCTAAGCTCCCGGGGCTCGATTCACTGCACGGCTCGACGAAGGCGATACTAGCGGAGCTGCTGGACAACTTTCGGCGGCGAGTGGGGCACGGTGGTCGCGTAAATGCACGACGGCGGTGACGTAGGGCTTTCGGTTGCCGCGGGATCTTGACGGGGAAGAGGGTGAGAGAGTCCAGAGGAGGGGGAAACTGGCTTGGAGCTTCTCCAGTGCCTCCACGACGCCGGATAGGGACGAGAGGGCAGCTACCTGGCAGCCATGTCGGGCTCGTCGAGCTGCCTGCCTGCTTGGCCAGGGGTTGAAGACGCATGTACCCCGGGCGGGCTGGGCTGGCTAGCTGGGCCAGGTGGGCAGGTATGTGGCTTTTTCCCCTTTTATTCCTTTTCTCTTTTTTTCTATATTTGTTCCTATTTTCTGCCATTTGTTTTGCCCCAAATAAAATAGCAAGACATTTTTATAAAATCTTCAAAACTTTTATGTGGGCTTATAATATATATAGCTATCACTCACAAGTTTTGGAGATTTTTGAAATTAAAATAATTTGAATTTCAAATCAAATAGGGTATTTAAATAATTTACAAGCCCTATTTGGAATTTTTGACAAATCTTGGTGCATGCAGTGGGACCCACTTCACTTTATATGTGACCATGCATATTTTTAAGACTTCTCAAAAATACCAGAGGAAAATTTGGAAGAAATTTTTGTCTGGCCATTTGAATTAAATTCTTTAGTGCTTTTCTTTTCCCCATTTGGATTTCTTTGGAAATTTTTCACATGATGCAAAAGAGCACTTGAACCCTAGCACATACCTAAACTTGGGTTGTGACAACTCGCCCCCACTCAAAAGAATCTCGTCCCCAGATTCAGAAGTCGTCGGGAGGAAGGAGGGGTACTCGGCATGGAGGCGCACTACTAGGGAATAGCCTTATGGTGGCGCACTGTTTTTGAGTTTAGTGGCGCATTAGGGATGCGCCACTAACTACAAGCCACTAATAAGGGCTTAGAGGTGGCGCATTCTGGATGCGCCACCCCTAAGGGCCTTAGGCGTGGCGCATCTCAGAATGCGCCACCTCTAAGCTCTTAGGGGTGGCGCATTCTGGTATGCGCCACGCCTAAGGGCCTTAGGGGTGGCGCATTCACAGTGCGCCACTAAATCATGAAAATATGCGCCACTAAATAATTACAGAAAACAAAAAAAAAGAATTACATAAAAGAATAAAAGCATTACAGATATTTTTATTATATTACAGAAATGCAAAATACAATATAACAATGAGGCCAACAATTATTGATACAAAAGAATTGCAATATAATTTTTATTACAAAGGTTTAGAGGCCAACAAGATTCACAATATTACATCCATCACAAAATTACAATGAGTCCAACAATTATTGAAAACCGAAAGCTACTTTCGTCATCATATCTTGTTTTCTTTTCAACCTGCACAAAACAAAGCTTTAGAGGTCACATCCATATGAATCATACCAAAGGAGAAGAAAGAAATCTAGCATCTATTCTTATCAATAACTTAAAGCAAGTCGATGAATGGTGAAAAGCATGCACATATGCATAAAAATGCATATGCAGTGACCTTTATACACAAAGAGCACCAAGAGTATTTGACACTACCATCTACTACACAAAGAGTACATCCAAATTACACAAAGAGTACATTCAATTGTTCTGACTCGGCTCGGGGAATGGGCGGCATCCTTCTTTCGTCATGAAAGGCCTTGTGTCACGCAGGGCCTTTAGGCGGACTTCTATCTCCCCATTGGATGGTGCAATGTTCGAGTGGAAGATCGACCCCCTCATTTGTACTTCATGACGGATGATAGTCGCCATCTGCGCTTGGATGTGAAAGAACTCCTCCTTCAGATTTGCATCGGCGATTTCCGCCTTCCTTTCGGCCCACGCTCTGAGATGACTTGGCAGCGTAAGGTTGCGTTGTTCCTGTACAATCGCCCTCATGTGATGAAGGGCGTAGTATGCATCCCTCACACTGCCAGCCGGCTGCTTGACGCACAGGAACTGCGTTACGTGGTTGAACACGTTCACGCCAGGCTAATTTTTCCTGAACTTGTGCTTCGTGATCTTGCCGCCGGCTTTTATGTAGCCGACGAGAGCATCATCCAAAACTCTCATGATATACTTGTAATCTTTCCTATTCACACTCCCCGAGTCTAAATACAAGGCATGCGAGTGTTGAGGTGAAAAGAAGATGAGCACGCAGCCTTGATCCTCACTGCATAATTAAAATAATCCAAAAGAATGTTGGAAGAGGACAATGGAAAGCTAAGAAAGCATATATGCTACGGAGGGGAGCGAATGACTTACTTGGGAGAGTATGTCATAAGAAATGAATCCTTGTCGGCGTTCTGTAGCATGAAGTCTGTGATGTACCCCGCCGCGAGAGCCGCGTCCCCGTCGTCCATCAAGATGCTTTCACGCATGTAGAAGGGGTCCAATATCGCGACGCTCGGGGTCTTATCTCTCCTGATACTCATAGAAAGGCTGAGCGAGAACAGACGGATAAGGCTATGGTCCAGCCGCTTGAGATGGTACAAATTGAAGATCTCCGAAAATCGCAGGATTATCATATCCGCGGGGATAGTGTTGATGAAGCCCATGTTGAGTGGCACCTTGGCCATCAAAACCGGGTACGAGGGATTCTCTTCTCGAAGAAGAATCTTCTCTAATGCCACAATACTATGATGCACACTCTGCATATCCGAAGTTGCAAGGTCCAGCATGTCCTTAGGTAGCATCGCCCTACCAGCCACATGGATTTCAAACGAGAGATCCTTGGGTCTCGGTGGCCCGTCCTGAGCCCGGATCGGCATCGAAGGTTGGCTACTAGAAGTGATGCTCTTCTTTCTTTTCCGTCCCTTCTTCTTTTCTGATTTTGAGCAGTCACCGGCCTTTATCTGCTCAGTGGCCTCCTTATGGAGTGTGGACGGACTGAGAATAGATCTTGTGGCATCTGCTTGAGGCTCGGTGAAGGCGCAAGCTGCTGGAGACATGTCCTGAGAAGCAGCAAAGAGACGCGTGGAGCAAGCAGGCTTCGCCGCAGGATCAGCTGGACCGCGAGCTTCCTCGTCATGCTGATAGGCTCCTTCAGCAGGAGGCATGAATAAGTCATCAGCATCATACAAAGTATTGATGAACTAGTCGGCGCTGATATCATCATCAAGATCATCATCTTCTTGTTGTGCGCCGATGGGATCATGTGGTGCCGACACGATGACTAGCGGTGTTGTCCTAGGTGTGGTGCCCCTTTCCCCCGTCATTAAACGCATTTGGCTCTTCGGCCATAGGCATATTTGGTTGAAACAGTCATTGAGGACTGTCGGTTCGTCCTCATCGTATCCGGGGGGTTGAATGGGAGGTTCAACTCTCTCGTAGCCCGAAATCACGAGAGAGATTTGAACCCTATGCATCTCCGGTGCCATCGGCATATTGTGCATGATTCGATTTTGTGGTTGAATGATTTTACCTTTGGCAACATCCTTCAACTCGCCGTCCACGACTTGTAATAGAATGCATGGAGTGTCCTCCTGCGAAAGATATATATATATGCATGTACGGCATCAGAGAGATTCCACTAAAAAAGGCAAGGAGATGAAGTCCTCTTTTGAGTTCCAGACGCTTATAGTTACCTTGAGGGCGTCGAGGTCGGCTAGTGAAGAGACCCCGCCGATGACGGCGGGCATGCAAGAGACGGAGGGCGCGCTGCCTCCCGTGGCGTCGGTCGCCCTATTTGCGTTGCCGCCGGGTGCATTATTGTTATGCCCCGGTTGCTCGATCGTGGCCGGAGGAGTTACCATCACGTCCGGTGTCGCCGCCGCGGTGTTGGCGGCCGGAGTTACCAATACGCCAGGAGTCGGTGCGGGAGCCACCACTATGGCCGGAGTCGGGACTGCAGGCGCCGCGGGGCCCGAGTTGCTGCCGACCATGCTGGGGACTGGTATGGGCCCTTGTCCACCACGCGCTTGCCAATTCGCGAGCGACTGCATCATATCTGGAAGGAGAGCGTTCATTGTCTTCGCCACTTCGTCCTGGACAAGCTGCGGAAGCATGTTCACCTTCTCCTCCAGTCCACGAACATAAGCGGCATCTTCTTCGGTCCTTCTCGCCTTGTGCCCCCTCGAACCGGACTGCTCCGCCGATTTACCATAATATTCAGACCAATTTAGGTCCGCACCAAAGCCGACCACACGGCCGGCTGACGATGGCTTCGCCGTCACGTCGTCAACCTTCTTGACCTTGTTCAACGCCATGTTAAAGGCGTTGTCCCACGGGCCGGCCGGATTAACCGATGACTCCTGCGATGAGGCGATTTTCATTTCCGCTTGCTGCAAAAAGAATGTGAAGCGTTAAGAAATTGTGAACTTCACTCGAGAATTCAATCGACAAGGTCGCGTGGTAAACTACTTACCACGGCAGTCGTAAACTCCTGAATCTCAGGATCGATAATTATTTTCGAGGTTGCTTTGTCCTTATAGCTCCGGGCCCTCACAAAGAATTCGGTCTGCGGATCATCTTTGTATTGCTGGAAGGGGTTAGGTATGCCCGCAGCGGCGTACTCGGCATCCTCCTTGTCCCATTTAGGCTTGGAACCTTTGTAACCACCGGCTCCGAGACGGTGGTTACCTATGACCTGCGACCGCATGGCCTTTCCCTTTGCACTCGCGGCCTTGGCTTGCTCGGACTCACACCTAGCCTTGAAAAGGTTGTAGGTAGCTTCGTCGATCAACGGATCTTTATCCTTGAGCTCCTCCCTGGTTTTGTTCTTTTCAAAAATTGCCCTCTTCACCCGGGTTTTCCAACTGGACAAGGCCTTGCTCATCTTCCTGAGGGCCCATGTGTTTACTTTGTTCCCTCTGAGTTTGGTGTTATCGTACGGCTCCGGAAACTTGTATCGTCCGTGCAGCTTGTTGATAAGAAGCTGACAATAATGAAAATTCTCACGACTCCTGAGGTTAATCGTGGTGATCGGCACGGTTTTGCGGAGGATCGCCGCGACTTGACGGCCGTACCCTTCCGAAAAACGTTCGGGCTCTTTAGGAATCCCGACGGCAGTCACAACAGTAAACTCTTGCCTGATGACGCCGACCTTGGTCGGTTTCTGATTCCTCTTCTTCGACTGGGTACCATCTGTGTTGGAGCCACTAGGTACTTTGCAACACCTAAAAACAGAAAATTTGGACCTAGGGCATTGTCAAGAACTCAAAAAATTCAGACAAAGCACCATGGCACCTTTGCTAGTTGAAAATTCAGACAACTTGTTTTTTTCCAGCAGGGGAGGGGGAGCAGGGCACCATTGCTATTTTTCAACTACTACCTCTATTGCTACCACTACAAACCTAATACAGAGTACTACTAGAACTAATTTTTACTTTTGAAATTAGAAGAACAGGGAGCCTACACTTCATTTAAAGCAGATGCAGTCCATGACAAGGTGAAGTGTATATACTTATTATCATTCTAAAAGTAGCTTGTCCTAATATCTTTGTCTATCCAGTGTGGCTACATTACATGGTGATCAAATTACCTAGCTACAAGACACACACACACACACACACACACACATCTAAACCAAGTATCCAGTATAGCATCTGTTCATCAGTTTTTTTTTCATATCAAATTGGGCTATCAGATTTTATGTGCTGATCAATGGTCTGTAAACAGAACAAAGCACAACATTTTCATATCATTGATCATGTACCATAAGCAATGATCATATCAACACTTGAAGCTACTTTTCTCTTTTTAGATAAAGATTTCACTATGCTAAACTTCACTACCAGAGGAGAGAATGATAGAATTCACTATGGCACAAGGTGCAAGATCACACATGTAAACATGGAGTACTGCTTCCACCTCCTAGGGCTTGCCCAACGCCTCACCATTCTCTGTCTCTCTCTGTTCTCTAGGTTTTGCACTAAAATAAATTGCAATTTAGCATCTCTAACTCCTAAATTGCACTAGCACACTAGGCATCAAATTCCCCAAAGGGATTGCACACAGAGCAATTCTCAAATCCCCTCTATTCTCTAGGGTTTGAACAAAGGGATTTGAGCAGAGGGGCGAGTGGGGTTTGGGGCGGCAATGGAGGGGAGGGGGGAGCAAAGGAGGGGGGTATGGATGTACCTGGCAGGGGCGGGGCCGGCGTCGACAACTCGAACGGCAGGGGCGCGCGGGGCCGGAGTTGAGGTGGCGGCTCCGGCGTCGCCTAGATCGGTTGGCGCCCGGGGACGTCGGCGGCCGTGGATGGGGGCGCGGGGGCGGCTCCGGTGGCGGTGAGGGCAACGGCCGGAGAGCGGGGGCACGGCTAGGACTCCGGTGAGGACGGCGGCCGGAGAGCGAGGTGAGGGAGTGCGGGGGGGGGGGGGGAATGGGTACTGTTCGGGCATGGAGGGGCAGTTTTCGATAGGACAAGTCTTAGGGGTGGAGCATTTCGCAGAAATGCGCCACCAAATGGATCCTTATGCGTGGCGCATATCTGCGGAATGCGCCACGCATAAGGATCTACTTGGTGGCGCATTTCTGCAAAATACGCCACCCCTAAGACTTGCCTATTTTTCTGTTGAATTGATTTAACTCTATTTTGCCTACTTATTATTGGAATTTCAATTCTTCCATTTTTTATTCAATTTCCATTTTGCCATATGCAATTGTACAAGTATTTTGTACTACTATTTTAAGGCGGCGGGGACGGGCGTCGAGTGCGGTGGGTGATGGAGGTTAAGGCTTAGGGGTGGCGCATTTTGCTGAAATGCGCCACGCATAAGAAACCTTATGCGTGGCGCATTTTAGCGAAATGCGCCGCGCATAAGAGAACTTAGTGGCGCATCTGGGCTATATGCGCCACCCCTAAGAATTTTTTAATTTTTATTGTCACATGCCTTGTCCATTCCTTGTCACATTATTATGACATGTTTATTTTTTAATTAAACATGTGTAGTCACATGCCTTGTCACATTATGAATGAACTTAGTGCCGTAACAATTATGATGAAAACACAGACCCCTGATGGTTATAATATGTAGGTGGAGTCATGAAGTGGATGCAAACAAGGAAAATCTTTAACAAAATACTAGGTGTAATGTGAGAGGGGAGAAAGCACAAGCAGCAACACCAACAAACAACAACAAAGTCATATTAAATCCATGCATACACAAAGTGATCATGAATTACAAAATATTTTTCTTAAATTTGGAGCTAGCTATCTAGCTATCGTTTCCTCACGATCTTCTTCTTGCCCTTCTTTGTCGTGGTTAAATAATTTAGGACCGGGATGCCTTCACTTTTCCTCTTGAACGGGAGGAGACCTTTCTTCGGTAGGGTTGTGGTGTATGTATCCTGAGCGGCGTAGTCATCCTCCATCTTCGGGTCGCCGTACTTGTCAAAATCTTGCTCGTTGGCGACTCCATCCATTCCGATGATGTTTCTTTTGCCTCTCCTTACTACAACGCGGCTCGGCTTTGATGGGTCGGTAATGAAGAAGCATTGGTCCACTTCGCTAGCCAGTACCCATGGCTCATTTTTCGCGGTGACGTTTGCGCCCGCAGACTTGGATTTGGCTTCGGGTATAACCATGGTGGTGAAGTACCGGTCTTCTTTTACGATGCTCTTGGCCCATCTCACACGGAACATCGGCACCTTCTCTCCACAGTAGTCGAGCTCCCATATGTCCTCGATCCTTCCATAGAATCTTTCCTGGACGTCATCGGTGTAGAATATCCCCGTTACCCCTGAGTTCTGGTAATCGCAGTTATTGTCCTTTTCCTCCGTGTAAAATGTGTAGCCGTTGATATCATACGCTTGATAGGTCATCAGGTTGCGTGCGGCACCCTGTGACAAGGTGAATATCATCTTTTCGTCCTCAGAAGCGTTCCTTCGCGGGGGATTAGCACGAAGCTCGTCCCTGAACCAAGTCATGAAACCGGAGTTGTGCTCTTTGATTAGCCGTGGATCTCGGTCCGTTATCTGCTGGCCCTGGTCACTGTACTTCTTCCTGATTAAATCCTTTTGCTTTACTATCCAAGGATCGACCAGCTGGATGTGTTGTAGCGCGACTAGGCTTGCTCTTTCAAAGTCGATGTCTCGACCGTCAAAGTTGACATGCATTGGGCGGCTTCCCTCGTGGTGACCACACCCATCGGTCCTGCCAAAGTGCTTGTTGACGGCCATACCAACAGGGTTCTCGGTGTTGAGATAATTCGTGCAAAAAGAGATGCACTCTTCGGTTAGAAAGCCCTTCGCTATGCTTGCATCTGGACGGGACCTGTTACGAACGTATTTTTTGATGTGCCCATTCATCCTTTCGAACGGCATCATGCTGCGCAGAAACGCAGGCCCGAGTTGGACGATATCCTCCACGACGTGGATCAGCAGATGCACCATAATGTCGAAGAACGCGGGCGAGAAATAGATCTCAAGCTCGCATAGTATGAGCACGATCTCCTCCTGTAGCCTTTTGAGTTGCGTAGCGCAAATCGACTTCCGGGAGATGATGTCAAAAAATTTGCAAAGGCCAAACAACGTTTTACGGATGTGCTCGTCCATTATCCCTCGCATCGCAACCGGGAGAATCTGCGTCATCAGCACGAAACAGTCGTGAGATTTCATCCCGCTGAAACGCTGCTTCGCCTCGTCTAGGTATCTGCTTATCTTCCCCGCGTAGCCGTTCGGAAATTTTACTCCTATGAGGCAGTGGATAAACCGCTTGATCTCCTCCTCGCACAGAGTGAAGCATGCCGGGGGGAAGTGATCAATACCGGTCTTCTTCTTGGTCGTCCTTTTTCGTTTGCGAGAGTTTTGCGTTTCCGTATCCTCTTCCTCCTCCGTCTCATCATCGTCGTCACTAGGGGGGTGAAGTTCCCTCCTGATGCCCGTAAATTTCAAGTCATTCCTTGCTTTTGGCCCGTCCTTGGTCTTCTCCAGCATGTTGAGCAGCGTGCCAAACATGCTCTCGCACACGTTCTTTGTGATATGCATTAGATCAAGGCTATGAGGACTGCGGAGTAGACTCCAGTATTGCAAATCCCAGAAAACAGACCTCGCTTTCCATACCCTCATCAACGGCTGAGTCTTATTTTATTTCATTCCCGGCGTGGGGCACTCTTTCCAAGTTTTCAGCAAGTTGTCGATTTCTTTGCCGCTCCTTCGAGCTGGGGGTGCTCGGAGCTCCTCGCTTCCATCGAACAGATGTCCCTGTTTTCTCCACGCGTGTTTCTTGGGAAGCCACCTCCGAGACCCCTGGAACACGGTTTTTGAAGATCCGGGGTCTTTTGGTAGCTGGCGGTACGTTGTATTATCCATGCACCTAACGCATGCACAGAATCCTTGGACCACCTGCCCTGAGAAATATCCGTATCCGAGATAGTCGTGCACCGTCGTGATCACCGCGGCTTTCATTGGGAAATATTCTTTTGCCGCGACGTCCCACATATTGACTCCGTCTTTCCAAAACGTTTCTAGCTCCTCTTTCAACAGCTGCAGATATAGATTGAGGTCCGTACCTGGTTGTTTCGGCCCTTGAACTAGCATACACATTGTTATGTACTTTTTCTTCATGCACTTCCAAGGGGGAAGGTTTTTATATGCATACAAACACGGGCCAGGTACTGTGTGTGCTCCTCTGGCCGCCAAACGGATTGACTCCATCGGCTCTCACACCAATCCTGAGGTTCCTTGGTTCTTTCCCAAAATCTGGGTATTCGAGGTCCAACGCAGTCCATTGGCTACCATCTGAAGGGTGCCTCAGCATGTCCTCCTTTTCCGGATCCGGGTTCGGGTCATCCTATTTTATCTTCTTTCTATCCGCGTGCCAGGTCATGAGCTTTGCTTCCTCGGGATCTACGAAATACCTCTGCAGACGAGGAGTGATCGGAAAGTACCATACCACTTTTCTAGGAACTTTCTTCCCTCTCTTATATCGACTAACACCGCACACCGAACATGTGATTTTATCTTCGCCCTCACCCCGATAGATCATGCAATCATTTATGCAGACGTGGTATTTAACGTGCGGAAGATCGAGAGGGCAAAGGACTTTCTTGGCCTCAGCGATACTAGTTGGGCACGTGTTGCCCTTCGGAAGACGATCGTGCCAGAATGCCATGTTATCATCGAAGCTTTCGTCGGTCCATTTGTGTTTTGCCTTCATCTCCATAGCCCCAAGTGTTACATTCAATCGGGTATCCCCGTCGTTGCATCCTTCGTACAACTTCGTAATCGCGTCTTTCTCGAGTTGCGCCATCTTGGCTTTCTCTCTAGCTGCACCTCTTGCGTTCAACGCCTCTTTGACAAGCAGCTCTTGAACATGAGGGTCCCGCACCCAGCTTGAATCATCATGTCCGACATCTTGATCTTCATGTCCGGCATCTTGATCTACATGATCCGCTTCGGCATCTTCTTCATGATCACGTACGGGATGCTCTTCGTCATCTCGCCCGCTGCTGTTTTCTGGTTGCCCTTCCTCATTTACTGGCGCCCCACCATTGACGTCCTCCTCCTCACCAGCTTCATCACTTATCCATCGTGTGTAGCCATCCATCAAACCATTACGCTTCAGGTGTCTTTGCAATATTCCGGAATCAGGCTCGGTCACGCACTGCAGTTTGCATCTCCGACACGGACATCTTATATCCGACCTATTATTCCTTAGCATGTCGTTTGTCGCACATTGCATCCACCTAGCCACGGTGATATCGCTCAGCATCTCGCGGACCATGGTCGATCACCTGCGTGCACGGAGAGAGCAACACAATTATATATCACAGTCGTCGCCGGAAAAATTCGGCATGACCTTCCCTAATAATGCATGGGAGCATGCGGAGAGTGCGCTAGAAATTTGCCGAAACGGAAATGAATCGACATTTCGGCAAAACATTTTCCACTCAAGATACACATATACATCAAACCACCATAAGCTTCACATATACATCAAACCACCACAAGCTTCACATATACATCAAACGCAAGCTTCACATATGCAACAAACCCCAAGCTAATAAAGGCAAGTATATGGGTCATAAATGGAACAAAAGAGTTTGGGAGGAGGTCCACTTACTTAAATATGAAACAAAATAGATGTAATGCCAAGTATCGATGGATAAATGGAAGAAATGAGGTGGGGAGGAGGAGAAAACCGAATAGATCTAGGGTGAGAAGAGTGGATCTAGTTTGAGAATTGTGTGGAATGAATGAGAGGTGGTAGGTGGGGTGGAGTAGATAAGGGCAGCTCTAGGAATTTAGTGGCGCATATATAAATTCAGTGGTGGCGCATTGATGTAATGCGCCACCCATAAGCTCTTATGGGTGGCGCATTAAGTAAATGCGCCACCCCTAAGGACCTTATGGGTGGCGCATTAACAATATGCGCCACCCCTAAGCTCTTAGGGGTGGCGCATTCTGTATATGCGCCACCTATAAGGTTCTTAGGGGTGGCGCATATTGCTAGATGCTCCACGTATAAGATCATCTAGGCTGGCCCACTCTTAGGGGTGGCGCACTGGAAAATAATGCGCCACCCATAAGGTCTTATGGGTGGCGCATTATTTTCCAGTGCGCCACCCCTAACAGATGGTGGCGCATGGCTTTCTATATGCGCCACTAATAAGCTTTCCATGTATAGCTATTTCCCTACTAGTGGCGGTCTTCTCTTTTCCATGTTGCTTCTTTCTCGGAGTGATGGGACCATTGCACTTTCGGAAACCTGATCTTCTGACGATGAGTGACACGCTCTGCTGAATCAAGAATACGAACGGGGTACTATCGATAAGAAATGTCATCTTGGAGAACAAGCATTTCATGGTCAACTTCGTGGATGGGGTCCTTGAAGCAACGCCTGAGTTGTGACACGTGCAATACATCATGTAATCGGGAAAGGTGCAGGGGTAGTTCAAGTTGGTAGGCAACTTCTCCACGTTTAGCAAGAATGCGGAAAGGCCCGATGTAACGTGGGGCCAACTTTCCTTTGATACCGAATCGTTGGGATCCCTTTAGAGGAGTAACCCGAAGGTAAGCCTTCTCATCCAGATTGTAGCTTTCTTGCCTATGATGACGATCATAGTAGATTTTTTGACGAGACTGGGCTGCTTTCAATTGATCACGAACAATGCGAACTTTCTCTTCTGCTTCCATGATCATATCCGGTCCAAAGAATTTTCTTTCACCGGTTTCTGACCAGTTTAAGGGTGTTCGACATCTTCGTCCATAGAGGAGTTCAAAAGGAGCCATGTTCAGACTAGATTGGAAACTATTGTTATCACCAAATTCGGCAAATGGAAGAGACTTCTCCCAATTCTATCCGAATGAGATAACACAAGATCTGAGCATGTCTTCGAGAATTTGGTTAACCCTTTCAACTTGACCGCTAGACTGGGGATGGAAAGTTGTGCTAAAGGAGAGATGAGTTCCCATAGCATTCTGAAAGCTTCCCCAGAATCTAGAGGTGAAAAGGCTACCACGATCAGAATTGATTTCCAAAGGAACACCATGAAGAGACACAATTCTAGAGACATACAAGTCCGCTAACGTACTAGCAGTTATAGACTCGCGAACTGGAAGGAAGTGAGCAAATTTTTAAAGTCTATCAATGACAACGAAGATGGCATCATTTCCTTTCTGGGTTTTTGGAAAGCCGGTGATGAATTCCATACCGAATTTGTCCCATTTCCACTCGGGAATACGCAAAGGTTGAAGAGTACCAGCAGGTCTTTGGTGTTCTGCCTTAATGCGACAACAAAGATCACATTCGGCAACATACTGAGCAATTTTTCGTTTCATCCTAGTCCACCAAAATCTTTGGCGTAGGTCTCGGTACATATTTGTGCTACCAGGATGAATCGATAGGGGAGTGTCACGAGCTTCCTTAAGAATCAACCTTCTAAGATTGTGTTTTCGTGGTACAACCAATCGAGTGCCAAAGAAAAAGACACCTTGATCATTTATGGAGAAACATTTAGCAACTCCGCTAGCAATGTTCTTCTTGATCTCTCGAATACCACTATCACGTTTCTGGGCGGCTATGATTCAATTCTCAAGGGTTGGTTTCTCCACCAAGGTAGAAAGAAAGGCATGATGAACAATCTCAAGATTGTGCTTGAGAAATTCCTCATGAAGAAGTGGTTGACACTTTTGTAACATGAGGTTGTTACAATACGACTTACGACTTAGTGCATCAGCGATGAAAATGGATTTGCCTGGGGTGTAAGAAATTCCTAAGTCATAATCTTTTATCAACGCAATCCAGCGTCTTTGCCTGAGATTAATATCTGGCTGGGTGAATATGTATTTGAGGATTTGGTGGTCGGAATAGATCTCACAACGATTACCAAGGAGGTAATGTCGCCAAGTCTTTAGGGCATGAACTACGGCAGCGAGTTCAAGATCATGGGTAGGATAGTTCTCTTCATGTGGACGCAACTGGCGTGAAGCATAAGCTACCACATGTCTATCTTGCATAAGTATGCATCCTAAAACTTTCCGTGAAGCATCCCAAAAGATCTCGAAATCCCTTTTAGTGTCTGGAGGTGCAAGTACGGGTGCAGAAGTCAATCTTCTTTTCAGCTCTTGAAAGCTTTCCTCGCACTTGGGGGTCCATTTGAATTTCTTATCTTTCTTGAGGAGTTCAGTTAGAGGCTTTGCAACTTTGGATAAGTTCTCAACGAAGCGGCGACAATAGCTTGCGAAGCCAAGAAAACTCCTAACTTTCTTAACCGATTCAGGTGGAGTCCAGTCAAGGACGGCCTGAACTCTTTCGGGATTGACAGCAATGCCTTTCGCAGAAATCACGCGGCCTAAGTAGGTCACTTCTGGTAGCCAAAATTCGCACTTAGAGAACATGGCATAAAGGCGATGCTCTCGAAGTTTCATCAATACCAACCTAAGATGTTCTGCGTGTTCTTCTTCGTTCTTCGAGTGGATGAGAATGTCATCAAGATAAACCACAACGAATTTATGTGTTATCTTGTCAGAACCCTCTGTTAGGTAATGTGCTAGGGTTAGTAAGTCACTTGCATCATGTTAAAGTTTCAAAAGAAAACTTTGAAATCAAAATCAAAAGCAAAATGGGAGAAGGAACCCCCCCAGTTGAATTAATTCAAAAGGCCAGATAAAAATCTTCTGCAAAAATTCATGTTAGAATTTTGAAAAGTCTTATAAATGAGTGTGATCACATATCAAGTGATGTGGGACCCACCCCATGCTCATGGATTTTGCAAATATTCAAACAGTGCCTTGGAATTAATTAAAAACCCCTATTTGAGTTAAGATTCAAATTATTTGAATTTTAAAAATGTTGAAACTTTATGAGTGGCTAGTCTATATTATTATGAAGCCATATAAAATTTTTCAGCATTTAATAAAATGTTTAGCTATTTTATTTAGCTAAACAAAACAAACTACAGAAAAGAAAAATAGAAAAAGAAAACAGAAGCTTACCTCTCGCCCATGGGCGAGGCCCACTCACCTCAGCCGGCCCAGCCCACCTGGAGGGGGTACATGCGTCTTCTTCCCCTCCAGGCAGGCAAGCACCTCGCCGGCGAGCGCAGTGGGCACGACAGGCAGCTGCCTGCCTGCCCCGAGCCTTATCTCCTCGCCTGGAGACGTCCCGATCCCTTTCCCTCCCTCCAGAACCACTTCCCCCTCCTCCCTCGCCGTGTTCGTCATCGATAGGACACCTCCCCGGAGGACCGAAGCGCCCCCGCGTAGCCATTGACGCCGAGGAGCCCACCCAAGATGTCCAACGTGATTGCCGTCCTCGTCTTCGTCGACTAGCAGAAGCAGGAGCTCCAATTTGGACTAGGAGTGATGCCAGGTTCATCGTATCGCCGCCGGCCGCCGGAGCTCGAGTTGATCGATTCGACGCCGCCGTAACTTACCCGCCTCCGACGCCTGCTCCAACATGTTCACCAGCGTCTGTTGAGCTTTTCCCCTCAAACCACGACCCCGCTCGACTCCTCTAGCTCATTCCTCCATGAGGGACGAAGCTCCTCGCCGCCGGGAGCCATGGCGACGACCACCTGTTACGCCATCGAACTCGTCTTTTTGTCCGTCGTCTTCGCCGTGACCTCACGCATCGAAAGAGCTAAAGCTTGTCGGATTTGGAGCACTGTGGTGACGTTTGCCTCTTCCCCGTTTCTCTGTTGCCGCCGGCGAGGTCACCGCCGTCACTGTGGTCGTCGTCTTGCACACCCCCGTGCACCAGGTGACGTGCGAGCGCATGGGCTACGTCCCTGTGGTCTCAGCGTAGCGAATGGTGGCCAAGAGAGGGAGAACGCAGAGCGCCGCCGCGTCTGTGACGCCGGTGTTTAGCCGCCGGCAGCCCCGCCGACGGGGCCGTGCTTAGGGACTTAACCCCACCTGGGTTAAGTGACCCTAGGTCACTGCCAAGTGGGCCCAGTGGCTTAATTAAGCCACTTGTTAATTAAACCAGCAGGGATTAGCCCCCTGGGTCACTGACACCCGTGGCCCACATGTAAGCCCCCCCCTGACCCCAGCATGAGGTCATGCTGACGCAGTAAACCTTTTCCAGAAATTAAAATGAATTAAAGAAATTCAGAAAATTCCAGAAACTACCCCAAACTTTGGAAATTCATAGAAAATTCATATCAACTCCAAATAGGACAAATAATATATGAAAAATGATCAGGAGAAAATAAGCTATCAAAAAATCTAACTTTCAACCATGTTTGAGTTGATTTTATAATGGGACCAGTATCATATGTCATTTGATATATTTGGAATTTATTCAAATTCAATTCAAATGATTTTGCAACTTGGACCATGGAATTATGCTACATTTCAACCACACTTCAGAGGCATATCATACACATTTGAAGATGATTCAAAATGATCAAACAATGTCACATGTAACTTGGCTAAGTTTGAATTCAAATTGGAGTTTGAATTTGCAATTCAATTTTCAATATACTCCATTTAAATGGAATTGCTTCACACATCAAAGCATTTACATCAAGTTCCAACCTTCCATCATGTGATTGTGCATTGTATTTACTTTGCTACTTTGCTTGTTGTTTGTCGAGTAGAGGTGGAACCGGAGCAGGAGGCTGCCCCCTTCGTTGAAGACCCCGAACCCGAACCTCGTTAGCAAGGCAAGCAAACCCCCATTGATCATGTCGATAAAATCCCACTTCCCTCTCATGTCTCGCTTATGCATTGTTTAGGATGATTACCATGCTACGTTTCTACCGCATAGATGAACCCATTCCTTTTTATGACCTATCATCTTGTCACAGTAGTAAGCAAACCACAATCCTAGCAAATGTAGGAGTTGATTGATATCATGTGGCCCCTGCAAATGTTACTGCTTATTGCATGCTTAGAGTGATACCTTGATGATACTGTTATGTGAGTCGGGATGGTAGTGATCATGATGATGATGGTAGAAAAGTGGTGGTGAATCTACCCTAATACAAGGTGAACGATGAGAGGCTGTGTAGGAGTACACGGTGGGTTGTCTCGTTGAACACCGCCCTAAGTCCGAGTTCTTGTGTGGTGATCCAAGATGAAGAGTACAACCACACATTGGGCTCACTGACCCCTCTCAACTTACCAACTCATCCCTTTCGATGTCCAGATGTCGCAATAGTTCAGAGTTCTGGTAGGCTTGTGGCCTGGATGCTAAGTGAGAGAACGGCTCATCCGAGACCGGCTTATGCACCACGCACACATCACTTGGGTCCACTTCGGTAAACCGTACAGATTCACGATAGTGGTAACCAACCCAAGTAGGCGGCTTTCTCGGACTAGATCGGCTATGAGGTAACAGTTGTGGCTAGCATCCTCGCTGGCACCCCTTGAATGGTGTCGAGTTCAAAGGCGGTAAATGATGATCAGGTGTGTGTAGCGGTACACCCCTGCAGGGTTAACAAAACTATTCGAATATCCGCGTCCGCGGTTATGGACTACTTGGAAAGCTTAGCTTGATTATTAGATAACTTGAACTGGATACTTCTAAAACACACCAAGATAAGTGTGAGTGCTATGGCGTGCTTTCTCGTGGGGAAGTCGAGGAAGGCACCATAGTGGTGTAATTGGTTGGAGAAAGTAGTGGACTCGTGTACGCTTCTTACCTCAAGTCTGGTACTCGTAGTTCAGGATTAGCCAAGTCAAAGCTGGCACTTCTGCAAGTGAAACCCCACCTCCCTTTACCTTGATACATGTGCATGAGTAGTATAGCTCCGATGTAAGTCTTGCTGAGTACGACTTTGTACTCACGTTTTCTTAATCTATGTTTTAGATGAACCCACTGACCCCGAAGGTGGCTTCTTCATCGAGCTGGACGACTGAAGATCAAGATAGTCTAGTCCCAGTCAGACGACTGGTTCCCTCGTGGAGGGCTTGTGTTTAAATAAGGCTTTTTAAGCCATTTGTTAAACTTGTCTGTACTCAGACATAATTTGCTTCCGCTTGTGTTGTAATGTTGGATCACATGTTTGTGATCTCTGTGTGCACTCTATAAGAGTTATCAATAAAAATGTATACTTTGTAGAGAATTGCAATGATACCTACTGTTCATACAAGGCATGTGTGCTGCGTGTATGTTTATAACATGCATGTCTTTGTATGGGTTTTCGAGACCTTAGTTGTGATCTGGCTGGCGGTCTTTCATACACCAAGTGGCCCTTAGATGTCCGCAGCTTGGGGCATCGCGATGCGATCGCTCGAGACTCCGTCTCGTGCACACTTCGTGGTATGATCGAGCCCGCCCTAGACCCCGACTAAGTGATCGGGCTGGAGTAAGTCTATGTAAGAGTTATGAGATAGTCGATAGTATGGTTGAGGCGACTTGTCTTTGAATATGGAAGCTCATTACCCATATCATTAGACTTGTGTGCGGACGATGAGGACCCATCTCAGTTGATCATCCGGCCTGGATGGGATACCCCTCATGTACGATGCTTTCCGAGAACGTTATGTGCTTGGCCTTGTCTGCTTAGACAAGTGTGTACGGTTCTCGGCTCTCCATATGACTATGTCTTAGCTGGACTTGCATACGCTAACCCCGGGTCCCGACAGACTTGGTATCAGAGCAGGACTAACTGTAGGACTAGTAGCCTTGGCCGAAGTCGATTCTAGCTTGCTATAGTTATATAGTTACTCTGGGTATATATGGGAACAACGTAAGGCTTTTTTTCTCCTTACCCCCTTCGTTCTGAGTTCTGAGTCACCCTCATCTTATTCTACGGGAAGATAGGACTAGGATCTCCTCTGTCTGATTAGAACATCTCGTTGTTTGCTTCCATGTAGCTGTAGGAAAGTTGTGATCGACTTGTTAGAGTGGTTATGCTCCCTGATTTATTACATCGTATGTAAGTGCTTTTTTCCATATTGGAAGAAATTGCCATTTCTTGGAATTACAGCCGTTATGCTGTCCGAGTCATTCCAGGTTTATCTCATAATCTGATGCATTTGCAAACTCCTTTTTGTTTCAGATGGCAGATCTTCCCCCTCGGCAGATTGTTCGTTTGACCAGGTGCCTTGGTGTGCGTGGCCATCCCGCCACGTTGATCGAGATGATGTCCTATGTGGGATATCGATGGTATCCTGAGTACACCATTGAGGAGCAGTTCCTCGACTTCAACCAGACCCAGTTCCACTGCATTGTCAGGATCTACCCGCACGACGTTGGAGTCACTCAGCCTATCCACTTTGGACATGGCATTTGCATGACAGAGAACATGGCTGTGCAGGATGCTGCATACTCATGTATTACCCTGCTGAGAGAGGAGCACACTATGCTGAGAGAGACCTCATTCCGCTATATCCCTGCTGCACTTCTAGGAGAAGAGGGATACTACACCGGACTCTACTCAGATCACTCTGCAGAGGATCCCACACTTCAGGTGACTGCTAGATTTGCTAGTGATCGAGATCGTGATGCACGCGCTCTTCGTTTTGAGCTTCACGCCACTCATGTTCGTCTGTATCGAGCACTGACACTTTTGGCACCCTTCGTGAGCGTTGGATCAGTTGAGTATGATGCTATCTACCCAGTGAGGACTCAGATTCCTTCTCGAGTTTCTTGGCCCGAGATTGGAGGCATTTTTCCACCCCGTGGTCCTTTGCTTCCACCCTACGCTGGACCTAGGCCCCATCCTTGCCCAAATGGATATCAGGGTCCACAGGCCTCCGTGTTTTCCGATGGTCACCTTCAGCTACCGGGATACGCGGGTAAATTTTATGAGGACTACTATGGAGATGGAGATGAGTGAGACCGCCTGTGGTCTTACTTAGTGTTGATGTAGTAGTATCTTAGTGTATTGTACGCAAGGGTCTAAGTTCCAGAGGCTTAGATAAATAATGTATAGGAAGTCAGAGTGACTCTGAAGGATGTATCATCTTCATCACGTTTGTATTAGCTTGGTGCTTGTACTAAAACGATGTATGGCTTCTATGACAGCTTGTGAATATATGGCTTGAATGCTTTATCACCATGTTGTCAAGATGATTACTTCCTTTGCTCTGTAATCCTTCCAGTACTTCAATACCTTGTTTAGACTCTCCCAATCAACTCTGTTTGACCTTGGTTTTTCACCTTCAGGATGTCTCAAGGAACCCGTGGCCAGATTGGTCGTAACCAGGGTCGTGTGAATGACCAGGAGGAAGGAAACCTTCCACCCCCACCCACGATGGCTCAGGTTCTGATGGAGGTTGAGAGGAACCGCCGAGACTCTCACCATCTGCTGGAAGTCATTGATCGCAACACCACTCAGCAGCTCAACGAGTTGGTGTCCCTGAACGACTTCATCCGACTTCATCCCCCGGTTTTCAGTTACTCCACCGAGCCCCTTGTCTCCGATGACTGGCTTCGCAGCATCAAGAGGAAGCTCCAAGCAGGCCATGTTGCAAATGGCGACAAGGTCAGCTATGCCACCTATCACCTTGAAGGCGCAGCTAGCTCTTGGTGGGAGAACTTTCTGAACATGCGTCCCGTTGGACCGCCTGCATCTTGGGATGAATTCTGCACTTCCTTCCGTGAGCACCACATTCCCAAAGGTCTTATGGACCGCAAGCGTGAGGAGTTCTGCAACCTCACCCAAGGCAGAAGGACCGTTGACGAGTTTAGTCGTGAGTTCAACCGACTTGCTCGTAATGCTACCGAAGAAGTCTCCACCGACGCAAAGAATCAAGAGAGGTTCCGTCGTGGCCTCAACTCTGGACTCCGTCGTGAGCGCAACCTAAATGACTTTTTCACCTTCCATGTCCTTTTCAACAAGGCCATCAAGGCAGAGGACATGAAAAACCCCAACGACTTTCGCAAACACCCTAGAGACGATGGTTCATCCAGTTCAGGCTCCCAGAAGCGCAAGATCTGGATCCCAAAAAGTATGTTCCGCCAGAACAACCCACCGAGGCCATCCTATGTGGCGCCTCATCCACCAACCCAGTTCCAACCAGCTCCATCAAACAACCTAGCTCCACACACTGTTTTTGGAGCCTGTTACAAGTGTGGTCAGGCAGGCCACTACTCTCGTGAGTGTCCCCAGAACCAGATCCAGCATCAGAATGCTCCACCCCGTGCCGGAGGCAACAACAATGGTCGTGGCAAGCCACCCCAGAAGGTCTACACCGCCAAAACCGCTCCTCCCGCCACTCGTGGACGTGTGAACCAGATCGCCGCCGAAGAGACTGACGACACCACTGACGTCATTCTTGGTACGCTCCCAGTCAATTATGTTCCTACTTCCGTTCTTTTCGACCCAGGAGAATCTCATTCATTCATGTCGGAAAGTTATGCACTTCGTCATGAGTTATCTTTTGTTGAATTGTCCACCCCAATGATTATTCAAACTCCAGGGTCAAGATGGCAAACTAATAGAGTAAGCCATGGTAATCAGATTGCAATTGAGGGTTTAGTATTCCTTGCTTCACTCATAGCCCTCAAATCTTCAGATATTGATGTCATCCTTGGCATGGATTGGCTATCAAGACAGAATGCCTACCTGGATTGCAAAGGCAAATCCATGAAACTCACCCACCCTTAAGGCAAGAACGTCAACTATACCTCACCCAGACAAGAACCCAAGTGCATTCTTTGAATGTACTTCCCCTTCCCGAACTTGAAGATATTCCGGTGGTTCGTGACTTCCCGGATGTCTTTCCTGAAGAGCTGTCGGGCATGCCACCCGACAGATGTGTAGAGTTTATAGTGGATCTTGCCCCAGGAACCGCACCAATTTCTAGACGCCCATACAAAATGGCCCCACGTGAGTTAGCTGAGCTTAAAACCCAACTGGAAGCTTTGTTGGAGAAAGGCTTCATTCGCCCTAGCTCGTCGCCATGGGGTTTCCTCGTTCTGTTCGTAACGAAGAAAGATGGTACAGAAAGGATGTGCGTAGACTCTCGCCCGCTAAATTTAGCGACGATAAAGAACAAGTACCCATTGCCCAGGATCAATGATCTTTATGATCAACTTGCAGGATCCTCTGTCTTCTCCAAGATGGATTTGAGATTAGGTTATCATCAAATCAAAATCCGAAACGAGGACATTCCCAAAACGGCTTTTACTACTCGTTATGGTCTTTACGAGTACACCGTCATGTCCTTTGGTTTAACCAATGCCCCCGCCACTTTCTCACGCATGATGAATTCGATCTTCATGGAGTATTTGGACCAGTTCGTCGTGGTTTACCTCGATGACATCCTTATATACTCGAAGAACGAAGAAGAACATGCCGAACACCTAAGGCTGGTATCGATGAAACTTAGAGAGCATCGCCTGTATGCTAAATTCTCCAAGTGTGAATTTTGGCTACCAGAAGTGACCTACTTACGCCACGTGATTTCTGCAAAAGGCATTGCTGTGAATCCCGAGAGAGTTCAGGCCGTCCTTGACTGGACTCCACCTGAATCGGTTAAGCAAGTTAGGAGTTTTCTTGGCCTAGCCAGCCATTGCCGTCGCTTCGTCGAGAATTTTTCTAAAGTTGCAAGGCCTCTAACTGAACTCCTCAAGAAAGATAAGAAATTCCTATGGACTCCCAAGTGCGAGGAAAGCTTTCAAGAGCTAAAAAGAAGATTAACTTCGGCACCCGTACTTGCACCTCCAGACACAAAAAAGGATTTCGAGATCTATTGTGACGCATCACGGCAAGGGTTAGGATGCATACTTCTGCAAGATCGACATGTGGTAGCTTATGCTTCACGCCAGTTTCGGCGACATAAAGAGAACTATCCTACCCATGACCTTGAACTCGCTGCCGTAGTTCATTCCCTAACAACTTGGCGACATTACCTCCTTGGTAATCGTTGTGAGATTTATTCCGACCACCAAAGCCTCAAATACATTTTCACCCAGCTAGATCTTAATCTCAGGCAAAGACGCTGGATTGAGTTGATAAAAGATTACGACGTAGTAATTTCTTACACCCCAGGAAAATCCAATGTCATGGCTGATGCACTAAGTCGTAAGTCGTATTGTAACAACCTCATGTTACAACAGTATCAACCACTTCTTCATGAGGACTTTCGCAAGCTCAATCTTGAGATTGTTCCTCATGGCTATCTTTCTACCTTGGTGGCAAAACCAACTCTTGAGGATCAAATCATAGTTGCCCAAAGGCGTGCACGAGGTGTTCGCCGGATCAAGGAGAACATTGCTAGCGGAGTTGCTAAATGTTTCTCCACAGATAGCAAGGGAATGGTATTCTTTGAAAATCGTTTGGTAGTACCTAAGAATAGGGAACTAAGGCAACTCATCCTAAAGGAAGCCCATGACACACCCCTCTCGATTCATCCCGGTAGCACAAAAATGTACCGAGATCTACGCCAGAGATTTTGGTGGACTAGGATGAAGAGAGACATTCCTCAATTTGTTGCTGAATGTGATGTTTGTCGTCGCGTTAAGGCAGAACATCAAAGACCTGCTGGTACACTTCAACCTTTGTCTATTCCCGAGTGGAAATGGGACAAAGTCGGTATGGATTTCATCACCGGCTTTCCAAAAACCCAGAAAGGAAACAATGCCATCTTCGTTGTCATAGATAGGCTTTCCAAAGTTGCTCACTTCCTTCCGGTTCGCGAGTCTATAACTGCTAGCCAGTTAGCAGACTTGTACATCTCTAGAATTGTATCCCTTCACGGTGTTCCTTTGGAAATCAATTCTGATCGCGGTAGCCTTTTCACCTCTAGATTTTGGGGAAGCTTTCAGAATGCTATGGGAACTCATCTCTCCTTTAGTACAGCTTTCCATCCTCAGTCTAGCGATCAAGTCGAAAGGGTTAACCAAATTCTTGAAAACATGCTCAAAGCTTGTGTTATCTCATTCGTAAAGAATTAGGAGAATTCTCTTCCATTCGCCGAATTTGCTTATAACAATAGTTTTCAATCTAGTCTGAACATGGCTCCTTTTGAACTCCTATATGGACGACGATGTCGAACACCTTTAAACTGGTCAGAAACCGATGAAAGACAATTCTTTGGACCGCACATGATCAAGGAAGCAGAAGAGCAAGTTCGCATTGTTCGTGATCAATTGAAAGCAGCCCAGTCTTGTCAGAAAAGCTACTATGATCGTCATCATAGGCAAGAGAGATACAATCTGGATGAGAAGGCTTACCTTCGGGTTACTCCTCAGAAGGGAACCCAACGTTTCGGTATCAAAGGCAAGTTGGCCCCACGTCACATCGGACCTTTCCGCATTCTTTCTAAACGTGGAGAAGTTGCCTACCAACTTGAACTACCCCCGCACCTTTCCCGAGTACATGATGTATTCCATGTGTCCCAACTCAGGCGTTGCTTCAAGGACCCCATCCGCGAAGTCGACCATGAAACGCTTGATCTCCAAGATGACCTTTCTTATCGAGAATACCCCGTTCGTATTCTTGATTCCACAGAGCATGTCACTCATCATTAGAAGATTAGGTTTCTGAAAGTGCAATGGTCACACCACTCTGAGAGAGAAGCTACGTGGGAAAGAGAAGACCGTCTCAGTGCCGAGTACCCCACCTTCCTCCCGCAGACTTCTGAATCTCGGGACGAGATTCTTTTGAGTGGGGGCGAGTTGTCAGAATCCTCTGTTAGGTAATGTGCTAGGGTTAGTAAGTCACTTGCATCATGTTAAAGTTTCAAAAGAAAACTTTGAAATCAAAATCAAAACCAAAATGGGAGAAGGAACCCCCCAGTTGAATTAATTCAAAAGGCCAGATAAAAATCTTCTGCAAAAATTCATGTTAGAATTTTGAAAAGTCTTATAAATGAGTGTGATCACATATCAAGTGATGTGGGACCCACCCCATGCTCATGGATTTTTGAAATATTCAAACAGTGCCTTGGAATTAATTAAAAACCCCTATTTGAGTTAACATTCAAATTATTTGAATTTTAAAAATGTTGAAATTTTATGAGTGGCTAGTCTATATTATTATGAATCCATATAAAAATTGTCAGCATTTAATAAAATGTTTAGCTATTTTATTTAGCTAAACAAAACAAACTACAGAAAAGAAAAATAGAAAAAGAAAACAGAAGCTTACCTCTCGCCCAGGGGCGAGACCCACTCACCTCAGCCGGCCCAGCCCACCTGGAGGGGGTACATGCGTCTTCTTCCCCTCCAGGCAGGCAAGCACCTCGCCGGCGAGCGCCGTGGGCACGACAGGCAGCTGCCTGCCTGCCCCGAGCCTTATCTCCTCGCCTGGAGACGTCTGGGAGACATCCCGATCCCTTTCCCTCCCTCCAGAACCACCTCCCCCTCCTCCCTCGCCGTGTTCGTCGTCGACAGGAGAACTCGCCGGAGCACCGAAGCGCCCCCGCGTAGCCATTGACGCCGAGGAGCCCACCCAAGATGTACAACGTGCTTGCCGTCCTCGTCTTCGTCGACTAGCAGAAGCAGGAGCTCCAATTTGGACTAGGAGTGACGCCAGGTTCATCGTATCGCCGCCGGCCGCCGGAGCTCGAGTTGATCGATTCGCCGCCGCCGTAACTTCCCCGCATCCGACGCCTGCTCCAACGTGTTCACCAGCGTCTGGTGAGATTTTCCCCTCAAACCACGACCCCGCTCGACTCCTCTAGCTCATTCCGCCATGAGGGCCGAAGCTCCTCGCCGCCGGGAGCCATGGCGACGACCACCTGTTACGCCATCGAACTCGTCTTTTTGTCCGTCGTCTTCGCCGTGACCTCACGCATCGAACGAGCTAAAGCTTGTTGGATTTGGAGCACTGTGGTGACGTTTTCCTCTTCCCCGTGTCTCTGTTGCCGCCGGCGAGGTCACCGCCGTGGCTATGGTCATCGTCTTGGACACCCGCGTGCACCAGGTGACGTGCGAGCGCATGGGCTACGTCCCTGTGGTCTCGGCGTAGCGAATGGTGGCCAGGAGATGGAGAACGCAGAGCGCCGCCGCGTCTGTGACGCCGGCATTTAGCCGCCGGCAGCCCCGACGACGTGGCCGTACTTAGGGACTTAACCCCACCTGGGTTAAGTGACCCTAGGTCACTGCCAAGTGGGCCCAGTGGCTTAATTAAGCCACTGGTTAATTAAACCAGCAGGGATTAGCCCCCTGGGTCACTGACACCCCTGGCCCACATGTCAGCCCCCCCCCTGACGCGAGCATGAGGTCATGCTGACGTAGTAAACCTTTTCCAGAAATTAAAATGAATTAAAGAAATTCAGAAAATTCAAGAAACTACCCCAAACTTTGGAAATTCATAGAAAATTCATATCAACTCCAAATTGGACAAATAATATATGAAAAATGATCAGGAGAAAATAATCTATCCAAAAATCCAACTTTCAACTATGTTTGAGTTGATTTTAAAATGGGACAGTAGCATATGTCATTTGATTTATTTGGAATTTATTCAAATTCAATTCAAATGATTTTGGAACTTGGACCATGGAATTATGCTAAGTTTCAACCACACTTCAGAGGCATATCATACACATTTGAAGATGATTCAAAATGATCAAACAATGTCACATGTAACTTGGCTAAGTTTGAATTCAAATTGGAGTTTGAATTTGCAATTCAATTTGCAATATACTCCATTTAAATGGAATTGCTTCACACATCAAAGCATTTACATCAAGTTCCAACCTTCCATCATGTGATTGTGCATTGTATTTACTTTGCTAGTTTGCTTGTTGTTTGTCGAGTAGAGGTGGAACCGGAGCAGGAGGCTGCCCCCTTCGTTGAAGACCCCGAACCCGAACCTCGTCAGCAAGGCAAGCAAAACCCCATTGATCATGTCGATAAAATCCCACTTCCCTCTCATGTCTCGCTTATGCATTGTTCAGGATGATTACCATGCTACGTTTCTACCGCATAGATGAAACCATTCCTTTGTATGACTTATCATCTTGTCACAGTAGTAAGCAAACCACAATCCTAGCAAATGTAGGAGTTGATTGATATCATGTGGCCCCTGCAAATGTTACTGCTTATTGCATGCTTAGAGTGATACCTTAATGATACTGTTATGTGAGTCGCGATGGTAGTGATCATGATGATGATGGTAGAAAAGTGTTGGTGAATCTACCCTAATACAAGGTGAACGATGAGAGGCTGTGTAGGAGTACACGGTGGGTTGTCTCGTTGAACACCGCCCTAAGTCCGAGTTCTTGTGTGGTGATCCAAGATGAAGAGTACAACCACACATTGGGCTCACTGACCCCTCTCAACTTACTAACTCATCCCTTTCGATGTCCAGATGTCGCAATAGTTCGGAGTTCTGGTAGGCTTGTGTCCTGGATGCTAAGTGAGAGAACGGCTCATCCGAGACCGGCTTATGCACCACGCACACATCACTTGGGTCCACTTCGGTAAACCGGCCGGGTTCACGATAGTGGTAACCAACCCAAGTAGGCGGCTTTCTCGGACTAGATCGGCTATGAGGTAACAGTTGTGGTGAGCATCCTCGCTGGAACCCCTTGAATGGTGTCGAGTTCAAAGGCGGTAAATGATGGTCATGTGTGTGTAGCGGTACACCCGTGCAGGGTTAACAAAAATATTCGAATAGCCGCGTCCGCGGTTATGGGCTACTTGGAAAGCTTAGCTTGATTATTAGATAACTTGAACTAGATTCTTCTAAAACACACCAAGATAAGTGTGAGTGCTATGGTCTGCTTTCTCGTGGGGAAGTCGAGGAAGGCACCATAGTGGTGTAATTGGTTGGAGAAAGTAGTGGACTCATGTACGCTTCTTACCTCAAGTCTGGTACTCGTAGTTTAGGATTAGCCAAGTCAAAGCTGGCACTTCTGCAAGTGAAACCCCACGTCCCTTTACCTTGATACATGTGCATGAGTAGTATAGCTCCTATGTAAGTCTTGCTGAGTACGACTTTGTACTCACGTTTGCTTAATCTATGTTTTAGATGAACCCACTGACCCCGAAGGTGGCTTCTTCATCGAGCTGGACGACTGAAGATCAAGCTAGTCTAGTCCCAGTCAGACGACTGGTTCACTCGTGGAGGGCTTGTGTTTAAATAAGGCTTCTTAAGCCATTTGTTAAACTTGTCTGTACTCAGACATAATTTGCTTCCGCTTGTGTTGTAATGTTGGATCACATGTTTGTGATCTCTGTGTGCACTCTATAAGAGTTATCAATAAAAATGTATACTTTGTAGAGAATTGCAATGATACCTACTGTTCATACAAGGCATGTGTGCTGCGTGTATGTTTATAACATGCATGTCTTTGTATGGGTTTTCGAGACCTTAGTTGTGATCTGGCTGGCGGTCTTTCATACACCAAGTGGCCCTTAGATGTGCGGATCTTGGGGCATCGCGATGCGATTGCTCGAGACTCCGTCTCATGCACACTCTGTGGTACGATCGATCCCGCCCTAGACCCCGACTAAGTGATCGGGCTGGAGTAAGTCTATGTAAGAGTTATGAGATAGTTGATAGTATGGTTGAGGCGACCTGTCTTTGAATATGGGAGCTCATCACCCATATCATTAGACTTGTGTGCGGACGATGAGGACCCATCTCAGTTGATCATCCGGCCTGGATGGGATACCCCTCACGTACGATGCTTTCCGAGAACGTTCTGTGCTTGGTCTTGTCTGCTTAGACAAGTGGGTACGGTTCTCGGCTCTGCATATGACTATGTCTTAGCTGGACTTTCATACGCTAACCCCGTGTCCCGACATATCTAAGATAAACCACAACAAATTCTTCGGTCTTCGAGTAGATGAGAATGCCGGGCTCGTCGAGCTGCCTGCCTGCCTGGCCAGGGGTTGAAGACGCATGTACCCCTGGCGGGCTGGGCTGGCTAGCTGGGCCAGGTGGGCCAGGTAAGTGGCCTTTGGCCCTTTTATTCCTTTTCTCTTTTTTTCTATATTTGTTCCTGTTTTCTATTTTATGCCATTTGTTTTGCCCCAAATAAAATAGCAAGACATTTTATAAAATGTTCAAAACTTTTATGTGGGCTTATAATATATATAGCTAGCCACTCACAAGTTTTGGAGATTTTTGAAATTCAAATAATTTGAATTTCAAATTAAATAGGGTATTTAAATAATTTACAAGCCCTATTTGGAATTTTTGACAAATCTTGGTGCATGCAGTGGGACCCACTTCACTTTATATGTGATCATGCATATTTTTAAGACTTTTCAAAAATACGAGAGGAAAATTTGGAAGAAATTTTTGTCTGGCCATTTGAATTAAATTCTTTAGGGCTTTTCTTTTTCCTATTTGGATTTCTTTTGAAATTTTTCACATGATGCAAAAGAGCACTTGAACCCTAGAACATACCTAAACTTGGTTTGTGACAAACTTGTGACGCCCCCGATTTACGATCATGTGCATTAATCATACACGTAGGGTACATGATCGAGATCAAGGTGCCACGGTGAGAATATCACAACATAACACTAAACACAAAAGGATAAACCAATATGTTACAAGAAAGGGGGTCGCACGGACCCGAATACATAAGTCATACAATCATAATATCTGAGTACAGACATATTTAGTCAAGTTTTGCCTTAAGAAGGCTAGCACAAATAACATCAGAGATACAGATCGAAATGGCAAGGCCTCCTTCCTGGGAACCTCCAAACTACTCCTGGTCAACGGGAACTTGACGTCGTAGTAGACGCCTCCGGGTGCTCCTGCTCCTGGGCGCCAGCGTCTGGTTGCAGCAATCCGGGTATATAAAAAAGGGGTGAAATAAAGCAATGGTGAGTATCTAGCATACCCGCGAGTCTTACGTCTTCTACTAAGTATTTATGCTTTTGTATCAAATGGAAAGGGGAGGCTATATATAGTGGATTGAATGGTAGAAAGTCAAAATAAGGATGAGAAGCTAGGCCTATCAAAGACTAACATCTTCCGACGATTCTTGAAGCACAAGAAGAGAATAGCCAACAGTTCATATAACACATAAATTAACAATGCAGCAGAAGTTGCTGTAGCACTGTATAATAGTAAGTTGTAATTATTAACAATTATCAATGCCTCTGAGATCCCTTCCTCGACTTCCGTGCGAGGAAGAGAAACCGGAAACAACCGTTTAATATTAGTAGTTGGTAGTAGTAGGCTCTGGCTTCAGCATAAACCGTCCTATTATCGTGGACACGGCTATTCGAATAGATTATCTTCCCTGCAGGGGTGCACTATTGTTCAGCCTGCACGCTCAGTTCTCCAGGGTGGCGTACACCTTGTTAGGGAATGCCCCACCGAGGCTATCCGACATGCAGAGGACCATCCTACGGCTCATCAGAGAGGTCCCCGCCGGTCTATAGTCCTAAGCGCAAGAGCTTCATGGGCCATCACCTCTCGCACTACGGGTCGTTGTGCGCCAAGTGGATCCAGTGCTGCAGCATGATCCGACCCCACCACAATGCTGAAACTGGACGTCTTTTAGAAATTTCAAATGAGACCACAACACAAATGGCCCACACCGTAATCCCATGTGAAGGTAGTGCGTACAAGACTTTGGGGCCTCTCAATTCATCAACCTGAACCAATTAATCATTTTATTATTAGCTCACAGGCAACCATTATCGTTGCCTGACTAACAACACAACGGACAACGGACAACAGTCGGAACCACCAGTAAGTCGGGCCCTGCCCAGTCGTCCCGTCAATGCTCTGCGGTTACCGACAAGGTGAACCGTGTCCTTACCTTATCTTGCGTGTGCTCTTGGAAGAGCTCGACTTTCGTGATTTGGTAACTCTCACGGACAACGATCAGGGTCCAAGCACGCCAGTTAGTCGTTCGTACCCTCCATGTCGTCCCGTTGCAATACCTGTCGCGGGCACCATTGGGTCGCCAGACTCTTACCTTTAAGGACATCCATTGTTCAGGACCCTAGGGCCGTTATACAGAGTCAGGAACGAGTGGAGTACAAGGATTACTCCTCGATAGCTCATAATCGATGTGGCTCGGCAGAGCCATTGTAGGGGTCATAGTTATAAATATTTTGTATCCGCGTTCACTCCCCAGAGTGATCTAGGCCCGCTATCTAATCCTAGTTGACTAACAATGCGCAGGGCTCACTTCTGAATATTGCATAATTATAATAGGAAGCATAGGATAAAGGAAGGTACATCAAGGGGCGACAAAGACAGGCTATGAAATGAATAGGAATTAATGCAATAGCAGCAGCAATGCCTAGTGCAAGAAATATACGGAAAAGATAGGCGATATCTGGGGAATGAAAATGGATCTTCTTGCCTGGAATCTCGACGGTAGGGGTACGAACATGCTTGAGTGCCATGGATTTATTTTCTTGGTGTATAGGTTACTTGGTGGGTTTTCTTGGAGTACATTCAAACATACTCACATGGCTTTCATCCCTGGCTATTCGCGTAGCTAGATTTTCAGGTTTTCCTAAGGATCCGCTTTCCCTAGGAGGAGTCGAAGCGTTCGCGAGCTAGGAGAGTAACCCAGTCCGATCCCTGTGGATTGGAGCCGCTCCAAGTCCGTGCTGCCGTAGATTATTTATATTCCGCTGCCCCCATCTCTATAAAGAACCATCTATGGTTGTAACATGTTGATTCAAGCCTTTTTGGCTAATGAATCCCTCCATAGTTGTGCCTATGTTCTTGGTACATGTTGTAAGCGCGCACACGAGAGTGATTCCTGGGCTCGTGTGTGGGCGACACTCGTCTATGTACAGTGGTATTTAGGCGGGGTGTCACAAACATGGTATCAGAGTACCCAGGTTGACTGTAGGTTACCCCTAGCTGGATCGATTGTCTTGCGCTCAGTAGAAAGCCCAGATGGATTTCAGCCATATTTTCCAAACCGGCACGGCTACTATTGATCAAAAGACAATATCGTAGGATTTCCCCCGCATCTATACCCGACTCTCATGGCATTCGTCTCTAGGTGTGAAATTATCGCACTAGGCAATGACCGTGAGCCCTTAAACCCCCTAGGTAAAGCAGATATCCTTACCCTGCTTGCTAGCCGTGGAATTTCTTTCCCCGTATCCAGTTTCCGTTGTGGAAACGCCAATTCTATCTTTCCCCGAAGAACCCGAGATTGGTTGACTAAGCCACCTTGGCTATGGTCTCGCGTCAAGTTTTATGTTGTCCCTAAGGAAGTAGTAGAAGCTCGACACCAATTGCTACCAGGAGCATTGTGTGATTTCGCTTCTAAATCCTTAGAGAAGCATGCAATGCGCTAGTCTATATTCGCTAGTGTGTTTGCTGTCGTTTGGTTTTCGCGTGCTTCTTGGTTTTCTTTCGTTCGTTGTTCTTGCTTGTTTTGTGAGCCTCGTTCTTCGGCTCCGACTCGATCCATCCACAAGAAGACCAAAGCACCAGTTGGATAATACCCAATAATCCACATTCAAGGAAGATCAAGACAACCGCCTTTTTTTCAGAGAAGCTACATCAAATCCGCCAAGATGACGAATTGGTCAGAAGCAGAAGTTGCTAGCAACAAACAAGGTTGATATATAACCGAAGAAAGTTCAGATAATTCCCTCGGGACAGAACAGACAAAAAGAAGACATACTCCAAGGATGAGCTGAAAGCAGCAAAAAAATCCTGGTATGTTGGTAAAAATTTCACGACATATTCTGGAATATATCAGTGCACCTATAAGTTGTTTTGGACACAAGGAATAAGGCTTGTGAAAATATTCAAAGGAGATCAGAGTCATCCAAATGTATATGGTTCCCATATGAAGACACAAGATGAAGACCATATTCTCACGCTCAGATTGCTCGAAGAAAAATGAAGAGATATTATGACTGATTCCTACCACAGTGAAGCCACAGTCCAGGCATAATGCATCAATGTCTGGGAAGTTTCCAGAAGTGCATCACCTTGGACTCAAGAGCTTGCCAGTCATTGGACATAACCCAATGGAAAGTACCCGTCCATCCTCCACACTTCATCAGGAAAGTCACTTATGTTGATGGAAGTATGTTCAAAACAACCTCGGGAAATGATGGAAGCCAGGATCATACAAGCCAGTTGACGATGAAGACATGGCTACCATGGATACAACCAAAGCTATCGTCAATTCTTCCATAGTTTATCAAGAAATGAAGCCAGTACAAAGGGACATGAAAGTTGGTTGCACAAGGAGTTATCTCACTCACTGTTGACTCAAGAAAGGTTAGAGAGAAAGTCCCTCACGTCATGGACGCAAATTCAGTCTGCAAAGATATATCCCGCCTCTATTAGTTGTGCACAGGAATGAATATGCTCAGAAATATCAACCCACATTGCAAAGGAGAACGTGAACACAACAACTGGATGTCATATATGAAAGAGAATCTTGTGAGTGTAAGCCCGACAAGCTGAGATATGACCAAGGAGTCGAATAGGTGAGGCATTACAGGAGTATCCACTCATGAACCATGAAGCTCCGGATAAGGAATATCTCTGATAGTCAATAAAATAAAGGTTGGCAGACAAGGTACTATAATCCATCCTCGTCAGACACTTGCATGGGCCTTCACCGCCATGCGACATTTGTGAGTAAGCATGTCGTACGCCTCATAGATCCGAGCCCTCAACCAAGATGAAAGTCTATGATTCAGAAGCTCCACGAGATATCAACCCTATTGCATTGAGTGCAGTGACCACGACAAAGATTTCAAAGGATGAACATGGCAGATTCACCCCAGTAGACGACAAAGTTGACTGATTTGACACACCTGGAAATAAAGGAAAGTATTCATGCTTCAGCCACTCCGCACAACGAGAAAATCAACAATACTGGGAAGGATATGATGAAGCCTTGGTACAACGAGCCTCCCAGTCTTCCTCGACACGCCACCATGCCTGCAACGACATTGGAAGAAATCCAGTTATTCAAAAATAGCAAGGCTTCAACATTGTCAGGAACCACACATTCTTTTGGGCATTCTCCTCAAGGATACGAGCTTCCCCAGTATGAATACAACAATGCTCGTAATCAAGAAAGAGGTATACGTATGAACGACAGTGATGAACCGCAACTCTTAGGAGGCAAGTCAACGGAAGAATTAGATACACACCCCAGCCTGGAAGAAAGACTGACGAAGTCATGAAGAGACACCGGGAGAAAAGAAAGCATTGAAGCATTTGACCGGCCCCAATCACGGGCGTCAGCTCCTCACGTCCGACAAGTCCCCGAAGGAGGATAATCTTGAGACTCCAGTGATTGCAACCAAAATTTTCATGACGAGCCAAGAGCCAAAAGGTGAAGGTAACCCATATGTCTCAGAGGAAGATCCCAACGGAATGAGAAGCCGTTGTACAAGAAGTAGAATCATGGTATCATTCTTCAAGACTACAACCAAGATACCGGTTGCTTCCTTATGGATCCACCAGGTAAGTATATTGCAAGCCGTAACGCGTCAAGCCAAGGATGCGGACGAAAGAAAGCGCTGCCGCCATAAAGGAAGCCCCGAAAACCCATAATAGCTGATAATGTTTGCTACCCAAGCAAGGGGACCACATCACATGAGTACATCGAGTGAAGGCATACAAATGACAACCATAGCATACAGAGCTCACTGTCAAACAAATAATCCTTCCTGAGTGAGACAGAAATACAGTTATCAGCAGCCTTGTACATGAGGTATCAGGCACTAAAAAGTTATGTGTCAGTCATAGCAGCCAGACTACAAGGCAACAACATCATGACAGAAGGTACGCCTACAAGGAAATCTACGGGTACAAAGCAGCCGTCTGAAAAGGAGGCAACAAGGCAGAAGATAAGACAGTTAAGAAGTCCAGTGAACCGATGAAGACAAGCTGATGGATGGATCCGAGGAGTTGCACACAGGTAAGTCCCCTTAGCCGGGAGGTAAGCCCGGAAATCTCGAGGACGAGATTTTTCTAAGGGGGTAGGTTTGTAACACCCTGGTTTTCGCCCCTCGGTTTTTTCCTTCGTGGGATTTGGCTCCCGTCTTTTTCTTTCGGTGTTCTTGGATTTTCTTTGGATCTTGGGCGTATGAAGATGGTTATATGGCTATGCCTTCCCCCAAAACCAGATATTTCCATCCTGCTTCCACCCATGTATCCCAAGCCACCCATTCTTTTATCCCGTATATTCCTTTTTTATTAAAAGGAATATTCATTGTCTTTGAGGATTGTGAAGCAACCTAGAATTGTATTGCTCCATAAATCCACAAAAAATTCCCACATGATCTTGACATCATATCTTGCGAAAATATCCAAAAATATCTCATGTCCTAAGTGAATTTTTCCTCTAGAAAAATTCATTTACCTTCTAGGGCAGAATTGCACTATCTAAAGGAAGTGTTATTTCTGTCTTCCCATTGATTCCCAAACTTTTCGTGCCATCTATCCTATCCATATTAACATGTTGTGCCAAGTTTTAACCCCATTGGCCTAGCCAATCTTCCACACAAAATTCACTAAATTTATGTCCAGAATAAAGATTTGTGAAGGAAGTGCAATCTAGGAGTTTCCAATTGAGTTGAAACATTGCACACATGTTTTCCCATCCATATGACCTCCCTAAGCCAAGTTTGAGCCAATTACACCAAGTCTAGGTGAGGCCAGCATCAACTTTGCATTTCTGGTCCAATTGGACCCTTGCAAAGGAAGTGCTAGCTACATTGCTCTACTTGAAGTGAAATTATGCATAGATACTCATCATAGTGTATTATTGCACTCCACCAAATTTGGGTAAGTTTCACCAGGTGGATCTCCCACAATCCAGCACAAACACCTTCTGCCCCCAAGGTACATTTGCAAAGCAAGTACAATGTTCCTTGATCTTTTTTGGCCCAAACTTTCCAGAACTGTAGTCCTTCCTATCCTAAGCTCAGGAGACAACCCAACTCTCACCCTCTCTTCACATTTTGATCTTATCTTCTGCTGGAAGTTTTCTGTATCAAAGTTGTGAGTAGCTTTGTGTGCAAACCACAACTCCCCTTGACCATCCATTTGCATGTGCGTGCCCAGCGTTCAAAGGACTCCACGTTGGAAAACTTTGGCCATGCCAGATACCTCCATTTGCTCCAGGAAACGCGGTGGCCACAGCTTTAGCATGCCACGCGCGTGCACTGCTCGCGTCCAGAACGCCCACACCTTGTCGTCTTGCTCTTGGCGACCCGCGCCGCGCGGCTTTCCTCTCTCTTGAGCTCCACGCTGCCCCGTCCAGTCTCCATCCAACTCCAGTAGGTGGATAAGCTCATCGGCGTGTCCACCTTATCCCCGCCCCAGCCATGGCCGCCTCTGTCCATCGCCATCCGCGTAGGGCATCTTCCCCTCCCTATAAAGGGCGCTTTCCCGAGCCCTTTGAGCACCCAACCACCCTCCCCACCTCTCCTAGCCCTCTCCTCGCCCGCCAATCGAGCTGTCGCCCCTCCGTTTGAGCACTCGGCCACCGTAACCGCCGTCGGCCCCGTCTCAAATTCTCGCCATCGGAGTCGCCCCCTCCTCTCTAGCCGAACCTGCGCCACCCCTGTACCACCCTGAAGCCCCGCCGCCATTCATAACCTCGTTGGAGCCGCCCCCGGTGCCGCGCCGTGGCACCATGGCCACTGTCCGCCATGGCCAGTGGGGGAGCCAGTGTAACAGCCCATGTGCAACAAATATAAATCATCATGAGATTGTACTTTGTCTGTTGACTTTGCAACTTTGCATGATGCTAAAGATTATAATTTCATGTGATGATTTAATTTGCCAACAAGATTGGAGCTCATTTGAATTGCTTTTGATTTCAATCAAAATGGTTCAAGAAGGGTATTTGAGGAATTTTCCATGTTGCGTGCATACTCCCCTTGACCCCAGACTTGGCATAGCCAATTCTTTCCCCTTCCCAAGCTTTTCAAAAGTCTTGCAACATTTTTTCCAACTCTAAAAATGTGGGCCATAGTTCAATGTTGTTTGAATTTTCAAAATGCTCCCACATTTTTAGTTGCTCAAAAATTGGTTAAACCAATTTTAGAAATTGGAGAATATATCAAGGATCATTTTGCATATTTTTGTGTGATTTATTTCCTTATGGTTATTCTGGGAAAACTCCCCAAGTGCTTTCTGTTTTGTTAAACAGAAAATAGCCGGGCATCTCCGATTCATCTTTAATTTTATGCTAGCGACGAGAAGGGCTGGCGTACGTTGAGAACACGGAGCCGCCACTTGGGGTTGACAACTCCACCTCGCTTACGGCGTACCTCAGGTGAAACTCCTATACAGGGATGGTTGGCATCCTCCAGATGTGGTTCCTCCCCCTATAGGAGACAGCTTCGGCGGGCCGCTCAGGGCATATGTCTCAACGTTCAGGTCTTCAACCACTCGTATATATTGTTGTGTGCTCGCTAGCAGATTATTATCTTGGATTCGGATGGTCTCGGTTTGGGGATTCAAGTAGAACATGGCTTTCGACTTTCCGGGTTAACCTTCGTGGAATTTCAGCCTTCGGCTTTCTCATACCTCGTGAGGAAGTTTTGTTGTCAATATTGCTTTATCTTCTGGTTTCGTCAATGTTTCTACCATGTTCGCATAAGTGTTCCTGTATACAGGATGCCAAGAGCAAACATGCCGCCGCCAAAGAACCCTCTCCTTGGGGAAGCTGTGACCGCAGTGGCTCAGGGCACAGCTGCGATCTTACAGCTGGAATCGGATGATTGGATCATAGAGATCAAGAAACACTTCATTGCAAACACCATCAGACCAGTCGACTACGTCACCTTCGCCTCCTTCCAGCTTCATGGTGCAGCAGCCAGCTAGTACGATACCTACAAGGCCAACAAGGGTGATGCTATCATCACGTGGGCAGACTTCGTCACAGACTTCAGAGCAGCACATATTCCGAGTTACTTGATGGACAGGAAGCGAGAGGAGTTCTTGGCTCTGAGACAGGGTGACAGGTCAGTTCAGGAGTACGACCTGGCCTTCGTCAGGATCGCCAGGTACGCTCCGGAGGAGGTCAGCACAGAGGCCAAGCGGATCGCCAGATTCCGTGGGGGTCTCAGCACAGAGATCAAGTACGCACTCACCCAGTGCAACCCCACGTTGTTCTCGCAGTTCGTGGATCAGGCTATCCGCCAGGAGTCAGCCAGAGCAGAGTGGGATGTAGACATGAAGCGCCAGAGAGAGCACAGTTCCGCAGTGATGGTACACAAGAAGGAAAAGACTTGGGTCACAGAGGCACCACCGCAGAGGCAGCAGTTCCAGCAGAGGGGGGCAGTTTTCCGCAATTTTTCCCGCCCTCCCGTCCCAGTTCAGTAGGGGCCTCGCTCCACACCACCACACGCGAGGCCACCCAGGCCGCAGTCCCAACCCAAGCCATGCGTGATCAGCTACAAGTGCAGAGAGTTGGGGCACACTTCTCCCAACTGCGCCGATCCGCGCTTTGCTCGGCTCCCATCGCCTCCACCTCACTCTACTCCGAGAACTGCGATGGTGAAGGCACAACCACATGCAGTTCGAGTGAACAACGTGATGCTCCAAGATGCTCAGCAGTCTTCACAGATCGTGATTGGTAGGTTACTTGTGTGTTCAGTTCTAGCGACAGTTTTGTTCGATTCCGGAGCTTCCCATTCCTTCATGTCCGAGGCCTTTGCTAAGTCCCTTGACCTTCCAAGAGAGAGGTTGCCTACACCTCTAGAAATTTCTTCTCCGGGATCGAGGATGCAGTCCTTAGCCAGTATCCCAGATGTGGAGATTTGTATCCAGGGTGTTATCTTTTCTTCGTCCCTGGTTGTCTTGCCTCGTTCCGACATTGATGTCATTCTGGGTATGGATTGGCTTGTCAAGTACAAGGCTAAGATTGATTGTCCGACCAGATCCGTGAAGTTGACACATGATTCAGGCGCAGAAGTCTTGTACACTTGTGGCTCAATGGCAGAAGCACCACAGTTGTACGCCTTGAAGGCAGGAGTTGCACCTTTGTTCAAAGAAGTAAAAGTTGTCTGTGAGTTCCCAGACGTCTTTCCAGAGGAGTTGACAGGAATTCCCCCAGTTCGAGATATTGAGTTTGTTATTGAGCTAGAGCCTGGTACCCAGCCGATTTCTCGGCATCCGTACAAGATGTGTTCAAAGGAGTTGATTGAGCTCAAGAAGCAATTGACAGAGTTGGAGGCAGGCGGTTTTATCCGCGCGAGCACTTCCCCTTGGGGTGCACCAGCTTTGTTTTTCCAGAAGAAGGATGGGACTAGCCGCTTGTTCCAGGACTATCGCGGTATAAACAAGAAGACCATCAAGAATAAATACCCTCTACCCCGCATCAATGATCTGTTCGAACAGTTGAGTGGGGAAAAGGTGTTTTCCAAGCTTGACTTGAGGATGGGGTATCATCAAATCCGTGTTCGTGAAGAGGACATTCCCAAGACCGCGTTCAACACACGTTATGGGTTGTATGAGTTCATAGTCATGACTTTCGGGTTCTCGAATGCCCCTCCAACATTCATGAGAGCTATGAACTATTTGTTCCAAGAATGGCTTGATGAGTTTGTGATCCTCTACCTCGACGACATTCTTGTCTATTCCAAGTCAGAGGCTGAACATGAGGAACATCTGCGCCTGGTGCTGCAGAAGCTGAGAGAGCACCGGTACTACGCCAAGTTCTCCAAGTGTGAGTTATGGCTGGAGAAGGTCAATTTTCTGGGCGATGTTATTTCCGCTGAAGGAATTGCGGTTGATCCAGAGCGAGTCCGCACTATTCAAGAGTGGGCTCCGCCGAAGAATGTGAAGCAGCTAAGGAGTTTTCTCGGCCTCGCCAGCTATTGCAGGAGGTTTGTGCAGAATTTCTCCAAAATAGCAAAGCCAATGACTGAGTTGTTGTGCAAAGGTAAATGGTACACTTGGTCACCATCTTGCTAGTGAGCCTTCGAGGAGTTGAAAGAGAGGTTGACCACAGCTCCAATTCTCACACCGCCAGATGAGTCACAGCCTTTTTAGGTGTTTTGTGATGCCTCATTGCAAGGTCTAGGAAGAGTTTTGAAGCAAGGCAGGAATATTGTGGCTTATACCTCACGGCAGTTGAAGACGAGCGAGAGAAATTATCCCATGCACGACATGGAGCTTGCAGCAGTTGTGCACCCTTTGATCACTTGGCGACACCTCCTCTTAGGGAGGAAGGTGGATGTGTTCACCGACCACAAGAGTCTGAAGTACTTGTTCACTCAGCCAAATCTGAACTTGAGGCAGAGAAGATGGCTTGAAACTATTACTGAGTACAAAGTTGATATTCAGTACACGCCTGGGAAGGCGAATGTCATGGCTGATGCGCTGAGCCGCAAGGGCGATTGCAATAATATCCAAGTGCAGAAGATCCAGCCTGATTTGAGTGAGTCCTTTCGAAGGCTCAATCTCGAGCTAGTTCCAGTAGGCTACCTTGCCAACATTGTGGTAGATCCCACTATCCATGAGAGGATCCGTGAAGCTCAGTCTGGCAGCTCAATGATACAAAAGATCAAACAGGGTATTGCCGCCTCAGTTCCAAAGTATGGTTGCTTTTCAGTGCATAATGACGGCACCGTGTTGTTCGAAGAGCGAGTTGTTGTTACCAAGGAGGGAGATCTCAGAGAGGTCATCATTAAGGAAGCCCATGATTCCAAGATGTCTATTCACCCTGGCAATACAAAGATGTATCAAGATCTCAAGCAAAGCTTTCGGTGGACTCGTATGAAGCTGGATGTTGCCCGTTATGTGTCTCAGTGTGATGTGTGCACGAGAGTGAAGGCACAACACCAGAATCCTGCAGGGTTGCTTCAGCCACTTGAGATTCCGGAGTGGAAATGGGATCACGTAGAGATGGATTTTATCACAGGCTTCCCCTTGTCGCAGAAGAACAATGCCTTCTTTGTTGTCATTGATAATATTTTTCCAAAGTTGCCCACTTCTTTCCAGTGAAGGACTCCATTTCAGCAGCTCAGTTGGCGGATCTGTACCCCGCAAGAGTTGTATCTTTGCATGGCATTACCAAGAAGATCAGTTCCGATAGAGGAAGCATTTTCACCTCTAAGTTCTGGAAGGCCTTTCAAAAGGCGATTGATACGACAGTGTTGTTCAGTACCTCTTATGACCCTTAGAAAAGTGGGCAAGTCGAGCGCGTGAACCAAATCCTCGAGGACATGCTTCGATCATGAGTCATATCCTTTGGCATCAAGTGGGAAGAGTGCTTGCCGTATGCTGACTTCTCTTACAACAACAGCTATCAGGCAAGTCTGCAGGCAGCACCGTTTGAAGTCTTGTATGGACGCAAGTGCAGGACACCTTTGAAATGGTCCGAGACAGGTGAGAGGAAGTTGTTCGGTCCAGATGTGATCCAGGAGGCAGAGGGCAGAGTGAAGATTGTCCCAGAGCACCTAAAGGCAGCACCGTTTGAAGTCTTGTATGGCCGCAAGTGTAGGACACCTTTGAACTGGTCCGAGACAGGTGAGAGGCAGTTGTTCGGTCCAGATGTGATCCAGGAGGCAGAGGACAGAGTGAAAATTGTCCGAGAGCACCTAAAGGCAGCACAGTCTAGGCAGAAGGCCTATTATGACAAGAGGCACCGTGGTGTGGCTTTTCAAGTTGGTGATTGGGCGTACCTGAGAGTGTCTCCATTGAGGGGAACTCACCGCTTTGGCATCAAAGGAAAGCTCGCTCCAAGATTTTTTGGACCTTTCCGCATCCTTGAGACTAGAGGACCTCTTGCCTTTCGGCTCGAGCTTCCAGAGAGTCTGTCCATGGTGCATGATGTGTTCCATGTGTCCCAGCTAAAGCAGTTCTTCAAGCAGCCAGAGCAGGTTGTTAACTTGGGCGAGATACAGCTAAGTGCGGACCTTTCCTACTCAGAGCGTCCAGTCCTTGTTCTTGAGACGTCCGAGCGCAAGACTCACAACAAGACCTTCAAGTTCATGAAGGTCTAGTGGGCACATCATTCGGAGAAGGAAGCAACGTGGGAGCGTGAAGATCATCTCCGTTCCGAGTATCCAGAGTTGTTTCGGGCTTAGATCTCGGGACGAGATCCTGTGTTGGTGGGGGAGTGCTGTAACAGCCCATGTGCAATAAATAGAAATCATCATGATATTGTACTTTGTCTGTTGACTTTGTAACTTGGCATGATGCTAAAGATTATAATTTCATGTGATGATTTAATTTGCCAACAAGATTGGAGCTCATTTGAATCGCTTTTGATTTCAATCAAAATGGTTCAAGAAGGGTATTTGAGGAATTTTCCATGTTGCGTGCATACTCCCCTTGACCCCAGACTTGGCATAGCCAATTCTTTCCCCTTCCCAAGCTTTTCAAAAGTCTTGCAACATTTTTTCCAACTCTAAAAATGTGGGCCACAGTTCAATGTGGTTTGAATTTTCAAAATGCTCCCACATTTTTAGTTGCTCAAAATATGGTCAAACCAATTTTAGAAATTAGAGAATATATCAAGGATCATTTTGCATATTTTTGTGTGATTTATTTCCTTACGGTTATTCCTGGAAAACTCCCCAAGTGCTTTCTGTTTTGTTAAATAGAAAATAGCCGGGGATCTCTTTTCTTTCCTTTTTCCTCCTTTTTCCTTCAAGCCCAACCCACCTGGGCCTTGATACGTCCCAAACGTATCTATAATTTCTGCTTGTGCCATGCATGTTTTTTGTGACTTTGCCATGTTTTACATACACTTCCATACACTTTTGATCATATTTGGACTAACTTATTAACTCAGTGCACCCAGTTGCCAGTTCCTGTTTTCTGCTGTTTTTGTATTTCAGGTTTTCCAGCCATTAAAAGTGCTCCAAAAATTCCGGAAAAATTATATAAAAAATCAGCGTCCCGGAAGCTTCCGGAATCACCAAGGAAGGAAGGGAGGGCCACCACCAGGCAGCCAGGAGGGTGCCTGGCGCGGCCCAGCCCTAGGCCGCGCCACCTGCCCTTCTGACTGCCTCGTCGCCCCTCTCGGTGCCCCCTTTGGCCCCTATTTTTACCCCCACGGAGGAAACCCTGATTCCGGACCCCTTTCCTCCATAAGCAATTCCGATCTCCGCCACCATCGCCATCAAGTTTCGAGGGGACAGAATTCCTGTGCCGGCACCCTGTCTGGACGGGGAAGTGCGCCCGGATTCATCTCCATCGACGTTGCTTCCTCCCTCCATGAAGCGGGAGTAATTCCTCCTCGGGGCTGAGGTTACTACCAGTAGCTATGTTTTCTTCTCTCTCTCCCATGATGTGATCTTCGTTGTGATCATAGGCTATGTTAATCTAGGGTGATCCCATGATATTTCCCCTTCCTCTATGTATTGGATTGATGTACTCAATTGATCTTATCTAGTATAATCCCCGAGACCATGGTGACAGCGGTCTATTGGACATGGGTTAGAAGAATATTATCATGAGTGATTTCCTCTTTTGTGTGTTGATTGAAGATTAAGAGTCTCTTGGTGCTTGTCTTTGACTATCCTTGAGATATGTTGTGGTGATTGTGGTACTCTCTTTGGATGGCTGCGGTGACATTGGGAAATCCATAGATTGAGAACTACGAACTCTGAGGTGTTCTTTTCTAGCCCTACATAATTCTCTTCCTCTCTTGACCACAAAGGATTGACTTCCGAGTGCGTCTTCATTGCATGTTTTATGGGAAATATCATGTGATTAGACTATGTTAATGTTGTTGGGAGTTGCCACTAGTGATAGTATGAAGCCTAGGCCTTGTTTCCATTATTGTTACACCGTTTTCACTCACTTTTGTCACATGTTTGCTTGCTGCAATTTTTTATAACAGATTTATATTACCTTGCTTTGCCACACCTATCACTCGTATTTTACCATCTCTTCGCCGAACTAGTGCACCTACACAACTCCTAGTTGTATTAGGTGTGTTGGGGACACAAGAGACTTCTTGTATCTTAATTGCAGGGTTGCTTGAGAGAGACCATCTTCAACCTCTACTTCCCTAAGTTCGATAAAACTTAGGTCATCCACTTGAGGGAAAATGCTGCTGTCCTACAAACCTCTGCGCTTGGAGGCCCAACATAGTCTACAAGAATAGAAGCGTGCGTAGACATCAGGCCTCTTTCCCTGCAGCCCATCTGGACCCAGCCAGCGAAGCGGTAAGCGGGAGCTGTCTTGGCTGCCCGATCTCCATCCCACGCTTCTCCTTCGTCGCCTTTCCACGCTGGAGAGGTCCCCGCCGGGCTCCCTCTCACAGCCGGCCGGAGCGTCGACGTTGATGTTGCCGACGTGGATAGGAGGGCTCCCTGCTATTTAACCCGAGCTCCCGAGCCCCCCAGGACCCCTAGGGTTCGCTTCCTCCCAGCAGTTCCTCCTCGCTGCCGCCGGGGTGGTTTCCCCTCTCCGTTTCTGTCCCGCCTTGCTCCGGTGAGCCCCTCTGCAATTCGCCACCGTCCCGCCGTGTTCTTGACCAAGCGCTCGTCTGCACGGACCTCAAGCTCACCTCACTTCGTTTCTGTGTCCTGATCGGAGCCCGGTGGAGCGAGACGACCCCGTAGCAGAGCAGGCCGCCGCGGACCTCTTCGTCCCCGGCGACGGCCACAGACCCCTTCCTCATCTACGGCTAGGATGGGACGCACGTTGCGACCCACAAGGTGAGCTGATTCCCGTGCATTTTCGCGTAGCTCCGCGTAGCAGTCTGTCCACGGTAGCAGTAGCGGATTCGCCGCGTTTGAACGTCGCCGGCAGGCAATTCGAGCACACCGTGCCATGGCATGCCTCTGGTGCTCTCTCGCGTGCTCCTAGAGCGTCCAGAGCGTGCCTTTGGCCCTCAAGGACCCGCCTTCTAGTGTGTAGTGAAGTTTGGCCGCCCACGTCTGAATTTGCCTGCCACAGTAAAGCTGCGCCGCCGCTGTTTCAGTTGAAGCTGGCCACCGGTCCGGTGAGATTCTAGCCACGGCAGGGGCACCCACGGGTTCGTGGTTATGCCCTCTAGGAGCTGGAAGTAACCCCATGGCCAGTGGGGCCGTGAACTCAACGCGCGTATCATTCAAAATTTGGGCTTTTGCTTCTGTCAGTCTGAAGTTCAGAGCCGCTCGCCGCCGTGCTGTTCCCGTGAGGTTTGCGAGGAGATGGAGAGGAGTTAGAGGCCATGGCGAGCACCCCTGTGTAGAGCAAGATGCCCTCTCTGGTTTTCCTCATGGCGTGGTGGCCAGAGCACGCCTGTGCGCGATGCGAGGTTCATCGCAGTTGCGCGTCGTGACGGGTTCAGACGACTGCAAGTGTTGGAAGTTCAAATAACAGGGGTAGTCTGAAGCTTACCTAGGCTGCAGCTCGTTTCGTTTCAAAAACGATTCGTAGCGCGGTGGTAGGGGGCTGTGGAGTAACGCAGCGCAGCGTGGGTTCGAATCCCAGCCCGACGCCCCCATTTTTTTGCAATTTGCGGTGGCTGACCATCGGCCCCCACCTGGCAGTGGCGCGAAGCCTAGTGGGCTGGCCCAGATGGCAAGGAGAAGAGATGGGCCGGTTGGCCGAATCCAGCCCAGTGGGGCTGAGCCCTTTCTTTTTTTTCCTTTTTCTTTTCCTTTTCTTTTCTGTTTAAATTCAATTTGAGTTTGAATTCAAATTCAAAATGAATTTGAACCTTGGAGCTCCTTCACTTCAAATGTGGCATCCCATATATGAATTTGGGGTAATTTTTCCCAATGATCACAATGGTGAGGTTCATTTTTTCATCTTGCCCCTCTAAATTTTGGAGTAGTGGTAATTTTGCACATAAGCCCCTCACTTCTTTTGTATTTGCAAAGTGTTTTGCAAATTCAAAGTGTGACATGCCATGTATTGTTTTGGGGTAGAAAAATGCAAGGATTCAAATGGTGATGTCCATTTGATTTTTTGTGCAACTCAATGGACATGTTGTGATCACCTACACCATTTCAAAACCTTGCCTTCCTTGCTTTGCATTCTTTTCAACTTCAGTGCATGTTGAAATTTTGTTCATCTTATCAGGTCAAGTTCTGTTCCATGTTGTCTTCAATAGTTCCAATCTTAGATCAGCCCCTAGCATATTGTCATATGCAATGTGGCTGGATCCTTTTCTTCTGTTGTACCTTCCCAGTGTCAATTTCACCGACACTTATCTCCGTCTCCGGAATCGATAGTTATTTCACGATGTTTATTAATGTTAATTGTTGTTGTTGTTGTTTCATGCCATGTTGCCATGCTACTTACACAAAAATTAAGGCTAATACGAGAGCCGTTCAACATAACTAAATTGCATATGAAGTTGTTGACGTATCGTCACCACCTTCGTTTAAATCTGACTAGATAGGGTCACATCATGTCAATTAAACTTGATTCATACCATCTTGCCTGTGCATTGCACCCATTGCTTACTTGTGTGCCTTTCCTTGCCGGTACCTTACGTTAGCACCTGAGATTGCCGAGGAGACTTACGTGGAGGTTTCCGACACTGAGCCCGAGGACCCTGCTACGTCTACTCCGTCGACCGATTACCCAGGCAAGGGGAAGATTTATACCATTACTTGATACCTTTCTGCCTACCTGCCTAGCTGTAGTCTAGAACGATTGTTTGAACCTAGCCACCTTTCTTATGCCACAATCAAAAACTAAACAGCCATGATCCCCACATCCCAGCAAAACATTGTATTGCTCAGTTACCGCTGCTCAGCCATTGCTTAGTATGAGTAGGGAAAACTTGCTGCTTTACCCTATACTATGGTTGGGATATCATGTTATTAAAGAAGTTGGTTGATATTTATTATTGTGATGTTAATATATATTTGACGAAGGATGGCTGACCGGGTTCTTCCCACCAGCTGTTTTGTTCCATTTGAGTCACCTAGGTCCCGAGTTCCGGGTATTGTGTTTCTTGACGAGCGTGCCTAATCGTGTGTGGGGTTCTATGGAGCCCCCTTGTCTTACCTACCTAGCTTCGTACAATTCTAGTGGTGGCCCGGGCTGATTTACATTTGCAACGTGTGTGTGCTGGTGGTACCCCAGTTGTTTACAAACCACCCTCGGCCAGGAGGACATGTTCCTTGGCTGGCCCAACTTGACCGGCTAAGGACCCGGTCTCATATGAGAATTTAACCGCCTATCCAAACCCGAGTCATACGGTAGAGGCCGATTCGAGAGCGTGGTCAGCTTTTGAGTTGGGTGTCGACTCACCGGGGGCCAGCCAGAGTTGTGCGTTGTTAGTTAGAGGGACTCTGACGTTCCGGAGTTTCAGGCGTTTACCTATCCAAGTGGAAACGGGGCGTACATGCGAAGCCTACGATGGGCAGTTGGTACACCCCTGCAGGGTTAAATATTTTCGAAAAGTCGTGTCTGCGGTTATGGACGACTTGAGACCTACTCCATGTTCATAGAATAACATCAATTTGAATCATAATTAAAACTTGCCTACCGTGTGAGTGCCTTGGTTGCTTTTCTTTGTCCAGGGGGACCGAGAGAGGATCCAGGTTGTGTTATGTTTGACGTAAGTAGGTGAATAGAAGAATTATGACACGATGTCACGTGCATTATTGGATCTTATCTCTACTCTAATAGAACGATAGCCACAATATATGCTAGTGCGGCTGCAACCTTTACTTCTACCTTGTCTTACCGTAGGAAGTTAGTTATCTTGTAATGATATAATCTCACCCCTGTTTTCCTTTTGTGCCTTTATTGTTTTGCCTGATCGGCCGATGCAGTTGACTACTACCTCGAACCGAGCACCGGAAGATACTTCATGGAGGTTCCCCCGGAGGACGACGATGAGGATGACTTCGTTCAGTAGATCCTATAGTTGGGTTCCGACGATCCGTAGGTGGACTTGCTTATGTGTAGCCCTCTCTAGGGCCATTTGGATTTTGACCGTACTCAGTCGTGTTTGTCTTCCGCTTGTTGCATGATGTACTGTCAGGTCTATGGACCTCTGAGATAATGTAATAAATACCAGTGGCGATGTATGCCCTGGACTCTATATATTTATGTCTTAGTGTAAAGTTCATTGTTATTATACCTGTTGTCGAGAATCCGGCAGCGACACGAGTGCGAGTGTCGTGAGTCGGTGGCCTTTTATGCGCTACTAACTTGAGAGGGACGCGAAAGCGACTAACTTGAGTTAGCACCGCATCGGGGGCCTTACAGCTAGCGAGGCTAGCCGCCCAGTGGCCATGCCTACACCGGGCGAGAGCGCCCTGGAGTTCCGCACCCCGCGCCCCCCTCCGCGAGCTCTTCCCCGCCTCCCCTCGCCGGCGGCAACGCCCGCCGTGGCGCTCCTCTGCCTCGGCGGGAGCTCGAAGACAGAACAGGGGAGGACAGAGAAGCCGCACGGGCCCGCATGGCAGTGACCGCACCGGGGTCCCGAGCCACTGACGCCTGGGCCCCGCATGTCAGGTTGAGTGGAGGCGTAATTCTTAAAGTACGCTTACTGACTCCGAAAGCGTGTTTACCACCGCTTCGGCACAAAGTACGTTTTCCGTTAATGAAAGTGTAATCCAGATAAGTACGCTTCCCTCGCAGGAAAGCGTATTTGTGCCTCTGCCAGAAATCCTTAAGTCGCGGACGTTCACCAGTTAAGACAAAAATGGACAACCCTTGTTTATTCTTTGTCTAAAGAACAAACGACCGTATATTTTTGCTCGGAACTCCGATTCAGGTGATTCCAAAGCCCAGATTCTCCGTTCGTCGAGCCTTTCCAATGGTGCCACTTTCATAATGTTTGCACATTGTGAAATGACCATTTTGCCCTTCTCCCTCCAGAACCTTTCCGACGAACCTCTCTGCGGTGTTGTCGCACCGTTCCACCGATTCTTTCCGCGAGACGATCACACTTCCTCTGAGTGCATTCATCGACCCTTCCTAGGCAAGCCAGCCATCTGATATATGCTCTAAAGCATTTGATCTGTGTTATTCTTGTGTGCTTAATTAATGAATATGAATATGCTTGCATTTGTTGTGCGGTGGGTGACCGTGACGGACCTTTGCTTGCCTTTTCTTCGATGATGGCACCACGCCTGGTTCTGAGCTGATTCTTGTGTCGGCCGTCTGGGGTGGCATGCCTACTTTGTATTTATCTTTTCAACAACCGCCCCGTGTTCTGAGTTGATTTCTCGGCCGTCTCGGGCAGTTGTTGAGTTTCTTTCCGCAGTGGTGACCCCATGCTCTGAGCTGAGCTAATCTTTGGCCGTCTTGGGGGACCACCGCATTATTTTTATCGACCCTGTCTCATGCTATGAGCTGCTTTTCGGCCGTCTTGAGCAGTGGTTGAGTTATTCCGGTAACGTCCCAGATCTGCGTTGTAAAGACCGTTCTGGTGGCCGCTGGTTTATTTGCTGGTTTCGTGCAAGGGTTTAGATTGTCACCGATCGCTATTAATACTTTTGAAGATATGAACTTTCCATTTAAATATTGCTTCACTAATGACTTGCATATGCTATGTTATGGAGATATGTTGTTACCGTTATGCTTTACAGTTGCTTTCATCGTAGATGATCATTATTCTTGTTTATGTTGTTCATATCATGTTCATGCCAGCACCCTGTTCGTGTTGATCACATCCATGCTTAAGTGTTGTACCTACGTATATATCATGCCTTGCCTTGTTCGTATTATGCCATGCTAATTTTTGCACATGCTTGATGGTAGTATTATGTTCATGCCATGTTTCTATGTACCTTTCTTGTGCAAGAACTAATCATGGGAATCTAATGAACTTAATAACCGTTGACCAAGTGCCACCGAACCATGCTTTATCCGTGCAGCCACATTTGTCTGTATGGGCGGGCCTTAACTTGGGCTATCGTTGTGCCTTCTACGGGTATCACCAAAGAGGGGGGGGGGGTTATGCACGCACGCTACCATGATCAGGGAGGTGGTGATAATCTCGACATCCAGAGTTATTTACCTGGGGCTCCCAGAGGAGGACAAAGTTTATGGACCACGTGTTAGTCAGGGCCATGTGATGGTCAGTGTCGGAAGGACACAGGGATACCGAAGACAGTGTGTCGGTGATGGTCAGTGTCGGAAGGACACAGGGATACCGAAGACAGTGTGTCAGTGGGTAACGTGCACAAACTCTGTAGAGTCACAAATCTATTCGAATAGCCGCGTCCTCGGTCATGGGACACAGTTCGTACTAGGTCACACAATGGTCAACACAAGCCGTTTTAATAATAATGATGATGAATTGCTAGCCAGGCGATGACCGGATTGGTTGGGTGGTAACAGAAGGACACCTAACCCGTAGAACGGTCGTGCGACGACCCGTTGATGTGGCTGGTCAGGCGATGACCGGATTAGTTGGGTGGTAACATAAGGACACCTAACCCGTTGAATAGCCGTGCGACGACCCGTTGATGTTGCTGGTCATGCGATGACCCGCGACCCGGTTGTCGAGTCTGCAAGGACTCCGAGGTAAGCCGTATGATTACGCAGTGATCATACGGGGTCCATGTGACCTTAAACGATGATTTTCCTTGCATTAGTTATAATCTTGTAGTATGCTCACCATCATGTTAATGCTGTTTGAACTGTTATACCACGAGAACTAATAATGACTAATGCATGCTTGAGTGCCATGGATTGATTTTCTTGGTGTATATGTTACTTGGTTGGTTTGCTTGCGAGTACATTCAAACGTACTCACATGGCTTTCATCCCTGGCTATTCGCGTAGCCAGATTTTCAGGTTTGCCTAAGGATCCGCTTTCCCTAGGAGGAGTCGAAGCGTTCGCGAGCTAGGAGAGTAACCCAGTCAGATCCCTATGGATTGGAGCCGCTCCAAGTCCGTGCTGCCGTAGATTATATATATTCCGCTTCCCCCATCTCTGTAAGGAACCATCTATGGTTGTAACATGTTGATTCAAGCCTCTTTGGCTAATGAATCCCTCTATAGTTGTGCTTATGTTCTTGGTACATGTTGTAAGCGCGCACACCAGAGTGATTCCTGGGCTGGTGTGTGGGCGACACTCGTCTGTGTACAGGGGTATTCAGGCGGGGTGTCACACATTACCAAGTTTTGAACATTTTTTAAATTCAAAATATTTGAATTCAAATTCAAATAGGGGTATTATTAAATTTCCAATGCCTTGGAGTTTTCAATCTGAGAACCCAAAATATGGCACTGATCCTGAAACATGTGCACAAATTCTACAACAAACAGGACATACCATGGGTCAAACTTATTTGGAGAGCTTACTATAATGAGGGACATGCACCACATTCAAAAGGAAACTGTGGATCGTTCTTGTGGAAGGACTGTCTAAGCTTATATGATACCTACCGAGAACTGAGAAAAATCAACATTGGTAAAGGTGACATTGTTATATTATGGAAAGATAAATGGATGGCACAATGCTTACAAAAAAAATATCCTGAACTTCATTCATTTGCTAAGGATGACATGATATCTGTATATAATGCCTATAGAAGGGGAGAACACTCTGACCTATTAAATCTTCCTCTATCCATCGTTGCCCATCAGTAGTTCAGAGAACTTTCCGACACTCTACATGACAACAATGATAATAAGAATGATGATACCTGGACTCCCATACAAGGCAGCAGCAAATTCACTACCAAATGGGATTACAATATGATGGCTGGAAATAACAGAGAACCAATGATTATGACATGGATTTTGAAATCATGTACCATGCCTAAACTAAAGTTCTTCTGCTGGCTTTTATTCAATGACAGATTGATCACCTGTGACCTACTAAGCAGAAAAAATTATGAATTGGAGGATACACATTGTGTACTATGCAATGAAGGCATATATGAAGACATAACTCACCTATTCTTTGGTTGCTCATACAACAGAGGCATTTGGTGGCATATAAACATGGAATGGAACACTGATCTGAACTTCCAAGAAATGATTATTGAAGCACACAACAGAGGACAACATAACATTTTCATGGAGATCTTGATCACCGGATACTGGAGCATATGGATACAAAGGAACAATCTTATATTTGAACAACTGGATACTACAATTAATGAAGGCATCAGATTCTTCAAGGAGATATTCAAAGAAAATATGATCAGGGCTACGCCTAGTATCAAAGAATCTATGCAAACTTGATTCCCCACTGTATTTATGGTCAATTTTTTTCCAATGCCTATATGGAGTTTTAAAAAAAACAGAGAGCATGGGATTGAATCCCTTTCACTTGATATGTGATCAACCTCATTTGTGGAACTTTTAAAAAAGTTCAAATGATTTTTGGAAGCTACTTTTAAAATGGTCAATTGAATTATTTTGTTTGGGAGGGTTTCCTTCTCCAATTTCAAATTCTTTTGAAATTTTGACATGATGCAAGTGAAATGCTAAACCTAGCACATACCTAACTTGGGGTTGTGACAACTCGCCCCCACTCAAGAGAATCTCGCCCCGAGATTCAGAAGTCATCGGGAGGAAGGTGGGGTACTCGGCACGGAGACGGTCTTCTCTTTCCCATGTGGCTTCTTTCTCGGAGTGATGTGACCATTGCACTTTCAGAAACTTGATCTTCTGATGGCGAGTGATACGCTCTGCTGAATCAAGAATACAGATGGGGTACTCTCGACAATAAAGGTCATCTTGGAGATCAAGCGTTTCATGGTCGACTTCGCGGATGGGGTCCTTGACGCAACGCCTGAGTAGTGACACATGGAATACATCATGTACTTGGGAAAGGTGCGGGGGTAGTTCAAGTTGGTAGGCAACTTCTCCACGTTTAGAAAGAATGCAGAAAGGTCCAATGTAACGTGAGGCCAACTTGCCTTTGATACCGAATCATTGGGTTCCCTTCAGAGGAGTAACCCGAAGGTAAGCCTTCTCATCTAGATTGTAGCTCTCTTGCCTATGATGACGATCATAATAGCTTTTCTAACGAGACTGGGCTGCTTTCAATTGATCACGAACAATGCGAACATGCTCTTCTACTTCCTTGATGATTTCCGGTCTAAATAATTGTCTTTCACCGGTTTCTAACCAGTTTAAGGGTGTTCGACATTTCGTCCATAGAGGAATTCAAAAGGAGCCATGTTCAGACTATATTGGAAACTATTGTTATAAGAAAATTTGGCGAATGGAAGAGACTTCTCCCAATTCTTTCTGAAAGAGATAACACAAGCTCTAAGCATGTCTTCGAGAATTTGGTTAACTCTTTCAACTTGACCGTTAGACTGGGGATGAAATTTTGTACTAAAGAGAGATGACTTCCCATAGCATACTGAAAACTTCCCCTGAATCTAGAGGTGAAAATGCTACCACGATCAGAATTAATTTACAAAGGAAGACCATGAAGAGACACAATCCTAGAGACATACAAGTCCGCTAACTGGCTAGCAGTTATAGACTCGCGAACGGGAAGGAAGTGGGAAACTTTGGAAAGTCTATCAATGACAACAAAGATGGCATCATTTCCTTTCTGGGTTTTTGGAAAGCCAGTGATGAAATCCATACTGGCTTTGCCCCATTTCCACTTGGGAATAGGAAATGGTTGAAGAGTACCAACAGGTCTTTGATGTTCGGCCTTAATGTGACGAAAAACATCACATTCCGCTACATAACGAGCAATGTCTCGCTTCATCCTAGTCCACCAAAATCTCTGGCGTAGATCTCGATACATATTTGTGCTACTGGGATGAATAGAGAGGGGAGTGTCATGGGCTTCTTGAAGAATTAGTTGCCTTAGATCCCTATCGTATGTACTACCAAACGATTTTCAAAGAATACCTTTCCTTTTATATCTGTGGAGAAACATTTAGCAACTCCGCTAGCAATGTTCTCCTTGATCCGGCGAACACCTCGTGCACGCCTTAGGGCAACTATGATTTGATCCTCAATGGTTGGTTTCAGCACCAAGGTAGATAGGAAGCCATGAGGAGCAATTTCAAGATTGATCTTTCGAAATTCCTCATGAAGAAGTGGTTGATACTATTGTAACATGAGGTTGTTACAATACGACTTATGACTTAGTGCATCAGCCATGACATTGGCTTTGCCCGGGGTGAAAGAAATTCCTAAGTCATAATCTTTTATCAACTCTATCCAGCGTCTTTGCCTGAAATTAATATCTGGCTGGGTGAATATGTATTTGAGGATTTGGTGGTAGGAATATATCTCACAACGATTAGCAAAGAGGTAATGTCGCCAAGTCTTCAAGGCATGAACTACGGCAGCGAGTTCAAGATCATGGGTAGGGTAATTCTCTTCATGTGGACACGACGGGCGTGAAGCGTATGCTTCCACATGTTGATCTTGCATAAGTATGCATCCTAACCCTTGCCGTGAAGCGTCACAATAGATCTCGAAATCCCTGTTTGTGTCTGGAGGCGCAAGTACGGGTGCAGAAGTTAACCTTCTTTTTAGCTCTTGAAAGATTTCCTTGCACTTGGGGGTCCATTCGAATTTCTTATTTTTCTTGACGAGTTCAGTTAGAGGTTTTGCAACTTTAGAGAAGTTCTCAACGTAGCGGCGACAATAGCTTGCTAAGCCAAGAAACTCCTAACTTGCTTAACCGATTTAGGTGGAGTCCAATCAAGGATGGTGTAAGGCCCGATATGCGGTACTGTTCCAGATATAAATGTTTCCATCCAGATCCGTGGACGAAGTACATATCGGTCCCACTGCGACATATGACAATGCCATATACCCCGGATTTCCAACATGATATCACAACATTACAGATAGAAGGATACAACATCTCATACAATCGGCATACAACTGCCTTAAGTACAATACATCAGCGGAAGATATATGTCTGAGTACAGACTACAATCAAATTCCTAGTGGCAAAGAGAACTTCATCGATCCCCATAACCACACGGGTCCAGGCCCTCCGCCGGGATCCGCCTAACTATTCGTCGTCCAGTCTCCACGTGAAACGTCGATCACCATACCTGTTGTCGATCAAGAACCCTGAAAATAATTTGGGGGTAGTATAATTTGTACAGAAGTACTCATCATCCAATTGTAGTGGTCAACTGACCCAGCAAGGACTTCATCACTCGTCATTCTAGCACAACTAGTAGTTTATAGTAAGGATGGGGTAAGTAGTGAGGTTGCTGCCGCACTAGCATTTATGAAGTGGCTAACGATCTAGAGAGTAAGGTAAGAAGCCAAGCATTCCATGAGGAATCGCCTCCAACAAGTCTTGCTATCAACTACTTACGCAAACATAACACCTATCCTATCCTTGTCCTCCTCTTCGCATCCCGACGAAGAAGAAGCAATCAAGGCACACACACACGTTGATCAAGTTATATTAAGATTATCTCAGTTGTTGTTGTTGTGGTCTATGAACAAGGAGTATGTCTCAAGTCATCCATAACCGTGGACACGGCTTCTCGAAAAGATTTAACCCGGCAGGGGTGTACCAACTGCCCATTACAAGGCTCCGCACGCACGCCCATCTCTCTCAGTTGCTACCCATTATAGGCAACCATTTTATGATTTAGTTCCGAGAGATCCGAAACGATAGGTCCCTTTAACTAACAACGAACAAATCCGGGTGGCCCCCGATAAGTCGACACCCAACTCAAAAGCCGTCCGCGCTCTCAAATCGGTCTCTACCGTATGTCGCAGGTTTGGATAGCCGATTAATCACACATGGGAAACCGGGTCCTCACCGGACAAAGTGGGCCAGCCAAGGAACAAGTCCCCCTTGCCCAGGGTGGTTTGTTAACAACTGGCGGCCGACCAGCACACACACGGTTTCAAATGGTAAATCAGATTTGGCCACCACTAGAAATGTTTGAAGCTAGGTAGGTAAGAAAAGGGGACCCCATAAAACCCCACACGCGGTTAGGCACGCTCAGTCTTAAAACCAATACCCGGAACTCGGGTCCTAGGTGAATCGAATGGAACAAAGCGTCGGGGCGGGATAGCCTAGACCTTCCATCCTTCGTCGAATATAGTCAACATTATAATAATAATCATATCATCAACAACAATATAATAATGTGATGGCCGAAACCAAGGAGTAACAGGGTAACATCGTAGCATCCTAAGCATGATACTAAGCAGGGGCTGAGCAACGAGCAATAGTAACATAGGAGTACATGGTTTGCTGGGAGGGGACATGGCTGTATTGGTTTGAAAGAGGTTGTAAACATTTGGTAGGATCAAACATCGAACCTATCCTAGACTAGCATGCAAACCGCTGGTTGAAATAGAATGGATAATAAGTAATGTATATTCCTTGCCTGATGATAAGTCGGGTTCCGAAGGAGTAGTTGATCGCGAGCTCGCAACGTCTCCGAGAGGTACCCACGGAAGAACACAAGAGGGTAAACACTGGTAGCAATCAACGAGCAAGCACTCTATTACTACGAGGCGAACACGATCAAGCATCAACAAGAAGGCAACACGAGACATCATACCTACAGTCGATAGCGGTTAATAACAGGTTAAGTGGAGTACTCGTCACACACGACGATACCGCACATTTAGAAAGGTTCAAGTTGTTTAGCTACAGGTGATCAACAATGGTTGTTAACATGGCATATCACTCAAGCATGGCATAGCACACAAACATTACAAGAGGTGAAGCATAAATAAACTATCTAATCTAGTCACTTTAAGTGGGGGTAAAACCAATACATGGCAACTATTGCGGGCCCCACGACAAAAATGGAATTTTGTACTGTTTTGCCCTCAACAATATTTTATTATTTTTATTAGCAAGCGAGAGCAGCATAATCACAATGTACACAAAATTCTAGTCAAGTTATGTCGGGACCCGGGGTTAGCGTATGCAAGTCCAGCTAAGACATAGTCATATGGAGAGCCGAGAACCGTACCCACTTTTCTAAGCAGACAAGGCCAAGCACAGAACGTTCTCGGAAAGCATCGTACGTGAGGGGCATCCCATCTAGGCCGGATGATCAACTGAGATGGGTCCTCATCGTCCGCACACAAGTCTAATGATATGGGTGGTGAACTCCCATATTCAAAGACAAGTCCCCTCAACCATACTATCGACTATCTCATAACTCTTACATAGACTTACTCCAGCCCGATCACTTAGTCGGGGTCTAGGGCGGGCTCGATCATACCACAAAGTGTGCACGAGACGGAGTCTCGAGCAATCGCATCGCGATGCCCCAAGCTGCGCACATCTAAGGGCCACTTGGTGTATGAAAGACCGCCAGCCAGATCACAACTAAGGTCTCGAAAACCCATACAAAGACATGCATGTTATAAACATACACGCAGCACACATGCCTTGTATGAACAGTAGGTATCATTGCAATTCTCTACAAACTATACATTTTTATTGATAACTTTTATAGAGTGCACACAGAGATCACAAACATGTGATCCAACATTACAACACAAGCGGAAGCAAATTATATCTGAGTATAGACAAGTTTAACAAATGGCTTAAGAAGCCTTATTTAAACACAAGCCCTCCATGAGGGAACCAGTCGTCTGACTGGGACTAGACTAGCTTGATCTTCAGTCGTCCAGCTCGATGAAGAAGCCACCTTCGGGGTCAGTGGTTTCATCTAAAACATAGATTAAGCAAACGTGAGTACAAAGTCGTACTCAGCAAGACTTACATAGGAGCTATACTACTCATGCACATGTATCAAGGTAAAGGGGGGTGGGGTTTCATTTGCAGAAGTGCCAGCTTTGACTTGGCTAATCCTGAACTACGAGTACCAGACTTTGATATAAGAAGCTTACACGAGTCCACTAATTTCTCCAACCAAGTACACCACTATGGTGCCTCCCTCGACTTCCCCACGAGAAAGCACGCCATAGCACTCACACTTATCTTGGTGTGTTTTAGAAGTATCCAGTTCAAGTTGTCTAATAATCAAGCTAAGCTTTCCAAGCAGTCCATAACCGCGGACGCGGCTATTCGAATAGTTTTGTTAACCCTGCAGGGGTGTACCGCTACAAACACATGACCATCATTTACCGCCTTTGATCTCGACACCATTCAAGGGGTGCCAGCGAGGATACTCACCACAACTATTACCTCATAGCCGATCTAGTCCGAGAAAGCCGCCTACTTGGGTTGGTTACCACTATCATGAACCCGGCCGGTTTACCGAAGTGGACCCAAGTGATGTGTGCGTGGTGCATAAGCCGGTCTCGGATGAGTCGTTCTCTCACTTAGCATCCAGGCCACAAGCCTACCAGAACTCCGAACTATTGCGACATCTGGATATCGAAAGGGATGAGTTAGTAAGTTGAGAGGGGTCAGTGAGCCCAATGTGTGGTTGTACTCTTCATCTTGGATCACCACACAAGAACTCGGACTTAGGGCGGTGTTCAATGAGACAACCCACCGTGTACTCCTACACAGCCTCTCATCATTCACCTTGTATTAGGGTCAATTCACCAACACTTTTCTACCATCATCATCATGATCACTACCATCCCGAGTCACATAACAGTATCATCATGGTATCACTCTAAGCATGCAATAAGAAGTAATATTTCCAGGGGCCACATGATATCTATCAACTCCTACATTTGCTAGGATTGTGGTTTTGTCTACTACTGTGACAAATGATAGGTCATGCAAAGGAATGGGTTCATCTATGCGGTAGAAACGTAGTATGGTAATCATCCTAAAAAATGCATAAGCGAGACATGAGAGGGAAGTGGGATTTTATCGACATGATCAATGGGGGTTTGCTTGCCTTGCTGACGAGGTTCGGGTTCGGGGTCTTCAACGAATGGGGCAGCCTCCTGCTCCGGTTCCACCTTTACTCGACAAAAAACAAGCAAAGTAGCAAAGTAAATACAATGCACAATCACATGATGGAAGGTTGGAACTTGATGTAAATGCTTTGATGTGTGAATAAATTCCATTTAAATGGAGTATATTGCAAACTGAATTGCAAATTCAAACTCCAATTTGAATTCAAACTTAGTCAAGTTATATGTGACATTGTTTGATCAATTTGAATCATCTTCAAAAGTGTATGATATGCCTCTGATGTGTGGTTGAAATATAGCATATTTCCATGGTCCAAGGTGCAAAAGCATTTGAATTGAATTTGAATAAATTCCAAATAAATCAAATGACATATGCTACTGGTCCCATTTTAAAATCAACTCAAACATAGTTGAAAGTTGGATTTTTTGATAGCTTATTTTCTCCTGATCATTTTTCATATATTATTTGTCCAATTTGGAGTTAATATGAATTTTCTATGAATTTTCAAAGTTTGAGCTATTTTCTGGAATTTCTGGAATTTCTTTAATTCAATTTATTTTCTGGAAATTTAATTAATGCGTCATGCTAATGCAAGCATGACATCATCAGGGGTCTGACTGGTGGGCCAACCATGTCAGTGGCAGAGAGATTTAATCCTCTCTGTTTAATTAAGAGAGAGGGGTTAGGGTGCTGGGGCCCAGTAGTCAGCGGGTTAGGGGGGGGATTAGCTTAGTGGCCTCGGGCCCACGGGTCAGTGAGAGAGGGGAGGGGTTAATGCCGACGGCGGCTCTGGACTCGCCGGAGTCTTTCCGGAGTCGAGGGTTTGGGCACGGGGGAGGGATTTGAGGGCACGGACAGGTTGCTGGGGAGCCCGCGCGTCCGTTTAGGCCATCGGGGGTCCAAGTCGTGCACCGTGGTGACGAGGGGGTCATCCGCGGCGACGGCCGAGGCACTGGCCTCGCCGGAATCCAGCTGCGGGGCACGGGAGGCGGTGGGGAGTGAGGAAAAACGACGAGTGGCTCACCCTGAATCGAATGGAGAAGACGACGAGGTCGGGGGTCTTTCGACGGCGACGTATTTGGAGCTTCTCTTCCCGGCGGCCGGCGGCGAAATGTTGAACCTGGCGTCGTCTCCAGTGGCGCTGAGCTTCGATTGGTTCAGTGGCTCGACGTAGACGACGGATGCGGACGTGCTGGACAAGTCGACGGAGCTCTAGGGCCTCAGTCGCCGCGTCGGGGCGTCGCCGTGCTCCGGCTAGGTTACGGGGGCGCCGCTGTTCTTCGTGGGGAGGACGAACCAGAGGGCGAGGATGGAGGGAAAAATGATCTGGGCTTCTCCTGGACACGCGTGGAGGCGAGAAGGAGGCAGGGGCGTGGCTGTGGAGCTGCCACCGCGACGGCCGCGGCATGCCGGGCACACAGCTGTGTGCTCGTGCCCGGGGAAGACGACAGGGGACCCCCCTGGTGGGCTGGGCCGGCTGGGAAGGTGGGCCTCGCCCCTGGGCAACAGGTAAGCTCTCCCCTTTTTCTTAATTCTTTTCTGTTTTCTTTTCTGCCTTTTTGTTTTGCTCTGCTAAAAAAATAGCTAGGCATTTTATTAAATGCTGAAAAATTTTATATGGCCTCATAATAATATAGACTAGCCACTTATAAAGTTTCAACATTTTTAAAATTCAAATAATTTGAACTTTAAATCAAATAGGGGTTTTTGATTAATTCCAAGGCATTGTTTGATTATTTGAAAAATCCATGAGTATGGGGTGCGTCCCACATCACTTGATATGTGATCACACTCATTTATAAGACTTTTCAAAAATCTAACATGAATTTTTGGAGAAGATTTTTATCTGGCCTTTTGAATTAATTCAACTGGGGGGGTTCCTTCTCCCATTTTGCTTTTGATTTTGATTTCAAAGATTTCTTTTGAAAATTTAACATGTTGCAAGTGACTTGCTAACCCTAGCACATTACCTAACAGAGGGTTCTGTAAACTCGCCCCCACTCAACAGAATCTCGTCCCGAGATTCAGAAGTTTGCGGGAGGAAGGAGGGATACTCGGCACTGAGACCGTCTTCTCTTTCCCACGTAGCTTCTTTCTCAGAGTGGTGTGACCATTGCACTTTCAGAAACCTAATCTTCTGACGACGAGTGACACGCTCTACGGAATCAAGAATACGAACGGGGTATTCTCGATAAGAAAGGTCATCTTGGAGATCAAGCGTTTCATGGTCGACTTCGCGGATGGGGTCCTTGAAGCAACGCCTGAGTTGGGACACATGGAATACATCATGTACTCGGGAAAGGTGCGGGGGTAGTTCAAGTTGGTAGGCAACTTCTCCATGTTTAGCAATAATGCGGAAAGGTCCGATGTAACGTGGGGCCAACTTGCCTTTGATACCGAAACGTTGGGTTCCCTTCAGAGGAGTAACCCGAAGGTAAGCCTTGTCATCCAGATTGTAGCTCTCTTGCCTATGATGACGATCATAGTAGCTTTTCTGACGAGACTGGGCTGCTTTCAATTGATCATGAACAATGCGAACTTGCTCTTCTGCTTCCTTGATCATGTCCGGTCCAAAGAATTGTCTTTCACCGGTTTCTGACCAGTTTAAAGGTGTTCGACATCGTCGTCCATAAAGGAGTTCAAAAGGAGCCATGTTCAGACTAGACTGAAAACTATTGTTATAGGCAAATTTGGCGAATGGCAGAGATTTCTCCCAATTCTTTCCGAATGAGATAACACAAGCTCTGAGCATGTCTTCAAGAATCTGGTTAACCCTTTCGACTTGACCGCTAGACTGAGGGTGGAAAGCTGTACTGAAGGAGAGATGAGTTCCCATAGCATTCTGAAAGCTTCCCCAAAATCTAGAGGTGAAAAGGCTACCGCGATCAGAATTGATTTCCAAAGGAACACCGTGAAGGGTTACAATTCTAGAGACGTAGAAGTCCGCTAACTGGCTAGCAGTTATAGACTCGCGAACCGGAAGGAAGTGAGCAACTTTGGAAAGCCTATCTATGACAACGAAGATGGCATTGTTTCCTTTCTGGGTTTTTGGAAAGCCGGTGATGAAGTCCATACCGACTTTGTCCCATTTCCACTCGGGAATAGACAAAGGTTGAAGTGTACCAGCAGGTCTTTGATGTTCTGCCTTAATGGGACGACAAACATCACATTAGGCAACAAATTGAGCAACGTCTCTCTTCATCCTAGTCCACCAAAATCTCTGGCGTATATCTCGGTACAATTTTGTGCTACCGGGATGAATGGAGAGGGGTGTGTCATGGGCTTCTTTGAGGATGAGTTGCCTTAGTTCCCTATTCTTAGGTACTACAAACGATTTCCAAAGAATACCGTTCCCTTGCTATCTGTGGAGAAACATTTAGCAATTCCGCTAGCAATGTTCTCCTTGATCCGGCGAACACCTCGTGCACGCCTTTGGGAAACTATGATTTGATCCTCAAGAGTTGGTTTCGCCACCAAGGTAGAAAGATAGCCATGAGGAACAATCTGAAGGTTGAGCTTGCGAAAGTCCTCATGAAGAAGTGGTTGATACTGTTGTAACATGAGGTTGTTACAATACGACTTACGACTTAGTGCATCAGCCATGACGTTGGCCTTGCCTAGGGTGTAAGAAATTACTACGTCGTAATCTTTTATCAACTCAATCCAGCGTCTTTGCCTGAGATTAAGATCTGGCTGGGTGAAAATGTATTTGACGCTGTGGTGGTCGGAATAGATCTCGCAAAGGTTACCAAGGAGGTAATGTCGCCAAGTTGTTAGGGCATGAACTACGACAGCGAGTTCAAGGTCATGGGTAGGATAGTTTTCTTCATGTGGCCGCAACTGGCGTGAAGCATAAGCTACCACATGTCGATCTTGCAGAAGTATGCATCCTAACCCTTGCCGTGATGCGTCACAATAGATTTCGAAATCCTTTTTGGTGTCTGGAGGTGCAAGTACGGGTGCAGAAGTCAATATTCTTTTTACCTCTTGAAAGCTTTCCTCGCACTTGGGAGTCCATAGGAATTTCTTATCTTTCTTGAGGAGTTCAGTTAGAGGCTTTGCAACTTTAGAAAAGTTCTCGACGAAGCGGCGGCAATAGCTGGCTAGGCCAAGAAAACTCCTAACTTGCTTAACCGATTCAGGTGGAGTCCAGTCAAGGACGGCCTGGACTCTCTCGGGATTCACAGCAATGCCTTTGGCAGAAATCACGTGGCCTAAGTAGGTCACTTCTGGTAGCCAGAATTCACACTTGGAGAATTTAGCATACAGGCGATGCTCTCTAAGTTTCATCAATACCAGCCTTAGGTGTTCGGCATGTTCTTCTTCGTTCTTCGAGTATATAAGGATTTCATCGAGGTAAACCACGACGAACTGGTCCAAATACTCCATGAAGATTCAGTTCATCATGCGTGAAAAAGTGGCAGGGGCATTGGTTAGACCGAAGGACATGACGGTGAACTCGTAAAGACCATAACGAGTAGTGAAAGCCGTCTTGGGAATGTCCTCGCTTCGGATCTTGATTTGATGATAACCTAATCTCAAATCCATCTTGGAGAAGACAGACGATCCAGCAAGTTGATCATAAAGATCATTGATCCTGGGCAGTGGGTACTTGTTCTTTATCGTCGCTAAATTTAGCGGGCGATAGTCTACGCACATCCTTTCTGTTCCATCTTTCTTCGGTACGAACAGAACGGGGCAACCCCATGGCGATGAGCTAGGGCGGATGAAGCCTTTTTCCAACAAAGCTTCCAGTTGGGTTTTAAGCTCAGCTAACTCACGTGGGGCCATTTTGTATGGGCGTCTGGAAATTGGTGCGGTTCCTGGGGCAAGATCCACTATAAACTCTACACATCTATCGGGTGGCATTCCCGGCAGCTCTTCAGGAAAGACATCCGGAAAGTCACGAACCACCGGAATATCTTCAAGTTCGGGAAGGGGAAGTACATTCAAGGAATGCACTTGGGTTCTTGTTCTGGGTGAGGTATAGTTGACGGTCTTGCCTGAAGGGTGGGTGAGTTTCATGGATTTGCCTTTGCAATCCAGGTAGGCATTCTGTCTTGATATCCAATCGATGCCAAGGATGACATCAATATCTGAAGACTTGAGGGCTATGAGTGAAGCAAGGAATACTAAAGCCTCAATTGCAATTTGATTTCCATGGCTTACTCTATTAGTTTGCCATCTTGACCCTGGAGTTTGAATAATCATTGGGGTGGACAATTCAACAAAAGATAACTCATGACGAAGTGCATAACTTTCCGACATGAATGAATGAGATGCTCCTGGGTCGAAAAGAACAGAAGTAGGAACATAATTGACTGGGAGCGTACCAAGAATGACGTCAGTAGTGTCGTCAGTCTCTTCGGCGGCAATCTGGTTCACACGTCCACGAGTGGCGGGAGGAGCGGGTTTGGCGGTGTAGACCTTCTGGGGGGCTTGCCACGACCATTGTTGTTGCCTCTGGCACGGGGTGGAGCATTCTGATGGTGGATCTGGTTCTGGGGACACTCACGAGAGTAGTGGCCTGCCTGACCACACTTGTAACAGGCTCCGAAAACAGTTCGCGGAGCTGGGTTGTTTGGTGGAGCTGGGTGGAACTGAGCTGGTGGACGAGGCGCCACATAGGATGGCCTCGGTGGGTTGTTCTGGCGGAACATATTATTGGGAATCCAGATCTTGCGCTTCTGAGAGCCTGAACTGGATGAGCCATCATCTCTAGGGTGTTTGCGAAAGTCGTTGGGAGTGTTCATGTCCTCTGCCTTGATGGCCTTGTTGACAAGGACCTGGAAGGTGGCAAAGTCATGTAGGTTGAGCTCACAACGGAGTCCAGACTTGAGGCCACGACGAAACCTCTCTTCCTTCTTTGCGTCGGTGGAGACTTCTTCGGTAGCATAACGAGCAAGCCGGTTGAACTCACGACTAAACTCGTCAATAGTCCTTCTGCCTTGGGTGAGGTTGCAGAACTCCTCACGCTTGCGGTCCATAAGACCCTTGGGAATGTGGTGCTCGCGGAAGGAAGTGCAGAATTCATCCCAAGATGCGGGCGGTCCAACGGGACGCATATTCAGAAAGTTCTCCCACCAAGAGCTAGCTGCACCTTCGAGGTGATAGTTGTCATAGCTGACCTTGTTGCCATTTGCAACATGGCATGCTTGGAGCTTCCTCTTGATGCTGCGAAGCCAGTCATCGGCGTCAAGGGGCTCGGTGGAGTAACTGAAAACCGGGGGATGAAGTCGTTCAGGGACACCAACTCATTGCGCTGCTGAGTGGTGTTGCGAGCAATGACTTCCAGCAGGTGGTGAGAGTCTCGGCGGTTCCTCTCAACTTCCATCCGAACCTGAGCCATCGTGGGTGGGGGTGGAAGGTTGCCTTCCTCCTGGTCATTCACACGACCCTTGTTACGACCAATCTGGCCACGGGTTCCTTGAGACATCATGAAGGTGAAAACCAAAGTCAAACAGAGTTGATTGGAAGAATCTAAACAAGGTATTGAAGTACTGGAAGGATTACAGAGCAAAGGAAGTAATCATCTTTGACAACATGGTGATAAAAGCATACAAGCCATATATTCACAAGCTGTCATACAAACCATACATCGTTTTAGTACAAGCACCAAGCTAATACAAACGTGATGAAGATGATACATCCTTCAGAGGCACTCTGACTTCCTATACATTATTTATCTAAGCCTCTGGAACTTAGACCCTTGCGTACAATACACTAAGATACTACTACATCATCACTAAGTAAGACCACAGGCGGTCTCAATCATCTCCATCTCCATAGTAGTCCTCATAAAAGTTACCCGCGTATCCCGGTAGCTGAAGGTGACCATCGGAAAACACGGAGGCCTGTGGACCCTGATATCCATTTGGGAAAGGATGGGGTCTAGGTCCAGCGTAGGGTGGAAGCAAAGGACCACGGGGTGGAAAATTGCCTCCAATCTCGGGCCAAGCAACTCGAGAAGGCATATGAGTCCTCACTGGGTAGATAGCGTCATGCTCAACTGATCCAACGCTCACAAAGGGTGCCAAAAGTGTCAGTGCTCGATACAGAAGAACACGGGTGGCGTGGAGCTCGAAACGGAGAGTGCGTGCATCACGATCTCGATCACTAGCAAACCTAGCAGTCACCTGAAGTGCTGGATCCTCTGCAGAGTGATCTGAGTAGAGTCCGGTGTAATATCCCTCTTCTCCTGGAAGTGCAGCAGGGATATAGCGGAATGAGGTCTCTCTCAGCATAGTGTGCTCCTCTCTCAGCAGGGTAATACATGAATATGCAGCATCCTGCACAGCCATGTTCTCTGTCATGCCAATGCCATGTCCAAAGTGCATAGGCTGAGTGACTCCAACGTGGCGCGGATAGATCCGGACAATGCAGTGGAACTGCGTCTGGTTGAAGTCAAGGAACTGCTCCTCAACGGTGTACTCAGGATACAATCGATATCCCACATGGGACATCATCTCGATCAACGTGGCAGGATGGCCACGCACACCGAGGCACCTGGTCAAACGAACAATCTGCCGAGGGGGAAGATCTGCCATCTAAAACAGAAAGAAGGAGTTTGCAAATGCATCAGATTATGAGATAAACCTGGAATGACTCGGACAATATAACGACTGTAATTGCAAGAAAAATACAATTTCTTACAACATGGAAACATCACTTACATACGATGTAATAAATCAGGAAGCATAACCACTCTAACAAACGGGTCACAACTTTCCTACGGCTACAAGGAAGCAAACAACGAGATGTTCTAATCAGACAGAGGAGAGCCTAGTCCTATCTTCCCGTAGAATAAGATGAGGGCGACTCAGAACTCAGAACGAAGGGGGTAAGGAAAAAAAAGAAGCCTTAAGTTATTCCCTTATATACCCAGAGTAACTATATAACTATAGCAAGCTAGACTCGACTTCGGCCAAGGCTACTAGTCCTACAGTCAGTCCTGCTCTGATACCAAGTCTGTCGGGACCCGGGGTTAGCGTATGCAAGTCTAGCTAAGACATAGTCATATGGAGAGCCGAGAACCGTACCCACTTGTCTAAGCAGACAAGGCCAAGCACAGAACGTTCTCGGAAAGCATCGTACGTGAGGGGCATCCCATCCAGGCCGGATGATCAACTGAGATGGGTCGTCATCGTCCGCACACAAGTCTAATGATATGGGTGGTGAACTCCCATATTCAAAGACAAGTCGCCTCAACCATACTATCGACTATCTCATAACTCTTACATAGACTTACTCCAGCCCGATCACTTAGTCGGGGTCTAGGGCGGGCTCGATCATACCACAAAGTGTGCATGAGACGGAGTCTCGAGCAATCGCATCGCGATGCCCCAAGCTGCGCACATCTAAGGGCCACTTGGTGTATAAAAGACCGCCAGCCAGATCACAACTAAGGTCTCGAAAACCCATACAAAGACATGCATGTTATAAACATACACGCAGCACACATGCGTTGTATGAACAGTAGGTATCATTGCAATTCTCTACAAAGTATACATTTTTATTGATAACTCTTATAGAGTGCACACAGAGATCACAAACATGTGATCCAACATTACAACACAAGCGGAAGCAAATTATGTCTGAGTACAGACAAGATTAACAAATGGCTTAAGAAGCATTATTTAAACACAAGCCCTCCACGAGGGAACCAGTCGTCTGACTGAGACTAGACTAGCTTGATCTTCAGTCGTCCAGCTTGATGAAGAAGCCACCTTCGGGGTCAGTGGTTTCATCTAAAACATAGATTAAGAAAACGTGAGTACAAATTCGTACTCAGCAAGACTTACATAGGAGCTATACTACTCATGCACATGTATCAAGGTATAGGGGGGTGGGGTTTCACTTGCAGAAGTGCCAGCTTTGACTTGGCTAATCCTGAACTACGAGTACCAGACTTTGAGATAAGAAGCGTACACGAGTCCACTACTTTCTCCAACCAAGTACACCACTATGGTGCCTTCCTCGACTTCCGCACGAGAAAGCACGCCATAGCACTCACACTTATCTTGGTGTGTTTTAGAAGTATCCAGTTGAAGTTGTCTAATAATCAAGCTAAGCTTTCCAAGCAGTCCATAACCGCGGACGCGGCTATTCGAATAGTTTTGTTAACCCTGCAGGGGTGTACCGCTACACACACATGACCATCATTTACCACCTTTGATCTCGACACCATTCAAGGGGTGCCAGCGAGGATGCTCACCACAATTGTTACCTCATAGCCGATCTAGTCCGAGAAAGCCGCCTACTTGGGTTGGTTACCACTATCGTGAACCCGGCCGGTTTACCGAAGTGGACCCAAGTGATGTGTGCGTGGTGCATAAGCTGGTCTCGGATGAGCCGTTCTCTCACTTAGCATCCAGGCCACAAGCCTACCAGAACTCCGAACTATTGCGACATCTGGACATCGAAAGGGATGAGTTAGTAAGTTGAGAGGAGTCAGTGAGCCCAATGTGTGGTTGTACTCTTCATCTTGGATCACCACACAAGAACTCGGACTTAGGGCGGTGTTCAACGAGACAACCAACCGTGTACTCCTACACAGCCTCTCATCGTTCACCTTGTATTAGGGTCGATTCACCAACACTTTTCTACCACCATCATCATGATCACTACCATCCCGACTCACATAACAGTATCATCATGGTATCACTCTAAGCATGCAATAAGCAGTTACATTTGCAGGGGCCACATGATATCAATCAACTCCTACATTTGCTAGGATTGTGGTTTTGCCTACTACTGTGACAAATGATAGGTCATGCAAAGGAATGGGTTCATCTATGCGGTAGAAACGTAGCATGGTAATCATCCTAAACAATGCATAAGCGAGACATGAGAGGGAAGTGGGATTTTATCGACATGATCAATGGGGGTTTGCTTGCCTTGCTGACGAGGTTCGGGTTCGGGGTCTTCAACGAAGGGGGCAGCCTCCTTCTCCGGTTCCACCTCTACTCGACAAACAACAAGCAAAGTAGCAAAGTAAATACAATGCACAATCACATGATGGAAGGTTGGAACTTGATGTAAATGCTTTGATGTGTGAAGCAATTCCATTTAAATGGAGTATATTGCAAATTGAATTGCAAATTCAAACTCCAATTTGAATTCAAACTGAGTCAAGTTATATGTGACATTGTTTGATCAATTTGAATCATCTTCAATAGTGTATGATATGCCTCTGATGTGTGGTTGAAATATAGCATATTTCCATGGTCCAAGGTGCAAAAGCATTTGAATTGAATTTGAATAAATTCCAAATAAATCAAATGATATATGCTACTGGTCCCATTTTAAAATCAACTCAAACATAGTTGAAAGTTGGATTTTTGGATAGCTTATTTTCTCCTGATCATTTTTCATATATTATTTGTCCAATTTGGAGTTAATATGAATTTTCTATGAATTTCCAAAGTTTGAGCTATTTTCTGAAATTTCTTTAATTCAATTTAATTTCTGGAAATTTAATTAATGCGTCATGCTGATGCAAGCATGACATCAATAGGGGTCTGACTGGTGGGCCAACCATGTCAGTGGCAGAGAGATTTAATCTTCTCTGTTTAATTAACAGAGAGGGGTTAGGGTGCTGGGGCCCAGTAGTCAGCGGGTTAGGGGGGGATTAGCTTAGTGGCCTCGGGCCCATGGGTCAGTGATAGAGGGGAGGGGTTAATGGCGACGGTGGCTCTGGACTCGCCGGAGTCTTGCCGGAGTCGAGGGTTTGGGCACGGGGGAGAGATTTGAGGGCACGGACAGGTTGCTGGGGAGCCCGCGCGTCCGTTTAGGCCATCGGGGGTCCAAGTCGTGCACCGTGGTGACGAGGGGGTCATCCGCGGCGACGGCCGTGGCACTGGCCTTGCCGGAATCCAGCTGCGGGGCACGGGAGGCGGTGGGGAGTGAGGAAAAACGACGAGTGGCTCACCCTGAATCGAATGGAGAAGACGACGAGGTCGGGGGTCTTTCGACGGCGACGTATTTGGAGCTTCTCTTCCCGGCGGCCGGCGGCGAAATGTTGAACCTGGCGTCGTCTCCAGTGGCGCTGAGCTTCGATTGGTGCAGTGGCTCGACGTAGACGACGGCTGCGGACGTGCTGGACAAGTCGACGGAGCTCTAGGGTCTCAGTCGCCGCGTCGGGGCGTCGCCGTGCTCCGGCTAGGTTACGGGGGCGCCGCTGTTCTTCGTGGGGAGGACGAACCAGAGGGCGAGGATGGAGGGAAAAAATGATTTGGGCTTCTCCTGGACACGCGTGGAGGCGAGAAGGAGGCAGGGGCGTGGCTGTGGAGCTGCCACCGCGACGGCCGCGGCATGCCGGGCACGCAGCTGTGTGCTCGTGCCCAGGGAAGACGACAGGGGAGCCCCCTGGTGGGCTAGGCCGGCTGGGAAGGTGGGCCTCGCCCCTGGGCAACAGGTAAGCTCTCCCCTTTTTCTTAATTCTTTTCTGTTTTCTTTTCTGCCTTTTTGTTTTGCTGTGCTAAAAAAAATTGCTAGGCATTTTATTAAATGCTGAAATTTTTTATATGGCCTCATAATAATATAGACTAGCCACTTATAAAGTTTCAACATTTTTAAAATTCAAATAATTTGAACTTTAAATCAAATAGGGGTTTTAGATTAATTCCAAGGCACTGTTTGATTATTTGAAAAATCCATGAGTATGGGGTGGGTCCCACATCACTTGATATGTGATCACACTCATTTATAAGACTTTTCAAAAATCTGACATGAATTTTTGGAGATGATTTTTATCTGGCCTTTTGAATTAATTCAACTGGGGGGGTCCTTCTCCCATTTTGCTTTTGATTTTGATTTCAAAGATTTATTTTGAAAAGTTAACATGATGCAAGTGACTTGGTAACCCTAGCACATTACCTAACAGAGGGTTCTAACAAGTTACATATAATGAATACTCCAAACGGAGTTACGGTGAAAAAGATACAAGCAAAACAAGTTTGGAACACAATCTGCCAACATCGGGAAGCACACTTTAGGGCAATGCATAAACAGGATAATTAATGCAAACATGCTCACAAATGATATGCAACTAAAGTAGACATGGCAGGGAAGGCATGGGAAGAGGAATCATAAAAAAAGGAATCCTGAACAACTAGTTATAGCCCATGCAAAATGCAATAAAACAATACTGGTCTAGGACTTATTAAACGGGGTTTTTCGTTCCGTTGGCTGCGGCTGGTCTCGTGCGGTTTTCGCGACGGTGATCGGGTGAAACCTGGTGTCGCAAAGGTCGAGTGTCAGGGTGGAAAGGGTCGGTCTCCATCCCGTACGAGATAAGAGGGGGAAAAATAATCGTCGATCGATAAATCGGGGATGCAAACACCGCAAAAAAATCAGACAATCCAACAATTTACACCGAAAACAAAATTTTTAATTTTTTTGAAATCTGGGCTGTTACAATACAACGCCACCAACAAGGGATCTCGGCCCGAGATCAAGGACGATCCGGGGGAGAGGACAAGAGAAATGAGAGTCGACTATCTTCAACACCACCAACAAGGGACTCTGCTCCATGTCGTACGACGAACCTCTGTCGAGATAAATTTCCGCAGAGAGACGGCAACGTCGAAGATCGAATCCATCAGGTGTCAAAAGGAAGAACGAAAGTTAAAAGCGACGATCAAGGGAAGCATTCTCACTCATATCTTGAGGATACTAGGCAAAAGGAATGAGGTCAACAGACGACCAAGATGTTTAACCAGAGTCGGACAGACTAAAGGTACTATAGGATTTCCCAACCTGGGATCAGAATCGAGACAATACGCTTCAAGCAAGGCATTGTAACGGTTCCGATACTCCACACACTCGAGATCCTAGAGGTTTGAGGAGGATAAGACGAGAATAAAACACTTACGACACTAGTCTTGACCAGAGCAGGGGTAAGGAGGAAAAGATTCCTACTCTCCGATAGCTAACTTAGTAACTACAAAAAAGTTATTGTCTAGACTCGACTTCGGCCAGAAAATGGATCCTACGGTTGGTAAGGCTCTGATACCAAGTTGTAAGGCCCGATATGCGGTACTGTTCCAGATCTAAATGGTTCCATCTAGATCCGGGGACGAAGCACATATCGATCCCACCGCGACATATGACAATGCCATATGCCCCGGATTTCCAACATGATATCACAACATTACAAATACAAGGATACAACATCTCATACAATCGGCATACAACTGCCTTAAATACAATACATCAGCGGAAGATATATGTCTGAGTATAGACTACAATCAAATGCCTAGTGGCAAAGAGAAATCATCGATCCCCATAACCACACGGGTCCAGGCCCTCCGCCGGGATCCGCCTAACTAGTCGTCGTCGAGTCTCCACGTGAAACGTCGATCACCATACCTGTTGTCGATCAAGAACCCTGAAAAGAGTTTGGGGGTAGTATCATGAGTATAGAAGTACTCAGCATCCAACTTTAGTGGTCAACTAACCCAACAAGGACTTCATCACTCGTCATTCTAGGACAACTAGTAGTTTATGGTAAGGATGGGGTAAGTGGTGAGGTTGCTGCCGCACTAGCATTTATGAAGTGGCTAACGATCTAGAGACTAAGGTAAGAAGCCAAGCATTCGATGAGGAATTGCCTTCAACAAGTCTTGCTATCAACTACTTACGCAAACATAACACCTATCCCATCCTTGTCCTCCACTTTGCATCCCGACGAAGAAGAAGCAGTCAAGGCACACACACACGTTGATCAAGTTATATTAAGGTCATCTCAGTTGTTGTTGTCTATGAACAAGGAGTAGGTCTCAAGTCGTCCATAATCGTGGACACGGCTTCTCGAAAAGATTTAACCCTGCAGGGGTGTACCAACTGCCCATTACAAGCCTCCGCACGCACGCCCATCTCTCTCAGTTGCTACCCATTATATGCAACCCTTTTATAATTTAGTTCCGAGAGATCCGAAACGACAGGTCCCTCTATCTAACAACGAACAAATCCAGGTGGCCCCCGGTGTGTTGACACCCAACTCAAAAGCCGTCCGCGCTCTCAAATCGGTCTCTACCGTATGTCGAAGGTTTGGATAGCCGATTAATCACACATGGGAAACCGGTTCCTCACCGGACAAAGTGGGCCAGCCAAGGAACAAGTCCCCCTGGCCCAAGGTGGTTTGTAAACAACTGGCTGCCGACGAGCACACACACGGTTTCAAATGGTAAATCAGCTTTGGCCACCACTAGAAATGTTTGAAGCTAGGTAGGTAAGAAAAGGGGACCCCATAAAATGCCACACGCGGTTAGGCACGCTCAGTCTTAAAACCAATACCCGGAACTCGGGTCCTAGGTGAATCGAATGGAACAAAGCGTCGGGGCGGGATAGCCTAGACCTTCCATCCTTCGTCGAATATAGTCAACATTATAATAATAATCATATCATCAACAACAATATAATAATGTGATAGCCCAAACCAAGGAGTAACAGGGTAACATCGTAGCATCTTAAGCATGCATACTAAGCAGGGGCTGAGCAACGAGCAATAGTAACATACAAGTACATGGTTTGCTGGGAGGGGACATGGCTGTATTGGTTTGAAAGAGGTTGTAAACATTTGGTAGGATCAAACATTGAACCTATCCTAGACTAGCATGCAAACCGCTGGTTGAAATAGAATGGATCAGAAGTAATGTATAGTACTTGCCTGATGATAAGTCGGGTTCCGAAGGTGTAGTTGATTGCAAGCTCGCAACGTCTCCGAGAGGTACCCGCGGAAGCACACAAGAGGGTAAACACTGGAAGCAATCAACGAGCAAGTGCTCTATTACTACGAGGCAAATACGAGCAAGCATCAACAATAAGGCTACACGAGACATCGCACCTACAGTCGATAGCGGTTACTAACAGGTTAGGTGGAGTACTCGTCACAAACGACGATACCGCACATTTAGAAAGGTTCAAGTTGTTTAGCTATAGGTGATCAACAAAGGTAGTTAACATGGCATATCACTCAAGCATGGCATAGCACACAAACATTACAAGAGGTGAAGCATAAATAAACTATCTAATCTAGTCACTTTAAGTGGGGGTAAAACCAATACATGGCAACTATTGCGGACCCCACGACAAAAATGGAATTTGGTACTGTTTTTCCCTCAACAATATTTTATTATTTTTATTATCAAGTGAGAGAAGCATAATCACAATGTACACAAAATTCTAGTCAAGTTACATATAAAGAACACTCCAAACGGAGTTACGGTTAAAAAGATACAAGCAAACCAAGTTTGGAACACAATCTTCCAACATTGGGAAGCATAATTTAGAGCAATTCATAAACAGGATAATGAATGCAAACATGCTCACAGATGATATGCAACTAAAGTAGACATGGCAGGGAAGGCATGGCAAAAGGAATCATAAAAAAAGGCATCCTGAACAACTAGTTATAGCCCATGCAAAATGCAATAAAACATTACTGGTCTAGGACTTTGTGAAAATCAGAGAAACATGGCACAAACTGTTATTTTTATGCTGTATAAACAGGGTTAAAGCTATATGCAAAAGTGCAGCAACATGACATAGCAATATATGAGCATGGAGTAGACATGATGATGATCAGGTACAAACAAGAATCAAGGTCATAGGCATAACAGATCAAAAGATATTAAGCATGCAACATGACATCGGGATGTTACAGACTTGGAGAAAAACAGAGGTGGCTGTCAAAAAAAGTGGCATAGCAACTTTGGAGCTCAATAACTTGATGACCAGCAAGCATATCATGACAATGCAATATACATAATGAGAGTAGACATGATGCTTAACAGTATGCAAAAAGAATCAATGCAATAGGCCTCATGGATGTGTCACAATTCATCATGCAAACTCGCAATAAAATAACAACAGCAGCACACTAACAGAATTTAGTAGCAATTAACAGCCTGATGCCCACTTCAACACAGGTTAACAACATCAAGATGGACTCAAATAAAAATGCTCACAAAAGATGAATTGAAGTACACACAATTCTAAAAAAATTTCCTTTTGGGCGCAATGTCATCCGAGCTACGGTTTGATCGCAAATTACGTCACAAAATAGCATCAGCAGCACAAATACACAGGACTTACCAAAAACTGGAAAAAAGAAAAACAAACAGAAAAAAGGAGCCGGGCGTCACCCATTGTCCTTGGCCCATCTGGCTAGAGATGCCAGTTCGGTGCTGGGCTGGCCGGCTGGGCCCTCTAGCGAGTGGGAGGCCGGCCCACTATGGCGGCTGGGGAGGCTGCATGCAGTTCCGATTGGGATCCCGCCGATCCTGTCGACGAGGACGGCTGCGGTGGCCTCCGGGGAGGCGGGCGGCGCAGGGCGATAGGGAGGAGTCACCAGGGCGTGGCTGGAGGCGGCGGCCGACGCAGATCCGTGTGCGTGGTCGTCGGGGAGGTCGCCGGCGGCTGGGTCCGGCACCAGCGGCGGCGCGGGCGACTTCGGGCAAGGGGCGGCGGTGCCCATGGAGCTCGGCGGCAGCGCCCATGGAGCTCGGCGGCGCGGTCCTGCGAGGACAGAGGAGGTTGGTGAGAGGAGACATGGAGAGGAAGAGAAGGGGGAGGGAGGTCGCGGGAAGGAGGAGAGGGTGTCACGGCGCGCGGCGGTCAGCAGCCGGCGGCGGCGGCGGCGTGCCCACGGGAATGAGGTGGGAGGAGAGGGAGTAAGGAGAGAGGTGGGGGATGGGGCGCATCTGGGCCGTTGGATCGGGCGATCCGACGGTCCAGATCTGAGGATGGCTAGGGTTGCGAAAATTGGGGTTCTATTGGGAAGATTTTGGGCAAAAACAGGGGGTGGCTGCAATTTTGGCTTAGGGGAAACCCTAAGTGGGGGTGGGAGTGTGGTGGTCTTTATATAGCCTAGGTGGCTGGCAGTTTGCAAAAACATCCCCGGTTTTTCTCTCGCGCGCGCGGTGTTTACGTTTCTAACCGCCGAGGGTCCGCGGGACCTCCGATTCGGGTAAAACTTCAAACTGTATGATCAAAGCATAGAGCCGGCGGCGTTCACCTCGCGCTGGAACCATTCCGAGAACACTTCCGACGCACTATAAAAATAACCCGTTTAATTATTAAACGGGGTTTTTTGTTCCGTTGGCTGCGGCTGGTCTCGTGCGGTTTTCGCGGCGGTGATCGGGTGAAACCCGATGTCGCAAAGGTCGAGTGTTAGGGTGGCAAGGGTCGGTCTCCATCCCGTACGAGATAAGAGGGAGAAAATAATCGCAGATTGATAAATCGGGGATGCAAACACTGCAAAAAAATCAGACAATCAAACAATTCACACCAAAAACAAATTTTTTAATTTTTGTGAAATCTGGGCTGTTACAGATGGCCTGAACTCTCTCAGGATGGACAGCAACGCCTTTGGTAGAAATCACGTGGCCAAAATAGGTCACTTCTGGTAGCCAAAATTTGCACTTAGAGAACTTGGAATAAAGGCGATGGTCTCGCAGTTTCATCCATACCAGCCTAATATGTTCTGCGTGCTCTTCTTCGTTCTTCGAGTAGATGAGAATGTCATGAAGATAAACTACAACAAATTTATCCAAGTACTCCATGAAGATCCAATTCATCATGCGCGAGAAAGTGGCAGGGGCATTGGTTAAACCGAAGGACATGACGGTGTACTCGTAAAGACCATAACGAGTAGTGAAAGCTGTTTTAGGAATGTCCTCGTTTCTGATTTTGATTTGATGATAGCCTAATCTCAAATCCATCTTGGAGATGACAGAGGATCCAACAAGTTGATCATAAATATCATTGATCCTGGGAAGTGGGTACCTGTTCTTTATCGTTGATAGATTAAGCGGGCGATAATCTACACACATACTTTCTGTTCCATCTTTCTTCGTTACGAACAGAACGGGGCAACTCCATGCCGATGAGATAGGGCGGATGAAGCCTTTTTCCAACAAAGCTTAAAGTTGGATTTTAAGCTCAGCTAACTCACGTAGGGCCATTTTATATGGGTGTCTTGAAATTGGGGCGGTTCGAGGCATAACATCTACAATGAATTGTACTCATCCGTCGAGTGGCATGCCCGACAGTTCTTCCGGAAAGACATTCGGGAAGTCACGAACCACCAGAATATCCTCAAGGTCGGGAAGAGGAAGCAAATTCAAAGTATGCATCTGGGTTCTAGAACTAGGTGAAGTGTAGCCAATTGTCTGGCCTGAAGGATGGGTAAGTTTAACTGACTTGGGTTTAAAATCAAGGACAACATTCTGTCTCGACAACCAATCCATACCTAAGAAGACATCAATGTCTGAATACTTAAGGGCTATAAATGAAGCAAGGAATACTAAACCGTCAATTGCAATTTGATTTCCATGGCTTACTCTATTAGTTTGCCATCTTGACCCTGGAGTTTGAATTATCATTGGGGTGGACAGTTCAACAAAGGACATGTCATGATGAAGTGCATAACTTTCCGACATGAATGAATGAGATGCTCCTGGATCGAAAAGAACGGAGGTAGGAACATAATTGACTGGGAGCGTACCAAGAACGACGCCAGAAGTGTCATCAGTTTCTTCAGCCGAGATCGAGTTCACACGTCCACGAGTTGCGGAAGAAGAAGTCTTGGTGGTGAAGACCTTGGGGGGGGGTGCTTGACACATCCATTGGGGTTTCCTACGGCACGGGGTTGAGCATTCTTATTCTGGTTTTGGGGACACTCACGAGAGTAGTGACCTGCCTGGCCACACTTGTAGCAGGCTCCAAAGACAGTGCGGGATGCTGGGTTGCCAGGTGGAGCGGGGTGGAATGGAGCTGGCGGGGAGGCGCCACAAAGGATGGCCTCGGGGTGTTGTTCTGGCGGAACATGATGTTGGGGATCCAGATTCTGCGCTTCTGAGGGCCTGAAATGGATGAACCATCATCTCTGGCGTGCTTGCGGAAATCTCTGGGAGTGATCATGTCCTCCGCCTTGATGGCCTTGTTGACAAGGACCTACAATGTGGCGAAGTCATGAAGATCGAGCTCACTATGAAGTACATAATTGAGTCCCTTGCGGAACCTCTCTTGCTTCTTGGAGTCGGTGGAGACCTCCTCGGGAGCATAGCGGGCAAGACAGTTGAACTCCCGCCTAAACTCATCCACTGACCTTCTTCCTTGGGTGAGGTTGCATAACTCCTCTCTCTTGCGGTCCATGAGTCCCTTAGGAATGTGTTGCTCGCGAAAATCTTCATAGAACTCATTCCACGAAGTCAACTGTCCAGCTGGACGCATGTTCAAGAATTTTTCCCACCAAGAGCTAGTTGCACCCTCGAGGTGGTAGGTGGCATAGTTAACTCTGTCACCATATGCAACATGTCCGACATAAAGCTTGCGCTTGATGCTGCGGAGCCAGTCATCGGCATCAAGTGGCTCGGTGGAGTAGATGAAAACTGGGGGATGAAGCCGGATGAAGTCATTCAGGTACACCAGCTCATTACGCTGCTGAGCGGTGTTCCGAGTTATGGTTTCCAGCAACTCCCCTTCTATTCCTTTCGACCTCCATCAGAACCTGATCCATCGTGGGTGGCGGTGGAAGATTGCCTTCCTCCGGATCATTCCCACGAGCATGGGCACGACCAAGGTGCCCACGAGCATGGGCATGACCAAGGTGCCCACGAGTTCCTTGAGACATCCTAAAGGAGGTCATCAATGTCAATTAGAGTTGAATGAAAGAATCTAAACAAGGTATTGAATGTACTAGAAGAATCACAGAGTACATGAAGTATTCATCTTGACAACATGGTCATAAAAGCATACAAGCCATATATACACAAGCTTTCATACAAACCATACATCGTTTTAGTACAAGCTCCAAGCTAATACAAACGTCATGAAGATGATACATCCTTCAGAGGCACTCTGACTTCTGATGGCAGTGAAGTTAATAGGTTTAGTGGGATTGCCTCCCCTGTTAACCGCGCCAATAAACAATTCTTGATAAGCCACAAGTCTAGGGGATCAATTGTAGCTTTTCGATAAATAAGAGTGTCGAACCCAACGAGGAGCTGAAGGTGCTGAGAAGTGACACTGGATAAGGAAAGGTTGCACACTCTCAAAGGTAAATATTTAGGGGTTTTTGGTTTAAGCAACAGAAAAGTAAAAGACAAGCAAAGTAAACAGGGTAACTGAGGAATAGAAAGTGGCCCAATCCTTTCACTAGGATAAGCCTAGGAACTAAACATATAAAAACTAAAGCGTTCTCGAGAACACATGTGAGACATAGCCAAGTTACTTTCACCATACTCCGCCAAGTAATATGTATTGTGTTGATAAGTGTTGGTGGGTGGAACAATGGTAGTACACCTTCTAGACTAAGATAAGTGTACTCTTATGATTGCACACCTTGCAAGCATCCGCAAATACAAGGTAGTAATTAAGGCATAAGCCTAACCACAGCATTACGATCAAGGATCGATAACTCCCTTGTGCAAAAGTGTGCGAACTGGGGTTCAGGTTTCTGTCACTCCGGCAACCCACCATAAGCATCCTTTGTGCACAATGTATTCCTCTAGGCCCATGAAAGGTTAAGTGTTAAGTGTTCGACTCACATAACACCACTAGAGAAATAACAACACAACTTAAGTATCAAACAACACATAACACTTCAACATCATATGACTACTAACAACTAGACTTCTCCCATGTTCTCAAGAACTAAAGTAACTACTCACAAGACATAAAAGAGATCATGATCAGAGGTGATAGATGGGTGGCAAAAAATTTGGACACAATGATATTTCTCCAACAAAACTCAATAGCATTCACCACAAAGTAGTAATCAACACCAACAGAGTAGAGAGGATAGATAGTACGAATTACAACACAAGTTGCAATTCTGAGATGAGATGGGATGGAGATGGAGATGGTTCCGATGTTGGGGATGATGTTGATGATGATCTCGATGATGCCTGGGAGGTGATCTCCCCGGCGGAATCTGCCCGCCAGAGATGGTTTTTCTCCTCTGTAGGTTTCCGCCCCGTGGCGGCGGCGAAACATGGAAACTCTTTTGTATTTAGGGTTTCTACCCCAGGGGGGTCTTATAGGCGAGAGGGGGCACCGAGGGGGCCCACCAGGCATCCAGGAGGGTGCCTGGCGCGGCCAGGAGGGGGCGCATGTTAGCAGTCAAGAAGTGCACATGTTAACAAAAAGGAAGATGTTTAATAAGCATAAGCTTTTGCAAACAACTCACTTATCAAAAGATAATGTCAACAAAGAGGTAACATGCTAACTTTCAATGCAGCTTTGTATGCAAGATTCTTTATTAACATCGAGTGTATGTTCTCTCTCAAGAAGTAAGGAAGTAGGAAGGACTGACTCAGCACAAAATAAAGGATAAACCCCGTGCAAAAAGGGTAAGCAGGGAAAACTCATGTGCCATCTCTAGATCAAACAGAATAAAAACAGGCCTTTGGGAGGTGCATGATCCGTCAACGACTGCTGATAGATAACTCACTCACTTCATGATTTGGACAAGTTTCGAGGAACGACTCCCATGTGGGGACGATCACATCTCCTTCAATTCCTTTGTTTATCACTCATAAATGAGCAAAGGAACTTGTGCGTTAGTATTTATCTTTTACGAGTTGGGCACTCATGCCAGTCCCTTCTCGTATTAGGGGTTTGCAGATTAGGCATGCAATCCCAAGATAAAACTTGTCCAAATTAAGAAGATCATGGGTTACCACCACTTCCTCATGAGCTGAATCAGTGGCACAAAATAGAAGATTTTGAACATGTAGAGATAGCACATAAATTATATACTTTAGGAGTGGTAGTGGAATACCACAAATAGGAAGGTATGGTGGACTCAAGTGGAAGATGTTGGTTTCAAGGTATGGAAGTACAAGAAGAATTCCTCTTAGTACAGAGTTTTGGCTAGCAAGGCTTTGAGAGACCAGAAAATTGATGACAACTTAGGTGCAAGCAATACAAAGCATAAACATTAAAACTAGCATGAAACATCAAGTTGTCTTCCTTGTCAACATAACACTTCAAGCATAATAACACAAAGGTTTTGGCTATGTCGCTAAAAACATGCTTGTTGTTATGACCAAAGCTATACTTGCCAAGATTTAAATAAAGTTTACGAAGCCATACCTGATATAAGGTCAATACTCCCCATAAGAATCAGCTAATAATGTCGATTGCATGAAGATAATACCGAGTGCAGCGAAGAAACCAATAGACTTCTCATTAATATTCCTTCATAGACGACCCCACACTCACGGATACAATGCTCTCCACAAAAAGAGTGACAGACCTCAAAGCAACACCTATTTCATAAAGTAACTTCCCTAGACATGATACGACTCTTCTTAACTCCTAAAGACAAAGATAAAGATAAAGATACCCGGCACTCCCCCAAGCTTGGAACAAGGGGGATGCCATTACCCGATGAGGTTTACTCCTCATTCTTCTTCTTGTTGGGGTTGAACATGTTTTCCCTGGCGAAGCGCTTCCAGGTAAAGGTTTTCCGGTCTCGAAGGACATCTTAGTCTTCGGGATCCTGTACTCAGTAGCCAAACCCATGCGTGAGAACTTGAGTTCATACTCACAGTTCTAGTTCTGTAGATCATAGATCTGTGCTTGAATCTCATAGAGCTTTTCTTCTAGTGCGGAAAAACTTGACAGCATCTCCTTTGTCTCCTTTTTGTGGAAAGCCTTTAACTCGTTCATCATGTCGAAGTTGTCTTCAACACTACGCTCCACCATCTTCTTGTACTTGATGACCTCTTGTTCCATCTCCTTCAGCCTCTCTTCTGTGCTCCCTTCTTCGACTGGTCCCTCCAGATCTTCCTTGTGGAGAACATCGTCCTCCACATGAAGGACCTAGGGGTGCTTCCACACCTCTGCGAGGTAAGGGTTGATGACGTTGACGACGAACTTGTCCTTGGGGGAACTTGGGGAAGCCATGGCACCTAGATCTGCTGAAAGTTTTCCTGGCAGAAACAGACCGAGAAAGAAAACACACGAAATCGCGAGATACGGTGCCGGGACTATTCGGGAAAATATATAGCAAAAATTTCTGCAACAGAAGGAAGGTATCAAGCCTAGGTGGAGTCGGAGTTGGACTCCAGGTCACCCAGGAGGGTGCCTGGCGCGGGAAGGAGGGGGCCGCGCCGGGAGGCCTCCTGGGCCCCCTGGAGCTCCTCTTCGGCTCCACTCAGGCTTGGAATTTTCCTAATTTTGCAAGAACTTTGAAAAGTAAACTTTTATTGACGTTTGCGGTGTTTTCTTACCATAATTCATACCTTTTCTTATTCTGCTCCTGCCGGAGTCTGAAACTGGCTGCAACATGTTCTTCGTGAGTCTTTGTATATATCATGTTTGCATCCACATTGATTGGATCACCTGCCATATAATGTTTGAGTCTTTGTCCATTCACAACTTGAGGTCTGGTGCCTTCTAAATTATTGATCTTTATTGCACCAGACAGATATACTTCTTTGATATGAAAAGGTCCTTCCCATTTGGAAAGTATTTTACCTGGAGAAAACCTGAAACGAGATCTAAACACCAAAACTTTATCACGAACATTAAATTCACGTTTCAGAATTCTTTTATCGTGCCACTTCTTTACCTTTTCCTTGAATATTTTAGCGCTCTCATAAGCTTCACTCCTCCACACATCTAGAGAAGTCAAGTTCATGAGACGCTTTTCACCAGCTAACCTTGGGTCAGCATTTAGCGCTCCGACAGCCCAGAAACCCTTGTGCTCTAACTCTAATGGTAAATGGCAAGCCTTGCCATAGACCATCTTATACGGAGACATGCCCATGGGGTTTCTGTAAGCAGTTTTATACGCCCACAAAGCATCTCCAAACTTCTTTGACCAGTCCTTTCTAGAACTGTTTACTGTCTTCTGTAAGATCAACTTGATCTCCCTATTGGTGAGCTCAACTTTCCCACTAGTTTGAGGGTGGTACGGTGATGAAATCCTATGATTGACATCGTACTTGGCTAGAGCTTTCCTAAAAGATCCATGCGTGAAGTGTGACCCTCCATCTGTCATGAGGTACCTTGGTACACCAAACCTAGGAAAAATTACATCCTTGAGCATTTTCAAAGATATCTTGTGATCAGCACTCTCAGTGGGGATTGCTTCAACCCACTTGGTTACATAATCAATAGCAACTAAGATGTGTGTGTACTTGTGTGAAGGAGGAAAAGGACCCATAAAATCAAAACCCCAGCAATCGAAAGGTTCGATCACTAGTGAGTAATTCATAGGAATCTCATTTCTCCTGCTAATGTTACCAACTCTCTGACAATTATCACAAGATAGAACGTACCTTCGGGCGTCCTTAAAAAGAGTAGGCCAATACAAACCTGATTGTAAAACTTTATGTGCGGTCCTTTCACCGGCATGATGTCCTCCATAGGGACTATCGTGACATTGTTGAAGAATGTCCTGCTGCTCGTTCTCCGATATACACCTTCTTATGATCCCGTCCGCACCTTCTTTGAAAAGATGTGGATCATCCCAAAAGTAGTGCCTCAAATCCGTGAAGAATTTCTTCCTCTGCTGAAATGTAAAACTTTGCAACGATAAAATTAGCATAATCTGCAAACCAAGGGTCGGAATGAGATTGTACTTTTACAACAACAAGCTGTTCATCTGGGAAACTGTCGTTGACTGGAATAGGATCGTGCGGGATATCTTCCATACTTGAAAGAGTATCCGCCACCGGATTGTCTTCTCCTTTTCTATCGACAATCTGCAAATCAAATTCTTGAAGAAGGAGTACCCATCTAATGAGTCTTGGTTTGGCGTCCTTTATCTGCATAAGATACTTAATGGCAGCATGGTCAGTATGAATAATAACTTTAGAATCAACAATATACTGCCTAAACTTATCACAAGAAAACACCACTGCCAAGAATTCCTTCTCGGTAGTAGCATAATTATTTTGAGCACTATCAAGTGTCTTGCTGGCATAGTGGATGACATTCAGCTTCTTGTCAACCCTTTGTCCTAAAACAGCTCCAACACCAAAATCACTAGCATCACACATAATTTCAAAGGGCAAATTCCAGTCAGGTGGTTGTACTATAAGAGTGGTTATCAAGGCTTTCCTAAGAACTTCAAAAGCTTCCTTACAATCTTCATTAAATACAAAAGGAGAATCCTTCTGGAGAAGATTGGTAAGGGGTCTCGAGGTCTTATAAAAGTCCTTGATAAATCTTCTATAGAAACCAGCATGACCTAGAAAACTATGAATACCTTTGATGTCCCTTGGATAGGGCATCCTTTCAATAGCTTCAATTTTTTCCTTGTCCACTTCAATTCCCCTTTCGGAAATCTTGTGTCCAAGAACTATCCCTTCATTAACCATGAAATGGCACTTCTCCCAATTGAGCACCAAATTCGTTTCTTCACATCTATGCAAAACTTTATTAAGATTGTGGAGACAGTGGTCAAAGGAGTTTCCATGGACAAAAAAGTCGTCAATGAAAACGTCTACAATCTCCTCACAGAAACCATGAAATATTGCAGACATACACCTCTGAAAAGTAGCAGGTGCATTACACAAACCAAAAGGCATACGCCTATAAGCATAAGTACCGTAAGGACACGTAAAGGTGGTCTTCTCTTGATCCGCGGTGTTAACGTGAATCTGGGAGAAGCCAGAATACCCATCAAGATAGCAGAAGTGGGTGTTTTTAGACAGCCACTCGAGCATCTGATAAATAAAGGGCAGAGGATAGTGGTCCTTCCTGGTGGCCTTGTTCAACTTCCTGAAATCAATACACATTCTATATCCAATAATAGTCCTCTGAGGTATTAGTTCATTTTTATCATTAGGAACAACAGTCATACCTCCTTTCTTAGGAACACAATGAACGGGACTTACCCACTTACTATCAGCTATAGGGTAGATGATACCTGCGGCTAGAAGTTTGAGAACCTCCGTCCTAACCACGTCCTTCATCCTTGGGTTCAACCGTCGTTAATGATCAACAACTGGTTTAGCATCGGGCTCGAGATTGATAGTATGTTGGCAAATGGATGGACTAATACCCTTGAGATCATCAAGATTATAGCCAATAGCACCTCGGTGTCTGCGGAGTGTCTCCAATAATCGCTCTTCTTCATACCCTGAAAGGTTCGAATTGATAATAACAGGATATACTTTCTTTTCATCTAAATAAGCATACTTGAGCGTATCGGATAGTGGTTTTAGATCAAACACCGGGTCTTCTTTTGGTTGCGAGAGGATTCCTAAAGGTTCAACCGGGAGGTTGTGCTTCAGGATAGGAGTTTGTCTTAAAAATATGTCTTCTAGTTCATCCCTCTCCTGCATATGTATGTCATTCTCGTGGTCTTCCATAAATTTCCGCAAAGTATCATCAGGAGGAATAGGAATAAAAGCAATTTCTTCAATAATTTTGTCATTACTTGAAAAGTCAGTACCACGAGGCTTCTTAGAAAACTTAGAAAAATTAAATTCATACGGCTCACCGTTGAATTCAACAGAAACTTTACCTTTCTTGCAATCTATTATAGCTCCACAAGTGCTGAGGAAGGGCCTACCAAAGATGACAGGGAAAAACTATCTTGCACTGAACCAACTACAAGAAAGTCAGTAGGATATTTTACCTTCCCACAGAGTACTTCAACATCTCTCACAATCCCAACTGGAGAGATTGTTTGTTTATTTGCAAGATGAATCGTGACATCAATGTCCTCGATCTCACACGGCTGAATCTCGTGCATGATCTCTTGATAAAGTGTGAAGGGAATAGCGCTGACGCCAGATCCCAAATCACATAGCCCATAGTAATTATGATCTCCTATTTTGACAGATACAACTGGTGCACCTGAAATTGGGCCTTTGTTCTTGGCTGTGAAAATGTTAGTGGAAAGAGCACAAAAACTAATAGTGGATTCTTCAATATCACTGGTTACCAGATCCTTGACCATTGCAACTTGAGGCTTGACCTTGATCATGTCCTCAGGTTCGTCAGTGGTCCTTCCGTTTTTGTTTAGAATACCTATAACAAAAGACTTCTCCTTTATCCTTGAGGGATAAGGAGGCTGTTCATACACAACTACAGGTAAAACAGGATCGGTAACATTAATCTCAATAGGTGACTCCTTGAAAGGTTTATGATGTTGACTCTCCTTCTTCTTAGAAGAATCAATATGAGAAGCAAAGTCTTTGCAAAAGTCAACCATTAGCTGGGAATCAAGACTAATTTTAGAGAAAAAGGTATTAAAGTAATCAGTCTTCACATAACTATCAATGTAGCCATGCTCATAGTTTATAGCGGGTTCAATACCTTTATCAATTTCCCACTCTTCAGTGTTCTTTTGGATCCTTTCTATAAGATCCAATTTTTCTTCCATACTTCTGGTCTGGAATACACCGCTAGAGGACGCATCTAACATCTCCCTGTCCTGACGAGAAAGCCTGGCATAAAAATTTGTAAGTATAATTTCCTTGGGGAGCTCATGGTGTGGGAATTTGAGCATCAGGGATTTCAGTCTCCCCCAAGCTTGAGCGATGCTCTCTCCGTCGCGAGACCAAAAATGTATATGTATGTAACAGCCCAGTTTTCACAAAAAAAATTGTTTTCGGTGTGAATTGTTTGATTGTCTGATTTATTTGCGGTGTTTGCATCCCCGATCTATCGATCGGCGATTATTTTTCCCCGTCTTATCTCGTACCGGACGGAGACCGACCCTTGCCACCCTGACACTCGACCTTGCGACACCGGGTTTCACCCGATCACCGTCGCGAAAACCGCACGAGACCAGCCGCAGCCAACGGAATGAAAAAACCCGTTTATTTAATAAACGGATTATTTTATTGGGGCGCCGAAAAATGTTGTCGGAATGTCACCGCAGTGAGGTACGATCAACGGGCTCGACGCGCTGAGCGCGTGGTTCGAGATTTCGTCGGAATCGGAGTCCGTACGGAGTCTCGGCGGTCACGAACGTGATCACCGGAGACGCGAGAGGGGTACCGAGGGCGTTTGCGTCAACTGGCTAGCCAACCTGCCTATATAAAGACCACCATCCTCCCACACCCAATTAGGGTTTACCATAATGAAAAATTGCAGCCACACCCCCAGAAAATCCCCAAAATTTTCCTCACAGCCCCAGACCTGCGAAACCCTAGCCCCCAGATGTTTCTGGCCGTCAGATCCGGTGATCTACGGCTCAGATTACGCCCCGAGCTCCACTAACCTCCAGCACAGGAAAACTGGGCCCCGCGGGCCTGATCCAGCCGCCGCCGGGCCCGATCCGGGCCTGCCTCGCCGCCTCCTCCCGTGGAAGAAGCCGCCGCCCCTCCGAGAAGCCGTCGCCGGCGACCATGGCTGCCTCGCCGCGGCACCCCATCTCCTCCTTCCTCTCCTCCCTGCTCGCCCCCTCTCACCTCCCTCTGCTCCCCGTTGCAGGACCCGCGCCGGAGAGCGCCATGGCCGGACGAGCTCCGCCGCCCGAAGCACGAGCCGCGCCGCGCCATGGACGAGCTTGGGCCAGAGCTCTCCGCCGGCTGCCTTGCCCGCACCTTGGACCTCGCCGGATCCAGACCGCCCTGGCCAGCCGCGTCCACTTCCTCTCCCTTCGCCGCCTAGGCCGCTCGCCGTCGCCGGCAGCGAGGCCGCCGCCGGTCCGCCCGATCCAGACGGGGAGGACGGCCAGCTCCCTCCAACCGCACGCCCTGCTGGGCCTCCTCGGCCACGTGGGCCGCAGCCCACTCGCCCAGCCAGTGCGCCTCCAGGCCGCTAAATGGGCCGAGCCCATGTGGGGGTGAGGTCTCTTTTTTTTCCCTGTTGGTTATCCTTTGTGATTTTTGCTAAGTGTTGGAACAACTGCTGCTGTTTTGATTCCGCGTTGACGATAGCAAGCGATCCGTAGCCCGGATGACTTCGCGCCCAAAAGACCAATTGCTTAGAATTGCGTGTACTTTAATTCATCTTTTGTGAGAATTTGCTTTTGAGGTCATCTAGATTGTGTAATTGTGTGCCAAAGTGGGCATCAGGCCGTTAAACTGCTACAAATTCCTGTTAAGTGCTGTTGTTTATATTTTGTTGCAACTTTGCATGATGATTGTAACAAATCCATGAGGCCTATTGCATTGATTCTTTTTCCATTATGTTAAGAATCATGTGTACTTCGATTCCATGCTTTAACTTGCCATGTTTGGGTGCTTTAGCCATATTAAATCTTGCTCCAAAGTGGTGATCCTGATGTTAATGTGCTGCTGTTGCTGAAACTGTTATTTTGTTGCAACTTCGGTCGACGAGTGTGTCGCGACCGTTTATCGTATTTGAGTGATTCCAATTGCATATTGTTAAGCATCATGTCTACTTTCATTTCATGTATTGCATCTTCATGTTGGCATTCCTGGTCATTTAGTTACTTAGCTCCATACCTTCCTATCTGTTACTTTGCGATGCCATGTTGTTTGCTTAATATCTTTTGATCTATGATGCCTATTTGCATGATTATTTTTTCCATGCCTTCCCTGTCATGTCTACTTTAATTCCATATCATTTGTGAACATGTTTGCATTGATTATCCTGTTTATGCATTGCTCTAAAGTGTGCTTCGTGATGTTGGCAGATTTTGTTGCAAACTTGTTTTGCTTATATCTTTTTAACCGTAACTCCGTTTGGGGTGTTCTTTATATGTAACTTGATTAGTTTTTCGTGTACTTTGTGGTTATGCTATTGTTTGCTGTTGTTAACCAACCTAAAATATGGTTTAGGACAGAACAGTACCAAATCTTTAATTGTCGTGCGACACTTAGTATTATGCCATGTTTAGGTTGTGCCTCACTTAAATTGACTAGCATAGATAGTTTACTTTGTGCTTCACCTCTTGACATGTTTGTGTGCTATGCCATGCTTGCTTGAGTTGCCATGTTAATAACCGTTGGTTGAGCACCTGTAGCTAAACAACTTGAACCGATTCTAAATGTGCGGTATCGTCGTGTGTGACGAGTACTCCACTTAAATTGTTACTAACCGCTCTCGACGGTAGGTGAGATGCCTCGTGTTACCTTCTTGTTGATGCTTGCTAGTGTTTGCGCTGTAGTAATAGTGGTGCACCGTTGATTGCTTTCCAGTTTATCGTCTTCTGGGCTTCCGCGGGTACCTCTCGGAGACGATGCGAGCTTGCGATCGGCTACACCTTTCGAACCCGACTTATCAACAGGCAAGGACTATACATTACTTATGATCCATTCTATTTCAACCAGCGGTTTTCATGCTAGTCTAGGTTAGGCTCGATGTTTGATCCTACCACATGTTTACAGCCTCTTTCAAACCGATACAGCCATGTCCCTTCCCAGCAAACCATGTACTGCTATGTTACTATTGCTCGTTGCTCAGCCCCTGTTTAGTATGCATGCTTAGGATGCTACGTTGTTACCCTGTTACTCCTGGGTTTGGGATATCACATTATTATATTATTGTTGATGATATGATTATTATAATGTTGACTATATTCGACGAAGGATGGAAGGTCTAGGCTATCACGCCCCGGCGCTTTGTTCCATTCGAGTCACCTAGGATCCGAGTTCCGGGTATTGGTTTTAAGACTGAGCGTGCCTAACCGCGTGTGGGATGATATGGGGTCCCCTTGTTTTACCTAGCTAGCTTCAAACATTTCTAGTGGTGGCCCAAGCTGATTTTACCATTTGAAACCGCATGCATAACTGGTCTGCAGCCATTGGATTTAAAACAAACCGGGCCAGTGGGATGGTATATCCTGTTGGTCCAAATCTGGAAGCTAGGGAGAGGCCTCGTCCAGATGGTAGAGGCCGATTCGAGAGCGCAGCCGGCTTTTGAGTTGGATGTCGACTCACCGGGGGCCACCCGGATTTGTGCGTTGTTAGTTAGAGGGACTTGTCGTTTCGGATCTCTTGGAAGTAAATCATAAAATGGTTGCCTGTGATGGGTAGCAACTGAGAGAGATGGGCGTGCATGCGGAGCCTGGTAATGGGCAGTTGGTACACCCCTGCAGGGTTAAATATTTTTGAGAAGCCGTGTCCACGGTTATGGACGACTTGAGACCTACTCCTTGTTCATAGACAACAACAGCTGAGATAATCTTAATATAACTTGATCAACGTGTGTGTGCCTTGACTGCTTCTTCTTCGTCGGGATGCGAAGAGGAGGACAAGGATAGGATAGGTTTTATGTTTGCGTAAGTAGTTGATAGCAAGACTTGTTGGAGGTGATTCCTGATCGAATGCTTGGCTTCTTATCTTACTCTCTAGATCGTTAGCCACTTCATAAATGCTAGTGCGGCAGCATCCTCACCACTTACCCCTTCCTTACCGTAAACTACTAGTTGTCCTAGAATGACGAGTGATGAAGTCCTTGCTGGGTCAGATGACCACTACAGTTGGATGCTGAGTACCTCTGTACTCATGATACTACCCCCAAACTCTTTTTAGGGTTCTTGCTCGACAACAGGTATGGTGATCGACGTTTCATGTGGAGACTCGATGACGACTAGTTAGGCGGATCTCGGCGGAGGGCCTAGACCCGTGTGGTTATGTGAATCGATGTTTTTCTCTTTGCCACTAAGCATCTGATTGCAGTCTGTACTCAGACATATATCTTCCGCTGTTATATTGTATTTGAGGCAGTTGTATGCCGATTGTATGAGATGTTGTATCCTTGTATCTGTAATGTTGTGATATCATGTTGGAAATCCGGGGCATATGGCTTTGTCATATGTCGCGGTGGGAACGATATGTGCTTCGTCCGCGGATCTGGATGGAAACATCTAGATCTGGAACAGTACCGCATATCGGGCCTTACAATGTAGTTCCTGTCTTGGTGAATTTCACGAAGAGGATAAAACTTTGCAAAAAAGAGAGACATAAGCTCTAGCCATTCAAGCAGATCAGAGTTATCGAGTAGCTTATACCAATCTGAAGCTTTATCTTTGAGGGATACGGAGAATAGTTTCTTAATGACGAACTCCATTGTTACACCTGCAAGCTTAAATAAAGAACATAATTGTGATAAATATAGCAGGTGTTCTCCCGGATGTCCTTCTCCTGTATAACGATTAGCCAAGACATAATCAATAATACCAGATGGTATTTTATAGGGCACAATTTCAGTAGGGGTAGGAGTGACCACCACAGTCGTGGGGCAGCTCCTTACTAGCAACGAACCAACAGTAGAAGAGTCCATAAGGACTGAAGGTAACAACAGAAAATAAAGGTTTCCTTACCGGCTTCACTTACCAATAGCGCAAAACTCCCCGGAAACGGCGCCAGAAAATCTCATTGATGCCGGTGAAGTTAATAGGTTTAGTGGGATTGCCTCCCCTGTTAACCGCGACAATAAACGATTCTTGATAACCCACAAGTCTAGGGGATAAATTGTAGCTTTTCGATAAATAAGAGTGTCGAACCCAACGAGGAGCAGAAGGTGCTGATAAGTGACACTGGATAAGGAAAGGCTGCACACACTCAAAGGTAAATATTTAGGGGTTTTTGGTTTAAGCAACAGAAAAGTAAAAGACAAGCAAAGTGAAAAGGGTAACTAAGGAGTAGAAAGTGGCCCAATCTGTTCACAAGGATAAGCCTAGGAACTAAACTTATAAAAACTAAAGCGTTCTCGAGAACACATGGGAGAGATAGCCAAGTTACTTTCACCATACTCCGCCAAGTAATATGTATTGTGTTGATAAGTGTTGGTGGGTGGATCAATCCTAGTACACCTTCTAGACTAAGATAAGTGTACTCTTATGATTACACACCTTGCAAGCATCCGAAAATACAAGATAGTAATTAAGGCATAAGCCTAACCACAACATTACGATCAAGGATCCATAACTCCCAAGTGCAAAAGTGTGCGAACTGGGGTGCAGGTTTCTGTCACTCCGGCAACCCACCATAAGCATCCTTTGTGCACAATGTATTCCTCTAGGCCCATTTAAGGTGAAGTGTTAAGTGTTCGACTCACATAACACCACTAGAGAAATAACAACACAACTTAAGTATCAAACAACACATAACACTTCAACATCATATGACTACTAAAAACTAGACTTCTCCCATGTTCTCAATAACTAAAGTAACTACTCACAAGACATAAAAGAGATAATGATCAGAGGTGATAGATGGGTGGCAAACAATCTGGACACAATGATATTTCTCCAACAAAACTCAATAGCATTCACCACAAAGTAGTAATCAACACCAACAGAGTAGAGAGGATAGATAGTACGGATTACAACACAAGTTGCAATTGTGAGATGCGATGGGATGGAGATGGAGATGGTGCTGATGTTGGGGATGATGTTGATGATGATCTCGATGATGCCCGTGACGATGATGATGATGATGGCGACGATCTCCCCTTCCGGGAGGTGATCTCCCCGGCGGAATCTGCCCGCCGGAGATGGCTTTTCTCCTCTGTAGGTTTCCGCCCCGTGGCAGCGGCGAAACACGGAAACTCTTCTGTAGTTAGGGTTTCTACCCCAGGGGGGTCTTATAGGCGAGAGGGGGCACCGAGGGGGGCCACCAGACATCCAGGAGGGTGCCTAGCGCGGCCAGGAGGGGTTCCGCGCCAGGCACCCTTCTGGCTGCCTGGTGGGTCCCCTCACCTCCATCCTTGGTGATCCCCAGTCAATCTTCATAAAAACACTCCCCGTAAATTTTCATCGCATTTGGACTTGATCTGATTCGGCAACTTGGTGTCCAGTTTTCACCGCCGAATTCTGGTTCTGCTGCTTCGGCATCGGAAAGTTGTAAACTGTGTAAAACAAGGAAAAACAACATAAGAAAAATACTTTAAAGTGGAATATATCAATGAATAGGATGAAATTACAATATAAAATAGTGATGCATTTTGGATGTATCAACTTCCTATATATTATTTATCTAAGCCTATGGAACTTAGAACACCTTGCATACAACATACTAAAGATACAACTACAACTTCACTCGCGAAATACCACATGCGGTCTCACTCATCTCCATCTCCGTAGTAGTCCTCATAGATATTACCCATGTAACCCGATAACTGAAGGTGACCATCGGGAAACACGGAGGCCTACGGACCCACATATCCATTTGGGAAAGGGTGGGGCCTAGGTGTAGGGTGGAAGTAGAGGACCACGGGGGTGAAAAAATGCCTCAAATCTTGGGCCAAGCAACTCGAGAAGGCATCTGCGTCCTGACAGGATAGATCACATCATGCTTCAAAGAACCAACACTCATGAAGGGAGCCCGGAGTGTAAGTGCTCGCAGCAAACGAGCATGGGTGGCGTGAAGCTCGAAACGAAGGGCACGTGCATCACGATCCCTATCACAAGCGTGTCGAGCAGTGATCTGAAGCAAAGGATCCTCCAAGGAGTGATCTGAGTACAATCCGGTGTAATATCCCTCTTCTCCTGGAAGTATAGCACGGATATAGCGGAATGGTGACCCACCAAGTAGTACATGCTCCTCTCTCAGCATTGTAATACATGAATATGCAGCGTCCTGCATAACCACGTTCTCTGTCATCCCAATGCCATGTCCAAAAAGGATAGGCTGTGTGACTCTAACGTGGTGCGGGTACATAATCTTGATCAGTATGGCTGGATGCCCACGCACACCGAGGCATCTAGTCAAACGAACAATCTTTCGAGGGGGAATAGCTTCCATCTGAAACAGGAAGAAAGATTTTGCAAATGCATCAGATTATCAAGAAACCTGGAATGACTCAGATAGCATAACGGCTGCAATTGTAAGAGAAGTGAAAATTCGTACAACCTAACAACAAAAATTACATAGGAATTCTCAAAACAGGAAGCAGAAAAACACTAGACAACCGAACACAACTTTGCTACGACTACAAGGAAGCAATCAACGAGATGTTCTAGTAAGACATAGAGGATCCTAGGCCTATCGTCCCATAGAAAAGATGAGGGTGACTCAGAACTCAGATCGACGAGGGTAAGGAGAAAAAAGAAGTCTTACATTGTTCCCATACACCCAAGTAACTATATAGCTATAGAAGGCTAGACTCGACTTCGACCAAGGCTGATAATCCTATAGGCACTCCTGCTCTAATACCAAGTCTGTCGGGACCCGGAATATTCATATGTAATTCTAGTCACAACTCAATTATATGGAGAGGCGAGAGCCATTCCCACTTGTCTAAGAAGACAAGGCCAAGTACAAGACACTCTCAGAAAGCTCGAACGTGCGGGTCATCCCATCCCGGCCCGGATGATCAACTGAGATGGGTCATCTTCAGCTCACAAGTCTTGATGTTTATGGGTTGTGAAATCCCATACTCATAGAGAAGTCGCCTCAACCATATTATCAATTGAATCATAACATTTACATAGACAACTCCGGCCCGATTACTTACTCGAGGTCTCGGGCGGGCTCGATCGTAAAATGAAGAGTGCCACGTGACGGAGTCACGAGCAATCGCATCGCAATGCCCCAAGCTGCGCACATCTCAAGGTCACTTGGTGTAAAGACCGCCGACGAAAGCACAACTAAGCTATCAAACGCCACACTAAGACATGCACGTTATAACCATACACGCAGCATACATGTCTCGTGTAAACAATAGGTACTCATCACATGAACTCTACAAAGTATACACCTTTATTGACTTACATATAGAGTACACAAGGAGATCACATAACTGTCATCCAACATTCATACAAGCAACGGAAGCAGCATAGGTCTGAGTATAGACAAGTTTAACAAATGGCTTAGAGAAGCCTTATTTATCATACAAGCCCTTCCACGAGGGACCAGATATCTGTCTGGGACAACACTAGCTTAGTCAACGTCGAGCTCCAGGAAGAATCCACCATCGGGGCCACTGGTTTCATCTAAAAACATAAATAAGAAAACATGAGTATAAAGTCGTACTCAGCAAGACTTACATCAGAACTATACTGCTCATGCTCAGGTATCAAGGTAAAGGGAGGTGGGGTCGTAATGCAGAAGTGCCAGCTTTGACTTGGCTAGTCCTGTACTACGAATACCATAATGAGGTAAGGAGCATACTCGAGTCCATCTATCCAAGTCTCCCAAAAAATTACACCACTATGGATCCTTCCTCGACTTCCCACGAGAAGGCAAACCATAGCACTCTCACTTATCTTGGCAAGTTTTAGAGTTTCCATTGAAGTTGTCTAATAATCAAGCACAGATAACCAAGTAGTCCATAACCGTGGACGTGACTATTCGAATAGTTTTGTTAACCCTGCAGGGGTGTACCGCTACACACACATGACCATTAGTTACCACCAGGTCTCCTCACCATTCAAGGGGTGCCGGCGAGGACGCTCACCACAAATTTTACCTGGGTTGGTTTCCACTATCATGAACCAGGCCAGTTTACCGAAGTGGACCCAGACGATGTGTGCGTGCAAAAGACGGTCTCAGTTGAGCCGTTCTCTCACTTAGCAGCCAGGACACAAACCTACCAGAACTCCGAACTACTACGACATCAGGACATCGACATGGGCTGAGTTAATAGGTTGTGAGGGGTCAGTGAGCCCAATGTGTGGTTGTACTCTTTTTCTTGGATCACCACACAAGGACTCAGACTTAGGGCAGTGTTCAACGAGACAACCCACTGTGTACTCCTACACAGCCTCTCATCGTTCAACTTGTTTAGGTCAAATTCACCAACACATTTCCACCATTATCATCATGATCACTACCATCCTGACTCACATAACAGTATCAACATTGTATCACTCTAAGCATGCAATAAGAGGTAACAGTTGCAGGGGCCACATGATATCAATCAACTCCTACATCTGCTAGGATTGTGGTTTGCTTACTACTATGAAAAAATGATAGGTCATGCAAAGGAATGGGTTCAACTATGCGGTAGAAACGTATCATGGTAAACATCCTAAACAATGCATAAGCGAGAATGAGAGGAAAATAGGTTTTTATCGACATGATCAATGGGGTCTGCTTGCCTTGCTGACGAGGGTCATACTGGGTGTCTTCAAATGCCGGGGTGATCTCGGGTTCCGGCTCCACTTATATCCGAGAGCAAACAACACAAACATAACAATCAACAGAATGTACAATGCACATACACATGATCAAGTGGTATAATGTGATGTACATGGTGCTGATATGTTGTTCTTTCCATTTAAAAGAAGTGCATTGCAAAGGGTTTTGGATTTGAATTCAAAAGGGTTCCTGTCAGAACCCTAATTTAGGTTTGTGCTTTTCTAAGCTAGCACTTTTGCATCATGAAAATTTTTGCAACAAGAAAATAATTGGGGAAGCAGAAAAGCCCCAAAATAATTTTAAGAAAAAGGCAAGGCAAATTTTTGTTTTCCAAAAATGCTTTGAACTTTTTGAAAAGTCTCATAAATGGGCATGATCACTTTTCATGTGAAGTGGGTCCCACTTCGTGCTCTCTGATTTTTCTAAAAGTCCAAAATGCCCTTGGAAATTAAATAATTATTGTATTTGCAATTGAAATTATTTAAATATAATTTCAATAATTCAAAAACTTTATGTGTGGAGTTATATATTCCTCCTAACCCCACATAAAAGTTTTTGGAATTTTATAAAATGTTTTGATTTAAGAATAAAACAAACGGAACAGAAAAGAATAAAAAGAAAAATAGAAAAGAAGAGCTTACCTGGCGCCTAGGGCGAGGCCCAATCACCTTCTGGCCCAGCCCAGCTGCCTTTGCCCTTGTCTTCTTCCTCAGGCAGCCAGGCAGCTGCGTGCCCGGCATGCCGTCGCCGTCGCCGTGGTGAGCTGTCTGCTTCCCCCTCGTCCTTATCCCGCGCAGGAAGACGCCCCCGAGCCCCTTATGCCTTTTCCTCTCTCTCTCTGGCCCTCCCTCTCTCTTCCCCGACGACTTCCCGCGGCAAACCGGACCGCAGCCGGAGCACCGACGAGAGTTAGCGTGGCCACCGTGCCCCGTTTGATGCAACGAACTGTCTAGGAGGCTCCCCGGCGACGACCACTTCGCGAGGCGCCATCAATTTGTCCCGAGAGGCAACGGATGCGACCACATCTTCGATGAGCCGTCGCGGCACCCGAGGACTCTGGCGACGAATCGAGCCCTCTCCAGCTCCTCCCCGACGTCGCCGAGCTCACCATCGTCACCGGGGTGAGCCTCTGCTTCGATCCCCGTCTCCGTTCGTCCTCCCGTGGTCGTGTTCTCCGTTCTCGTCATGGTCAGTGACCTAGCCGCCGCGCCCTTCGTCGTAGCCATGGCCCGGAACCTCCCCGTGACACCCCAGTCGCTCCAACAGATGCGCGTGGTCGCGGGCTACACGCCCGTGCCTCTAGTTCCCTTCCACGTGGCCGGGAACAATATTCCGGCGAGCGCCGCCATGGCCCAAGCCACCGCCGTCATGCCGCCGGCCAGCCAGGCCCTTAACCGCCTAACCCCCCTCTAATCCCTCTCTCTCTCTCACTGACCGTGGGCCCTAGCGGCTAATTAAACTAGCCGGTATAATTTAAAATGGGGATTAACCACCCCAGTCACTAACCAGAGGGCCACCTCCCACGTCAGCACGATGTCACCATGACGCAGTAAAGCTTAAATAATTTAATTAAATTCCAGAAATTACAGAAAATATCCAAAACTTTGAATTTGAATAACTTTTAAACCGAAACTCAGATTGAAATGTTTTTATATGAAAATTGATCAGAATAAAATTCTCCATCCAAATATGCAACTTCCAAACATGTTTGAATTAGTTATATTGAGGAACCAGTAGCATTTTGCTATATGGATTATTTGATATAATTCAATTCAAATGCCAACACCAATTCAACTTGATTCATTGCTATGCAATACTTATCACATGAACATCAGAAGCATAAGACACCCATGATCATCATCATATCATGCCATATTGATTGAGAATTGTAATTTATCGAATGTGTGATTTACTTCTAGTGCTTCGGTGATTGCATCTTCTCGGTAGAGTTGATCTCGGAGACGAGTTCAACCTCACGTCAGAAGAGTGTTACCTCGTGATCGTCAGCAAGGCAAGCACCCCCTCTTTGATCATGTCGATAAAATCCCAGTTCCCTCTCATTCTCGCTTATGCATGTTTAGGATGTCACCATGATACGTTCTACCGCTAGTTGAACCCATTCCTTTGCATGACCTATCATTTTGTCACAGTAGTAAGCAAACCACAATCCTAGCAGATGTAGGAGTTGGTTGATATCATGTGGCCCCTGCAAATGTTACATCTTATGGCATGCTTAGAGTTTACAATGAGGCTACTTTGATGTGAGTCTGGATGGTAGTGATCATGTGAATGATGGTGGTAACGTGTTGGTGAATTTGACCTAAACAAGGTGAACGATGAGAGGCTGTGTAGGAGTACACAGTGGGTTGTCTCGTTGAACACCGCCTTAAGCCTGAGTTCTTGTGTTGTTATCCAAGACTAAGAGTACGACCACACATTGGGCTCACTGACCCCTCGCGGCCTATTACCTCACCCCGGACCAAGTCCAGGAGTAGCAAGTAGTTCGAACTTTAAACGATCTCAAGCAGGTACATCAATGTAAGTGGTGGACGTAGGTTGTGGGCACCTTGAATGAAGTGATCATGATCGAGTTGAGCTTGATGGCGGTCACACAACGTTTGAGTCCGCATCGGAAAAATCGGCTGGATTCCGATTGTGGTCGCAACTCAAATAGGCGACTCCCTAGGACTAAAGATGCTGCTGTGAGTGAAGTGTCGTGGCAACATCCTCACCGGTACTCGCTTGAAGGGTCCACTCCCAGGCTGTAACTAATGCGTGCGTGTGTGTAGCAGTACACCCCTACAGGGTTAATGAACTATTCGAATAGCCGTGTCCGCGGTTATGGACTACTTGGAGACCTTTACTTGATCATAGACAACTTCAATGGTTACTCTTAAAACTTTCCAAGATAAGTGTGAGTGCTATGGTGTTCTTCCTCGTGGGGAAGTCGAGGAAGTAACCATAGTGGTGTTTTTGTTGGAGACTTGATACTTGGACTCGTGTACGCTCCTTACCTCTTTCTGGTATTCGGTGTACAGGACTAGCCAAGTCAAAGCTGGCACTTCTGCAATGAACCCCCACCTCCCTTTGCCTTGATACATGTGCATGCATAGTATAGTTCCTATGTAAGTCTTGCTGAGTACGTCTTTGTACTCACGTTTACTTATTCTATGTTTTAGAGACGAGACCACTGACCCTGATGGTGGCCTCTACCTCGAGCTTGACGTGGACCAAGTCGTATAGTTCCAGACAACAGCCTGTGCCCTTTGGAGGGTCGTTGTATTTTCTTTCAGGCTTCTTAAGCCATTTGTTAAACTTGTCTTTACTAAGACATAATTTGCTTCCGTTGATGTTTGATGTAATGTTGGATCACAGTGATGTGATCTCTGCTTGTAATACAACTACTATGTCTCCTCTGTTTAGCAGAAGTTATAAAGACTATGAGTTTGTAGAGTTCATGTTGTGATTACCTGCTGTTTACACTGGACATGTATGCTGCGTGTATGATTATAACGTGCATGTCTTAGTGTAGGGTTCGATTTCTTAGTTGTGTTCTTGTCGGCGGTCTTTTATACACCAAGTGGCCCATATATGTGCACAGCTTGGGGAATCGCGATGCGATTGCTCGTGACTCTGTCACGTGGCACACTTTGTTGTATGATTGAGCCCGCCCGAGATCCCGACTAAGTGATCGGGCTGGAGTCTGTTTATGTAAGTGTTATAATTCAATCGATAATATGGTTGAGGCGACTTGTCTATGAGAATGGGATTTCACCACCCATAATCCTTAGACTTGTGAGTGGGCGATGAGGAGCCATCTCAGTTGATCATCCGGCTTGGATGGGATGCCCCTCACGTACGATGTTTTCCGAGAGTGTTCTGTGCTTGGCCTTTCTTCTTAGACAAGTGGGTACGACTCTCGGCTCTCCATATGATTGAGTTGTGACTGGAATTACATACGCAAACCCCGGGTCTCGACAGACTTGGTATCAGAGCAGGACGGTCGGTAGGACTATCAAACCCTTGGTCGAAGTCGAGTCTAGCATTCTATAGTTATATAGTTACTTGGGTATAAAGGGAACAACGTAAGGCTTCTTTTTCTCCTTACCCTCATCGATCTGAGTTCTGATTCACCCTTATCTTTTCTACGGGATGATAGGACTAGGCTCATCTATGTCTTACTAGATCATCTCATTGATTGCTTCCTTGTAGCCGTAGGAAAGTTGTGTTCGGTTTTGTAGAGTCATTGTGCTTCCTATTTAGAGATTTCCTATGTAAGTGTTGTTGAAATGTCGTGAGGATTTCCATTTCCCTTGCAATTATTGCTGTTATGCTGTCCGAGTCATTCCAGGTTTTCCTCATAATCTGATGCATTTTCATAATCCTTTTCTCCATTTCGGTTGTCCTTTTAAAAGAACTTCTAGGTGGCATGCCCAACCGTTCTCTAGAGTTTGTTGTAGGTTTTGTTCTAGAAACCTATAGTGATTCATTTGCAGCTCTTCCTCCCACTTTAGATGTCTTCTAGCAAGAAGAACCACACTAATCATCTTGTTGGGTACTTTGCTACTCTGACATATCTGTTGTAGGCCCTAGTAAACCTTGGTCATCCTCTAGGAAGCTATCCAGAGATCCAACCCCTTAAACTATGGCACCCGACAGGTCTGTAGAGTTCATAGTTGATCTTATACCAGGCACAACCCCAATTTCGAGACGTCCATATAGAATGGCCCCACATGAGTTAGCTGAGCTAAAAACCCAACTTGATGCTTCGTTGGAGAAAGGCTTCATCCGCCCTAGCTCATCGACATGGGGTTTCCCCGTTCTATTCGTAACGAAGAAAGATGGAACAGAAAGGATGTGCGTAGATTATCGCTCGTTGAATCTAGCGATGATAAAGAACAAGTACCCACTTCCCAGGATCAATGATCTTTATGATGAACTTGCTGGATCCTCTGTCTTCTCCAAGATGGATTTGAGATTAGGTTATCATCAAATCAAAATCCGAAACGAGGACATTCCAAGAACGAATTTCACTACTAGTTATGGTCTTTACGAGTTCACCGTCATGTCCTTCGGATTAACCAATGCCCCTGCTACTTTTTCACGCATGATGAACTCGATCTTCATGGAGTATTTGGACAAGTTCGTCGTGGTTTACCTCGATGAAATCCTTATATACTCAAAGAACGAAGAAGAACATGCCGAGCATATCAGGCTGGTATTGATGAAACTTCGAGAGCACCGCCTTTATGCCAAGTTCTCTAAGTGTGAATTTTGGCTACCAGAACTGACCTACTTAGGCCATCTGATTTCTACAAAAGGCATTGCTGTCAATCCCGAGAGAGTTCATGCCGTCCTTGACTGGACTCCACCTGAATCGGTTAAGCAAGTTAGTAGTTTTCTTGGCTTAGCAAGCTATTGTCGCCGCTTCGTTGAGAACTTCTCCAAAGTTGCAAAGCCTCTTACTCAACTCCTCAAGAAAGATAAGAAATTCGAATGGACTCCCAAGTGCGAGGAAAGCTTTCAAGAGCTAAAAAGAAGATTGACTTCTGCACCCATACTTGCACCTCCAGACACCAAAAGGGATTTTGATATCTACTGTGATGCTTCACGGCAAGGGTTAGGATGCATACTTATGCAAGATCGACATGTGGTGGCATATGCTTCACAGAAACTGCGTCCACATGAAGAAAATTATCCTCGCCGGTACTCGCTTGAAGGGTCCACTCCCAGGCGGTAACTGATGCGTGCGTGTGTGTAGCAGTACACCCCTGGAGGCTTAATGAACTATTCGAATAGTGGTGTTTTTGTTGGAGACATGAAGAACTACTTGGAGGCAAGGGTTAATGTACGCGGTTATGGACTACTTGGAGAACTTTACTTGATCATAGACAACTTCAATGGTTACTCTTAAAACTTTCCAAGATAAGTGTGAGTGCTATGGCGTTCTTCCTCGTGGGGAAGTAGAGGAAGTAACCATAGTGGTGTTTTTGTTGGAGACTTGATACTTGGACTCGTGTACGCTCCTTACCTCTTTCTGGTATTCGTAGTACTGGACTAGCCAAGTCAAAGCTGTCACTTCTGCAATGAAACCCCACCTCCCTTTGCCTTGATACATGTGCATGAGTAGTAGAGTTCCTATGTAAGTCTTGTTGAGTACGTCTTTGTACTCACGTTTTCTTATTCTATGTTTTAGAGACGAGACCACTGACCCTAATGGTGGCCTCTACCTCGAGCTCGACGTGGACCAAGTCGTATAGTTCCAGACAGCAACCTGTGCCCTTTGGTGGTTCGTTGTATTTTCTTTCAGGCTTCCTAAGCCATTTGTTAAACTTGTCTTTACTAAGACATGATTTTCTTCCGTTGATGTTTGATGTAATGCTGGATCACAGTCATGTGATCTCTGCTTGTAATAAAACTACTATGTCTGCTCTGTTTAGTAGAAGTTATAAAGACTATGAGTTTGTAGAGTTCATGTTGTGATTACCAGCTGTTTACACTGGACATGTATGATGCGTGTATGATTATAACGTGCATGTCTTAGTGTAGGGTTTGATAGCTTAGTTGTGTTCTTGCCGGCGGTCTTTTATACACCAAGTGGCCCATATATGTGCATAGCTTGGGGCATCGCGATGCGATTCCTCGTGAATCTGTCACGTGGCACACTTTGTTGTATGATTGAGCCCGCCCGAGATCCCGACTAAGTGAACGGGCTGGAGTCTGTTTATGTAAGTGTTATAATTAAATCGATAATATGGTTGAGGCGACTTGTCTATGAGTATGGGATTTCACCACCCATAATCATTAGACTTGTGAGCGGGCGATGAGGACCCATCTCAGTTGATCATCCGGCCTGGATGGGATGCCCCTCACGTACGATGTTTTCCGAGAGTGTTTTGTGCTTGGCCTTGTCTGCTTAGACAAGTGGGTACCACTCTTGGCTCTCCATATGATTGGGTTGTGACTGGAATTACATACGCAAACCCCGGGTCCCGACAGTTCCATATTCGCATTTGTCATTGTTCACCCATTTTAAAATGGTCAAAAATGAAAACAAGGTCCATATTTAGAATCCTTGCATTTTTCGATAATTTTACATATATTATATGCTCAATTTGGAGTTATGGTTAATTAGTTATTAAATTTCAAAGTTAAGCATTTATGGATTATTATTTAAAAAGAAAACCAGTTATTGCATCACTTTGAGGTCAGGCTGACGTAAGGGGGGGTCTGAGCAGTGGGCCAGCTTGTCAGCCTCTCTTCTTAATTTCCCGGTTAGATTAAGTTTACAGAGAGATTAGGTGGCCCCTGGGCCCACCTGTAAGTGACTGTTAGGGGGTGATTAGTGGTTAAGTTAACCTGGCCACATGGGCTCACCGGCGGCGAGTGGCCGGCGACGCACGGGACGGCGACTCCGGCGGCCAAATGACGCGCTGAGAACACCAAGACGAAGCCCACGCAAGCGCGAGCCCATCTAGGGGAATGAACGCGGCGTGTCCAGGGCATCGTCGTGGCGACTCTAGAGGGCGTCGGGGGCGTCCACGACGAGCAGGAGGTGGCAAGGAGGCGTCGGCAGCTTTCCATCGAGCAGCTTGTGGGCGCGGGGATGTAGACGACAAGGGAGTTGGTGGGCTTGGGCCGGCTGGGGTTGAGTTGGGCCAGAAGCCAGGTGAGTTCTCTTTTCTCTTTTTCTTTCTATTTTCTTTTCTGTTTCTTTGTTTGCCTTAGAAAATGAAATAGCTAGGCATTTAATAAAATGCTCAAAATTTATATATGGACTTACATGACCAGTAGCTAGTAATTCCCAAGTTTTGAACATTTTCTAAATTCAAATTCAAATAGGGGTATTATTTAATTTCCAATGCCTTTATGGAGTTTTTGAAAAATCAGAGAGCATGGTATTGAAACCCTTTCACTTGATATGTGATCACCCTCTTTTGTTGGACTTTTCAAAAAGTTCAAAGGATTTTTGGAAGCAACTTTTAAAATGGCCAATTGAATTATTTTGTTTGGGAGGGTTTCCTTCTCCCATTTCAAATTCTTTTGAAATTTTGACATGATGCAAGTGAAATGCTAACACTAGCACATACCTAACTTGGGGTTGTGAAAATATTCCAAGTGCTCCAGATGATGTATCGAAGAAGATGAAGGCAAGTCACTACTACTGGAGATTCATGAAGGAATTTGTGGCCACCACGCGAGCAGCCGCCCCTTAGTAGCCAAAGCTTTCCGGGAAGGTTTTATTTTCCCAACCTCCAGGAAAAACGCAGAAGACATCGTACGAAGCTGCGTTGCCTGCCAGAAATTTGCGAGCACACCTCACGCACCAGGATCAGAACTCAACACAATACCGTTTTCCTGGCTTTTCACAACCTAGGGACTCAACATGGTAGGACCGCTCAAGAATCAAAGGGAGGTCGCACCCACCTACTCGTGGAAGTCGAGAAATTCACAAAGTGGATTGAAGGAGAATCCATCACCTACCCGACTGCTCTCACAGTCGTGAACATCAAAGCCATCATCTTTCGCTTCGGAGTCCGACACAACATCATCACCTACAATGACACAAATTTCATAGCCGATGAATTCCAGACTTCTGCAAAGAACTAGGCATCAAAATCAACTATGCATCAGTCGCACACTCGTAGTCCAACGGAGAGGTCGAGAAAGCCAATGGTTTGGTCTGTTGCGGCATGAAGAAACGACTCCTCGCACCACTCGAGCATGCCGCGGGAAACTGGGTCGAATAACTACCGGCTGTCCTATGGAGGCTACGAACAACACCTAATTCCTCAACCCAATACACTGGGTCGAAGAGTGTATGGAGCGGAGGCAGTACTCCCACATGACCTAAGGTTTGGGGCCCCGTGCATCATCAGATATGAAGAAGAGGAGGCAGAAGAAGCGCTCGAGGACGACAAAGACGTAGCGGATGAATCACGAGACATAGCCCGGTCACGATCAAGAGGGAACCAAGAGAAGCTGCGCACATACCAAAGCATATGACTCCGCACCAGGGTGTAGCTTAGGAGACCTCGTGCTACGACTACGGCAGTAAAAGGTGCACAAACTCGCCCCACAATGGGTGGGGCCCTAAATAATCTCCAGAGTGATCGGAGGAGGAGCCTACAGGCTGAAGAACCCAAAGACCAACGAAGACGTGGGCAATCCTTGGAACGTGCAAAATTTACGCCTCTTCTATCCATTGATCGCTCGCATCCACTCACCTCCTACCTCTCTTTTAAACAATCAGAGCATTGCTCAAGGCTACATAAGCCACTCCTGTAAAAACTCAGCAATAAAGATATGCATAGACATAGCACACAACTCATGACACTCAGGGGCTCGAGCGCGGCTGCACCCTCTCCCCCGAAGCATTTTTTCTCTTACACAACACCTTATATACTACCACTCGTGGGCTCTAGCGCAGTTTCACCCTCTCACCCGAGGCGTTTTATCGCTTACGCGACACTTTACATACTGACACTCTGGGGCTCGAGCATGGTTTCACCCTCTCCTCCAAGGCCTTTTTGTTGGAAATATGCCCTAGAGGCAATAATAATATTGTTATTGTCGTATTTCCATGTTCATGATATATGTTTATTTTCCATTCTATAATTGTATTAACCGGAAACATAATGCATGTGTGGTTGCATAAACAACAACGCTTCCCTAGTAAGCCTCTACTATACTAGCTCGTTAATTAATGATGGCCATGGTTTCCTAACCATGAACATGAGTTGTTAATTAGTTAACAGGATCATTGTAAGGCCCGATATGCGGTACTGTTCCAGATCTAGATGATTCCATCCAGATCTGGGGACGAAGCACATATCGGTCCCACCGCGACATATGACAATGCCATATTCCCCGGATTTCCAACATGATATCACAACATTACAGCTACAAGGATACAGCATCTCATACAATCGGCATACAACTGCCTTAAATATATTACATCAGCAGAAGATACATGTCTGAGTACAGACTACAATCAAATGCCTAGTGGCAAAGGTAAAACACACCATTCCCACGTCCACACGGGTCCAGCCTCTCCGCCAGGATCCGCCTAACTAGTCGTCGTCGAGTCTCCGCGAAGGCGTCCAGAAGAAGGGACATCGAGCTCCTCTGTAGTCCAAGATCATTTGCATAACGTGCGTAAAAGAGAGAAGAAAGGGGTGAGCTATAGCAACAAGTCTTGTAACAAACTTCTCACGGTAAGATGGGGGTAGTGGTTGAGGTTGCAGCCGCACTAGCAATATATGAGTGGCTAACGTTCTATTTAGAGTAAGATGAGAAGCCAAGCATTCGATGAGGAATCTCCTCCAACAAGTCTGCTATCAGCTACTTACGCAATCATAACACCTATTGACGAGGATTAGCCTCGGAAAATCCCATGGTCAGGGACCCTGGGTTAGATCGTAGAGAAGGAACAGTTTGGCAATACTCGTTGGGTAACAGGAGAAGCACTTCCTACTCGATTGTATTATGCGACGGGGCGATTACAGTGGAGGTCTAGGCGAGTTCGCTCAAGACCGGATTTGTCAATTGTATCTCTGGTTATCCTAAGCTGTCACCCTTCCCAGCCTTTATATACTAGGCTGGGTCTCGGGGAGTCCATCTCAGGTTACAAGGATGATTTCCTAAACTAGCTTCGGCTTGGGCGCCAAGTCTTGACCTCCATGCTGGTCGTGCACTCCTATGTCGGTGCTTTGAGTGGGCCAGTCGTGGGCCCGTCGAGGCTTCTATCGGGCCTTTTGTCTTCGTATGCACCAGGTATCTTCACACGCAGGAGTCATGGGGTCATCCCCTCGTCAGTAGCCCCCGAGTGCCTGGGGGACTCGAAGAGTCGCGCAGGGACTCGATTCCATCATCGCTTGCTTTCATATGCACAGGGCGGCTGCGAGTCGTTGGCTGTTTAGCCATGACAATGTTTATTCGAGGGCTGATAAGCTGAAAGGACCCAAGGTAGTCAACCGGTCGAGCCTTGGTGAATTGCGCTAGTGGCAAACACCTTAGTAGCCCAATCAAGCTCGTGTCCCTCGAAACAAACTTGGAAACGACCGTCGTCTAGCAAAGTCCATGCCGCTGCAGGCCTTATAGGATCGATGCCGCCGGTCCCAGCAAATATCCTTAATGCGTCCGTTATTGGCTCATCTTTCTATCATGCAAGCGCATGGAAAACGTCGGGAGTGAAGTCGTGTTGTGGCAAGTCCCGGCCCGCCGACTGTGCAGCGGGGTCTTACCTATGCGCTAAGCGTGCGCGGCATCTGGGGTACGGCGAGTCGCAGCCCAGGCATCATTTTTTATAGAGGGTTGGAGCCTAATTAGAAATGCACCCACTTGGAATAAACGATCAAGTGGACTATTAGTAGTCACTCGCGGAAGTTTTTGCGAGCTCGGGCGAGGAGTCGATAAGAAAGCACCCACTCAGAAATTCATCGAGTGTGTGGGAAAATTGACTTGTCGGGTATTAGTTGAGTCCTGCGAGTAGCCACTCGAATACTTCGTCGTCTCCTGGGCAAGAGAACACCCGAACTCTGGGGATGCGTCATTTGGTTGGTGCGAGTGGTCACTCGAGCACATTATTTCCTTCTGGGTGAGGGAGCACCCGAAACTCTGTGGATGCATCGATTACTGTTGGTGCGAGAGGTCACTCGAGCATGTCTTCGTCTTCTGGGTGAGGGAGCACCCGAACTCTCGAGGTTTTGGGCCTTGCTTTGTTTTTAGCGAAGGCAAGGTGCTCCTGATGGGAGTTAAAGATTTTGAAATACGGTCAAAAGTTTTCAGATGGCAATGACGCGTACTCAACACGCCTTGCTGAGATGTGATGTTGTCGGGCTGCCTGACAAGTTGGATGGCCGTACCTTGTGAATGGAAGTGACGTGACGCAATACTGTCCGAAAATTTTGCAATTTGTGATTATAGCCCTCGTTTTTCGCGCGGGGTGGGCCGTATAGAGTTCTTTGTCCTTTTGACCTATATTGGGGCGCGGCAGCACTCCCGATGTGAGTAGCCCCCGAGGCTGCGAGCAATCATTTGTGATTAGTTGCAGTCTGAGACTTGTTTTTCTTTCTGCATTCGTTTTGTGCAACATTGGGGGCACGGCAGTGCTCCCGATGGGAGTAGCCCCCGAGGCTGCGAGCAATCACTTGTGGTTGGTTGCAGTCTTAGAATCGAATTATCTTTTGCGTGGCTCTGACTTCTTCATACTTTTTTGGTTCCAACCTTTGTTTCAAATGTGCGAGCGTGTGTTGACCGATACTGATCGGTGGCAACGTGCTCATGATGCAGCCCAGTAGAGCTTGACCACAATGAGGCGTAAGAAGGTTTCCTCCTTTTGTTTTTGGTCTATTGTTGATTGGTCACCTGAATGATACTCTTGCTGTAGGCCGTAGAAAGGATGCTGATAAGCGGGCTGAGGTTGCTGAAAAGGAACTCTCGTTGCTCCGAGCCGCGTTGTTGTCTAGGGAACAGGATCTGCAGGAACAACGTGGTGAGCTCGAACGGCTGCAGCAGGTGGAGGAACGGTTCCAGCAGATGGGAAAGGATGAGTGCGAAAGCCTACGCGATTTGTCAAGAACTTTAGTAGGTGAGGAGACTGTTCTCTTCCCTTTTGATGTGGATCTTATCTTGAGTTTCTGAGCACTGTTATTTCCACTTGGTGCAGGCTCCGTGGGTATTGAGGTGGCGGGGGCTGCTGCAACAGAGTCGAGCACTCTCCGTGGTGATATGGATGTCGTGGTGGGTGCTGCTGGAGCCGTGAAGGATGTTTGTGGTCGAGCTTCGACTCTTCTTAAGTTTCTTCATGAACCTATGTTCCCGGATGAGGAGAAAAGGCCGGAGGGTCTTGATTTGCAGGTTGCTGCGTTCGGGCTGAATGGCGATCAGTTGGAGGGCTTGGTCTGTCAAAATGTCGAACGGCTGCAGCAGGTGGAGGAACGGTTCTAGCAGATGGGAAAGGATGAGTGCGAAAGCCTGCGTGATTTGTCAAGCACTTTAGTAGGTGAGGAGACTGTTCTCTTCCCTTTTGATGTGTATCTTATCTTGAGTTTCTGAGCACTGTTATTTCCACTTGGTGCAGGCTCCGTGGGTATTGAGGTGGCAGAGGCTGCTGCAACAGAGTCGAGCACTCTCCGCGGTGATATGGATGCCGTGGCGGGTGCTTCTTGAGCCATGAAGGATGTTTGTGGTCGAGCTTCAACTCTTCTTAAGTTTCTTCATGAACATATGTTCCCTTATGAGGAGAAAAGGTCGGAGGGTCTTGATTTGCAGGTTGCTGCGTTCGGGCTGAATTGCGATCAGTTGGAGGGCTTGGTCTGTCAAAATGTCGTGAGTGGTCTTGCGACATCTTTTGTTGTTCTTCCAGGCCATGGTGTTCCTATTGAGGATTCCATGGTGGATAGCCTTCCTAGATATACAGTCGAACAGAGTAGCCGGGCCACTCGGCTTGCCCGTCAGCTGCAGCTAGTTGTAGAGGATGATATCCGTAATTCTCAGGGTGCGGAGTAGGTGAATTGGAGATTTGTGCTTCTCTTTGAACTTGAATAACAACTTAGTTTTGTAATGGACCTCCTTTGGGGTGTGGGATATTGGATCTTTTTATCGGTGAAACTGCTTTGTCCTTTTTGTGGTACTCGTTTTTCCCTTTTTCTTTGACTTGTTCTACTTTTGCGGTAGGCCACCCCGGCCTTTTCTCGGGCTTGGAATTTTTTGAAGGAGGATCCTCACGAGGGTGCCTACGAGTCTGTATGTTTCTGACTTAGAGACGCAGAGCGTGAGACTATCCGTCTCAAGGGTGCTGTTGCGATCCATCGTTTGAAACGTGAACGCGCTGAGGCTATTGTGGATAGTTTAGCTGCTTGGATGACAAAATTGTATGATCTTCTGAAGGGTGAGTTTGTCCTACTTGTACTGTTCGGCTGCGCGAGAGATTTTTTCCTTGTGCTTTCTGCTGACTCTTGTTCTTCTTACAAAGTGCTGGCTGGTCGATCTCGCGAGGAGTAGGAGGCCGTGCAGTCGGTGCTGTTGCGACTGGATGATCCGGTTGTACAGGCGGACAATCCCTTATGGATGGATAGGGCGCGTGCGTAAGTATTCGCCGTTCTTCGGCTGCGGGTTAATAGGGTGTTTGGTGGAATCTTCTCCGAATTTTATGCACTGAGTCCTGTTCCATAATCACTTGAGAGGCTTTGTCGAGCGTTCTCTCAACCTGCGGAGCTTCGCCGTGTAGTGAATCCTCAAAACCTGGGTGCTCTTTGTAAAGTGAAATCGGAGCCTGGAGTTTAGGCTTTTGCTTGGTTTTTTTAGATTCTACCTTGTACGTCTGTAGTCTTTGTAGGAGTTCTTCTTCTGGATAGCGTTTGCTGTAGTTGATGTGTAATTCCGTGGGTTTTTGTTCTATTATTTTGCTGAGCCATTGCTATGAATGAAGTCCTCAAATGTTGGAGAGTTGAGTCGGATGGTCGGATATCATCTTAGGGGGTGGGTGATGTGAGCGAGCCCAAGAATATCTTTTTTGGAGTCGTGTAAGCGAATAACGCCTCTAGGGTGGGTGGTGGCTGCTGCGAGCGAGCCCCCGAGTGCCAATTTTCAAGTCGCGTGAGAAAATAACCCTTCGGGGGGTGGCTACAGTGAGCGAGCCCCCGAGTGCCAATTTTCAAGTCGCGTAAGCGAATAACGGCTCAGGGGGTGGCTGCTGCGAGCGAGCCCCCGAGTGGGAATTTTCAAGTCGCATAAGAGAATAACACAAGGGGGTGGCTGCTGCAAGAGAGCCCCTGAGTGCCAATTTTCAAGTCGCGTAAGCAAATAACGCCTCGGGGGATGGCTGCTACGAGGGAGCCCCCGAGTGCCAATTTTCAAATCGTGTAAGCGAATAACGCCTTGGGGGGTGGCTACTGCGAGCGATCCCCCGTGTGCCAATTTTCAAGTCGCGTAAGCGAATAATGCCTCGTGGGGTGGCTGCTGCGAGCGAGCCCCCGAGTGCCAATTTTCAAGTCGCGTGAGCACTTTCTGGAAAAATATTCTCAGTATCTTTCCTGCTGTTCTTACACGAGGGGGCTGTTGAAGACATCCCTTTATTTGGATCGATGGCTTGGTAGCCCTAGGAATGTAAAGTTGCTGCTAAGATAACTTGAGTCCTTGGCGTGCGATGCCAGCGAGTCTTCTGGTTGTGCCTTGACTTCTATGGGAGCGCTTCTTCTTCTTGTGTCGCGGCTCTGCGGGTTTGGTGTGCTCCAAAGGTTTCTGATATCTTGTGGAATTATCTGTCGCAGCGGTCAGATCTGATGAAGTTGCCGCTGACCGTGATGACTCCTCGTGGGCCTGGCATTTTCAGCTTCAGGTAGGCGTAGTGCGGTACTGCAATGAAGCGTGCGATGGCTGGTCGGCCGAGGATGGCATGATACTGCGATTTCCAGTCGACCACTTCGATGTCCAGCATTTCCTTGCGGAATTTACTGGCGTTGCCGAAGACCACTTCCAAGCTTATTTTTCCGAGGGGGTAAACTGCTTTGCCTGGTACAATTCCATGGAAAGTCGTGCCTGAGGTTTTTAGTGCTGAATTTTGGATGAGCATTTCTTCCAGAGTTTTGGTGAATATGATGTTTATTCCACTGCCGCCATCCATGAAGACTCGGGACATGCCATAATTTCCAATTCTTGCTTCGAGTACCAGAGCGGCGTGTCCTGGACGTGGGATGGCTGGCGGGTGGTCTTCTCGGGAGAAGGTAATGTCAGTCTCAGACCCGCGCAGGTATTCAGGGATGGCAGGTTGCGAGCAGACTGCGAGGAAAACTTGTCTGGTGACCTGGTTCTGCTGCCTGTTTGATGGTCTTCCTTCTTGGATCATGTAGATTCGACCATGTGCCTCTGGGTACTTTTCTTCTACGTCGGGTGTCAAGCACCGCTGCTGGATGATTGCCACTTGTCTCTCTGGTGCGGCGGGTGCAGGTGGTGCATTGTGGGCGATTTTCCCAACTGCTACACTTGCGAGAGGTTGTGTTGTTGCTGCTGTGGACCGGATCTTTTCTTTTGAGAGCTCGGTGAAGCGTCTGCAATTTCTTAGGGTGAGCCCCGATCTGATTTCTCCGCGTTCGTTTGTTAACCCATGTAGTGTGCAGGGCCCATCGAGTTGTTCCTTGACCGAGCGGTATGCTCGGGTATCGTCTCGTGGCTGCCTTGATCTCCAATCTTGCTTCTGGGCGTGCGGTGGTTCTTCTGGGTTGTCCCTCCACTGAATTATGCTGTCTTCGCGATGTCTGCCGTCTCCGTCATCTGGGAAACCGGCCGCGACCATGTCGGGTCCTCTCTCTCGTCATAGAAGTTAAGCCTGGGGCGCTTTCTCTTCTGTCAAAACTTCTGTCTCCGGTGTAGTAGTCGTAGTCGCGTTATAAGCGCGCCATCTGGATGTCTGATTTGTTCCGTATGGAGTCTTCTCCGTCCGCCCAGTTGTTGGCTTGTTCCAATAACTGTGCGAGTGTTCGTACCTTCATCTGTCCGAGTTGCTCTTTGAAGTCTATGCACTATAAGCCTCTTCTGAATGCTTCGATCGCACTTTAGTCTGATATGTCCTCGGCCGAGTTTTTGAGTATGGTCCACCGCAGAATGTATGCCCTTAGGGACTCTCTGGTTCCTTGCCTACAGTCTCTCAGTTCTTCGAGTGATGCTGGTCGCTTGTAGGTAGACTTGAAGTTCTCGATGAAGGCGCTGCGAAACTGCTTCCAAGAACTGATCGATCGTCGTCGTAGGTTCTTTAGCCAGTGCCGCGCGATCCCTCGAGCTTGAGCTGTACGTACTGCATTGCCGTGATATTGGTGCCCCGCTGGAACTTGACGGCTGTTAGATAATCTCGAGCCATGCCTCTGGTTCCTCCAGTCCGTCGTATTTTTGTGTTGTGGAGTTTAGCTTAAAACCTTTGGGCATCCGTTTCTTGCGGATGGCTCACGCGAAGCATAGTGCGCCGCATGGTTCGAGGTCTTCGTCAGATGCGTGCTCGTCTGAGTACTCTTCGCGGGTTGCGCACCTGCGTCTTCCTCAATTGACTTTGTTTTGTGTTATGTCGTCGCATGTGTTTCGTCTGTTGTTGCTACGTTGGTTGTCGTAGTCGTCCCTGTTATGGTCTTTGCTTCTATCTGGACGCTCGCGATGGTCGTCGCTATTGTCTTCTTCGCTGTCTTCTGGTGAACTGGGGTCCATGTCTAGTGTCTCCTCGCGGGGCACTCGCCTTGTGCTTGATTTTTTAGGTGCCAAAGCGGCGATGGAATCGCTCATTACTTTGAGCGCTATTGCCGTGTTGCGATCTGCTTTGTCCTTGTTACCCTTCTGAGCACGATGGAGATATGCTTGGGAAGTTATGAGGGGTCTGCTGGTGTAAGTTGTTCTTCTTCTTCGACATCTTCTTCGAGCCTGAAGTCGCCGTCTAGTTTGCGAGCGACTTTATTCTTGTCTGTGCGTCCTAGGTTGTCGAATCTGGATTTGCCACGAGGGGGAGAGCCGTGATCGGAAGAGTCGCGAAAGTTGAAGCCGCCGACGCCGTGGTCCTCCCTGGCGACGATGGACTAGTCCATCGTATGCGCGAGGCCACGGGGAGCCAAATGGTACCCTCTGCAAGGCCCCTGGTGGCCGTAAGCCCACTCCGGCGAGCCCTCCGCCGTGTCTGTGGCTGCCGCCGGTTAGCCGCCGGCCATTAGGGCTAATGACCCTGCTAATCCCCCCATAGCCCAATGACATGTGCACCCCAAAGCCCCCCTAACACCCTGTTAACTCTAATTAAACGGTTTTTAACCCAGGCTCACTGACCTGCGGGTCCCACACGTCAGGTTGACCAGTCAGTGGCCCTGACGTCAGCATGACACAATGCTGATGCAGAAAAGCCTTTTCCAGAGATTTAAAATAATCCAGAAAAATCCAGAAAATTATTTCAAACTTGGGAAATTCATAACTAATTCATTTTAACTCCAAATATAACAAATAATATGTCTAAAAATATCAGAAAAATCCAAGGATTATGAATATGGGCTCTGTTTTCATGTTTGACCAATTAAAATTGGGTGAACAGTGCAAAACATCCATATGGCTTTATTTCAAATTCAAAATTGAAGCACATTTGCAAATGACTTTGCATTTGACTTCTTTTAAATGGAATTGTACCCACACTGTGACCAAGAAAATCACCATTTCAATATTGATCATGTGTTTGATGCATTGCAATTAAATTTATATTTATTCTTTGTTTGGTTTTTTGCTCGATAGACGTGCAACCGGAACCGGAGGCCACCTCCTTCGTTGAAGACCCCGATATCGAACCTCGTCAGCAAGGCAAGCAAACCCCGTTGATCATGTCTATAAAATCCTATTTCCCTCTCAGTCTCGCTTATGCATGTTTAGGAGATCACCGACACACGTTCTTTCGCATAGTTGAACCCATTCCGATGCATGACCTATCATTCTGTCACCGTATTAAGAAAACCACAATCCTAGCATAATTAGGAGTTGAATGATGAGCATGTGGCCCCTACAACTGTTACTGCTTTTGCTGCTTAGTGATACAATAAGGATGTTTTGATTGTGAGTCGGGATGGAATGAACACAATGGTGTTGATGAAAGTGAAACGTGTTGGTGAATCCACCCTAAACAAAGGTGAACGATGAGAGGCTATGTAGGAGTACACAGTGGGTTGTCTCGTTGAACACTACCCTAGGCCCCGAGTTCCTGTTTTGTGATCCAAGACAAAGAGTATGACCACATGTAGGGTTTTATGGGAGCCCCGTTTGGCCTATTTACATACCAGATCCGGTCCAGGAGTCACAATAGATTCGGGCTTTCCATTTGGCATATGCATAGAAAAAGTATGAAGAAAAGGTTGCATCATCCTAGATATGTGGGTGGACTTGTGAGGCAGTGAAACCATCTGGCAGAGGTGGCGTCTCGGTCCCTTACATTATCTGAGTCCGTTTCGTGGAACCGGCCGGACTCTCGAGCGGTGCAAAACTCAGGTAGTCGACTCCTGGATTAGAGAAGGTGATGTGAGGTTAGTGCCTTGGTTTCATCCACGTCCGACATCCGCTTGAAGGATGCCAAGAACGAGGCGATAAGTGATGACACACGTGTGAAGATGTACACCCCTGCAGGGTTAATGAACTATTCGAATAGCCGTGTCCGCGGTTATGGACTACATGGAGACCTCTACTTGATCATAGACAACTTGAATGGATACTTATAAAACTCGCAAGATAAGCGTGAGTGCTATGGTGTGCCTCCTCGTGGGGAAGTCGAGGAAGTAACCATAGTGATGTATTGGTTGGAGATGTAGTGGACTCGTGTACGCTTCTTACCTCAAACTCTGGTACTCGTAGTACAGGTTAGCCAAGTCAAAGCTGGCACTTCTGCATGATGAAACCCCACCTCCTTTACCTTGATACTTGAGCATGAGTAGTGTAGTTCTGATGTAAGTATTGCTGAGTACGACTGTGTACTCACGTTTTCTTATTCTATGTTTTAGATGAGAACCCGGACCCCGATGGAGTCATCAACCTGAAGCTCGACGTTGACCTTGGTAGTATAGTCCCAGACAGCAGTCTGGTCCCTCGTGGAAGGGCATGTTGGTTTTACAAGGCTTCTCTATGCCATTTGTTAAACTTGTCTGTACTCAGACCTAATTTGCTTCCGTTGTATGATGTAATGTTGATCACAGACATGTGATCTTTGTATGCTATATGTGTATATCAATAAAGAGTACTTTGTAGAGTTATGTGATAATACCTGCTGTTCATACTAGGCATGTGTGCTGCGTGTATGTTTATAACATGCATGTCTTAGTATGGGTTTTCGAGGCCTTAGTTGCGATCTGGCTGGCGGTCTTTTATACACCAAGTGGCCCTTAGATGTGCGCAGCTTGGGGCATCGTGATGCGATTGTTCGTGACGCTGTCACGTGCACACTTTGTTGTATGATCGAGCCCGCCCTAGACCCCGACTAAGTGATCGGGCTGGAGTAAGTTTATGTAAGAGTTAGGATCCAATCGATAACATGGTTGAGGCGACTTGTCTATGAGTATGGGATTCACCACCCATAAGCATTTAGACTGGTGAGCGGACGTTGAGGACCCATCTCAGTTGATCATCCAGCCTGAATGGGATGCCCCTCACGTTCGATGCTTACCGAGAACGTTCTGTGCTTGGCCTTGTATGCTTAGACAAGTGGGTACGGTTCTCGGCTCTCCATGTGATTGTATCGTGACTGGAATTACATACGCTAACCCCGGGTCCCTACAGACTTGGTATCAGAGCAGGACTGTCTGTAGGCTTATCAAACCCTTGGTCGAAGTCAAGTCTAGCATTCTATAGTTATATAGTTACTTGGGTATATAAGGGAACAACGTAAGGCTTCTTTTTCTCCTTACCCTCATCGATCTAAGTTCTGGGTCACCCTTATCTTTTCTACAGGATGATAGGACTGGGCTCATCTATGTCTAACTAGAACATCTCGCTGAGTGCTTCCTTGTAGCCGTAGGACAGTCGTGGTCGTCCAGAGTCTTCATGTTTTGAGTTCCTTGAGGAAGTTTGTCCAATCTCCTCGAGGTTGTCTTGTTTTCCATCCCGGTGTAGCCGTTATGCTGCCGGATTTATCCCGTGTTTCTGTGGATCATTATCTTCGCATTTCAATCTTTTCCGCCTTCAACATGTCTTGTTATCCTTGAATCCATCATTCAACCTGTTCTGATTGTTGATTTTTATCACACAGGATGTCAGGTGGAACTCGTAGTGCTGTTCGTCGGAATCGAGACCGTGTTCGGAATCGAAATGATAATGAACCTCTACCACCGCCTTCTGCAGCGGAAATCATGATGGAAGCTGAGAAGAATCAACGTGATCAAACACGCCTTCTGGAGCTCATCGAGCAGAATACCTCACGTCATTGCAATGTGGTTGTGAGCATTCAGAACTTCATCCTCCTCAAGCCACCGGTATTCCAATGTTCTTCTGAGCCCCTTGAGGCTGATGATTGGCTCCGTTCCATCGAGCGTAAGCTTGATACTGCACATGTTGCTCCCGATGACCGAGTTATATTCGCGGCATACTTTCTGGAAGGTGTTGCTGCTGAATGGTGGGAGAACTATGTTGCTATGCAGCCAGATAGTCATCTAGTGACTTGGCAGGAGTTCTGTGTTGCCTTTCGAGGGTACCACCTTCTGGATGAGTTGATGGAGCGCAAGAAAGAAGAGTTCTGCAACCTGACTCAAGGAGAGATGTCCATCCATGAGTATGTGAGAGAATTCAACCGTCTTGCCCGGTATGCCCAAGATGAGATCACCACCGATGCCAGAAAGCAGGCAAGGTTCTGTAAGGGACTTAGCCCCATCCTTCTTCATGATCTCAACCTCATCGAATTTTCCACCTTTGAGGATTTAGTCAAAAGATCCTTCAGAGCTGAGCATGGCAATGAAATTTTCGAAGAGTCTCGCAAGCATGCTCTTGAGCTTGCTCCTTCTTCAAGTTCAGCCCCTCAGAAACGCCGAATTTGGATTCCAACCAGAGCCATACCTCAAAACCTTCTTCAGAGACCACCACCGAATATAAGCCATCCACCCCAACACATTGTTCCTCCCAGGAATGATGGTGTGCAATCAAGTAATCCTGCTCCCAGCAATTCAGACAGTGCCCTACAGTGTTGGTGGCACCACGTCGACCTAGTCACAAGCCTCCAAAGAAATCAACCACCAAAGCCATCCCAGCAAAGCTTTCAATCACAAGTAGTGGTTGTGTGAACCAAATCTCAGTTGAGAAAACCACTGCTGCTTCTGACGTCATTCTTGGCACACTCTCAGTCAATCATGTTCCCGCCTTCGTTCTTTTCGATCCAGGAGCTTCTCATTCATTCATGTCGGAGAGTTACGCACTTCGTCATGAGTTCCCCTTTGAAGAAATGTTTTCTCCAATGATCATTCAAACTCCTGGTTCAAAGTGGCAAACTAATAGAGTAAGCCATGGCAATCAAATTGCAATTGAGGGTTTAGTATTCCTTGCTTCACTTATAGCCCTCAAGTCTTCGTACATTGATGTCATCCTAGGAATGGATTGGTTATCAAGGCAGAATTCTTTCCCTGATTGTAAAGACAAATCAGTTAAACTCACCCATCCTTCAGGCCAGATCATTGACTACACATCACCCAGTTCTAGAACCCAGATGCATACTTTGAATGTGCTTCCCCTTCCTAACCTTGAAGATGTTCCGGTGGTTCGTGACTTCCCGGATGTCTTTCCTGAAGAGCTGCCGGGAATGCCACCCGACAGGTGTGTAGAATTCATAGTTGATCTTATACCAGGCATAGCCCCAATCTCGAGACGCCCATATAGAATGGCCCCACATGAGTTATCTGAGCTAAAAACCCAACTTGATGCTTCGTTGGCAAAAGGCTTCATCCGCCCTAGCTCATCGCCATGGGGTTGCCCTGTTCTGTTCGTAACGAAGAAAGATGGAACACAAAGGATGTGCGTAGACTATCGCCCGCTAAATCTAGTGACGACAAAAGAACAAGTACCCACTGCCCAGGATCAATGATCTTTATGATCAACTTGCAGGATCCTCTGTCTTCTCCAAGATGGATTTGAGATTAGGCTATCATCAAATCAAAATCTGAAATGAGGACATTCCCAAGATGGCTTTCACTACTCGTTATGGTCTTTACGAGTATACCGTCATGTCCTTCGGTTTGACCAATGCCCCCGCCACATTCTCGCGCTTGATGAATTCGATCTTCATGGAGTACCTAGATAAATTTGTTGTAGTTTATCTTGATGACATTCTCATCTACTCGAAGAACGAAGAAGAGCACGCAGAACATCTTAGGTTGGTATTGATGAAACTTAGAGAGCACCGCCTTTATGCTAAGTTCTCCAAGTGTGAATTTTGGCTACCAGAAGTGACCTACTTAGGCCACGTGATTTCTGCGAAAGGTGTTGCAGTCAATCCCGAGAGAGTTCAGGCCGTCCTTGACTGGACTCCACCTGAATCGGTTAAGCAAGTTAGGAGTTTTCTTGGCTTAGCAAGCTATTGACGTCGCTTCGTCGAGAACTTTTCTAAAGTTGCAAAGCCTCTTACTGAACTCCTCAAGAAAGATAAGAAATTCCAATGGACCCCCAAGTGCGAGGAAAGCTTTCAAGAGCTAAAAAGAAGATTGACTTCTGCACCCGTACTTGCACCTCCAGACACAAAAAGGGATTTCGAGATCTATTGTGATGCTTCATGGCAAGGGTTAGGATGCATACTTATGCAAGATCGACATGTGGTAGCTTATGCTTCACGCCAGTTGCGGCCACATGAAGAGAACTATCCTACCCATGATCTTGAACTCGCTGCCGTAGTTCATGCCCTGAAGACTTGGCGACATTACCTCCTTGGTAATCGTTGTGAGATCTATTCCGATCACCAAAGCCTCAAATACATATTCACCCAGCCAGATCTTAATCTCAGGCAAAGACGCTGGATAGAGTTGATAAAAGATTATGACTTAGGAATTTCTTACACCCCAGGCAAAGCCAATGTCATTGCTGATGCACTAAGTCGTAAGTCGTACTGTAACAACCTCATGTTACAGCAGTATCAACCACTTCTTCATGAGGAATTTCGAAAGCTCAATCTCGAGATAGTTCCTCGTGGATCTCTTTTCAACTTGGTGGCGAAACCAACCCTTGAGGATCAAATCATAGCCGCCCAGAAACAAGATAGTAGTATTCAAGAGATCAAGCAGAACATTGTTAGCGGAGTTGCTAAATGTTTTTCTGCAAATGATCAAGGAACGATATTCTTTGAAAATCGTTTAGTAGTTCCTAAAAATGAAGACCTAAAGCAGCTGATCCTTAAGGAAGCTCATGACACTCCCCTCTCAATTCATCCCGGTAGCACAAAAATGTACCGAGATCTACGCCAGAGATTTTGGTGGACCCGGATGAAAAGAGACATTGAACAATTTGTTGCCGAATGTGATGTTTGTCGTCGCATTAAGGCAGAACACCAAAGACCTGCTGGTACTCTTCAACCATTGTCTATTCCTGAGTGGAAATGGGACAAGGTCGGTATGGACTTCATCACCGGCTTTCCAAAAACCCAGAAAGGAAATGATGCCATCTTCGTGGTCATTGACAGGCTTTCCAAAGTTGCTCACTTTCTTCCTGTTCGCGAGTCTATAACTGCTAGTCAGTTGGCGGACTTGTATGTCTCTAGAATAGTGTCTCTTCACGGTGTTCCTTTGGTGATCAATTCTGATCGTGGTAGCCTTTTCACCTCTAGATTTTGGGAAAGTTTTCAAAATGCTATGGGAACTCATCTATCCTTTAGTACAGCTTTCCACCCTCAATCTAGCGGTCAAGTTGAAAGGGTTAATCAAATCTTGGAAGACATGCTCAGAGCTTGTGTTATCTCTTTCGGAAAGAATTGGGAGAAATCTCTTCCATTTGCCGAATTTGCTTATAACAATAGCTATCAATCTAGTCTGAACATGGCTCCCTTTGAATTCCTCTATGGACGACGATGTCGAACACCCCTAAACTGGTCAGAAACCGGTGAAAGACAACTCTTTGGACCGGATATGATCAAGGAAGCAGAAGAACAAGTTCGCATTGTTCGTGATCGATTGAAAGCCACTCAGTCTCGTCAAAAGAGCTACTATGATCGTCATCATGGAGAGGAGAGCTACAGTATTGATGAGAAGGCTTACCTCCGGGTTACTCCTTTGAAGGGAACCCAAAGATTCGGTATCAAAGGCAAGTTGGCCCCACGTTACATCGGACCTTTCCGCATTATTGCTAAACGTGGAGAAGTTGCCTACCAACTTGAACTACCTCCGCACCTTTCCCGAGTACATGATGTATTCCATGTGCCACAACTCAGGCGTTGCTTCAAGGACCCCATCCGCGAAGTCGACCATGAAACGCTTGGTCTCCAAGATGACCTTTCTTATCGAGAATACCCTGTTTGTATTCTTGATTCAGCAGAGCGTGTCACTCGTCGTCAAAAGATCAAGTTCCTCAAAGTGCAATGGTCACATCACTCCGAGAAAGAAGCAACATGGGAAAGAGAAGACCGCCTCCGTGCCGAGTACCCCACCTTCCTCCCGACGACTTCTGAATCTCGGGACGAGATTCTTTTGGGTGGGGGCGAGTTGTCAGAACCCCAACTAGGGTAAGTGCTAGGATTGTTTGACCCTTTTGCATCATGAAAAATTCAAAAATAAATTCAAAAATGGGGAAGCAGAAAGCCCTGAGAAATTATTTGAAATGGCTAGATAAAAATATTTTTCCAAAAATCTTTTGAATGTTTGGAAAATTCCTATAAATGATGCTGATCATTTTAAAAGTGGTTTGGGTATTTTCCCATACTCATGGAATTTTCTAATATTCAAATAGTGCTCTGGAAATTAAAGTTTACCCCTATTTGAATTGAAATTCAAATTTATTGAATTTCAAAAATGTCCAAATTATTTATGTGACTAGCTACTGGTCACCTAGTATTTATAAAAGTATTTGGACATTTATTAAAAATGCCTAGCTATTTTAAATCTAGGCAAAACAAATGAAACAGAAACACTAAAAAGAAAAGGAAAAGGAGAGGCTTACCTTGCGCCCACAGACGAGGCCCACCTCTCCACTGGCCTGGCCCAGCCCAGCCCGAGCTCTGTCGTCTTCTACCCCTCGCCCCGAAGCTGCTCCGTGGCGGACGGGAGCGCGCCGACGCCACGTCGCCGCCGTGAGAGACGTCTAGGCCTCCCCTGCCTCTCTCCTTCCGCCACGCCACGCCCAGAGCACGCCCCGCTCTTCTCCCCCTCTCTCTGGACCTCCTCCCCCTCTCGTCCTCGTGGATCTCGCGCAGGCCCGAGCACAGCCGGTGGACGCCGGCGAGCTTCTGCGTGGACAACGACGCCGAGGCGCCGCACCAACGTGTCCATCAGAACCGCGGTCGTCTTCTCCGTAGATTTGAGGCGTCAATTCGATCTCATAGGCCCCAGAGCGGATGCCAGCTTCAACTTCCTCCCGCCGGCCACCCTGGACTTCGAGCTCGAAATACGCCGCCAGCCAAGCTTCTCCGCCTCCCCTGGCTTCTCCTTTACCCTCCCGGTGAGCTCTTGGTTCGTTTCCCCCTAACCCCAGCTCCTCCCGTGCCCCCAAACGTCGACGCCTTCTCCCAGTGGCTCCGGTCGCCGCGAAAGTTGAAGCCGCCGACGCCGTGGTCCTCCCCGGCGACGATGGACTAGTCCATCGTATGCGCGAGGCCACGGGGAGCCAAACGGTACCCTCTGCAAGGCCCCTGGTGGCCGGAAGCCCACTCCGGCGAGCCCTCCGCCGTGTCTGTGGATGCCGCCGGTTAGCCGCCGGCCATTAGGGCTAATGACCCTGCTAATCCCCCCCTAGCCCAATGACATGTGGACCCCAGAGCCCCCCTAACACCCTGTTAACTCTAATTAAACAGTTTTTAACCCAGGCTCACTGACCTGCGGGTCCCACACGTCAGGTTGATGAGTCAGCGGCCCTAACGTCAGCATGACACAATGCTGATGCAGAAAAGCCTTTTCCAGAGATTTAAAATAATCCAGAAAAATCCACAAAATCATTTAAAACTTGGGAAATTCATAACTAATTCATTTTAACTCCAAATATAACAAATAATATGTCTAAAAATATTAGAAAAATCCAAGGATTATGAATTTGGGCTATGTTTTCATGTTTGACCAATTAAAATTGGGTGACCAGTGAAAAACATCCATATGGCTTTATTTCAAATTCAAAATTGAAGCACATTTGCAAATGACTTTGCATTTGACTTCTTTTAAATGGAATTGTACCCACATTGTGACCAAGAACATCACCATTTCAATATTCATCATGTGTTTGATGCATTGCAATTAAATTTATATTTATTCTTTGTTTGGTTGTTTGCTCGATAGACGTGCAACCGGAACCGGAGGCCACCTCCTTCGTTGAAGACCCCGATATCGAACCTCGTCAGCAAGGCAAGCAAACCCCGTTGATCATGTCTATAAAATCCTATTTCCCTCTCAGTCTCGCTTATGCATGTTTAGGAGATCACCGAGACACGTTCTTTCGCATAGTTGAACCCATTCCGATGCATGACCTATCATTCTGTCACCGTATTAAGCAAACCACAATCCTAGCATAATTAGGAGTTGAATGATGAGCATGTGGCCCCTAAAACTGTTACTGCTTTTGCTGCTTAGTGATACAATGAGGATGTTTTGATTGTGAGTCGGGATGGAATGAACACAATGGTGTTGATGAAAGTGAAACGTGTTGGTGAATCCACCCTAAACAAAGGTGAACGATGAGAGGCTGTGTAGGAGTACACAGTGGGTTGTCTCGTTGAACACTTCCCTAGGCCCCGAGTTCCTGTTTTGTGATCCAAGACAAAGAGTATGACCACATGTAGGGTTTTATGGGAGCCCCGTTTGGCCTCTTTACATACCCGATCCGGTCCAGGAGTCACAATAGATTCGGGCTTTCCATTTGGCATATGCATAGAAAAAGTATGAAGAAAAGGTTGCATCATCCTAGATATGTGGGTGGACTTGTGAGGCAATGAAACCATCTGGCAGAGGTGGCGTCTCGGTCCCTTACATTATCTGAGTCCGTTTCATGGAACCGGCCGGACTCTCGAGCGGTGCAAAACTCAGGTAGTCGACTCCTGGATTAGAGAAGGTGATGTGAGGTTAGTGCCTTGGTTTCATCCACGTCCGACATCCGCTTGAAGGATGCCAAGAACGAGGCGATAAGTGATGACACACGTGTGAAGATGTACACCCCTGCAGGGTTAATGAACTATTCGAATAGCCGTGTCCGCGGTTATGGACTACATGGAGACCTCTACTTGATCATAGACAACTTGAATGGATACTTATAAAACTCGCAAGATAAGCGTGAGTGCTATGGTGTGCCTCCTCGTGGGGAAGTCGAGGAAGTAACCATAGTGATGTATTGGTTGGAGATGTAGTGGACTCGTGTACGCTTCTTACCTCAAAGTCTGGTACTCGTAGTACAGGTTAGCCAAGTCAAAGCTGGCACTTCTGCATGATGAAACCCCACCTCCTTTACCTTGATACTTGAGCATGAGTAGTGTAGTTCTGATGTAAGTATTGATGAGTACGACTTTGTACTCACGTTTGCTTATGCTATGTTTTAGATGAGAACCCGGACCCCGATGGAGTCATCAACCTGAAGCTCGACGTTGACCTTGGTAGTATAGTCCCAGATAGCAGTCTGGTCCCTCGTGGAAGGGCATGTTGGTTTTACAAGGTTCTCTAAGCCATTTGTTAAACTTGTCTGTACTGAGACCTAATTTGCTTCCGTTGTATGATGTAATGTTGATCACAGACATGTGATCTTTGTATACTATATGTGTATATCAATAAAGAGTACTTTGTAGAGTTATGTGATGATACCTGCTGTTCATACTAGGCATGTGTGCTGCGTGTATGTTTATAACATGCATGTCTTAGTGTGGGTTTTCGAGACCTTAGTTGCGATCTGGCTGGCGGTCTTTTATACACCAAGTGGCCCTTAGATGTGTGCAGCTTGGGGCATCGCGATGCGATTGTTCGTGACGCTGTCACGTGCACACTTTGTTGTATGATCGAGCCCGACCTAGACCCCGACTAAGTGATCGGGCTGGAGTAAGTTTATGTAAGAGTTAGGATCCAATCGATAACATGGTTGAGGCGACTTGGCTATGAGTATGGGATTCACCACCCATAAGCATTTAGACTGGTGAGCGGACGTTGAGGACCCATCTCAGTTGATCATCCGGCCTGAATGGGATGCCCCTCACGTTCGATGCTTACCGAGAACGTTCTGTGCTTGGCCTTGTCTGCTTAGACAAGTGGGTACGGTTCTCGGCTCTCCATGTGATTGTATCGTGACTGGAATTACATACGCTAACCCCGGGTCCCGACAGAATTTATTTCGAAAGGAGTGAGTGGGAGGAAAATGGAACTAGACGAGGTTATTGAACCTTGTCCTAAATTGGAGAGTAGCGCAGCGCGGGAAGATTTGGATCTTCTGGTGCCGCCTTCACCAGCAAGAGAGGAAGAAGCTGATGATAATTACCATGAAGCTTCTGTCAAAGTTTTCGTTCGCAGGTCGACTAGATAACATACTACTCCTGAGTGGAACGATAATCCTTCCATGAACGTTTTATTGTTAGACAATGATGAAGCTATGAACTATGAGGAAGCGATGATGAGCCCAGACTCTGGAAAATGGCAAGATGCCATGAACTCTGGAATGGAATCCTTGAAAGAAAACCAATTGTGGACTTTGGATGACCTTCCTGATAGCCGCAAGACTGTTGAATGTATATGGATTTTCAAGAAGAAAACAGACGCTGACGGTAATGTTACCGTATATAAAGCTTGACTTGTCGCAAAAGGTTTTCGAAAAATTCAAGGAGTTGACTACGATGAGATCTTTTGACCCGTAGCGATGCTTAAGTCTGTAAGGGTTCTTACTAGCAATTGCTTCTTATTTCGATTATGAAATTTGGCAGATGGATGTCAAAACTGCATTCCTCAATAGAAACATTGAAGAAGAGTTGTACATGGTACAACCCGAAGGTTTTGTCAATCCTAAGGATGCTGGTAAAGTGTGCAAGCTTCAGCGTTCCATCTATGGACTAAAGCAAGCATCCCCGAGTTGGAATCTTCGGTTTGATGAGGTGATCAAAGGTTTTGGATTTGTCCAAAATTATAAAGAATCTTGTGTTTACAACAAAGTGAGTGGGAGCTCGGTTTCATTTCTGATTTTATATGTAGATGACATATTACTAATTGGGAATGACGTGGAGCTCCTTAATAGTGTGAAATATTATTTTAATAATAGTTTTTCAATGAAAGATCTTGGTGAAGTTGCATACATATTAGGCATTAAGAACTATAGAGATAGATCAAGACGCTTAATAGCACTTAGTCAAAGTACATACCTTGAGAAGATAGTGAAGAAGTTCAATATGCAGGATGCAAAGAAAGGTTCTTTGCCCATGTTACAAGGTAAGCCATTGAGTAAGACTCAGTGTCGAACTATGGCAACAGAAAGAGAAAGGATGACTAAATTCCCCTATGCCTCGACCATAGGTTTTGTTATGTATGCCATGTTGTGTACTAGACCAGATATGTCCCATGCTCTTAGTTTGATGAGCAGGTTGTGGTGGGAAAGTCACGACGGATGTCCTCATTGGAAAACTTAGTGCAGGCCCTTTGCTGTGAGGCGAATACGAGGAGGGAGTCGGCGAGATCACAAGACATGAGATTAACCCAGGTTTCGGCCTCTCGTAAGGTAAAGACCTACTCCTTCTTTTATATTATTGGGTGTCAACTTCTCGATTACAAGGGTGTGGAATCTCTAACTATGCCTCGAGAGGTTCTAAGTTGATTTGTCTCTCTGGTGCCCCGGGGTGCCGGCTTATATAGATGCCGGCTCCCTAGGGTTACAAGAATCGGAGTTCCACACGAGACAGAGTGCTAATCTAATTAAAAGTGAATTCCTTGTGGATCAAGGTAAGTCCTATTCCTTCTATAGTCTTTGGGCTTCATGCTGAGCATGACCCGGTCCAGAAACCGGGTTCTCTTTCTGGGCCTTCCATGGGCTGAATTGTCCTGAGTCTTCCGTATGCCGGGTCATGGTCTTGAGCCATCCCCCTGAAATTAGCCCCCAAGATTGACGTGATGCTGGCTTCATGGTAATCTTCCTGCAGTGTCGATGCCGACTCTTCATAACTTCAACCTTCATCAGAAGAAATCCTGTTTCCCTTGACAAGACGGATTTCTGTTGGTTTCTTTCAAAGATACGTTACCTCATTAACTGTACCTTCTTTAAATGTTTTCAGGAAACGAGGCGTCTCCTATTGAATGACTCATTCATGTAATTGTAAAAGTCGAAGGGTCTTTTCCTTTAATGCCGCCTAACATTGGTAATCCGCATGATCATAATGATGTTGACTGAAATTTCCCCTTGGGATTATCAACTATATATATAGCCAAATGTGTGATGAGAAAAACGCACACTTCTCTCTTCTTCTCCTCTTGCAAACTTGCTCACTCATGGCCCCTAAGCTCCGCAACCGTGATCCTGTAGCCAACGATGAGTTGGACCTCATCGATCAGAGTAAGACCACTTCCCGTGGCCTTGGTCGCGGCCGAGGTCGCGACCGAGGTCAAGGTCGAGGAGGTAGAGGTGGACGTGGTGCACAAGGCCGTGGATCCTGCGGGGGGATATGTTCTTCCTCCCGTGGTGCTGTCCATGAGCGAGCACTTAGCCATGAGTTTCTCATAGTGCTTAGCTCCAAGCCTCGTTGATGGGTTCGTCTTCCCAGCACCTTTGCTGAAGTTATAGGAGATTCTAAGCCCCCTGGTTTGCGGCTTCATTCAGATGGTTACCCTCATGGACCTACCTGGGTGACCACAAGTTTTTCTAGCAATGGCTCTATGTTCTTGGAGTAATGTTAGAAAACCACAAGTATTGTCTTCAAGTATGATGGAGACGAAACATTGTGGGCAAGGTGTTTTGATTCTAATGGGGATCGCATGGATTGTTGTGTGGAGAGCTCTAGTAGTAGCGATAGTGAATTTTACAATGAAGAAAATGCATCGAATAAAATGCATCAACAGATGATAATGGTGTTCCTAGCACTGATGATGAAGCTTGAAGAAATTCAGCCATGGTGCTCTTTAAAATATATTTTTATTTTGAGTATTTGATCATGCTTGTAATGTTCTGTATTTTGAAGACCTATTTTTGAATAATTTTTTTGTGGTTTCAGTAAAGTGCCCTGAATAGTGTTTTGACTAGCCAGTTTTTGCATAACCTGTGCTGATTTCAGAGTAATTTTTGAGGAGTCAGTATTACCACATGTAGCCCCCATGAGTCGGGATGACTATCTGCATATCGTGCCGAATTATGATAAAATCAACATGTAGCCCCCATGAGTCGGTATGATCTATTTATGTCAAGCCAAGTCATAGTAGAATCAACATGTGTCTTATTTTTCTTTTGAAATCGAGGTGTACCCCATGTATCGACTACTAGTTCATGTAGTAAAATATTCAGGAAAGTTGGTATTTGGATAGGGTAGATGATTTATATATGTTTGAGAAGAAAAAATAGACAAGGAAAATAATGCTTATGTATGCAAAAAATATAAGATCAACACTTACTGTGACAGTCGTATATAATTCGGTCGTACGCGTGACTGTCACAACATTCTTTAACAATACAAGATCAACACTGATCAACTCCTTAAACATGAGGTTTTATGGCTGTCTTATAGCAAAGAAATGTTGGTCACCTAATTGCGCGTAAGTCGAAACCCCTCTCTAAGCAAGCATCGCTTGACTTATTCTAGTGTTCTCTATAAGAGAATCAAACTCAACAGTCTTCTAGTAAAACCTGTTGATGTTTAAACTATCATGGGTCACGTAGGTCATGTAAGTACGAGTTTGCATCAGCTTACAGGCAAGGATAAAGCCATAGTAGGACGATTTCATGCAATGGCGAGTCCCCAGTTTAATATTTTAAATTAAAAGAGTTGAAACCCCCAGGGTCCCTAAATACAGCAATATACATGCCTGGTACTAGGGAGGGGTGATCAATCCCTCCAGGTTTCCATGGAACTGAATGCAAGAATGTAATGCAGTGCAAGATAAAGAGTAAACATAAACATGCGAAAAGAAAATCAACATAAAAACAAGAATAAAAAAGAAAACGAAGTCGGCTTCTCATATTATTGATATTTATAAGCTGGTGTACAAGAACGTTCCTGTCTACTCAAGTATAATAGGGACGAAACTGAGCTATATTCCTTGGCCTAGGAGTCTTTTCTTCGGACGTGCGTGTGGCAGTCGGCTTGCGTATATCAACCAGGTAGTAGGATCCATTGTATAAATTCTTGCTCACCACGAATGGTCGTTCCCAAGGCGGGGATAGCTTGTGCATTCCTTTCCTTTTTTGTATCAAGCGGAGCTCTAAGTCCCCCTCTTGAAAAGTCCGACTCTTGATGCGTCGACTATGGTATCGTCGCAAGTCTTGCGGATAGATAGCCGACTTAGCAGCCGCTAAGTCTCGTTCTTTATCAAGGACGGATTCTGCTCCACAAAGAGGGAAAAAAGGTGTAAGACCAGTTGACCTGTTGGGTGTAGTCCTGATACTCCAAAGCACAGAGGTTAACTCTTCAACCCAACAACCTGGCGTTCTTATTGGAGGAACACGGAGCCGGGGTCTGATGCCACGCAGTAATTCCTGATTAGCCCTCTCGGCCTATCCATTGGACTATGGGTGAGCCTCGTATGCGAGATCAAGCCGGATATGATCCTTCTCACAAAAACGTTGCATTTCACCTTCTGACAAATTGCTTCCATTGTCAGTGATAATGTTGTGGGGGTAGCCAAATCTGAAGATGATTTTCTTCAGAAATTTGAGCGTCGGTGCTGCGTCGTATTTGCTGACCGGCTCTACTTCGACTCACTTGGTGAATTTATCTACTGCAACCAAGAGGTGAGTATTTCCGCACTTGGATCGCCTGAAAGGCCCTACCATATCAAGCCCCTAGACTGCAAAAGGCCAGGTGATTGGAATCATCCCGAGTTCTTGAGACGGAACATGGTCTTTCCTTCCATACCGCTTGTAACACGCTCAGATCCAGTACAGTAATCACTACAGTGATTCCACTGTTAGTGATCATTACTGTTGATGATCAAGCCATGATCACCTTTGATCATAGCTCTGTCAGATTCTCACCCTGTTAAAATTTTCAAATAAGTGAGGATTGTAAAATCTTGCTCCAAAAAAAATTGTGGATGCCAGTCAATCAACATGATCATGGTTAAACCGAGTCACCCTTAGTCATTTGAATAATCACAAGTCTTTGATGATAGTGAAACCAATGTTGCGGGGTTATCAAAATTGTTTTGAAAATTTAAATGAAAATGGAAATCTTAGTTGAACCAAAATAATGGAATCTATTTATAAAATGCCTAGCAATCTTAAGCCATGATAATATAGCAATAGTTGTTTTATTAAAAATGGTATAGTAATATAAAGGGATAATATTTAAAATAAAAACAATTGTTGGGAATTGTTAAATTGCCATGGAATAAAATAAACAAGTGGGAATTTTAAATGAACTAAAATTTATGGAAACAATTTTATAAAATGCCTAATAATCTGTAGACCATAATAAAAGTGATTTGGGATTTTATTCCCATGTTTTAATAATGTAGATAAATAAAAACAGTAGCAAAATAATAGCTTTTACCTCATATTAAATAATTTAAAGGTCTAAAGGATTTTATTTTTGTACCAAACTTTTTGTGGCATCATGTTAAAGTGTAACAATAATATAGGTGCAATTATAACATTTTACAAAAATCAAAACCTAGCTAAAATAAATTAAAACAGAAAATAAATAGAACAAAAAAAAAGGAAACAAAAAAAATATACAAAAACCCCTATCAGACGCCGGGGGCGAGGCCCACCCCGGGCCCATCCCCCACTCTCTCCTCTCTTCTTCCCTGTTTCCTCCCCATCCCAACCACCCCCGCACGAGCCATGGACAGGGGAGGGCCACGCCGCCATGGCCCCTCCACCTGCTCCCTCGCCCCCACTCCCTACCTACTCTCCCACCTGCCATGGAGATAAGGCCGACACCCTCCCCCAACTTCCCCTGACCCCCTGCCCACTCCCTCCTCTCTCTCACTGGTTGGACCCTCCCCGTGCGAGCTCCACCACGACCGTGGATGAGCCGCCGCGCACCGGCGTGGCCACCGGCCACCACAGGTCTCCCCGCTGTGTTCCGGGGCTCCGCCGCGTCCGTCCACATCGGGGCCGCGCTTTGGATCAAGCCGGAGGCCACTTCACCGGACGAATCAAACCAATCCTCCCCGCCGGTCATCGACAGCCGCCGCCGCCATTGCAGTTGGTCCGCGTCACCCCGAGCTCTTCCAACGCGCTCTCGAGCCCCCTGGCCCGCCCTGCTGTCCCCTGTGAGCCTTGCCTTCGACCGCCCCCTATTCCTTTCTGATTGGACGCAGTAGGCCGCCGTCGCGCCATGGCCAGGAGCTCGGACTCCTTGCGCCCGCGTGCTGCTGCTTCTGTGCGTCGCGCATGACCTCGTCATGCTCCCCCGTGCTCGGTCGTGCCCTGGTGCACGCGCGCGCGCGAGACCGTGACCGCACCGGCGCTACTCCAGCCACCGTGGTCTGGTCGCCGTCGTGGTTTCCCCGCCGCCGGCGTGTGGTGTTAGCCAGGGGGCTAACCCACTGACGTGTGGGGCCACCCTGCTAACCCCCCCCCCCCACCCCCTCTAATCTCTACTTAATTAAGCAGAGAAAACAAACCCTTTTGTATGACATGCTGGACCCCCTCCCCTTTAATTTAATCAACATGTTTAATTAACACAGCAGTGTATGACAGATGGGTCCCACTAGATTATTAGTTTAATTTAAATGGAATATTAAAATGAGTCACTGACATGTGGGACCCCACTGTTATTTGAATTAATAAAATAGTTTTATTAACTGTGAGGCTGACCAGTGGGACCCACTGGTCAGGTTTGACCAGTCAAAGATCTGTTGTGGTTAAGGTTGGGATTAAATAATAAAATAATTCAGAAAATTCATTTAAATTGATTGAAACTTTGAATTTGAATATCTTTTAAATCGTAAGTCAGATTAAAAAACTTTATACATGAAAGTTGATCAAAAAAATATAACGAATACGAATACGCTATCCGTATGTCTACCACCCCCTTGTAACGTACAGAACATCGACATTCCCCCCTTCGGGCCGTCTGTCAAAAATTCCCGGTACCGATGAAAGTTGTCCGGATGAAAAACTTTTGTATACGAAAGTTGCTCAGAACGGATCACCGAGTTCGGATACGATACCCATACCCCCACCATACCCCTCTAACATGCCGAACATCGAACCGTCCCCCTCCGGTACCGTCAGTCCGATAATTGCCCGATACCGATAAACCCTCCGGATGAATTTATTTCGAACACGAAAGTTGTTTGGAATAGATCAGCTAACCCGGATACACCACCCACACATGTGTCGGATGTCCACGACACCTCCGGCATGATATCTTCCCCCCTCCGGACACCTTGTCCGATAATCACCCGGAGCCGGTATTTCATCCCCGGATGAATTCCCGGTCCGAGCAACGTACATCGTACTGCGATAGAACCCCGTTTACAATTCATCTGTTATGTCTTGCATTTGTATTGCTATTATTGTTGTGTATTTATTTTTTCTTCCCCCCCTTAATCTCCGGTAGACCCCGCTGCTGCCGTCGACTACACCGATGCTGAGTACGACTACTTCGTCGACGACCGTACCGCTACTCTCGAGCTACCAGGCAAGCAGAGCCATTCCCTTCCCCAGATATCGCCTATCTTTCCGTACATTTCTTGCACTAGGCATTGTTACTGCTGCTTCTACGATTACAATCCTATTCAATTGCATAGCCTGTTTTTGTCGCCCCTTGATGTACCTTCCTTTAATCCTATGCTGCCTATTATTACTTATGCTTTTTTTCAGTAGTAAACCCTGTGCATTGTTAGTTATGTTTAGAATAGCGGGCCGTGATCACTCTGGGAGTGATCGCGGGAACGATATGAGACGCCGTGTCTCTATATTTAGAACAGTCTCATGCAGACTCTCCGTAGCATCGGTTGCATCATCAAGCATTGCAGCAGATAGCATCGGCTTACCCGCCACATGCACCCTCGACATGATTCCCTCGGGTCTTGGTGGCCCGTCTTGAGCACGGATCGTCGGTGCCGTCTGGCTCGCAGTATTCATACCCTTCTTCTTTCTTGTCCGTCCCTTCTTCATCGGCTTCTCCATTAATGGGACCTTTATCTGCTCAGAGACCGCCTTCTTGAGTGTGTTGGGATGATAACATTTCCCGCCTCGGCCTTCTCAGCCTCGGTGAAGGCGGAAGTTGGAGGCGTCTCCTGAGAACTTAACAATCGATGCTTCTTGTGGATCTCCATGCTACCAGATGGATGGTGATAGTCTTTTGCAGGAAGGTTTGGTTCTTGAGAAGCAGTAATGTTGGGTTCTGGACAAGCAGGCGGGAAAAAGTTATCCATCTCGCACCCATGTTCATCGATGAACTCATCGACACGTACAAATAGTGTGTTGGTAGTGGTGTTGCTCCGTTCTTCTGACATATACATGTCCGTGGGGTGGTGGCCCGGATCACCCGACGGCGTTGCGGCGGTCTTGCCATGGCTTGGCGCCGACATGATTGGCGATGTTGGACGTGGGGTGGAGTCCCCCACCCCAAACGAATATGTAACTTCGCCCAAATAATATTCCAGTTCAAGCAGCCGCAGAGGTCCATCACCTTGGCGGCGACGGCTCTAGGGGGTTGATAGAGAGGTAACACCTCGTCGTAGCCATCCAGCACCTGAATCAGTTGAATCCTATACATGTTGGATGGCATCAGATTACCATAGAACATGCGTTTGCCCAATTGAACGATTCTTCTCACGGCAACATCGACCAACTCCTCGTCCACGAAGTGTAGGAGAGTGCATGGAACGTTGGCGGCGTCCTGCGAAAACATGTAGGGCGTCAGGGATGCCCAGTCAAAGGAAAAAGGAGATGAATTCATTGGCCGAGGCTTAGTTACCGTGATGGCGTGGATCTCGGCTAATGTCGAGGGACCGCCAACGGCGAGAGGGTATGTGATGGAGGGGGCTCTTTCTCTTGAGGTGTCGGGCGTTGGTGTTTTAAGCTCCAATATTGGCGCCGCCGCCGGGGTCACAAACGCAACCACTACCGGGGGCACCAACACGGCTGCAGCTGGGAACACCAACGCGGCCTCAGCTGGGGACACCATCACGACTGCCTATGGAGACACCAATGGTGCGGCGATGTGAGAGTTGCTTCCGGTGAAGCCGGGAATCGGGGGCAAACCCTGTCGACCGCTCGCAATCCAGTCCCACATTGCCACAAACGAGGAATGCATCATGCTGTTCAGCGCCTCTCTCACTTGTTGTTCGAAAATCCGTGGAATCTGCGCCATTTTTTCGTTTAGTTGCGCCTCCGCCTGGTTCACCGAGCTGCTAGTCTTTTTCTCCTTTCGCCAAGAGCTATTGTAGTCCGTCCATTTCGCGGAACAGCCTTGGTCGGCCACACGACCAGCTGATGAGGGCTTACTGAACTTATCCTTTTTCTTCAGTCTGTTCAACGCCTTATTTAAAGGGTTGTCCCAAGGGGCGACAGGCGGGGACCCCGCGCTGCTTCTTTCAGTTTCCTACACACAGAACATGAACCATTCAAAAATATGGTTTCATTAATTTTAAAATGCAACCATATGGAGCTAATTAAGCAAGGGGAGGTATTATTTACCAGAATACGCTCAAGCTCCAACACCTTCGGATCTGTTGAAATCTCCTTTATTACCGGGTCCACCTTGTTTCCAGCCCTGACATAGTTATCGGTGCTCTTATCTCCGTATTTATTGAATAGGGGCGGTAGGCCTTGCGCGGCACGCTCTGCGTTCTCCTTTTCCCATTTCGGTTCCGCCACTCTGTAACCATCTTCACCGGTTCTATGGACCCCTAAGTTCAATTCCAGCATATCTTTCCCCTACTGACTCGATTCGTCGGATCCGGTGCTCTCTCACTTGAGCTTGAACTCCTGGTAGTAAGCTTTTCTAATCGAAGGATTTGCCTCCTTGATCTTCTCGTAATTACACCCTTAAGAATCATTTTTATTCACCGTGCTTCTCCAAGTAGTGAGGGATGTTCTCATCTTCGTGAGGGTGGCACTGTTCACTTTATTCCCTAAAAGGTATGTGCCCTCGAATTTAGCGTGGAAATTATACCGGTGGTGCAGCTTGCCGAAGAGGAGGTGGCAAAAATTCGCTCGGTCAGGATGCCTTAGGTTCTCGGTGTTGATCGAGACGATGGACCGGAGAATTCACCCGAGTTGTCTGCAGTACCCAGCGACTAATTGTAGGGGCGCCATTGGAAGCCCATTTTTGGTCACTTAGGTAAATTCCTCCTTGACGGTGCCAATCACGCTCGGGCGCCGGTCCTTTTTTTGCCTCTTCAGTTGGCTGCCATCTGTGGGTTGGCTGCCATCATCAGTGGTGGGATCGGCCTCGGTGGCACCATAGTCACTGTTGTCACCGGCGGTTGTGTAATCATGATCGGTAGAGTCATCCTAGATGCCCTCGTAGATGGGTTGAGGTTGTTCCTCCATATCCATGGTCATCTCCCAAAATTGCTTCTGGTGCGAACCGGAGGCATCGTTGTTATCGTCCATCTACACCCACTAAATAGGGTAAGAAAAAATGCTACTACCTTTGATCCTAAATAAGTGTCGCAAGTTACACTACAAAGTATAACTATTTTAGTTGTTCTTTCAAGACACTTTTTTAGGATCGGAGGGAGTACTAGAGTGATTGGATGAGATGAGGGTAGCTAGAAGTATTTATTCTTCTCACATTTAGAGGTAAAATAGAAAAAGGCAAAAAATAAAAGGCAAGGTTTCACAAAAATTTGTCAAGTCAATGATGTGCAACCAGAAAATAACTAGTCAATATAAATAACTAGAAAAAGTGCATGCAAAGCACCTTCTAGGTAAAGAAACATAACAAAGGTCATGCACGAATTCATGGAAAAATTTGGCATGACCTTTGCTAATTTTCTTGAGCTAGGACCCCATTCTCAACCGAAACGGAAATTAATCGACATTTTGGGAGAATGGTGTCATTATTTGTACCTGCACAAAAAAGGCCTACATATAGGCACAACAAGCATTTATATAGGCAGAACCATGTGCACAAGGACAAGTGAAAAATGTGATTAGCAACATCAAGGAGTGAACAAATTAATAAAGCATCTACACGATGGGAAGACTGGTCACATCAGCAGAGTGTAGGATCCATTTGCCATATATGTATGTCGAGTTGTTGTTTAGAAGTGGTAGTACTGTATGTACTAGCAATGCACAAACAAATCTCACACTAAAGAGGCAGCATAAATCAAAAGTGGAACAAAGGAAGGATAATATGGATGTTTTACTGTCTAAGTAAAAAATGATGATGGAACACACTCAGGCTAGATGGTAAAGTCTAATAGTACCCACACCAGAGGTCTAAAAATGATGTAAATGCATTTCCAATCTTGGTCGAGTAAGTGCAGGAACAGTGTATGGAGATCATGGTGAGTTGTGATGTACACTACATACCTGATGTTTTGAATCTTGTTTAGATGAACAGCAGAAGTTTGGACCTCCCTTGTTGCTTTATCCTTGCCCTTAATCCCAGCAACTAGTTCCAAAAAAGGCAATGTACATAAAATAAATGAACCAATCAAAGTGTTATCTCATAGGAATGAATTAGAAGGAAAAAATCAACAAAAGGAAGTAATGAATTAGACGGGCTTACGTATTTCCAGCTTGTCCTCCTCTACCCAGAGTAGCAACAAATTATTTCTGTCCAATTTCAAGCAGTAAGTCATAACAATGATCCAAATCTAGACAGAAATACTCTTGATGCCTATTGTAATATGTCACTACCTGCTATAGAGAGGAATTAATGACTTGTATAACACCCATCACAAAAATTCAGGAAAAGAAAAACTAATACTATCACTTCTGCAAATGTTAATTGTGATAAGATGATTTGTATATTTTTTCAAACTATGATCAGAGGAGTTAATTGTGATCAAAATTCTTTGTGTCTGCCCCCGGGTCCAAACACATGTGCAAGAAACCCCATTTCCCACTAATTTCACACGGCAAACAGAAAATTATTATTAGCTACAAAAAAATTAAAAACAATAGAGTTGCTAATTTTTAAAACAATGCAAAAAAGTGTTGTAACTAAACCATCTAGAGGATTTTACTAAGAGTGGAAAAGCTTGCATATGATGCAATTTACAATCCCAACATACAAAAAGAAAAATAGAGAGTCATTCTTCAGTTTTTATCGATGTCTCTAAGTAGCGCTACAAGAAAAACACACATCTTGAGTTAAAAATTCAGAGAACAATAAGGATATATGAACAACAAGGATACATGACTTCATATTTTCGAACTTTAGTGAGTACCTCTGAACTTAGTGTCAACAAGGTTATCTTGTTCAACAACATAAAGTTGGAAGAAGAAGTCCCCACTTCAAAACAAGACAAAAAAATCCCCACATTTTTTCAATCAAACACTAGTGCTTGCTTGCCAGATATGGACAGAAGAAGTTGGAAGATTAACATGTAATGCAACCGTATGATTTTTCAGTTTTACTACATGTTGTTCCTCTCTTTGAATTGGGAATCATGCTTATTCCAATTTCTAGGTATTAGGGGTTATGGTTTAGCAATGGCGCACATCTGGTTGGTGCGCCATAAGGTTAGTCGATAGAAATGGCGCACCTTTGCCCAGGTGCGCCATTAACATTAGTCCATAGCTACCTTAAAACAGGTGCATGTGTGGCTATGGACAAAACCACTTACATAGCCTAGTGGTTAGTCCCTTGATACATGTATCTAGCCACTAGGTTCGAATCCTGGCAGCCCCATTGTTTTTGCACTTTCAATTTTTTTATATCAACCTTATCATAAACATCCAAACACTTTAAAATAACAACATGTCATACCCATCTCTAAGATAATATAATATTTAAAAAATCTCCAAAAATACAGGCAGCCCCATTTTTTGCACTTAAAAAAAGTATATCAACCTTGTCATAAACATCCAAACACTTTAAAATAACCACATGGCATATCCATCACTAAAATAATACTCCCTCCGTTCCTTGATATAAGGTCCATAAGGTTTTGAGAAAAATTCCAAAACATATGGCATATTGGTATTATACCACCCGTCTAGGAAAATATACCTACGGAAAGAGATAGAACGGAGGGTCTCTTTCCTATTATTGGCTGATTCGAACTGTTTTCTCCCTATTTTTTAGGGAAAGATCAGTCCAATTGTAGTATTATACGTACGCGTTAATATTCGTGCAAAAACCTTAGGCACCTTATATCAAGGAATGGAGGGAGTATAATATTTAAAAGATCTCAAATAATATATAGTTATTGTGAGGAAGCCATGTTCAATCTCCCATGAACACTATTTTTGAAGACCCCGGATCCCTATCTAGCTGGCGATATGTTGTGTCATCCATGCACCTGGCGCATCCACAAAATCTGTGGAACACGTGCCCCGCGACATATCCTCACCCGAGATAGTCATGCACCGTCGTGAGCAGTGCGGCTTTCATAGGGAAATATGCTCCCTCTAGGGTGTCCCACGTATTGGCTGGTGTTCTCCATAGCGTATCTAGATCCTCTTTAAGAAGCCATAGATACAGATTGAGGTCGTTTCCTGGTTGCTTCGGCCCTTCAATTAGCACACTCATGTGTGTGTACTTCCTCTTCATGCACTCCCAGGGGGGATGTTGTACATGCACACAAACACTGGCTAGGTGCTATGTGTGTTGCTCTGGTTGCCAAAAGGATTGACTCCATCGGTGCTCCCGACCAACACGACATTTCTTGGATCCTTCCCAATGTCCTCTTTGAAGATCAACGCCTCCCACTAGGCCCCATCAGAAGGGTGAATCAACATCCTGTCTTTTTCTAGATCATATTTTCAGCTTCTTCCATTTGTTGCTTCCTTTCCGCATGCCAGCGCATGAGCTTAGCTTGCTTAGGGTCTGTGAAATAATGCCGTAGACGAGGAATGATCGGAAAGTACCACACCACTTTTTGAGGAGCTTTCTTCTTCTCCTTGTATCGACTAACGCCGTACTTCAGACATACGGTAGACTCCACATACTCATGACCATAAATGATGCAATATTTAATGCACACATTATATATAACGTGTGGTAAATCCAAAGGACACACGATTTTCTTCGCCTCGTTGAAACTGGTCGGGCACGTGTTCTCGTTGGGAAGACGTTCTTGCTAGAGTGACATGTTTTCGATGAAGCATGTGTCGGTCATTTTGTGTTTTACTTTCATCTCCAGAGCCATGAGCGCTACTTTTAGGCGGGTATCCTCGGGCGGCAATGGAGTAACCCGGTTTATCTCAAGTTGATTCATCTTGGCTTTCTCTCCCGCGGCAGCTCAAACGTTATTAATCACGTGGTTCAGAATCAACTCAGGAAGATGAGGGTCCTGCACCCAGTCCATCGACGATGGTCCATCGTCGTCTTCTCTGGAATCTTCATGATCTTGATGATGATCATGCATTTCGTCTTGATCTTCCTCATCATCATGTCCGACATCTTCTACATGATGATTGTGTCCTCAGACATCGTGATCATGTCCGGGAGATTCTTTGTCTTCTCGCCCACCCTAGGCGTTATTTATGCTTACTGTTTCCCAGCCACCGTCGAAGAATTCATAATCATCTTCATCACCTTGCAACCGATATCCATCCATGAAACCACGCGTGAGCAGATACGCCTTTATGGTTTCCGAATCCGGGTCCATAAGGCTCTTCATCTTGCATCTTCGACACAAACATCTTATCTCCGTCTCATTCTTTTGAATCATCTCGTCCTTTGCGGAGCTCAAAAACCTATCCACGATGCCTTCGGTCATCTTGCAGACCATGTTTTCCTGCGGGGCATAGAGCAAAACGATATTTTAGAACCAATTTTTTTCTGGCATGACCTTGCCTAATTTTTAGGAGGAAAAATAATGCAAAGTGTGCGAAATTTTCGCCGAAACGGAAATTAATCAACATTCTAGCAAAATATTGGCACCTATCGCATGTGAGGTACCTGCAAACACTTACATATCCCATGATCATCACACCCATTATCACAACACACATACATACCCCATGATCATCACATGACACCACACATATATATCGACAAAAAGTGTGTTCGAGAGAGAACAAACTAGATCTGCACAACAATAAAGAGATATCCCTTACTTACCAATCAAAAAAAGGAGATGTAACTACATATTTTGGGTAGATCTATGGTGCAAATAAGGTGAGGAGAAGGAAGGAGCCGAGAGAAGCTTTCTGGATTTGGAGGTGGGGAAAGTGAGTGTGGTAGGTGGGCTGCCAAAATATCTAGCTGCTCCCAGAGTTACTAATGGCACACCTTTTCAAATATGCTCCATTGCTATGTCTTGGATGCTAATGGAGCACCTCGCGAGAGTGCGCCATTACTAAGCCTGGGAGAGGTGGGCCCACACCAGAGAGGGGTGGGGCAGTCCAGAGACTTAGTAATGGCGCACCTTTCAAATATGCTCCATTAGCTTCCCTGGGTGTCTAATGGCTCATATTACACAGGTGCGCCATTGCTATGTCTCAGGCCTGGGCCCACCCTCCCCTGACTTAGCAATGGCACACCTCTCTGAAGTGCGCCATTAGTAACCAGGGATGCTAAAGGCGCAATTCAGAGAGGTGTGCCCTTGCCAAGTCAGGGGAGGAGGCTGGTTTAGGAGCAATTCAGCAGTGGCGCACTTGTGGGTACATTCGCCATTAGTAACGTGGACACTAATGACACACGTATGGGTGATACGCAATTGCTATATAGAAGTGGCGCACCTTATGTGCAGTGCGCCATTACCATCCATATTATATATATCATGTTTTCCAGTAGTGTCTGGTGCGTGTCAAGACTGGTGGACCACTAGAAGCTCCGGATGTCCCAGCATCATCCCACCCGAAGCACGGACGAATGCGCCGACATGGAGTCCAAAACGACATAGAGTCCAGGACTTGACAATCAAAACTAGATAGAATAGGAAAGTCTTCTTGTAAACCTAGATGGATTCCTCGAGACCCATCCTAGTATATAAAGGCTGGGAGAGGGGACGTCTACGGCACCCAAAGATCCATCGCAATACCTCTGGCTTGAGAAATCTCGCGGAACATCCACTGTAATGTCCTCCACCATATAATACATCGAGTAGGAAGTTTGGGTTTTACCGATCGAGAGCCCTGAACCAGGGTAAATCTCTGTCTCTTGTTAGCCGACGAGATCACAAACCTTGCACTCCTTCTACAATCAAACCCAGGGTTCCTAACCTTGGGATTTTCTGAGCCTAATCCTCATCAATTGGCCTAGGACCTTTTATTTAACATCCCTCTCAAACTTGAAAAATACATCACAAGCATCACAACACTCATAAGATGACACGCACTGAACAGCTAATGTAGATTGGAGTCCCTGTGTGACCCTTCGAGTACCCCAGGCACTCAGGGGCTACTGACAAGGGGATACGCCCACGACTCCTTATCGTGAGGGTACGTGGTGCGTGTCAAGACTGGTGGCACACTAGAAGCCTCGGAAAGCCCAGTATCAGCCCACCCGAAGCTCTGACGAATGCGCCTACATGGAGTCCAAACCAAAATAGAGTCTAGGACTTGGCGATCCAGACTATATAGAATAGGAAAGTCTTCTTGTAAACCTAGATGGACTCCTCGAGAGCCAGCCTAGTATATAAAGGTTGGGAGAGGGGACGTCTAGGGCACCCCAAGATCCATCGCAATACCTCTAGCTTGAGAAATCTCGCCGGAACATCCACTATAATCGCATCCAACATATAATACACCGAGCAGGAATTATGGGTTTTATCGATCAAGGGCCCTTAACCCGGGTAAATCCCTGTCTCCTATTAGCCGACGAGATCACCAACCTTGAAGTCGTTCTTCTACGATCAAACCCAGGGTTCCTAACCATGGGATTTTCTGAGGCTAATCCTCTTCATGGGACCTCCCCCGAGTCCCCCTTTGGCTCTTATTTTTACTCGCTATGAGGAAACCCTAAAACAGACGCCCATATTCCAGTTTTCCATCGCGAAGCCCCGCCACCTCTTTTCTTCCTCGGGAGAGCTAATTTGGAGGTTGTTTTGGCCTCGGTGACGGGCCTCCCTCCATGTTTCCCCCATCCATGTGTGTGAGTAATTCCATGTTGTAGGCAAATGGGATGGTAGGGATTGGATGAGATCTATTATTTAATACTTTTTCAAATTGTTGGCGGCATGTGGCCTATCATCTACTGTGGTGTTTATCATCTTTGTTACAACTTGTTGCTCTTAATCCTTGACGCTTAGGGTCTGTTACGTCCCAAACGTATCTATAATTTCTGCTTCCTCCATATATGTTTTTTGTGATATTGCTATTTTTTGTGATATTGTTATGATCTAGATACACTTTCATACACTTTTGATCATATTTGGACTAACTTATTAACTTAGTGCACCACAGTGCCAGTTCCTGCTTTCTGTTGTTTTTCTATTTCATGTTTCCCCCATATTAAAAATGCTCCAAAAATTCAGGAAAAATCAGATGAAAAATCAGCGCAACGGAAGCTTCCAGAATCACCAAAGTGGGGCCAGAGGGCCACCACCAGGGACCCACGTGGCCACCTGACGCGGCCTAGGGCTTGGCCGCGCCAGGGGGGCGCCTGGACCCCTTGTGGGGCCCCTTGCTACCCCCGTTCGCTGATATATTCTCCGTTACGCGAAACCTCCAAAGACAGAACCTCTTTTTCGCGATCTCGCCTCTGTTCCGCCGCCGCGCTTCCAAGATCGGGAGCGCCAGCAGACCTCTTCCCGGCACCCTGCAGGAGCGAGGATTGACCTCCGGGAGCTTCCCCTCCACCATGGGCGCTTCCTGAATGTGTCGTGAGTAGTCTCATTTGGACCATGGGTCCATGATCAGTAGTTATGTGATGTTCTCCTCCCCTCTTTTTTCTTCATGGTTTAGACCTCGTGAGCTGCCCTACATGATCGAGGCACATATGTAATTTTCTGTTGTTGCTATGCTGAGTTTTTTGGTATCTGATGGATTATGAGACTATGTTCAGATTGTGTTTGAGTAATATATTTGGTTCTTATCTTTTATATTTTTGTTCCTCAGTAATTCTTGCATGTTCTCCATTGCTGTTTATTGCTTTGGCAAAGTAGTAGGTTGTGACTCCAAGAGGGAACGTTATGCTCGATTGTGGGTTCATGCCCCCCCCCCCCCGATGACACGCTTGAGTGACAGAAACGTGAGTCTAGGGGATGTATTGTTGCCATAAGGGGTAAACAACGGTGCTTGTAACCATGGATGCAAGGATTGTTTACTTTATGCAAAGTGCTTTTTAATGCAATTGTCTGTTGCTTTGGGTTTACACTTTGGGTGGGGCTCACAACTTAATACCAGTGAGATGTTCTGGATAGATATCTCAAGGTGGATGATTAGTAGTAGATGCAATTGTATTTTGGTTTACTTATTTTGGCATACTGCCCATGCTTTTGAACCTCGTCCTTTCTGTGTAGCATAGTTAGCATTGCGGTGCATTTTTAATCTTGTCAATTGCCCAACTGTGATTTGTTTACCTCGCATAGCAGTTTTATCGTTTTTTGGGAGAGAGACATCACTAGTGAACATCACGATACCCCGGTCCATATTCTCATCAATGTTTAGACGCTCTTTTATTTTCCTGCTTTTACTTTCTAGCTGTTATCATTATCCATTGTGTTTGATCCTTTGTGAACAACAAGGCCGGAGAGGTTGACAACCTCTCTGTACTCGTTGGGAAGCAATGTTATTTGTAATGTGTGCAGGTCCACGTCAATTGCGCCGTTGGCAACTACTTATCATTGCCGGAGTCCTACGGGAGACAAACCCTATCCACTACATAGGGGAAATTTTCCGCTACAACACATCTAACCTTCCACTTGGGGTAACCAACGAGGATAGAGTATCAAGCAAATTTCTGGCGCCGTTGCTAGGGACTCCGAGTGCTAAGATAGGTGAGTTGCACACTATCTTTTACCTTTGCTTTTTAGTCTTGTTAGTTTACCTTTCAGTTTTTATTTTTGTGTCCTATATCAAAAATAAAAAAAATCTGTCACACTTGCTGCTGCTATGGGTTCCACTGAAAACACCAAGTTGTGTGACTTCACTAGTCACAACAACAAAGACTTTATCTGGACTCCTATTACCACACCTGCCACTTCAGCTACCTCTTATGAAATAAAACATGCTTTGCTAAACCTTGTTATGAGAGATCAATTCTCTCGTGTTGCAGATGATGTTTCTTTACACTTGAACTATTTTGTTGAGTTATGTGATATGAAAAGGTATAAAGAAGTAGAAGGTGATGTTGTTAAGCTTAAGACTTTCCTTTCTCCTTGAGGGAAGGAGCTAAAATCTGGTATCAATATTTGCCTAGGAATAGCATAGATTCTTGGGATAAGTGCAAAGATGCTTTTATTGGGAAGTACTACCCACCTGCTAAAATTATCCAATGGAGAAGTAACATTGTGATTTTTAAGCAATTGGATGATGAACACGTTGCCCAAGTTTGGGAACGAATCAAATCTCTTGTTAAGAAATGCCCTACACATGGTTTGACTACTTGGATGGTTATCCAGACGTTTTTATTTAGGCCTTAACTTTACCTTGCGGAACCTGTTAGATTCGGCTGCGGGAGGAACCTTTAGGTCAACTACACTTGGTGCTGCCACAAAACTTCTCGATGAGATGATGACCAACTATTCCCAATGGCACACAGAACGCTCTCCAATAGGTAGGAAGGTAAACTATGTCGAGGAGATTACCTCCCTAAATGATAAAGTTGACTTGATTATGTCTCTACTTACCAAGAAACCCTCTATTGATCCTCATGATGTTCCTTTAAATTCTTTGGCTGCTCAGGAACAAGTAGATGTGAACTTTATTGCTAGAAACAACTTCAACAACAATGTTTATAGGGGTAATTTTGCTAGCAATCCTAGACCGTTTCCATCCAACTATGGGAACAACAATGCTTATCCTAGTAACAAGAACCCCACTTCCGAGGTAGAAAGCATGCTTAGAGACTTTATCACTACCCAAAAAGCCTTCAACAAGAATGTAGAAGTGAAAGTGCAATATATCGACCAGAGGGGGGGTGAATGGGAGATTTTCAATTTTACTACCAGATTTTGGTTTTCTTCAGGACTGAAGCAATCATGAAGCTGAAGAAGTAACCAAAATGATGAAGAAATAAAACTTCACAGAATGTAATCATTAGTGCAGCTCATCATAATGCAACAGAAATAAATCAATTCAGATAAGCAGAAGTGCTTCTGATGCATAGTATGAAGACAAAGAGCAGAGGGAGAGCTGAAGCATAAGAAGTCAACATAGCAAATACTGAAGCTTAAGAGGTTGAAGAGATAGCACCAGAGATTGAAGACATTGATTTGGTAGACCAGTTCAAGTTGCTGTGACAACTCTACGTCTGGTTGGAGAGGCTGAGATTCAACTCAGAAGACATAGTCTTCACCTTGTTCTCCTTGAACTAAAGTCCTCAGACTCCATCCAATAACTCAGGTGAGTCTTCAAGGTAGACTCCCGAAACCTTCACAGACTCAGTCACTCCGGGAAGTCACAATTGCATCTTGACTTCCTCAGACTGAAGACTTCTACACCGGCTGGAAGATCACAGTCTTCAAGAGTAAAAAGCTTCAGATCACTCGAACCGACTTCCTCAGAAATGCTCAACTACTCAAGCTGGTGGTTTTCCTCACATAGGTTCTTCAGTTTCCTCAGAGGTGGGTTGCTCTCAAATGACAAGTGTCAGTTTTTCTCTCGGAGCAGCCAACCCACAAATGGGGCTAGGGGTGGCTATTTATAGCCGCGGAGTAACCCGAGGTGAAAGGACATAAATTCCCATGCATGGAATTACTCTCATGCCCTCGGAAATGACCGTTGCTAGACAGGTTCTAGCCTCTCACCACGCAACACGTGGCACGGTCAAAGTATTCTCTCTCCAGACTCCTCAACCGAAGTTAGTTACCTCAGTGTCCTGAAGAACAACGTCTCAGACCACCGAGGACCGAACTTCTACTGCAGGAGATAACTCTCTCTTCAGGAGAACTGCACTCGCTGTCTCCAGACTCCTCAACCGAAGACAGATTCCTCAGTGTCCTGAAGAACAAGGTCTCAGACACCCGAGGAACTGAACTTCTACTGCAGGAGATTTCCTTAGGGTTTTTCTTCAGGATTCTGAATTGAGCACATCCTCAGAACTTCGGAACTTGTTTTCTTCAACCCCTCCAACAGTGCGGTGTTTTCCTACGACTCAAGAAGTATAAGAAGTCTTAGCGAAGACTACGCTTCAACTTCGTCTTCAGCGCGAACGTCCTCAGGATCGTCCTCAGCTTCAGCTTCAACCGAACGCTTCAGGATCCTGATTCCTCAGGATTTCGCGCAACTTCATTCTTCTGGAAACGCACCGATTTCTCCAATGTTGCTCAACATTTTGGGGGGTCGACATTGGTGGTTAAACACCTCATCAGGGACTGTTCTCCTATGTATACTCACAAACACATCAGTCCCTTAACCGTTTTGTCATCAAACTCCAAAACCTCAAGGGGTGGGCACTTGATGCACTTACAATCTCCCCCTTTTTGGTGATTTGATGACAATCAGTTTAAGCTTCAACGGGGATAAAATTATGAGTTTGAAGAATAAAAACTTTGAAGAACATTTTTATCATTAAGCTGGATATAATGAAGCTCCCCCTGAGGATATGCATATAAGTTGAAGAATGTTTACTATCTAAAGCATTTTGAGGTATATGAGGATCTCCCCCTATATCTAGGCATTTCTGAAGCAGTGCATGTTATGAAGTGTTTGAGGAAATTAAACAACGCACTGAGAGAGGTGTTTGCAGAGACAATCACATGCATATATGATAAACTTGAGGAAATAGCATGAGGTAACTGAGGAATAGTATCAGGCAAACATCAAAATTACAGTTTACAACTCGTTACAAAAAAATCTGAAGAACGAGAGTTGTAACTGAAGAACCCCATAACTAAAACCCGCTTGTAGACTAACAGATTTCTCCCCCTTTGTCATAAAATGAACAAAAAGGAAAAACTGAAGCTAACGCCCCTTTGAAGTTGCTTCAAGGCTGAGGTGAGTCACGCCTGAGGCAATCCGTTGCAGTGTGAGGGCAGGCAGCTGTGTCTTCAGCTCTTCAGCGGTCATCTCCTGGTTTGAAGAATAAGAATCCATGGCCGGAGGAGGAGTTGTGCAGCGTCTGAATTGCCTTGGGGGTCTGATTGCAGGAATCGGAGGCTTTTGAAGCTCCAATTTTGCAAGGTCTTCAAGGGTGATTACTTCACTCATCAAGGCATCAAGATGTTGATATGTATGATGAGCATACTGATGCACTTTCTTCACTGAAGAATGCGCCTGAGCCATGTAGCTGAGGATTTCAGTAAACTGACGCTTCACCCAATCATGATTTCGGTCAACCTTCTGATGAAGACTAATCAGAAGCTCTCGGTCAGTCATCAATCGAGCCTGAGTTGTATCCTCAGTTGAGGCATGAGTTCTTGTTTCATCAGTAGTTCGAGACTGAGGATGAAGAATGTTTCCACCAAGGGAATTGGTCGGGAGAACTTCTTCATAGAATATGCCTTTGCCCTTGTTATTTGAAGCAATCGTATGCTGAAGCACTTCGACAGGCGGCAGATATGTCCTATGATTCGGGTGATCAGGTTGAAAATCAATACCAGTCGTGGCTCGGATGAGCTTCATGATCCATGGCGCGTATGGCTTCAGGATATGAGGATTTTGTGTTGCATCAACTAGAGTTCTGAAGAAGAAGTCAGGAAATTTGATTGGCCCAGACATGCAGAGGTTGTGGAGTATGTTCTTCATGATGCCAATGACTTCTTCAGCAGTGGATTCATAGCCTTTAATGGGACAAAAGGTCTTCGCCAGAATCCGTTACAATGTACTTGGTAGATACAGAAGCTCAGAAACTGGAAACTTTGTGCGAGCTGGGGCTTCAGGGGCCTGAGGCTTCATGAGCATGTTCATCAGGTCATCTCGAAGAAGTTGAGACCCATAGGAGCAAGCAGCAGGGGAAGTGCACTGAGGCAACTCAAGAATGTCAATTGCTTCAGAAACAGTGATGGTGTAATGATGATGCTCAGTCATCCAGTCGAGGACCCAGGTGTTGATATCCAGAGGATCTCCTGAAACATACAGAGTGGCATAAAACTGAAGCACAAGCTCTTCATTCTAGTGGATGCATTCAGAGCAGAACTGAAGCAGCTTGGCATGATGCAGATCCTGAAGCACATTGTTGAAGCAGGGAAGGGCTTCCATATCCAGCAGAGGAATATGCTTGTGAGGAAACAGTTTGTTTTGTTTGTAGAGCACTGAAGCATAATAGTTCTTCTGAGTGGCAGACCAGAACCTCAGCAGCTTTCGAGGTGGAGCAGAATGATACGGATTTTGAATCCCCACTTGGAAGAAACTCATGGCATTGAAGAAATCAGTAGCATCAAAGCTTGGGGTATCATCAGCTTCAAGGTCACGGAAGTACGGTTGCTTCTGCTTCGGACACAAGGACCGAGCTGGAACTGGGCCTTGAGGTGGTGAAGGCGCTTGAGGCACTTCAAGCTGAAGGGAGGCTTGAGGCTGAGGCGGAGCTGCTGCAGATGCTTCAGGCACAGAGGTGTTGAGGTCCTTGGGAAGACGAGGTGATGTGGCCTATTTCTCTTCAGAGCCATCCTTTGAGGCTTCAGCATGAGCATTTGTACTGTTTTCTGCTTCAGGAGGAGCATTTGTGCTTTGCTCGGCTTTAGCTTCAGTTTCAGCGGCTGGTGGGTCGGGATGAGGATCAGCAGTGGTAGGTTCAGCAGCATCAGTATCAGTTGTAGTGGTTGCTGCAGCAGCAGTATCAGCAGCTGAATTTGTGGGAGCACTTGTGGTTTCAGGGTCATCAGCATCAGACGCTGAGGACGATGCACCAACTGATTCTTCAGACTGCAGAGAAGTATCAGGAAACACCTCGTTCACGGTGTTGGAGTGAGGCTCAGGTGAGAAGACATTATGAGTGGGTGAGTTTGTCATCCCATAGTCCTCATCATGAACGCGAGGAGTTCCATCATCCATAATGTCGACGTCCATGTCTTCAACTTCAGTGATAACTGGTGGTGGTGGGGACGAAGGAGTGGGAACAATGGGTGTTGCTACATGGGGCAGAGTGAAGACAATTAAGCTGCGCTGAGGATTTGGAGGTGGAGTTGAGGCAGCAGTAATGTGAACGGTGGTATCAGTGGCCTGAGTTGTAGGTGGAGCTGAGGAAAGTGGTGTAGCATCAATGGGGTCATCAACAGTAGGCTTCTTTGCAGCAGGTGGAGTTGAGGGTTGGGCTTCAGGCATGCGCTTGAGGCTTTTGGCAGAGTCATCAGTGGGTACTGAGGAAGCAGGTTGTCGAAGCTTCATCAACTTGGTCATCTGTTGTGAGATCCGTTCCTTGGATTTACCAATATAAGCACGATTAGCAGCGAACTCAATGTTGAGACGTTGAACTTCGCATTGATGCTCTGTAAACTCCTGAGGAGTAACTTCAGTGATAGGTTTCTTCTTGAAGTCACTGTGGACTTTCTTCAGTTTGGCCTTCAACTGTTTCTGAAGATCACGTTGATGAATCTCATTTGTGAGGAACTGTTGAACATAGAACTTGATGTCTTTAGGGATGTCCAAATCATCAAGCGGAGTGTCAGACTTGACAGACCAAATTTCAATGTACTCCAAGATCTTCTTGGGATCAAGGAGAAGCGGGATTTCTGAACCCGTTGCTTCAGCTTTGCGTCTGGCCGCAACACGCACATATTCAATCTTATCAGCTTCAGTGGCGACGAAGCCGGCCAAATCCTTAAATTCATATTCATCATCAGAGGATTGAGGAGTATGATGAATGGCGCCATGCATAGCAGTTTTCTTTGGTGAGGGGCGAGGGCCGCGTTGAAGAACAGTTTTGGTCTTCAGCTGAGGCATTGTGGTTGAGGCCTCAGGAGCACCAGATTCATCAGTGCGTATCCTTGAGGAGTGGGAAGCACCATCCGTGCGTTGACATGAGGAGCCAACAACTTGAGGTTTAGCTGAGGTCTTCTGGGAGGGTTTCATGCCAGGAGCCTTTTTGCGGTGCTGTGGCGGAGGTTGTTGTCTGGGTTGAGACTGATCCTGAGGCGGAATCTGTATTGAAGCAGTTAAGTCACGGACAAGATTCTTGACACGGCTGCGAGTGCGCTTGAGGTAATGCTCATATGCCGCAGGAAAGTCTTCAGGAGTGTGCATTGTTGTGGGATCATGAATGACGCCTGGTGCAGGTGGAGGTCGAGCCTTGATACCCAAGGTCTTCAGTGGCGGATTAACGGCAAACATCTCCTCATGTTGAGGATTAAGCCATTGATAGGCCACCCAACGCTTGGCCCATTCTCTTGTGATCTTCTGGACACTTTTCTTACGATCATCAGCAGTTTCACGTTCGGGAGTCTTCAGTTTCTCATAGAGCTCAGGAGGTAGGTCTCTAGCAGTATCAGTGTGCTTACGCCGAGGAGCCATTTTCTTCAGCTGAGGAGACTGAGGAATTGTACGTTCGAGCTGAGCTGCAAATGAAGTGAGACTATGAGAACCATACGATTCCTCAGCTGACATGTACCTGTGACAGAATTAAGTTGCGAGGGAAGTGGGGTACGGTTATATGCGTTCATGAGGAATAGGCTGAGGAAAACAAAGGAATGAGGCATAGGTATAGGTCTCAGAAGGCTAGCAGTACAGTTGAGGATTAACTGGCTTGAGGACACAACAGAACTGAGGATTAATACGCAGAGGAATAAGCCACTGAGGAATAAGCATACCAGACTTGAGGCGAAAGTTGAGGAACAACGAGTCTTCGTCCCCGGCGACGGCGAACTCCGGCGACGTTAGCACACGAGCTTGAGGAGCTCAAGGGCGGCGGCGCGAGAGTGAGAGAAGCGGTGGGGGGGAATGACCAGGGGGGTAGAGGCTATTTATAGAGGGGTGAATGGCTGAGGGGGTTGCGAAATTTGTGGACGAGATTGCCCCGGATTGTTGGGATCCTCAGTGGATATCTTAATGGTGGATAATCACGACGTGCGGTAAAATCGCAACAAATTGAATACAGTTGTAACAGAAAATCCGTGATTTGAGGAACTTGAGGACATGGGCTGAGGATGAAGACAAATGGTCTCAGTCTGAGGAATACATGATTTCCGGATGAATGCATATGAGATAGACAGATTAGATAAGTGAGCACAGAGGGACGGGTCCGATCACGTTCACCTAGATGAAGAAGCAAAAGTTGAAGAACAATAACTATAGGTGAACGCTGTTGAGGACAAACACGGTAATCATCAGTAATGAAGACTTCAAATCCTGAGGAAGTTGAGAGACAACAAATCCTGAGGAAGTTGAGGAACAACAAATCCTGAGGTGTTTGGGCGATGGCGCTACCCACCTTATAGGGAATGAGACACTTGATACCATACAATTATCGTATGGATCTTGAGTCAATTCCTCGTTAATTTATTCACACTTAGCAAGGTAGTTCCTCATGATTTGAGGAGTACGACGCATCGTGTGTTGTGCATCAGGATTCTTCAATATTGTTTAAGCGTTAGGATATGTGTCCATTCACATGACGTTTGAGGAATCTAAGATATTTAGCTCACACCTCAGAGTGCTAAATCGCTTCTCATCCAAAGGCTTAGTGAATATATCAGCAAGTTGGTCTTCAGTCTTCACGTGGCTGATGACGATATCTTCCTTCAATACATGATCCCGAAGAAAGTGATACCGAATCTCAATATGCTTCGTCCTCGAGTGCTGTACTGGATTCTGAGAGATCTTGATGGCGCTCTCATTGTCACATAGCAGTGGTACTTTCTTCAGGTTGATGCCGTAGTCCTTCAGAGTTTGCTTCATCCAAAGAAGCTGTGAGCAGCTAGCACCAGCAGCAATGTATTCAGCTTCAGCGGTGGAGAGGGAGACGCAGTTCTGCTTCTTCGATGACCAGCACACAAGAGAACGTCCGAGGAAGTGACATGTTCCTGAGGTAGACTTCCGATCCACTCGATCTCCAGCATAATCTGAGTCTGAGTACCCGACGAGATCCAGCTGTGTGCCTTTCGGATACCATAAGCCTAGCGACGGGGTGTGAGACAAATATCGAAGAATTCGTTTCACCGCTTGGTGATGCGATTCCTTTGGTGCCGCTTGGAATCGGGCACACATGCAAACGCTCAACATTATATCCGGCCTGGATGCACATAGATATAGCAGAGAACCTATCATGGAGCGGTATACCTTTTGATCGTAGTCCTTGCCATTTTCATCAGGGCCAAGTTGTCTATTTGTGGGCATCGGTGTCTTGATGCCCTTGCAGTCTTGCATCCCGATTTCCTCAGGCACTCCTTGAGGTACTTCTCCTGAGAGATGAAGATGTCGTTGCGTTGTTGACGAATTTGGAGCCCTAAGAAGAACTTCAGTTCGCCCATCATCGACATCTGATACTGTTCACTCATCAAGAATGAAAATTCTTCACTGTATTTCTTGTTAGTGCATCCAAATATTATATCATCAACATAGATTTGACATATGAATAATGCATCATCATATCGTTTTGTGAAAAGAGTAGGATCGAGGGAACCAGATTTGAAGCCCTTGCTGATGAGTTAGTCCCTTAGTGTGTCATACCAAGCCCAAGGGGCTTGCTTCAGTCCATAGAGGGCTTTCTTCAATCTGTACACCATATCAGGTTTCTTTGCGTCTTCAAAACCTGGAGGTTGAGCAACATATACTTCTTCCTCGATATTACCATTGAGGAAAGCACTTTTCACATCCATTTGATATAACTTGATATTATGATGGTTAGTGAATGCAAGCATAATACGAATGGACTCAAGTCTAGCAACAGGAGCGAAGGTTTCACCGAAGTCGATCCCCTCGACTTGAGTATATCCTTGAGCTACGAGACGAGCTTTGTTTCTTATGACTTGTCCATCTTCATCGAGTTTGTTGCGGTAGATCCACTTCATGCCGATGACATTGTGAACTCGAGGATTAGGACGTTTGACAAGTTCCCAAACATCATTTAGTTTCAACTGAAGAAGTTCGTCTTGCATTGCCTGAATCCATTCTTCTTCTTGGAATGCCTCGGTGACTTTGGTGGGCTCTGAAATTGATACAAACGAGAAATTCCCACAAAAGTTAGCTATACGATTAGCTCTTGCACGAGTAAGAGGACCTGGTAGGTTGACATCAGCGAGGATTTTGTCCACTTGAACTTCATTTTCCACACGAGGAAGTCGAGGAGGATGATCTTGAGGCGCATCTTCGTCACTGATGTCAGATTCATTTGCATCAGCTTCAGGTGCTTCGGGAGCTTCAGGGGTATCAGGAGCCTCAGGATCAGGATCGTCATGAGGATTATCTGCATTAGGATTTGGATGTTCTTCAGGAGCAGGAGGTATGTGGATTTCTTCAGGATGATCCACAGGAATGATGTCACCAGCACCCATCTTCTTGATATGTTCTTCAGGTGGTGCTTCACCTAAATCATGTGGCAGGTGCTCTCTTTGGGAGCCATCAGATTCATCAAATCGCACGTCTACAGTTTCGACAATTTTATGATGACTGATATTGAAGACTCTGTAGGTGTGCGAGTTGATACCATAATCAAGCATGAAGCCCTCACAGCTTTGGGTGCAAATTTGGACTCATGATGAGGATCACGAATCCAGCAGGGTGCACCGAATACTTTGAAGTAACTTACATTGGGTTTCTTGCCGACCATTAACTCGTATGATGTTTTATTGAAGAACTTATGAAGATACACTCGATTGACGATGTGGCATGCAGTGATGATTGCTTCAGCCCACCACTTGAGTGGAGTGTTATACTCAGCCAGCATCGTGCGAGCCATCTCGATGAGGGTTCGATTCTTCCTCTAAACAACTCCATTTTGCTGAGGAGTGTAGGGAGCGGAGAATTCATGATTGATTCCCAAGTCATCGAGGAATTCTTCCACACCGAAGTTCTTGAACTCAGTGCCGTTGTCGCTCCGAATGTGCTTGATCTTCATGTTGTAGTTGTTCATGACTCGCAGGGTGAAGCGCTTGAGGATTGCTAGGGTTTCTGACTTATAGAGAAGAAAATGCACCCAAGTGTATCGTGAGAAGTCATCAACAATAACAAGACCATACACATTACCTCCAAAGCTTGAATACTTTGGAGGACCGAATAGATCCATGTGAAGAAATTCCAGTGGTCTCGTAGTAGTCATGATGGTCTTCGCTGGGTACTTGGCCTTGGTCATCTTTCCAGCTTCGCAAGAACCACAGAGCCGATCCTTTGAGAATCTGATTTCCTCAATCCCGAGCACATGTTTCTTCAGAACCAGCTTCTGAAGATTTCTCATTCCAGCGTGGCCGAGTCTTCGATGCCATAGCCAGCACTCTGAGGCTCGTGCCATGAGGCATGTAGCGACCTGAGGACCTTCAGAGAAATCTACAATATACAGGTCACCTTTCCTAACCCCACTGAAGACAACGGAGTTATCGCTAACCATGAAGACAATACAACCATGTTTTCCCAAGAGAACAGCGAGATTAAGATCACACAACATAGATACAAACATCAAGTTGTATCCAAGGGATTCAACAAGCATGACTTTATCAATGTGTTGGTCTCGAGAGATAGTTACTCTGCCGAGACCCAATACCTTACTTTTACCTTTATCAGTGAAGGTGATGGTTTTCTTTGAAGAAGGACTCAGTGATGATTCCATAAGAAGACTTCTGTCACTAGTCATGTGATTTGTGCATCCACTATCCATCACCCATTCAGTCTTTTCCTGCAAATGAATTAGTATCTCATACAGCAAGTTATGAGCCAGTCTCAGTTTGAGGAATTTAAGGTTCCTCAGAATTAATTCCTCAGGATGTTCCTCAGGATTGATTCTATGAAACCAAACAATATAATTATCCTTCAACTGACTCAAATGTTGTTGTCCTGGGCATATGATCTGCATAAATTGTAATTGCCTCAGGACATGTCCCTGCAAGGATGATTAGTTCTTAACCACCCACATCTTCGTGGGTGGTCTTGAGGCGCATGAGGATTGATGAGGGTGATGAGACCTAATGGGGTGTGAGATGGTAGCATCAGGATAAACAAATGAATAAGCATTCTTATGTGGAGCTTCCCTGTGAACAAAATGGTTAGCAGATACATGATTATAATCATTTCCTTTTGAGGTATCGTCCTCAGATGATCTCCTCAGCTCATTTGCATCTGCATTCACAGGAAGGTTAGTGATGAGGTCCTTCGGAACCCAGATCTGCTTGAATGGAGGACCGTTCCTACAGTTAGCTCCGATGTATCTGGCAAATACCTCACCATTACCATTCTTAAACAGTTTATAGTTTGAGTCAAATGACTCAATCATCACATCTGAAGAAACAACATCATAACCAGATAAGGTATAGGAATCAGGAGGGGGCATCTTTGCCCAAACCCAAGTGGTCTCTGGATATTGTTCAGGTTTCCAGTAAGACCCATCGGGGTTGAGTTTCCGAGTGAATGCGACACCTTCTTTCCTCAGGTTTCTGTTGAGGATCTGTTTCTTGAGGATGTCACAAAGGGTCTGATGTCCTTTCAGACACTTGAAAATGCCTGTTTCCATTAGACTCTTCAACCTAGCATTTTCTTCAGCAATGTCTATGGTATCCTCAGATGAGGGGTTAGATACCACAGAGGCAATAGAAATAACAGAGTCTGAAGACATTGAGGAACTAGACATAGAGATGATACGATCATGTTCAATGCATTTTAAACAGGGAGGATTAAATCCTTCTTGTGGCATGATGATCTGTTGGGAGAGGAGTGAATCATTTTCTTTCCTCAGATCGTCATGAGACATCCTTACACGTTCAAGTTCTTGTTTCCTCATGAGGAACTCATGAGACAGCTTTTCATGATCGGTAAGGAGTGCCTCATGACGATTGAACAAGTCATCAAACTTTGACTGAAGAGTTTTGATTCATCAATCAACTTTTGAGTCTTCGTCATTTCCTCAACCAACATATCATCACTTTTGTTTAGTGAGATCTGAGTCTTTTCAAGTGCACGTTGTTGCTTAGATGCAAGTTTAGCAAGTTTAGCATAGTTTTCATCAGGTTCTTCATCAGAGGGTTCATCTGATGATGAGTAAGAAGATACCTTGGAGGACTTGGCCATGAAGAAAAAGGCAGGAGTTGTGTCTTCAGCTTCATCATCAACATGTGATAGACCAGATTCCTCGGTGCTGAATATTGACTTTGAGACAAGCGTCGTGGCAAGAGCTAGACCGGCCGCACCCTTAGATTCTTCAGATTCTTCTTCCTCAGCATCAGGGTTGGAACCAGATTCTTCTGAGTCCAATTCTTTGCCGAGATATGCGCGAGCCTTACGGGAACTGCTGTTCCTGTATCCAGCAGACTTTGAGGATCTTGAGGATTTCTTCTTTGTCTTTTCATCAGAACTGTCATCTTTCCCTTTCTTCTTCTTCTTCAGTCTAGCTTCCTTTTCCCATAAAGGACACTCAGCGATGTAATGCCTAGGTTTCTTGCACTTGTGGCAGACTCTCTTTCTTGCTTCGACAGATTCATCATCTTTTCTTTTTCTTGAGGACGATCTTGAGGAATTTCCGAATCGATTCTTCTTCGTGAATCTCTGGAACTTTCTGGTGAGGAGAGCAAGTTCACGGCTGAGAGTTTCAGGATTATCAGTATCAGCCTCAGACTCTTCATCAGAGGACACTCTTCGTGCTCTAGCTTTTAGCGCGCGGACTTTAGGCATGGTGTTGTATAAATCTCGTTTTTCAGAGAGCTTCAGTTCATGAGCATTGAGGCGCTCGAGAATGTCCGCTGGATCCAGAGTCTTGAAGTCAGGCCTTTCTTGAATCATCAGCGATAGGAACTCAAATGAGTCATCCAGTGACCTCAGTAGTTTCTTCACAACTTCATGGTATGTGATATCAGCAGCACCTAATGCTTGAAGTTCATTGGATATGTTAGTGAGTCTGTCAAAGGTTTGTTGCACGTGCTCATTGTCCAGCCTCTTGAACCTGTTGAAGACACTGCGGAGTGTATCAACTCGTGAGTCTCGTTGAGCAGAGACTACTTCATTGACTTTAGACAGTCTTGTCCATATCTTCTTTGCAGCATCCAGACCACTGATACGGTTGAACTGGGCCTTGTTGAGATGACCACCAAGACTTTATCACTACCCAAAAAGCCTTCAACAAGAATGTAGAAGTGAAAGTGCAATATATCGACCAGAGGGGGGGTGAATGGGAGATTTTCAATTTTACTACCAGATTTTGGTTTTCTTCAGGACTGAAGCAATCATGAAGCTGAAGAAGTAACCAAAATGATGAAGAAATAAAACTTCACAGAATGTAATCATTAGTGCAGCTCATCATAATGCAACAGAAATAAATCAATTCAGATAAGCACAAGTGCTTCAGAGGCATAGTATGAAGACAAAGAGCAGAGGGAGAGCTGAAGCATAAGAAGTCAACATAGCAAATACTGAAGCTTAAGAGGTTGAAGAGATAGCACCAGAGATTGAAGACATTGATTTGGTAGACCAGTTCAAGTTGCTGTGACAACTCTACGTCTGGTTGGAGAGGCTGAGATTCAACTCAGAAGACATAGTCTTCACCTTGTTCTCCTTGAACTAAACTCCTCAGACTGCGTCCAATAACTCAATTGAGTCTTCAAGGTAGACTCCCGAAACCTTCACAGACTCAGTCACTCCGGGAAGTCACAATTGCATCTTGACTTCCTCAGACTAAAGACTTCTACACCGGCTGGAAGATCACAGTCTTCAAGAGTAAAAAGCTTCGGATCACCCGAACCGACTTCCTCAGAAATGCTCAACTACTCAGGCTGGTGGTTTTCCTCACATAGGTTCTTCAGTTTCCTCAGAGGTGGGTTGCTCTCAAATGACAAGTGTCAGTTTTTCTCTCGGAGCAGCCAACCCACAAATGGGGCTGGGGGTGGCTATTTATAGCCGCGGAGCAACCCGTGGTGAAAGGACATAAATGCCCATGCATGCAATTACTCTCATGCCCTCGGAAATGACCGTTGCTAGACAGGTTCTAGCCTCTCACCACGCAACATGTGGCACGGTCAAAGTATTCTCCCTCCAGACTCATCAACCGAAGTTAGTTACCTCAGTGTCCTGAAGAACAACGTCTCAGACACACGAGGACTGAACTTCTACTGCAGGAGATAACTCTCTCTTCAGGAGAACTGCACTCGCAGTCTCCAGACTCCTCAACCGAAGACAGATTCCTCAGTGTCCTGAAGAACAAGGTCTCAGACACCCGAGGAACTGAACTTCTACTGCAGGAGATTTCCTCAGGGTTTTTCTTCAGGATTCCTAATTGAGCACATCCTCAGAACTTCGGAACTTGTTTTCTTCAACCCCTCCAACAGTGCGGTGTTTTACTACGACTCAAGAAGTATAAAAAGTCTTAGCGAAGACTACGCTTCAACTTCGTCTTCAGCGCGAACTTCCTCAGGATCGTCCTCAGCTTCAGCTTCAACCGAACGCTTCAGGATCCTGATTCCTCAGGATTTTGCGCAACTTCATTCTTCTGGAAACGCACCGATTTCTCCAATGTTCCTCAACATTTTGGGGGGTCGACATTGGTGGTTAAACACCTCATCAGGTACTGTTCTCCTGTGTATACTCACAAACACATCTGTCCCTTAACCGTTTTGTCATCAAACTCAAAAACCTCAAGGGTGGGCACTTGATGCACTTACAAGAAGAGAAATTAGCTAAATTATATAATCTCTCTTTTAAGGTAGATAGCTTAGCCCTTGATGTTGAGATTCTTAAAATTAGAACCTCTCCCCTTGAGGAGAGGAAGGCCACTCCTATTAATGCTATCTAATTACAAATCAATGAATATATTAGGATGGTGGCTAAACTTAAAATAGATGGGCTAGAGAAAAAGAGGAAGAGGATAGAATTAAGAGCCTTCCTACACATCACATAGTTGCTACTATCCAAATTGTTGAGGAAACCGAAACTATTAGCACCCAACACACTCCTAGTCCCATTGGACCTATTAATGGTGATGATAATACCTCAACTGTAGAAGAAGAAACTTATATGAACATAGAGGGTTTCAAACAAGTGAGCCTAGATGACACTACTACCACCTTTGATAGTAGTGATATTGGTTTTGATAGTTGTACCCTCTCAGAAGTTATTAGCCTGTTGCACAAAATGTCTAGAGAACCCCACACTACCACACTAAATCTTGCCTTCACGGAGCATATCACTAATGCTCTTATCAAAGCTAGGGAGAAGAAGCTTAGAATAGAAGCCTCCATACGTAGGAAGCTAGATGATGGTTGGGACCCTATGATTAAAATTAAATTGAATAACTTCTCTTGCTAAGCTTTATGTGACGTTGGAGCTAGTACCTCCTTCATGCCTAAAATAATGTATGACATGTTCGAATTGAAACCTTTTGATCCTTGTTCTTTTGGTGTTCATCTCGTTGACTCTTCCATAAAGAAACCTTTGGGGAAGATCAACGATGTTCTTATCATTGTCAATGACAATTATCTTCCCGTTGATTTCACTATTATGGATATAGAGTGTGAACCTTTATGTCTAATTATTTTGGGACGTCCTTTTCTTCGCACCGTTGGTACTGTTATTGGCATGAAAGAGGGGAATATAAAATTTCAATTACCTATCAAAAAGGGGATGGAACACTTCCCTAGAAAGAAAATCAAGTTACCTTTTGAGTCCGTTACACGGGCTAGCTATTTGTAACACCCTGATAATTAGGCAATAGTAATTCAACAGTGATCACCCTGTTAAATGCCTTGTCATCATGATCACCCTCATTAAAAAATTGCATTAGGAAATAATTCCACTCCAAATCCTTTTCAAAAGGCAGGTCGAGATAAAACCTTTGAAAATAATTAGACAGATTATTCTTGGCATTTTGAAAGATCCCAAGTCAATAATAAATAGTGAAACCCATAATGGTTGAATATTAAATTGCCCCTAGGAATTAAATAAAAGAGGAAAATAAAACTTTGGCCAAAAATTGTGGAACTAGTTTTATAAAATACCTAATAACCAGTAGGTCATCATAAAAGAGCACTAGCATTTTATTAAAATATTTGAACATATTAAATATATTAAAACAGTAGCCAAGCAACACCTACTCGCCTTTTTAATATTTAAAAAAAATCAAAATGATTTTATTATGAGTCCTAACTTTTTTTAGTTGTACTTTGTTGAGTAACATTATCAATGGGGCAAGTTTCACATTTTACAAAAACTATTACTAGCCAAAATAAAATAAAACAAAAAGAAAAATTTACAGGAAAACAAAAAAAGAGGGAAATCTCTATCCCTCACCTGGGGCAAAAACCACCAGGCCCAGCACCCAGCCCACTTCCCCTCCCCTTATCTTCTTCCCCCATCCCATGTTCACCACGGCGTGGCAGCCATCCATGGCGCCATCCATGTCGTGGTGGCCATCCGCTGGTTTCCAGCGGGGGAATAAGACCCCAAGCAGTCCCCCGTGACCTTGAAACCCTAGCTGCGCCCCTCCTTTTCCCCTCCCCCGTGTGCCGCCCCGCTCCGAGCCTCCGCCCGCGCTCTATTTGACGCCACCGTCGATGTTCGTCGTCATCAAGCCGCATCACCTCGAGCGCCCTCCTCAATCCTTTGCTACCCCTAAAACTACGGTGAGGTTGGATTCTCGTCCTCTCCCCGTGCTAATATGTCGCCGAGGATGCCCCGTGCCTGCTGTACACCATGGACAGGGTGTGCGCTCGCATGTTCCTAGTCGCTCCCCCCTCGCATCCACTCGCCCCTACCGCCAGCACACGTCGTGGCCTGGACGCACCTTGCGTGCGTGCCCACACGCCGCCGCACCAGGTCACCGGCTGGCTCGAGCGCGTCGCGCCACGCTCACCGCACCCGCGGCCACGCCCTGCGTATGCCCGCGCCCGCTCCCGCAACCGCACGCCCGTGCCCCTAGTGGCCTCCCGGTGCACCGTCCCCTGTTCACGCCGTCGCTGTGATACCTCCCCTGATCACCTACGCTGCTGCTACGGGATGTTACTGCAACTGCTGTTGTTACTTCTGAAGACTGGATCTGAAATTAAACTAGCCACCCCTTTTACAACATCTAAACCAACAATAAATCAATAACAAACAAATTCTAATGGGTATGAAAATACTATGAACTGAAAGTAGAAGTATCAAGTTCCATTTTTCTCTATTGGAATAACTTCTTTGGATGCACGGATTAAATCCTATGAAATTCACAAAATGCAAATTTCTATTAACAAAAAAGATGACAGAAAAACATTTAGGGTCATAGCTACTTTAGAGTCTGTGATAAACAAGGTACTGTGACTTGTCATGCCATTTGATGGCATGGCATGAAAGTACTTTTGATATGGTGCAATACACATATAAGAAGTGTCTCCATTGGAGCTATAGATCCATGGCAATCGTCAAGAAAACTTTCACACCACAAAAATTATAGCATGTGATGTAAGCCAGTAGTAGATGACCACAAATTGAGGGCGAACAAAAACTTTTGCTTTGTAGTAGTGTGATGTTGAATGCATGTCTGATTTTGTGTGCTTAGCGTTGATCATGATATTGCATGTAGTTCTAGGAGGAACTTGTGTGATTACCGTGTGTTGTAGGTGCACTTATGTGAGTAGTATAGATCACCACCGCACTATCTTGTTGATCATCTCAGCACGATCATAAACAAGATCAACCTAAACCCTAGTACCTATATAGATAGAACCTTCATATTATTTAGCACTCTCACACAGTATTCACTTATATTTATTTTCTTTGCATTTTTTCTTTTTTATTTAGCTTTATGAACTATTTGTGAGGAACTCAAGAATTTCAACTTATAGAATTATTTTAAAATTCTTTTAACCTCAACAAGTCACTATATTTGTGCATATAGAGATAACCAAAGAAAGGTTTAGTTGAATCTTTATGAACAAAGAAGAAGATCACTAATGATCCTTTGATCATCAAAACAACTGCATAACACTTTGCATTTTTTAAAATTTTAGAAATTCAATTCAAATGCCTTTGACGCATTTCCACAAACACCTAGAGCGCAGTCTTCTGTCTTTGTTGAAATTGAATAAAAACTCATTCAAATAAAATTTAAACAGGAGATCCACGAAACATAAACTATCCTAACCACCCAGGCACCCAACTAGCCCTAGCCCTCTCTCTCCACGTTGCCTTAGAGGCCAAGGATATGGAGAGGATTGTAAGGGATCCCGAGACCCTCTCTCTCTCTCTCTCGGTTAAGCCCTCTCCCCCTCGCCATAGAGTGCTTCCCCTGACCCCATTGCACGCTCCCGAGGAGCACCTGCACCTGCAGCACTTCTCGCACGCTCCCGAGGCGGGCATCCCGCTGCATGCCAGCCCCCTTCCCGCGCCGCGAACGCCATGGACGTGGTGCACACCGCTCCCAGTGCACCGGCCAGCGGGCTATAAAAGGGACCCCAAGCCCTCCTGTCTAACTCGCCCCTCACACAAAATCTCGCCCACTCCACTAACCTGAGCCACCACCTCGCCACCTTGCAATCCCCAGCCGAGCCGAAAGCAGAAGTGTACGGAGAGAGAGAGAGGAGAAGGACCAAGAAGAAGGAAGGGAAGGAGAGGAGGAGAAGGAAGCCATAAGAGGGAGGAGGCCTGCCGGCGTGCCGCCCCTCTCCCTCACCGGAGCACTTCGCCGCCGCCGCCTGGCGAGGCCCCGTTCACCTCCACGCCACACCGAGCCTATGCATCACCAAGCCGGCGCTGCTCCCCGTTATCCCCTACATAAACGGCCACCGTTTTCGTCAAAAATGGAACCCTGCCGTCGATCCGCACGCCCGCCGGTCATCTCCATCGCCAAGCGCCGCCCGTAGGCCCTTCGGTGAGTGCCCCTCCCATGCTCCTGTCCACTGCGAGCCTCCTTATGGGGGTCATCCTCGTCGCCGTCTGAGTCCAAAAATGGAACCGGCATGTCGCCCCGACCCCTCCCCTCCCCTCGCCGTTGAGCTCCGCCGCCTAGGACGCCTCCGGTGAGCCCTTCCCTATCCCCTGGTTGCCATGCCCTAGCATCCACGCTCGTTACCGAGCTCGATGGGGAAGACGAGCCCTGTCCGTCCGATCCTGTGAGATCTAACGGGCCAGGCTTCCCCTTACCCCCATCGCTAAAAAAAACTAGGCAACACCGCAGTGCATGGCCTCGGCCCACTGGGGAAAATGCCCGTGGGCGCAGTATATCCATGGGCCTGCTGTGCACCTTATTTTTTTTTATTAACTCGGCCTAACAGAAATAGTTTTACAAAAATCGAGGTAAGTCATAAAAATACAAAACAAATTTTGTATTTTTTATAGAAATATGCTCTATTTTTACGCATGTGTAGAATTTTAATTTGATAAATTAAAATTGTGGTCTTTTGTTAATAAATTGATTGCTAGTTTGATTTCCATAAGTAAAATTGATAGGAGTATTAAATTGTTAGCATTTTATTAAATTTTCCTCTAGTCAGTACCTAATTGTGATGCGTTTAGTTAATAAAGAAAATGCATATCTAATAATTTAGGTGAACACTTCATTTAACTAAGCTTTGTCTAACCTTTAACCTTGATAATAACATATTCCATCATAATTATCCTAAAGCTATGTTATAATTTTGAACCTTAATGCGGTGTTTCAGGAATTAATATAAAATTTTCTTTGAATTTTAAAGTATTTTTTAATCCTGTTAAATGCTTCACCAACTAATAACCATTTTATTATACCATGAAATCATAAACATTTATTATGTTGAATCCTGTATTAAATTCTTTGTGAAGGAAAAACCATAATAAAACTTGCTAACATACTTGTTAAATGCTTACTAATCCCATGTTAAACTAAATCATAATAAACAAATTTATCCTTGTTACCAATTTCGTACATTTTGTCCATTGGTAATTTTTCTTAGCTACACCACCTTAATTAACTTGTTAATCATGCATTAGAAATTATAATCTCGTGTTATGTTGAATCATTTATTAAGTTGTGTGATAAACTTGTGAGCATTAATATTGTGGTGAACTTATTGATTGGAAATAAAATCAAATACAAATGTTGATATGATCCTAAGGCAACTTAAAAATCTTGTTCAGCTAAGGCTTTAATAAACTAAATACCAAGGCATAATTATTTATATTTTTTATTAATTTTTTCTTACTTTGTTTGCTATGTTGCCTGGTTAATAATCACATTGTTAAACCAAACCCGAATAAAATTGTTACCCTCATGTTAGGACATTGTTATGGTGCTATGGATATTTTTGAGTGACAATTGTTTTCATGTCTTGTTTGTTAATGCCTTGATGGTAATATGTGTTTATTATTCCGCAACGTGTAGACGAGACGCTTGACGTTGCAGGTGAAGACTCCTCCCAAGCCGAAGACGCCGTACCAGGAGACATCGCCGAGGAAGGCAAGCCACGTCAAAACTCAATCTCTTCATTACCCTTTTTACTTTTCTTTGTATCACTTATATTGTATCATGCTAGTATTATATTCATATGGTTTGGGATTGTATTAGTTGTATTAGGAAAACTCCACACCACCCCATAGCCTACCTATTTGGGAAAGACTAAGTAGAACCCCTATGATCCCGGCATTCTATCGAGACCATCACACGGCTCTAGTATTTAGCATTACATAACAACATGGATAGTCATACTTCATCCTATATGGTATGGCATACACCTAAGAAGGTGGTATGGCCGGTATTGTGGAATATCGTCGGACATGGACAAAGTATAGAGGGACTCTCTATAAGTGTCGCCAAAACCTAGCCTTACAGTACAACCACTATACTCTCGTATGGGACAGGGCTAGTTGGAAGCTTGCATATCTTAGTACGGGGATCTTCTAACTACATAATACATACAAGCCTGTAAGCCTACCGATGCGTCGGAGGTGAGGTCGCTGCCGAGGCAGCGGTGGCACGGAACTTTGCCGCACCTATACTACGGTGAACGCATGTGTCCAAGAGGAGCACGACCTTGCACGCGGACAGTTCAGGATGTGGGCATCGGGTAGATCACCTGTACTAGGGTAAGCAAGGGGAAGACTATGGTCGATTATCCGAGACCCGCATACTGAGGTATGACGATCCGTGGGGACACACGGCGGATGTATCGAATGTGGTGGGTAAAGTGTACAACCTTTGAGAGTGAAAATTATTCGAGTAGCCGGAGACCACGGTCATGGACAACTAGTGAGGCCACACTTTGTGGGGAATAGATGAGAAAGCCCGGTACTGAGTTTATGGTTCGCGATGATGATGTTGATATTGTTGGAAAAAGGTTGGACTTGACTTATCCAAATACATTTGTGGGAAATAAAATTTGCCAAGTTTAAAACTTTGCCAACTTAATAATAATCTTGAGTAGATAGAAAATCCCTATGAAAAACTCCACCATATAACCATCCTATTATTTTCATATGCAAAACTTTGTTTCTTTCTTTAGGTGGTTTGCGAGTACTTTGTATGTACTCACGGCTTTGTCCCAGGTTATTCAATCGGCCAGGCTTGGAGGAGCAGGTATTTGACGATTATGCGACTGACGATTACTAGGACGTGCTATGCTCTGGACTACCCTGTGGATTGTGCCACTACTACTTATCCTGTTTTTGCTTATTCCGCTGCTATTTGAGCCCGATGAGGCCATGTAAGACTATGTTTTTGTATGACTTTGTATTCGGTACTATATGAACATTGTGACTATGATATCCATTGTCGAGTTGTGTGTCATGTGACATTGATCATGGCAGCATGACAGTATACATAGCTGGCCGCTTCGGACATATATTCTGGGGTGCCCACAGAAACTTGGCATCTTTTAATGATTTCTTGAATTAGCCTCAAGTAGCACTTTTCGGACCGAGTTTTAATTAAGTAAATGTGCTCTACTAAAAATGCCTTCCGTATCGTATTTGAGATCACTCACAACCGATAAAGATTGGTATAGAACACGAATTCATCAGAGGAGTGGAACCCTAAACTGTAGCCTTCCGAATGTTTTAATGGATGCTTAACACCGCAAAAATCCCAGACTTAGTAAAATTTCGGTGGAACCCAAATGAGACAATGACAAGTTGGCCCCACTAGCTATTAAATAAATATAAGGATTAATTTAAATACCAGAGTATGACATGTGGGTCCCAACTGTTAGGTTGACTAGTCAAATTTATTGTTGTGGATAATGTTGCTTTTATTAATAAAAGAATTCTAGTAATTGATTTAATTGATTAAAACTTTAGAAATTAATATCTTTTAAACCTTATGTCACATGGAAAAACTTTATACATAAAGGTTGATCAGAAAAATACAATGAACATAGATACACTACCCGTATACCCACCGCACCCCTCTAACCTACCGAACATGGAACATTTCTCCTGCGGTTCACCTGTCTGTTAGACGATCGGATTCGGTAAAACTTTCCGGATTAAATTGTTCTGTATATGAGAGTTCTTCAGAATGGATCAACGAGCACGGATACAGTATCCACATGTCTGCAAGATGTCTCTAACATTGCAGACATGGAACCTTCCCCTCCGGATCATCTTCCCGGTACTCCACCGGTACTGATGAGTCATCCCCCGATGAATTCCCGCTCCGAGCAAGTAACATTGCACCGCGTTAGTTCACCCCTAGTTTAACATGTTACCATGTCTTGTATTTGTCTTGCTATTATTGATGTGTATTTACTATTTCTCCCCCCTTCTGGTTGTACGATAGACTCGACGACCCATTTCGATGCCCCTGTGATTGACTACGTCCTCGACGACCGTACCCGTACTACCGAGCTTCCACGCAAGCAGAGCCATTTTCCTTCCCCAGATTGTCAGAACCCCAACTTTGGTAAGTGCTAGGATTTGAGTGCCCTTTGCATCATGAAGAAATTTCAAAAGAAATTCAAAAATGGGGAAAAGAAAAGCCCTAAAGAATTTAATTAAATGGCCAGACAAAAATTGCTTCCAAAAATTCCTCTGTTATTTTTGAAAAGTCTTATAAATATGCATGATCACATATAAAGTGAAGTGGGTCCCACTGCATGCACCAAGATTTGTCAAAAATTCCAAATAGGGCATGGAAATTGAATAATACCCCTATTTGATTTGAAATTCAAATTATTTGAATTTCAAAAATCTCCAAAACTTGTGAGTGGCTAGATATATATATTATAAGCCCACATAAAAGTTTTGAAGATTTTACAAAATGCTTTGCTATTTTTATCCAGAGCAAAACAATTTACAGAAAAAGAAAACAGAAAGAAACAGAAGAAAAAGAAAGAAAAAAAATCCCAGCCCAGCCAGCCTGGACGACCAGCCTACCAGGGGCAGGGTCGTCTTCCTCCAGGCCAGCCGAGCACGCCACTACGTGGCGAGCAGGCGCTCGTCGCCTGCCAAGCAGCAACTTGGCCTCGGCGTCACCTGGCCGCCTGGAAGCCCCCCCTGGAGATTTCTCTCCATTCCCCCTCTAACTGTGGTCGCCCGTTCCTTCTTCCTCGCCAAATCCCGCATCACCGTAGCCCTAGCAGAGAGCACGGCGGCGCTCCACCACGGCGACTGGAGTCCTCAAGCCACTCCGCCTTTTCCTTCGTCCTCCCCGGTGACCTCTACGTCGATACGCTGCTTCAATTCGAGCGGAGGACCCCTTAGTCGACGCCAGCTTCAAGCTCCTCATCACCGGGAACCGCAGCTCCGACGCCAAATAAAGCTTCGCCCGCTCCATCTCCGGCTCCGACGAGGCCTCCATCGCGCTCAGGGTGAGCAGCTACGCCGTTTCCCCCTTCTCGTTGTCCTCCCCGCGCTTTTAGTTGTCGTTCCGGCGAAGCCCGCGCTCCGGCCGCCGCGTGCCTCGTCGCCGGCGAGGCTCCGGCGCACCCCTTGCCTCCCCGTGGGTAGGAGGTGATGCTGGCGAGCAAGGCTCACCTCCCCATGCTTTCCCTGTGCCAAACCATGGCCGGGAAGCCCACTCCGGCGGGGCTCCACCGTGCCCAGTGGCACCGGCGGCTAGCCGGCGGCCGGGTGGATTAGCTTAAGGGCTAATCAGCCCTTAATCCTTCCCAAGTGACGCTGACAGGTGGGCCAGCCCCCCTAATTAACCCACTGTTAATTATTTAAAAGGGATTAAGCCTCTGGGTCACTGACCATAGGGCCCCACATGACAGCCCCCTGGTGACGCCAGCATTGCATCGGCATGATGCAATAAATGGAATAAAAACATTAAAGAAAATCCAGAAAATTCCAGAAAATAGAGTAAACTTGGACATTCAATAACTTGTTAATCCTAACTCCAAATTTAATAATTTATATATGCAAAATTATCAGAAAAATGCAGGGATTATGAATATGCAATTTGTTTTCATGTTTGACCATTTTAAAATGGGTGAACAGTATAAAACATGCATATGGCATAATTTGAATTTGAATTTGAAGTTTGAATGTGCAATTCAATTGCAATACACTTCAATTAACTTGAATCTTCAACACATCAGTGCTATATACTTCATGTCACAACCTTAACATGTGCTTGTGCATTCTACTTTCGATGTTGCCCCCTTTGTTGATGATTGCTCCAGTGACAGACGTTCCGAGACAGTGATCACCCCCGAAGAAGAAGACCACCGTTAAGACCCGTGTATCGTCAGCAAGGAAAGCAAACCCCATTGATCATGTCTATAAAATCCCACTTCCCTCTCAGTCTCGCTTATGAATGTTTAGGAGATCACCTTGTTATCGATTCTACCGCATAGTTGAACCCATATCCGATGCATGACCTATCATCTTGTCACAGTTGTAAGCAAACCACAATCCTAGCTGACATAGGAGTTGTTTGATATCATGTGGCCCCTACAACTGCTACAGCTTATTGCATGCTTAGTGTTACAATGAGGTTACTTCTGATGTGAGTCGGGATGATAGTGAACATGGTGTTGATGAATTAGAAACTGTGTCGGTCAATCCACCCTAATACCAGGTGAACGATGAGAGGCTGTGTAGGAGTACACAGTGGGTTGTCTCGTTGAACACCGCCTTAAGCACCGAGTTCTTGTATGGTAGTCCAAGACAAAGAGTAAAACCACACAATGGGCTCACTGACCCCTCTCGGCCTAGTACCTTGATCCGTGTTGACGTCCAGGAGTCACATTAGTTCGGGCTTTCCATTTGGCATATGCATAGAAAAAGAATGGATGAAGGGTTGCATCATATAGATATGTGGGTGGATCTGTGAGACAGTGAAACCATCTTCTCGGATGGCGTCTCGGTTGCCTACATTGTCTGAGTCCGTATCGTTGATCCGGCCGGGCTCTCGAGCGGGATCTACCTCAGATAGTCGACTCCTGGAATGGACCGGTTGTGAGCGAAGTGTCGTGGTGAACATCCTCGCCGGCACCCCTTGAATGGTGACGAGACCTGGCGGTAACTGATGGTCATGTGTGTGTAGTTTACACCCTTGCAAGGTTAAAAGAAATATTCGAATAGCCGCGTCTGCGGTTAAGGACTACTTGGAACCTGTACCTGATTATTAGACAACTTGAATGGATACTCTAAAACTCGCAAGATAAGCGTGAGTGCTATGGCGTGCTTTCACGTGGGGAAGTCGAGGAAGTATCCATAGTGGTGTATTGGTTGGAGACTTGGTAGTGGACTCGTGTACGCTTCTTACCTCAAGTCTGGTACTCGTAGTACAGGACTAGCCAAGTCAAAGCTTGCACTTCTGCATGTTGAAACCCCACCCCCCTTTACCTTGAAACTTAAGCATGAGTAGTATAGTTCTGATGTAAGTCTTTGTGAGTACGACTTTGTACTCACGTTTGCTTATTCTATGTTTTATATGAGAACCCGGACCCCGATGGAGTCACCTTCCTGAAGCTAGACGTTGACTAAGCTAGTATAGTTCCAGACAGCAGTCTGGTCCCTCGTGGAAGGGCATGTTTGTTGAACAAGGCTTATCTAAGCCATTTGTTAAACTTGTCTTTACTCAGACCTAATTTGCTTCCATTGTATGATCTAATGCGAATCACAGACATGTGATCTTTGTATACTCTATGTGTAAGTCAATAAATAAGTACTTTGTAGAGTTATGTGATGATACCTGCTGTTCATACTAGACATGTGTTCTGCGTGTATGATTATAACATGCATGTCTTAGTATGAGGTTCGATAGCTTAGTTGTGTTCTGGCCGGCGATCTTTTATACACCTAGTGGCCCTTAGATGTGCGCAGCTTGGGGCATCGCGATGCGATTTCTCGTGACTCTGTCACGTGGCAGACTTTGTTGTATGATTGAGCCCGCCCGAGACCCCGACTAAGTGATCGGGCTGGAGTAAGTCTATGTAAGGGATATAATACAATCGATAGTATGGCTGAGGCGACTTGTCTATGAGTATGGGAGTTCACCACCCATATCATTTAGACTTGTGTGCGGACGATGAGGACCCATCTCAGTTGATCATCCGGCCTGAATGGGATGCCCCTCACGTTCGATGCTTTCCGAGAACGTTCTGTGCTTGGCCTTGTCTTCTTAGACAAGTGGGTACGGTTCTCGGCTCTCCATGTGATTGAGTTGTGACTGGAATTACATACGCATATTCCGGGTCCCGACAGACTTGGTATCAGAGCATGACTGTCTGTAGGATTATCAAACCATTGGTCGAAGTCGAGTCTAGCACTCTATAGTTATATAGTTACTTTGGGTATAAGGGAATAACGTAAGGCTTCTTTTTCTCCTTACCCTCATCGATCTGAGTTCTGAGTCACCCTTATCTTTTCTACGGGATGATAGGACTAGGCTCATCTATGTCTTACTAGAACATCTCGTTAATTTCTTCCTTGTAGCTGTAGGACAGTTGTGGTTGTCCTGAGTCTTCGTGTCTTTGAGTTCCTTGAAGAAGTTCTGTCCCATCTTCTCGAGGTTTTCTTGTTTTCCATCCCGGTGTAGCCGTTATGCTGCCGGATTTGTTCCGTGTTTCTTTGAGTCATTGCCTTCGCATTATAATCTTTTCCGTCTTCATCATATCCTTCTTGTCTTTGATTCCATCATACAACCTGTTCTGATTGTCGATCTTTATCACACCGGATGTCAGGTGGAACTCGTAGTGCTGTTCGTCGGAATCGAGACCGTGTTCGGAATAAAAATGACGATGAACCTCCACCACCGCCTTCTGCGGAGGAAATCATGATGGAAGCCGAGCGGAATAGACGTGATCAAACATGCCTTCTGGAGCTCATCGAGCAGAATACCGCCCATCATCGCAATGTGGTTGTGAGCATTAAGGACTTCATCCTCCTCAAGCCACCGGTATTCCGATGTTCTTCTGAGCCCCTTGAAGCTGATGATTGGCTCTGTTCCATCGAGCGTCATCTTGACACGGCACAAGTTGCTCCCAATGATCGAGTTATATTCGCGTCATACTTTCTAGAAGGTGCTGCTGCTGAATGGTGGGAGAATTATGTTGCGATACAGCCTGATGGTCACCTAGTGACTTGGCGGGAGTTCTGTGATGCCTTTCTAGGGTACCACCTTCTGGATGAGTTAATGGAGCGCAAGAAGGAAGAGTTCTGCAACCTGACTCAAGGAGAGATGTCCATGCATGAGTATGTGAGAGAGTTCAACCGTCTTGCTCGATATGCCCAAGATGAGATCACCACCGATGCCAGAAAGCAGGCAAGGTTCCATAAGGGACTTAGCCCTATCCTTCGCCATGATATCAACCTCCTTGAATTTGCAACCTTTGAGGATTTAGTCAACAGATCCTTCAGAGCTGAGCATGGAAATGAAGTGTTCGAAGAGTCTCACAAGCATGCTCTTGAGCATGCCCCTTCTTCAAGTTCAGCCCCTCAGAAACGCCGAATTTGGATTCCAACTAGTGCCATACCTCTAAACCTTATTCAGAGGCCACCATCCAATATATGCCATCCACCTCAACACATTGTTCCTCCCAGGAATGATGGTGTACAATCAAGTAATCCTACTCCCAGCAATTCAGGCAGGATGTGTTTCACGTGTGGTCTGCCAGGCCATCACTTCCGACAATGCCCTACAGTGTTTGTGGCACTCCGTCGACCTAGTCATAAGCCTTCAAAGAAATCCACCACCAACACCATCCCAGCAAAGCTTTCAGCCACAAGTAGTGGATATGTGAACCAAATCTCAGTTGAGGAAACCACTGCTACTTCTGACGTCATCCTTGGCACACTCCCAGTCAATCATGTTCCCGCCTCCATTCTTTTCGATCCAGGAGCTTCTCATTCATTCATGTCGGAGAGTTATGCACTTCGGCATGAGTTCTCCTTTGAAGAAATGTTTTCTCCAATGATCATTCAAACTCCTGGTTCAAAGTGGCAAACTAATAGGGTAAGCCATGGCAATCAAATTGCAATTGAGGGTTTAGTATTCCTTGCTTCTCTTATAGCCCTCAAGTCTTCAAACATTGATGTCATCCTAGGAATGGATTTGTTATCAAGACAGAATGGTTTCCTTGATTGTAGAGCCAAGTCAGTTAAACTTACCTATCCATCAGGCCAGACAATTGACTAGACCTCACCCAGTTCTAGAACCCAGATGCATACTTTGAATGTGCTTCCCCTTCCTGACCTTGAAGATATTCCGGTGGTTCGTGACTTCCCGGATGTCTTTCCTGAAGAACTGCCAGGAATTCCTCCTGACAGATGTGTAGAATTCATTGTAGATCTTGCCCCAGGAACCGCCCCAATTTCCAGACGCCCATACAAAATGGCCCCACGTGAGCTAGCTGAGCTTAAAATCCAACTTGAAGCTTTGTTGGCAAAAGGCTTCATCCGCCCTAGCTCATCGCCATGGGGTTGCCCCGTTCTGTTCGTAACAAAGAAAGATGGAACAGAAAGGATGTGCGTAGACTATTGCCCGCTAAATCTAGCGGCAATAAAGAACAAGTACCCACTGCCCAGGATCAATGATCTTTATGATCAACTTGCTGGATCCTCGGTCTTCTCCAAGATGGATTTGGGATTAGACCATCATACAATCAAGATCCGAAATGAGGACGTTCTCAAGACGGCTTTCACTACTCGTTATGGTCTTTACGAGTTCACCGTCATGTCCTTCGGTCTAACCAATGCCCCCGCCACTTTTTTACACATGATAAACTCGATCTTCATGGAGTATTTGGACAAGTTTGTCATGGTTTAACTCGATGACATCCTCATATACTCGAAGAACATGCCGAGCATCTTAGGTTGGTAGTGATGAAACTTCGAGAGCATCGCCTGTATGCTAACTTCTCCAAGTGTGAATTTTGGCTACCAGAAGTGACCTAGTTAGGCCATGTGATTTCTGCAAAAGGCATTGTTATCAATCCCGAGAGAGTTCAGGCCGTCCTTGATTGGACTCCACCTGAATCGGTGAAGCAAGTTAGAAGTTTTCTTGGCTTAGCAAGCTATTGCCGCCGCTTTGTCGAGAACTTTTCTAAAGTTGCAAAGCCTCTAACTGAACTCCTCAAGAAAGATAAGAAATTCCTATGGACTCCCAAGTGCGAGGAAAGCTTTCAAGAGCTAAAAAGAAGATTGACTTCTGCACCTGTACTTGCGCCTCCAGACACCAAAAAGGATTTCGAGATCTTTTGTGACGCCTCACGGCAAGGGTTAGGATGCATACTTATGCAAGATAGACATGTGGTAGCTTATGCTTCACGCCAGTTGCGTCCACATGAAGAGAACTATCCTACCCATGATCTTGAACTCGCTGCCGTAGTTCATGCCCTGACAACTTGGTGACATTACCTCGTTGGTAATCGTTGTGAGATCTATTCCGACCACCAAAGTCTCAAATACATTTTCACCCAGCCAGATCTTAATCTCAGGAAAAGACGCTGGATTGAGTTGATAAAATATTATGACTTAGGAATTTCTTACACCCCAGGCAAAGCCAATGTCATGGCTGACGCACTAAGTCGTAAGTCGTATTGTAACAACCTCATGTTACAGCAGTATCAACCACTTCTTCATGAGGAATTTCGCAAGCTCAATCTTGAGATTGTTCCTCATGGCTATCTTTCTACCTTGATGGCAAAACCCACTCTTGAGGATCAATTCATAGTTTCCCAAAGGCGTGCACGAGGTGTTCGTCGGATCAAGGAGAACATTGCTAGCGGAGTTGCTAAACGTTTCTCCACAGATAGCAAAGGAACGGTATTCTTTGAAAATCTTTTGGTAGTACCTAAGAATAAGGATCTAAGGCAATTCATCCTCAAAGAAGCCCATGACACACCCCTCTCGATTCATCCCGGTAGCACAAAAATGTACCGAGATCTACGCCAGAGATTTTGGTGGAGTAGGATGAAGAGAGAAATTGCTAAGTTCATTGTTTAATGTGATGTTTGTCGTCGCATTAAGGCCAAGCACCAAAGACCTGCTGGCACTCTTCAACCTTTGCCTGTTCCAGAGTGGAAATGGGACAAAGTCAGTACGGATTTCATCACTGGCTGTCCAAAAACCCAGAAAGTAAATGATGCCATCTTCGTTGTGGTGGATAGACTTTCCAAAGTTGCTCACTTCCTTCCAGTTCGCGAGTCTATAACTGCTATTACGTTAGCGGACTTGTATGTCTCTAGAATTGTGTCTCATCATGGAGTTCCTTTGGAAATCAATTCTGATCGTGGTAGCCTTTTCACCTCTAGATTTTTGGGAAGCTTTCAAAATGCTATGGGAACTCATCTCTCCTTTAGTACAGCTTTCCATTCTCAGTCTAGCGGTCAAGTTGAAAGGGTTAACCAAATTCTTGAAGACATGATCAGATCTTGTGTTATCTCATTCGGAAAGAATTGGGAGAAGTCTCTTCCATTCGCCAAATTTTCTTATAACAATAGCTTTCCATCTAGTCTGAACATGGCTCCTTTTGAACTCCTCTATGGACGAAGATGTCGAACACCCCTTAACTGGTCAGAAACCGGTGAAAGACAATTCTTTGGACCAGATATGATCATGGAAGCAGAAGAGCAAGTTTGCATTGTTCGTGATCCATTGAAAGAAGCCCAGTGTCGTCAGAAAAGCTACTATGATCGTCATCATAGGCAAGAAAGCTACAATCTGGATGAGAAGGCTTACCTTCGGGTTACTCCTGTCAAGGGAACCCAACGATTCGGTATCAAAGGAAAGTTGGCCCAACGTTACATTGGACCTTTCCGCATTCTTGCTAAACGTGGAGAAGTTGCCTACGAACTTGAACTACCCCTGCACCTTTCCCGAGTACATGATGTATTCCATGTGTCACAACTCAGGTGTTGCTTCAAGGACCCCATCCGCGAAGTCGACCATGAAATGCTTGATCTCCAAGATGACCTTTCTTATCGAGAGTACCCTGTTTGTATTCTTGATTCAGCAGAGCGTGTCACTCGTCGTCAGAAGATCAGGTTCCTGAAAGTGCAATGGTCACATCAGTCCATGAAAAAAGCAACATGGGAAAGAGAAGACCGCCTCCATGCCGAGTACCCCACCTTCCTCCCGATGACTTCTGAATCTCGGGACGAGATTCTTTTGAGTGGGGGTGAGTTGTCAGAACCCCAACTTGGGTAAGTGCTAGGATTTGAGTGCCCTTTGCATCATGAAGAAATTTCAAAAGAAATTCAAAAATGGGGAAAAGAAAAGCCCTAAAGAATTTAATTAAATGGCCAGACAAAAATTGCTTCCAAAAATTCCTCTGTTATTTTTGAAAAGTCTTATAAATATGCATGATCACATATAAAGTGAGGTGGGTCCCACTTCATGCACCAAGATTTGTCAAAAATTCCAAATAGGGCTTGGAAATTAAATAATACCCCTATTTGATTTGAAATTCAAATTATTTGAATTTCGAAAATCTCCAAAACTTGTGAGTGGGTAGATATATATATATTGTAAGCCCACATAAAAGTTTTGAAGATTTTACAAAATGTTTTGCTATTTTTATCCAGAGCAAAACAATTTACAGAAAAAGAAAACAGAGAGAAACAGAAGAAAAATAAAGAAAAAAAAAACAAATCCCAGCCCAGCCAGCCTGGCTGGCCCAGCCCACCAGGGGCAGGGTCGTCTTCCTCCAGGCCAGTCGAGCACGCCACTGCATGGCGAGCATGCGCTCGTCGCCGGCCACACAGCAACTTGGCCTCGGCGTCACCTGGCCGCCTGGAAGCCCCCCTGGAGACTTCTCTCCATTCCCCCTCTCCCTGTGGTCGCCCGTTCCTTCTTCCTCGCCAAATCCCGCAGCACCGTATCCCTAGCAGGGAGCACGGCGGCTCTCCACCACGGCGACTGGAGTCCTCAAGCCACTCCTCCTTGTCCTTCGTCCTCCCAGGTGACCTCTACGTCGAGACGCTGCTTCAATTCGAGCGGAGGACCCCCTAGTGGACGGAAGCTTCAAGCTCCTCATCGCCGGGAACCGCATCTCCGACGCCAAATTAAGCTTCGCCCGCTCCATCTCCGGCTCCGACGAGGCCTCCATCGGGCTAAGGGTGAGCAGCTACGCTGTTTCCCCTTCTCGTTGTCCTCCCCACGCCCTGAGTCGTCGTTCCAGCGAAGCCCGCGCTCCGGCCGCCGCGTGCCTCGTTGCCGGCGAGGCTACGGCGCACCCCATGCCTCCCCGTGGGCAGGAGGTGATGCGGACGAGCAAGGGGTACCTCCCCATGCTTTCCCTGTGCCAAACCGTGGCCGGGAAGCCCACTTCGGCGGGGCTCCGCCGTGCCCAGTGGCACCGACGGCTAGCCGCCGGCCGGGTGGATTAGCTTAAGGGCTAATCAGCTCTTAATCCTTCCCTAGTGAAGCTAACAGGTGGGCCAGCCCCCCTAATTAACTCACTGTTAATTATTTAAAAGGGATTAAGCCTCTGGGTCACTGAACATAGAGCCCCACATGACAGCCCCCTGGTGACGCCAGCATTGCATCAACATGATGCAATAAATGGAATAAAAACATTAAAGAAAATCCAGAAAATTCCAGAAAATAGAGTAAACTTTGAAATTCAATAACTTTTAAATCCTAACTCCAAATTTAATAATTTATATATGAAAATTTATCAAAAAAATGCAAGGATTATGAATACGCAATTTGTTTTCATGTTTGACCATTTTAAAATGGGTGAACAGTAGAAAACATGCATATGGCATAAGTTGAATTTGAATTTGAAGTTTGAATTTGCAATTCAATTGAAATACACTTCAATTAACTTGAATCTTCAACACATCAGTGCTATATACTTCATGTCACAACCTTAACATGTTCTTGTGCATTCTACTTTTGATGTTGCCCCCTTTGTTGATGATTGCTCTGGTGACAGACGTTCCGAGATGGTGATCACCCCCGAAGAATAAGACCACCGTTAAGACCCGTGTATCGTCAGCAAGGGAAGCAAACCCCATTGATCATGTCTATAAAATCCCATTTCCCTCTCAGTCTCGCTTATGCATGTTTAGGAGATCACCTTGTTATCGATTCTACCGCATAGTTGAACCCATATCCGATGCATGACCTATCATCTTGTCACAGTTGTAAGCAAACCACAATCCTAGCTGACATAGGAGTTGTTTGATATCATGTGGCCCCTACAACTGTTACAGCTTATTGCATGCTTAGTGTTACAATGAGGTTACTTCTGATGTGAGTCGGGATGATAGTGAACATGGTGTTGATGAATGTGAAACTGTGTCGGCGAATCCACCCTAATACCAGGTGAACGATGAGAGGCTGTGTAGGAGTACACAGTGGGTTGTCTCGTTGAACACCGCCTTAAGCACCGAGTTCTTGTATGGTAATCCAAGACAAAGAGTACAACCACACATTGGGCTCACTAACCCCTCTCGGCCTAGTACCTTGATCCGTGTTGACGTCCAGGAGTCACATTAGTTCGGGCTTTCCATTTGGCATATGCATAGAAAAAGTATGGATGAAGGGTTGCATCATATAGATATGTGGGTGGATCTGTGAGACAGTGAAACCATCTTCTCGGATGGCGTCTCGGTTGCCTACATTGTCTGAGTCCGTATCGTTGATCCGACCGGGCTCTCGAGCGGGATCTACCTCAGATAGTCGACTCCTGGAATAGACCGGTTGTGAGCGAAGTGTCGTGGTGAACATCCTCGCCGGCACCCCTTGAATGGTGACGAGACATGGCGGTAACTGATGGTCATGTGTCTGTAGTTTACACCCTTGCAAGGTTAACAAAACTATTCGAATAGCCGCGTCCGCGGTTAAGGACTACTTGGAACCTGTACCTGATTATTAGACAACTTGATTGGATACTCTAAAACTCGCAAGATAAGCGTGAGTGCTATGGCGTGCTTTCTCGTGGGGAAGTCGAGGAAGTATCCATAGTGGTGTATTGGTTGGAGACTTGGTAGTGGACTCGTGTACGCTTCTTACCTCAAGTCTGGTACTCGTAGTACAGGTCTAGCGAAGTCAAAGCTGGCACTTCTGCATGTTGAAACCCCACCCCCCTTTACCTTGAAACTTAAGCATGAGTAGTATAGTTCTGATCTAAGTCTTGCTGAGTACGACTTTGTACTCACGTTTGCTTATTCTATGTTTTAGCTGAGAACCCGGACCCCGATGGAGTCACCTTCCTGAAGCTCGACGTTGACTAAGGTAGTATAGTTCCAGACAGAAGTTTGGTCCCTCGTGGAAGGGCATGTTTGTTGAACAAGGCTTCTCTAAGCCATTTGTTAAACTTTTCTGTAATCAGACCTAATTTGCTTCCGTTGTATGATGTAATGTTGATCACAGACATGTGATCTTTGTATACTCTATGTGTAAGTAAATAAAAAAGTACTTTGTAGAGTTATGTGATGATACCTGCTGTTCATACTAGACATGTGTGCTGCGTGTATGATTATAGCATGCATGTCTTAGTATGGGGTTCGATAGCTTAGTTGTGTTCTTGCCGGCGGTATTTTATACACCAAGTGGCCCTTAGATGTGCGCAGCTTGGGGCATCCCGATGCGATTGCTCGTGACTTTGTCACGTGGCACACTTTGTTGTATGATTGAGCCCGCCTGAGACCCCGACTAAGTGATCGGGCTGGAGTAAGTCTATGTAAGGGTTATAATACAATGGATAGTATGGTTGAGGCGACTTGTCTATGAGTATGGGAGTTCACCACCCATATCATTTCGACTTGTGTGCGGACGATGAGGACCCATCTCAGTTGATCATCTGTCCTAAATGGGATGCCCCTCATGTTCGATGCTTTCCGAGAACGTTTTGTGCTTGGCCTTCTCTGCTTAGACAAGTGGGTATGGTTCTCGGCTCTCCATGTGATTGAGTTGTGACTGGAATTACATACGCATATTCTGGGTCCCGACACAGATATTAACTATCTTTTCCGTACATTTCTTGCACTAGGCATTGCTACTTCTACTACGTTACAATCTTATTCAATTACATAGCCTGTCATTGTCGCCCCTTGATGTACCTTTCTTTATCCTATGCTTCCTATTAATATATATTATATTCAGTTGTGAATCATGCGCATTGCTAGACTACTAGGATTAGATAGCGGGCCGTGATCACTGTAGGAGTGAACACGGGAATGAATTATTATAACTGCAACAGGTACGATACATAGCAGACGCCCGAGGGAACCTACAACGGCGAGACTCTCTGAGTCGCTTCAAGTTTGACTTACGAGTGGATGGACTCGTATTTCACTCTCGTCGCCGGCTCGGTAGCGTAGCATCACCAGGATGATACGAGGATACTCCTCTTTATTTCATTCCGCTGATGTCTCGGTCGAACCTCTTCTAGTGTACCATCGAGGGTGATTCCTCCTGGCTTCACTTGATGGTAAGCACTCGAATCAACTAGTGTTCTTAAAGGTAAGTAGTCGGGTGACCCTACGGTGCCCGCGAGAGGTATTGTATCGGGACGGCAGGACAAACGGATACCATCGTGGGCCTGGTCCTTGCTCGTTGGCCGTGAGATACCAAACCACAAAAGTCAAGATCCTACAGGAGCACACGCGAGACAATGTAAGGAGACAGTTCACCTTGTTGGTAACCGTAGAGCTTTGACGGGACGACAGGGCAGGCACCGACGCACTGGTGGTCTTGGCTGTTGTTTGTTGTCCATTGTGTTCACTAGTCGGACAACAATAAAGCTTGTCTGCGAGATAATAATAAAACAACTAATGGTTCAGGTGGATGACTTGAGAGGCCGCAAAGTTTTGTACGCACTACCTTCACGTGGGATTACGGTGTGGGCCCTCCATGTTGTTGTCTCATTCGAAATCTCTGAAAGACATCCAGTTTCTGCATTGTTGTTGGGTCGGATCGTGCTGCGGAACTGGATCCACTTGGCGCACAACGACCCGGAGTGCGAGAGGTAATGGACCATGAAGCTCTTGCGCTTAGGACTGTAGACCGGCGGGGACCTCTCTGATGAGCCGTAGGATGGGCCTGGGCATGTCGGATAGCCTCGGTGGGGCATTCCCTAACAAGGTGTACGCCATCCTGGAGATCCGAGCGTGCAAGCTGAACAGTAGTGCACCCCTGCAGGGAAGATGATATATTCGAATAGCCATGTTCACGGTAACAGGATGATTTTTTGCTGAAGCCAGAGTCTACTACTACAAACTACAACTATTAAACTGTTGGTTCCAGTTTCTATTCCTCGCAGGGAGTCGAGGAAGGGAAACCGGAGGCATTTATAATTATTAATTATTACAACTTACTATTATACAATGCTGCAACAACTTCTTCTGCATTGTTACTTTATGCTTTATATGAACTATTGGCTATTCTCTTCCTGTGCTTCAAGACTCGTCGGAAGATGCTAGTCTTAGATAGGCCTAGATTCTCATCCTTATTCTGATTTCTACCATGCAGTCCACTATGGCCCTGTTTGTTTGGGATTTTTCTTCTGCTTTTGCAGCTTTTCCATTTTGGCCAAGAAGCCATAAAAGCTCCTAAATAGGTGCTTTTGGAGCTTTTATGGCTTTTGAAGCTAAATATTGTTATGTTGATTCATAAAAACCCATAAAATCTCATAAATAGGTGCTTTTGGAGCTTTTATGGCTTCTTGCCAAAAAATAAAAGCTGCAAAAGCAGAAGCAAAAGCCCAAACAAACAGGGCCTATATACATCGTCCCCTTTCCATTTGATACAAATGCATATATGCTTAGTAGCGGACGTAAGACTCGCGGGTATGCTAGATACTCACCCTTGCTTTATTTCCACCTTTTTGTTTTGCCAGATCGGCCACTGCAGCCGACGTTGGAGCCCAGTAGCAGGAGTACCCCGGTGGAGCCTACTACTACGTCGAGACCCCCCCCTTTGACCTGGACCAGGAGTAGTTTGGAGGTTCCCAGGCAAGAGGCCTCGCCTTTTCGATAGATGTTGTTTTTGTGCTAGGATTCTTAAGGAAGATCATGTGTACCTTGTGTCTGTACTCAGGTACTATTGCTTCCGCTAATTTTCTGCTCTCGAGCTGTTGTATTCGAGCCATCGTGGCCCCTGGCTTGTATTACATAGCTTGTATTATTTTATTTGTAGAGTCGTGTTGTGATATCTCACCGTGAGTCCCTAATATCGATCGTGTACCTTGCATTTATGATTACTTTACACGGTTCGATTTTGGTGGCGTAACACTATTCTCTCTCTCTTGATAAAACTTGATTTTTCTTTTGCTTTATGCCTAGCTTAAAGGCGTAAAATAAAGCGCTTTTTGGGAGGCAACCCAAGATGTTTTTACTTCTGCTTTTAGTGGTCTTGACGATTGTTACTCCTGTAGCAACATCATTGTATCATTATTTTCAAGCTTTGTGCCAAGTTATAGCCTCTTATGATAAGGGAAGCAAAAGTTGTGACATGCTGTGTAGAAAACAGATTTTGACAGCTTGACCGAAAAAATCAATACAAATCACCAGTTCATCTTTTTGACCTGAATTTTTTAAACAACATGCTCCATAAAATTTTGAAACTTTAGTATCTTCTGAGTTTTTTGATTTCAGTCGCAGAAGTTCCCCGAAAAAATTCTCTACTACCTGCTGTTCAGTTTTTCACAGATTCTGCCACGTTTTGCCTCTCTTCACTTTTGCAAACCTTAAGCTTGCTTTTTCTTTGCAAATTTTTTTTGGAAATCTTGAGAAACAGTAGCTCTTCAAGAATATCTTTATATCCAGTGGGCAAAAATTATTTTATTAAGGCTACTAACCTCTCTAATCAGCTTATGATGAGTTATGTATGAAGGGAGTTTTCAAGTGTGCGAGGGAAGATGATGAAAGAAGATCCGGGAGTGTCAAACCCTCAAGCTTGGGTATTCCCCCTTGCATCCCCAATAAATATTCAAGAAGACTCAAGCGTCTAAGCTTGGGGATGCCCCCGTGCATCCCCTTCTCCATCAACAATCATCAGTTCGTCCTTCGTCTCACTATATTTTTATCACTTCATGCATTATGTGCTATGCTTGGAGTGTCTCGCTCAAAGGTTCCATTATTAGTTTTCTTTAGCTTTGCTTGCTGTTCATAACAAGTTAGACCCCCAGCTCACTATGTATGGGAGAGAAACACGATCCACAGCAATCTAGAACACATCATAGGACTTTCATGCCTATCTTTTCTCTGTTGTGTGTTCTTTATCTTTTCGTAGTTGCTGCCATGTTTAGGTTTAGTTTTAGTTTTTTTTGTTTAGCAAGAGCCTTGGCTTTTTTTTAGTTTGTTGCTGGAACTCTATTTACTTTTCATGTTTATCTTGTTAAGAGAGTTGGTTCTTGCACTGAGTTGTGTCTTGTCTTGAAGTACGTAATTGAGGTTGCTATTAAATTGTAGTAGTAACTTGCAATAGTTTTGAGGTATTGTTGTGAGAAATGTTCGAACTTTTGGTGTCAAGAGCTCGGGCCTATTAGTGATAGGTGTCGTATTTTGGGAAATCTGAGTTTATTTTCAAAAACCTACAAAACTAGTGGAGAACTCTAGCTACTAGATGGATCACTAATCTTTGGAGGGATCGGATATTAGAGTACACTCACGTACCATGAGTCGAGGATGCGCAAGGATAACCAAACCCCCATGCACTCCTCCTCGGGGTACTTGTCTCTTTGTGAACCTCCTTATTAGATTGAGAGTTACCGATAATAAGTTCATGAGTTCTTCGGACTAATGTAAGTATTGAAAGTTTACACTTCCACCTCCTCATATTTTCTAGCCTCTTCCGTACCGTGCATTGCCCTCTTCTCACTCCGAGAATTGGCATCCACCTTCGCCGGTGCATCCAAACCCTTGGCATGATACGCTCTTTCATCATAAACATCCTTATATCTTTCCTCAAAACAGCCACCATACCTACCTATCAAGGCATTTCCATAGCCTTTCCGAGATATATTGCCATGCAACATCGACCTTATCATGACTTGATCTTCATGTCATACATGTTCCTGCTACACTGGCAGAGGCATGCATTGCATACATCATGTTAGTTACATCTTCTTTATGTTGAGTACCTTGTAAAGTGTGAAGATCTTCTATACCTTATTGTAAAATAGAGTGTTGCCCTTAAGTGAGGAAAAGGTCCCAAAGTGGACAAAATAAAAGATCCCAAAGAGGATAAATGAGAGTTCAATAGAAAGAGCCATTGAGGCCACCAAAAAATAGAAAAAATAGAAAAAGAAATAAAAAGAGAGAAAGGGGCAACACTACTATTACTTTTGAAAGATCCACACTCGTACTCCCTCTTATCCTTGTACTCCATAGAGATGATCGTTTATGCATATAGCTATGTAGGGACCCTTCACACTATATAACTTGGCTTGCATATTCCAAGGATGAGCCTCCTCAAATGAGATCTAGGCCTTCATGAGCAAGCAAGCTGGATGCACCCCCACTAGTTCCATTGGAGAGCTTTTCTTAGCTCATATGTGCATCTGTTGCATGGCAATCCCTACTCCTCACATCATATCTAATATTTGGCCTTCTCTCCTATGATTGTCCTCATTGATGTGAGCCCTTCACACCCTTTTTGGCTTTATCCTCCACCATATTTCTCTCTTTGCCATCCTATGTGTCAACTGTCGTGCTTACGCTCATCCATTGCATGAGTTCTCAAAATATCAAAAAGGAGTGGATCAAATTGACTTGTACCTGGCTAGTGGTCTAGGGACGAGTCAAGATGAGATTCCAAAGAAAACCAAGTGTGACACTTTAGTAGATTGAGTTCTCAACAAATCTATTTTTCTCTCGTATTCCCATATCCCCCTTCTTGCACGCAAACACCATTTGGAGACATTCGAGTCACGGACAGAGAGAGCGCTTGCACCTAATGTTCTTTCGTTGCTTGTTTCAATGCTAATATAGACTCTTGCCTGTTATGAATTGAATTGAATCACTTTCAAATTTCTTATATGGTTGCTAGCATTTCACCACAGAAATGATGCTTGTTCTCATTTACCTACTCGAGCACAAGAAGGAATTAAGCTTGGGGATGTTGATACGTCCCAAACGTATCTATAATTTCTGCTTGCTCCATGCATGTTTTGTTCTATGATCTAGATACACTTTCATACCCTTTTTATCATATTTGGACTAACTTATTAACTCAGTGCACCACAGTGCCAGTTCCTGTCTTCTGCTGTTTTTCTATTTCAGGTTTCCCCCATAATAAAAATGCTCCAAATTTTTTGGAAAAATCGGATAAAAAATTGAGCGCAACGAAAGCTTCCGTAATCATCAAAGTGGGGCCATAGGGCCACCACTAGGGACCCAGGTGGCCACCTGGCGCGGCCTAGGTCTTGGCCACACCGGGGGGGCGCCTGGACCACTGGTGGGCCTCCTGGCTGCCCCCTTCGCCTATATATTCTCCGTGACGCGAAACCTTCGAAGACAGAACCCCTTTTCGTGATCTCACCTTTGTTCTGCCGTCGTCGCGCTTCCAAGATCTGGAGCGCCAGCAGACCTCTCCCGGCACCCTGCCGGAGGGAGGATTGACCTCCAGGAGCTTCCCCTCGACCATGGACGCTTCCCGGATGTGCCGTGAGTAGTCTCCCTTGTACCATGGGTCCATGATCAGTAGCTATGTGATGTTCTCCTCCCCTCTTTGTTCTTCATGGTTTAGACCTCATGAGCTTCCCTACATGATCGAGGCACATATGTAATTTTCTGTTGTTGCTATGCTGATTTAGCTGGGATCTGATGGATTATGAGACTTCAGATTGTGATTGAGTAATATATTTGGTTCTTATCTTTTATATTTTTGTTCCTAAGTAATTCTTGCATGTTATCCGTTGATGCTTATTGCTTTGGCCAGGTAGTAGGTATTGACTCTAAGAGGGAACGTTATGCTCGATTGTGGGTTCATGCCCCTCGATGACACGCTTGAGTGACAGAAACATGAGTCTAGGGGATGTGTTGTTTCCACAAGGGGGAAAACAAAGGTTCTTGTAACCGCGGTTGCAAGGATTGTTTACTTTACACAAAGTTCTTTTTAATGCAGTTGTCTGTTGCTTTGGGTTTACACTTTGGGTGGGGCTCGCAACTTAATACCAGTGAGATGTTCTAGATTGATATCTCAAGGTGGATGATTAGTAGCGGATGAAGTTGGATTTCGTTCTACTTATTTTGGCGTGCCGCCCATTCTTTTGAGCCTCGTCCTTTCTTTGTAGCATAGTTAGCATTGCGGTGCGTTTTTAATCCTATCAATTGCCCAGCTGTGATTTGTTTACCTCACATAGAAGTTTTATCGTCTTTTGGGAGAGAAAGTACGGGAACCCGGTCCATATTCTCATCAATGTTTACACGCTCTTTTATTTTCATGCTTTTACTTTCTAGCTTTTATCTTTATCCCTTGTGTTTGATCCTTTGTGAATAACAAGGACGGAGAGATTGACAACCTCTCTCTACTCGTTGGGAAGCAAAGTTGTTTGTATTGTGTGCAGGTCCACGTTAATTGCGCCGTTGGCACCTACTTATCATTGCCGGAGTCCTACGGGAGACAAACCCTATCCTCTACATAGGGGAAATTTGCCGCTACACCACATCTAACCTTCCACTTGGGGTAACCAACGAGGATAGAGTATCAGGGCCCGCGTGCCATTATTTCAGATCTGAACTTTATATATTTTCATGAGTATATTCATCTAGTTGATCTTATATACATGTTGTATGCACCTGTTATAGTCCGAAACCGGTGATCTCAATGGTGACAGCTTGGGACACCAAAGGGTATGGACCATAATTTGAGGATTACATGTATGCAAAGAGTTTTAATGGTTTGTTATAGTGCTCTTAGGCAGGTGCACCTTAATCTCCATTGGGTCCTCTTGGCCCTGTTGATAGAGGGATGGTAGGACAAAAGATGTTGTGCAAGTTCTTATGGAAAGCACGCATAACTACATTTGGGATACATCCCTAATGTTTGATATATGCCTAGATGATCATTACTTTTCAGTGAGCCTTGCCCCCTGTAAAATCTACTACATGATGTATCTTATCCATGTAGCGCCCGATCATCCATCCCTCAACCTACAATGTTTTATTCTTGCTTGTTACTAGTTGTTTTACTTTGTTGTTTTCACTTTTGTTTTTTGTCACCACTATTTCCATTACCACCGTTACCACTAAAACACCATTACTACTAATAAATTTTTTCCAAGAAAGTAAACTTCAGGTGTGGTTGAGTTGAAAACTCAACTATTAAATCTTATAAATATCCGTTGGCTCCCCTTGTGTCGAATCTACAAATTGGGTTATTCTAACCCGCGAAGACTGTTGCAATCACCTAAACTTGTGGGTCATCAGGCCGTGAGCACGAATTTTCCATGGGTGCAAGATGTTGGTCAACGCGAGAACGAGATGCAAAGAGGATGCATCATGTGGCGAAATCAACAGCTAGAGATGGCCTAATCTAACGGTCGCGCTGTGACCGGCCGAAATTTTGGGCCGGTCGACCGACGCCTAGTACTGGCCAACGAGTTAAGTAGCACTTGTCGGTAATGACATTGAACAAGGTATAAAGGATGTCTGTGAACAAGTTTTGGATGAGGAAAGTATCATAGAGACAAGAGGAATGAATTTATCATTTATGGTTCAGACGGTTTATTTCGGTAATGCATAGGGGTCACTATGGGCATCCAAATCCCGCTGATGATCACTATCGAGATAAGTCTCGGTAATGTCTGGAGTGTTCATGAACCATAGGGTAACACACTTAAGTGTTTGATGACATATCGAAGATTGTTTTGGAACAATCAGAATTACCGAAGAAGAGAGAATGGGGAATCGGAAAAGTTTCGTATGGATTCGAAAGGTCTTCGCAGTGAACCGGAAGGTGTTCCTGGAAAAAAAAAATAAGATACATATGTATTCATTATTAATTAAATTAATTAACAATTAAATATCATTTTATTTTGATTTAAAAAGGTGCCTCAGTGACAAGGATCGGCCTCGGCAAATCCCATGGTTAGGTACCTTGGGTTTTATCGTAGAAGGAGTGCAAGGTTGGCTATCTCGTCGGCTAACAGGAGATAGAGATTACCTAGGTTCAGGGCCCTCGATTGGTAAAACCTCTACGTCCTGCTCAATGTGTTATATGGTGGAGATAATTACAATGGAGGCTCCAGCGAGATTGCTCTAGCCGGGGGTATTTGTGGCACCCCGACTCAGAGCGGCTGGTTTACTGATACGTCCCAAACGTATCTATAATTTTTGATTGCTCCATGCATGTTTATCGTAGAAGGAGTGCATGGTTGGCGATCCCTTCGGCTGACAGGAGACAGGGATTACCTAGGTTCAGGGCCCTCGATTGGTAAAACCTCTACATCCTGCTCAATGTGTTATATGGTGGAGTTGATTACAATGGAGGCTCAAGCGAGATTGCTCTAGCCGGGAGTATTTGTGGCACCCCAACTCAGAGCGACTGGTTTACCGATAAGTCCCAAACGTATTTATAATTTATGCTTGCTCCATGCATGTTTTGGGTGATATTTCTATGCTTTTGATACACTTTCATACACTTTTCACCATATATGGACTAACCTATTAATTCAGTGCACCCCAGTGCCAGTTTATGTTTTCTGCTTTCTTTTTATTTCAGGTTTTCCCATTACGAGAAATTCCAGAAAAAATCCGGGAAAAATATATAAAAAATCAGTGCAACGGAAGCTTCCAGAGTCCCGAAGGTGAGCCAAAGGGGCCCCACCTGGTGCCCAGGCGGCCAGGTGGCGTGGCCTAGGGTGGGGCCGCACTGGGAGGCAACCTGGAACCTTGGTGCCCCCTGGCTGCCCCTTCGCCTATATTTACCTCGTCCTCCGAAACCCTCGAGGACAGAACCCTTTATCGCAATCTCGCCTCTGTTCCGCCGCCGCCGCGCTTCGAAGATTGGGAGCATCAAAAGACCTGTTCCTGGCAGCCTGTTGGAGGGAGGATTGACCTCCGAGAGCTTCTCCACCACCATTGACTTTTCTTGATGATCCGTGAGTAGTCTACCTTGGACCATGGGTCCATGATCAGTAGCTATGTGATGTTCTCTCCCCCTCTTTGTTCTTCATGGATTAGACCTTGTGAGTTGCCCAACATGATCAAGGCACATATGTAATTCTTTCTGTTGTTGCTATGTTGAGTTTGCTGGGATCTGATGGATTATGAGCCTATGTTTAGATTGTGATGAGTAATATATTTGGTTCTTTTCTTTATTATTTGTGTTATTGAGTAATTCTTGCATGTTCTCCGTTGTTGTTTATTGCTTCGGCCAACTACTAGGTAGTGACTCCAAGAGGGAGCGTTATGCTTGATTGTAGGTTCATGCCCCCTCATGACTAGCTTGAGTGACAGAAACATGGGTCTAGGGGATGTGTTGTTGCCACAAGGGGGAAAACAACGGTGCTTCTAACCATGGTTGCAAGGATTGTTTACTTTGCGCAAAGTTCTTTTAATGCAGTTGTCTATTTATTTGGGTTTACACTTTGGGTGGGACTCACAACTTAATACCAGCGAGATGTTCTGGATAGATATCTGAAGGTGGATGATTAGTAGTAGATGTAGATGGAATTCGGTCTACTTATCTTGGTGTACCGCCCATGCTTTTGAGTATCTTCCTTTCTTTTGTAGCATAGTTAGCATTGGTTTGCACCCGTAATCCTGTCAATTGCCCAGCTGTAATTTTTTACCTTGCATAGCCTTTTTGTTGTCTTTTGGGAGAGAGACATCAGTAGTGAACATCATGGGACCCAGGTCCATATTTCCACCACTGTTTACACCCTCAATATACTTCTTGCTTTTACTTTCTAGTTGTATCTATTAATATCTTTTATCTCTTGTTTGATCCTTTGTAAACAACAAGGCCGAAGAGATTGACAACCTCTCTGAACTTCGTTGGGAGCAAAGTTATTTTTATCTGTGTGCAGGTCCAGGTAAAGTAAGGAACCCTCGGTTGTGAATGGCGACATTGTTCACTTTACCACCTACTTGTCGTTGTTGGAGTCCTACTTGTTCGATCTCAGCCTTGGTATCTTTCCCAAGGGAAATTTTCCGCTATCTACATCTCACCTTACACTTGGGGTAACCAACAAAGGGCGAGAAGCCATTATCATCTCTCACGCATCAAGAAAATTTCTAGCGCCGTTGCATGGGACTCCACTCTACAAGATAGGGGAGTTGCACGCTATCTTTTATCTTTGCTTTTTAGTCTTGTTAGTTTACCTTTCAGTTTTTATATTTGTTTCCTTTATCAAAAACCACAAAAAAATTATTTACCTTGCTAGTAGTTGTCATTATGTCTAGTCCTTCTGCCTTTGTTGAGACAGAAGTGCTCACCTTTAAACAAAGAGGTGGTGAAATTTTAAAAGATGCTTGGTATATTATTAATGATTCTCAGAAAAGAGCCACCAAGAAGCACTCTACTACTATCCTGCTTAGAAACTTTTATGTTGGAATTACTCCTTGGAATAGGTTCGTTCTAGATACTGATATCAATGGGAATTTCCTAGAAGCCCCAATTTGGGAATCTCTTAATGTTATTGAAAATCTTGTTGGAAATCTCCCTTTTTCTAGCTTTCAAGAGGATATCACTCTATTACACATTATGAAAAAACTTGAAAAGATAGAGCTAGAAATACCAAGCATCAATAAGATAAATGAGTTCGATCGTAATATCCAAGGGAATTTGAATAGACTTGATATCTCCATGCATAAAATTATCAAAACTTTGGAGACCATCAAATCCCATGATCTGGATCCTTCTAGGATAGAAAGGATTGAGGAAATTATTGAAACTCTAGGAAATACTTTCTCCTCAATCAAAACTAAAAAGGTAGAAACTCCGGCAAAAAATGAACCTAAGTTCGCTTAAGTCCCTAAGGTTCCTCAAACCATAAACAACCCACTTATTGCCAAAGGAGTTGAAACTGTGAAAACTTTGGAAGAAATACCTCTCTTGGATAGGTTTATAAATGAAACTCCAAATGATTTTCCGCCTTTTGCTTTTATCCCTAGAAGTATCTTCATTAGGCCATTATTTGAAAGACCTCTTAAAACTAGTTGTACAATTGAAGAGCTTTTCGATGATCTTGTTGATGATTCAATTGATACAACTTGATCTTTTTACTTCTTTCCTAGCTCAAAGGCGTAAAAGAAAGCGCTTGTTGGGAAGAAACCCAAATGTTTTTACTTCTGCTTTTATGGCCTTGATGATTGTTACTACTGTAGAAATATCATTGTATCTTTATTTTAAAGCTTTGTGCCAAGTTTAGCCTCTGATTGCAAGAAAGTTCAAAAGTTGTGACATGCTGTCCAGAAAACAGATGTTGTCCTTGGACGGAAAAATTCACGATAAATCACCAGATCATCTTTTTGATCTGATTTTTTTACAGCGTGCTCTATACAATTAGCTTTCGAGCGTCTTTTCTTAGTTTTTTGATATAAGTTGCAGAAGTACCCCAAAAAAAGTTTACTACCTTCTGGTCTGTTTTTCACAGATTCTGCCACGTTTTCCCTTTCCTCAGTTTTGCAAGTCTTGCGCTAGATTTTTATTTGCAAAAACTATTTGCGTGTCTTGATTAACAGTAGCCCTTCAAGCAAATCTTTATTTCCAGTAGAGGAAAATTGTTTTATTATGGGTACTAACCTCTATAATCAGCTTATGATGACTTATGTATGAAGGGAGTTTTCAAGTGTGCGAGGGAAGATGATGAAAGAAGATCCGGGAGTGTCAAACGCTCAAGCTTGGGGATGCCCCCATGCGCCCCCAAGAAATATTCAAGGAGACTCAAGCATCTAAGATTGGGTATGCCCCCGTGCATCCCCTTCTCCATCAACAATTATCAGTTCGTCCATCATTACACTATATTTTTATCACTTCATGTGTTATGTGCTTTGGTTGGAGCATCTTTCTCTTTAGTTTTCTTTAGCTTTGCTTGCTGTTCATAACAAGTTAGAACCCAGCTTTCTTTGTGTGCGAGAGAAACACGCTCCACTTTAAACTAGAACACATCATAGGATTTTCATGCTTATCTTTCTTTTGTTGTGTGTTCTTTATGTTTTCGTAGCTGATGTCATTTTTAGCTCTTTGTTTTCATGTTTATCTTTTTAAGAGGTTTTTGTTTAGTTTTTACTGGAACTCTCTTGAGTTTTCATGTTTATCTTGTTTAGAGAGTTGGCTTGTTGCACTAAGTTGTGTGTCTTGACTTGAAGTAGGTAATTGAGGTTGCTATTCAATTGTAGTAGTAACTTGCAATAGTTTTAAGGTATTGTTGTGAGTAATGTTGGAACTTTCGTTGTCAAGAGCTCTAGCCTATTAGTGATAGATGTCGTATTTTGGGCAATCCGTGTTTATTTTCAATACCTACACAAACTAGTTGAGAACTCTAGCTACTAGATGGATCACTAATCTTTGGAGGTTTCGGATATTAGAGTACACTCATGTACCATGAGTCGAGGATGCGCAAGGATAACCAAACACCCATACACTCCTCCTCGGGGTACTTGTCTCTTTGTGAACCTCCTGATTAGATTGAGAGTTACCGATAATAAGTGCATGAGTTCTCCGGACTAATGTAAGTATTAAAAGTTGACACTTCCACCTCCTCATATTTGCTAGCCTCTTCAGCACTCGGCACTTCTCGTATAAATGGAATGGAATTTCTCGAATTTCACACAGGAGATCATCCTCAGCAAGGCCTTGTGGGCTGCTGTTATGTTAGGTGTTTATGAATCTGATTGGATTGGAAGGGGACTTAGACCCGATGGATTGGGATATATAAGCTTCTTCTTCCAACTGGTTGCATTTCCCTCTTCTCACTCCAATAGTTGGCATCGACCTCGCCGGTGCATCCAAACCCTTGGCATGATACGCTCTGTCATCATAAACCTCCTTATATCTTTCCTCAAAACAGCCACCATACCTACCTATAAAGGCATTTACATAGCCTTTCCGAGATATATTGCCATGCAACATCCACCTTCTCATGACATGATCTTCATGTCATACATGTTCCTGCTACACTGGCAGAAGCATACATTTGCATACATCATGATAGCTACATCTTATTTATGTTGTGTACTTTTGTAAAGGGTGAAAGATCTTCTATACTCCTTGTAAAATAGAGTGTTGCCCCTAAGTGAGGAAAAGATCCCAAATAGGACAAATTAAAAGATCCCAAAGAGGACAATTGAGTGTTCAATAGAAAGAGCTAGTGAGGACACACAAAAAATACAAAAAACAGAAAAAAGAGAAAAAGAAAATAAAAAGAGAGAAGGGGCACACTACTATTCCTTTTGAAAGATCCACACTCTTACTCCCTCATATACCTTTTACTCCATAGAGATGATCATATATGCATATAGCTATGTGGGGACCTTCCCACTATACAACTTGGCTTGTATTCCAATGATGAACCTCCTCAAATGAGCTCTAGGTCTTCGTGAGCAAGCAAGTTGGATGCACCCCCACTACTTCCATTGGAGAGCTTTCCTTAGCTCATATGTGCATCCGTTTCATGGCAATCCCTACTCCTCACATCATATCTATCATTTGGCTTTCTGTTTCCTATTATTTTCCTCATTGATGTGAGCCTTTCACACCTTTTTGTATTCCTCCTCCACCATCTCTTTCTCTTTGCCATTCTAAGTGTCAATTTTCGTGCTTACACTCATCCATTGTATGAGTGCTCAAAATATCGAAAGGGAGTGGAACATTTTGACCTGTACCTAGCTAGTGGTCTGGGAACGAGTCAAGATAAGATTCCAAAGAAGGCCAAGTGTGAAACTTTAGTAGATTGAATTCTCAACAAAATAAATATTTTTCTCTCTCGTATTCCCATCCCCCACTTCGTGCATGCAAACACCATTTGGAGACATTCGAGTTACGGACAGCGAGAGCTCTCGCACCTTTATGTTCTTATGTTGCTTTGTTCAATGCGAATATAGACTCTCCCCTGTTATAAATTGAATTGAATTACATGCCTTGATTGCTTTACTTAAATGTTCTTTTATGGTTGGTAGCATGTCACCACAGAAATTATGCTTGTTATCATTTACCTACTCGAGGACGAGCAGGAATTAAGCTTGGGATGTTGATACGTCCCAAACGTATCTATTATTTTTGCTTGCTCAATGCATGTTTCGGTTGATATTGCTATGCTTTTGATACACTTTCATACACTTTTGATCATATTTGGACTAACCTATCAACTCAGTGCACCCTAGTGCCAGTTTCTGTTTTCTGCTTTCTTTTTATTTCAGGTTTTCCCATTACGAAAAATGCCAGAAAAATCCGGGAAAATATATATAAAAAATCAGCGCAACGTAAGATTCCATAGTCCCAATGGGGGGCTAGAGGGGACCCACGTGGTGCCCAGGCGTCCAGGTGGCGCGGCCTAGGGTGGGGCCGCACCGAGAGGCCGCCTGGACCCCTGGCTGTGCCCCTTCACCTATATTTACCTCGTCCTCTGAAACCCTCGAGGATAGAACCTTTTTTCGCGATCTCTCCTCTGTTCCTCCTCTGCCGCGCTTCCAAGATCGGGAGCATCAGAAGACCTCTACCCGACACCCTACCGGTGGGAGGATTGACCTCCGGGAGCTTCTCCACTACCATGGACGCTTCCCGGATGAACCGTGAGTAGTCTACCTTGGACCATTGGTCCATGGTCAGTATCTATGTGATGTTCTCTCCCCCTCTTTGTTCTTCATGGATTAGACCTTGTGAGCTTCCCAACATGATCAAGACACATATGTAATTCTTTCTGATGTTTCTATGTTGAGTTTGCTGGGATCTGATGGATTATGAGACTGTCTTCAGATTGTGATGAGTAATATATTTGGTTCTTCTCTTTTATATTTGTGTTCTTGAGTAATTCTTGCATGTTCTCCGTTGCTGTTTATTGCTTTGTCCAAGTAGTAGGTAGTGACTCCAAGAGGGAGCGCTATGCTTGATTGTGGGTTTCTGCCCCCTGATGACTAGCTTGAGTGACAAAAACATGAGTGTAGGGATGTGTTGTAAGGATTGTTTACTTTACGCAAAGTTCTTTTAATGCGGTTGTGTGTTTCTTTGGGTTTGCACTTTGGGTGGGACTCGCAACTTAATACTAGCGAGATGTTCTGGATAGATATCTCAAGTTGTATGATTAGTAGTAGATGTTGTTGGATTTCAGTCTACTTATGTTGGCGTACCTCCCATGCTTTTGAGCCTCTGCGTTTCTTTTGTCATAGATAGCATTGGTTTGCGCTCATAATCCTGACACTTGCCCATCTGTAATTTGTTTACCTTGCATAGCCTTTTTATCGTCTTTTCGGAGAGAGACATCACTAGTGAACATCATGGGACCCAGGTCCATATTTCCACCACTATATACACCCTCAATTTACTTCTTGCTTTTAGTTTCGAGTTGTAGCTATCACTATATTTTACCTCTTGTGTTTGATCCTTTGTAAACAACAAGGCCGGAGAGATTGACAACCTCTCTGAACTTCATTGCGAGCAAAGTTATGTGTATCTGTGTGCAGGTCCAGGTAAAGTAAGAAACCCTCGATTGTGAACGGCGCCATTGTTCACTTTACCACCTACTTGACGGTGTTGGAGTCCTACTGGTTCTATCTCAACCTTGGTATCTTTGCCAAGGGAAATTTGCCGCTATCTACATCTCACCTTCCATTTGGGGTAACCAACGAAGAGAGAGAAGCCATTATCATCTCGCGCGCATCATTTACCTCACACTAATAGCATAGATATTGTATCTTCTGGCAATGCACACCATCTTGGAATAGAAATAACCGCATTCCTTAATATATATATAGGTACAAGGGTTCAGGGTACATGATACTGCGAGGATAGGTGGCACGACTCGTGGAGCGGTTATATCTACATTATTTATGCAACAACTCAGGGGCCTCGATACTACTAACGGCATACGAAACGACAACGGAATAACGGGTGATGGGACTCCAGTGCACCGGGACATGTTTGGGACACATCCTAGTTTGCGTAGGACGGATTGTTAGAACCTCCAGGTATGGCTCCTCCTACATCAGGCATGACACGGCAGGTCAGTACATTGAATGTATGTAAGGCCCGACAGGCGGTACTGTTCCAGATCTAGATGTTTCATCCAGATCCGAGAACGAAGCACATATCGGTCCCACCGCGACATATGACACTGCCATATGCCTCGGATTTCCAACATGATATCACAACATTACAGCTACATGGATATAGAATCTCATACAATCAGCATACAACTTCCTTAAATATATTACATCAGCAGAAGGTACATGTCTAGGTATAGACTAGAGTCAAATGCCTAATGGAAAAGGTAAAACACACCATTCCCACGTCCACACGGGTCCAGGCTCTCCGCCGGGATCCACCTAACTAGTCGTCGTCGAGTCTCCGCGAAGGCGTGCAGAAGAAGGGTCGTCGAGCTCCTCTGAAGTCTGAGATCATTTGCATAACGTCTGTAAAAGAGAAAAGAAGGGGTGAGCTATATCAACAAGTCTTGTAACTAACTTCTCACGTTAAGATGGGGGAACTGGTTAGGTTGCAGCCGCACTAGCAATACATGAGTAGCTAACGTTCTATTTAGAGTAAGATGAGAAGCCAAGCATTCGATGAGGAATCGCCTCCAACTAGTCTTGCTATCAGCTACTTACGCAAACATAACACCTATCCTATCCTTGTCCTCCCCTTCGCATCCCGACGAAGAAGAATAAGTCAACGCACACACACATTGCTCAAGTTATTAAGATGATCTCAGTTATTGTTGTCAATGAACAAGGAGTAGGTCTCAAGTCGTCCATAACCATGGACACGGCTACTCGAAAAGATTTCACCCTGCAGGGGTGTACTAACTGTCCATTACAAGAATCCGCACGCACGCCCATCTCTCTCAGTTGCTACCCATCACAGTCAACCATTTTATGATTTAGTTCCGAGAGATATGAAACGACAGGTCCCTCTAGCTGACAACGAACAAATCCGGGTGGCCCCCGGTGAGTCGACATCCAATTCAGGAGCCGGCCGCGCCCTCGATCTGGTCTCGACTGTATGCTGATGCTGCGAGAGTTGACGGGTGTAGTCTTCTCGCCCTTCGTTGGTGAGCCCCAAGTGGAAGGCGTGATGCAGCACAGCAGCAAATTTCCCTCAGTAAAGATACCAAGGTTTGTCTCGAGTAGGACTCCAAAGATGATAAGTAGGTGTCAGCGGCGCTACTGACGCGGACCTGCACACAGACACAAATAATTTTGTTCCCCACGAAGTTCAGAGAGGTTGTCAATCTCTCCGGTCTTGTTGTTCACAAAGGATCAAACACAAAGGATAATGATAGAAACTGAAAGTAAAAGCAGAAAAGTAAATGAGCGTGGAAACAGTAATGAGGATATGGACCGGGATACGTGATGTTCACTAGTGATGTCTCTCTCCCAAAAGGCGATAAAACTGCTATGCAAGGTAAACAAATTACAGAAGGGCAATTGCCAGGATTATGAACGCACCGCAATGCTAACTATGCTACAAAAGAAAGGAAGAGGCTCAAAAGCACGGGCAGTACGCCAAAATAAGTAGACCGAAATCCAACTGCATCTACTACTAATCATCCACCTTGAGATATCTATCCAGAACATCTCGCTGGTATTAACTTGCGAGCCCCACCCAAAGTGTAAACCCAAAGCAACAGACAACTGCATTAAAAGAACTTTGCGTAAAGTAAACAATCCTTGCAACCGCGGTTACAAGCACCGTTATTTTCCCCCTTGTGGCCACAGCACATCCCCTAGACTCATGTTTCTGTCACCCAAGCGTGTCATCAGGGGGCATGTACCCACAATCGAGCATAACGTTCCCTCTTGGAGTTACTACCTACCACTTGGCCAAATCAATAAACACCAACGGAGAACATGCAAGAATTACTTAGGAACAAAAATATAAGAGATAAAAACCAAATATATTACTCAATCACAATCTGAACATAATCTCATAATCCATCAGATCCCATCAAACTCAGCATAGCAATAGCAGAAAGATTGCAAAAGTGCCTCACATAGCTACTGATCACGGACCCATGGTCCAAGGAAAACTACTCACGAGACATCCGGGGAGCATCCATGGTGGAGAGCAGACTCCCGGAGGTCAATCCTCCCTCCGGCAGGGTGCCGGGAAGAGGTCTTCTGGTGCTCCAGATCTCGGAAGCGCGGCGGCAGCGGAACAGAGGCAGGATCGCGAAAAGGGTTCTCTTTTCTGAAGTTTCCCTTGACGGAGAATATATAGGCGAAGGGGGGCAGCCAGAGGTGGACCAGGGGCCCCAGGCGCCCCCCTGGCGTGGCTAGGGGTGGGGCCGCGCCGGGTGGCCGCCTGGGCCACCCCTGGCTCCCCTCTGGCCCCACTCGGGCTATTCGCGAAGCTTCCTGTACGCTAATTTTTCCTATATTTTTCCCGGAATTTTTCTGGCACTTTTTATATGGGGGAAAACTGAAATAGAAAAACAGCAGAAAGCAGGAACTGGCACTGTGGTGCACTGAGTTAATAGGTGAGTCCAAATATGATCAAAAGTGTATGAAAGTGTATCTAGATCATAGCAATATCACACAAAACATGCATGGAGCAAGCAGGAATTATAGATACGTTTTGGACGTATCATATGCCTCGGGTTTGGATTTCCGGTAAATTCTCACATGAGGCCGGGTCCTCAGCCGGACAGGTTGGACCAACAGGGAAACCATGTCACCACTGGTCCGGTTTGTTTAAAGAACATCTGCTAGGAGTGACCCGACAGACACACACATGGGTTTCAAATGGTAAATCATCTTGGGCCACCAATAGAAATGTTTGAAGCTAGGTAGGTAAGCAGAGGGGACCCCATAGCATCCCACACGCGGTTAGGCACGCTCGTCAAGAGACACAATAACCAGAACTCGGGTCCTAGGAGACTCGAATGGAACAAAACGTCGGGGCGGGATAGCCTAGACCTTCCATCCTTCGTCGAGTATAGTCAACATTATAATAATCATATCATTCACAATAATATAATAATGTGATAGCCCAATCCAAGGAGTAACAACATAACAGTTGTAGCATTCTAAGCATACATACTAAGAAGTGGTTAAGCAAGCAAGGTACATGGCCAAACAATGGTTTGCTAGGATGTGGGGGACATGGCTGTTTGGGTTTATTTGAGAGGCATAAATATGAAGTGAGCTGAAAGTTATAAGCATGATATATGCTCCCCCTTACCTGATGAGAAAACGAAGTCAAGGTGTAGCGGATCGTAAGCTCGCAACGTCTCCGAGAGTAACCGCGAGAGCACACAAGAAGGAAGCACTGGAAAGACAATCGGCGAGAAAGCATCTATTACTATGAAGTAATCACCAGTAAACCACATCAAGAAGGCAACACGATATAACGCACGGTTACTAATAGGTTAAGTGGAGTACTCGTCACACACGACGATATCGCACGTTTACAAGGGTTCAAGTTTTTTACCTACACAACATGAGCAAAGGTTGTTAACATGGCATCTCACACCAGCATGGCATATCACACAAACATGGCAAGAGGTGAAGCATAAAGTAAACTATCTATGCTAGTCAATTTAAGTGAGGTAAAATACTAAACATGACATAACACTAAGTACCCCACAACAATTAAAGCATTTGGTACTATTCTGCCATAAACCATATTGTATATTTGTTAATATCAAGCAAGAGCACCATATTCACAACCTACACGAAATTCTAGTCAAGTTCCATATAAGAAAAAATTTAATTGGAGCAACAGTTGAAAAGATACAGCCTATTACATTCTACAGTGGCAAGGGTTGTAAATAGCAGTAAAACAACATGTAGACAAGTGCAAACATGGAAAAGGAGCACATTTTAATAAACTAGACAAAATTCTAAGCAACTTTCATGTAGAACACGTCACGCTCCGACAAACGGGTGAAAAGATATAGCTACCGCAAAATCTATTGTAATCTGCCATTTTATAAGCCCAGAAAAATAAATAAAGAAGTAGTGGGCCGAAAGCTACTAGTGGGGTGAGCGTTGGATACTAAATAACGCCTATAGCCCAACATGCACAGGGAAAAAAAGGATGACGGGGCGCTTACCTCTGGGCCGAGGCCCAAGTCGGCTGGTGGGTGAGGCATAGGGCAGCGTCGTCCAGGGCGCAAGATAGGCGCGGGCCGGTGGCGCGCTGTGGGCCGCACCGAGCGTTGGGCCGAGCGAGCAGGGGAGGCCCTGCTGGCGGTCGACGCGATTGGGACGTCGTCGTCCCGATCTAGTTCGGGGACGCGGCGGCGGTCGTCGACCTCCAGCGAGGAGCTGCGCTCCGGCGAGGTGCAGGCCGGCCCGGGAGGCGAGCGGTGGTGTGGGCCTCGCTGGATCCACAAGGTCTGCTACGAGGCGGCCGGCTTCAGGGTAGGTGGCGGTTGGGCTGAGCTCGGGCTCGTAGTCCTCTTGCCATGGCGCAGCGGCGCGGCGCCGCTGGTCCTCCAGGGGAGGGGGGACCAGTGAGGGGAAGAGGAGGAGGAGAAGAGGCGCAGTGCGGTGGAAGGGCTCACCGGGGAGTGCAACGGCCGGTGGCAACGCAACGGCTGCGGCTTGACGGCTGCGACAAGCGGCTCATCGGCGACTCTGGCGAGCTCGGCGGCGGTTGGGCATCAGATGGGCCGTGGCGGGCCCGCGGCGGTGGATCTCGGGCCCTACGGGGCCCGGTTCGGCTAGAGGGGCGGTTGGGGGCTATGTGTATGGCTGGGAACCCTCCGATCTGGATCTAACGGTCCAGATCGAGGGTAGGGGCCAGGGTTTCGGTGGTGGGGGATCTCGGAGGAAAATCTAGTATTTTCGAAGGGGGTGGCTGCAAATTTTAGCTTAGGGAAACTCTTGGTGGGAGGAGGTTGGTGGTCTATTTATAGGCTGGCTTGGATGGAAGGTTTACGCAAACGCCCTCGGTTTCTCTCTCGCGCGTTGGATACTCCATGTTTCTGACCGCCGGGAGTCCATACGACCTCTGATTCAGACAAAATCTCGAACCACGCGCTCAGCGTGTCATACTCTATTCTAGTTGGTTACCCGAAGTGGAAGGTTAGATGTGGTGTAGCGGAAAATTTCCCCTATGTAGAGGATAGGGTTTGTATCCCGTAGGACTCCGGCAATGATAAGTAGGTGCCAACGGCGCAATTGACATGGACCTCCACACAATACAAATAACTTTGCTTCCCAATGAGTACAGAGAGGTTGTCAATCTCTCCGGCCTTGTTGTTCACAAAGGATCAAACGCAAGGGATAATGATAGCAACTAGAAAGTAAAAGCAGGAAAATAAAAGAGTGTGTAAAGAGTGATGAGAATATGGACCGGGGTCCCGTGAAGTTCACTAGTGTTGTCTCTCTCCCAAAAGACGATAAAACTGCTATGCGAGTTAAACAAATCACAGTTGGGCAATTGACAAGATTATAAATGGACTGCAATGCTAACTATGCTACAAAGAAAGGACGAGGCTCAAAAGCATGGGAGGTACGCCAAAATAAGTAGAACGAAACCCAAATGCATCTACTACTAATATTCCACCTTGAGATATTTATCCAGAACATCTCGCTGGTATTAAGTTGCGAGCCCCACCCAAAGTGTAAACCCAGAGCAACAGAAGACTGCATTAAAAAGCACTTTGCATAAAGTGAACAATCCTTGCAACCGCGGTTACCAGCACCGTTGTTTTCCCCCTTGTGGCAACAACACATCCCCTAGACTCAAGTTTCTGTCACTCAAGCGTGTCATCGGGGGCATGAACCCACAATCGAGCATAACGTTCCCTCATGGAGTCAGTACCTACTACTTGGCCAAAGCAATAAACTGCAACGGAGAACATGCAAGAATTACTTACGAAAAAAATATAAAAGATGAGAACCAAATATATTACTCAATCACAATCTGAACATAGTCTCATAATCCATTAGATCCCAGCAAACTCAGCATAGCAACAGCAGAAAATTACATATGTGCCTAAATCATGTAGGGAAGCTCACGAGGTCTCAACCATGAAGAACAAAGAGGGGAGGAGAACATCACATAGCTACTGATCACGGACCCATGGTTGGGGGGAGACTACTCACGACACATCCGGGAAGCGTCCATGGTGGAGGGGAAGCTCCCGGAGTTCAATCCTCCCTCCGACAGGGTGCCAGGAAGAGGTCTGCTGGCTATCCCGGTCTTGGAAGCGCGGCGGCGGCGGAACAGAGGCGATATTGCGAAAAAGGGGTTCTTTCTTTGGAGGTATATAGGCGAACAGGCTCCCCCATGGCGCGGCCAAGCCCTAGACCGCGCCAGGTGGCTTCTTGGGTCCCTGGTGGTTGCCCTCTGGGCCCACTTTGGTGATTCCGGAAATTTCCGTTGCGCTGATTTTTTATCTTACTTTTCCCGAATTTTTGGAGCATTTTTAATATGAGGGAAACCTGAAATAGAAAGAATAGTAGAAAACAGGAACTGGCACTGTGGTGCACTGAGTTAATAAGTTAGTCCAAATATGATCAAAAGTGTATGAAAGTGTATCTAAATTATAGAAATATCACACAAAACATGCATGGAGCAAGAAGAAATTATAGATACGTTTGGGACGTATCAACATCCCCAAGCTTAATTCCTACTCGTCCTCGAGTAGGTAAATGATAACAAGCATAATTTCTATGGTGACATGCTAGCAACCATATAAGCACTTTTAAATAAAGCAATCAAGCTATGTAATTCAATTCAAGTCATAACAGGCAAGAGTCTATATTAGCACTGAAACAAGCAACATAAGAACATTAAGGAGCAAGATCTCTCGTTGTCCGTGACTCGAATATCTCCTGATGGTGTTTTCGTGCTAGAAGTGGGAGATGGGAATACGAGAAAAAATATTTATTTGTTGACAACTCGAATGTCTCCTGATGGTGGCCTCAGTGGCTCTTTCTATTTAACTCTCATTTGTCCTCTTGGGGATCTTTTATTTTTTCCACTTTGGGATCTTTTCCTCACTTAAGGGAAACACTCTATTTTACAATAAGGTATAGAAGATCTTCACACTTTACAAGGTACTCAACATAAAGAAGATGTAGCTATCATGATTTATGCAAATGTATGCCTCTCCAGTGTAGCAGGAACATGTATGACATGAAGATCAAGTCATGAAGAGGTGGATGTTGCATGGAAATATATCTCAGAAAGGCTATGGAAATGCCTTGATAGGTAGGTATGGTGGATGTTTTGAGGAAAGATATAAGGAGGTTTATGATGACAGAGCATATCATGGAAAGATTTTGGATGCACCGTCGAAGGTGGACGCCAACTCTTGCAGTGAGAAGAGGGCAATGCACGGTACGGAAGAGGCTAGCAAATATGAGGAGGTGGAAGTGTCAACTTTCAATACTTACATTAGTCCGAAGAACTCATGCACTTATTATCGATAACTCTCAATCTAATAAGAAGGTTCACAAAGAGACAAGTACCCCGAGGAGTAGTGTATGGGGGTTTTGTTATCCTTGCGCATCCTCGACTCATGGTACGTGAGTGTACTGTAATATCCGATCCCTCCAAAGATTAGTGATCCATCTAGTAGCTAGAGTTCTCAACTAGTTTTTTATGTTTTTGAAAATAAACACGGATTGCCCAAAATATGATACCTATCATTAATAGGCTAGAGCTCTTGACACCAAAATTTCAAACATTACTCACAATAATACCTCAAAACTATTGCAAGTTACTACTACAATTGAATAGCAACCTCAATTACCTATTCAAGACAATACACAACTCAGTGCAACAACCAACTCTCTTAACAAGATAAACATGAAAACTAAAGAGAGTTCAAGAAACAAACTAAACAAAATCCAAGGCTCTTGCTAAAGACATAAACTAAAACTAAACCTAAACATGGCAGTAGCTACGAAAAGATAAAGAACACACAACAGAAAAAAGATAGGCATGAAAATCCTATGATGTGTTCTAGATTGGAGTGGAGCGTGTTTATTTCCCACACAAAGTGAGTTCGGGTCTAACTTGTTATGAACAGCAAGGAAAGCTAAATAAACTAAAAAGGAAACCTAAGAGCGAGACGCTCCAAGCATAGCACATAACGAATGAAGTGATAAAAATATAGTGAGACGAAGGACGAACTGATGATTGTTGATGGAGAAGGGGATGCACGGGGGAATCCCCAAGCTTAGACGCTTGAGTCTCCTTGAATATTTATTGGGGATGCATGCGGGCAGCCCCAAGCTTGAGCATTTGACACTCTCAGATCTTCTTTCATCATCTTCCCTCGCACACTTGAAAACTCCCTTCATACATAACTCATCATAAGCTGATTAGAGAGGTTAGTACCCTTAATAAAATAATTTTTCCCACTGTATATAAAGATATTCTTGAAGAGCTATTGTTTCTCAATATTGCCAAAAAGTTTTTGCAAAGAAAAAGCAATCTTAAGGTTTGCAAAAGTGAAGAGAGGCAAAACGTGGCAGAATCTGTGAAATACAGAACAACAGGTAGTACAAAAACAATTCGGGGCACTTCTGCAACTCAAATCAAAAAACTCAGAACATACGAAAGTTTCTCAATTGTATAGAGCATGCTATGTAAAAAATTCAGCTCAAAAATATGAACTGGTGATTTGTTTTGATTTTTCCGTCAAGCAGACAGAATGTGTTTTCTGGACATTATGTCACAACTTTTTTTCCCTAATCATAAGAGGCTATAACTTGGCACAAAGCTTGAAAATAAAGATACAATGAGTTTGCTACAGTAGTAACAATCATGAAGACCACTAAAAATAGAAGTAAAAAAACATCTTGGGTAGCCTCCCAACAAGCCTTTTTGCTACGCCTTTAAGCCAGGCATAAAGAAAAAGAAGAATCAAGTTTTATCAAGAGAGAGAGAATAGCTAGCCTGTGTAACGGACTAAAAAGGTAACTTGATTTTCTTTCTAGGGAAGTGTTCCATCCCCTTTTTGAGAGGGAATTGAAATTTTATATTCCCCTCTTTCATGTCAATAACAGCACCAACGGTGCGAAGAAAAGGATGTCCCAAAATAATTGGACATAAAGGTTCACACTCTATATCCATAATAGTGAAATCAATGGGAACATAACTGTCATTGACAATGATAAGAACATCGTCGATCTTCCCCAAAGGTTTCTTTACGTAAGAGTCAATGAGACGAACACCAAAAGAACAAGGATCAGGTTTCAATTCGAACATGTCATACATTATTTTGGGCATGACGGAGGTACTAGCTCCAACGTCACATAAAGTATAGCAAGAGAAGTTATTCAATTTAATTTTAATCATAGGGTCCCAACCATCATCTAGCTTACTAGGTATGGAGGCTTCTATTCTAAGATTCTCCTCCCTATCTTTGATGAGAGCATTAGTGATATGCTCCGTGAAGGCAAGAGTTAGTGTGCTAGTGTGGGGGTCTCCAGACATTTTGTGCAGCAGGCTAATAACTTCTGAGAGGGTACAACTATCAAAATCAATATCACTACTATCAAAGGTGGTAGTAGTGTCATCTAGGCTCACTTGTTTGAAACCCTCTATGTTCATAGAAGTTTCTTCTTCTACGGTTGAGGTATTAGCATCACCATTAATAGGTCCAATGGGACTAGGAGTGTGTTGGGTGATAATAGTTTCGGTGGCCTCAACAATTTGGATAGTAGCAACTGTGTCGTGTGTAGGAATGCTCTTAATTCTATCATATTCCTCTTTTTCTCTAGCCCATCTTTTTATAAGTTTAGCCATCATCCTAATATTTTCGTTGATTTGTAATTGGATAGCATTAATAGGAGTGACCTTCTACCTTCAAAGAGAGATTATATAATTTAGCTAATTTCTCTTCTACATTCTTGTTGAAGGCTTTTTGGGTAGTGATAAAGTCTCTAAGCATGCTTTCTAGTTCAGAAGTGGGGTTCTTGTTACTAATATAAGTTTTGTTGTTCCCATAGTTCGATGGAAACGGTCTACGATTGCTAGCAAAATTACCCCTATAAGCATTGTTGTTGAAGTCGTTTCTAGCAATAAAGTTCATATCTACTTGTTCCTGAGCATCCAAAGAATTTAAAGGAACATCATGAGGATCAATAGAGGGTTGTTTGGTAAGTAGAGACATAATCAAGTAAAAAAATTCATTTAGGGAGGTAATCTCCTCGACAGAGTTTACCTTCCAACCTGTTGGAGCGCGTTCGGTGTGCCGTTGGGAATAGTTGGTCATCATCTCATCGAGAAGTTTTGTAGCAGCACCAAGTGTAGTTGACATAAAGGTTCCTCCCGCGGCCGAATCTAACAGGTTCCGCGAGGTAAAGTTCAAGCCTGCATAAAAAGTCTGGATAACCATCCAAGTAGTCAAACCATGTGTAGGGCATTTCTTACTAAGAGATTTCATTTGTTCCCAAGCTTGGGAAACGTGTTCATTATCCAATTTCTTAAAATTCATAATGTTACTTCTCAATTGGATAATTTTAGAAGGTGGGTAGTACTTCCCAATAAAATCATCTTTGCACTTATCCCAAGAATCTATGCTATTCCTAGGAAAGGATTGAAACCAGATTTTAGTTCCTTCCCTCAAGGAGAGAGGAAAAAGCATAGCCTTAACAACATCACCTTCTACTTCTTTATACTTTTGCATATCACATAACTCAACAAATTTGTTCAAGTGTAAATCAGCATCATCTCCAACACCAGAGAATTGATCTCTCATAACAAGGTTTAGCAAAGTAGGTTTAATTTCATAAGAGGTAGCTGAAGTGGCAGGTGTGGAAATAGGAGTGCAGATAAAGCCTTTGTTGAAAGTAAAGCAATCGAGTTATGTGCTTCAATTCAAGTCATAACATGCAAGAGTCTATATTAGCATTGAAACAAGCAACGAAAGAACATTAGGTGCAAGAGCTCTCGCTGTCCGTGACTCGAATGTCACCAAATAGTGTTTGCGTGCAAGAAGGGGGATATGGGAATACGAGAGAATAAAATATTTGTTGAGAACTCAATCTACTAAAGTTTCACACTTGGTCTTCTTTGGAATCTTATCTTGACTCGTCTCCAGACCACTAGCCAGGTACAAGTCAATTTGATCCACTCCTTTTCGATATTTTGAGCACTCATGCAATGGCTGAGCGTAAGCACGAGAGTTGACACTTAGGATGGCAAAGAGAGAAATATGGTGGAGGAGGAAGACAAAAAGGGTGTGAAAGGCTCACATCAATGAGGACAATCATTGGCAAGAGAGCCAAATGATAGATATGATGTGAGGGGAAGGGATTGCACATATGAGCTAAGAAAAGCTCTCCAATGGAACTAGTGGGGGTGCATCCAACTTGCTCGCTCATAAAGACCTAGAGCTCGTTTGAGGAGGCTCATCCTTGGAATATGCAAGCCAAGTTCTATAGTGTGAAGGTCCCCACATAGCTATATGCATAAATGATCATCTCTATGGAGTACGAGGATAAGAGGGAGTACGAGTTTGGATCTTTCAAAAGGATAGTAGTGTTGCCCCTTTCTCTCTTTGCCTCAGGGGGACCCATGGCCATATAACTCTGGACCACAATGTTACCATCGCCTACCTGATCACTGTAGAGCGCGTGCATAACCTTCCCACCCTGGTGTTACTAGTAATAGGGTATGACCGTAGACCAAGCAAGGGCCCGCCCATACAGGCAAATGCGGCTGCGCGTATGAGTTTTGTTCAGTTGCACTATGACTTTATCAACTGGTGGGATTCAGTTCATTAGAGTTAGCCAATAGTAGTAGATATCATGTAGATAAAGTCATGAACATATATAAGTAACAATATATATCATAAAGACAACTACATAATCAGATGCAGCAAGTATAAAAGAAAAACTTGCATATGGCAATAGCATAACATGTGAACTAGCAAGTGAACATGATAGCATCAGTAGGAATATGTAATAGCATGGCATATGAACATAACAAATAAGATCATATTAAGCATTGAATTAAATTATGAAAATAAAGTCAACTTCCATAAAAAGACCATGGTTCTCGCAACGACATCATGTGAATGGATGGTGTGGCTTGCCTTGGTCAAATGGAGAGTCACAGAACTTCTGATCTTCAGTAACCAAATTGTTCTCCTCTGAAAATATTTTTAAACACAAATGGAAAATGTCACACAATGCTTTTATTCTGTCCAGTACCCCTAGACAGAAGAGAAACCTATAAAACTTTGTGCAAAAATAGAGGACATCAATACATAACTAGTGCAAAAAGAATCCATTCATTTGGGCTTGTGGTTTAGGCGAAATTACTGGTCAAAGTTGGGTCAAAACATCATTTCAAAAATGAGTAAGTGGAATTTCCAGGAGGGGCTACGTCGAATGCGTATTTTCGAAGGACGCCTCAACTTAGAAAAACGGTTCGGGGCGTCAGAGCCGCCGACGGGTGGGGCCCCATGTCGGGTTCGACTGAGAGAGGGCTGACTAGAGAAGGCGGCTCGGTCGACGGCGGTTCACCGGTGTGGTGGCCACGGCGGCGGCCGACGATGACTGGCATAGAAAGAGGAGGGGAAGAGGGTTCTACCCGTACTAGTTTTGTGGCGAACGATGCATGGGCGGCGAGGGCACGGTCTTTTCCAGTGACGGTCGTCGGCGGTGCTCGTTGGAGTCATCGATTCCTACACGGAATCGGACGATGGAGCACGGCGTCAGCGTCAGGAGACGTAGGGCAGGGCAATGGAGGGAACAACAAGGGAAGAGGTGCCCCAGAGGCTTCCCCGACGCCACTGTAGTGCAATCCAAGGCCAGGGGGCGGCTGGATTTATAGCGGCGAGGCGAGGGTCAGTGGGGTCGATGCCAGGAGGAAGTGGTCGATGCACGGCGGCGTGTCGTCCTGTTCTAGCGCCTTCCGACGGGACTTGAGGGGGAAACTCGACGCGCGGGTGGTCGAGCTACTCCCCTGCGAGCCTTAACTCCGGTAGGTCAACGAGTACAAGTGGCCATGGCCAGAAGGTGGCGTGTGGCGGCCGTCACGCTGGTGGGGGTCGGCTTCTAGAAGGGGTGAGGTGTCCACAGAGGTGATAGGGTGGCGGGAGACAGGGGGTTGGCATGGCGTGCGCGCGGGGTTGCTCGGGTCGACGCGATGGCACGGCAGAGCGCGCATATGGCACGTCCATGTCGTCGTCACCACGTGCACTGATTCACAGGGCACACTCCTTGCGTGCCGGCCATGTCTAGGGTGTATTCCCTCCTTCAAGGATCATGAATGTGCAATGAATGCATCAGGGGAGCTGCTCGCTAGGTTCACTAGAAGTTTTTTCCTTGAAACTTTGGGAATTTTCTATGGGATATTGCCTTGATGAAATGGGCTGCAATTTTGGGTGTGGCCATAATCTAGGATGGTGCCCAATTGGTAAAACTCTCAGAGCCAACAGACGCACCAAAAACTGGGTTCCTTCACAAACTGCCCTGGTGACCAGAATTGCAAATGAATCTTTGGAGGGAAAAAATTGCATTGGACAGTTTGGGATTTTTGCATAGATGATACTGGTTTGGTGCAATGGTCATGTGCAAAAATCCCCACATGGTTTGGGGCAACAGAAGGATGGATTGCTTCACAATCTAAGAGGAGAAATGGTTTTCCTTCATAAGAAAAAGAATAATCTTGGCTAGAGAAAACATGGCTTGGGGTAGGGATAAAAATGACAAGGTGTTGGCAGCAATCAAGGGTGAATGGGGTCTTTAGGATCTGACTAAGGATATGACCAGGATTCCAAAACCAACAAGCTGCAAGAAAGTGTGGGCACCCCGGATTATAGACCCAGAGCGGCCAGTTGCGCACCCGTCACGTTCCCATGATCAGTGATACGTGACGCGCAACTCGAGAGGTAATACAAATCACATGTTCGTAAAACATACCGAATAACATAGTCTTACATCACATATACTTACACTGCTTCATCGGGCACAAAAACAGTGGAATCGCTAAATACTCCTAACATAGCGGAAGGGCATAACAAACAGGAAAGTCCAGAGTGTAGCACGTCCTAGTAAACGCCAGTCCAATCGTCATCCATTACCTGCTCCCCCAAGCCTGGTTGTTTGAATAACCAGGGACAAAGCCGGTGAGTACATACAAAGTACTCGCAAACATAAAGCTTTATGGGTAGGATAGCTTTATGGGTGGTTCATTTGGAGGAAAAACCTGTCTACACAAGATTATTAACATGTATAATATTCACTTATCTTGAGAAAGTTTGATCCATTACTAAGTCAGGTACGAAATTTTAAAAACATAAAGCATAATTTATTTTTATAAAACTGTTTTTGTTAGGCAGAGTTAATAAAAAGAGCAGAATGAACGGAATAGCCGGCCCATGGGTATACTGCGCCTACGGCATTTTTTTCAAGTGGGCCGAGACTGAGTGCAATGTGTTGGTTGTGTTTTGTTTTCTATTTCTTTTTCTTTTCACTGGCGTCTGGGCCCGTTTTTCTATGGGGCCTTGAGGCTGAAGGGGTATGGGGTCTCCTAGGCCGTTAGATCACACACGATCGAACGACCTGTGATCTTCTTCTTCGCAGGTTTGAAAACGAACAGGGGGTGCGCCTAATGGCGGCCAGGTAGAAAGGGCTCATCGGGGAGGATGCTGGGCGGCGCCGGGGGCGACGTGGGAGGTCGGCGTGGGTCTGGGCGGCACTGCGGGTCAATTTTTTTATGTTGGAGAAGCGAACGGAGAATGGAGGGCGCCAGGCTCGGCTTGGGGCGGATATAGCAGAGGGAGACCTCGCCGTGCGTCGCAGAGGGCCGCCGGAGAAGCGCCGGCATCCGTGCGGAGTGCCTCGGCCTCCTCCTGGTCGCGTTCTCCTTTCCCCCTCCTTCTCCCCTTCTCTTCTGCTACGCCTCCTCCTCGCTACTTCTCCTTCTCGCCTCCTAGCAACAGAGCGGATGCGGTGGGGCGGAGTGGAGCTAGGTGGTGGTGTCAGGATGGAGAACCCCGGGGCTCCTTTTTATAGGCGAGTGGAGGGGGAGCGCGGCAACGGGTGGGAACCACGATGGCGATCCATGACCTCCTCCTGGACTAGCGAGCATGGGCGGCGAACGAGCGAGAGGATAGGAAAGGGTGGGTACAATCCAGCTTGGACGTCGTCGGCCACATCGCGGCCTTCGGTTGGGGGTACAACGTGTGTTGGCAAGGCCACGGGGGTGATATGTGTGCTACGGCATGGATTGGGAAACCAGACGCACGGTGACGTCATCGCTGAGGTCACTGCATGCGAGAGAGAGGATGACAGGTTGGGTTTGTGCGTGGTTTAGGGTTAAAACAGATGGGCTTGGGACAGAGGTATTTTTAGTTATTTAGATAATAATTCCTAACATAAGAAAAACTTTATGTCGGCAAACTTTTATTGCTCCTAATTCTATTTATGATAAAATGTTGCTATTACAATATGAGGGGTGTTAGCCTAAATATTTTTCTTGGTTAAATTCCTTATCATAGAAAAGGAAATAACATAGCATGGCATGGAAAGTCTAATAAAACAAAGCAAGACAATAATAATCTTAGCAATTAAGACATGGAATAGCAATTATGATCCTCATCACATCACAACTAAGAAAGATTTTTGTTGACCCTTATTTTTTGCATTCTAATGACAATAAAAGTTGGGATGTGACCGACCTTCCCCAGTTAAAAGGAATCTCATCCCCGAGATTCACAAGCTAGTGAAGAGCTGCGAGAATTCACGCTTGAGGTAGTCCTCCCATTCCCAGGTGGCTTCCTCGTCGGAATGGTTGCTCCACTGGACCTTGAAAAACTTCAGGGCAGGCTTTCGGGTGACGCGGGTGGATTCTTCCAGAATACGGAGGGTTAATTCATGGTACGTGAGATCCGGGTGATGTCCACCGTCCTGTGATCGATGTTCTTGAACACCTCTGGCTTGTTTGGCACCTACAGACGCTTCTGGGGTTGTGACATGTGGAAGACATCATGCAGTTCGGACAACTCTCGGGGCAACTCTAGCCGATAAGCAACTTCTCCTCGTCGAGCTAGAACCTTGAATGGGCCAATGTACCTTGGGGCAAGCTTTCCCTTCATATGGAAACACTGCATTCGCTTGAGAGGAGTGACTCGAAGATACAGAAAATTTCCGGGGTTTATAGCCACGTTGCGGCGCTTAGAATCGGCGTAACTCTTCTGATGAGACTAAGCGGTCTTGAGACCCTCACGAATCAACTGGACTTGCTCTTCTGCCTCCTTCAGAACATCTGGTCCAGAAATCTTCCCTTCCCCGGTCTGACACCAGTTTAAGGGTGTGCGGTACTTCCTCCCATACAAGGCTTCGGATGGTTCCATCTGCAAACTTGACTGATAACTATTGTTGTAGGAGAATTCTGCATAAGGCAAGCACACCTCCCACTTGGAACCATAGGCTAGAGCACATGCACGGAGCATATCCTAAAATATCTAGTTCACTCGCTATGTCTGGCCTCCGATCTGCGAGTGCTAGGATGTGCTGAATGTGAGCTAGGTGCCTAAGGCTTCCTGCACTTGCTTCCAGAACCTCGAGGTAAACTCGGTACCTCGATCGGACACAATCTCCTTCAGAACTCCATGCATACATATGATCCTCGACATATACAAGTCTGCCAACTGATCTCCTCGGAAGGTGGTTCGCACAGGAATAAACTGTGCTACCTTGGTGAGTCGATCGAAAACGACCCGGATGGAATCATGTCCCTTGGTCGACCTCGGTAGTCCTCTGATGAAGTCCATACCTATCTGCTCCCACTTCCAGTCTGGAACTTGAAATGGTTGCAGTAGTCCTGCAGGGCGTTGGTGTTCAGCCTTGACTCTCTGTCATATGTCGCACTTGGCCACATAGCAAGCTATCTCTCTCTTCATACCATCCACCAGAATAGATCCTTCAAGTCCTGACACATCTTAGTCCCTCCGAGGTGGATGGAATAAGCTGTGTCATGAGCTTCGTTCAGGATCAGTTCCTTAAGCTCCTTCACATTTGGTATACACAAACGACCATCAAACCAAAGCACTCCTTCATCATCAACTGTGAACTTTGGGGCTTTGCCGATGGGTACCTTCTTCTTGATTACCTCGATACTCTCGTGTCCCTTCTGTGCCTCCTTGATCTGATCAAATAGAGTCATAGTCAGCTCGAGGTGAGCAAGAAAGCCGGGAGTAACAAGCTCCAAACCCATCTTCTCGAACTCCTCGTGCAGAGCTGGCTTCTTCTCTCTGATTATAGCATTCAGCGTGCAGGGCTGGCGGCATAGGGCATCTGCTACCACGTTGGCTTTACCAGGGTGATAGTGGATTTCAAGATCGTAGTCCTTGAACAACTCTATCCATCTCCTTTGTAAGGCTCGATATGCGGTACTGTTTCAGATTCGGACGTTTCCGCCCGAACCCGAGGACGAAGCACATATCGGACCCACCGCGACATATGACAAAGCCATATGCCCCGGATTTCCAACATGATATCACAACATTACAGATACAAGGATACAACATCTCATACAATTGGCATACAACTGCCTCAAATACAATACAACAGCGGAAGATACATGTCTGAATACAGACTACAAGCAAATGCCTACTGGCAAAGAGAAAAGCATCGATCCCCATAACCACACGGGTCCAGGCCCTCCGCTGGGATCCGCCTAACGAGACGTCGTCGAGTCTCCACGTGAAACGTCGATCACCATACCTGTTGTCGATCAGAACCCTGAAAAGAGTTTGGGGGTAGTATCATGAGTACAGAGGTACTCAGCATCCAACTGTAGTGGTCATCTGACCCAGCAAGGACTTCATCACTCGTCATTCTAGGACAACTAGTAGTTTACGGTAAGGATGTGGTAAGTGGTGAGGTTGCTGCCACACTAGCATGTATGAAGTGGGTAACGATCTAGAGAATAAGATAAGAAGCCAAGCATTCGATGAGGAATCGCCTCCAACAAGTCTTGCTATCCACCTACTACGCAAACATAACACCTATCCTATCCTTGTCCTCCTCTTCGTATCCCGACGAAAAAGAAGCAGTCAAGGCACACACACGCGTTGATCAAGTTGTATTAAGATTATCTCAGTTGTTGTCTATGAACAAGGAGTAGGTCTCAAGTCGTCCATAACCGTGGACACGGCTTCTCGAAAAGATTTAACCCTGCAGGGGTGTACCAACTGCCCATTACGAGGCTCCGCACGCACGTCCATCACTCTCAGTTTCTACCCATCATAGGCATCCATTTTATGATTTAGTTCCAAGAGATCCGAAACGACAGGTCCCTCTAGCTAACGACGAACAAATCCGGGTGGCCCCCGGGGAGTCGACACCCAATCCAAAAGCTGGCCACGCTCTCGGATCGGACTCTTCCGTCTGGCTAAGGTCGAGGTAACTGATCCCCTCACATGTGGGCAGGCCTCTAGCTCACCAGGTGTGGACCAACAGAGGAACTATGTCTCCACTGGCCCGGGTTATTTTATAAGATATCTGCTAGGACCGACCCGACAAGATATATATGCATGTTTTCAAATGGTAAATCAGCTTGGGCCACCACTAGAAATGTTTGAAGCTAGATAGGTAAGAAAAGGGGACCCCATAAAATCCCACACGCGGTTAGGCACGCTCAGTCTTAAACCAATACCCGGAACTCGGATCCTAGGTGACTCGAATGGAACAAAGCGTCGGGGCGGGATAGCCTAGACCTTCCATCCTTCGTCGAATATAGTCAACATTATAATAATCATATCATCAACAATAATATAATAATCAGGTGATATCCCAAACCAAGGAGTAACATCCTAAGCATGCAGACTAAGAAGGGGCTGAGCAACGAGCAAAAGTAACATAGCAGTACAAGGTTTGCTAGGAAGGGACATGGCTGTATCGGTTTGAAAGAGGCTGTAAACATGTGGTAGGATCAAACATCGAAGCTAACCTAGACTAGCATGCAAACCGCTGGTTGAAATAGAATGGATCATAAGTAATGCATAGTCCTTGCCTGTTGATAAGTCGGGTTCCGAAGGTGTAGCCGATCGCAAGCTCGCATCGTCTCCGAGAGTATCCGCGGGAGCACACAAGAAGTAAACACTGGAAACCAATCAACGGTGCACCACTATTACTATGGAGCAATACAAGAGCAAGCATCAACAAGAAGTAACACGAAACATCGAACCTACCGTCGAGAGCGGTTACTAACGGTTTAAGTGGAGTACTCGTCACACACGACGATACCGCACGTTTACGGTGGTTCAAGTTGTTTAGCTATAGGTGATCAAACCAAGTTGTTAACATGGCAACTCAAGAAAGCATGGCATAGCACACAAACAGGGCAAGAGGTGAAGCACAAAGTAAACTATCTGATCTAGTCAATTTAAGTGGGGTGAAATCCTAGACATGCAAACTATTGCGGACCCCACGATAAATATTGCATTTGGTACTGTTTTTCCCTAAACAATATTTTATTATTTTTATTAGCAAGCAAGAACAGCATAAACACAACCTACATGCAATTCTAGTCAAGTTACATATAAAGAACAATTTAAACAGAGCAACAGATAAAAAATTATTGCAGTTACAGTTTACAGTGGCAGGCAGTGTAATTAGCAGTCAAACAGCATGTAAACAAAGTCAAACATGGAAAGGAGCACAAATTATTAAACTAGACACAATTCTAAGCAAGTTTCATATTTAAATCGTCGCAATCGGAGCTACGGTTTAAAAGTTATAGCTACCGCAAAAATCCTAATACAACTGCCTAAATAAATAAAAACAACTAGCAGAAAAAAACACTAACTGGGCCGAATCTACTGGGCCTAACTAACAAATAAAAAGAAATAACAAAAAAAAGGGGCAGCTCACCCACAGGCCGGCCCATCTGGCGCTGGAGAGGCCAGCCGGCTGGGGCGAGTGGGGCGTTGGGGGCGTGGCCGGCCCAGCTCGGCGCGCTGAACGGTTGGAGGCGACCGGCTGGCTCCTCCCGTTCCCGCACGGGGAGGCAGCGGCGGCGGCTACCGGCTCGCCGGCCGGCTTGCCGTGGCGAGGAGGAGAGGCGGCGGGCCGCGCGGAGGAGGTCGAGGCGGGGGTCCGGTGAGGGCGCGGGGCTCCGGTGAGCGGAGGACGCCGGCGGCGGCTCGAGCTCGGCTCGGCCCCGTTCATGGCGCGGCTGTGGCTGCTCCTGGAGGTGCTCCGGAGGCTTCCTGGAGAGAAGAGAGGGAGGGGTGAGGGAAGGAGAGAGAGGAGGAGAAGGGAGGCGCGGCAGGGGAGAGGGAGAGGAGGCTGGCCGGCGGTGGCTCCGGCGGCCGGAGGCGCAGGCGGCGGCGGGAACACTCAGGCACGGGAACGGCTGTGTCCAGGAGAGAGAGGGGAGGTTGAGGACGCATCTGGACCGTTGGATCGCAGATCTGACGGTCCAGATCAGTGGGAGAGCTAGGGTTTCGGGATGCGGGTGTTTTGGACGAAAATTGGAGCAAAACCGGGGGTGTGGCTGCAAAATTGGACTAGAGAAACCCTAAAAATGGGTGGGAGTGTGGTGGTCTTTATATAGCCCCGGTGGCTGGCAGTTTGCAAAAACATCTCCGGTTTTTATCTCGCGCACACGGTGCTCACGTTTCTGACTGCCGGGGGTCCGTAGTACCTCCGATTCGGGTAAAACTTCGAACTGCGCGATCAGTGCGTCGAGCCGGAGGCATTCACCTCGCGCTGGAACCGTTCCGAGAACACTTTCCGGCGCGCTATAAAAATATCCCGTTTAATTATTAAACGGGGTTTTTCGTTCCGTTGGCTGCGGCTGGTCTCGTGCGGTTTTCGCGACGGTGATCGGGCGAAACCCGGTGTCGCAAAGGTCGAGTGTCAGGGTGGCAAAGGTCGGTCTCCGTCCGATACGAGATAAGAGGGGGGAAAATAATCGCCGATCGATAAATCGGGGATGCAAACACCGCAAACAAATCAGGCAATCAAACAATTGACACCGAACACAAATTTTTAATTTTTGCAAAAACTGGGCTGTTACATCCTTTTCCTCATGTTCAAATCTTTCTGGGAGAAAATGTTGTTCAGGCTCTTATGGTTGGTGTATATGTCACATCGGTGACCCATCAGCTAATGCCTCCATCTCTTGAGAGGAAGCACAATAGCGGGTAGCTCCAAGTCATGGTTGGGGTAGTTAAGCCCATGCGGCTTCAACTGCCATAACTGTTACTCAATCACCTTGCACACTTGCATGAGGACACAACCCAAACCAATCTTCGATGCATCACAATACACATCAAAGCTCTTGGTCAGTTCAGGCATCGTCAACACTGGGGAAGATACCAACGACCTCTTCACCTCCTGGAAACTAGCTTCACATCTCTATGTCCAAACCAACTTCTGGTCCTTCTTCAACAGTTGAGTAATTGGACCGGAAATGCTGGAGAAACCTTCCACAAATTTGAGGTAATATCCCGCTAATCAGAGGAATCCTCTGACTTTCGTATGGTTTGTCGGGGTTGTCCAGGCTGAATCTTGGTTGGGTCGACTGATAATCCTCCTTCTGACAATACATGTCCTAGAAATCCAACTTCCTTGAGCCAGAATTTGCACTTGCTGAACTTGGCGTATATCTGGTGCTCCTGCAAAGTCTCAAGGACTAAGCGTAGATTCTCGGCATGCTCATCTTCCGTCTTGGAGTATATCAGGATATCATCAATGTAGACCATGAAAAATTTATCAAGATACTTCATGAAGATCTTGTTCATCAGGTTCATGAAATAGGCTGGCATTGGTAAGTCCAAATCGAACAAACCATACCGTGTGGTGAAGGTTGTCTTGGGGATGTCCGACTCTCAGACCTTTAGCTGGTGATATCCGATCCTCAGATCGATCTTGGAGAAGAATCGGGCTCCGTTCAACTGGTCGAACAGATCCCCGATCTTTGGAAGCGGATACTTATTCTTGATGGTCACTTCATTCAGTTTGCGATAGTCCACACACAGGCGTATGGGTAAGGCACCCGATGCGGTGCTAACTCTAGCTAGTCGCTTTCGCCTTCGGCCAGAGGTAGTAGCCCATAAAAGGCCACCAGTGCACGACACTCGCACTCGTGTCACTACCAGATTCTCGACAACAGGTAAAAGATACACAACTTTAAACTAGGACATAAATATATAGAGTCCAAGGCATACATCGCCACTCGCATTTATTACATCATCTCAGAGGTCCATAGACCCAACAGTACATCATGAAACAAGCGGAAGACGATCACGACCAAGTACGGTCAAAACCCAAATGTCCCTAGAGAGGGCTGCACAAAAATAAGTCTACCCACGGAGCATTGGATCCCAACTATAGGATCTACTGAAAGAAGTCATCATCATCGTCGTCTTCCGGGGGCACCTCCACGAAGTAACGTCTAGTGCTCAAGTCGAGGTAGTAGTCAACTGTAGTGGCCGATCAGGAAAAACAGTAAAAGCACAAAAGGAAAACAGGGGTGAGATTATATCATTACAGGATAACTAACTTCCTACGGTAAGACAAGGTAAAGTAAAGGTTGCAGCCGCACTAGCATGTATGGTGGCTATCGTTCCATTAGAGTGGGGTAAGATCCAAGAATGTACGTGACATCGTGTCAGAAGTCTGCTATTCACCTACTTACGTCGACCATAACACAACCTGGATCTTCTCTCGGTCCCCTTGGACGGAGAAAAGCAACCAAGCCACTTACACGGTAGGCCAGTTTTAATTATGATTCAAATTGATGTTATTCTATGAACAAGGAGTAGGTCTCAAGTCGTCCATAACCGCGGATACGGCTTTTCGAAAATATTTAACCCTGCAGGGGTGTACCAACTGTCCATTATAGACGTCACATGTACGCCCGGTTTCCACTTGGCTGGGTAAGCGCCTGAAACTCCGGCACGTCAGAGTCCCTCTAGCTAACAACATACAACTCCGGGTGGCCCCCGGTGAGTCGACACCCAACTCTAGAGCTGGCCATGCTCTCGAATCGGCCTCTACCGTCTAGACGAGGTCGGGTTAGTTACCCAAACTATGTGGGCAACCCCCGAGCTTGCAGGTTTGGACCAACAGAAAAATTATGTCTCCGCTGGCCCGAGTTGTTTCGAAAATAGCTGGGACGCCAACCAACACACACACGTTGCAAAAGTAAAACCATCTTGGGCCACCACTAGAATTGTACGAAGCTAGGTAGGTAAGACAAGGGGGACCCCATAGAATCCCACACACGATTAGGCACGCTCGTCAAGAAACACAATACCCGGAACTCGGGACCTAGGTGACTCAAATGGAACAAAAAACCTGGAGGGAACATCCCGGTCTCCCATCTTTCGTCAAGTATACATTAACATCATAATAATAATAAATATCAACCAACTTCTTAAAATGATGTCCCAACCATAGCATAGGGTAAGCAGCAGGTTTTCCTACTCATACTAAGCAATGGCTGAGCAGCGGTAACTTAGCAATATAAAGTTTTGCTGGGATGTGGGGATCATGGCTGTTTGGTTTTTGAGTAAGGCATAATCAAGGTGGATAGGATCAAACAATCGTTCTAGACTACATCTAGGCAGGTAGGCAGAAAGGTATCAAGTAATGGTATAAATCTTCCCCTTGCCTGGGTAATCGGTCGTCGAAGCAGACGTAGCACGGTCCTCGGGCTCAGTGTCGGAAACCTCCACGTAAGTCTCCTCGGCAGTCTTAGGTGCTAACGTAAGGTACCGGCAAAGAAAGTGTAAGGCCCGATATGCGGTACTGTTCCAGATCTAGATGTTTCCATCCAGATCCGGGGACGAAGCACATATCGGTCCCACCGCGACATATGACATAGCCATATGCCCCGGATTTCCAACATGATATCACAACATTACAGATACAAGGATACAACATCTCATACAAACGGCATACAACTGCCTTAATACAATATAACAGCAGAAGATACATGTCTGAGTACAGACTACAATCAAGTGCCTACTGGCAAAGAGAAAATCATCGATCCCCATAACCATACGGGTCCAGGCCCTCCGTCGGGATCCGCCTAACTAGACGTCGTCGAGTCTCCACATGAAACGTCAATCACCATACCTGTTGTCGATCAAGAATCCTGAAAAGAGTTTGGGGGTAGTATCATGAGTACATAAGTACTCAGCATCCAACTGTAGTGGTCATCTGACCCAGCAAGGACTTCATCACTCGTCATTCTAGGACAACTATTAGTTTACGGTAAGGATGGGGTAAGTGGTGAGGTTGCTGCTGCACTAGCATTGATGAAGTGGCTAACGATCTAGAGAGTAAAGTAAGAAGCCAAGCATTCGATGAAGAATCGCCTCCAACAAGTCTTGCTATCAACTACTTACGCAAACATAACACCTATCCTATCCTTGTCCTCCTCTTCGCATCCCGAAGAAGAAGAAGATGTCAAGGCACACACACGTTGATCAAGTTATATTAAGATTATCTCAGTTGTTGTTGTCTATGAACAAGGAGTAGGTCTCAAGTCGTCCATAACCGTGGACACGGCTTCTCGAAAAGATTTAACCCTGCAGGGGTGTACCAACTGCCTATTACAAGGTTCCGCACGCACGCCCATCTCTCTCAGTTGCTACCCATGATAGGCAACCATTTTATGATTTAGTCCGAAGAGATTCGGAACGACAGGTCCCTCTAACTAACAACGCACAAATCTGGGTGGCCCCCGGTGAGTCGACATCCAACTCAAAAGCCGGCCGCGCTCTCGAATCGGCCTCTACCGTCTGGACGAGGTCGGGTTAGCTACCCAAAAAGATGTGGGCAGCCCCCGAGCTTCCAGGTGTGGACCAACAAAGGAACTATGTCTCCGCTGTCCCGAGTTGTTTGAAAACTTGCAAGGTCGACACTCGCACACACACGTTTTGCAAAAGGTAAAACTAGCTTGGGCCACCACTAGAAATGTTTGAAGCTAGATAGGTAAGAAGAGGGGACCCCATAAAATCCCTCACGTGGTTAGGAACGCTCAGTCTTAAAACCAATACCCGGAACTCGGGTCCTAGGTGACTCGAATGGAACAAAGCGTCGGGGCGGGATAGCCTAGACCTTCCATCCTTCGTCGAATATAGTAAACATTTATAATAATCATATCATCCATAACAATATAATAATGTGATATCCCGAACCCAGGAGTAACAGGGTAACATCATAGCATCCTAAGCATGCATACTAAGCAGGGGCTGAGCAACGAGCAAAAGTAACATAGCAGTACAAGGTTTGCTGGGAGGGGACATGGCTGTATCGGTTTGAAAGAGGCTGTAAACATCTGGTAGGATCAAACATCGAACCTATCCTAGACTAGCATGCAAACCGCTGGTTGAAATAGAATGGATCATAAGTAATGTATAGTCCTTGCCTGTTGATAAGTCGGGTTCCGAAGATGTAGTTGATCGCAAGCTCGCATCGTCTCCGAAGGTACCCACGGAAGCACACAAGACGATAAACACTGGAAAGATATCAACGAGAAAGCCTCTATTACTACGAGGAAAACACGAGCAAGCATCAACAAGAAGGCTATACGAGACATCGCACCTACCGTTGAGAGCGGTTACTCACAATTTAAGTGGAGTACTCGTCACACACGACGATACCGCACATTTAGCAAGGTTCAAGTTGTTTAGGTACAGGTCATCAACAAAGGTTGTCAACACGGCAACTCAAGCAAGCATGTCATATGACATAAACATGTTAAAAGGTCGAGCACAAAGTAAACTATCTATGCTAGTCAATTTAAGTGTGGCACAACCTAAACATGGCATAACACTAAGTGTCGCACGATGATTAAAACATTTGGTACTGTTCTGCCCTAAACCATATTTTAGGTTGGTTAAAAACAGCAAACAATAGCATAAACACAAAGTACACGAAAAACTAATCAAGTTACATATAAAGTCCACTCAAAACGGAGTTACGGTTAAAGAGATACGAGCAAAACAAGTTTGCAACACAATCTGCCAACATCACGAAGCACATTTTAGAGCAAGGCATAAACAGGAAAAATCAATGCAAACATGCTCAAAAATGATATGAAACTAAAGTAGACATTGCAGGGAAGGCATGCCAAAAATAATCATGCAAAAAGGCATCATAGATCAAAAGATATTAAGCAAACAACATGGCATCGGAACGTTACAGACTTAGAGAAAAACTGAGGTGGCTGTCAAAAACAGAAGGATAGCAACTTTGGAGCTCAATAACTATATGACCAGCAAGAATATCATGACAATGCAATACATATAATGGAAGTAGACATGATTCTTAACAATATGCAATTGGAATCACTCAATTCCGATAAACGGTCGCGACACACTCGTCGACAGAAGTTGCAACAAAATATAAACAGCAGCACACTAACAGCAGGGTAGCTACTTTGGAGCAAGATACAATCATGATGCAGCAAGCAATTATGGCATGTTAATGCATGAAACGGAAGTAGAAACAATGCTTAACGCAACGCAAAAGGAATCACTTAATTCCGACGTAGGGTTGCGAAGCAACCGTCGCCCGAAGTTTCAATAAAATAGCAGTTACAACAACTTAGCAGCAGTTACGACAGGTAGCCCTGTTTGAACAGCAATAACTATATCTAAACAACCTCAAAACAAATAACTCAAAAAAAGATAAAAGCTAGAGCACACAATTTTGAGCAACTTCCTTTTTGGGCGCAACGTCATCCGGGCTACGGTTCACTCGTAAATTACGGCGCAAAATTGAATCAGGAGCAAAATATTACAGACTTAGTAATTTCAGCAGGTTCTCAGAGAAAAAAAAAAGAACTCGGGCCGATTCTCACCACGGGCCAATTTCCGGCCCACCTGGCTTGGCTGTACTGGAGTGGCGGCTGGGCCGCGTGCTGGGCCGATGCCGGCTGGGCCGCAGATGATGGGAGGAGGCGGGCCGGCCCAGGCGTGCGAGCGGTTTGTGGCCGCCTGGATCGGGAGGCCGGTCCCGTCGGCGGGCAGGTGGCGGCCGTGGCGGCGCTGGCCAGCCGCGGCGAGGCGGAGGCGGCGAGGAGGAGCGGTTCGGGCGCGGGAGGGGCGCCGGGAGGAGACCGGGCCCGGCCGATGGGAGGAGCCGACGGTGAGAGCCCCACCGTGAGCTCGGGCTGGCCGAGCCATGGCCATGGTGGGCGGCCTGCTGACCTGCGCGGGGAAGGAGAAGAGAGGGAGTGAGATTAGAGGAGGAGGAAGGAGGAGGAGAGGGAGAGGCGTGGGGAGGAGGAGAGGAGAGGAGAGGTGGCCGGCGAGGCGGCTGCTGCCGGCGGGCTACGCTGAGCCCACGGGCTAGAGCGAGGCGCGGTGGAGAGGTGGGAGGATAGAGATGGTGATGTGGCGCTCTCCTAGCCGTCAGATCGCAAGATCTGACGGTCCAGATTCATTGGGTGGCCTGATCCAGATCTGATCTAGGTTTTGGACGAAAATTGGGGCAATTTTGGGGCAAAGTGGAGGGGGTGGCTGCAATTTTGTGGCTAGGGAAACCCTAGAAAGGGTTGGGAGTGTGGTGGTCTTTATATAGCCCGGGTGGCTGGCAGTTTGCAAAAACATCCCCGGTTTTTCTCTCACGCGCGCGGTGCTCACGTTTCTGACCGCCGGGGGTCCGCAGGACCTCCGATTCGGGTAAAACTTCGAACTGCGCGATCAGCGCGTCGAGCCGGTGGCGTTCACCTCGCGCTGGAACCGTTCCGAGAACACTTTCCGGCGCGCTATAAAAATAACCCATTTAATTATTAAACGGGGTTTTTTTGTTCCGTTGGCTGCAGCTGGTCTGGTGTGGTTTTCGCGACGGTGATCGGGTGAAACCCGGTGTCGCAAATGTCGAGTGTCTGGGTGGCAAGGGTCGGTCTCCGTCTGATACGAGATAAGAGGGGGGGAAAATAATCGTCGATCGATAAATCAGGGATGCAAACACCGCAAACAAATCAGACAATCAAACAATTCAGACCGAATTGTTTTTTAATTTTTGTGAAATCTGGGCTGTTACAGAAAGGCATGATGGGATGATCAAATTAAATAGGCATGGTGTAACCCTATCTAGTCAATTTAAACGAAGGTGGTGACTACACATAAACAACTTCATCTGCAATTATTTAAATTTTTATGGCCTTGGCCTTAGCCTTAATTTTGGTGTAAGTAACATGGAAACATGGCATGATCAACAACAACAAGAAAACAAAAGTAAAGAATGCATCGCGAAATGAAACTATCGATTCCGGAGACGGAAGGTGTCGACGAAAGTTGACACCGGAAGGTTTCAGAAATGCAAAGGTGTGAAAGGATGTGACAGGAATTGCAAAACTTTGAGGTAGAAATATCTGCTATCATGTGACAACATGACAGGGACGCATGACTGCAAGAGATCAACGAGAATGGAAAAGACTCGACATGCAAAGATTTTGAGGATGAAAAGGTCAGTGGTGGCACACGTGATAGATGTATCATATTCCATTTTGTACTGTCTCAGAATACAAAATGGACAGCACCATCTTAATCCTTGCATTTTTCTGCATCAAAAACATGTATAACATGTGGGCATTTGAAATGGAAAAGACATGCTACAAAATGAAGATTTGGGAAAGAAAAGTAAACCAGAGCCACAAAAAAAAAGTGGTGCAATTGCTCCAGGGGGGCCTCGAACCCAAGACCTCCTGGGTACAACCCACGCTGCTCTGCCACTGCGGTACAACATCGACACTCGACAAAGAAGAGGAAAGAGCCAACTTGAGCAGGGCTAAGGACAACTGAACCTGAAGAAGAACACAAAAAAAGGGGCGCATGAGCTTCCCGCGATTCCAACCAAAGACCTCTTGTGTTGAGAGTAGGGTGCCAACCAGTTGAGCTACGAGAAGATTCACAACAAGTAGCCAAACTGGGAGGAGAAAAACATCTTCCCAGTGAGTTAACTTAAGAAAGTGCACGACTTTGCACTTCCAAACTGAATTTCTTAAAACTTCCAACGCTGGCGACTGGGCGAACTCCGGCATCCGTGGCGTCAGCTTTGGTTGTCCAGCGACTCGCCGACGCAGATCTAACGCTAGCCGTGACTCCCGCGAATCCATTTTCTCTCTAACCTAGCCATGTTTCCTTGCCGGCAGCGATTTCTACTCACCGGAAAACATGGAGGCTACACTTGCTAGCTACGGCAGCGAGAACAATCGAACGCCATAGTTCACGAATCCACGGCTGCGGTCACGCTCCGCTCGCGTACTGCATGCAGAGCACACGGGGTGCAGCTTCTGCCCAACGGTGACGCGCATGGGACACGCACGTCCACACGCGGGCACGCCATACACTCATGCAGTGGCGCCTCTGCTACGGTTCGAACCTGACCTTTATACGGGAGAGAAAACGAGGCGGGGAAGGAAAATGAGTCTCACAGTGGGGAGGTCGGAGTCGAGCTCGCTGGCCTGGAAGAGGAAGGAGTCGATCTACTCGGCGTCGAGGACGGAGACGGCCCTTGGGAGAGGAGGAGGAAGCTGCGGATCGTCCTTGGCTCCTAGGACGAATCCACGGGTCGGGGAGGACGAGGACGCCGGGAAAGAAGCCCTCCACGAGCACATGGTCGAGGTCGGTGACAGACGATAGAGAAATCAACGGAATCTTCCGGCGGCCATGGAGGAACAGGGGAGATGCGAGACAACCATGGCGGCGGCGGCGAGAGTAGAATGGAGGGGGAATGGAACCTAGGGTTCGTGAGGGTCTCTCCACGCTCTTATACGCACGGGATCGGCTCTCGCTGGCCTCGGGGCTCCACTGCCGCCGTGGCAATCTCCGTGAGAGAGATGGAGGGGGAAAGGCGCTGCCTCGCTGGAAAGAAGACGAAGCCGAAGCTATGTACCGGTTCGCAGAGGTGGGCTACGGCCTGACTAAGCAGGCCCAGCTGGGCTGGACTGCTTCCTTTGCTCCAGGGAAAAAGAAAACAAAACACAGGGATTTTCTATTAATCAAATAACAGAAACTTCCAAGAGTTTTTCAGAGAGAAAGGGGCAAAAGAAAAACTTCAATCCAACACCAAAATTCCTCCTTGAATATTCCTTATTTTACAAAAATTGTTTGACCATTTTTGGTGCAAGTAATATCTTGGGAGTTGATTTAAATTCAAATTTCTTTTGAACTACAACTCAACCTTCCAGGGAGCTAAAAATCAATGCAAGGCTTTGAAAAATCTTGGGAGGGAGAGAGATTTGGCTATGAAAAAATTGGAGCTTAGGGAAAAAGATATGAAGCATTGAAAAATGCAACAGTACCCTTCTTGAAGCATAAGGATGGGTTTGAATTCAAATTCAAATGAGCTCCAACATGGACTACAATCAAGATCACCACATCATTTTACACCATCTTGCAACCCAAGAAGTTTGTTGGCCATTTTACAAAGAAAAATTACATCACAAATAGTAAAATCACTTTTGGGCTGTTACAGTATGGTACCGTCCCTCTGGTCCACAAAGAGAACTGGCGATCCCCAGGGTGATGCACTGCGTCGGATCAGTCCCTTCTGGAGCATATCATTCAACTCCTTCTTCAGCTCTACTAGCTCCTCGGCATTCAGCCGGTAAGGTCTCTGGGCAATTGGGGTTGCGCCAGGCACTAACTCAATGATGAACTCTATATCCATATCAGGCGGCATACCGGGTAGCTCTTTTGTAAAAACATTCGGGAATTCACAAACTATGTGCACTTGCTCAATTAATGGTCCAGAGACACTCTTGTGACAAAAGGTTGGGTGCTCTGCTGGCTTGGCAACATACTCCATCTGAACTCCTTCATCACTTGTTAAGTTGATTGACTTCATGGTGCAGTCTATTTCCCCTGATACTTGGACATCCAATTCATACCAAGTATCACATCTATCCCTTCAGTTCCCAACACAATCAGATCGGCTGGAAACACCACACCCTGCGTTTCCAATGGAACCTTAGGGCAAGACAATGATGCCCTGGTTTTGGATCCAGGAATTTTCACTATCATGGGCTTCCTCATCTTTGTGGTTTCCATCTTACTTTTTACCACAAAGGGTTTCGTCAGAAACGAATGGGATGCACCAGAATCAAACAAAACTCTTGAAGGAACCGAGTTAACAAGGAATGTTCCAAGAACAACATCCCGAGCTTCCTGGGCTTCCTCAGCATTCACATGGTTTAGATGACCATTGGTGGCACTGGCAGATCTACGTGGGGCATTATTCTTTTTAGGGGCTCCTCGAACTGGTTCTAGTGCAGGTGCATAGGGATGTGCAGCGAGTTTCTTCTTGTTGGGGAATTTGGGGAGTGGCGCAGAGTAGAGGTTCCTCTGCGGTGGTGGAGCAAGTCTGGATGGCTGGGTTGGGCGGAGTCTGGGTTTACTGGATCCTCCTTGCTGCATCATACGACGCTTGCGATTCTCAGCGACCATGTTTCTCTTGTCTTCCACAAAGATGGCGGTGTTGGCCAAAGCTTCCATGTCTGGAAACTGCATGGCAATGAGCAGACACTGCAGCTCATCATCAAGGCCATCGATAAAGCGGTGCTTCCTCTTCTCTTCAGTGTCCACCTCCTCGGGGGCATACCTCGACAGCTCAATGAACTTCTTGAGATAAGCGACCATAGTATTACCTCCTTGCTTGAGGTGGCGGAACTCATCTTTCTTCCTCCGAATCAAAGCAGAGGGAATGTGCTCCTTTTCAAACTTCTCCTTGAACTTCTCCCAGTTGAGAACTTGCCCTTCGGACAAACGGGAACGTAGTCCTTCCCACCAGCTCCTTGCGGTATCGGAAAGGTATTGAGTGGCATAGAGAACCTTCTCATTGTCTCCAACTCCTGCCACTGCCAGGTCATTCTCAATGGTGCTGAGCCAACCTGCAGCATCGAGAGGCTCCTTTGACTGGGAGGACACGGCCGAATTGGTTTTCTGGAAGCCTCGGAGCTTGGATCTAGGATCCTCGTTCCCTCTCCCTCGGTTGGTGCTACTTGCGAGAGTTTGGACTATCTATTGGATGGCTGCGACATTAGCTTGGCTCTCTTCTCGAGCAGCTTGAAGTTCCTCTCGGAAAGCTTGGATCTGGACGTGAGCAACTTGTCACTCCTCCATTAACAAGCGAACAACTTGCGCCATGTTTGACACAGGTGGTTGTGGTGGCGCATCACTGGATCCACTTGGGTGAGCTCGGGTGTGCCTCGGCATCCTGAAGTGGTGTGGTGTCGCGCAAGATAAAAGTGCATGGGTTAGTGTCATCCTAAGTGGGGGTAGGGTCACTCTAACTTAAGACTAAACATTGCAATTCAAACAAGCATAAAATCGCACATTTTGGTAGGGACAATAAACCACTACTTCCACTAGTTCTACTCAGTTGGAACACTTCTTCTTTAAGCACCATCTTTCTTCTTAGCCTTAAATCTCACTTTAACTAAAACATTTTGAAAGAGGTAAGAGATATAAGAGATTTTTTTGTAAAAAAGTTTTCTAACTGACGTCCATGCTAACTAGGATGCTACAGTCAGAACAGTGTTGTGATACCAAGTCTGTGGGCACCCCGGATTATATACCCGGAGCGGCCAGCAGCGCACCCATCAGTGATACGTGACGCGCAACTCGACAGGTAATACAGATCACATGTTCATACAACATACCGAACAACATAGTCTTACATCACATAGACTTACACTGCCTCATCGGGCACAAATGCAGTGGAATCACTAAATACTCCTCACGTATCAACGGGGAATAACCAACAGGAAATTCTAGAGCGTGGCACGTCCTAGTAAACGTCAGTCCAATCGTCATCCATTACCTTCTCCCCCAAGCCTGGTCGTTTGAACAACCAGGGACAAATCCGGTGAGTACATACAAAGTGCTGGAAAACCATCTCAAAGAAAAGAACAAAAACTTTACATAATGAAATAGTAGGATAGCTTTATGGGTGGTTCATTTGGAGGAAAAACATGTCTACACAAGATTATTAATAGGTATAATGTTCACTTATCTTCAGCAAGTTTAATATATTACTAAGTGAGGTTAGATCATCATCCCTTTTCATCCCTTACATATTCATCATTAACCATAAGCAAAGTTTTCCCAAAGTTCAGGTCTTAGCCTTGTGTGGCCTCACTAGCTGTCCATGACCGTGGACATCGGCTATTCGAATAGTTTTCACTCTGCAAAGGTTGTACACTTTACCCACATGACACAATCCCGTCTTGTTGCCACCAATGGCCGCTGGCGTAGTACACACTTTTTGTTGAAGCTTTAAAACTGAAGGGTAAAGCACCCCCCAGCATTTTATTCCTTTAGCCTAATATTTACAAATGTACAACAAAAGCTTCAAAAAATATCCCTTCAAGGGGGCAAAAACTCTATCCATCTAAGTAACTCATCCTTAAACCTAGGCTTAATTCTGTAACTAAGAAGAGTCAGGTCATGGATAAAACCCACTCTCCATTTGGCAAAGGATTGTCTTTCATTCTTAAAGAATTTGGCATTTCTCACCATCCAGATGTTCCAACATGCAGTAAACACCACTTCAGCAAAGAAGGGTTTATGAAAGGCCTCCTTGGCTGCCTTGGCAACCTGCACCATATCCTGTCCCCCAGTCCAATCAATCTACATGTAATTCCAGATCCTTGCACTGAAATTGCACTAGACGAACAGGTGATCTCTGGTTCCAACTGCTGAGTGGGACATAGCACACATCCAGGTCCATCTTTAATGTACCAGTGTCTTATCAACAACATATCCTTGGTGTTGATTCTATCCATGATGACCAGCCACGCAAAAACTTTCAGTTTGAGTGTGCAACATTATTTCCAAATCAAAGATAACAAGGGATTTGCGATCATAGGCTCATGGACATGTGCTTAGAACTTTTTGGCCGAATAGCCCCTTGTTTGCCAAACTTCCAGGTCCAAGTATCCTGGGTTAGTTCTCTGTCATGATACTGAAGCAACAGAAATTTCACTGATTGCAGTTCAGAGAACGCTTGCTCAGAGAGTGGAAGATGGAACAGTGTGACTAGCTCTCTGGTAGCACATACCTCTTTGGTGGAGATCAGTTTATCATGAGCAAAAGAGAAAAGCCTAGAAAATTTATGTGCTAAAATATCTGGATAATTGTCAAGCCAACTATCAGTCCAGAACAAAGCAGTCGCACCATCAGCAATGGTACACTTGGACACTGCTAGATACTTGTCCATGAGCTTGCAAATGACCTTCCACCAGAAGGAACCACAAAGATCAGTTGCATGGGGCACTCTCTGACAATAATATGTGTCCCAAATGAGCTTTACCCATGGAACATCTTGCTGGTTATAAAATTTGTGCAAATGTTTTATCAACAGAACCTCATTTTGCAAACTGAGATTCATGATCCCCAGGCCACCTTTGTTTTTTGGTTTAAGGACCAGATCCCAGGCAGCCAAAGATTTGCCAGAATCTTTCCCATATTTTCTCCACAGACATTGTCTTTGTATTCTTTCCAGTTGCTTGATTATCCCAGATTGTATGTGGTGGGAAAAGAGGAAATATATAGGCATAGAAAATATCACTGAGTTGAGCAGTTGTAATTTCCCTCCCTGATTAAGAAAGAAGGAACTAGAGTGAGTCTTTTCTCCATACAATCTACCAAAGGTAAGATATCCACAATTTTAGGCCTAGTAGTTCCCACATGCAAGCCCAGATAGGTGAATGGCAGAGAGCCAGTTTGACATCCAAAAGCGGTGGTCAGTGTGTTCAGGTTGGCATCATCCAGATTGATGGGATACATTGAGGACTTATGGTAGTTCATTGCCAAACCAGTGGACTGAGAGAACACTTGTAGTGCATCTTTGAGGACCCTCACCTGATCTACATCAGCTTGCATTATCAACAAAGTGTCATTAGCATATTGGACTATAGGAAATTCCAAGTCATGTGATATAAAAGGTAAGTGCAATAACCCTTGCATGAGCAGATCATTGACCACTGATTGCAGAAGGTCAGCAGCCAATACAAACAACAGTGGTGAGAGGGGATCCCCCTGCCTGACACCCCTTTTAAACCTAAATTGTTTTCCAGGGACACCATTAAGTAGCACAGCAGATGAACCAGAAGCAAGTAGATCAGAGACCTAGTTAATCCATCTTTGATCAAAACCCTTGTATTTGAGAATCTAAAGGGTAGCCTCATGTTCAATGGAATCAAAAGCTTTATCAAACTCAATTTTCATGATTAACATGGGTCTCTTGGACTGATGACACTGATGCAAGTATTCAAGTTTCCAGGCAATGCATTCCTGAATGGATCTGTCCTTTATGAATCCATATTTATTCTTATGGATGCACCTCATTATTTCCTTTTGAAACCTGTTAGCAGCCATCTTGGTGAGAAATTTGATTCCCACACTTGTCAAGGAGATCAGAAGCAGTCCTGGCTAGAGGGTGAACATATGATAGAGGGTAACATGAAATCCAGTTTGAGGATGTGAAAAACCAATGAAGTTGTTCCAGTAATGGGTTATCTTGCATGTTAGACCAAGTGTAACTTCTGCCCTTGATTGGAAGCTCCAACAACCCAAGATGACCAATAATCTCATTAAAGATAGACATATCATTGATATCCCCCTTAGGCATATCCCTGTTGTCCATGGATCTTATAAAATTAAAATCCCCTAGCAATAACCACTTTGCATCAAAGGGGATAGAGAGATTATATAACCAGTGAACAAAATTGTCCCTTCCAGACTGATCACAGGGTCCATAAACATTTACCAAAGTCCAGGATTCAGCATTTAGCCTGGAAGTGAAGTTAATGACCAGGCCAGACTGTTGACAAGTCACCAGAGTACCAGAGCAAATAGCAGAGTTCCAGATAGTAAGAAAACCCAGAGGCCCCAATTGAAGTAAAAAAAAAGCAAACTGATCAAACGTTCTTGGGCAAAAGTATTTAATAAAGTTGCAGTCTATGTTAGAACATTTAGTTTCCTGCAAACATATAATAGAGCATTGGCTCTCATCAATTTTTCCCCTGATTGCCCTCTGCCTAGCAGTAGAATTTAGCCCCCTCACATTCCAGCACAGCACATCCCAATCTCTTGTAGCATTACTCCCCATTTAAAACCATAGAGATGTAGCAGATCATAAACTGTAAGTATTACAGTAAACCCAACAAAATAAAGTAGTAGCAGTAAATATAACTCCCAAGGAGTGCAAAAGTACAACTAACCAATTTAGGGTCTTGCCAAACTAAAATCAAAGAAGGGTGATTAGTCATTAGCAGATGATGGAGATGCAGGGTGAGCAGAAGGATCAGCTGTAAGCTTTTCCTTTGTCAGTAGAGCAGGATCAATCTCCAAGTCACCACCAATGTGTTGTAGCACTTGCAGAGGAGTTGGTGGAATCTCTTAGGAGGCCTATTGGGCCTCATCTTCAAAGATGGGTTGCTGCACCTGAGAGGCTTGGTTCTGGGCCTTTTCTTCCTTGGAGGTGGGGATAGCTCCACAAAAACATCATGTTTGAAACCATCCCGCCTAGCATCACTGTGTGTGCACCTCCTAACCTTAGTATCCACAATGGGAGTAGATGCTCACCTACCTATCCTCTTGGTACCAGTGATGGTAGAAGTAGCAGTGAAAATCACAGGACTGGGGAGGGCTACAACATCCATTTTAACCTGAGGCACAACATCCATATTAACCTGGGCATTGATGTGCATATGTTCCTTCTGAGCTTCATCCACAGCAAGTGGAGCTGTCTGATCCTCATCCTCAATATACACAAGAGTAGGGGCCAGAAGTTCTTCATCAAAAGCGAGACTCTGAGATCTCTTAGAACAGATAATGGGGGCCAGAGGCTGATGGAGCACAGTCCTAGGAATCTTCCTGGAGCAGATATCCTCATACAGAGACTTGAAAGTGCGGCGCCAGATCATCTCAGGTTGCAGTGGGGGTCCAGCTGGAACGCGAAGCATGCCCACAAACATATTGTGTTGAGGTAGAGGAGGTGGGACAAAGGGAACAATGTCCCAAACAGGTGCTGCTTCCTCTGGAACTTCAGGTGCTTCATCCTCAACATGTATCACAGGGATGTGTACTACTTGCTCCACATAGCCTGAATCTTCAGTTTGGTCCAGCACCATGGAATGTTGCTCTTCAGGCTGATCTTCATGCACCGGCTCATTGGCATTGTTCTCAGCACCCCACACTGCATGCCCCCAGTTTGGATCTTGGGCTTCCTCTGCTTGTGGATCTTGGGGTTGCTGCTCTGCAATAGGAGGGGGGACATCATTCCAGCCCAGCATTGGATAGGGAGGCAACACAAAATCCACATTATTTTGAACCAACTATCCTGGCAGAGGATGAGGATTTCCATCGAAAGGCATTTGGTCATCTTCTTGAGGTAGTTGATTTGCCCAGTTTGCTCCCAAAAGATAACATGCACCAATCCAGTTAACTTGAGCACCACCGTAAGCAGCATAATCATTAAAGTAAAACAAGCCTCAACTAAAGCAATGTTTTTCACCCATTTAATTCTCTAACTCATTTTTAATTTATTTTATTTCCATTAACTAAATGCATAAAATTTTAGTACTAACCAGAGGAAATTTTAATAATATAAAATTTTAATATTACTAATAGAAAATTATGGAAATTAAACTAGCAAGCAAATTAATAACTAAAGGCCACAATTTTAACTTAGTAAATCAAAATTCTAATAATGCAAAAAAATAAAGCATAATTTAAAAATGGTACAAAATTTATTTGACAATTTTATGACTTATATTTATATTTATAAAACTTTTTTTGTTAGGCAGAGTTAATAAAAAGAGCAGAATGAACGACATAGCCGGCCCATGGCTATACTGCGCCTACGTCATTTTTTTCAAGTGGGCCGAGCCCGAGTGCAATGCGATGGTTGTGTTTTGTTTTCTATTTCTTCTTCTTTTAACTAGAGTCTAGGGCCCGTTTGTCTATGCGGCCTTGAGGCCGAAGGGTTACGGGGTCTCCTGGGCCTCTAGATTACACACAATTGAACGTCATGTGATCTTCTTCTTCTTCGCAGGGTTGAACACGAACTGAGGGGTGCGCCCTAAGGGCGGCCAGGGAGAAAGGGCTAATCGGGGAGGACGCTGGGCAGCGCCGGGGACGACGAGGGAGGTCGGCGTGGGTCTGGGGCGGCGGTGCAGGTCCATTTTTTATGTTGGAGAAGCGAACGGAGACTGGGGGTGTTGGGCTCAGCTTGGGGCGGATGTAGCAGAGGGAGACCTCTCCGTGCATCGCCGAGGGCCACCGGAGCAACACCGGCATCGCTGCGGAGCGCCTCGGCCTCCTCCTGGTCGCGGACTCCTTTCCCCCTCCTTCTCCCCTTCTCTTCTGCTACGCCTCCAACTCGCTACTTCTCCTTCTCGCTTCTTAGCTACCGAGCGGATGGGGTGGGTGGAGTGGAGCTGGGTGGTGGTGTGAGGATGGAGAGCGCCGGGGCTCCTTTTTTAGGCGAGTGGAGGGGGAGCGCGTCAACGGGAGGGAACCATGCTCGAGATCCACGACCTCCTCCCGAACTAGCGAGCATGGGCGGCGAACGAGCGAGAGGATAGGCGAGGGTGGGTAGAATCCAGCTTGGACGTCGTCGGCCACATCGTGGCCTCCGGTTGGGGGTACAACGTGCGTTGGCAAGGCCACGAGGGAGATATATGTGCTACGGCATGGATTGGGCAACCAGACGCACGGTGACGTCATCGCTGAGGTCACTTCATGCGAGAGAGAGGATGACAGGTGGGGTTTGGGCGTGGTTTAGGGTCAAAACAGATGGGCTCGGGTCAGTTAGCTAGGTCCTCTTCTAATTGTCTTATACTGCTATCATTTGTTTTACCAAACTTTTAAATTGGTTTTGATTTAAATTTGAACAACTATTAAAAGTTACACCTCCTAAAAACTTTGTAATACTCCAGAATTATTATCGTAAATTATTTAATATTTTTAGGGATTTTTTAATTATGTTTACAATATTATTACCATCATCTTTATAGTAAATAATAGTTTTAGCATTATTAAATTACTTTAATTAAATCCCTTCTGCTATAGAGGTATTTTTAGTTATTTAAATAGTAATTCTTAGCATAAGCAAAACTTTATGTGGGCAAACTTTTATTGATGCTAATGCTATTTATGATTAAATGTTCCTATTAAAATATGAGGGGTGTTAGCCTAAATATTTTTCTTGGTTAAATTCCTTATCATAGCAAAGAAAATAACATAGCATGGCAAGGAAAGTCTAATAAAACAAAGCAAGAAACTAACAATCTTAGCAATCAAGACATGGCATATCAATTATGATCCTCATCACATCACAACTAAGCTAGATTTTTTTTGACCCTAATTTTAGCATTCTAATGACAATAGAAGTTGGGATGTGACAAATCTTCCCCCCTTAAAATGAGTCTCGTCCCTGAGATTCACAAGCTAGTGAAGTGCTGCGGGAAATCGCGCTTGAGGTACTCCTCCAGTTTCTAGGTGGTTTCCTCCTCGGAATGGTTTCTCCAATCGACGTTGAAAAAATTTGGGGCACGCTTTCGGGTGACGCTGGTGGCTTCTTCCAAAACACGGAGGGGTACTTCACGGTACGTGAGATCCTGGTTGATGTCCACCGTGCGGTGATCGATGTTCTTGAACACCTCTAGCTTGTTTGGCGCCTCCAGACACTTTTGGAGGTGTGACACGTGGAAGACATCGTGCACCTCGGATAAATCTTGGGGAAACTCTAGCTGATAAGCATCTTCTCCTCGTCGAGCTAGAACCTTGAATGGGCCAATGTACCTTGGGGCAAGCTTTCCCTTCACATGGAAATGTTGCATTCCCTTGAGACGGGTGACTCGAAGATACACAAAAATTCCGGGGTTGATAGTCACGTTGCGGCACTTAGAATCGGCATAACTCTTCTGACGAGACTTAGCGATCTTGAGACGCTCACGAATCAACTAGAATTTCTCTTCTGCCTCCTTCAGAATATCTGGTCCAAAAATCTTCCCTTCCCCGGTCTGCGGTTGTTGTAGGGATTCTGCAGAAGGCAAGCAGTCCTACCACTTGGAAGCATAGGCTAGAGCACATGTGTGGAGCATATCCTCCAATATCTGGTTCACTTGCTCTCTCTGGCCTCTGGTCTGCGGGGTGATAGGTTGTGTTGAATGTGATCTTGGTGCCTAAGGCTTCCTGCACTTTCTTTCGGAACCTCGAGGTAAACTGGTTACCCTGATCGGACACAATCTCCTTCAGAACTCCATGCAGACATATGATCGTCGACATATACAAGTCTGCCAACTGATCTCCTCGGAAGGTAGTTCGCACAGGAATAAAGTGTGCTACCTTGGTGAGTCGATCGATAATGACCCAGATGGAATCATGTCCCTTGCTCGACCTCGATAGTCCTGTGATGAAGTCCATACCTATCTGCTCCCACTTCCACTCTGGAACGCAAAGTGGTTGCAGCAGTCCTGCAAGGCGTTGGTGTTCATCCTTGACTCTCTGGCAGATGTCGCACTTGGCCATATAGCAAGCTATATCTCTCTTCATTGCATCCACCAAAACAGATCCTTCAGGTCCTGATACATCTTAGTCCCTCCGGCGTGGATGGAATAAGGTGTGTCATGAGCTTCCTTTAGGATCAGGTCCTTCAGCTCCTTCACATTTGGTACACACACACGACCATCAAACCAAAGCACTCCTTCATCATCTACCGTGAACTTTGGGGCTTTGCCGATGGGTATTTTCTACTTTATTCCCTCGATAATCTTGTGTCCCTTATGTGGCTCCTTGATCTGATCAAATAGAGTCGGAGTCATCTCGAGGTGATCAAGAAAGCCGGGAGTAACAAGCTCCAAACCCAGCTTCTCGAACTCCTCGTGCAGAGCTGGCTGCTTCTCTCTGATCATAGCATTCAGCATGCAGGGCATCTGCTATCACGTTGGCTTTACCAGGGTGATAGTGGATTTCAAGATCGTAGTCCTTGATCAACTTGATCCATCTCCTTAGCCTCATGTTCAACTCTTTCTGGGAGAAAATGTACTTCAGGCTCTTATGGTCGGTGTATATGTCACATCGGTGACCCATCAGATAATTCCTTCATCTCTTGAGAGCAAGCACAACAGCGGTTAGCTCCAAGTCATGGGTGGGCTAGTTCAGCTCATGCGGCTTCAACTTCCGTGACAGGTACTCAATCACCTTTCCCACTTGCATCAGGACACAACCCAAACCAATCTTCGATGCATCACAATACACATCAAAGCTCTTGGTTAGGTCAGGCATCGTCAACACCGGGGTAGATACCAATCTCCTCTTAAGCTCCTGGAAACTGGCTTCACATCTCTTTGTCCAAACAAACTTCTGGTCCTTCTTCAACAGTTAAGTCATCGGACGGGCAATGCTGGAGAAACCTTCCACAAATTTGCGGTAATATCCCGCTAATCCGAGGAATCCTCTGACTTCCGTCTGGTTTGTCGGCACTGTCTAGTCCATGATGGACTGAATCATGGTTGGGTCGACTGATATTCCTCCTTCTGGCAATATATGTCCTAGAAATACAACTTCCTTGAGCCAGAATTCGCACTTAAACTTGGCGTACAGCTTGTGCTCTCGCAAAATCTTAAGGACTAATCGTAGATGCTCGGCATGCTCATCTTCCATCTTGGAGTATATCAGGATATCATCAATGAAGACCACGACAAATTTATCAGGATACTTCATGAAGATCTTGTTCATCAGGTTCATGGAATAGGTTGGGGAATTGGTAAGTCCAAATGACATGACAGTGTACTCAAAAAAACCATACCGTGTGGTGAAGGCTCTCTGGGGGATGTCCGACTCTCAGACCTTTGGCTGGTGATATCCGGTCCTCAGATCGATCTTGGAGAAGACTCGAGCTTCGTTCAACTGGTCAAACAGATCCTCGATCTTTGGAAGCAGATACTTATTCTTGATGGTCAATTGATTCAGTTTTTGGTAGTCCACACACAGGCGTATGGTACCGTACCTCTTGTCCACAAAGAGAACTGGCGATCCCCAGGGTGATGCACTGGGTCGGATCAGTCCCTTCTGGAGTATATCAATCAACTGCTTCTTTAGCTCTACCAGCTCCTCGGCATTCATCTGGTAAAGTCTCTGGGCAATTGGGGTTGTGCCAGGAACTAACTCAATGATGAACTCGATATCCCGATCAGGCGGCATACCGGGTAGCTCTTCTGGAAAAACATCCGAGAATTCATAAAATATGTGCAGTTTCTCAAGTGATGGTCCAGAGACACTTTTGTGACAAAAGGCTGGGTGCTCTACTGGCTTGGAAACATACTCCATCTGAACTCCTTCATCACTTGTTAAGTATACTGACTTCATGATGCAGTCTATCTTCCACTCATGCTTGGACATCCAATTCATATCGAGTATCACATCTATCCCTTCAGTTTCCAACACAATCAGATCAGATGGAAACACTACACCATGGATTTCCACTCGAACTTTAGGGTAAGACAATGATGCCCGTGTTTTGGATCAAGGAATTTGAACTATTATGGGCTTCCTGATCTACCTGGGTACCATCTTACTTCTTCCCACAAAGGGTTTCGTCACAAATGAATGGGATGCACCAGAATCAAACAGAACTCTTGCAGGAACCGAGTTAACAAGGAATGTTCCAAGAACAACATTCGGAGCTTCTTGGGCTTCCTCAACATTCACATGGTTCAGACGACCATTGGTGGCACTGGCAGATCTACGTGGGGCATTGTTCTTGCTAGGGGCTCCTCGAACTGGTGCTAGTGCAGGTGCATAGGGATGTGGAGCGAGGTTCTTCTTGTTGGGGCAGTTGGGGTCTGGCGCAGAGTAGAGGTTCCTCTGTGGTGGTGGTGCAAGTCTGGCTGGCTGCATTGGGCGGAATCTAGGTTTACCGGATCCTCCTTGGTGCATCATACGACGCTCGCGATTCTCAGCGACCATGTTTCTCTTGTCTTCCACCAAGATGGCGGCATTGGCCAAAGCTTCCATGTCTGTAAACTGCATGGCGACGAGCAGACACTACAACTCATCATCAAGGCCATCGAGAAAGCGGTCCTTCCTCTTCTCTTCAGTGTCCACCTCCTCAGGGGCATACTTAGACAGCTCAATGAACTTGTTGAGATAAGCGACCACACTATTGCCTCCTTGCTTGAGTTGGCGGAACGCATCTTTCTTCCTCCAAATCAAAGCAGAAGGAATGTGCGCATTTTCAAACTTCTCCTTGAATTGCTCCCAGTTAAGAACTTTCCCTTCGGACAAACGGGCATGTAGTCCTTCCCACCAGCTCCTTGCGGTGCCGGCGATGTAGTGAGTGGCATAGAGAACCTTCTCATTGTCTCCAACTCCTGCCACTTCCAGGTCATTCTCGATGGTGCTGAGCCAATTTTCAACATCGAGAGCCTCCTTTGGCTGGGACAACACGGGCGGATTAGTTTTCTGGAAGTCTTGGAGCTTGGATCTGGGCTCCTCGTTCCCTCTCCCTGGGTTGGTGCTACTTGCGACAGTTTGGTCTATGTACTGGAGTGCTGCGACATTAGCTTGGAGCTCTTCTCGGGCAGATTGAAGTTCCTCTCGGATAGCTTGGAGCTGTACGCGAGCAACTTGTCGCTCCTCCATTAACAAGCAAACAACTTCCGCCATGTTTGAGTCAGGTGGCGGTGGTGGCGCATCACCGGATCCACTTGGGTGAGCTCGGGTGTGCCTTGGCATCCTTAAATGGTGTGGTGTCGCACAAGATAAAAGTTCATGGATTAGTGTCATCCTAAGTGGGGTAGGGTCACTCTAAATTAAGACTAAACATTGCAATTCAAACAAGCATAAAATCGCACATTTGGGTAGAGACGATAAACCACTACTTCTACTAGTTATACTCCGGTTGTAACACTTCTTATTTAAGCACCATCTTTCTTCTTAGCCTTAGCTCTCACTTTAATTAAAACATTTTGAAAAAGGTAAGAGATATAAGAGATTTTTTGTAACAAAATATTTCTAACTGATGCCCATGCTAACTAGACTGCTAAAGTCTGAATAGTTCTTTGATTCCAAGTCTGTGGGCACCCCGGATTGTATACCCGGAGCGGCCAGCTGCGCACCCGTCATGTTCCCATGACCAGTGATACATCACGCGCAACTCGACAGCTAATACAGATCACATGTTCATACAACATACCGAACAACATAGTCTTACATCACATAGACTTACACAGCCTCATCGGGCACAAATGCAGCGGAATCACTAAATACTCCTAACATAGCAGTGGGGCATAACCAACAGGAATGTCCAGAGCGTAGCACGTCCTAGTAAACGTCGGTCCAATCTTCATACATTACCTGCTCCCCCAAGCCTGGTCGTTTGAATAACCAGGGACAAAGCCGGTGAATACATACAAATTACTCGCAAACTATCTCAAAGAAAAGAACAAAAACTTTACATAATAAAATATTAGGATAGCTTTATGGGTGGTTCATTTGGAGAAAAAACATGTCTACACAAGATTATTAACAGGCATAATGTTCACTTATCATTTGGGGACTCCATGAAGGCTGACAATCCGGGACATGTATAGTTGTTCCAACTGGTCAACTTGGTAGGTGGTCATTACCGAAATGAAATGGACCACCTCAGTGAGAAGGTCCACAATAACCCAGAAAGCATCACGGCCTCGGGCGGACGTGGGTAGTACCATGAAGAATTACATGCATATGTCATCCCATTTCCATTGCGGAACTTGTAATGGTTGCAACAGTCCAGTTGTCTTCTTATATTCGGCCTTCACCTTGTTGCATATGTCGCAGCACGCGACGTAGTATGGAATATCATTCCGCATTCCGGACCACCAGAACAGTGTTCTTAGATCCTGGTACATCATTGTGCCATCGAGGTGAATGGAATATGCGGATTCATGCGCTTCTCGATGTATCTGCTTCCTCGGATTGTTGATGTCAGCCATGCATATCCCTTCCATGAACAAAAGTTTTCCTTGATTATCAATGCGGAAGGAATCGTCCTTTCCTTGCTAAACCAATTCTTTGGTTTCCTGAAGGCTTGGGTCCTTTTCCTGGGCTTCCTTCATTTCTTCCACCAGGGTTGGGGTAACTTCCAATGTTTTGGGGCTCATTGGACCACATAGAACCAGGTTGATTGAAGAAAATTCCTCATGCAGCTTCGGGCTAATGCTTTCCCAAATCGCATTTATAGTGCCTGGTTTGCGGCTAAGGGCATCAGCGACTAAATTGGCTTTGCCTGGGTGATATTTGATCCCAAGGTCATAGTACTTGACCAACTCGATCCATCTCCTTCGTCTGAGATTCAGACCTGGTTGGGTCAAAATGTACTAGAGACTCTTATGGTCCGTGTATATCTCACACCTCTGACCAATGAGGTAAAGCCTCCAAATCTCCAGGGCGTGTACCACCACTGCCAATTCCATGTCATGGGTAGGGTAATTCTGCAAATGTTGTAACAGCTGTCGAGAGACATAGACTACTACCTTCCAATCCTGCATTAGTACGCAGCCAAGTCCACGTCGGGAAGCATCACAATATATGCCAAGCCCTTGTTGATATCAGCCAAAGTTAATACTGGTCAAGTGGTCAATCTTTTCTTCAGTTATGTGAAGCTTTCATCTAGTCCTTTTTCCAGATAAACTTGTGATTCTTCTTCAAGAGTCCAGTTAACGGCTTCGCTATCTTGGACAAACCTTCGATGAATCGGCGATAATAACAAACCAATCCCAAGAAGCTTCAGACTTATATCACTCTGATTGGTGGTCTACAATTCAGAATATCAGTCACTTTGCTTGGGTCTACTGCCACTCTTTGTTTTGATAGGATATTCCACAAGAATCCTACTTCTTGCAACCAGAATTCATATTTGCTGAACTTGGCATACAAACGGTGGGCTCGCAGCCTTTCCAATATGGCATGGAGGTGCTGCTTATGATCTTCTTCATCTTTGGAGTACATGAGAATGTCATCGATGAATACCACCACAAAATTGTCCAGGAAATCCAGGAATATTTTGTTCATCATACTCATGAAGTAGGCTGGAGCGTTGTTCGTCCCAAAATACATGACTGTGAACTCATATAGACCATACCTCATAGTGAAGACTTTCTTGCGAATATCTTCTTGTTTGATTTTCAGCTGGTGGTATCCGGTACGGAGGTATATCTTTGCAAATACCCGAGTACCACTTAATTGGTCAAACAAGTCATCGATGCGGGGTGGCGGGTATTTGTTCTTGATAGTGGCTTCATTGAGGGGGCAGTAGTCCACACTAATTTGTAGCCTGTCGTCCTTCTTCTTAACAAATAGCACAGGTGATCCGCATGGCGAGGTACTTGGGTGAATGTACCCTTTTTGCAGTAGCTCATCCAATTGCTTCTTGAGCTCTACCAATTCCGTGGATGGCATCCGATAGTACTTCTTGTATATGGGGGCAGTTCCTGGGATAATCTCGATGTTGAACTCTAGTTCCCGGTCAGGTGGCATCCCTGGTAACTCTTCTGGAACCACATCCAAAAACTCATAGACTACCAGAATATTATCCATGCTAGTTGTTATGGCTTTGAATGCCCTTCCCTTCCTTGTTGGTATTTTGCTGCCGGCAAACTGGGTTGCTTTTCCCGTGGGGTTAACCAATGTTATCTTTCGGGTTGTGCAATGGAGGTGTACTTGATGTTGTGCTAGCCAATCCATTCCCAGTACTGCATCTAATACGAAAGATTTTAGTAGGATAAGGGTGGCTGGGAATTCCACTTTATTTATCACAATTTCCAAGTCTTGGCACACGACATCTGCTCTGAGTTTGTCCCCAGGGGTTTGTATCACCATGGTTTTATCCAACAATTAGGTGGAAAAATTGTGTGTGGTGGCAAAACTCCACGAAATGAATTAATGGGCAGCCCCGGGATCAAACAAGATAACTGCAGGTATCCTATTAATAGGAAACATAGCGATAAACACGTCGGGGGATTTGTCGTGGGAAAGTCACGGTAGATGTCCGTAGAGTCGGACTTATCGTGGGACCTTTGCTGCGAGGCGAATTCAAAGAGAGAGTCGACATGTGCACAGGACTCGGCGAGTTACCCAGGTTCGGCCCCGACAGTGCGGTAAAGACCTACTCCTGCTTTATGACTATATGGGGATCGACTCTTTAATAGGAAGAGTCGATCGTATCGATTACAATGGTGATGTTTCGCCGGCTTAGTCTCGGGGAGATCTAGGCTCTAGAGCGAGTTGTCTAAACCTGTCTTGATGTAAGTTCTATCTCTGGCTCCCGTGGTCCTCGGCTTATAAAGAAGCCGGGTCCCTGGATTCCTAGAGTCCGACTCCTACACGATGTGGAGTTCTATTCTACTTTACAAGTTTTCTACGTGCTATACAAGGTAAGTCGAATTCCTTCTAGGTCTTCAATCTTCAAGCTTGGCACGTCAGACTCCTAGTCGGGTCTTCTTTATGGGCCTTCATATGTAAGTCAGCCCGGAGGTTCTTAATGCCGGGTCTATGAGCTTGATCCATCCCCCCGACATTAGCCCCCAGGATTGTTGTGATGCTTCAGTCTTCATAGCAATCTTCTTCCTGTTTTCTTGATTGCCACCGGCTCCTTATGGATCATGGGCCGACTTTACGCTTGTTGTTGATTGGGAGTCGAAGTCATCTCTTCTTCAATCTTTCTTTAATTCCTTGATCTTTATGGAGCCGGATCTTCTGATAGATTCGAAACAGTTATAATATTTTTTTTCTTTTGCTAGAAGTCGACGCCTAAATCTTTTTAGCTTCCCGTTTTCTCTTATTTGAAAATTTCTCCTTTGACCTTTGGTCAAAGATTCAGTTTAGTTTTTATGATCACACTACCCAAAACGTCGGTTAAAGGCATTGATGTTTGTTGTGGGAATCGAGGAGTCCTTTCATAAATTCCATCTACCATGGGTAGTTACTCCTCGTTTATCGTGGTATTAATGGACCCTCTTCGTGAATCTATTATAAATATCCCTTGGATAGCTTGATCTTTCAGGCACATCCCATTCTTCGCTTACCCTTCCTGCCTTCTCCATGGCCCCTAAGCTAGAGACCTCCTCTCCTTTGGCCTCCAATGAGTCTGATCCTCGCGCAAATTCCTGAGGTCGTGGCCGAGGTCGTGGTCGTGGTCGTGGTCGTGGCCGTGGCAGACGTAGGGGAAGAAGTGCTCGTGCTGCCTCTCCTTCTATATCTTCCCCTTCTTCTCCTGAGAGGAATGAATTCTTGGTTCATATCCGGACAATCCGTCGCTGGATCAAACTTCCTGTGTCTTTTTCACAACTTGTGTTTGACTCATCGCCTTCGGGTCTTTGGCTCCAATCTGAGGGATGTCCTCATGGGCCTGTCCTGGTGAAAGTTAGCTTTTCTAACCAAGGCACCATGTTTTTTGAGAAAGGTTGGAAAACTTTTCTTCGCTCCAGGAATATTTCTCGAGTAGACACCATTATCTTCAAGTTTGATGGTGTAGACACTTTGTCAGCTAGGATCTTTGACTCAGATGGAGACTGGGCCTGCTGTTGTGTGGAGAGCTCTAGTGATGAAGAGCTCCTTAGTGAAGAAGATGTTTCAACAGAAGGTGAAGCCGACTCTGAAGAAGATGCTTGAAGCTATAGGTTCTTTTTCAGTAGTAGTTTGCCGAGTCTGGCTTTTGCTTTGTAAGGTTGCTTTCTTTGATGTAAGATCCAGCTGGTTTTAATGAATGAAATCTATGAACTTTTGCTGAGTCCATGTATTTATGAGTCGATTTCTATTCCTGACTTGAAATGTTTTCTTGGAGTATATGGGAGCCGACCACTTATGATAGTGTATGTATCTGTAGCCCCCTGAGTCGATTAAGAATAATATAGTATCCGCTAATCGACTCATAGGATATATCGACTTGTATCCCCCATGAGATGGTATGGTCATGTTTATATGTCGTATCGGGTCATCAAAAAGGATTTTGTGCTTATGAAACTTGCTTCAAAGTAGTGTAGCCCCCAAGTGTCGGGTTGTCTTGCTTGCAGCAACCTGGGACTTATAATGTCTTGCATATGGTTTTTTGAAGTGTTACTCCCCAAGAGTCGGTATATTCAGCTGGGTGATGTACCAAGTCTTTTTTTGAGAAGAAACCTTGAAGTGTAGTCCCCATGAGTCGGTGTGTGCATCTGTGTGCAGTGCCGAGTCACATATGTCTATCTTTGAATCTGTCAAGTCATATAGATATGACATGAAGGGTTTTATTCCCAATAAATAAGTCGGTGAGAGCCGGCTCGATGAATGTCGATATGTATATGTATGGTAAAAATCCATCGCGACCGAAGTCGACTTTTATATATGCAGAAGATGCAATGAAAATAATATGTGATGATGCTAATGTATGCAAAAATATAAAGGCTCATATAGAAGTCGACTCTGGATTCATCTTTTCCTCATCTTCTCTTTTTTGAGAAGAATTTTGAGTTATCCATGAGTCGGAACTCCTCTGTATCCTGTTCCACATTGATCAGCATTTTTCCGTTTGCTTTAAAACATCTTCTTGAGAGTTTCTAGCCGGGTTTCGCGTATTTAGATCGTACGAGCATAAGTTATACAGGCCAAGGCGTGTTTTTCCATTTCATGTATATGCCGGGTTTTCTTCGGATAAGAGTCGATGAGTGACACCGAGCACCCCTACTACCCCTGAATAAGCTTATACACAATTTGTTTTACATATATATGCTGAGTTTTCGGATAAAGAGTCAATGATCGTCATCGAACTCCCCGGTTCCCCTTAATAAGCAATATACATGCTGAATACCAATAGAGGGGTAGATCAAGCCCCCAGGTCCCTGATATATAATAATGCAATGTATGCAAATGTATGATGCGAAATTTAATTTATCATGAAACAAAAAATTAAAATAGAGTTTGGTATGGCAGTAGCCGTTGCGACTTGAAGTCGACTTAGTTGTATGTGGCGAGAGCCAGTGCGACAGATGTCGACTTATGTATATTTTGATGGCGAAAGACGGCACGACCAATGTCGGCTTATATATATATATACACCCGGTCTATTCTGACATCGATGTCAGAATAACTATTCTGACAACATTCCGAACTACATCGTATCGCAAAAGAAAACCGCACTGCTTAATTCGGAGCACTGCAGTTTGGGTAAAACAAAACCGCATGTACCGTTTTTGCGATAACTTTCTAACCGTTGGTCGGAATTGAGCGTATGATACAATGTTGGATTCCTATGGAAAAGGAGCATCTTCCGTATGTTGAACACTTTCCCCGATTCTTCACGGATTAAGAGCAGTTTCGAAAATAGTGCGGTAACCCACTTTCACAGCGGGCGTATTTTTGCGATTTCTCTTAAACCGTTCATCGGAATGATGCAAATGATATACCGTTGGAAAGATATCGATCATTCGCTCCATCCATATGTAGAACACTTTGTCTAATTCGCTACGGATTTGAGAGAAATCTAGCCACAAAAAAACGCAGCAACTCTGTTTTTCGTTTTCGGATATTGTAGAGAGTAGAACTTTTTAACCGCTTGTCCGATCGTTGCGTATGATACACCGTCGGATTCTTATGGACTAGTAGATTAATCCATATGTTGAACACTTTTCCATATTCCACACGGTTTTGCAGTAATTTGAAAAACGGTGTTGTTGTCCTCTTTTGGACAGCGGGAGTTTTTGCTTAAATTCGTTTGGTCCGTTCGTCCGATTGATGCACTTGATACACCATTGGAAAGCTATCGTCGAGGCGCTCCATTTTCATGTAAAACACATCCTCTAATTCCTTACGGTTTAAAAGTTGTGTCGATTTTAGTAAATCGCGGAACTCCGTTCTTCGCGGATCCGAAATCGACGACGTGAACTTCATTCGCCGGGGCAACCGCACCACATCCGGCGGGCAAGCGCGCTGCATTAGCTGCGGACATAAATGCGTTTCTTTTGTCGCGGAACAAAAATCGGCGAAGCGAACTGCATCCGTCGGACGCCGATTGCATTCATCGACGAAGAGAACTGCATATGACTTTTTCAATTATTTATGAGAACTTCAAAGTTCACTTCGGGGGAAGTGAACCGCGAGTACAAACCTAGCGCACCGCAACATTTTTCAGTAAGTTGCATCAATACACCAAGCGCACTACAATGTTAATAAAGCAAACAACACGTGATTAAATCGATCTACATCAGACGGACATGTGAGCTGCAATTTTTTTTACCATACATAAATCCAGTACAAAATTCACACTTTGAAGTTCCATCTAAACTAATCTGGAGCAAATTGGAGCGCAACGCACTGCAAAATTGAAAAAATAACACAATACAGAAAATGTGAACTAAAAAACGTAGCATCAAATCCATCTCGTCATTGAAACCCAAAAGAAATTGGATCATGCTCGAATCTCCACTTGAATGAGCGCTTGGGGCTAATGCAGTCCGTTTGCAGGAGGATGGAGGCGGGCGGGATCCAGCGATGGAATCCGGGCCGGCGGCCATGAAGGACGCGGTGGCGAGCCGTGGTGTCCAGCACCGGCTGGATTTGCAACAGCCTCCTGCCAGCCGGCGGCGAGGCAGACCCGGTGACTGGAGGCGTGGGAGAAGGAGGCGCGGGAGAACGGGTCGTGGTGCCGCGAAGCAGGGGCGGAAGGAGTTGCTCGGCCGGGACGGGCCGTGGGCGGTGGCCGGACATGGAAGGGCTGGAGGAGGCCATGCCAGGTGCTCGGCGGAGGGAGTCCAGGTCGCCATCGCTCCCAGTGTGGCTCGCGCTCGTGGGGCCCTCCTCTGTCCAAATCGACGGGGGGAGGGGGGTCCTGGGCGTCCGATGTGCCGGGGGTGCTGGGGCGGCCGACGCGCGCCTGGTCTGGGGGCGGCGAGGAGAATCCGGGGCGGCGGCAGTTGTGGCCGTGTCAAACGGCGCGCGGAAGGAATCGCGGCTGGTGGCGCGCGGCGAATCCGGGGGCGTCAGGCAGAGGCGGCAGGGCGGACCGGCTGTGTGGCTGGCGGCGGGGCGGACCGGCTGGGTGGCCGGTGGCGGCGTCAGGAGGTGGAGGTAGCGCGTGGTTGGTAGGGGTCGGGTGCGTGGGGGAGGAAGAAAGGTGGGGACGGATGGCTTGGTGAATTTTTACCGGTTCAAGCGTTTAATACTGCGAAGGATGGCTCGGGCCAGTTGGGGTGTTGGCAGAATAAGAGGTAGTGTTGTTAGAATAAGGTCTTAAGGGGTGTTGTTAGAATAGACCCACCCTATATATATATATATTATGGCGAAAGCCAGTGCGACGTATGTCGACTTGGTGAAGCGTACAGTAATGTCCTGTTTCTACTCAAGTGTAATATGGACGGAGTTCGATGTTCCACGGTCTGGGAGTCTCCTCCATGCTTGTGCGCGTGTCCGCTTTCTCTCGTATATCCACTAGGTAGTAGGATCCCTCGTACAGGTTCTTGCTGACCACAAACGGTCCCTCCCATGGAAAGGATAACTTGTGCATTCCATCTCTTTTCTGTATGAGTCGGAGCACCAAATCACCTTCCTGGAAAGTCCGACTTTTAATGCGACGGCTATGGTAGCGTCGAAGATCTAGTTGATAGATAGCCGATTGAGCTGCAGCCATATCTCGTTTTTCATCGAGAAGATCTAAGGCGTCTTGTCTTGCTTTCTCATTTTTGGCTTCCACATAAGTAGTGACTTGAGGCGAGTCGTGACGTATGTCACTTGGGAGGACGACTTCTGCTCCATAAACTAGGAAGAATGGCGTATAGCCTGTCGACCTGTTGGGAGTCGTCCAGATGCTCCATAATACTGAGGGTAACTCCTCCTCCCAGCAACCCGACGTCCTTTTCAAAGGAACAACGACTCGGGGTTTGATGCCTCGGAACAACACTTGGTTGGCTCTTTCGGGATGTCCTTTGGATTGTGGATGTGCCACTGATGTAAGGTCGAGTCGGATGTGCTCGTTCTGGCAGAATCGCTGCATAACCCCTTCTGATAGGTTAGAACCATTATCAATGATGATACTGTGGAGGTAGCCGAATCTGTATAGAATCTTTTTCACAAATTTCAGTGTTGTTGCAGCGTCGCATTTGTTGACCGGCTCTGCCTCCACCCATTTGGTGAATTTGTCCACGGCCACTAGTATGTGGGTATTCTTGTTGGCTGATCTTTTGAAAGGTCCCACCATATCAAGTCTCCATACCGCAAAGGGCCAAGTGATAGGTATCATACGAAGTTCTTCAGCCGGCACATGAGCTTGTTTTGCATAGCGCTGACATCCATCACATTTCTTGACTATGTCCTCTGCATCCGCATGAGTTGTAAGCCAGTAGAAACCGTGTCGAAAGGCTTTAGCTACAAGCTATCGAGAGCCGGCATGATGTCCGCAATATCCGGAGTGTATTTCATTCAGGATGGCTCTACCTTCTTCTGGTGAGACACATCTCTGGAAAACATCTGCAGCACTTCGCCAATGTAACTCTCCATTGATGTGTACAAAGGATTGGCTTCTCCTGATGATTTGTTTGGCCAACATCTCATATTGAGGAAGTATTCCTCGGGTCTTGTAATTCAAGTAAGGGACGACCCATGAAGGTGTAGCATGTATTGCAGCGAACAGAGCCGGTTCTGGGTTCGGCTCTGCTATATCTTGCTCTGTTGGTGGTTGTACAGACGGCTTTGTTAGGACATCCAGGAATACGTTTGGAGGGATCGGCTTTCGCTGAGAGCCGAGTCAGGAGAGGGCGTCTGCTGCTTCATTTCCCTTCGGTCCACGTGATCCACCTGGTATCCAACAAAAAATCCGGCTTGTCTTTGCACCTCTCGTTGATAAGCTGCCATTATGGGATTTTTGGAGTCCCATTTTCCTGACACTTGTTGAGAAACGAGATCAGAGTCGCCATAGCATTGGATCCAACTTATGTTCATCTCACGAGCCAGCCACAGTCCATGAAGCAAGGCTTCATATTCTGCTGCATTGTTGGTACAAGTGAAGCAGCTGTAGAACATAGCAGAATTTCTTCCCTTTAGGTGAAGTAAGAACCACGCCGGCTCCTGATCCTTGGAGCTGCCGGCTCCTGACCCTTGGAGCTGCCGGCTTCCATCGAAGTGCATCATCCAATATTTGGTGACTGGATTCTCTAGTGATGTTTGGATTTCTGTCCAGTCATTGATGAAGTCGGCAAGCGCCTGGGACTTAATGGCCGTTCGTGGCTTGTATTTGATGTGATAAGCCCCCAACTCTATGGCCCACTTTGCTATCCTTCCCGTTGCTTCCCGGTTTTGGATGATATCTGCAAGCGGTGCTGAGCTGGCCACAGTTATGGGGTGCTCTTGGAAGTAGTCCGACTCGCCATGAATACACCAAGAACCAATTTTTGCCAGTGAGGATAGCGTTGCTTTGATAAAGTCAGAACCTCACTGACGTAATAAACTGGTCTTTGCAGAGGGTGCTCCTTTCCGGCTTCCATACGCTCAACAACAACTACAGCGCTGACCGCTCGATTGTTGGCAGCGATATAAAGTAACATTGGTTCTTTAGGCTTGGGAGCCGCCAATATTGGAGCCTGGGATAATTCCTTCTTTAGTGATTCTAGGGCTTGGTCGGCTTCGTCATCCCAGACAAACGTTTCTGATTTCCTCAAGAGTCGATATAGGGGGATCGCCTTTTCACCAAGTCGGCTTATGAACCGGCTCAGAGCGGCTACGCACCCTGTGAGTCGTTGAACTCCCTTTACTGAGGCCGGCTTCTGAAGAGTCATGACAACTTTGATTTTCTCTGGGTTTGCCTCGATACCTCTCTCTGATACTATGTATCCGAGGAGTTTACTTGAAGGTAACCCAAAGGTGCATTTGGCCGGGTTTAACTTCATCTGGTACTTGCGCAGATTTTTGAAGGTTTCTGTCAAGTCGCTGATGAGCGAGTCGGCCAATTGGGACTTGATTCCTATATCATCCACATAAGCATGCACGTTGCGCCCAATCTTCTCTTTGAGGCAACTCTACATCGTTCGCTGATACGTGGCTCCTGCATTCTTAAGACCGAAGGGCATGGAAGTGTAACAGTAGATCCCGAAAGGGGTGATGGAAGCCGTTTTCTCTTGGTCCTGAAGGGCCATCTTGATCTGGTGATAGCCAGAATAGGCGTCAAGGAAACATAGGAGCTCACATCCCGTAGTCGATTCTATGATCTGGTTGATACGAGGAAATGCGAAGGGATCCTTCAGATAGGCCTTGTTTAAATCCGTGTAGTCAATGCACATGCGCCAGGTCCCGTTCTTTTTCAAAATGAGGACTGGGTTTGCAAGCCATTCTGGATAAAAGACTTCCATGATAAATACGGCAGCGAGGAGCCGGGCTATCTCTTCCCCAATAGTGTTTCTTCTCTCGACATGGAAGCGACGAAGGAATTGCTTGACCGGCTTCAGTTTTGGGTCTATATTTAGGTGGTGCTCAGCGAGTTCCCTCGGGAAGACTTGCATATCAGAGGGTTTACAGGAGAATACGTCCCGATTCTCACAGAGGAACTCAATGAGCGCGCTTTCCTATTTATCAGATAGCTCTGTCCCGATGGTGAACTGCTGAGAGGAGTCACCAGGGACAAAGTCAAATTTCTTCGTATCCCGAGCTGGTTGAAATTTGGGGTTATTGTCAGGAGTCGGTTGCTTCAGGATTGTGGGATTTGCCGGGTCTACCTTTTCTTGGTATGCTGACATGTCCTCCTTGGCACGCGTCGACTCGGCAAACTTGACATGATGTTCGTCACATTCCACTGCCCTGGACCGACTTCCATCGACGGTAATTGGGCCATTAGGACCCGTCATTTTTAGTTTCAGGTAGATGTAACATGGCCGAGCCATGAATTTTGTATAAGCCGGTCTAACCAAAATGGCGTGATATGGGCTCTCTAGTTTTACCACTTCAAAGGGTATGAGCTCGGAGCGGAAATTCTCGGCGTTTCCAAATGCTGTCTCCAGGTAGATTTTACCTATCGAACGTGCCGACTTGCCTGGGACCATTCCATGGAAAACGGTGTTGGAGGGTTGCAGCTGTTTTTGGGTCAACCCCATCCTGCGAAAGGTTTCGTAATAGAGGATGTTGATCCTACTTCCTCCATCCATGAGCACTTTGTCAAGTGTGTATCCTCCAATTTGTGGAGAGACTACTAGAGCTAGGGCCCCTGGGTTTTCTACCACTGGGGGGTGATCATCTCTTGTCCAAGTGATTGGCTGTTCTGACCAATTGAGTCATCTAGGCCAGGTCGGCTCTGTGGTCACAGCCATAGCGGCTCTGCGCTGCAGCTTCATGTCCCTTCTGCAACTGCTGGTGGTGAAGACGTGATATGCTGCACGGTCATGGAGTTGTTTCGGGTTTGCTTGGAATCCAGCAAGCCCGGACTGATTTTGCTGGGCTCCTCCTCTGGGTCCTTGGTGTTGAGGCATTGCACCGGCTCCTTGGTAGCCAGGATTCTGGTTGTTGCCGCTCTGGCCGGCTCCTCCACCTGACCCGGGAGGTCCTTGGTTTCCACGTCGTGCAAATTCTTTCATCAAGAAGCAATCTTCCCAGGTGTGATTGGCTGGGCGACCGGGTTTACTATGAGTTGGGCAAGGACCCTTCATAGCTGCTTCATAGTTGTTTGGGCGAAAATTTCCTTCTGGCTTGCGGTAGTTGTTGCCCCCTGCTTCTGTCTTTGGGAGCCGACGTTTGTGTTGGCTACCAAGTCAGAAGTAGTCTGTTCAAGCCGTCGCTGGGTTTGCTGATTCTGATTCTGGGATGTTTTGCCACCATTCTTATTCTGGACTGCTTTATCCTGCTGAGGTTCAGTATCCTTGGTTTTGTCTGAATCAGCATATTTAATGACTGCATTCATGAACTCTCCTATGTCCTTGACCGTCCTTTTGAGTCGGCCAAGTTTGTGGACTAGGGGCTCGAATTTGCAGTTCCTTTCCAAAACAATGACGGCTGTTTGGGTTGTGATAGTACTTAAAGAGTGGATTATTTCTGCAACCCGTCGCACCCAGTTCAGGGTCGACTCTCCTTCCTTTTGGACACAATGCTCTAAGTCGAAGATCGTGGTGGCTCGCCGGCATGTGCCTTGGAAGTTCTGGATGAATTTTTCCTTGAGATCCGTCGAGGAGGTGATGGAATTCTCTGGGATATTTTTGAACCATGTGCGAGCCGGCCCTTCCAACATCATTGTGAGATAACGGGCACACACTCCTTCGCTGGCTTGCAGCATGTCCATGGCTAGATCATAACTTTCGATCCAAGCTGTCGGGTCCATGTCAGCTATATAGTTTGCAATCTTGCGTGGGCCTTTGAAATCTGATGGCAGGCGTGTATTACGAAGAGCCAGCACCAAGCATCGGTTGCCCACGGATCTGCTGGTGAACTCGGTGTCTTGGTCTTGGGGTGGAGGTTGGACCATCTGCTCTATGCGGCGTTCGGGGTAGGTGATAGATGGTATATCTTGCATCCTTATTTCACCCAGCGGGTCTGGTGACGGGGCGTGGCGCTGGCGATGACTGCTCGATCCGGCCGGAGCTGGTGAGTCCGCTTGCCGGCTCACACTGTGATATGGGGTCTCGTGTAGGTACGGAAACCCCTGTGAGTAATGTGCTTGCTGTGTGATTGAGGTTTTAAGTAGATCAATTTCCCCTCGAGTGGCCTGGTCTACCGGGGTGTCTCCGTGCATAGGCACGCTAGCAAGATACCGTGTTGCTGCGACTAGATTGGCCATGGGGTTGTTGTAGTGATCCGGGGGTGTATGGAACCGTTCCTGCCGCGGAGAGGGGATATGTTGCCTTGGTGGCGTGTAACCTGGGGGAGTCGAATGATTCGTGTCTTGGAACATCCTCCGGGCCGGAAGGTAAGCAGGGATTCGACTCATGGGCCCTGCAGGGCATGTGTTGGCGAGACTCAGTATTTGTGCTTCTATTAGTTCTGACTCATGTCGTAAGCGCCTGGCCTCTTGGGAGAGTTGCGTTTCTCTTTCCACCATCTGCGCGTTCTGGGAGTTACTTTATCTTTGTATGCTCATCACCTGGGCCTTGAGCCCGTTGACCCTGGTTCTCCAAGCTTGCTGGTTTTCAGGTGTTATTGGCGTTGCTAAGGCTTCATCCAAGGCGTTTAGTGCATCTGAGAGGACTTCTGCTCCCATAAGAACTTCTGGTTGTTCCCTATCTGGGTTAGGGGCCGCGTTGTGAATCGTCTCCACATTCCGGTTCTGTGCTGCACCTTGAGCCGGTTGGCTTCCCTGCTCTTCGGTGCCTGCCATGAACACTGTCACGCAATATGGAGGCTCGTACTGTGCAAAGTCGGGATTGTATTCAGCTATTCCTACGCCGAGTCTGTTGCTCCCGATGGATCGGATAGAGCCGGTATCTGAGGAGCTTGTTTCACTGGGGTGTGAGATGGTCAGATGTTTCTCCCGTGGTATTGGGTGTCAGAGGCTCGATAGAGCACGCCGGCTCCGGAGATCTAGTGATGAACCCAACAAAGGTGTGGCTCGAGCCGGCCTGTTGTCGACTCGACGTTTCCAGGGGGACTTCGGGATCCGGCTCTGGCTTAGATCCGTCCGTTCTCCCGATGAAGATGTGAATAGCTCCGATCGGAACCCGATAACCGGATTCGACGGAATCGGCTTCAGGCCCCCAAGTTGAGTCGTTGATGCAGAGCCTTCCGCGCCGGCTTTTGGTGATTCACCCGGTCACGAATCCTTCCATGCCTTGAATAGGTCCCCTTAGAATCTCAACACCTGCGAGCGCAGGCCCCATGGTGGGCTCCAACTGTCGTGGGAAAGTCACGGCAGATGTCCGTAGAGTCAGACTTATTGTGGGACCTTTGCTGCGAGGCGAATTCAAAGAGAGACTCGACATGTGCACAGGACTCGGCGAGTTACCCAGGTTCGGCCCCGATGGTGCGGTAAAGACCTACTCCAGCTTTATGACTATATGGGGATCGACTCTTTAATAGGAAGATTCGATCATATCGATTACACTGGTGATGTTTCGCCGGCTTAGTCTCGAGGAGATCTAGGCTCTAGAGCGAGTTGTCTAAACCTGGCTTGATGTAAGTTCTGTCTCTGGCTCCCGTGGTCCTCGGCTTATAAAGGTGCCGGGTCCCGGGATTCCTAGAGTCCGACTCCTACACGATGTGGAGTTCTATTCTACTTTACAAGTTTTCTACGTGCTATACAAGGTAAGTCGAATTCCTTATAGGGCTTCATTCTTCACGCTTGGCACGTCAGACTCCTGGTCGGTTCTTCTTTATGGGCCTTCATATGTAAGTCAGCCCGGAGGTTCTTAATGCCGGGTCTATGGGCTTGATCCATCCCCCCGACAGGATTCGCAGGCTTCTTCGATGGAGACATGGTTGACTCGTCTGTGTTGGACATTCTGATAGGGGTGACACCCTACGGTGTTCACTTGTGGCTGAGGCTTCCTCATCTTGTTAGGGCACTCCCTGGACTAGTGGCCTGAATGTCCACAGGTGTAGCAGGTATTGTTGCGCTGGCAGTCTTACATTATTGGGCGCTTGACATAGGGCTTCTCCGGGTTCACAGGCTTGTTGGTGGTGGTGTTTCCATTTCCCCAGGCTGGCTTTGCCTCCGTTGGGGTGGGTTGCCAACTGCGTTGATTTTGTGGAGCTTGCTCATTGTTGTACTTCTTGCACTACAAAATCGGGGATATTTTTTGACAAAAACCCGCGTGACAGAGGGACAAATGTCATCGAAGCATGTTTTTCTTTGACGGATACCTTTACCAGGTAATCACTGTCCCGTCCCAGCGCCCGGGCCAATTTCGGCGACAGCCCCTCCTGATTTTAGCGGACGTATTTGGCTGTCACCGGACCTTCTTATTTTCTGTAACAGTTGTACGTGTCACAAAACATGGTTTAACTCGTCAACAAACTTGTATTTCGATTCTCAGCAAATAAAAAAATAAAAATGTCTTAGTGTTCCAAAATAAGTATGTTCGTCGGGTTGAAGATAGGAAAATTAAAAATAAATAGTACCAAAATAGCAGTCTATGAGATTCGAACCCCAAAACCTCACGCTTTCATACGTGTCTGCCTCGGTGATTTACCAGTAGGCTAGTGTTCGACTTGTGAAAATTTCAAGTAGGATAGTTATTTCCTAGTGTATGTAACAATTATTTTCGTATTATTTAGCCCAATGGCTCCATCAATTAAAAAACAATACATGCTCACATATTAGTACGTAACCACCATGCATTTTTATATCAACACAACACTTTGTTTTTGCATACAACAATTAAATACGATTGCAAACACTTATTGTTCTACATAATTTAGTAATACAATACATAAACATGAATGATCTAGTATGATCCTAGTAATAACATAGGATCGCTTAATCTAAATTAATCTACAGTACATACTACTATATACACTAGTTGAACGTAGGCATGCACGGTCTAGCAATTCACCACTGGTAGATGTTGCCCTTCTAATGCTTCCAGCCTCTCGAAGTTCCCTCTTCTATCTTCTCACGAGGGAGGATCCGTTCGCACAATTCTGATGGTTCGAGAAGGTGACGTAGACCATGATTAATGATTAGGAACCTACGGTACAACTCGTAGCTCACGTATCCGTCTTTTGCTGCGTACTCGAGGTGCAGCGGGGATAGCGGCTTCCACTCCCAGTAGTCGTGCTTGTCCTTTGGGAATGATGTCTTCAAGGCTTGTAAGACAGGTCGATGATGGCCTCTGCAAGGTCGGACATGGAGTCTATTTTACCGCCACCTTTGATACGGAACTCCATTTGGATGTCGACATGGTGCTTGTCTGGAACTTGGATCCTTTCCTTGTAGAGAACACTCTTGTCTCCCCTGGTGTCCATGCTAGCAAAAGTTATCTCTTTGAGTTGCAGGAAATGATCCAACACCTGGAACCGCTCTGAGTTGTAGAAGTGGTACACGAGGACGTGATCAAGCATGGCGAGTTGCACGACGGTGTCTCCTCGTTGTTCGTAAGAGACCCAACGGGTGTACTCAATGTCGAGGCCCACGAACTTGTAGTTCTCCTTCTTGAGCCATTGTTGGTACATGGCGATGATTCGCACCACGGTCTCCGGAATGTTGGTGTACACCACCTCCGGCATGATGGTGCCATGGGCAGTGATTCTGTGGGTCTTCGTTGTCAGTTTCGTGTCATCCATGGCTTGCAATGAGGGAACGGGGCAGACGAAAAGGAAAGAGCGAGGAAGAAGAGAGAAATGGGTGTGCAAGAAGAATGCGGTCGTTAATTTTCACTGCACAATATGGAAACCGCGATGAAATGCAGTTGTCAGGAAGGTCTCGCAATTCAAGGAATCAAATGCCTGTTTGTTTATTGGCGGTTCCAGAAATCACGCGTCTGTTTGTTTTTTTGGCGGTTCCATAAATCAGGCGATAGTTCATTTTTTTCCAGTTTCCTGAGTGTTGAACGGAAAAAATGTAATAATTGAGTCTCGAACGGTAGATTTCCAGATTACAGTCCATATTTCATTGCCTATGCGGTAGAAGTATGATTTTTGTTTGTTTGTTTGCAGCTTTCAATTATTGTTGGTGTAGAAGGGTCGTCAGACTTATGAAACCAAATAGGAGTTGAGGATCTCGCAGTTGTGGAGCACTTCCAAACAGGAACCTAAGTATGTCCTTCAAGTCACGTATGATTAGCCGAATGGCTCCATCAATTAAAACCCATGTAGCATCAGAGAAGAAGCACTCTGCAGTTGTGGAACAGAAAATTCAATGTATAACACCTTAATATACATAATAATACTTAAAAGTACTTGGGTATATGTACAACAAAAATGGACATCCCGGCATGTCTACTCGGCATCTTCGTGGACCCCTCCGGGTTATCATGTCTACTCGTCCTCCTCCTCGTCCTCCTCCTCCTCCTCGTGGTGCTCCTCCTCCTCCATATCCTCATCATATAAATCATTCATAACAGTCTCCCTCGGCCCTTCCATGAACTCGATATAATCTTCGTCTTCGGAAGATTCGGGGGTGACGGAGAAAGGCTCTTGATCAGAATCCTCGTAAAACACGGGATCAGGTTCCATGTCGTCCTCCTCATTGCTGGAGGATTTGAAGTTAAGATTATCATAGTCCGTGTGTCTGCTGTATTTTTTACAATAATAATCAGTATGCATCGTTGCAAACAATTAGTCTAACTCAGGGAGACCTGAGATCAGACAGACCATTCTATCGTAAGATCTAGCAAAATTTGAGAAGTAATCAGTAGCATGGTTTTCTATACAAACAAAACCATACGAGCAATAAGACTTGTACAAACACAATATTGTAGTTACTGAACAATTAACATTATCGGGATCATCAGCTCGTATTTACATCTATAGTTGGTGGAATTCTGTTACATCACAAACCCAACTCATCTATCCACTAAAATATACTCCGTAGTTGCAAATATCTAGCATCGTACACCAGAGCTTGTCGTACACATATTTGACAGGAAAGATCGTATGCATAGTAGTTCCGAACTATATATATATAATCAACTAGCATTTCGTATAAGGTCTACTATGGCAATACATTTATGTCAAATCCACAATAATCTAAAATATCAGTACTGGATTGTTTGGGCAATTAATACTTCACTATCTAACATATCAAGATCTTGCATCATACTTTTACCTAACTTGTTAAAACTTAGCCCATATCAAGTGAAGAAATGTATAATTTCTCACTAATTAACTACCACTCACTTGATAGACATGTCATATTTGGTACACACACTAATAACTTATTTATTTTCACAACTAAGAATGCAAACATTTTGGGAAAAGGGGGGAAACAGGATGAAAACGAAATTTATGGAAAATTACCTCTTGCGCTTGGCGGGCTCCGAAATGACATAGAATAAGGCGTGATATTCTCCACGAGTGGGAATTGGCCGGATATGCCCAAGGCCTCGAGGAATGAGCCCTTTGTCATGGCACCGGAGCCCTTTGCCTCAGCGCCGGAGATCTTGGTTGAGGTGCCGGAGATGCCCAAGTCCTCGACGCCGGAGCCCTTGGCCGAGGCATCCAAGCACTTGGCCTCGCCACCGGAGCCCTTTCCCTTGCCGCCGGATCCCTTCGTCGAGGCGCTGGATCCCTTTGACGAGGAGTCGCCTCCCTTGGAAGACGTGGGTCTGTTACCCACGACGGCATTGCCTTCAGCGGCATTGCCCTTTCACCGTTTGGTCGCGGGGGGCATCTTCGTCGAAATGGCCGGTGAGTATGGTTGGGGTGTGTGTGAAGAAAGTGGGGAGTAGGGTGTGGACGTTGAAGAGGGGATGTCGCAGCAGGAAGGAGGCGATGGGAAGCTGTGGAGACGATGAGGCGACGGTCGGCGGTGAGGGTTTTTGGAAGAAGACGAGAAGAGATGGGTACGATCGGAAATGGAGCTTTCGAGGTTACCATGAAGTTACTATTTCTGCAAGAGTAGTGGGTGATTTGACGACACACGTCGTTCTAAGGAAGACAACACGAACAGGTGCCTGGCGAGTGGTGGCGTGATGTGTACTGCACCCAACTTGAAACTGTGTGAACACAATGGTTCGTGGTTGACTATGAAAGCAAAGACTCGGACATAGCCGATATCGTCCATCGCCCATCCGACGGTCCAAAGTGTACACAAGTCCATAAAATATGTACTCATGTATATAGTGTGAATGGAAATGACACTCATTCTAATAACCCAAATGTTACTGGATTCCAAATCATAGGTCAACAATTATTCACTTTTTAGAAAAATTTCATGTTGATTAGTGTGTACTTTTGTAAGCTTTCATGTTGAGTAGTGCTTAATTATTTTTGTAAGCTTTCATGTTGAGTAGTGTGCATTCAAAATAATGGTATTCTACAACATGATTAAGATAATGTGACACAACATGAAATTGATGAATCGACATATCGATTTTCACATCAAAGTACAAACAAACATTTTACATATATTTTTATTTCTGACTAACATATATACTGTCACATGTTGCCACACAATCTTTTTTCCACAACCGATTGATGTTTCAAAGTTGAAAGAAAATGTACAACCAAGCATTCTGTAAATCAAATGAGATTCCTTCAACATGAATGCATTTAATTACATTTGATAAGGTATGCCAAGACTTGAGCATGGTAGGTTGCTCATGACCTGAGATCACGAGCATCCGCTTGTGCATAATGCATGTGCGAGCACACACACCCAAAAATGGGTTCCATTGACATTTCCACGTTGAAAGCATGATTCAACAAAGAAGAAAACAAATGAGGCATCTCTTCACCGTGATTCCATTTACCCTTGCCAAGACATGCCAACATGGTTGAAGTTAGTGACATGCATGCATGGATTTGGGAGCTAAGCAAGTTGTTTGTTGTCATGACCAAAAAATTTGAGGATCGACATATGCGTAGCAGACACGTATCAGATTGATATGTCGGAATTTAAACCCAAAGTATGCAACCATAACATTCCACCCAATCAAATGAGGCATCTTCGATCACCACAATGCATGATTGCATTTACCATGATGAGACATAAAAGACATGAGCATGCTTGGAGATTAGAACATGAGAATTGTCATGTAAGAGTGTGTAATGAGCACATATATAGATCCATTGATCTATTCGAGTAAAAAAACTCATGTACAACCAAATATCCCACAAATCAAATGAGAGACGTATTCTCCAAACACTGCATGTACCCCCCTCGATTAGACATGTCGGTACCTAAGCATTGCTGAAGTGACATGCATGCATGGCTTTGGAAGCACAAACCGCTTGATCATGACCACGTAAGCTTGCACGAGTATCGACATATGTGTAACACAGACCTATACGAGTCGATTGACTTATCTGATTTGAAACCAAAAGTACAACCAAATATTGTACAAATGAAATGAGCTAGTCATCATTATTTCACTATACCCATGCTAACAGCCATGCCAAGATCGACTTAAGCATGCTTTTAACTGACAAGCATCAATTCATGGGTTTGGTAGCAAGTTTTTCTAATTTTCCCTATGACCTCACAACCATATTTTTATTTCCCGTTGCTATAAGCCATGCCAGAACTTAAGCATGGTTGAATGATATGCACACGTGGATTTGGCACCATGACCACATAACCAGAGGATCAAAGTGTGCATATAACACACACACGTCATATTTATTTATCTGAGAGTTCAAAACCAAGAGTAGAACCAAACTATCTACAAATAAAATAAGGCATCTTCACTTATATATCTGATTGAAACCCTTGCTTTAAGCCATGTCAAGACTTATACGTGGTTGAAGTGAAAATGTATGCAAAGGATTTGGGAGAAAGTTGGTTTCTCATGACCACAAACACATCACAATCGACATGTGCGCATTATTCGCATATATAGAAATCGATTGACTTCTCGGAGTAGAAACAAAAAGTAGGACCAAACATTACAAAAAAATGAGAGGCATCTTCAAAAAGTACATGGACCCTTGCATAGACATGCCAAGACTTCAAGCATGCTTAAAAGCGACATGCATACTTGGGTTTGGGAGAAAGTTGGTTGCTCATGGCCACATAACTTTATCAGGGTCGACATGTGTGTAACATGCACACATATGTGCAAATCGTTTGACATGTCTGAGTTGAAACTAAATGTACAACCAAACATTCAACAAATCAAAGTCTTGGCTTCACCATGGGGATTGATTCGTGCATTGATCGGTCAAACATTTTCAAATTTTTTTTGGCAAACAAACACTTGCCATAGGTTGTGACACTTATTGACCTCAATAGTACACACACAATAAAACCACTCGACAAATTACACATATTTTTTACCAACATTCGTGTTGGTCCAATTTTTTAGATGAAACAACGCAAAGAAAATTAATAGGCTTTCACATCATATTCATATGTATTGGAACAGTTCCTCGTATTCCCCTCCTAGCTTTCCCCCTCCAATGTTTTTGTTCCCTCCAACAAATTTTAAATCTCGCAGTCAATTTTCAGCACCTCATTTTTTTTCTCTAGGGACACCTCCTCCTATATACCTTCCCCATGACTTCAATCTCACTAGTCCGGCATACTAGTACCTAACTTCCACCCAGATCCTCCGCCCTAGTAGAAGGCGGCGGTTCATTCACCGGAGCAAGAGATGGACGGCGCATAGCGTAAAAGGAAACTTGTTAAGCCTTATCAGATGCAAATAGGTCAGAAGTTTCTCAAAGGCGAACCCTTTTCTGTAAGATTAGAAATGTTTTCTTTTGAGGGACTGGTCAGAATCCCTGGAATTGCCAATATTTGATGATTGAAATTGCACACCGAATTTTGGTTGATTCTGCGTGATTCTTGGGGAAGAGATTAGTTTTTTTTATAATTTTGGTTCTCCAGGCAGTGATTCTTCATATCGTGTCAAAAGAACTTACCCTAGATCGTTGATCTATATATGTACTTCTCCTTTCTTGATGTTACATCCATGCATACTTCTAGATCAATTCTATTTTGTGGTTGTAGCAGGGAACAAAGATTGTTGTTTTTAACTAGGCAGATAGTGATTATTTGTTGTTTGGCTGCATGCATCATTCGGATGCAGAGGTAGGGGTAATCTCCTTTTCCAAAAAAAAGTTAGTGATTAGTTAATGATACTAGTGTATCTGAGGAATATGCTTCAACTTACACATAAGGATTCACATAAATTATGAACTTGCTCGTTAACAATTGGTCTTCTGTTCTTAGGTACTTCCAGTAAATTAGCACGAGTACACGCTCAACCACTGCCACATAAAATGGATGCACTGATTTTCTATGATGTTTACATGGATGAATATCTGCATTCATCTTCATCTGCAACAAAGATTGTCAATGTTCCATGCCCATTATTGTCCATGGTATAGAATGTAAATTACTTATAGAAATCTCACGTATTGGTGATTATTAGGTGACATGCAATACTAATAAGCATGTACTTATTCTATAAGGGTAAAAACAACAAGAAGAAAGCATCCATTGTTGTGTTTTCAGAAGAAGCCATCACCATAAAGGACACTAGCATGAGAAAGAGCACTCAGGAAGAATTTGTAAGTAATTTGTTCAGAATTCAAATGAACTTTGTTGGGTGCGATCCATCATTGTATAATTAAGTTACATGAACAATAATGATTTCAATGATCTTACAGAATGAAACATGGGCCAAAAAGAGGGCATGTACACAACAACTTGTGCCCCAACTACCAGAATTGGAGATTATCGAGGAAAACAGGTCATCATCCACATTAATTTCAAGCTTCAACCTCTCTGAAGAATACATCGATGTGCTACAAGTAAAGATTTTATCATACAAGTCAAACAAAAATGAGGCAAACACAAAATTTCAAAAGGACATGATTGCAGTACTTGATACATAGAAGAAAGAAATCGAAGATCTCATAAGGAAGCAGCAAAAGTAAATTGATATTCTCAAAATGGACCAAGAAAGGAAAACCAAAGATTTTGAAAAAATAACAACAAGAATTGCAGTCAATGATTTGTAATCTCAAGAGCGAGTTCTTGCATTCTTCACATGAGACAGTCTCACGGCCCATCAATTACTAAGGGTGTACTTTTGTTACGAATGATACCTTCTCTTCCATTTTATTTTTCTTGAGTAATATACTCTTTGGATGATACTGTAATATTTAGCAAAGTGTTGTGTGAATTTCAAGTACATATGTATACGTAAGTTCTGATGGCAACATTTAATTAAATTAAATTCCAGTAATTTCATTTTTAAATTCGTATACAAATTAAAACCGGTGATAATTTTACAGCATCTCGATCATTGATGACAATTGTGACGGAGATTCGAACAGTCACCATATGTTAGTCTGCATGGTAGGCCCATCCGGAACAACCTGTCGGTAATCACGTCAGCAACGTTTGGGCCCACCTATATGAAGCCACGTCAGCATCATAAATGGCCCATATGTCTGTAACATTGTAGAGTCAACGTTAACGGTGATCGTACTGCTGACGGCAACGTATATGGACCCACATGTAAGCATTCACGTAGGCACCTACCAGGCCCATTTGACAATTTTTTAGTTCCCAAAAAAGATTATTATCGACGGCGTTTCGTCAACAATAACAATCTTAGGTGTCGGTTTTGGGAATTGTGCGCGACGTATTTGCACGTCATTGAAAAAGGAAATTAGAGGATGTTCTTATGGCGTCAACGAATCTACGATCTTAGACGATGAGAAAAGTGGTACCGTCGACATTTTCATTTTTTATGATAGTGCGTCAGTGACAGGTGGATTGACGGAGGAGGACCATCATTAGGGTATTATTATTGGAGAAAAATGATTTTTCATGACACAAATTTCCCGTCAATTGATATCATTGATTTTGTAGTGTTGACTTCGTACTTGCGCTTGCGGTCATCATACATGTACTTGGTCTCATGCACGGCCTTGTGTTCTCGCACGGCTATGAAGCCTTGTTGACTAGAGTCTGGAATTCCGGGAAATCCAACATACTGAGCTGGCAAAGGAGGGTAGCTTTGAGTCCGCCAAGAAAGCGATCTATCTTCCTTTCTTCCGTGGACATATCCATGGCGGAGTATCGAGAAAGATTGTTGAACACAGAAGATTTGCGTTGAACAGGGGCATAAATTCCCTTTGCTTGACCTTCATGATGCCTATAGGGATGTGATACTCCTGGAACTTCTCCTTGAATTTCTCCCAAGTGATATCTTCTTTGGGGGGACACATTTCCTTGTCATTGTCCCACCAAATAGCGACATAGCCCTCCAGATAATGAGTGGAAAATGGTACCATGTCAGCCTCCTCACAATGGGCTATCTCCAGCTTCTTCTCAATTGTCCTGAGCTAGTAGTCAGCTTCCAGGGGGTCCACCGCCTAACTAAAACTTGATGGGTGGATCCGAAGAAAGTCTGACAGCTTAGAGCGTGATCCCTGGAACTGATTCTGACCAACCATAGTCTACATTCTTTTCATAAATTCCATCAAGTCTTGATTCCTTTTCTCCTCAAACATCCTCATGATCTGATCTATGGTGGGTGTCTGGTGACTGTCCTGCTTGCGTGGTGGATCAACGAACTGGGGTATCATCGCCACCATGGTTGTTACTGCCACCTCTCATCATCCTATATATGTTCCCAATATGAAGTGCCAATATGGTGAGCAACAATTGTAAGGGGAAAGTAAGCCGACATCAAAGAAAAGATCAACCAGAAAACGAGGAAAACGATATAATTATACATAATAGATCCACATCATACATAGCAAACTAGTAATGGATAGCATGACTAATATTGCTCTCATGGCAGTTGACAACATGTATAGAATTACCATGGATGCGATTCATACTCATGCTAGTACTCGAACGTCGTCCTAAATGCAAGGGTGGAGCAAACACTGGCAGATGACGGGAATGTCGTCCTAAGACTGAGAATCAGAGCTAGAACTAAGGTGGTGAATCTCGTCCCCCAAAGAGAAGGAAACACGGCGACGCTGGAGGGAGGGATCTCCCGAGAGAGAGAGGAAGGAGCATGAGGCTCAAGCATCGGAGCGGCGAGGGTGGAAACTAGCGCGGCCCATGTAAGGCCCGATATGCGGTACTGTTCCAGATCTAGATGTTTCCATCCATATCTGGGGACGAAGCACATATCGATCCCACCGCGACATATGACACTGCCATATGCCCCGGATTTCCAACATGATATCACAACATTACAGCTACATGGATACAACATCTCATACAATCAGCATACAATTGCCTTAATACATTACATCAGCGGAAGACATATGTCTGAGTAGAGACTACAATCAAATGCCTAGTGACAAAGGTAAAACACACCATTCCCGTAACCACATGGGTCCAGGCTCTCCGTCGGGATCGGCCGAACTAGTCCTTGTCGAGTATCCACGAATGTGTCCAGAAGAAGGATCGTCGAGACCCTCTGAAGTCCAAGATCGTTTGCAAAACGTGCGTAAAAGAGAAAAGAAAGGGGTGAGCTATATCAACAAGTCTTGTAACTAACTTCTCATGGTAAGATGGGGTAGTGGTGAGGTTGCAGACGCACTAGCAATATATGAGTGGCTAACGCTCTATTCAGAGTAAGATGAGAAGCCAAGCATTCAAGGAGGAATCTCCTCCAACAAGTCTGCTATCAGCTACTTACGCAATCATAACACCTATCCTATCCTTGTCCTCCCCTTCATCACCCGATGAAGAAGAAGCAGTCAAGGCACACACACATTTATCAAGTTATTAAAATTCTCTCAGTTGTTGTTGTCTATGAACAAGGCGTAGGTCTCAAGTCGTCCATCACCATGGACACGGCTTCTCGAAAAGATTTAACCCTGCAGGGTGTACCAACTACCCATTACAAGGCTCCTCACACACGCCCATCACTCTAAGTTGCTAGCCATCACAGGCAACCATTTTATGATTTAGTTCTGAGAGATCTGAAATAATAGGTCCCTCTAACTAACAACGCACAAATCCGGGTGGCCCCCGGGGAGTCGACACCCAATCCAAGAGTCGTCCGCACTCTAGGATCGGACTCTTCCGGCTGGACGAGGTCGGGATAACTGATCCCCTCAAATGTGGGAAGCCCCCTAGCTTCCAGGTGTGGACCAACAAGAGAAACCATGTCTCCACTGGCCCAAGTTATTTTGCAGGATATCTGCTAGGAGCGACCCGATAGACATATTTGCATGGTTTGAAAATGGTAAATCAGCTTGGGCCACCTCTAGAAATGTTTGAAGCTAGGTAGGTAAGAAAAGGGGACCCCATAGTATCCCACACGCGGTTATGCACGCTCGTCAAGAGACACAATACCCCAAACACGGGTCCAAGGTGACCCGAATGGGACAAAGCATTGGGGCGGGATAGCCTGGACCTTCCATCCTTCATCGAGTATAGTCAACATTATGATAATCACATCGTCTACAATAATATAATCGTGTGATAGCGCAATCCAAGGAGTAACAAGATAACAGTTGTAGCATCCTAAGCATGCATACTAAGCAGTGGTTAAGCAAGCATGGTACATGGACAAAATGGTTTGCTAGGATGTGGGGGACATGGTTGTTTGGGTTTATTTGAGAGGCATAAATATGAGGTGGTAGGATCAAGAAATCGTTCTATCCTATACCTAGGCACAAGTGAGCTGAAAGTTATAAGAATGATATATGCTCCCCCTTACCTATTGAGAAGAGGACGCCGAAGGTGTAGTCGATCGCAAGCTCGCAACGTCTCCGAGACTACCCGTGGGAGCACACAAGAAGTAAACACTGGAAAGCAATCAACGAGCAAGCATCTATTACTATGAAGAAATCACCAGCAAGCAACATCAAGAAGGTAACACGAGACAACGCACTTCGATATCACATCTACCATCGAGAGCGGTTACTAGCAGGTTAAGTGAAGTATCGGTCACACATGACGATACCACACATTTATAATGGTTCAAGTTGTTTAGATACAAAACATTAGCAAATATTGTTAACATGACATCTCACCCAAGCATGGCATATCACGCAATCATGGCAAGAGGTTAAGAAAAAGTAAACTATCTATGATAGTCAATTTAAGTGAGGCAAAACCACCATGGCATATCACTAAGTACCCCATGATGATTTAAGTACTTGGTACTGTTCTTCCCTAAACCATATTTTATTATTTTTATTAGCAATCAAGAGCAGCATATTCACAATCTACACAAAATTCTAGAGAAGTTACATATAAGAAACAATTTAATCAGAGCAACGGTTAAAAAGTTACGGCAGATTACATTTAAAGTCGCAAGCAGCGTAAATAGCAGTGAAACAGCATGTAGACAAGTGCAAACATGGCAAAGGAGCACATTTTTTTATTCTACACAAAATTCTAAACAAGTTTCATGAATTTCACGTCGCGATCCGAGCTACCGTTAAAAAGATATCGCCGTCGCAAAAAATACTAAAACAATCTGCAATTATTCTAACGGAAAAAATAACAAGGACTACTAGGCCGAAAGCAGAGCTACGGGGCCTAAACCAGTAGGGCGCGTGATAGCTAATTATCTCATGAGGTGCTAAACAACAGCAATGGATATGGGCCTAACCCAACAGCACAAAGAAAAAAAAGAGGGTTGCCTCACCTATTGGGCTCAGCCCAGGAGGCGGGGTGGGTGACGCGTAGCGGCGCAGCACCCAGGGGCGGAGGAGAGGCGCGGGTCAAGGGCACCATGGGTTGGGCCGCGTGACGGGGGCGCTGGGGTGCGTTGGCCCACCTGGGCGCCTGCGTTCATCCGGCGGGACGATCCCGACCAGGGAGTCAACGACGGCCGCGGTTGCCGATGCCGGTGGAGCTCCGGCGAGGCAGCAGGGTGGGCGGAAGCGGGAGGCCAAAACGGATCCGGGCACGGCGGCGCGGGGCCGTGTGGATCCTGCCGGATCCGGTGGCCTTGAGGCGAGGCGCGGTGGTGGGGCGCAAGCTCGGCCCGAGCTAAGGTCATGGCGGCGGCGGCGGCGTTCCTATGAGGGAGAAAGGGAGGTGAGGAGAGGTAAAAGGGAGGGAAGAAGGGAGGCATGAGGGAGGAGCTCACCGCGGCGGGGGGGCGACGGCCGTGGCCTCGCCGGAGTTGGAGGCGGCGGAGCCATGGTCGGGTGGCTGCGGTCGAGGCGGCTCGGCGAGGCGGGCCGGTTCGGGCCCGGCGGCGGCCCTGTGGGACCCGACGGTGGTTGAGGCAGTTGGGAGGTCTGTGGGTGCGATCTAGACCGTCCAGATGCAGATCCAATGACTGGGGATGCCCCTGATCTGGGGTTTCGAGGTGGAGGGCTGGTTTGGGGCTAGATCTCGTATTTGGAGGGGGTGGCTGGAAAATTTTTTTAGGGAAACCCTAGAAGGTCTAGGAGGGAGTGGTGGTCTATTTATAGACTGGCCTTGATGGCAGGTTTGCACAAACGCCCTCGGGTTTTCTCTCTCGCGTACGTTACTCCATGTTTCTGACCGCCGAGAGTCCATAGTACCTCCGATTCGGGCGAAACCTCGAGCCACGCGCTCAGCGCGGTGAGCCGGTCACTTCTACCTCACTTCAATACCGTTCCGAGAACATTTTCAGATGCTCAATAAAATAATATGTTTATTAAATAAATGGGGTTTTCGTTCCGATGGTGATGGATGGTCTTGTGCTGGAAGTTGCGACAGTGCTCGGGTGAAACCCGGTGTCGCAAAAGGTCGTGTGCCATGGTGGAAAGGGTCGGTCACGCATACCAATTAATGAATTGGCGAAACAAATACTACAAACACCGGTAACAAATATAAAATAAAGCAAAAAATAAATTTTTTAATTTGGGTGAAAATCCCGGGTTGTTACAATACAACACCACCAACAAGGGATCTCGTCCCGAGATCCTGGACGATCCGGGGGAGAGAATGGGGAGAAAAGAGATAGACATTCCTCAACACCACCAAAAAGGGGCTCTGCTGCATGTCGACGACGAACTTCCTTTGAGAAAACTTTCCGCAGAGAGATGGCGACGTCGAAGAATGAAACCATTGGGAGATCGAGAGGAAGAACAATAGAGAGAAACGACGTTCACTAGAAGCATTCTCACTCAATCGTGAGGATACAAGGCATGAGGGTTGAAGTCAATGGACGACCAAGATGTTATCCGGAGTCAAAGAAGCTAAAGGTAATACAGGAATTTCCAAACCTAAGACCGGAATCGAGACAATACGCTGCAAGCAAGGCATTGTAACGATTTCGATACTCAACTTACTCAAGATCCTAGAGTTTGAAGGGGATAAGGCGAGAATTAAAACACTTGCGACACTTGTCCTGACCAGAGCAAGGGTAAGGAGTAAAATCATTCATACTCTCCGATAACTATCTTAATAACTGTAAAATAGTTTTTGTCTAGACTCGACTTCGGCCAGAAAAGGGATCATACGGTCAGCAAGGCTCTGATACCAAGTTGTAAGGACCGATATGTGGTACTGTTCCAGATCTAGATGTTTCCATCCAGATCCGAGGACGAAGCACATATCGATCCCATCGCGACATATGACACTGCCATATTCCCCGGATTTCCAACATGATATCAAAACATTACAGCTACATGGATACAACATCTCATACAATCGGCATACAATTTCCTTAATACAATACATCAACGGAAAACATATACGAGTAAGTATAGACTACAATCAAATTCCTAGTGGAAAAGGTAAAACACACCATTCTTGTAACCACACGGGTCCAGGCTCTCCGCCGGGATCCGGCTAACTAGTCATCGTCCAGTCTCTACGAAGGCGTCCAGAAGAAGGATCGTCGAGCTCCTCTGAAGTCCATGATCGTTTGCATAATGTGCGTAAAAGAGAGAAGAAAGCGGTGAGCTGTATCAACAAGTCTTGTAACTAACTTCTCACAGTAAGATGGGGTCGTGGTGAGGTTGCAGCCGCACTAGCAATATATGAGTGGCTAACGTTCTATTCCGAGTAATATGAGAAGCCAAGCATTCAATGAGGAATCGCCTCCAACAAATCTGCTATCAGCTACTTACGCAATCATAACACATATCCTATCCTTGTCCTCCCCTTCATCACCGGATGAAGAAGAAGCAGTCAAGCCACACACACATTGATCAAGTTATTAAGATTCTCCCGGTTGTTGTTGACTATGAAAAAGGAGTAGGTCTCAAGTCGTCCATCACCGTGGACACGGCTTCTTGAAAAGATTTAACCCTGCAGGGGTGTACCAACTTACCATTACAAGGCTCCGCACGCACGTCCATCTCTCTCAGTTGCTACCCATCACAGGAAACCATTTTATGATTTACTTCCAAGATACCTGAAATGACAGGTCCCTCTAACAAACAACGCACAAATCCAGGTGGACCCCAGGGAGTCTACACCCAATCCAAGAGTCGTCCGCACTCACGGTTCAGACTCTTCCGGCTGGACGAGGTCGGGGTAACTGATCCCCTCACATGTGGGCATCCACCTAGCTTCCAGGTGTGTACCAACAAGAGAAACCATTTCTCCGCTGGCCCAAGTTATTTTAAAGGATATCTGCTAGGAGCGACCCGACAGAGATATATGCTTGGTTTGCAAATGGTAACTCAGCTTGGTCCACCTCTAGAAATGTTTGAAGCTATGTAGGTAAGAAAAGGGGACCCCATAGTATCCCACACGCGGTTAGGCACGCTCGTCAAGAGACAAAATACCTGGAACTCGGGTCCTAGGTGACTCGAATGGAACAAATCATCGGGGCGGGATAGCCTGGACCTTCCATTCTTCGTTGAGTATCGTCAACATTATGATAATAACATCATCTACAATAATATAATAGTGTGATAGCGCAATCCAAGGACTAACAGGATAACAGTTGTAGCATCCTAAGCATGCATACTAAGTAGTGGTTAAGCAAGCATGGTACATGGACAAAATGGTTTGCTAGGATGTGGTGGACATGGCTGTTTGGGTTTATTTGAGAGGCATAAATATGAGGTGGTAGGATCAAGCAATCGTTCTATCCTATACCTAGGAACAAGTGAGCTAAAAGTTATAATCACAATATATGCTCCCCCTTACCTGTGAGAAGAGGACGTCGAAGGTTTAGTCGATCGCAAGCTCGCAACGTCTCCGAGAGTAGCCACGGGGGCACAAAATAAGTAAACACTGGAAAGCAATCAACGAGCAAACATCTATTACTACGAAGCAATCACCAGAAAGCAACATCAAGAAGGCAACACAAGACAACACACTTCGATATCACATCTAGCGTCGAGAGCGGTTACTAGCAAGTTAAGTGAAGTATCAGTCACACACGACGATACCGCACATTTAGAATGGTTCAAGTTGTTTAGCTACACAACATGAGCAAAGGTTGTTAACATGGCATCTCACCCTAGCATGGCATATCACGCAATCATGGAAAGAGGTTAAGAAAAAGTATACTATTTATGCTAGTCAATTTAAGTGAGGCAACACCCTAACCATGGCATATCACTAAGTACGCCACGACAATTTAAGTATTTGGTAATGTTCTTCCCTAAACAATATTTTATTATTTTTATTAGCAAGAAATAGCAGCATATTCACGATCTACACAAAATTCTAGCCAAGTTACGTATAAGAAACAATTTAATCAGAGCAACGGTTCAAAAGTTACGGAAGATTACATTTGCAGTGGCAAGCAGCATAAATAGCAGTGAAATAGCATGTAGACAAGTGCAAACATGGCAAAGGAGCACATTTTATTATTCTACACGAAATTCTAAACAAGTTTCATGAATTACTCGTCGCGATCCGAGCTACCGTCAAAAAGATATCGCCGTCGAGAAAATACTAAAACAATCTGCAATTATTCTAACGGAAAAAATAACAAGGCCTACTAGGCCGAAAGCAGAGCTATGGGGCCTAAACCAGTAGGGCGCGGGATAGCTAATTATCACATGAGGCGCTAAACACCAGCAATGGATATGGCCCTAACCCAACAGCAGAAAGATAAAAATAGAGCGTTGCCTCACCTAGTAGGCTCAGCCCAGGAGGTGGGGTGGGCGAAGCATAGCGGAGCAGCGCCCAGGGGCGGAGGAGAGGCGCAGGTCAAGGCCACCATGGGCTGGGCTGAGTGACGGGGCCGCTGGGGCGCGTTGGCCCACTTGGTCGTCTGCGTTCGTCCGGCGGGACAATCCCGACCAGGGAGTCAAGGACGGCCGCGGTTGTGGATGCCGGTAGAGCTCCAGCGAGGCAGCGGCGTGGGCGAAAGCGGGAGGCCGGAACAGATCCGGGCACGGGGATGTGTGGATTCCACTGGATCCGGTGGCCTTGAGGCTTGGCGTGGCGGCAGGGAACGAGCTCGGCCCGAGCTCGGGTCATGGCGGCGGCGGCATTCCTGTGAGGGAGAGAGGGAGGTGAGGAGAGGGAAAAGGGAGGGTAGAAGGGAGGCACGAGGGAGGAGCTCACCGCGGCGGGGGCGCGGCGGCCGTGGCCTCACCGGAGTTGGAGGCGGCGGCGCCATGGTCTGATGGATGCGGCCGAGGCGGCTCGGCAAGGCGGGCCGGTTCGGGACCGGTGGCGCTGGAGGCTGCTGGGAGGTCTGGGGGTGCGATATGGACCATCCGGATGCAGATCCAATGGCAAGGAACGCCCCTGATCTAGGGTTTCGAGGTGGAGGGCTGATTTGGGGCTAGATCTTGTATTTGGAGGGGGGTGGCTGGAAATTTTGTGTAGGGAAACCCTAAAAGGGCTAGGAGGGAGTGGTGGTCTTTTTATAGATTGGTTTGGATGGCAGATTTACGCAAACGACCTCGGGTTTTCTCTCTCGCGTCCGGTACTCCACGTTACTGACCGCCGAGAGTCCATACGACCTCCTATTCGGGCGCAACCTCAAGCCACGTGCTCAGCACGGCGAGCCGGTCACTTCTACCTCACTTCGATACCGTTCCGAGAACATTTTCCAGCGCTCAATGAAATAATACGTTTATTAAATAAATGGGGTTTTCGTTCCGATGGCGATGGCTGGTCTTGTGCCAGAAGTTGCGACGGTGCTCGGGGGAAACCCGATATCGCAAAAGGTCGTGTGCCATGGTGGAAAGGGTCGGTCACGCATGCCGGTACGAGAAGGAGGGGGAAATATAATCACCAATTAATGAATTGGCAAAAAAATACTACAAACAACTCTAACAATCAACAAAATAAAGCAACAAACAAAATTTTTATTTTGGTGAAAATCCTGGGCTGTTACAGCCCACTCAGCAGGGGTCTCGCGACGAGTCACAGTCAGAACATGGGGATGCCCCGAGGAAATCATAGGAATATCTGGTGTGTATGAAGGTGGAGCAGGTGGGGTCACCTCCGGTGCAAGGGTGGAATGAGGAGTGGGAGCCAGTGTTGCACTAGTTGCGACAAGTGCAACTCTAGCTTGGGCCAGCTCCTCATACAGACTGAGGATCATCAGATACGCAGCGGTAATGTAGCGTACAGGTGGTCGACCGCTAGGTGGTACGGGTCCAAGGGTACATGATACTGCGAGGCTAGGTGGCACGACTCGTGAAGCCGCAATATCTACATTATTTATGCAACAACTCAGGGGCCTCGATACTAGTGACGGCATACAAAACGACGACGGAATAATGGGTGATGGTACTCTAGTCCACCGGGACACTGTTGGGACACATCCTAGTTCGCATAGTACGGATCGTCAGAACCTCCAAGTACGGATTCTACTGCATCTTCCATGACTCACCAGGTCAGTATATTGAATGTACTTGCGAGCTCACAACAACCATGACACTCAAGCAAGAAAATAGCATGGCAACAGGGGTTAGGCATGGTGATATAGCATATAGCATGGAATTGAACTTAGGGACAAGGGACTGGGTACAAGTACCACTTACTCATACTCGTGATCATTCCATGATCAAACCTCCTCAAGAATTAATGATTCAACAATTACTTACCAGTGGTTTAATTCTACGAGTTGTTGATCTATAGTGTGACCTAGTACGAACTGTGTCCAATACCACGAACTCAGATATTCGAATAGATTTTTACACTCTGCAGAGGTTGCACACTTTACCCACACCATGGAACTCCTGGTCCCGTACTTCCGTACACTTCCCAAAGGGTAGAGCGGTAATGCTACAAAAAAACTCGTCGACCCCGCAACGATTCTACCGTACCATCGACATACCCTGAACTTAATGTCCTGGGTATCCACCGTGTCCTCCGGATACCTGCCACCATCATGGCTAAACTAAACGGTCCCTCCGGGGGACCCATGGCCATATAACTCCGGACCACAAGGTTACCAGCGCCTACCTGATCACGGTAGCGCGCGTGCATAACCTTCCTGCCTTGGTGGTACTAGTAAAAGGGTACGACCATAGACCAAGCAAGGGCATGCCCATAAAGGAAAATACGGTTGTGCGTATGAGCGATTCAGTGGCACTATGACTTGATCAACTGGTGGGCTTCGGTTCGTTAGAGTTAGCCAACAGTAATAGATATCATCTAGATCAAGTCATGAACATATAAAAGTAACAACAAATATCATTCAAACTACTACATGATTAGATGCAGCAAGTATGTAAGAAAAACATGCATATGGCAATAGCATAACATGTGAACTAGCAAGTGAACATGATAGCATCAGTATGAATATGTAATAGCATGGCATATGAGCATAGAAAATAAGATCATATTAAGCATTAAATTAAATCATGAAAATAAAGTCAACTTCCATAAACACACCATGGTTCTTGCAATGACATCATGTGAATGGATGGTGTGGTTTGTCTTGGTCAAATGGAGAGTCACAGAACTTCTGATCTTTAGTAACCAAATTGTTCTCCTTTGAAAAGATTTTTAAACACAAAGGGAAAATGTGACACAATGATTTTATTCTATTCAGTACCCCTAGACATAAGAGAAACCTATAAAACTTTGCACAAAAATAGAGGAGATCAATAAAAAATTGGTGCAAAAAATCAATTCATTTGGGCTTGTGGTTTAAGAGAATTTACTAGTCAAAGTTGGGTCAAAATATTATTTCAAAATGATTAGATGGAATTTCCAGGAAGGGGCTACGTTGAAGGCGTATTTTCGAAGGGCGCCTCTACTTAGAAAAACAGCTTGAGGCGTCGGAGCCACCGACGTGTGGGGCCCCCATGTCAGGTTCGACTAAGAGAGAGGAGAAACAGAGCAGGCAGCTCAGTCGATAGAGGTTCACTGGCGTGGAGGCCACGGCGGCGGCCGGCGACGACTGCGATAAAATAGGAGGGAAAGAGGGTTCTACCCGTACCAGTTTTGTGGCGAACGGTGCATGGGGGGCGAGGGCACGGTCTTCTCCAGTTACGACCGGCGGCGGTGCTCGTCCGAGTCATTGATTCCTACACGGAAGCCGACAATGGAGCATGGTGTCAGCGTCGGGAGATGTAGGGGAGGGCAATGGAGGAAACTGCAAGGGCAGAGGTGCACCAGAGGCTGGTCACCGGAGTGCTGCCTCCGCGGCGGCGCTCTAGCGCAATCCAAGGCCAGGGGGCTCCCTGTAACAGCCTGGAATTTCACCCAAATTAAAAGTTTAGTTTGTTGCTTTATTTTGTTTCTTGTTAGAATTGTTTGTAGTATTTTCTTCGCCAATTTATTAATTGGTGATTATATTTCCCCCTACTTCTCGTATCGGCATGCGTGACCGACCCTTTCCACCACGACACAAGACCTTTTGCGACACCGGGTTTCACCTGAGCACCATCGCAACTTCCGGCACAACACCATCCATCGCCATCGGAACGAAAACCCCGTTTATTTAATAAATGGATTATTTTATTGGGCGCCGGTAAAATGTTCTTGGAATGGTATCTAAGTTAGGTAGAACTGACCGGCTAGCCGCGCTGAGCGCGTGCCTCGAGGTTTCGTCTGAATCGGAGGTCGTATGGACTCCCGATCGTTAGAAATGTAAACATCGGACGCGCGAGAGAGAACCTGGGGGCGTTTGCGTAAACTTGCCAGCCAGCCAGCCTATAAATAGACCATCACTCTCCCACCCATTTTAGGGTTTCCCCTAACACATAATTGCAGCCACCCCCTCAAAACCCCTCAAAATTCTGCCCCAAGTCCTCCCAACTTTGAAACCCTAATCCCAACGCGATTTCGGCCGTTGGATCGCAAGATCCATGGCTCCGGAGGCATCCATGTCGCCACCTGAGCTCCTCCAGGGAACTGGGCCCCGTAGGGCCCAGATCCGCCGCCATCGAGCCCGACCTGGGCCTGAGAAGCCCGCTGCCTCACCCGAGCTCCTCCCGGCCACCGTCTTTCTCCGGTCGCCGTCGACATCGCCGTGCCCTGCCGCCAGTAGGCTCCCTCCTCATGTCGCGCCTCCCCTCCTTCTCTTCTTCCCTCACCTCCTTCGTCCCTCTCCTTGCAGGAGCACGCAGCCGTGCCGCCATGCCATGGCAGGAGTTGGCCGAGCTCCCGCGTCGCCCTCGGATCCCCGTCGCAGACGCGCCTCGCCAACGAGCCACCGAAGGACCGCCGTACCGTCCAGATCCTCAGCGTCCCTCCGGCCTCCTCACACGGTTCCGAGGACGCACCCATCGCCGGTGGCCTCCTCTGCTCGAGGTCGAGGACGACTCCGACGCGCTCGTCTGCGCGTCGACACAAGTCGTCGTGGGCCAGCGCGCCCACCGCGGCCCAACTCTGGCGCAGCCTCCGCGGCCCACTAGCCCCTCTCGCCCATAGGCTCCCAGGCGCTATCCTGTGCCCACAGCCGTCATGCGCCAGGCCCACTCGGTGAGCCAGCCCGAGTTTCCCCTTTTTTTCTAAGTCTTATGCTACTGCTGGTGTTACCTATTTTCCGACGACGATAACGTTAGATCTACAACTCATATGGAGATGCGCCCAAAATGAAATAGTTCTGCTTGATGTGCTCTACAATATTTTTTTAGGGAGTTTAGTCATTTGAGCTCATTTAGGTGATGAAATTGCTTGTTGATTATTGCTACTTGTTGTTAACTGTTGGTATGATGGCGGTGAAGTTAATAGGTTTAGTGGGATTGCCTCCCCTGTTAACCGCGCCAATAAACGATTCTTGATAACCCAAAAGTCTAGGGGATCAATTGTAGTTTTTCAATAAATAAGGATGTCGATCCCTGTGAGGAGCAGAAGGTGTTGATAAGTAACACTGGATAAGGAAAGGCTGCACACACTCAAAGGTAAATATTTAGGGGGTTTTGGTTTAAGCAACAAAAAAGTAAAAGACAAGCAAAGTAAACAGGTAACTGAGGAGTAACAAGTGGCCCAATCCTTTCAATAGGATAAGCCTAGGAACTAAACTTATAAAAGCTAAAGCGTTCTTGAGAACACACGGGAGAGATGGCCAAGTTACTTTCACCATACTCCGCCAAGTAATATGTATTGTGTTGATAAGTGTCGGTGGGTGGATCAATGCTAGTACACCTTCTAGACTAAGATAAGTGTACTCGTATGATTACACACCTTGCAAGCATCCGCAAATACAAGGTGGTAATTAAGGCATAAGCCTAACCACAACATTACGATCAAGGATCCATAACTCCCTTGTGCAAAAGTGTGCGAACTGGGGTTCAGGTTTCTGTCACTCCGGCAACCCACCATAAGCATCCTTTGTGCACAATGTATTCTTCTAGGCCCGTGAAAGGTGAAGTGTTAAGTGTTCGACTCACATAACACCACTAGAGAAATACCAACACAACTTAAGTATCAAACAACACATAATACTTCAACATCATATGACTACTAACAACTAGACTTCTCCCATGTTCTCAAGAACTAAAGTAACTACTCACAAGACATAAAAGAGATCATGATCATAGGTGATAGATGGGTGGCAAACAATCTGGACACAATGATATTTCTCCAACAAAACTCAATAGCATTCACCAAAAAGTAGTAATCAACACCAACAGAGTAGAGAGGATAGATAGTACGGATTACAACACAAGTTGCAATTGTGAGATGAGATGGGATGGTGATGGAGATGGTGCTGATGTTGGGGATGATGTTGATGATGATCTCGATGATGCCCGTGACGATGATGATGATGATGGCGACGATCTTCCCTTTCGGGAGGTGATCTCCCCGGCGGAATCTTCCCGTCAGAGATGGCTTTTCTCCTCTGTAGGTTTCCGCCCCGTGGCGTCGGCGAAACACTAAAACTCTTCTCTCTTTGGAGTTTTCACCCCAGGGGGTGTTATAGGCGAGAGGGGGCACCGAGGGGGGCCACCAGGCATCCAAGAGGGTGCCTGGCGCGGCCAGGAGGGGGGCCGCGCCAGGCACCCTTCTGGCTTCCTGGTGGGTCCCCTCACCTCCGTCTTCGGTGATCCCCAGTCAATTCCCATAAAACTACTCCCCGTAAATTTTCATAGCGTTTGGACTTGATCCGATTCAGCAACTTGGTGTCCACTTTTCCCCGCTGAATTCTGGTTCTGCTGCTTCGGCACCGGAAAGTTGTAAACTGTGTAAAACAAGCCAAAACAACATAAGAACAATACTTTAAAGTGGAACATATCAATGAATAGGATGAAATTACAATATAAAAAAGTGATGCATTTTGGACGTATCAACTCCCACAAGCTTAGACCTCGCTTGTCCCCAAGCGATTGCTGAGCTCGGTAAACCTGTCCACAAGTGTAGAGAGTGAAGTGTCGATAAAATAATACGGACAAGAAGCATCAAGATTTATCACCAAACTGAAGCATCCTCAACAACAACCTCAACTCATAAGGTCCTTATGAGAAAGTAGTAACAATTATAACAAAGTAGGACCTGGAAAACTCATCAAATCATGGCAAACATAGCCTTGGTCAAGGAACAAGTAATAACTTTTAGTTTTTCTCTTTCACTTATAATGGAACAAGTTGAAGCTTTGGAAAGAACATGTTATCAGTCAAGAAGTGCACATGTTAACACAAAGGAAGATGTTTACTAAGCATAAGCCTTTGCAAACAACTCACTTATCAAAAGATAATGTCAACAAAGATGTAACATGCTAACTTTCAATGCATCTTTTTATGCAAGAATCTTTATTAACATCAAATGTCTGTTCTCTCTCAAGAAGGAAGGAAGTAGGAAGGACTGACTCAGCACAAAATAAAGGATAAACCCCGTGCAAAAGGGTAAGCAGGGAAAACTCATGTGCCATCTCTAGATCAAACAGAATAAAAACAGGCCTTTGGGAGGTGCATGATCCGTCAACGACTGCTGATAGATAACTCACTCACTTCATGATTTGGACAAGTTTCGAGGAACGGCTCCCATGTGGGGACGATCACATCCCCTTAAATTCCATTGTTTATCACTCATAAATGGGCGAAGGAACTTGTGCGTTAGTATTTATCTTTTATGAGCTGGGCACTCATGCCAGTCCCTTCTCGTATTAGGGGTTTGCAGATTAGACATGTAATCCCAAGATAAAACTTGTCCAAATTAATAAGATCATGGGTTACCCACCACTTCCTCATGAGCTGAATCAGTGGCACAAAACAGAAGATTTTGAACATCTAGAGATAGCACAAATTATATACTTTAGGAGTGGTAGTGGAATACCACAAATAGGAAGGTATGGTGGACTCAAGTGGAAGATGTTGGTTTCAGGGTATGGAAGTACAAGTAGAATTCCACTTAGTACAGAGTTTTGGCTAGCAAGGCTTTGAGAGACCAGACAATTGATGACAACTTAGATGCAAGCAATACAAAGCATACACATTAAAACTAGCATGAAACATCAAGTTGTCTTCCTTGTCAACATAACACTTCAAGCATAATAACACAAAGGTTTTGGCTATGTCGCTACTTTGAGAAAAACCTGCTTGTTGTTATGACCAAAGCTATACTTTCCAAGATTTAAATAAAGTTTTCGAAGCCATACCTGATATAAGGTCAATACTCCCCATAAGAATCAGCTCATAATGTCGATTGAGTGAAGATAATACCGAGTGCAGCGAAGAAACCAATAGACTTCTCATCAATATTCCTTCATATACTACCCCACACTCACGGATACAAAGCTCTCCACAAAAGGAGTGATAGACCTCAAAGCAACACCTATTTCATAAAGTAACTTCCCTAGACATGATACGACTCTACTTGACTCCTAAATAAAAAGATAAAGATAAAGATACCCGACACTCCCCCAAGCTTGGAACAAGCTAAGGGGATTCCATTACCCGAGGAGATTTACTCCTCATCTTGTTGTGGTTGTTTCTTCAGATCCCTGATGACACAGCGAAAGGTTCGGTTCTTTGACTCCAAGACTTCCACTTGTACTTTTAGTACACGGAAATCTTCAAAGAGTTGGTTGGTGATGCGGTAGGCCTCGGAGATGGTGCAAAGCTTGCGTTGATCTTCAATTGAAGTGGAGGGCCCTGAAAGGTTAAGAGATAGATCATATTGAGGTTAGACAGATCCCACCATGATGGGATTTCTTGGACCTCCTTGTTGTTGGGCAGTGATAGTATTGACTTCCTCTCTCACGGAGAGCTCCATCTCAGCTTGTCTTGTGGCAATTTCTTCTTCAGTAGCCCAATCAACGTGCTTCCCTTGATTAAGATCCTTCTGGACTTGACGTAGACACCATCCCAAGAAGTCCTCTCCGCTCGAACCACAAGAAGACATCTCTAGCAACAGCTTTTCACCCTGGCAAAAACAGACCGAGAAAGAAAACACACGAACCCACGAGATACGGTGCCGGGACTATCCGGGAAAATATATAGCAAAAATTTCTGCAACAGAAGGAAGGTTTCAAGCCTAGGTGGAGTCAGAGTCGGAGTACAAGGCACACAGGAGGGTGCCTGGCGCGGCCAGGAGGGGGGCCGCGCTAGGAGGCCTCCTGGGCCCCCTGGAGCTCCTCTCCGGCTCCACTCGAGCTTGGAATTTTCCTAATTTTTCAAAAACTTTGAAAAGTAAACTTTTATTGACGTTCGTGGTGTTTCCTTACCGTAATACATACCTTTTCTTATTCTGTTCCTGCTGGAGTCTGAAACTGGGCTGCAACATTCTCTTCATGAGTTCTTGTATATATCATGTTCACATCCACATTGATAGGATCACCTGCCATGTAATGCTTGAGTCTTTGTCCATTCACAACTTGAGGTTTGGTGCCTTCGAAATTATTGATCTTGATTACACCAGACCGATATACTTCTTTGATATGAAAAGGTCCTTCCCATATGGAAAGTAGTTTACCTGGAGAAAACCTGAAACGAGATCTAAACAACAAAAATTTATCACCAACATTAAATTCACGTTTCAGAATTCTTTTATCATGCCACTTCTTTACCTTTTCCTTGAACATTTTAGCGCTCTCGTAAGCTTCACTCCTCCACTTATGTAGAGAAGTCAAGTTCATGAGACGCTTTTCACCAGCTAACTTTGGGTCAGCATTTAGCTCTCTGACAGCCCAGAAAGCCTTGTGCTCTAACTCTAATGGTAAATGGCAAGCCTTGCCATAGACCATTTTATACGGAGACATGCCCATGGGGTTTTTGTCAGCAATTCCATACGCCCACAAAGCATCTCCTAACTTCTTTGACCAGTCCTTTCTAGAACTGTTTACTAGTTTCTGTAAGATCAACTTGATCTCCCTATTGGTGAGCTCAACTTGCCCACTAGTTTGAGGGTGGTACGGTGATGCAATCCTATGATTGACATCGTACTTGGCTAGAGCTTTCCTAAAAGCTCCATGCGTGAAGTGTGACCCTTCATCTGTCATGAGGTACCTTGGTACTCCAAACCTAGGAAATATTACATCCTTGAGCAATTTCAAAGATGTCTTGTGATCAACACTCTTAGTGGGGATTGCTTCCACCCACTTGGTTACATAATCAACAGCAACTAAGATGTGTGTGGACTTGTGTGAAGGAGGAAAAGGACCCATAAAATCAAAACCCCAGCAATCGAAAGGTTCGATCACTAGTGAGTAATTCATAGGCATCTCATTTCTCCTGCTAATGTTACCATATCTCTGACACTTATCATAAGATAGAACGTACCTTCGGGCGTCCTTAAAAAGAGTAGGCCAGTAAAAACCTGATTGTAAAACTTTATGTGCGGTCCTTTCACCGGCATGATGTTCTCCATAGGGACTATCGTGACATTGTCGAAGAATTTCCTGCTGCTCGTGCTCCGGTATACACCTTCTTACGATCATGTCCGCACCTTCTTTGTAAAGATGTGAATCATCCCAAAAGTAGTGCCTCAAATCTGTGAAGAATTTCTTCCTCTGCTAAAATGTAAAACCTGGAGGCAACAACTTTGCAACGATAAAATTAGCATAATCTGTAAACCAAGGGTCAGAATGAGATTGTACTTTTACAACAGCAAGATGTTCCTCTGGGAAACTGTCTTTGACTGGAATAGGATCGTGCGGGATATCTTCCATCCTTGAAAGATTATCCGCCACCGGATTGTCTTCTCCTTTTCTATCGACAATCTGCAAATCAAAATCTTGAAGAAGGAGGACCGATATAATGAGTCTTGGTTTGGCGTCCTTTTTCTGCATAAGATACTTAATGGCAGCATGGTCAGTATGAATAATAACTTTAGAATCAACAATATATGGTCTAAACTTATCACAAGCAAACACCACAGCCAAGAATTCCTTGTCGGTAGTAGCATAAGTCTTTTGAGCACTATCAAGTGTCTTGCTGGCATAGTAGATGACATTCAGCTTCTTGTCAACCCTTTGTCCTAAAACAGCTCCAACAGCAAAATCACTAGCATCACAAATAATTTCAAAGGGCAAATTCCAGTCAGGTGGTTGTACTATAGGAGCGGTTATCAAGGCTTTCTTAAGAACATCAAAAGCTTCCTTACAATCTTCATCAAATACAAAAGGAGAATCCTTCTGGAGAAGATTGGTAAGGGGTCTCGAGGTCTTAGAAAAGTCCTTGATAAATCTTCTATAGAAACCAGCATGACCTAAAAACTACGAATACCTTTGATGTCCCTTGGATAGGGCATCCTTTCAATAGCTTCAATTTTTGCCTTGTCCATTTCAATTCCCCTTTCGGAAATCTTGTGTCCAAGAACTATCCCTTCGTTAACCATGAAATGGCACTTCTCCCAATTGAGCACCAAATTCGTTTCTTCACATCTCTGCAAAACTTTATTAAGATTGTGTAGACAGTGGTCAAAGGAGTTTCCACAGACGGAAAAGTCGTCCACGAAAACTTCTACAATCTCCTCACAGAAACCATGAAATATTCCAGACATACACCTCTGAAAAGTAGCAGGTGCATTACCGTAAGGACACATAAAGGTGGTCTTCTCTTGATCCCGGTGTTAACGTGAATCTGGGAAAAGCCAGAATACCAATCAAGATAGCAGAAGTGGGTGTTTTTAGACAGCCGCTCGAGCATCTAATCAATAAAGGGCAGAGGATAGTGGTCCTTCCTGGTGACCTTGTGTCGGGACCCGGGGTTAGCGTATGTAATTACAGTCACGATACAATCACATGGAGAGCCGAGAACCGTACCCACTTGTCTAAGCAGACAAGGCCAAGCACAGAACGTTCTCGGTAAGCATCGAACGTAAGGGGCATCCCATTCAGGCCGGATGATCAACTGAGATGGGTCCTCATCGTCCGCTCACAAGTCTAAATGCTTATGGGTGGTGAATCCCATACTCATAGACAAGTCGCCTCAACCATGTTATCGATTGAATCCTAACTCTTACATATACTTACTCCAGCCCGATCACTTAGTCGGGGTCTAGGGCGGGCTCGATCATACAACAAAGTGTGCACGAGACAGAGTCTCGAGCAATCGCATCGCGATGCCCCAAGCTGCGCACATCTAAGGGCCACTTGGTGTATAAAAGACCGCCAGCCAGATCACAACTAAGGTCTCGAAAACCCATACTAAGACATGCATGTTATAAAAATACACGCAGCACACATGTCTAGTATGAACAGCAGGTATCATCACATAACTCTACAAAGTACTCTTTATTGATATACATATAGAGCATACAAAGATCACATGTCTGTGATCACATTACGTCATACAACGGAAGCAAATTAGGTCTGATTACAGACAAGATTAACAAATGGCTTAGAGAAGCCTTGTACAACAAACACGCCCTTCCACGAGGGACCAGACTGCTGTCTGGGACTATACTACCAAGGTCAACATCGAGCTTCACGAAGGTGACTCCATCGGGTCCGGTTTATTATCTAAAACATAGAATAAGCAAACGTGAGTACAAATTCGTACTCAGCAAGACTTACATCAGATCTATACAACTCATGCTCAAGTATCAAGGTAAAGGAGGTGGGGTTTCATCATGCAGAAGTGCCAGCTTTGACTTGGCTAATCCTGTACTACGAGTACCAGACTTGTGGTAAGAAGCGTACACGAGTCCACTACATCTCCAACCAATACACCACTATGGTTACTTCCTCGACTTCCCCACGAGGAAGCCCACCATAGCACTCACGCTTATCTTGCGGATTTTATAAGTATCCATTCAAGTTGTCTATGATCAAGTAGAGGTTTCCAAGTAATCGATAACCGCGGACACGGCTATTCGAATAGTTCATTAACCCTGCAGGGGTGTACATCTTCACACGCGTGTCATCACTTATCGCCTCGTTCTTGGCATCCTTCAAGCGGATGTCGGACGTGGATGAAACCAAGGCACTAACCTCACATCACCTTCTCTAATCCAGGAGTCGACTACCTGAGTTTGGCACCGCTCGAGAGTCCGGCCGGTTCCACGAAACGGACTCAGATAATGCAAGGGACCGAGACGCCACCTCTTCCAGATGGTTTCACTGCCTCACAAGTCCACCCACATATCTAGGATGATGCAACCTTTTCTTCATTCTTTTTATATGCACATGCCAAATGGAAAGCCCGAATCTATTGTGACTCCTGGACCAGATCGGGTACGTAAAGAGGCCAAACGGGGCTCCCATAAAACCCTACATGTGGTCATACTCTTTGTCTTGGATCACAAAACAGGAACTCGGGGCCTAAGGTAGTGTTCAACGAGACAACCCACTGTGTACTCCTACACAGCCTCTCATCGTTCACCTTTGTTTAGGGTGGATTCACTAACACGTTTCACTTTCATCAACACCACTGTGTTCATTCCATCCCGACTCACAATCAAAACATCCTCATTGTATCACTAAGAAGTAAAAGCAGTAACAGTTGTAGGGGCCACATGCTCATCATTCAACTCCTATATCTGCTAGGATTGTGGTTTGCTTAATACTGTGGCAAAATGATAGGTCATGCATCGGAATGGGTTCAACTATGCGAAAGAACGTGTCTCGGTGATCTCCTAAACATGCATAAGCGAGACTGAGAGGGAAATAGGATTTTATAGACATGATCAATGGGGTTTGCGTGCCTTGCTGTCAAGGTTCGATAACGGTGTCTTCAACGAAGGGGGTGGCCTCCGGTTCCGGTTGCACGTCTATCGAGCAAACAATCAAACAATGGTATAAATTTATTTGCAATGCATCAAACACATGATCAATATTGAAATGGTGATGTTCTTGACCACAATGTTGGTACAATTCCATTTAAAAGAAGTCAAATGCAAAGTCACTTGCAAATGTGCTTCAAATTTGAATTTGAAATAAAGCCATATGGATGTTTTGCACTGTTCACCCAATTTTAATTGGTCAAACATGAAAACAGAGCCCATATTCATAATCCTTGGATTTTTCTGATATTTTTAGACATATTATTTGCTATATTTGGAGTTCATATGAATTAGTTATGAATTTCCCAAGTTTAAATGATTTTCTGGAATATTTTAAATCATTTCTATTTCTCTGGAATTCGAATTATTTCGTCAGCATGGCGTGGGGGTGACGTCAGGGGGGGGGGCTGACCAGTGGGTCCACCCTGTCAGCCTCAGTGGTTAATCCCCCGGTTTGATTTAATTAAACAGGAGCTTAATTAGGGACAGGGCCCACCTGTCATTGGGCTAGAGGGGGGGTCATTAGGAACTAATTAAACTGGCCCGCCGGCGGTTAGCCGCCGGTGACCTAGCCACGGCGGCGCAGCACGGGGTGGGGGTTCTGGCCACCAAATCGTGCGCCGTTTGCACGAGAAGAAGTCTCGTGCTCGTCCGCATCGAGCTGGGCCACCAGGGGGTCTCGGGGAGCTTCGAGGCCACGGCTACGACGACGTCTGCGGCGGCCGGCGTCGGTTGAAGATGAAAAACGGGCACGGGGCACGGGGGAAAGCGGGAGAAGGGGGGAAACAACGAGGGGCTCACCCCGGATGCAATGGCGTCGACGGCGAGAGCTAGGAGGGCGCATTTCTAGACGGGGTCCACGGCGGCCGACGGCGAGAGGTTGAACAGGGCGTCGTCGTCTGGGCCGTTGGGGCTCGATTCGGAGCGCTGGAAGACGAAGGCGACACCGGCGCTTCTCCTGGACAGCTTTTCCCGGCCGAGGGACGTCTCTGGCCGCGCGGGCTCACGGCGGCGCTCTGCGGTGGACTTCGGGCGGTGCGAGAACGACGATGGGAGAGGAGGAGAGTGAGCTGGAGGAAGGGGGAAGGTTGTGGCGTTCTCTGGGCGTCTCCGTGGCATCCGCGGAGAGAAGAGGAGGCTCCAGAGCCCTCGGTGGCGTCCACGGCGATCGGCTCGCCACCGAGCTGCTTCGGGCACCGGGGAGGAAGAAGACAAGATGCCTGGAGTGGGCTGGGCCGGCTACAAGAGAGTGGGCCTCGCCTGTGGGCGCAAGGTGGTTGTTCCTTTCTTTTTCCTTTTAGTTTTTCTGTTATTTGTTTTGCTCTGGTAAAACAAATACCATAGCATTTTATAAAAATGCCCAAACAATTTTATAAATCCTAGTTGACCAGTAGCAAGTCACATAAATAATTTGGACATTTTTTAAATTCAATAAATTTGAATTTGAATTCAAATAGGGGTAAACTTTAATTTCCAGAGCACTATTTGAATATTAGAAAAATCCATGAGTATGGGAAAATACCCAAACCACTTTTAAAATGATCAGCATCATTTATAGGAATTTTCCAAACATTCAAAAGATTTTTGGAAAAAGATTTTTATCTGGCTATTTCAAATAATCTCTTAGGGCTTTCTGCTTCCCCATTTTTGAATTTCTTTTTGAATTTTTCATGATGCAAAGGGACAAGCAAACCCTAGGACTTACCCTAGTTGGGGTTCTGACACCTTGTTCAAATTCCTGAAATCAATACACATTCTATATCCAATAATAGTCCTCTGAGGTATTAGTTCATTTTTATCATTAGGAACAACAGTCATACCTCCTTTCTTAGGAACACAATGAACGGGACTTACCCACTTACTATCAGCTATAGGATAGATGATACCTGCGGCTAGAAGTTTGAGAACCTCCGTCCTAACCACGTCCTTCATCGTTGGGTTCAACTGTCGTTGATGATCAACAACTGGTTTAGCATCGGGCTCGAGATTGATAGTATGTTGGCAAATGGATGGACTAATACCCTTGAGATAATCAAGAGTATAGCCAATAGCACCTCGGTGTCTGCGGAGTGTCTCCAATAATCGCTCTTCTTCATACCCTGAAAGGTTAGAATTGATAATAATAGGATATACTTTCTTTTCATCTAAATAAGCATACTTGAGCTTATCGGGTAGCGGTTTTAGATCAAACACCGGGTCTTCTTTTGGTTGCGAGAGGATTCCTAAAGGTTCAACCGGGAGGTTGTGCTTCAGGATAGGAGTTCGTCTTAAAAATATGTCTTCTAGTTCATCCCTCTCCTGCATATGTATGTTATTCTCGTGGTCTTCCATAAATTGCTGCAAAGTATCATCAGGAGGAATAGCAATAGAAGCAATTTCTTCAATAATTTTGTCATTACTTGACAAGTCAGTACCACGAGGCTGCTTAGAAAACTTAGAAAAAATAAATTCATACGGATCACCGTTGAATTCAACAGAAACTTTACCTTTCTCGCAATCTATTATAGCTCCACAAGTGCTGAGAAAGGGCCTACCAAAGATAATAGGGCAAAAACTATCTTGCACTGAACCAAGTACAAGAAAGTCAGTAGGATATTTTACCTTCCCTCGGAGTACTTCAACATCTCTCACAATCCCATCTTGAGATTGTTTGTTTATTTGCAAGATGAATCATGACATCAATGTCCTCGATCTCACATGGCTGAATCTCGTGCATGATCTCTTGATAAAGTGTGAAGGGAATAGCGCTGACGCTAGATACCAAATCACATAGCCCATAGTAATTATGATCTCCTATTTTGATAGATACAACTGGTGTACCTGAAATTGGGCCTTTGTTCTTGGCTGTGACAATGTTATTTGTCAAGACCCTGACCTAGGTTTGTGCTTTAGCTAAGTTGCATTTTTGCATCTTGAAACTTTTTTCAAAAGAAAAAGAAATGGGGAAAAGAAAAGCCCTAAATGAATTAAATAAAAAGGCCAGAAATAAATCTTTTTCAAAAATTATTTTGGATATGTTGAAAAATCCTAAAAATGAGTGTGATCATTTTAAAAGTGATTTGGGATTAATCCCATGCTCATAGATTTTTCAAAAATCCAAATAGTGGCTTGGAAATTAAATCAATTGCCTATTTGAATTGAAATTCAAATAAGTTGAATTTCAAAAATTCCCAAAACTTGGGGTTGACTGATACTAAGTCACCTAGAGTTTATATAAATAATTGGGGGTTTTTATAAAATGCCCTAGTGTTTATTTTAAATGGGAAAACAAATAACAGAAAAAAATAAAAAGAAAAACAGAGAAGAGACCTTACCTTGCGCCCACGGGCGAAAGCCCACCTGGCCCGACCCACTTACCTCTCTGTCGTCTTCCTCCTCGCCAGAAGGAGGGATAGACCAGCCGTGCGCTCACGGCATGGCCGCCACCTCCACCTCCTCGCCACCTCCTGCTCTCCCCTTCCTCTATCTTCTCGCGCTGGAGACGCCCAGAAGCCCAGGCCACCTTTCCCCTCCCCTCGCGACCCCTCTCCTCTCCTCTGCCGCCATTTTTCCGAGCCGCTCCGAGAGCTCGCCAGAGCGAGTGCGTGCGTCTGCGTGGCCAACGGATACGGGCCGCCGCGTCACCGTAGTACCTTTTCTAATCAACTTCAATTAACATGTTGCAATTTAAACATAGGTCACATCAGTACCTTGCCAAGCTATGTTTTGCATATTGAATGTGCATTGTATTATCTTGATTGTGCTTTACTTCTAGTGCTTCAGTGATTGCTTATTCTCGGTAGAGTTGATCTCGGAGACGAGTTCAACCTCACGTCAGAAGACTAGTACCTCGTGATCGTCAGCAAGGAAAGCACCCCCTCTTTGATCATGTCGATAAAATCCCAGTTGCCTCTCATTCTCGCTTATGCATGTTTAGGATGTCACCATGATACGTTCTACCGCTAGTTGAACCCATTGTCAGAACCCTCTGTTAGGTATGTGCTAGGGTTAGCTAGTGCCTTTGCTTCATGTTAAAATTTCAAAAGAAATCTTGGAAATCAAATTCAAAATCAAAATGGGAGAAGGAACACCCCCTAGATGAATTAATTCAAAAGGCCAGATAAAAATCTTTTCCAAAAATTCATGTTAGAGTTTTGAAAAGTCTTATAAATGAGTGTGATCACATATCAAGTGATGTGGGACCCACCCCATGCTCATAGATTTTTCAAATATTCAAACAGTACCTTGGAATTAAAGAAATACCCCTTTTTGATTTAAAATTCAAATCATTTGAATTTTAAAAATGTTGAAAGTTTATGAGTGGCTAGTTTATATTATTATGAGGCCACATAAAAGTTTTCAGCATTTAATAAAATGATTTGGTATTTTTACCAAAGTCAAAACAAATATACAGAAAAACAGAAAGGAAAGATTAAACAGAAAAGGGAGAAAACCTTACCTGGCGCCCAGGTGAAACAGGCCCACCCAGCCCAGCCGGCCCAAAGGGGCACGGGGGTCTTCTTCCCCGTCCCGCGCCTCCAAGCTGCTCGGTGGAATGCCACCGAGCTAGCTGGGCACGCCACGTCGTCGTCGACGAGCTTCCAGGTCACCCCGTGCCTCTTCTCGCGTCTTGGAGACGTCTCGCAACCGCCACGTCGCATCCCCCCCCCTTCTCGAGCTCCCTCCTCTCCTCTCTCGCCCGTTTCGTCGTCGCCCGAGAAGCCCGCCGGAGCACCGTCGAGCCCCCGCGTAGCCATCGACGCCGAGAAGCCCCCGGAGCTTGTCCATCGTCTTCACCGCAGTCGTCTTCGTCTTCGAGCAGAGTAGGAGGAGCTGAAGCCCCCTGGAACTGCTGCATCGCATCGTCTACGGCCGCCGCACGACTTCGTCAATTCCGCCGCCGTTGAGCCACCCCAACCCTCGCCACCACCTCTACTGAGTTCCTCGTGAGCTCCCGGCCGGAACCCCTCTCTTCTTCCCCTGGATTACTCCCTCTAGCCTGATCCGCCATGGAAGCCGAGCACGGTTGCCGCCGAGGTTGACCATGCGCTCACTCCCGTGCGCTTCCGTCCTCGCCAGTGCGTCCGTAGTACTCCTGGAGTCCCCAGCAACCCAACGCGACCATGCCTGCTTCTCCCCGTGGCCGTTTTGCAAGTTCTACTCCAAGCCGTGGCTCCGGCCGCCGCCAAGGTCGAAGCAGTCGACGAACGTGACCTCCCAGGCGACGTGCAAATGGTGCTTTCGAAGCGGCTCATCACAGGCTTTCGAACGGTGGTCTCAGCGCAGAGAATGGAGGCCAGGAAAAGAAGAACATGCAGCGCCGCCGCGGTCCAGTCGCCGGTGTCAAGCCGCCGGCGAGTCAGCTCTAAACCCCCCCGGTTAATCACCTAATTAGTGACCCCTGGGTCACTGACCAGTGGGCCCAGTGGCTTAATTAAGCCACTGGATTAAGTTAACCCACGGGTTAAGTTAACCAGCCACTGACAGGGTGGCCCCAGATGTCAGCCCCCCCATGACGCCAGCTTGACGTCAGCCTGACGCAGTAAATCATTTAAATGAATTTCCAGAGATTATTTGAATTAAAAGAATTCCAGAAATTCCAGAAAATACCCCAAACTTTGGAAATTCATAGAAAATTCATATTAACTCCAAATTGGACAAATAATATATGAAAAATGATCAGGAGAAAATTATCTTTTCAAATATGCAACTTTCAACTCTGTTTGAGTTGAATTTAAAATGTGATCAGTAGCATTTGCTATTTGATTTAAATGGAATTAAATCAAATTCAAATCAAATATTTTTGCAACTTGAACCATGGCAACATGCTACATTTCAATCACACATCAGAGGCATATCATACACATTTGAAGATGATTCAAAATGATCAAACCCTATCACATACAATTGGTTAATGTTGAATTCAAATGTGGAGTTTGAATTTGCATTTTAAATGCAATATATTCCACTTAAATGGAATTGCCTCACACATCAAAACTTATACTTCAAGCTTTAACATTCAGTCATGTGCTTGAGCATTGCATTCATATTGATTGCTACTTCGTGCTTTGTTTGTCGAGTAGAGGTGGAACCGGAGCAAGAGGTCACCCCCTTCGCTGAAGATCCAGAGCCCGAATCTCGTCAGCAAGGCAAGCAAACCCCCTTTGATCATGTCAATAAAATCCCACTTCCCTCTCATGCCTCGTTTATGCATTGTTTAGGATGATCACCATGCTTCGTTTCTACCGCATAGATGAACCCATTCCTTTGCATGACCTATCTTTTTGTCACAGTAGTAAGCAAACCACAATCCTAGAAAATGTAGGAGTTGTTTGATATCATGTGGCCCCTGCAATGTTACTGCTTAATGCATGCTTAGTATGATACCATGTTGTTACTGTGATGTGAGTCGGGATGGGAATGATCATGTTGATGATGGTAGGAAAGTGTTGGTGAATCGACCCTAATACAAGGTGAACGATGAGAGGCTGTGTAGGAGTACACGGTGGGTTGTCTCGTTGAACACCGCCCTAGTACGAGTTCTTGTGTGGTGATCCAAGATGAAGAGTACAACCACACATTGGGCTCACTGACCCCTCTCAACTTACTAACTCATCCCTTTCGATGTCCAGATGTCGCAGTAGTTCGGAGTTCTGGTAGGCTTGTGGCCTGGATGCTAAGTGAGAGAACGGCTTCTTACCTCAAAGTCTGGTATTCGTAGTTCAGGATTAGCCAAGTCAAAGCTGTCATTTCTGCAAGTGAACCCCACCTCCCTTTACCTTGACACATATGCATGAGTAGTATAGCTCCTATGTAAGTCTTGCTGAGTACGACTTTGTACTCACTTAATCTATGTTTTAGATGACGCCACTGACCCCGAAGGTGGCTTCTTCATCGAGTTGGACGACTGAAGTTAAACTAGTCTAGTCCCAGCCAGCAGACTGGTTCCCTCGTGGAGGGCTTTGTGTTTAAATAAGGCTTCTTAAGCCATTTGTTAAATTTGTCTGTACTCAGACATAATTTGCTTCCGCTCTGTGTTGTAATGTTGGATCACATGTATGTGATCTCTGTGTGTACTCTATAAGAGTTATAAATAAAATGTACACTTTGTAGAGAATTGCAATGGTACCTGCTGTTCATACAAGGCATGTGTGCTGCGTGTATGTTTATAACATGCATGTCTTTGTATGGGTTTTCGAGACCTTAGTTGTGTTCTGGCTGGCGGTCTTTCATACACCAAGTGGCCCTTAGATGTGCGCAGCTTGGGGCATCGCGATGCGATTGCTCGAGACTCCGTCTCGTGCACACTTTGTGGTATGATCGAGCCCGCCCTAGACCCCGACAAGTGATTGGGCTGGAGTAAGTCGATGTAAGAGTTTTGAGATAGTCGGTAGTATGGTTGAGGCGACTTGTCTTTGAATATGGGAGTTCACCACCCATATCATTTGACTTGTGTGCGGACGATGAGGACCCATCTCAGTTGATCATCCGGCCTGGATGGGATGCCCCTCACGTACGATGCTTTCCGAGAATGTTCTGTGCTTGGCCTTGTCTTCTTAGACAAGTGGGTACGGTTCTCGGCTCTCCATATGACTATGTCTTAACTGGACTTGCATATGCTAACCCCGGGTCCCGACACCCATTCCTTTGCATGACCTATCATTTTGTCACAGTAGTAAGCAAACCACAATCCTAGCAGATGTAGGAGTTGTTTGATATCTTGTGGCCCCTGCAACTGTTACAGCTTATTGCATTGCTTAGATTTGTTACCTGAGGCTACTTTGTTGTGAGTCGGGATGGTAGTGATCATGTGAATGATGGTGGTAACGTGTTGGTGAATTTACCTAAACAAGGTGAACGATGAGAGGATGTGTAGGAGTACACAGTGGGTTGTCTCGTTGAACACTGCCTTAAGCCCGAGTTCTTGTGTTGTTATCCAAGACTAAGAGTACGACCACACATTGGGCTCACTGACCCCTCTCGGCCTAGTACCTCACCCCGGACCTGTCCAGGAGTCGCAAGTAGTTCGCCCTTTAACGATCTCAAGAAGGTGGAACCAAGGTAAGTGGTTGGCGTAGGTTGTGGGCACGTTGAATCAAGTGATCATGATCGAGTTGAGCTTGATGGCGGTCACACAACGTTTGTGTACGCATCGGAACAATCGGCCGGATTCCGATTGTGGTCCCAACTCAAATAGGCGACTCCCCAGGACTAGAGATGGTGTCGTGAGTGAAGTGGCGTGGCAGCATCCTCGCCGGTACTCACTTGAAGGGTCCTTCCCCAGGCGGTGTAACTGATGAGGCGTGTGTGTAGTAGTACACCCCTGTAGGGTTAATGAACTATTCGAATAGCCGTGTCCGTGGTTATGGACTACTTCGAGACCTTTACTTGATCATAGACAACTTGAACGGTTACTCTTAAAACTCACCAAGATAAGCGTGAGTGCTATGGCGTGCTTCCTCGTGGGGAAGTAGAGGAAGTATCCATAGTGGTGTATTGGTTGGAGACTTGTTACTTGGACTCGTGTACGCTCCTTACCTCATTCTGGTATTCGTAGTATAGGACTAGCCAAGTCAAAGCTGGCACTTCTGCAAGTGAAACCCCACCTCCCTTTGCCTTGATACATGTGCATGAGTAGTATAGTTCCTATGTCAGTCTTGCTGAGTACGACTTTGTACTCACGTTTTCTTATTCTATCTTTTAGAGACGAGACCATTGACCCTGATGGTGGCCCCTACCTCGAGCTCGACGTGGACCAAGTCGTATAGTTCCAGACAGCAGCCTGTGCCCTTTGGAGGGTCGTTGTATTTTTCTTTCAGGCTAAGCCATTTGTTAACCTTGTCTTTACTAAGACATAATTTGCTTCCGTTGATGCTTGATGTAATGTTGGATCACATCCATGTGATCTCTACTTGTAATACAACTACTATGTCTGATCTGTTTAGCAGAAGTTACAAAGACTATGAGTTTGTAGGGTTCATGTTGTGATTACCATCTGTTTATACTAGACATGTGTGCTGCGTGTATGATTATAACATGCATGTCTTAGTATGGGTTTTCGTGACCTTAGTTGTGATCTGGCTGGCGGTCTTTTATACACAAAGTGGCCCTTAGATGTGCGTAGCTTGGGGCATCGCGATGCGATTGCTCGTGACTCTGTCACGTGCACACTTTGTTGTATGATCGAGCCCGCCCTAGCCCTCCATCAGAAAGTTGTGATCGGGTTGTTAGATTGGTTATGCTCCCTGTTTTACTACATCGTATGTAAGTGTTGTTTCCATGTTCGAAGAAATTGTCATTTCTTACAATTAGAACCGTTATGCCGTCCGAGTCATTCCAGGTTTATCTCATAATCTGATGCATTTGCAAACTCCTTTCTGTTTCAGATGGCAGATCTTCCCCCTCGGAAGATTGTTCGTTTGACCAGGTGCCTCGGTGTGCGTGGCCATCCCGCCACATTGATCGAGATGATGTCCTATGTGGGATATCGATGGTACCCTGAGTACACCATCGAGGAGCAGTTCCACGACTTCAACCAGACGCAGTTCCACTGCATCGTCAGGATCTACCCGCACCACGTTGGAGTCACCCAGCCTATCCACTTTGGACATGGCATTGGCGTTACCGAGAACATGGCTGTGCAGGATGCTGCATATTCATGTATTACCCTGCTGAGAGAGGAGCACACCATGCTGAGAGAGACTTCTTTCCGCTATATCCCTGCTGCACTTCCAGGATAAGAGGGATATTACACCGGACTCTACTCAGATCACTCTGCAGAGGATCCAGCACTCCAGGTGACTGCTAGGTTTGCTAGTGACAGAGATCGTGATGCACGCGCTCTCCGTTTCGAGCTCCACGCCACCCGTGTTCGACTGTATCGAGCACTGACGCTCTTGGCACCCTTTGTGAGCGTGGGATCAGTTGAGTTTGATGCGATCTATCCAGTGAGGATTCAGATGCCTTCTCGAGTTGCTTGGCCCGAGATTGGAGGAATTTTTCCACCCCGTGGTCCTTTGCTTCCACCCTACACTGGACCTAGGCCCCATCCTTGCCCAAATGGATATCAGGGTCCACAAGCCTCCGTGTTTTCCGATGGTCACCTCCAGCTACCGGGATATGCGGGTAACTTTTACGAGGACTACTATGGAGATGGAGATGAGTGAGACCGCCTGTGGTCTTACTTAGTGAGGATGTAGTAGTATCTTAGTATGTTGTAAGCAAGGTGTCTAAGTTCCAGAGGCTTAGATAAATAATGTATAGGAAGTCAGAGTGCCTCTGAAGGATGTATCATCTTCATCACGTTTGTATTAGCTTAGTGCTTGTACTAAAACGATGTATGGCTTGTATGACAGCTTTTGAATATATGGCTTGTATGCTTTTATCACCATGTTGTCAAGATGATTACTTCCTTTGCTCTGTAATCCTTCCAGTACTTCAATACCTTGATTTGACTCTTGAAATCAACTCTGTTTGACTTTGTTTTCACCTTCAGGATGTCTCAAGGAACCCGTGGCCAGGTTGGTCGGAACCAAGGTCGTGGGAATGACCAGGAGGAAGGAAACCTTCCACCCCCACCCACGATGGCCCAAGTTCTGATGGAGGTCGAGAGGAACCGCCGTGACTCTCACCACCTGCTGGAAGTCATCGCACGCAACACCACTCAGCAGCGCAATGAGTTGGTGTCCCTGAACGACTTCATCCGACTTCATCCCCCAGTTTTCAGTTACTCCACCGAGCCCCTTGACGCTGATGACTAGCTCCGCAGCATCGAGAGGAAGCTCCAAGCAGGCCATGTTGCAGATGGCGACAAGGTCAACTATGCCACCTATCACCTTGAAGGTGCAGCAAGCTCTTGGTGGGAGAACTTTCTGAATATGCGACCCGTTGGACCACCTACATCTTGGGAAGAATTCTGCACCTCTTTCCGCGAGCACCACATTCCCAAGGGCCTCATGGACCGCAAGCGTGAGGAGTTCTGCAACCTCACTCAAGGCAGAAGGACCGTTGATGAGTTTAGTCGTGAGTTCAACCGACTGGCTCGTTACGCTACCGAAGAAGTTTCCACCGACTCCAAGAAACAAGAGAGGTTCCGTCGTGGCCTCAACTCCAGACTCCGTCGCGAGCTCAACCTTCATGACTTTGCCACATTCCAGGTCCTTGTCAACAAGGCCATCAAGGCCGAGGACATGAACACCCCCAACGATTTCGGCAAACACCCCTGAGATGATAGTTCATCCAGTTCTGGCTCCCAGAAGCGCAAGATCTGGATTCCAAACAGCATGTTCCGCCAGAACAACCCACCGAGGCCATCCTATGTGGTGCCTCGTCCACCCACCCAGTTCCACCCAGCTCCACCAAACAACTCAGCTCCACGCACTGTTTTCGGAGCTTGCTACAAGTGTGGTCAGGCAGGCCACTATTCTCACGAGTGTCCCTAGAAACAGCTCCAACACCAGAACGTTCCACCCCGTGCCGGAAGCAACAACAACAACAACAATGGTCGTGGCAAGCCACCCCAGAAGGTCTTCACCGCCAAACCCGCTCCTCCCGCCACTCGTGGTCGTGTGAACCAGATTGCCGCCGAAGAGACTGACGACACCACTGACATCATTCTTGGTACGCTTCCAGTAAATTTTGTTCCTACTTCCGTTCTTTTCGACCCAGGAGCATCTCATTCATTCATGTCGGAAAGTTATGCACTTCGTCATGAGTTGCCCTTTGTTGAATTGTCCACCCCGATGGTTATTCAAACTCCAGGGTCAAGATGGCAAACTAATAGAGTGAGCCATGGTAATCAAATTGCAATTGAGGGTTTAGTATTCCTTGCTTCACTCATAGCCCTCAAGTCTTCAGACATTGATGTCATCCTTGGCATGGATTGGCTATCAAGACATAATGCCTACCTGGATTGCAAAGGCAAATCCGTGAAACTCACCCACCCTTCAGGACAAACCGTCAACTATACCTCAACCAGAACAAGAAACCAAGTGCATTCCTTGAATGTACTTCCCCTTCCCGAACTTGAAGATATTCCGGTGGTTCGTGACTTCTCGGATGTCTTTCCTGAAGAGCTGCCGGGCATGCCACCCGACAGATGTGTAGAATTTATAGTGGATCTTGTTCCAGGAACCGCACCAATTTCCAAACGCCCATACAAAATGGCCCCACATGAGTTAGCTGAGCTAAAAAGCCAACTTGATGCTTCGTTGGCAAAAGGCTTCATCCGCCCTAGCTCATCGCCATGGGGTTGCCCCGTTCTGTTCGTAAAGAAGAAAGATGGAACAGAAAGGATGTGCGTAGACTATCGCCCGCTAAATTTAGCGACGATAAAGAACAAATACCCATTGCCCAGGATCAATGATCTTTATGATCAACTTGCAGGATCCTCTGTCTTCTCCAAGATGGATTTGAGATTAGGTTATCATCAAATCAAGATCTGAAACGAGGACATTCCCAAAACGGCTTTTACTACTCGTTATGGTCTTTACGAGTACACCGTCATGTCCTTTGGTTTAACCAATGCCCCCGCCACGTTCTCACGCTTGATGAATTCGATCTTCATGGAGTACCTAGATAAATTTGTTGTGGTTTATCTTGATGATATTCTCATCTACTCGAAGAACGAAGAATATCATGCCGAACACTTAAGGCTGGTATTGATGAAGCTTAGAGAGCATCGCCTGTATGCTAAATTATCCAAGTGTGAATTCTGGCTACCAGAAGTGACCTACTTAGGCCACGTGATTTCTGCAAAAGGCATTGCTGTGAACCCCGAGAGAGTTCAGGCCGTCCTTGACTGGACTCCACTTGAATAGGTTAAGCAAGTTAGGAGTTTTCTTGGCCTAGCCAACTATTGCCGTCGCTTCGTCGAGAACTTTTCTAAAGTTGCAAAGCCTCTAACTGAACTCCTCAAGAAAGATAAGAAATTCTTATGGACTCCCAAGTGCGAGGAAAGCTTTCAAGAGCTAAAAAGAAGATTGACTTCTGCACCCGTACTTGCACCTCCAGACACCAAAAGAGATTTCGAGATCTATTGTGATGCCTCACGGCAAGGGTTAGGATGCATACTGCTGCAAGATCGACATGTGGTAGCTTATGCTTCACGCCAGTTGCGGCCACATGAAGAGAACTATCCTACCCATGACCTTGAACTCGCTGCCGTAGTTCATGCCCTAACAACTTGGCGACATTACCTCCTTGGTAATCGTTGCGAGATTTATTCCGACCACCAAAGCCTCAAATACATTTTCACCTAGCCAGATCTTAATCTCAGGCAAAGACGCTGGATTGAGTTGATAAAAGATTACGACGTAGCAATTTCTTACACCCCGGGCAAAGCCAATGTCATGGCTGATGCACTAAGTCGTAAGTCGTACTGTAACAACCTCATGTTACAGCAGTATCAACCACCTCTTCATGAGGGCTTTCGCAAGCTCAACCTTGAAATTGTCCCTCATGGCTATCTTTCTACCTTGGTGGCGAAACCAACTCTTGAGGATCAAATCATAGTTGCCCAAAGGCGTGCACGAGGTGTTCGCCGGATCAAGGAGAACATTGCTAGCAGAGTTGCTAAATGTTTCTCCACAGATAGCAAAGGAACGGTATTCTTTGAAAATCGTTTGGTAGTACCTAAGAATAGGGAACTAAGGCAACTCATCCTCAAGGAATCCCATGACACACGCCTCTCAATTCATCCCGGTAGCACAAAAATGTACCGAGATCTACGCCAGAGATTTTGGTGGACTAGGATGAAGAGAGACATTGCTCAATTTGTTGCCGAATGTGATGTTTGTCGTCGCATTAAGGCAGAACATCAAAGACCTGCTGGTACACTTCAACCTTTGTCTATTCCCGAGTGGAAATGGGACAAAGTCGGTATGGATTTCATCACCGGCTTTCCAAGAACCCATAAAGGAAACAATGCCATCTTCGTTGTCATAGATAGGCTTTCCAAAGTTGCTCACTTCCTTCCAGTTCGCGAGTCTATAACTGCTAGCCAGTTAGCGGACTTGTACGTCTCTAGAATTGTATCCCTTCATGGTGTTCCTTTGGAAATCAATTCTGATCGCGGTAGCCTTTTCACCTCTAGACTTTGGGGAAGCTTTCAGAATGCTATGGGAACTCATCTCTCCTTTAGTACAGCTTTCCATCCTCAGTCTAGCGGTCAAGTCAAAAGGGTTAACCAAATTCTTGAAGACATGCTCAGAGCTTGTGTTATCTCATTCGGAATGAATTGGGAGAATTCTCTTCCATTTGCCGAATTTGCTTATAACAATAGTTTTCAATCTAGTCTGAACATGGCTCCTTTTGAACTCCTTTATGGACGACGATGTCGAACACCACTAAACTGGTCTGAAACCGGTGAAAGACAATTCTTTGGACCGGATATGATCAAGGAAGCAGAAGAGCAAGTTTGCATTGTTCGTGATCAATTGAAAGCAGCCCAGTCTCGTCAGAAAAGCTACTATGATCGTCATCATAGGCAAGAGAGCTACAATCTGGATGAGAAGGCTTACCTTCGGGTTACTCCTCTGAAGGGAACCCAACGTTTCGGTATCAAAGGCAAGTTGGCCCCACGTTACATCGGACCTTTCCGCATTATTGCTAAACATGGAGAAGTTGCCTACCAACTTGAACTACCTCCGCACCTCTCCCGAGTACATGATGTATTCCATGTGTCCCAACTCAGGCGTTGCTTCAAGGACCCCATCCGCGAAGTCGACCATGAAACGCTTGATCTCCAAGATGACCTTTCTTATCGAGAATACCCCGTTCGTATTCTTGATTCCGCAGAGCGTGTCACTCGTCGTCGGAAGATTAGGTTTCTGAAAGTGCAATGGTCACACCACTCTGAAAGAGAAGCTACATGGGAAAGAGAAGACCGCCTCCTTACCGAGTACCCCTCCTTTCTCCCGCAGACTTCTGAATCTCGGGACGAGATTATTTTGAGTGGGGGCGAGTAGTCAGAACCCTCTGTTAGGTATGTGCTAGGGTTAGCTAGTGCCTTTGCTTCATGTTAAAATTTCAAAAGAAATCTTGGAAATCAAATTCAAAATCAAAATGGGAGAAGGAACACCCCCCAGATGAATTAATTCAAAAGGCTAGATAAAAATCTTTTCCAAAAATTCATGTTAGAGTTTTGAAAAGTCTTATAAATGAGTGTGATCACATATCAAGTGATGTGGGACCCACCCCATGCTCATAGATTTTTCAAATATTCAAACACTACCTTGGAATTAAAAAAATACCCCTTTTTGATTTAAAATTCAAATCATTTGAATTTTAAAAATGTTGAAAGTTTATGAGTGGCTAGTTTATATTATTATGAGGCCACATAAAAGTTTTCAGCATTTAATAAAATGATTTGGTATTTTTACCAAAGTCAAAACAAATATACAGAAAAACAGAAAGGAAAGATTAAACAGAAAAGGGAGAAAACCTTACCTGGCGCCCAGGCGAAACAGGCCCACCCAGCCCAGCCGGCCCAAAGGGGCACGGGGGTCTTCTTCCCCGTCCCGCGCCTCCAAGCTGCTCGGTGGAATGCCACCGAGCTAGCTGGGAACGCCACATCGTCGTCGACGAGCTTCCAGGCCGCCCCGTGCCTCTTCTCGCGTCCTGGAGACGTCTCGCAGCCGCCACGTCCATTCCCCCCCTCCCCTTCTCGAGCTCCCTGCTCTCCTCTCTCGCCCGTTTCGTCGTCGCCCGAGAAGCCCGCCGGAGCACCGTCGAGCCCCCGCGTAGCCATCGACGCCGAGAAGCCCCCGAAGCTTGTCCATCGTCTTCACCGCAGTCGTCTTCGTCTTCGAGCAGAGTAGGAGGAGCTGAAGCCCCCTGGAACTGCTGCATCGCATCGTCGTCTTCGTCTACGGCCGCCTCACGACTTCGTCAATTCCGCCGCCGTTGAGCCACCCCAGCCCTCGCCACCACCTCTACTGAGTTCCTGGTGAGCTCCCGGCCGGAACCCCTCTCTTCTTCCCCTGGATTACTCCCTCTAGCCTGATCCGCCATGGAAGCCGAGCACGGTTGCCGCCGAGGTTGACCATGCGCTCACTCCCGTGCGCTTCCGTCCTCGCCAGTGCGTCCGTAGTACTCCTGGAGTCCCCAGAAACCCAACGCGACCATGCCTGCTTCTCCCCGTGGCCGTTTTGCAAGTTCTACTCCAAGCCGTGGCTCCGGCCGCCGCCAAGGTCGAAGTAGTCGACGAACGTGACCTCCCAGGCGACGTGCAAATGGTGCTTTCGAAGCGGCTCATCACAGGCTTTCGAACGGTGGTCTCAGCGCAAAGAATGGAGGCCAGGAAAAGAAGAACATGCAGCGCCGCCGCGGTCCAGTCGCCGGCGTCAAGCCGCCGGCGAGTCAGCTCTAAACCCCCCCGATTAATCACCTAATTAGTGACCCCTGGGTCACCGACCAGTGGGCCCAGTGGCTTAATTAAGCCACTGGATTAAGTTAATCCACGGGTTAAGTTAACCAGCCACTGACAGGGTGGCCCCACATGTCAGCCCCCCCCTGACGCCAGCTTGACGTCAGCCTGACGCAGTAAATCATTTAAATGAATTTCCAGAGGTTATTTGAATTAAAAGAATTCCAGAAATTCCAGAAAATACCCCAAACTTTGGAAATTCATAGAAAATTCATATTAACTCCAAATTGGACAAATAATATATGAAAAATGATCAGGAGAAAATTATCTTTTCAAATATGCAACTTTCAACTCTGTTTGAGTTGAATTTAAAATGTGATCAGTAGCATTTTCTATTTGATTTAAATGGAATTAAATCAAATTCAAATCAAATATTTTTGCAACTTGAACCATGGCAACATGCTACATTTCAATCACACATCAGAGGCATATCATACACATTTGAAGATGATTCAAAATGATCAAACCCTATCACATACAATTGGTTAATGTTGAATTCAAATGTGGAGTTTGAATTTGCATTTTAAATGCAATATATTCCACTTAACTGGAATTGCCTCACACATCAAAACTTATACTTCAAGCTTTAACATTCAGTCATGTGCTTGAGCATTGCATTCATATTGATTGCTACTTCGTGCTTTGTTTGTCGAGTAGAGGTGGAACCGGAGCAAGAGGTCACCCCCTTCGCTGAAGATCCAGAGCCCGAATCTCGTCAGCAAGGCAAGCAAACCCCCTTTGATCATGTCGATAAAATCCCACTTCCCTCTCATGCCTCGTTTATGCATTGTTTAGGATGATCACCATGCTTCGTTTCTACCGCATAGATGAACCCATTCCTTTGCATGACCTATCTTTTTGTCACAGTAGTAAGCAAACCACAATCCTAGAAAATGTAGGAGTTGTTTGATATCATGTGGCCCCTGCAATGTTACTGCTTAATGCATGCTTAGTATGATACCATGTTGTTACTGTGATGTGAGTCGGGATGGGAATGATCATGCTGATGATGGTAGGAAAGTGTTGGTGAATCGACCCTAATACAAGGTGAACGATGAGAGGCTGTGTAGGAGTACACGGTGGGTTGTCTCGTTGAACACCGCCCTAGTACGAGTTCTTGTGTGGTGATCCAAGATGAAGAGTACAACCACACATTGGGCTCACTGACCCCTCAGAACTTACTAACTCATCCCTTTCGATGTCCAGATGTCGCAGTAGTTCGGAGTTCTGGTAGGCTTGTGGCCTGGATGCTAAGTGAGAGAACGGCTCACCCGAGACCGTCTTATGCACCACGCACACATCGCTTGGGTCCACTTCGGTAAACCGGCCGGGTTCACGATAGTGGTAACCAACCCAAGTAGGCGGCTTTCTCGGACTAGATAGGCTATGAGGTAACAGTTGTGGTGAGCATCCTCGCCGGCACCCCTTGAATGGTGTCGAGATCAAAGGCGGTAAATGATGGTCATGTGTGTTTAGCGGTACACCCTTGCAAGGTTAACAAAACTATTCGAATAGCCGTGTCCGCGGTTATGGACTGCTTGGAAAGCTTAGCTTGATTATTAGATAACTTGAATCGGATACTTCTAAAACACACCAAGATCAGTGTGAGTGCTATGGCATGTTTCCTCGTGGGGAAGTCGAGGAAGGCACCATAGTGGTGTATTGGTTGGTGAAAGTAGTGGACTCGTGTACGCTTCTTACCTCAAAGTCTGGTATTCGTAGTTCAGGATTAGCCAAGTCAAAGCTGGCATTTCTGCAAGTGAACCCCACCTCCCTTTACCTTGACACATATGCATGAGTAGTATAGCTCCTATGTAAGTCTTGCTGAGTACGACTTTGTACTCACGTTTGCTTAATCTATGTTTTAGATGACGCCACTGACCTCGAAGGTGGCTCCTTCATCGAGCTGGACGACTGAAGTTAAACTAGTCTAGTCCCAGTCAGTAGACTTGTTCCCTCGTGGAGGGCTTTGTGTTTAAATAAGGCTTCTTAAGCCATTTGTTAAATTTGTCTGTACTCAGACATAATTTGCTTCCGCTCTGTGTTGTAATGTTGGATCACATGTATTTGATCTCTGTGTGTACTCTATAAGAGTTATAAATAAAATGTACACTTTGTAGAGAATTGCAATGGTACCTGCTGTTCATAGAAGGCATGTGTGCTGCGTGTATGTTTATAACATTCATGTCTTTGTATGGGTCTTCGAGACCTTAGTTGTGTTCTGGCTGGCGTTCTTTCATACACCAAGTGGCCCTTAGATGTGCGCAGCTTGGGGCATCGCGATGCGATTGCTCGAGACTCCGTCTCGTGCACACTTTGTGGTATGATCGAGCCCGCCCTAGACCCCGACTAAGTGATCGGGCTGGAGTAAGTCTATGAAAGAGTTTTGAGATAGTCGGTAGTATGGTTGAGGCGACTTGTCTTTGAATATGGGAGTTCACCACCCATATCATTTGACTTGTGTGCGGACGATGAGGACCCATCTCAGTTTATCATCCGGCCTGGATGGGATGCCCCTCACGTACGATACTTTCCGAGAATGTTCTGTGCTTGGCCTTGTCTGCTTAGACAAGTGGGTACGGTTTTCGGCTCTCCATATGACTATGTCTTAACTAGACTTGCATATGCTAACCCCGGGTCCCGACACCCATTCCTTTGCATGACCTATCATTTTGTCACAGTAGTAAGCAAACCACAATCCTAGCAGATGTAGGAGTTGTTTGATATCTTGTGGCCCCTGCAACTATTACATCTTATTGCATTGCTTAGATTTGTTACCTGAGGCTACTTTGTTGTGAGTCGGGATGGTAGTGATCATGTGAATGATGGTGGTAACGTGTTGGTGAATTTACCTAAACAAGGTGAACGATGAGAGGATGTGTAGGAGTACACAGTGGGTTGTCTCGTTGAACACTGCCTTAAGCCCGAGTTCTTGTGTTGTTATCCAAGACTAAGAGTACGACCACACATTGGGCTCACTGACCCCTCTCGGCCTAGTACCTCACCTCGGACCTGTCCAGGAGTCGCAAGTAGTTCGCCCTTTAACGATCTCAAGAAGGTGGAACCAAGGTAAGTGGTTGGCGTAGGTTGTGGGCACGTTGAATCAAGTGATCATGATCGAGTTGAGCTTGATGGCGGTCACACAACGTTTGTGTCCACATCGGAACAATCGGCCGGATTCCGATTGTGGTCCTAACTCAAATAGGCGACTCCCCAGGACTAGAGATGGTGTCGTGAGTGAAGTGGCGTGGCAGCATCCTCGCCGGTACTCACTTGAAGGGTCCTTCCCCAGGCGGTGTAACTGATGAGGCGTGTGTGTAGTAGTACACCCCTGTAGGGTTAATGAACTATTCGAATAGCCGTGTCCGTGGTTATGGACTACTTTGAGACCTTTACTTGATCATAGACAACTTGAACGGTTACTCTTAAAACTCACCAAGATAAGCGTGAGTGTTATGGCGTGCTTCCTCGTGGGGAAGTAGAGGAAGTATCCATAGTGGTGTATTGGTTGGAGACTTGTTACTTGGACTCGTGTACGCTCCTTACCTCATTCTGGTATTCGTAGTATAGGACTAGCCAAGTCAAAGCTGGCACTTCTGCAAGTGAAACCCCACCTCCCTTTGCCTTGATACATGTGCATGAGTAGTATAGTTCCTATGTCAGTCTTGCTGAGTACGACTTTGTACTCACGTTTGCTTATTCTATCTTTTAGAGACGAGACCATTGACCCTGATGGTGGCCTCTACCTCGAGCTCGACGTGGACCAAGTCGTATAGTTCCAAACAGCAGCCTGTGCCCTTTGGAGGGTCGTTGTATTTTTCTTTCAGGATTCTTAAGCCATTTGTTAACCTTGTCTTTACTAATACATAATTTGCTTCCGTTGATGCTTGATGTAATGTTGGATCACATCCATGTGATCTCTACTTGTAATACAACTACTATGTCTGCTCTGTTTAGCAGAAGTTACCAAGACTATGAGTTTGTAGGGTTCATGTTGTGGTTACAATCTGTTTATACTAGACATGTGTGCTGCGTGTATGATTATAACATGCATGTCTTAGTATGGGTTTTCGTGACCTTAGTTGTGATCTGACTGGCGGTCTTTTATACACCAAGTGGCCCTTAGATGTGCGCAGCTTGGGGCATCGCGATGCGATTGCTCGTGACTCTGTCACGTGCACACTTTGTTGTATGATCGAGCCCGCCCTAGACCCCAACTAAGTGATCGGGCTGGAGTAAGTCTATGTAAGGGTTATGATTCAATCGATAACATGGTTGAGGCGACTTGTCTATGAGTATGGGATTCACCACCCATAAGCATTTAGACTTGTGAGCAGACGATGAGGACCCATCTCAGTTGATCATCCGGCCTGGATGGGATGCCCCTCACGTTCGATGCTTACCGAGAGTGATATGTGCTTGGCCTTGTATTCTTAGACAAGTGGGTACGGCTCTCGGCTCTCCATGAGATTGCATTTTCACCGAAATTACATACGCTAACCCCGGGTCCTGACAGACTTGGTATCAAAGCAGGATTGTCTGTAGGATTATCTAACCTTGGCCGAAGTCGAGTCTAGCATTCTATAGTTATATAGTTACTTTGGGTATAAGGGAACAACGTAAGAATTCTTTTTTCTCCTTATCCTCATCGATCTGAGTTCTGACTCATCCTCATCTTATTCTACGGGAAGATAGGACTAGGCTCATCTATGTCTTTACTAGGACATCTCGTTGATTGCTTCTTTTTAGCTGTAGGAGTGTTGTGGTCTTCTAGAGTCATCATTCCATAGTGTTCTTAGGGAAGTGATGTCCGTTATCTTGCTGGTTTGTCTCTTTTCCATCCTGGTACAGTCGTTATGCTGACCATTTGTGACTTCGATGCTGTTGCATTATAGTCTTGTTATCTTAGCATAGAATTGTGTCCTAAATCCTATTCTGTTTGTTGATTCTTATCACACAGAATGTCAGGTGCAAATCAAGGTGTTGATCCCAGTCCTGGTAACATAGACGGTGAACAACCTCTACCACCAACCTCAACGGCAGAAATCATGATGGAGGCTGAGCAGAATAGTCGTGATCAGACACGTCTTCTCGAGCGTATTGAGCAGAAAACTTCTCATCAGCATCATAGTGTTGTTACCATCCAGGACTTCATTCTCCTCAACCCGCCAGTATTCCGATGTTCTTCTGAGCCCCTTGATGCCGATGATTGGCTTCGTTCCCTCGAGCGTAAGCTTGAGACAGCCCATGTTCCTCCAGGTGATCGTGTGCTATTTGCGGCATACTTTCTGGAAGGTGCTGCTCTTCAGTGTTTGGAGATCTTCGTGGCAATGCAACCAGTTGGTCACGTGGTGACTTGGCAAGAGTTCTGTGGTGACTTCCGAGGATATCATCTTCCAGATCAGCTGATGGAGCGCAAGAGAGAAGAATTTTGCAATCTGACCCAAGGAAAGATGATTGTTCATGAGTATCGGACTGAGTTCACTCGTCTAGCACGTTATGCCCAAGAACAAGTATCCACCGATGCCAAGAAACAAGAAAGGTTCCGCAAGGGACTTAGCCCCGTCCTTCGTCATGACCTGAATCTTCATGAGTTCGTCAACTTCAGGGACTTGGTCGACAAATCCTTCAAGGCCGAGTATGGAAATGAGTTGTATGAAGAGTCTCGCAAGCGTGATCGTGAGTTTGCACAATCTTCTAGCTCAGGTTGTCGGAAACGATGTGTATGGATTCCCTTCAGTGACGTCAGTCATGCTGTAAGTGCTTCTAGACCACCAACCACCATATATCATCCACCTCAATCTAATCTTCCTCCTTGGAATTTTGTTGGACAATCAAGTGCTCAAGTTCCTTTCATTCCATGTGGTGTTTATTTCCAATGTGGAAAATCAGGTCACAATGTTCGAGAGTGTCCCCAAAATCATGTAGCCACCACACATAATCCCAAGCAAGCTTTTCGTCGTGGTAAGCCACCACCCAAGACTTCCAATGTCAAGCCTCCTGCCTATGAATATGGTTATATGAATCATGTATCCATTCTAGATTCCCACAAGTCAACCGATGTTGTACTCGGTGTTGTGGCACGCGGTACGCTACGCTAGCGCCAAATTAAAATTTCTACCGCGCACAACCAAGATCACTGCTACTGGGGATGAACTACGTGATTAGGGTTTACCACTAGACGCGCAGTCACGACAGCGGAAGCAGAGTTCGCGATGCGTGTCGGCGGCTGCTCCTCGAATCCCTCAAACCGATCCCTCGTACCGATCCCACGAACGGAGTCCCGCGATCCGATCCCGCGAACAGTTTGTCCAAGCACCGCAGGTGCAGCACCTCCAAGGGATGTGCACGTACAAGGAGGAGCGTCGGGCGGCAGACTGCTAGGTCCGGCGACTCGTCTTGGAGGTGGAGTGGCGTCTAGGGTTGTGGTCTGTCCTGTGCCCCTTCTGGGTTCTCCCTAGCCTTTATATAGGCGCTCGTGGGATGGCCTCAACCCTTGAGGCAATCCGGACCCTCCATCCATATTCCATTCGGATCACATCCGAATGGGCTCCTTTCCTCTTAAGCGCGCGACCCTATAGGTTCACGTACACATGCACACGTCCTAGCAGAACATGCCGACTCCCATATATGCGTAAAGTCCTAAGACGAACCATTACAAAGTGTCATATGCAACATTCCTTTTGCCTCACGTTATATGTTGTCAAGCTCAAGGCGAGTACTTGTCACCCTTGTGATAGCTTGACCTCTCTTCTCGAAACCGTGATACAGATTCCTGAATCGGGTTAACACTTAACCCATGTCGCATGGCCATGCTTTCTGAATCTTATCACTCGAGAGGGCCCAGAGAATATCTCTCTAAAGTGGAGGGGAAAATCCCATCTTGATCAACCATGTCTCGCGGCATGTATCATGACTCACCCGTAAGCTACCTTTATAACTACCCAGTTACGGTGTAGCGTTTGATAGTCCCTAAGTGAGTGATTCCTCATCCCGAGAACATGCGAGGACCTCAGGTCTAGGACATGGCATATACATTGTATTGAGACTAACATATGACAATATCTCGCTGCGTCTCAAAGTGGGTCTCTGTCCAAGTCAGTGATCCCATCACTAAGTTCATACTATCGGTAGCATCTCCATGCTCATGACTTGTGAAACATAGTCATCAATCGAATCATATACTAGTCAAGGATATGTGTCCGCATAACCTTATCAACTAGGGACCATTAGAACAATCATCATAGAATATATAGTCTCACAAACAAGTCACATACTTATTGATACATATCAGTGATGATGTTCGAGGACAATATAAATAACTCATGAATACATAAGGAGATAACATCATAACATGATTTCCTCTAGGGCATATCTCCAACAGTCTCCCACTTGCACTAGAGTCAATCATTTAGGCATCTAAGGCCCATGGCTCTTACGTGCGCCTCATGCTTCGGCATCGGGAGAGGCTTCGTCAAAGGATCAGCAATGTTTGCATCCGTGTGTACTTTGCATACATTTGTTTACCTTCATCTACGAATTGTCGTATGAGATGATAACGCCTTTCTATGTGCTTGGATTTCTGGTGATGCCTTGGCTCCCTGGCCTGTGCGATGGCACCACTATTATCACAATAGAGGTCCAACGGGTTTGCCGAGTCTGGAACCACACCAAGTAGGGTAATGAAATCCCTTATCCAAACACCTTCCTTTGAAGCTTCAGAAGCTGCAAGGTACTCGGCCTCTGTTGCAGAATCAGCTACCGTCTCTTGCTTGGAACTCTTCGAGCTCACTGCACCTCCGTTCAGAATGAACACATAACCAGATTGCGAACGGAAGTCATCCTTGTCGATTTGGAAACTAGCATCGGTGTAACCCTTTACAACGAGCTCATCCTCACCTCCATAAACTAGGAACATATCCTTAGTCCTTTTCAGGTACTTTAGGATGCTCTTAACTGTTGTCCAATGGCTCTCGCCTGGATTAGCCTGGTATCTGCTCGTAGCGCTTAGAGCATAGGAAACGTCTGGATGAGTACATACCATAGCATACATGATAGACCCGATGGCCGAAGCATACGGAATCTTATCCATGCGTCTTTGCTCATCAGGAGTCGATGGACCCTGCGTCTTGCTTAGATGAATGCCATGTGACACAGGCAAGAACCCTTTATAGCCTCATGCATGTTGAACCTTTTCAACACCTTGTCAATATACGTACACTGGCTTAATCCAATAAGCCTCCTTGATCTATCTCTATAGATCTTGATTCCCAAAATGTAAGTTGCTTCTCCCAAGTCCTTCATTGCAAAACTATTTTTCAATGAGTCCTTGACAGCTTCAAGCATTGGAATGTCATTCCCAATCAGTAATATGTCATCCACATATAAGATTAGAAATACGAGTGAGCTCCCACTAAACTTCTTGAACACAAAAGGTTCATTTTCGTTCTCGATGAAGCCAAACGATTTGACAACCTCTTTAAAACGAATATTCCAACTCCGAGATGCTTGCTTCAATACATAAATGGATTTCTGAAGTTTGCATACCTTACTAGCATTCTCTGGATCGACAAAACCCTCGGGATGTATCATATACACGTCCTCTTCTAGATTTCCATTAAGGAAAGCTATTTTGACATCCATTTGCCATATCTCATAATCGAAATAGGCAGCTATAGCTAGAATACTCCGAACTGATTTAAGCATCGCTACATGCGAGAAGGTCTCGTTGTAGTCAATTCCTTGAACTTGTCGAAACCCCTTCGCGACAAGTCAAGCTTTATGGATTTGAACATTTCCATCCATATCAGTCTTCTTCTTAAAGATCCATTTGCACTCAATGGTTCTTGCACCATAAGGCAGATCAACCAACTTCCAAACTTGATTGTCATCCATGGACTTTAACTCAGATCTAATGGCCTCAAGCCATAACTCGGAATCTGGATCCACCATCGCTTCTTCATATGTCAAAGGCTCATCGTTGTCCAACAACAATACATTGCTTGCATTACGCAACCTTTCTGACCTTCGTGGTGCGGGTGCTACTTCAACCACGGGTTCACTGACTGGCTCTTCCATAATGGCATCACTTGCCATGTCTTCCCCGAGTGGTTTATCTCAAACCTCTTCGAGTTGCACCGTCCTCCCACTAGCCTTCCTAGTGAGAAACTCTTTCTCAAGGAAGGTACCATGTCGAGCGACAAACACTTTTCCCTCTTGTCGGTTGTAGAAATAATACCCTAAGGTTTCCCTTGGATATCCCACAAATATGCACTTATCCGATTTGGGTGCGAGCTTGTCCGACTGAAGTCGCTTGACAAACGCTTCACAACCCCAAATCTTTAGAAAAGACAAACTGTGACGCTTCCCAGTCCATATCTCATATGGTGTCTTATCTACGGATTTAGATGGTACTCTGTTTAGTGTGAAAGCTGCAGTTTCTAGAGCATGACCCCAAAATGACAACGGTAGATCTGACTGACTCATCATCGATCGAACCATGTCCAACAAGGTGCGATTCCTCCTTTCCGATACACCATTTCTTTGAGGCGTTCCAGGAGGAGTGAGTTGTGGAACTATTCCACGACTCTTGAGATGATCATCAAACTCTTGACTCAGATATTCACCTCCACGATCTGATCGTAGAAGTTTGATCGTCTTGCCGAGTTGATTCTCTACTTCATTCTGAAACTCCTTAAACTTTTCAAAGGTTTCTGACTTGTGCCTCATCAAGTAGATATATCCATATCTGCTCAAGTCGTCGGTGAAAGTCACGAAGTATTGGTAACCACCTCTAGCAGTCGTGCTCATTGGTCCACACACATCAGTATGTATGAGTTCCAACAAGTCGGATGCCCTCTCGCAACTCTTTGCAAAAGGTGTCTTGGTCATTTTGCCGAGTAGGCACGATTCGCATGTCTCGAATGATTCAAAATCAAACGAATTTAAAAGTCCATCATCATGGAGCTTCTTCATGCACTTTTCACTAATATGACCAAGACGACAGTGCCAAAAGTAAGTTGTATTCAGATCGTTAGGTTTAAGCCTCTTGGCATTTATATTATAGACATATTCACCTTCAAGATTCAAAATGAATAACCCATTCACAACGGGCGCCAAGCCATAAAACATCTTATTCAAATATATAGAACAACCATTGTCCTTAATAATGAATTCATAACCTTGTCTCATCAAACATGAGGGAGAAATAATGTTTCGACTTAACAATGGAACATAATAACAATTATCAAGCTCCATTACAAATCCAGAAGGTAAATTAAGTTGCATGGTGTCGACGGCTAATGCAGCAACTCTTTCTTTATTCCCGACGCGAATGTCAACTTCTCCTCTTGCGACATCTCTACTTCTTTGTAGCCCCTGCATCGAGTTGCAAATGTGAACAACCGATCTGGTATCATATACGCAAGAACTATTAGAAATATCCGCAAGATAAATGTCTATAACATATACAACAAGTGTACCTGTAGAAGACGTACTCCCACTGCTCTTGCCCTTGCTGGCGAGCCACTTGTTGCAGTTCCTCTTCCAGTGACCATTCTCCTTGCAATAGAAGCAAATGGTCTCTGCGTCAGGTCCAGGCTTAGGCGCCGGGGCTGGAGTCGGGATCACATCCTTGTCCTTTCCCTTTGCGTTAGCCTTCTTCTTGGTCCATGACTTCTTGAACTTGGCCGTGTTCTGCACCATCAACACTTGATGTGTGCCCTTCTTAATGTCCTGCTCTGCTATCTTAAGCATCCCATGAAATTCAGTGGGCTTTTTTTCCATGCCATGCATATGAAAGTTCGTAATGAACGAGTTATAGCTTGGCAGAAGAGAACCCAGAATTGTATCTGTAGCTGACTCAGGAGTCAACGGATGCCCAAGACGATCCAAAGCTTGCATGTATCCCATCATTTTGATGACATGCGGGCTCAGTGGATCACCCTCTTTCAGCTTGCAATCCATCAGGGATCGCCAGACGTTGAACCTCTTGGTCCTAGCCTAAACCTGAAACATGCCCTTAAGACTCTCGATCATATCGAAAGCCCTAATGTCTTCGAACTGCTGTTGCAGCTCGGGCTCCATAGAAGCCAGCATGAGGCAGCTGATCTCAGTAGACTCATCCTTGAGTTTCTGATATCTGGAAGCGGTTCCTCTAGAACATTTTCCTTTTTATCATGCTTGAGAACAATTCTCAGATTTCTATACCAGGTGGTAAAGTTTTTTCCATTCAGTTTATCTTTCTCAAGGATGGATTTCAACGCAAAATTGGTAACTGGAGCAGGTGGTGCCATTGATCTACAACATAAAATGCAAAATACTAAGACATGTATTCATGAAGAGCAATTCATATTAAACGCTTTAATAAAATTACTCCCACTCAGTTCAACATCCCTCTAGTTGACACTAAGTGATTCAGGATCCGATGGGGCGAATTGACTAGTGAGCTTTTGCATCACTGCTAGCCGACTCGACCTACCGGTAAGCAACTCCTTGCTAATCGCATCAACCATACCACTCCTGTTTGTTGACGCGCATCACATACACACCAACTCCTATGCCCCGAAGCCCAAAACTGTTTTGATAACCTCGACAAGTTAACAAAATGCTATGCATGTAAGTGTCCGACACAAACCCATCACGCCAAGGAGATCTAGCAGCACCCTAATTGTATAGGCCTACTACTAAAAATACATGACATGTGATGTGCAGCAATTAAGGAGGAAAATTTTACTTGACATTCTTTGAAGGTTCATCCTACTTAAAACATCTACCATGTCAAAGAAGGATGCATACAGGGATAAACTTTCACAGGCAGTTTATACAAGTGATATGGTATAGCCCCTTTATCATAGCGCATGGTGATCTCCATCTCCATGTGCGCGAACCTCCCATGGAGATCTCCATCTCCATGTACGGTTGTCCTCGTGGTGATCTCCATCTCCACGCCGTAGTGTCAACTACCAAGTGTTACATAAGTTACTATGCTATTACAAACTAATAGCTATGAAATTAAGTTACATTACATGGCTTCACATGTTGACACACAGGTCATTAATACAATAATGAGACAACCACATGGCTCCAGCCGGTTGTCAAAACCATGACACGCAGGTCATGAAAAACAACATACACAATGGGCTATACCAAATCACAATCATTCCCTGCAAAACCAAGTTAGACGTTCTATCACCGTCTAAACCTCTTTTAGCACTAGTCAAATTAGGTCTGCGAAAAATCGCCTAATTAACTAAAACCGGTAGGTCACGGAGCACATCTGTTTTGCATATCTTTTCATTCTGCATCGTTTGGTAGGTCACGGAGCTCAATCGGAGTTCATATGACCAAGATATGGCCTCTGAACCGAACATACTCACAGATTTCTGGACAGCGCGGATCATATCCACGTCGTGTCCTGATCCGTGTCCCGGATCAATCACAAAGTGATATCCGCGTGCTACAACAGGGTTTACGGCACACTGTCTATCCCAATGGCGGATAACCGACCTCTAGGGATAAGTTGTGGCACGACCTAAGTAGCTCGCGCCTCGGGACAGATCACGAAACCAAGAACCTCAAACATGCAAAACCAATCTGATCTACCAACACAAGATCCGATCTACATATCTCCATATGAAATTCTATCACGAATTCAACACCATGCAGCAGAGGATCTGATACCACTATTGTGGCACGCGGTACGCTACGCTAGCGCCAAATTAAAATTTCTACCGCGCACAACCAAGATCACTGCTACTGGGGATGAACTACGTGATTAGGGTTTACCACTAGACGCGCAGTCACGGCAGCGGAAGGAGAGTTGGCGATGCGTGTCGGCGGCTGCTCCTCGAATCCCTCAAACTGATCCCTCGTACCGATCCCACCAACGGAGTCCCGCGATCCGATCCCGCGAACAGTTCGTCCAAGCGCCGCAGGTGCAGATCCTCCAAGGGATGCGCACGTACAAGGAGGAGCGCCGGGCGGCGGACTGCTAGGTCCGGCGGCTCGGCCTGGAGGTGGAGTGGCGGCTAGGGTTGTGGTCTGTCCTGTGCCCCTTCGTGACTCTCCCTAGCCTTTATATAGGCGCTCGTGGAATGGCCTCAACCCTTGAGGTAATCCGGACCCTCCATCCATATTCCATTCGGATCACATCCGAATGGGCTCCCTTCCTCTTAAGCGCGCGACCCTATAGGTTCACGTACACATGGACACGTCCCGAACCACATCCGGTTCGATAGTCAGTAGCGGTTCCTAGCAGAACATGCCGACTCCCATATATGCGTAAAGTCATAAGACGAACCATTACAAAGTGTCATAGGCAACATTCCTTTTGCCTCACGATATATGTTGTCAAGCTCAAGGCGAGTACTTGTCACCCTTGTGATAGCTTGACCTCTCTTCTCGAAACCGTGATACAGATTCCTGAACCGGGTTAACACTTAACCCATGTCGCATGGCCATGCTTTCTGAAAGTTATCACTCGAGAGGGCCCAGAGAATATCTCTCTAAAGTGGAGGGGAAAATCCCATCTTTATCAACCATGTCTCGCGGCATGTATCATGACTCACCCGTAAGCTACCTTTATAACTACCCAGTTACGGTGTAGCGTTTGATAGTCCCTAAGTGAGTGATTCCTCATCCCGAGAACATGCGAGGACCTAGGTCTAGGACATGGGATATACATTGTATTGAGACTAACAGATGACAATATCTCGCTGCGTCTCAAAGTGGGTCTCTGTCCAACTCAGTGATCCCATCACTAAGTTCATACTATCGGTAGCATCTCCATGCTCCTGACTTGTGAAACATAGTCATCAATCGAATCATATACTAGTCAAGGATATGTGTCTGCATAACCTTATCAACTAGGGACCATTAGAACAATCATCATAGAATATATAGTCTCACAAACAAGTCACATACTTATTGATACATATCAGTGATGATGTTCAAGGACAATACAAATAACTCATGAATACATAAGGAGATAACATCATAACATGATTGCCTCTAGGGCATATCTCCAACAGTCTCCCACTTGCACTAGAGTCAATCAGTTAGGCATCTAAGGCCCATGGCTCTTACGTGCGCCTCATGCTTTGGCCTCGGGAGAGGCTTCGTCAAAGGATCAGCAACGTTTGCATCCGTGTGTACTTTTCATACATTTATATTACCATCATCTACGAATTGTCGTATGAGATGATAACGCCTTTCTATGTGCTTGGATTTCTGGTGATGCCTTAGCTCCCTGGCCTGTGCGATGGCACCACTATTATCACAATAGAGGTCCAACGGGTTTGCCGAGTCTGGAACCACACCAAGTAGGGTAATGAAATCCCTTATCCAAACACCTTCCTTTGAAGCTTCAGAAGCTGCAAGGTACTCGGCCTCTGTTGCAGAATCAGCTACTGTCTCTTGCTTGGAACTCTTCCAGCTCACTACACCTCCGTTCAAAATGAACACATAACCAGATTGCGAATGAAAGTCATCCTTGAAGCTTGAAGCTTCGTTGGCAAATCCAACTTGAAGCTTCGTTGCCAAAAGGCTTCATCCGCCCTAGCTCATCGCCATGGGGTTTCCCCGTATTGTTCGTAACGAAGAAAGATGGAACAGAAAGGATGTGCATAGACTATCGCCTGCTAAATCTAGCGACGATAAAGAACAAGTACCCACTACCCAGGATCAATGATCTTTATGTTTAACTTGCAGGATCCTCTGTCTTCTCCAAGATGGATTTGAGATTAGTCTATCATCTAATCAAAATCAGAAACAAGGACATTCCCAAGACGGTTTTCACTACTCGTTATGGTCTTTATGAGTACACCGTCATGTCCTTTGGTTTAACCAATGCCCCCGCCACATTCTCGCGTTTGATGAATTCGATCTTCATGGAGTAATTAGATAAATTTGTTGTAGTTTATCTTGATGACATTCTCATCTACTCGAAGAACGAAGAAGAGCAAGCAGAACATCTTAGGCTGGTATTGATGAAACTTAGAGAGCATCGCCTATACGCCAAATTCTCAAAGTGTGTATTCTGTCTACCAGAAGTGACCTATTTAGGCCACGTTATTTCTGCCAAAGGCATTGCTGTCAATCCCGAGAGAGTTCAGGCCGTCCTTGAGTGGACTCCACCTGAATCGGTTAAGCAAGTTAGGAGTTTTCTTGGCTTAGCAAGCTATTGTTTCCGCTTCGTCGAGAACTTTTCTAAAGTTGCAAAGCCTCTAACTGAACTCCTCAAGAAAGATATGAAATTCCAATGGACCCCCAAGTGCGAGGAAAGATTTCAAGAGCTAAAAAGAAGATTGACTTCTGCACCTGTACTTGCGCCTCCAGACACCAAAAAGGATTTCGAGATCTTTTGTGACGCCTCACGGCAAGGGTTAGGATGCATACTTATGCAAGATCGACATGTGGTAGCTTATGCTTCACGCCAGTTGCGGCCACATGCACAGAACTATCCTACCCATGATCTTGAACTCGCTGCCGTAGTTCATGCCCTGACAACTTGGCGACATTACCTCCTTGGTAATCGTTGTGAGATCTTTTCTGACCACCAAAGCCTCAAATACATATTCACCCAGCCAGATCTTAATCTCAGGCAAAGACGCTGGATAGAGTTGATAAAATATTATGACTTTGGAATTTCTTACACCCCAGGCAAAGCCAATGTCATGGCTGATGCACTAAGTCGTAAGTCGTATTGGAACAACCTCATGTTACAACAATATCAACCACTTCTTCATGAGGAATTTCGAAAGCTCAATCTAGAGATTGTTCCTCGTGGATCTCTTTTCAACTTGGTGGTGAAACCAACCCTTGAGGATCAAATCATAGTTTCCCAAAAGCGTGCATGAGGTGTTCGCCGGATCAAGGAGAACATTGCTAGCGGAGTTGCTAAATGTTTCTCCACAGATAGCAAAGGGACGGTATTCTTTTGAAATCGTTTGGTAGTACCTAAGAATAGGGAACTAAGGCAACTCATCCTCAAAGAAGCCCATGACACACCCCTCTCGATTCATCCCGGTAGCACAAAAATGTACCGAGATCTACGCCAGAGATTTTGGTGGACTAGGATGAAGAGAGAAATTGCTCAGTTCATTGCTGATGTGATGTTTGTCGTCGCGTTAAGGCAGAACATCAAAGACCTGCTGGTACTCTTAGACCTTTGCCTGTCCCCGAGTGGAAATGGGATAAAGTCAGTATGGACTTCATCACTGGCTTTCCAAAAACCCAGAAAGGAAATGATGCCATCTTCGTTGTCATTGACCGACTTTCCAAAGTTGCTCACTTCCTTCCAGTTCGTGAGTCTATAACTGCTAGCCAGTTAGCGGACTTGTATGTCTCCCGAATCGTGTCACTTCATGGTGTTCCTTTGGAAATCAATTGAGACCGTGGTAGTCTTTTCACTTCTCGATTTTGGGAAAGTTTCCAGAATGCTATGGGAACCCACCTCTCCTTTAGCACCGCTTATCACTCGCAGTCCAGTGGTCAAGTAGAAAGGGTAAATGAAATTCTCGAAGACATTCTCAGAGCTTGTGTTATCTCTTTCGGAAAGAAATGGGGGAATTCTCTTCCTTTTGCCGAATTTGCGTATAACAATAGCTTCCAATCTAGTTTGGGCATGGCTCCTTTTGAATTTCTCTATGGACAGAAATGTCGAACACCCCTAAACTGGTCAGAAACCGGTGAAAGACAATTCTTTGGACCGGATATGATTCAGGATGCAGAAGAGCAGGTTCGCATTGTTCGTGAGAAGTTGAAAACAGCCCAGTCTCGTCAGAAAAGCTATTATGATCTTCATCATAGGGAAGAAAGCTATAATCTGGATGAGAAGGCTTACCTTCGGGTTACTCCTCTGATGGGTACCCATCGCTTCGGTATCAAAGGAAAGTTGGCCCCACGTTATATCGGTCCCTTTCGCATTCTCGCTAAACGTGGAGAAGCTACCTTCCAATTAGAACTACCCCCTCACCTCTCCCAGGTTCATGATGTCTTCCATGTCTCTCAACTTAGGCGTTGCTTCAAGGACCCCATCCGCGAAGTAGACCACGAAACGCTTGATCTCCAAGATAACCTTTCATATCGAGAGTACCCTGTTCGTATTCTTGATGAAGCCGAGCGTAGCACCAGACGTCAGAAGATCTGATTCCTCAAAGTGCAGTGGTCACATCATGCAGAGAAAGAAGCCACCTGGGAACGAGAGGATCGTCTACGAGCTGAGTACCCCACCCTCTTCCCGACGACTTCTGAATCTCGGGACGAGATTCTTTTGAGTGGGGGTGAGTTGTCAAGACCCTGACCTAGGTTTGTGCTTTAGCTAAGTCGCATTTTTTCATCTTGAAAATTTTTGCAAAAGAAAAAAAATGGGGAAAAGAAAAGCCCTAAATGAATTAAATAAAAAGGCCAGAAATAAATCTTTTTCCAAAATTCTTTTGGATATGTTGAAAAATCCTAAAAATGAGTGTGATCATTTTAAAAGTGATTTGGGATTAATCCCATGCTCATAGATTTTTCAAAAATCCAAATAGTGGCTTGGAAATTAAATCAATTGCCTATTTGAATTGAAATTCAAATAAGTTGAATTTCAAAAATTCCCAAAACTTGGGGTTGACTAATACTAAGTCACCTAGAGTTTATAAAAAAATTGGGGGGTTTTATAAAATGCCCTAGTATTTATTTTAAATGGGCAAACAAATAACAGAAAACAATAAAAAGAAAAACAGAGAAGAGACCTTACCTTGCGCCCACGGGCGAAAGCCCACCTGGCCCGGCCCACTTACCTCTCTGTCGTCTTCCTCCTCACCAGAAGGAGGGACAGACAAGGCGTGCGCTCACGGCATGGCCGCCACCTCCACCTCCTCGCCACCTCCTGCTCTCCCCTTCCTCTATCTTCTCGTGCTGGAGACGCCGAGAAGCCCAGGCCACCTTTCCCCTCCCCTCGCGACCCCTCTCCTCTCCTATGGCGCCATTTTCCGAGCCGCCCCTAGAGCTCGCCGGAGCGAGCCCGTGCGTCTGCGTGGCCAACAGAAACGGGCCGCCGCGCCACCGTGTCCACGCGAGTCCCAGTACTCGTCTTCCTCGAGATGAAGCTCCAATCGGGCCCGAGGCGCCCCGAAGACGTCGCCCGTGTCTTCGATTTGCCGCCGGCCGCCGACGACCTCCAAGACGAATTCGCCGCCATACTGCTTCCCCCGCCCCCTACGTCCCCTCCATCGTGCTCAGGTGAGCTCTGTGCTCCGTTTCCCCCAGCCGTGCTTCTTCCCGTGCTCCCTGCCGCCTTTTGCCATGACCAGGAGCTTCAGCCGCCGCCTTCGTCGTCGTGGACGTGACCCCGAGCGCCCCCTTGACCCCCTAATTGCTCCGTTGGATGCGGAAGCCCGCGAGGCATCTTACAGTGCTCCTCATCCCCTCTCCCGTGCCTCCTAGCCAATTCCGGCAAGGGCGCCGCCGTGGCCGTTAGGCCCTAAACCGCCTGCTAACCCCCCCCCCCTTCTTAGCCTATGACAGGTGGGCCCAGGGCCCCCTCTAATTAACCAGGGGGTTAATTAAACCGGGGATTAACCCCTGGATCACTGACCAGAGGGCCCCACTGGTCAGTTGACCAATCAACCCCTCCTGAGTCAGCATGACCTAGTGATGACGCAATAATTTATTTTTCAATTTAATTAATACAGAAATTCCAGAAAATGGCCTAAACTTTGAAATTGAATATCTTTTAAACTATAACTCCAAATTCAAAGTGTAATATATGAAAAATGATCAGGAGAAAATCCTCTATCCAAATTTCCAGCTTTCAGCTATGTTGGAGTTGATCTTAAAAAGGGATCAGTGGCATTTTGCTATTTGACTCTTTTGTATTAAATCAAATAAATTACTATGATCATTCTAACTTGAACCAATGCATTGCAATACACATCACCTACACTTCAGAAGCATTTCACATACATGAACACTTGGTTTGCAATGAACAAACTTTAGCAAATGCAACTTGAACTAATTTGAATACATTTGGAGTTTGAATTTGAATTCACTTTTCAAATCAACTTCAATTAACATGTTGCAATTTAAACATAGGTCACATCAGTACCTTGCCATGCTATGTTTTGCATATTGAATGTGCATTGTATTATCTTGATTGTGCTTTACTTCCAGTGCTTCAGTGATTGCTTCTTCTAGGTAGAGTTGATCTCGGAGACGAGTTCAACCTCATGTCAGAAGACTAGTACCTCGTGATCGTCAGCAAGGCAAGCACCCCCTCTTTGATCATGTCGATAAAATCCCAGTTCCCTCTCGTTCTCGCTTATGCATGTTTAGGATGTCACCATGATACGTTCTACCGCTAGTTGAACCCATTCCTTTGCATGACCTATCATTTTATCATAGTAGTAAGAAAACCACAATCCTAGAAGATGTAGGACTTGTTTGATATCTTATGGCCCCTGCAACTGTTACATCTTATTGCATTGCTTAGAGTTGTTACCTGAGGCTACTTTGTTGTGAGTCGGGATGGTAGTGATCATGTGAATGATGGTGGTAACGTGTTGGCGAATTGACCTAAACAAGGTGAACGATGAGAGGTTGTGTAGGAGTACACAGTGGGTTGTCTCGTTGAACACTGCCTTAACCCCGAGTTCTTGTGTTGTTATCCAAGACTAAGAGTACGACCAAACATTGGGCTCACTGACCCCTCTCGGCCTAGTACCTCACCCCGGACCTGTCCAGGAGTCGCAAGTAGTTCGCCCTTTAACGATCTCAAGCAGGTGGAACCAAGGTAAGTGGTTGGCGTAGGTTGTGGGCACGTTGAATCAAGCGATCATGATAGAGTTGAGCTTGATGGCGGTCACAAAAAGTTTGAGTCCGCATCGGAACAATCGGTCGGATTCCGATTGTGGTCCCAACTCAAATAGGCGACTCCCTAGCACTAGAGATGGTGTCGTGAGTGAAGTTTCGTGGCAGCATCCTCGCCGGTACTTACTTGAAGGGTCCATCCCCAGGCAGTAACTGATGAGGCGTGTGAGTAGAAGTACACCCCTGCAGGGTTAATGAACTATTCGAATAGCCGTGTCCGCGGTTATGGACTACTTGGAGACCTTTACTTGATCATAGACAACTTGAACGGTTACTCTTAAAACTCACCAAGATAAGCGTGAGTGCTATGGCGTGCTTCCTCGTGGGGAAGTAGATGAAGTATCCATAGTGGTGTATTGGTTGGAGACTGGTTACTTGGACTAGTGTACGCTCCTTACCTCATTCCGGTATTCGTAGTACAGGACTAGCCAAGTCAAAGCTGGCACTTCTGCAAGTGAAACCCCACCTCCCTTTGCCTTGACACATGTGCATGACTAGTGTAGTTCCTATGAAAGTCTTGTTGAGTACGACTTTGTACTCACGTTTTCTTATTCTATGTTTTAGAGATGAGACCACTGACCCTGATGGTGGCCTCTACCTCGAGCTCGACGTGGACCAAGTCGTATAGTTCCAGACAACAGCCTGTGCCCTTTGGAGGGTCGTTGTATTTTTCTTTCAGGCTTCTTAAGCCATTTGTTAACCTTGTCTTTACTAAGACATAATTTGCTTCCGTTGATGCTTGATGTAATGTTGGATCACATCCATGTGATCTTTGCTTGTAATACAACTACTATGTCTGCTCTGTTTAGCAGAAGTTATAAATACTATGAGTTTGTAGGGTTCATGTTGTGATTACTATATGTTTATACTAGACATGTGTGCTGCGTGTATGATTATAACATGCATGTCTTAGTATGGGTTTTCGTGACCTTAGTAGTGATCTGGTTGGCGGTCTTTTATACACCAAGTGACCCTTAGATGTGGGCAGCTTGGGGCATCGTGATGCGATTGCTCGTGACTCTGTCACGTGCACACTTTGTTGTATGATCGAGCCTGCCCTAGACCCCGACTAAGTGATCGGGCTGGAGTAAGTCTATGTAAGGGTTATGATTCAATCGATAACATGGTTGAGGCGACTTGTCTATGAGTATGGGATTCACCACCCATAAGCATTTAGACTTGTGAGCGGACGATGAGGACCCATCTCAGTTGATCATCCGGCCTGGATGGGATGCCCCTCACGTTCGATGCTTACTAAGAGTGATCTGTGGTTGGCCTTGTCTGCTTAGACAAGTGGGTACATCTCTCGGCTCTCCATGTGATTGTATTGTGACCGGAATTACATACGCTAACCCCGGGTCTCGACATTAGTGGAAACAGCACAAAAACTAATAGTGGATTCTTCAATATCACTGGTTACCAGATCATTGACCATTGCAACTTGAGGCTTGACCTTGATCATGTCCTCAGGTTCGTCAGTGGTCCTTCCGTTTTTGTTTAGAATACCTGTAACAAAAGAGTGCTCCTTTATCCTTGATGGATAAGGAGACTGTTCATACACAACTGCAGGTAAAACAGGATCAGTAACATTAATCTCAATAGGTGACTCCTTGAAAGGTTTATGATGTTGACTCTCCTTCTTCTTGGAAGAATCAATATGAGAAGCAAAGTCCTTGCAAAAGTCAACCATTAGCTGGGAATCAAGACCAATTTTAGAGAAAAAGGTATTAAAGTAATCAGTCTTCACATAACTCTCAATGTAGTCAAGCTCATAGTTTATAGCGGGTTCAATACCTTTATCAATTTCCCAGTCTTCATTGTTCTTCTGGATCCTTTCTATAAGATCCCATTTTTCTTCCATACTTCTGGTCTGGAATACCTCGCTAGAGGAGGAATCCAACATCTCCCTGTCCTGACGAGAAATCCTAGCATAAAAATTTATAAGTATAATTTCCTTGGAGAGCTCATGGTTTGGGCATTTGAGCATCAGGGACTTCAGTCTCCCCCAAGCTTGAGCGATGCTCTCTCCGTCGCGAGACCAAAAGTTTTATATGTAGTTCCTGTCTTGGTGAATTTCACGAAGAGGATAAAACTTTGCATAAAAGATAGACATAAGCTCTGGCCATTCAAGCAGATCAGAGTTATCGAGTAGCTTATACCAATCTGAAGCTTTATCTTTGAGTGATACGGAGAATAGTTTCTTCATGACGAACTCCATTGTTACACCTGCAAGCTTAAATAAAGAACATAATTGTGATAGATATAGCAGGTGTTCTCTCGGATGTCCTTCTCCTGTATAACGATTAGCCAAGACATAATCAATAATACCAGATGGTATTTATAGGGCACAATTTCAGTAGGGGTAGGAGTGACCACCACAGTCGTGGGGTGGCTCTTTACCAGCAACGAACCAACAGTAAAAGAGTCCATAAGGACTGAAGGTAACAACAGAAAAATAAAGGTTTCCTTACCGGCTTCACTTACCAGTAGCGCTACACTCCGCGGCAACAGCGCCAGAAAAGCTCGTTGATGGCGGTGAAATTAATAGGTTTAGTGGGATTGCCTCCCCTGTTAACCGCGCCAATAAACGATTCTTGATAACCCACAAGTCTAGGGGATCAATTGTAGCTTTTTGATAAATAAGGATGTCGATCCCAGCGAGGAGCAGAAGGTGCTGATAAGTGACACTGGATAAGGAAAGGCTGCACACACTCAAAGGTAAATATTTAGGGGTTTTTGGTTTAAGCAACAGAAAATTAAAAGACAAGCAAAGTAAACAGGGTAACTGAGGAGTAACAAGTGGCCCAATCCTTTCACAAGGATAAGCCTAGGAACTAAACTTATAAAAGCTAAAGCGTTCTCGAGAACACACGGGAGAGATAGCCAAGTTACTTTCACCATACTCCGCCAAGTAATATGTATTGTGTTCATAAGTATCGGTGGGTGGATAAATGCTAGTACACCTTCTAGACTAAGATAAGTGTACTCTTATGATTACACACCTTGCAAGCATCCGCAAATACAAGGTAGTAATTAAGGCATAAGCCTAACCACAGCATTACGATCAAGGATCCATAACTCCCTTGTGCAAAAGTGTGCGAACTGGGGTTCAGGTTTCTGTCCGGCAACCCACCATAAGCATCCTTTGTGCACAATGTATTCCTCTAGGCCCATGAAAGGTGAAGTGTTAAGTGTTCGACTCACATAACACCACTAGAGAAATAACAACACAACTTAAGTATCAAACAACACATAATACTTCAACATCTTATGACTACTAACAACTAGACTTCTCCCATGTTCTCAAGAACTAAAGTAACTACTCACAAGACATAAAATAGATCATGATCAGAGGTGATAGATGGGTGGCAAACAATCTGGACACAATGATATTTCCCCAACAAAACTCAATAGCATTCACCACAAAGTAGTAATCAACACCAACAGAGTAGAGAGGATAGATAGTACGGATTACAACACAAGTTGCAATTGTGAGATGAGATGGGATGGTGATGGAGATGGTGCTGATGTTGGGGATGAGGTTGATGATGATCTCAAAGATGCCCGTGACGATTATGATGATGATGATGGCGACGATCTCCCCTTCCGGGAGGTGATCTCCCCGGCGGAATCTGCCCGCCGGAGATGCCTTTTCTCCTCTTTGGGTTTCCGCCCCGTGGAGGCGGCGAAACATGGAAACTCTTCTTTCTATAGAGTTTTCACCCTAGGGGGTCTTATAGGCGAGAGGGGGCACTGAGGGCGGCCACCAGGAATCCAGGAGGGTGCCTGGCGCGGCCAGGAGGGGCGGCCACGCCAGGCACCCTTCTGGCTGCCTGGTGGGTCCCCTCACCTCCGTCTTCGGTGATCCACAGTCAATTCCCATAAAACTACTCCCTATAAATTTTCATCCCGTTTGGACTTGATCTGATTAAGCAACTTGGTGTCCACTTTTCACCGCTGAATTCTGGTTCTGGTGCTTCGGTACCGGAAAGTTGTAAACTGTGTAAAACAAGCCAAAACAACATAAGAACAATACTTTAAAGTGGAATATATCAATGAATAGGATGACATTACATTATAAAATAGTGATGCATTTTTGACGTATCATGGTACTGTTATTTTTAGCGATGTTTGGTTGATGATTGCCTCGCATCCATGCATCGTATGCATATAGTTATTTGGTATGAATTGCTCAACATCATGTGTGCTTCAATTCCATGCATTCACTTGTCATGTTACCTTGTTGTAGATTGCTTATATCTGGCTCCAAAGTGTTGTACCTATTAATATGTCATGTTGTTGCATATTTTGTTGCATCTTGCTAGCCTTATAGTTAATCATCCATGGCCCATATGATTTAGCTCCAATGTAATGAATTTCTTTTTGACATGTATACGTTCATGCCTTCTATTTCTATGCCATGCGATCTCTCATGTTCATGTAGTTCTTGAGCTCCCAAAGTGCATACTTGTTGTTTGTTGTCAACTACTCGGATCTCTACCAAGTCTGGAATATGTTTTACTTTTTTCGCATGCTTGCTACATAGTTATCCATGGTTATTTTGACCACAAGTGCCATGTATGAATTATTTAGAATCATGTAGACTCCATGTACATACATTTCATGGTCATGTTACTGTAGATTTGATATCACTTTTTATGCTGTTCATAGAGCATGGTTATAACTTATAACAGTTTTCCATGATTCTTGTTTTCCACTAAGTCTGTAATCTGTAATAGCTCTCTTGCATTCTTGCTACATGTTTATCCATCATTCTTTTGAGCATAAGTGCAATGTATGAACTCATGAGCATCATGTATGCTTGTTGTTGATCTATTGCATGTTTAATTTTGAGTTTACTTGATATTAGTTTACCTGGTGCCATGTAAGCATGTTGTTAACCTCTTTTCATGTTTCCCTGATTTCACTAAGTCCAAAACCAGTAGCATATTTTAGCATTTTGCATCAGTTATAAGTATTCATTCTTGATTCTCATGTACATGAAACCTTGATGCCATGTCTTTCTTGGCATGTCTACTGTTAATCCATGTCATTTATGTGCATTTTTGCAATCAGTAGCATGTCGTTGCATTGCTCTCAAGGGTGTTACCTGTTGTTGGCAGATTGTACTCATAACTTGTGATGCTTGTATCTTTTTAACCGTAACTCCGTTTGGGGTGTTCTTTATATGTAACTTGCCTAGAATTTCATGTAGATTCTGATTGTGATATTGTTTGTTGTTGATAACCAACCTAAAATATGGTTTAGGGCAGAACAGTACCAAATACTTAAATCTTGTGGGTACCTAGCGATATGCCATGTTTAGGATCGTGCCTCACATAAATTGACTAGCATAGATATTTTACTTTATGCTTCACCTCTTGCCATGATTGTGTGATATGCCATGCTTGAGTGAGATGCCATGTTGACAACCTTGCTCATTTTTGTGTAGCTAAACAACATGAACTATTGTAAATGTGCAGTATCGTCGTGTGTGATCGATAGTTCACTTAACCTGTTAGTAACCTCTCTCGACGATAGATGCGATATCATAGTGTGTTGCCTTGTGTTGCATTCTTGTTGTTGCTTGCTCTTGATTTCTTCATAGTAATAGATGCATCTCCGTTGATTTCCTTTCAAGTGTTTACTTCTTATGTGCTCCCGCCGGTACTCTCGGAGACGTTGCGAGTTTGCGGTCGACTACACCTTCGGAATCGTCTTGTCATTAGGTAAGGGGGAGCATATATCATGCTTATAACTTTCAGATCACTTGCCTAGTTGTAGTACAGAATGATTGCTTGATCCTACCACTTCATATTTATGCCTCCCAAATGAAACCCAAACAGCCATGTCCTCCACATCCCAGTAAACCTTTGTTTGGCCATGTGCCTTGCTTGCTTGACCATTGCTTAGTATGCATGCTAGGATGCTATATAGTATTATCCTATTACTCCTTGGATTGGGCTATCACATTATTATATTGTTGTGAATGATATGATTATTATAATGTTGACTATATTCGACGAAGGATGGATGGTCAGGCTATCCCGCCTTGGCGCTTTGTTCCACTCGACTCACCTAGGATCCGAGTTCCGGGTATTGGTTCTAAGACTGAGCGTACCTAATCGTGTATGGGATTCTATGGGGTCGCCTTGTCTTACCTACCTAGCTCCAAACAGTTCTAGTGGTGGCCCAAGCTGATTTACCATTTGAAACCCGTGTGTGTGACTAGTCTGCAGCCAGCAGATTTCAAACAACTCGGGCCAGCGGAGACATGGTTTCTCTTGTTGGTCCACCCCAGGTAGCTAGGGGGCTTCCCACATGGTTTGAGTAACTAACCCGACCTCATCCAGACGGTAGAGGCCAATTCGAGACTGCGGCCAGCTTTTGAGTTGGCTGTCGACTCACCGAGGGCCACCCGGAACTGTGCGTTGTTATTTAGAGGGACTATGACGTTCCGTAGTTTCAGGCGTGTTCACACAGCCAAGCGGAAACCGGGTGTACATGCGAAGCTTATAATGGTGTAACAGCCCAGATTTCACAAAAATGAAATTTTTTGTTTTCGGTGTGAATTGTTTGATTGTCTGATTTGTTTGCGGTGTTTGCATCCCCGATTTATCGATCGAAGATTATTTTTTCCCCTCTTATCTCGTACCGGACGGAGACCGACCCTTGCCACCTTGACACTCGACCTTTGCGACACCGGGTTTCACCCGATCACCGTCCCAAAAACCGCACGAGACCAGCCGCAGCCAACGGAACAAAAAAACCCGTTTAATTATTAAACGGGTTATTTTTATAGCGCGCTGGTAAGAGTTCTCGGAACGGTTCCAGCGCGAGGTGAACGCCGCCGGCTAGACGAGATGATCGTGCAGTTCGAAGTTTTACCCGAATCGGAGGTCTTGCGGACCCCCGGCGGTCAGAAACGTAAACACCGCGCGCGAGAGAGAAAAACCGGGGATGTTTTTGCAAACTGCCAGTCACCTGGGCTATATAAAGACCACCACTCTCCCACCCTTTCTAGGGTTTACCTAGCCTAAAAATTGCAGCCACCCCCTCCGATCTGACAGCCAGGATCGCGCGACGTCAACTCTTAGCACTCTCTCTCTCCTCCCACCACCTCCTGCCCGTGGACACCGCTCGTCGCCGCCGCCTTGCGCCACCCGCCGGCGTCTAGCAGCCGTGCCGCCGGCCAACCTCTCCTCCTCCACGCGCCTCTTCCTTCTCCTCCCCTCCGCTCCTGCCTGACGTCCCTCTCCCCCTGTACAGGTCGCGCCGCCGGCCGACGCACGCCATTGACGGGACGAGCTCAGCTCGTCAAGCCTCGCCACCGCCCACGCCAGGCGCCGCCTGCCAGCGCCGCCTCCGGCCACCGCGAGGCCGCGACACCCTCCGCCAGGTCCCGGCCGCCCTACACATCTCCTCGCCGCCATGGCCCTCCTCGCGGGAGCCAGGCCGGCCGGAGCCGCCGCTCGCCGCGGACGGGATCGGGAGCCCGATCCGATCGGCCACCTCCAACCGCCCGTGGGGCCCGCACCCCCCAAACGGCCCACCACCAGCGTCGCGGCCCACCGCAGCAGCCGGCCCAGGCGCCTCCAGCCAGCCAGGCTAGATCTAGGCCAGATGGGCCGAGGCCCATGGTGAGAGGCCCGCCCTGTTAATTTTTTTTCCCGAGCACCCTATAAATTTTTCTAAGTCCTGAGATATTGTGTTGCTGTTTCCGTTTTGCGAGTAGTATTGCGATCAATGCCCAAAAGGAAAATTGTTTAGAATTGTGTGTACTTCAGTTCATCTTTTGTGAGCATTTTGATTTGATGCCATCTTGATGTTGTTAATCACTGTTGAAGTGGGCACCAGGCTGTTAACAGCTATTAATTTCTGCTAGTGTGCTGCTGCTGTTATTTTATTGCAAGTGTGCTTGATGTTTGTGACACATCCATGAGGCCTATTGCATTAGTTCTTTTGCATACTGTTAAGCATCATGTCTACTTCCATTATATGTACTGCATTGTCATGTTTAGATTTCTGGTCATAGTTTTTTTTAGCTCCAAAGTTGCTATGCCACTGTTTTTGACAGCCACCTCTGTTTTTCACGAAGTCTGTAACTTTCCGATGCCATGTTGCATGCTTAATATCTTTTGATCTGTTATGCCTATGACCTTGATTCTTGTTTGTACTTGATCATCATCATGTCTAATTCATACTCATATATTGCTATGTCATGTTTCTGTACATTTGCATATAGCTTTACCCCTGTTTATACAGCATGAAAATAACAGTTTCTGCCATGTTTTCCTCATTTTCACAACGTCCTAGACCAGTAATGTTTTATTTCATTTTGCATGGGCTATAACTAGTTGTTCATGATGTATTTTTGCATGATTCCTTTTGCCATGCCTTCCCTTCCAATGTCTACTTTAGTTGCATAACATTTGTGAGCATGTTTGCATTCATTATCCTGTTTATGCATTGCTCTAAAGTGTGCTTCCGGATGTTGGCAGATTGTGTTCCAAACTTGTTGTGCTTGTATCCTTTTAACCGTAACTCCGTTTGGAGTGTTCTTTATATGTAACTTGATTATTTTTTCGTGTACTTTGTGTGTATGCTATTTTTTTCTGTTGTTAACCAACCTAAAATATGGTTTAGGGCAGAACAGTACTAAATGTTTTAATTGTCGTGGGGTACTTAGTGGTATGCCATGTTTAGGTTGTGCCCCACTTAAATTGACTAGTATAGATAGTTTATCTTATGATTCACCTCTTGTAATGTTTGTGTGCTATGGCATGCTTGAGTGAGATGCCATGTTAATAACCTTTGCTCACCTTGTGTAGATAAACAACTTGAACCATTTTAAATGTGTGGTATCGTCATGTGTGACGAGTGCTCCACTTAACCTGTTAGTAACCGCTATTGACGGTAGGTCCGATGTCTCGTGTTGCCTTCTTGTTGATGCTTGATCGTGTTTGCTTGTAGTAATTGATGCTTTCTCGTTGATTGCTTTCCAGTGTTTACCGCATTGTGTGCTTCCGCGGGTACCTCTCGGAGACGATGCGAGCTTGCGATCAACTACACCTTCGGAACCCGACTTATCAACAGGAAAGTACTATACATTACTTATGATCCATTCTATTTCAACCAGCGGTTTGCATGCTAGTCTAGGTTAGGTACGATGTTTGATCCTACCACATGTTTACAGCCTCTTTCAAACCGATACAGCCATGTCCCCTCCCAGCAAACCATGTACTGCTATGTTACTATTTCTCGTTGCTTAGCCCCTTCTTAGTATGCATGTTTAGGATGCTACGTTGTTGCCTCCTGTTACTCCTTGGTTTTGGGCTATCACATTATTATATTGTTGTTGATGATATGATTATTATAAATGTTGACTATATTCGACGAAGGATGGAAGGTCTATGTCACAACCCTAGTTTTGGTATGTGCTTTTATTACTAGAAATAATTGCATCATGTTTAAATTCCCTGGTTTAATAATTGGGGATTTGGAAAAGCCTCAAAAAGAATTTAAATAAAAGGCCAGATAAAAAGTTTTTTCAAAATTCCTCCAAACAATTTTGAAAAGTCCTATAAATGAGTGTGATCATTTTAAAAATAATTTGGAGTCAAACCCATGCTCATGGATTTTTCAAATATTCAAACAGAGGCTTGGAAATTAAATTTAAATGCTATTTGAATTGGATTCAAATAATTTGAATTCCAAAAATCTTCAAATCTTGGGAGTGACTAGTAGAATGTCACATACGTCCAAGATAATTATTTGGGGGTTTTTAAAAATGCTTTGGTATTTTTTTCCAAGGCAAAACAAATAAAACAGAAAGCATAAAAGAAAAACAGAAGGAAACCTCACCTTGCTTACCTTCTAGCCCACCTGGCCCAGCTGCAGCAGAAGGCGGCCCAGCCCACCAGGGGCACGCCCGTCTTCTTCCTGGCGCCAGGAGGACATCTCCGTGGACGGCATGCCCAGGCCGGCTGCCACCTCCTGCTTTCCACGGAGTTGCCTGCTCCCCCCCCCCCCCCCCGTCCTCATCTCTTCGCCGTGGAGGCCCCGTGCACCCCCTTCATTTTCCCCCTCGCCTGGACCTCCTCCTCTCTCTCCCGTGCGAATCCCGCGAAGACCCGAGCACCATCGTCGCCGCCGTGCATGCGCCTGCGTGGCCAACGACGTCGAGCCGCCCCGCCGTGCTGTCCAGAAGCTCCGCCGTGGTCGTCCACGCCATCTCGAGCACCCAATCAAAGCCGCGAAGCTTCAACAACGACGCCCGCGACCTCTGTCTCCGCCACGGCCGCCGGCACGCCGTCGTCAAATTCGAGGCCACCGCAGCTCCTACGCCCCTCCTGTCTGCGCCAGCACGTTCAGGGTGAGCTCCCCGTGCTTTCCCCCCTAGTCCGTGATCTGTTCCGCACCCCGGTGCCCTTTTCCCCCCACCAGTCGAGCGGCGCCGCCGCGGAGGTCGTCGCCGTCGTGGCCTCCGGCCTCCTCCTGCCGGCGCATGTGCTCCACTGGATGCGCGCGTGCAAGGGCCGCTTCCTGGTGCCCTTGGCGCAGCCATCCATGGCCGGAGCCGCCGTCCAGAGCGGGCGCCGCCGCGTCCAGTGGTCGCCGGCGGCTAAACGCCGGCCACTGGGTCATTAGGGGCTAACCCCCCTCCTAATCCCTCTCTCTCTCTCACAGACATGTGGGGCCAGCCCCCCCTTAATCCTCTGTTAAATTTTAATTAAACGGGGTTAACCCCAGAGACAATGACAGATGGGCCCCGCGTGTCAGGTTGACTGGTCAGCGCCCCCATGACGTCATCCGGATGTCATGCTGACGCAGTAATTCTTATCTGTTTATTAAAAAATCCAGAAAATGATTAAATCTTTGAAATTCAATAACTTTTAAACCATAACTCCAAATCAAATAATTTATATATGAAAAATCATCAGAAAAATGCAAGGATTCCAAATATCTTACTTTCATAGAAGAAAAACACATCTATGATGATGAACCAGTAGCATTTAGCTATTTTGGTTATTTGGAATAATTCAAAATAAATGTTTAAATCATTTCAAATTAAATCTTTGCAATGCCAACCTTATCACATGAACAACAGAGGCATATCATACACATGAAAACATGGTTTACCATATCCAAACATTAGCAAATGCAACTTTGGCTAATTTGAACAACATTTGGAGTTTGAATTTGAATTCCTTTTTCAAATCAACTTCAATTAGACTTGTTGCAAATTGAACATAGATCACATCAGTACCATGCCATGATTCATTTCTTGAATGTGCATTGCAATGTGATGTTTACATTGTTGTTGTCTCGGTGTTTTCTTCTTCTCGATAGATCCATCGGCAGAAGTAGTCCCTGTTTTATCCGAAGAGTGGCACCCCCGAGTCTCAACAATAAGGCAAGCAAACCCCCTATGATCATATCTATAAAACCCAGTTTCCCTCTTGTTCTCTTATGCATGACTAGGTGATTCACATGTTACCGTTCTACCGCTAGTTGAACCCATCCCTTGCATGACCTATCATTGCTACCACAGTATTAAGCAAACCTCAACCTAGCAGATACAAGTTTGTTTGTGTTCATCATGTGGCCCTTCATCCATGATATGCTATGCCATGCTAGAGTTGTTTGCAATAAAGTTGATCCATCTGGGTGATGTATCGGGATGGTAGTGAACACATGCAACAAGGTGGTAACGTGTTGATGAAGTCACCCTAATATAAGTGAACAATGAGAGGCTGTGTAGGAGTACACAGTGGGTTGTCTCATTTACACTGCCCTAGGCCCCGAGTTCTTGTGTTGTGATCCAAGACACAGATTACTACCACATGTTGGGCTCATTGACCCCTCTCGACCTATTAACTCACCCCGACTAGGGTCCAGGATTCGCATGGGTTAATTGTTATTCTATTTGCTTTCATAACGTAGCACGGTTTTAGGCAAGCGCAACACCATCCGTCGAGGTGGGCTTGTCGGACCGTCCATACATCGTCTGGGTCCTGAACGGAAACCCCGGCCGGATTCCCGATTGGGGTACAACTCAGATAGGCGATCCCCTGGACTAGAGTTGGAGCCATGAGGTAAGTGTCGTGGTACTATCCTCACCGACACCGCTTGAAGGTGACGAGTTCTAGGCGATAAGTGGTAGCTACGTATGTGAAGAAGTACACCCCTGCAGGGTTAATGAACTATTTCAATAGCCCTGTCCGCGGTTATGGACTACTTGGAGATCTTTGCTTGATTATTAGACAACTCAAATGGATACTCTAAAAATCTCAAGAAAAGTGTGAGTGCTTTGGATTCCTTCCTCGTGGGGAAGTCGAGGAAGGATCCATGGTTGTGTATTGATGTGGTGATCCAGATTAGATGGACTCGTGTGCGCCTCTCATCTCAACTCTATGTAGTCGTAGTACAGGATAGCCAAGTCAAAGCTTTCTGCATTAAAACCCCACTTGCCTTTACCTTGGTATCTGAGCATGAGTAGTATAGTTCTGACGTAAGTCTTGCTGAGTACGACTTTGTACTCACGTTTGCTTATTCTATGTTTTAGAGACAAGACCACTGACCCTGATGGTGGCCTCCCCCTCAAGCTCGACGTCGACAAAGTAATGTAGTCCCAGACAGAAGCCTGGTCCCTCTGGAGGGTCGTTGTGTTTTCTTAAAGGCTTCTTAAGCCATTTGTTAACCTTGTTTTTACTAAGACATAATTTGCTTCCGTTGTTGTATGATGTAATGGTGGATCACAGTGATGTGATCTCTGCTTGTAACACTACTATATCTGCTCTGTTTAGCAGATGCAATAAAGCTATGAGGTTGTAGAGTTCATGTTGTGTTACCTGCTGTTATACACTTGGCATGCATGCTGCGTGTATGTTTATAGCGTGCATGTCATGTGTGGGGTTCGATACCTTAGTTGTGCTCTCGCCGGCGGTCTTTTATACACCAAGTGGCCCTTAGATGTGCGCAGCTTGGGGAATCGCGATGCGATTGCTCGTGACTCCGTCACGTGGCACACTTTGTTGTATGATTGAGCCCGCCCGAGACCCCGACTAAGAGATCGGGCTGGAGTCTGTTTATGTAAGTGTTATGATTCAATCGATAATATGGTTGAGGCGACTTGTCTATGAGTATGGGATTTCACCACCCATAATCGTTTAGACTTGTGAGTGGGCGATGAGGACCCATCTCAGTTGATCATCCGTCCTGGATGGGATGCCCCTCACGTTTGAGCTTTCCGAGAGTGTCTTGTACTTGACCTTGTCTGCTTAGACAAGTGGGTATGGCTCTCGGCTCTCCATATGATCGAATTGTGACTGGAATTACATATGCAAACCCCGGATCCCGATAGACTTGGTATCAGAGCAGGACTGCCTGTAGGATTAGTAAACCTTGGTCGAAGTCGAGTCTAGCATTCTATAGTTATATAGTTACTTTGGGTATAAGGGAACAACGGAAGGCTTCATTTTTCTCCTTACCCTCATCGATCTGAGTTCTGTGTCCCCCTCATCTTTTCTACGGGAAGATAGGACTAGGCTCTTCTATGTATATACTAGAACATCTCGTTGTTTGACTCTCCATAGTTGTAGGAATGTTTTGGTTGTCTAGAGTCACCATTCCATCAAGCCTTTTGAGAAGGTTCTGATCATTCTTGCAGATTGATTCATTTTTCCACCCCGCTACAGCCGTTATGCTGTCCGATTTGTCCCGTGTTTTCCGTGATTCCAATGCTTTTGCATTACAATCTTGTCCGCTCTTAAATTATATCATCTTTGCTTTGATTCCATCATAAATCCTATTGTGATTGTTGATTTTTATCACACAGAATGTCAGGTGGAACTAGATGTGTTGAATCTGGTCACGGTAATCAAAGTGGTGATGATGATCCTCCTTCACCGCCTTCTGCAGCGGAAATCATGATGGAGGCTGAGCGAAATCGACGTGATCAAACACGCCTTTTGGAGCTCATTGAGAAGAATACTTCTCTCCAGCGAGATGCGGTAATATCCATCCAGGATTTTATCCTTTTGAACCCGCCAGTTTTCCGATGTTCATCTGAGCCCCTTGATGCCGATGATTGGCTCCGTTCCATCGAGCGTAAGCTTGACACGGCGCATGTTTCTCCAGATGATCGTGTGATGTTCGCGGCATACTTTCTGGAAGGTACTGCTGGTGAATGGTGGGAAATTTTTGTTGCAATGCAGCCTGATGGTCACGTAGTGACTTGGCAGGAGTTACGTGATGCCTTCCAAGGGTACTACATTCTGGATGAGCTGATGAGAAATAGGGAAGAGTTCTGCAACCTATCTCAGGGAAATATGACTGTTCATCAGTACAGGACTGAGTTCAATCGTATTTCTCGTTATGCCCCTGAGAAGATATCAACCGATGCCAAGAAGCAAGCAAGGTTCCGCAAGGTACTTAACCCCGTCCTTCATCATGATCTCAATCTCCTTGAATTCGTCAACTTCGAGGATTTAGTCAATAGATCATTCAGAGCTGAGCATGGAAATGAGGTCTTTGAAGAGTCTCGCAAGCGTGATCGTGATCTTGCTTCCTCTTCTAGTTCAGGTTCTCAACTAGTGCCCTTCCTTCGCACTTGATTCCAAGACCATCTCCACAAAGCAAGAAAACCCAGAAAGGTAATAGAGAGCTTGCCATACAAACTCCACAACCTAACACCCGTTTGTGCTACAAGTGTGGTAATCCTGGCCACATTGCACGGCAGTGTTCATTGCAAGAGAATGTTCCTCCTCGTCCAAAACATAAAGCCAAAGCTAAACCACCAAGGCCTTCCAAAGCCAAGTACGCTATTGTTGAATACGGACGTGTGAACCATGCCACCATCAAAGAAGCCCAAGAGGATTCTAAGGTTGTACTCGGTACACTTCCTGTTAACTCCGAACCTGCTTCTGTTCTATTTGATTCAGAAGCTTCTCATTCCTTTTTGTCTGAAAAGTTCGCACTCCTGCATGACATTTCATTTGAGGAGTTGCCTACCCCTTTCATGATTAAAACTCCAGGATCCACACGGCGTACCAGTAGGGTAAGTCATGACAATGAAATTGCTGTTGAGGATGTTGTATTCCTTGCTTCTCTCATAGCCCTCAAATCTTCAGATATCGATATCATCTTAGGTATGGATTGGTTGTCCAAACACCATGCCAAGATTGATTGTGCCACCAAATCAGTCCAACTCACTCATCCTTCCGGCAAGATAGTCCATTTCACATCTTAAGGTTCAGAAACCCAGCTATATTCGTTGAATGAACATCCCCTTCCTCACCTTGAAGATATTCCGATAGTTTGTGACTTTCCGGATGTCTTTCCAGAAGAGCTGCCGGGAATGCCACCCGATAGGTGTGTGGAATTCATAGTGTATCTTATACCAGGCACAGCCCTAATTTCCAGATGCCCATATAGGATGGCCCCACATGAGTTAGCTGAGCTTAAACCCCAACTTGAAGATTCGTTGGCAAAAGGCTTCATCCGCCCTAGCTCATCGCCATGGGGTTGCCCCGTTCTGTTCGTAACGAAGAAAGATGGAACAGAAAGGATGTGCGTAGACTATCGCCCGCTAAATCTAGCGACGATAAAGAACAAGTACCCACTTCCCAGGATCAATGATCTTTATGATCAACTTGCTGGATCCTCAGTCTTCTCCAAGATGGATTTGAGATTAGGTTATCATCAAATCAAAATCAGAAACGAGGACATCCCCAAGACGGCTTTCACTACTCGTTATGGTCTTTATGAGTACACCGTCATGTCCTTCGGTTTAACCAATTCCCCAGCCACTTTTTCGCGCTTGATGAATTCGATCTTCATGGAGTACTTAGACAAATTTGTTGTGGTTTATCTTGATGACATTCTCATCTACTCGAAGAACGAAGAAGAGCACGCAAAACATCTTAGGCTGGTATTGATGAAACTTAGAGAGCATCGCCTTTATGCTAAATTCTCCAAGTGTGAATTTTGGCTACCAGAAGTGACCTACTTAGGCCACGTGATTTCTACGAAAGGTGTTGCAGTCAATCCCGAGAGAGTTCAGGTCGTCCTTGATTGGAATCCACCTGAATCGGTTAAGCAAGTTAGGAGTTTTCTTGGCTTAGCAAGATATTGTCGTCGCTTCGTTGAGAACTTCTCCAAAGTTGCAAAGCCTCTTACTGAACTCCTCAAGAAAGATAAGAAATTCCAATGGACTCCCAAGTGCGAGGAAAGCTTTCAAGAGCTAAACAGAAGATTGACTTCTTCACCCGTACTTGCACCTCCAGACACCAAAAGGGATTTCGACATCTATTGTGATGCTTCACGGCAAGGGTTAGGATGCATACTTATGCAAGATCGACATGTGGTAGCTTATGCTTCATGCCAGTTGCGTCCACATGAAGAGAACTATCCTACCCATGATCTTGAACTCGCTGCCGTAGTTCATGCCTTGAAGACTTGGCGACATTACCTCCTTGGTAATCGTTTTGAAATCTATACCGATCACCAAAGCCTCAAATACATATTCACCCAGCCAGATCTTAACCTCGGGCAAAGACGCTGGATAGAGTTGATAAAATATTATGACTTCAGTATCTCTGACACCCCAGGCAAAGCCAATGTCATGGCTGATGCACTAAGTCGTAAGTTGTATTGTAACAACCTCATGTTACAACAGTATCAACCACTTCTCTATGAGGAATTTCGAAAGATGAATCTCGAGATTGTTCCTCATGGATTCCTTTCCACCTTGATTGTGAAACCAACCCTTGAGGATCAAATCAAAGCTGGTCAACAACGTGCTCGAGGTATCCGGTATATCAAACAGAACATTGCTAACGGAAAGGCAAAATGTTTTACCCTAGACCATGAAGGTACTGTGTACTTCGAGAATAGGATGGTAGTTCCGAAGAATAGGAATCTAAGGCAGCAGATCCTTAAGGAAGCTCATGACACCCCTCTCTCGATTCATCCTAGTAGTACTAAGATGTATCAAGATCTACGCCAGAGATTTTGGTGGACTAGGATGAAGCGAGAAATCGCTCAATTTGTTGCTGAGTGCGATGTTTGTCGTCGTGTGAAAGCAGAGCATCAAAGACCTGCTGGTACTCTTCAACCTTTAGCCATTCCTGAGTGGAAATGGGATAAAGTCAGTATGGATTTAATCACTGGCTTTCCAAAGTCTCAGAAGGGAAACAATGCCATCTTCGTGGTCATTGACCGTCTTTCCAAAGTTGCTCATTTCCTTCCTGTTCGCGAGAGTATAACTGCTAGCCAGTTAGCGGATTTATATGTCTCCCGGATCGTTTCTCTCCATGGTGTTTTTTTGGAAATCAATTCAGACCGCGGAAGTCTTTTCACCTCTCGATTTTGGGAAAGTTTTCAAAATGCTATGGGAACCCATCTCTCCTTTAGCACCGCCTTTCATCCCCAGTCAAGTGGTCAAGTAGAAAGAGTCAATCAAATTCTTGAAGACATGCTCAAAGCCTGTGTTATATCTTTCGGAAAGAGTTGACCACTTGATGATGAACCAGTAGCATTTAGCTATTTGGGTTATTTGGAATAATTCAAAATAAATGTTTAAATCATTTCAAATTAAATCTTTGCAATGACAACCTTATCACATGAACATCAGAGGCATATCATACACATGACAACATGGTTTACCATATCCAAACATTAGCAAATGCAACTTTGGCTAATTTGAACAACATTTGGAGTTTGAATTTGATATCCTTTTTCAAATCAACTTCAATTAAACTTATTGCAAATTGAACATAGATCACATCAGTACCATGCCATGATTCATTTCTTGAATGTGCATTGCAATGTGATGTTTACATTGTTGTTGTCTCGGTGTTTGCTTCTTCTCGATAGATCCATCCCCGGACGTAGTCCCTGTTTTCTCCGAAGATTGGCACCCCCGAGTCTCGACAATAAGGCAAGCAAACCCCCTATGATCATATCTATAAAAACCCAGTTTCCCTCTTGTTCTCTTATGCATGATTAGGTGATTCACATGTTACCGTTCTACCGCTAGTTGAACCCATCCCTTGCATGACCTATCATTGCTACCACAGTATTAAGCAAACCTCAACCTAGCAGATACAAGTTTGTTTGTGTTCATCATGTGGCCCTTCATCCATGATATGCTATGCCATTCTAGAGTTGTTTGCAATAAAGTTGATCCATCTGGGTGATGTATCGGGATGGTAGTGAACACATGCAACAAGGTGGTAACGTGTTGATGAAGTCACCCTAATATAAGTGAACAATGAGAGGCTTTGTAGGAGTACACAGTGGGTTGTCTCATTTACACTGCCCTAGGCCCCGAGTTCTTGTGTTGTGATCCAAGACACAGATTACTACCACATGTTGGGCTCATTGACCCCTCTCGACCTATTAACTCACCCCGACAAGGGTCCAGGATACGCATGGGTTAATTGTTATTCTATTTGCTTTCATAACGTAGCACGGTTTTAGGCAAGCGCAGCACCATCCGTCGAGGTGGGCTTGTCGGACCGTCCATACATTGTCTGGGTCCTGAACGAAAACCCCGGTCGGATTCCCGATTGGGAACAACTCAGATAGGCGATCCCCTAGACTAGAGTTGGAGCCGTGAGGTAAGTGTCGTGGTACTATCCTCGCCGACACCGCTTGAAGGTGACGAGTTCTAGGCGATAAGTGGTAGCTACGTATGTGAAGAAGTACACCCCTGCAGGGTTAATGAACTATTCGAATATCCGTGTCCGCGGTTATGGACTACTTGGAGATCTTTGCTTGATTATTAGACAACTCAAATGGATACTCTAAAAATCTCAAGATAAGTGTGAGTGCTTTGGATTGCTTCCTCGTGGGGAAGTCGAGGAAGGATCCATGGTTGTGTATTGATGTGGTGATTCAGATTAGATGGACTCGTGTGCGCCTCTCATCTCAACTCTATGTAGTCGTAGTACAGGATAGCCAAGTCAAAGCTTTCTGCATTTCAACCCCACTTGCCTTTACCTTGGTATCTGAGCATGAGTAGTATAGTTCTGACGTAAGTCTTGTTGAGTACGACTTTGTACTCACGTTTGCTTATTCTATGTTTTAGAGACGAGACCACTGACCCTGATGGTGGACTCCCCCTCAAGCTCGACGTCGACAAAGTAATGTAGTCCCAGACAGAAGCCTGGTCCCTCTGGAGGGTCGTTGTGTTTTCTTAAAGGCTTCTCAAGCCATTTGTTAACCTTGTCTTTACTAAGACATAATTTGCTTCCGTTGTTGTATGATGTAATGTTGGATCACAGTGATGTGATCTGTGCTTGTAACACTACTATATCTGTTCTGTTTAGCAGATGCAATAAAGCTATGAGGTTGTAGAGTTCATGTTGTGTTACCTGCTGTTATACACTTGGCATGCATGCTGCGTGTATGTTTATATCGTGCATGTCATGTGTGGGGTTCGATACCTTAGTTGTGCTCTCGCCGGCGGTCTTTTATACACCAAGTGGCCCTTAGATGTGCGCAGCTTGGGGCATCGCGATGCGATTGCTCGTGACTCCGTCACGTGGCACACTTTGTTGTATGATTGAACCCGCCCGAGACCCCGACTAAGAGATCGGGCTGGAGTCTGTTTATGTAAGTGTTAGGATTCAATCGATAATATGGTTGAGGCGACTTGTCTATGAGTATGGGATTTCACCACCCATAATCGTTTAGACTTGTGAGCGGGCGATGAGGACCCATCTCAGTTGATCATCCGGCCTGGATGGGATGCCCCTCACGTTCGAGCTTTCCGAGAGTGTCTTGTACTTGACCTTGTCTGCTTAGACAAGTGGGTATGCCTCTCATCTCTCCATATGATTGAATTGTGACTGGAATTACATATGCAAACCCCGGGTCCCGACAGTCTAGGCTATCACGCCCCGACGCTTTGTTCCATTCGAGTCACCTAGGACCCGAGTTCCGGGTATTGGTTTTAAGACTGAGCGTGCCTAACCTTGTGTGGGATGCTATGGGGTCCCCTTTTCTTACCTATCTAGCTTCAAACATTTCTAGAGGTGGCCCAAGCTGATTTACCATTTGCAAACCATGCATATATATCTGTCTGGTCGCTCCTACTAGATATCCTTTAAAACAACCCGGACCAGCGGAGACATGGTTTCCATGTTGGTCCACCTTTGACCGGCGCGGCTCGAGGCCGCACGTGAGGCGTCTCGGTAACCCAAACCCTGTTGAGACGAAAGAGACCGATCCGAGGGTGCGGACGGCTTTTGGATTGGATGTCGACTCCCCGGGGGCCACCCGGATTTCTTCGTTGTTAGCTTGAGGGACCTGTCGTTTCGGATCTCTCAGAACTAAATCATAAAATGGTTGCCTATGATGGGTAGCAACTGAGAGAGATGGGCGTGCGTGCGGAGCCGTGTAATGGGCAGTTGGTACACCCCTGCAGGGTTAAATCTTTTGTAGAAGTCGTGTCCACGGTTATGGATGACTTGAGACCTACTCCTTCTTCATAGACAACAACAACTGAGATCATCTTAATAAACTTGACCAACGTGTGTGTGCCTTGACTGATTCTTCTTCGTCGGGATGCGAAGAGGAGGAGAAGCATAGGATAGGTGTTATGTTTGCATAGTAGGTGGATAGCAGACTTGTTGGAGGCGATTCCTCATCGAATGCTTGGCTTCTTATCTTATTCTCTAGATTGTTACCCACCTCATAAAATGCTAGTGCGGCAGCAACCTCACCACTTACCCCATCCTTACCGCAAACTACTAGTTGTCCTAGAATGACGAGTGATGAAGTCCTTGCTGGGTCAGTTGACCACTACAGTTGGATGCTGAGTAGTTCTGTACTCATCATACTACCCCCAAACTGTTTTCAGGGCTCTTGATCGACAACAGGTATGGTGATCGACTTTTCATGTGGAGACTCGACGACGACTAGTTAGGCGGATCCCGGCGGAGGGCCTGGACCCGTGTGGTTATGGGTTTCGATGATTTTATCTTTGCCAGTAGGCATTTGATTGTAGTCTGTACTCAGACATATATCTTCCACTGATGTATTGTATTTAAAGCAGTTGTATGCCGATTGTATGAGATGTTGTATCCTTGTAGCTGTAATGTTGTGATATCATGTTGGAAAAGCATTGTCATATGTCGCGGTGGGACCGATATATGCTTCGTCCCTAGATCTGGATGGAAACATCTAGATCTACAACAGTGCCGCATATCGGGCCTTACAACTTGGTATCAGAGCCTTACCGACCGTAGGATCCCTTCTCTAGCCGAAGTCGAGTCTAGACAAAAACTATTTTGTAGTTAATAAGTTAGTTATCGGAGAGTAGGAATATTTTTACTCCTTACCCTTGCTCTGGTCAGGACAAGTGTGGTAAGTGTTTTATACTCGCCTTATCCCCTTCAAACTCTAGGATCTCGATAGTGTGGAGTATTGGAACCGTTACAATGCCTTTCTTGAAGCGTATTGTCTCGATTCTGATCTCAGGTTTTGGAAATCCTGTAGTACCTTTAGTTCTTCAAATTCTGGTTAACATCTTTGTCGTCTGTTGACTTCATTCCTCTTGCCCAGTATCCGCATGACTTGAGTGAGAGTACTTCCCTTGATCGTCGCTTTGAAGTGTCGTTATTCCTCTTTATCTCCTGATGACTTCGTTCTTCAACGTCGCCATCTCTCTGCGGAAAATTTATCTCGACGGAAGCTCGACATCGACATTGAGCGGAGTCCCTTGTTGATGGTGTTGAAGATCGCCGACTCTCTTTTCTCTTCCCCCCCCCCCCCCCCCCCCCCCGCTCTCCCCCGGATCGTCTTGGATCTCGGGACAAGATCCCTTGTTGGTGGTGTTATATTGTAACACTCCAGATTTCACAAAAATTAAAAATTTTGTTTTCGGTGTGAATTGTTTGATTGTCTGATGTGTTTGCGGTGTTTGCATCCCCGATTTATCGATCGGCGATTATTTTTCCCCTCTTATATCATACCGGACAGAGACCGTCCCTTGCCACCCTGATACTCGACCTTTGCGACACCGGGTTTCACCCGATCACCGTCGCGAAAACCGCACGAGACCAGCCGCAGCCAACGGAACAAAAAACGCCCATTTAATAATTAAACGGGTTATTTGTATAGCGCGCCGGAAAGTGTTCTCGGAACAGTTCCAGCGCGAGGTGAACGCCGCCGGCTCGACGCGCTGATCGCGCAGTTCGAAGTTTTACCTGAATCGGAGGTCCTGCGGACCCCCGGCGGTCAGAAACGTAAACACCGAGCGAGAGAGAGAAAAACCGGGGATGTTTTTGCAAACTGTCATCCACCTGGGCTATATAAAGACCACCAGTCTCCCAACCTTTCTAGGGTTTCCCTAGCCTAAAAATTGCAGCCACCCCCTCCACTTTGCCCCAAAAATTACCCCATTTTCGTCCAAACCTAGCCTCCCAGATCTGAGATCCAGCCCAATGGGTTCTGGACCGTCAGATCGGCTGATCTAACGGCCAGGATCGCGCCACGTCAACCCCTAGCACTCTCTCTCTCCTCCCACCACCTCCTTCCCGTGGACACCGCTCGTCGCCGCCGCCTTGCGCCACCCGCTGGCGTGTAACATCCCAAAATTTTCCAAATTTTGGAATGTTAATAAATAATATAATATTGATTGAATTGTTTTGATTTTGGGGTAAATGAAAACTTTTCCCTTGAGTTTTTGTTTAAACCTTTACAAACCATTTAATAAAATTGGATAATCATTTATCCAATAATGAAAATTTTGGTTGTGAACTTTATTCAAAATTTCAAAGAATGATTTTCTTTCTTTTGTCCTTTTGAAGTTTGGTACGAACCACAATTAAATATTTCCGAGTGAGAATAAAATGACTTTCTTAAATTTATTGTGGTCCCATACACATTCTCGAATTCTTATTTTGGAGTTTATTGGATATTGACGTTTAAGAGATATTTAAATATTTCCAATAATTTAATAAACAAAATGAGAGGAGATAATATGACTTCTCCAAAAACAGTATTTAATTTTTTTAGTAATGTCGTTAATGAGTTTTTTTTATAAAAATCTATTTCTAAAATGTATTCTGAGAGGGAAATATAGTTTTCCTAGACTCTCTATGTTTTATTTGGACTATACAATTTTATTTGCGAGTGTTTAACCCAAATATAAAAATAGGATTCCTAAGTCAATTGGACTGAGGTCATCTATCTAATTTTTCCCCTATCTCTCTTTCCTTTTTCTTTATCTTGGGCCAAATTCCCACTAAGGCCCATAGCCCGAGCGAGCTGTCTTCTTCCTCTCGTTCGTTCATGTGTACGTGAACACAGAAGCAAATGGCCATGGCAACTGAAGCTCTTTCTCCTTTCCTCCCATATACTCTTTTGACTGATTCACTTCAGAACCTACATAAAAATTGTGGACAAGTTCATGAGGAATCCATTTATGGAAACAAACACGCGTTTTAATGCTTTTAATTGTCCATCATTTTCTCCATGAATGCCATTAAATTCATTTCCAAAACCTCGCTTTTAATGCCCATTATTTCTCCATAAATGTCATTAAATCTATTTCCAAAACCTCGCTTTTAATGTTCATTATTTCACCATGAATGTCATTAACTCCATTCCAAAACCTCACCCACTCTCCTTCTATGGACCTCCCATGACCCTATAAATACCGCCCCTAGGACCCCTTTGAACCACACATCCCCACGCATAAAGTCCCTCTCCAAAGCCCTCTCCTTCGTGCGCAATTTCTCGTCGGACGAAAGATGCATCCACACTTCCGGTGAAGATTTTTGTCGCCATGAAAGGTACCTAGTCCATATTTCTTCCTCTAGTTTCTTCCCCTTGCCGATGCGCACCGTTGTGACATATTTTTCCTCTCGATTGCAAAGCCGGAGCACGCCGTCCGTGTCATTGTGCTCTTCATGTGTTCTTCTCTACTCCGGTGGAACTTCTCGGCTATCCGAAGGCGAACATGGAGCTATAACCTTGTCCATCGAGTAGCCCAAATCATCCTCTACCCCGTTCGGCTGTTCGTTGACGCCCTGACCTTTTTCCAAAATTCCGGCGAGATCTCCGGTGAGCCTTTCTCCCCTCTTTGTTCATCATTTTATTTTGTAAAAATCGAATGGGTACAGACCTATCAGAACTTGCCATTTTGCATCCTTTTATTAATCCCGTAATTCATTTTAGCAAAAATAGTCAAACTTCAGAAATTCATATCTTCTATCCCGTAAGTCGGATTTCGACAAATTTTATATCCCCGGATTCCTTGGAAAATGTAGTTTATTATTTTCCAATAATATTCCACTTTTGATAATTTGAAATTTAACTCAAATTTACTTCTATAATTTGAGTATATTTGAGATACATCTTATTCTATAATTTATTTGGAATATTTTCTTCATCAAATTTGATCCTTAAAATCAAATCTTTCTGTTTGGACAATTGTCACATTCTTTCCATCATATAAATACACTATTTAGTTATATCTCTTTTTTTATATAAATTTGGCTACAAAAATTCAATCTTCTCAACAAGATCATCACGATTTCTATCGGATCTTTTTGAATCCAATCCAAGAATTGATTTCCTATTCAAATATGCATATGAACAAACCAACTGAGTTTGACATACTCTCCATCCAATTGATTTTATAATCAACCTCCAACATATCCAATTTATTTTACAATCCTCGGATATATGATTTCCATCATATTTCCATCCAATCCAACTTGATCCTATCTCAACCTATCTATGCCATAGTAATTAGTTTATTAATAGTAATAACTAAATATTTATGTTGTAATTGTATCTTATTTGGATCTTCACTTTGGATTGAGTTGTGTGTTGAAGTGTTTCTCTTTTACCGTTAGATATATTGTAACGAGATGGAGAGATGACTACGAGTAGAATATTTCATCGTCAGGATCCAGGCAAGTTACTCTTTTGATCATGCTCCAGTATTACCTATATTTTTTATATGCATTGTAGTCCAACTTAAATATTATGCATTGATAGGATTATATATTATGCTATGCTATTACACCCAGTAGTTCATTGAGGTAGGTCTGAACCTTATATCATTGTCGCCACCGTGTAGAATTATACTGCTTTGCTAAGTAGACGTGGATTGGGAAGTGATCCATTATAAGGTATGAGTGACTAAGTAGTAAACAGGACCAAGATAATCTTAATGAACCACCTGGGTGGAATGCTTGGGGGCACCCTGGAGGAACCAGTGGATTTGCCTGAGTGACCTGGAGATGGCCAGTAATCACTTCGGAATGCCACCCAGGCTTAAAGGGATCAATCATATTTTTCATAACTAGAAGCTTACGTGTGCAGCCACAAGCTATTATGGGCTCTGGCTTGGTTGATTAGTTGTAGTGACTCTTACTAGGTGGTGCTACGAACGTAGTTATGAGTAGGTGGGATGGGCACCGCCAGAGTGAGGGAAACTCTTCTAAAAGACCATGTCTCGACCTTCCGGTTCTCATACAACATGCAGTGTGACGAACTAAAAAGGAGGTGGTCGAGTCTTGTGGGGAAAAGTGCACAAACCTCTGCAGAGTGTACAAACTGATCATGATTAGCCGTGTCCCCGGTTACGGACAACTTTGAGCATCTAGAAGTGGGAATGTTGATGGATCTCATCATATTTAATTAATCAATCGGGTTTAATCAACTTTGGGAATAGATTGACTTGGAGAAACCAATTCAATCATATTATGAGCTTTGTAGTACTGTTATGATAATCTTTGAGTAGGACAAAATCAGCTTTATGCAAACTGAAACTCTTAGAGCTTTTCCACCAGCAAAAATTGCATGTAGAAGATAGGTCTGTTATATATTTTTTTGGGAGTAACTTGCCGTACATTCAAAGTACTGACCCATTTTGGGCTGTAACCTTCGGTGTTGCAGGATTGTATACGACGAGTAAGTGATGCGATGTAGGGTTACGATGTCTACACTCAACTTTGCCGTTGGTGTTGATGGGACTCCACTTATGTATTGTTTATTTCCGCGGTGTATTCTAGCCCAAAGGCTATAAGGTAATAAATACCATGTATTTACGTTACTTTTTGACATGTGATTCATGGTATTTCATCGAGTACTGTGTGTGCTAGCATACTGATCCAGGGATAGCATAGAAGCACAGTAGACTTGCTTCCCTTCGGGACCGGGTCGGTACAAGATGGTATCAGAGCACATGTTGACTGTAGGTCGTGGCCCTAGAAACTGGAAAGCCATTAGGAAGTATACTCTCTAAAAATATTATTTTTTAAAAATCCATTACTACTCATCTTTTCTAAGTTTTACCAAACACTCCCTCTTATCCCTAACAAGATAGACTATACCCATGCCACTTTGACCACTGAGAAGGATTGTGTTACGTCTCTTCGGGAAGGACACGATATTAGACAACTCAATACCATTTCGGAGAATAGATGTTTTCAACGTGAATTAGAAGTATGGAAGTATGGAAGACTCGAAGAATTTGAAGACTCTAAAGATCCCAAGATTATTCAAGACCCATAGAAGACCCGGGTACATCCAAGACTAAGATGCTTGTGAAAAAGTTAAGGAATATATTACACAATACCAATAGTATCCAAGCCCACCATGAGAGTTGTGAAATGAACGAAAGAGTGCGAGTAGAGTGCCCGACCATGCGAGCTCATGTGGAGGAAGGTACCATAGGAATTGTTTGATTGACTTTATGAGTGATATTTGGAGTTTTCTCGGAGTTCTCGCTATTGATTTAATGATTGGTGTCATTTGAACTGTTAAATTTAAATTTGTATTTTTGGGATACGTATTTCGTAGGATTTATTATTAATTGAACCTTGAGAGTTGTGAGCAACGGATGATGTATCAGAAGACCATCACATCGACTAAACTCGTTGTATCGAAGACTTTCAAGAACCGAAGAGAATGAAGACTTCCTGATGAAAACGTAGTAAACGAGTCTATTATGTATGTTAGTTGTTTGATAATTGTTGTGTAGGTATCCATCTCCTCTTCTCTCTAAAATTCTATCTCATATCTGACCAACCTTAAAACCCATAGATGGACATCAATATTTTGATGAGACCAGTGACCCAGTCAAAGTAGAAGAGTGGATTCAAAATATAGAATGGACAAGAATCTCCCATTTGCAAGGAGAACACAATTGTTGAGGACGGAAGTTCCCTATTATATGGATGCAAGTTTTGAGCACAAGCAATGTAGGATCATCGCCACCCAAAAATGTTTATTAGTTTTGCAGGTGAAGAACTCTTTAAGAGGAGTGAGAAAGACTTAGTGTTAGAATACGTGATTCATCTATCTACATATGAAGTAATGATTTGAGTACGGGATGGATTGGCCCCCATACCGAAGACTCTTATTATATACTTTGGTATGTTAGATTGGTAAATTAGAGAGACAAAAAAATGTAGTAGAGTGTCGATGCGACAAGCCTAAACCATAGAATGGTAAGACGCATTACCCTTGTAGATAGGCATCGTGCCTAACGTAGGTTGTACGGTGAGTAAGAAACATGAAGATTTTCAAGAAGCTTCATTTGGAAGTTATTTTGACCACCATGAGCGTCTTGATAGGTAGTTTTGGAACCTATGTATTTTTTTTGCAAGACTTGTTCCTTGGGGAGATGCAGATTCTTATCTATAGAAGCTTGATGAAGAACCATCATGGAATGAAGGATTTTGAAGACCCCATAAGCTTTCTTCTAAGGGTGGTAGTTTCCTAACACCCTGGTGGATAAATGATACGAACCACACCTTGGTTGAGGTTCAGAACTGGTGTCTAAAGCTGCGTGCCCAGGATATGATTTAAGTAACGGAAGCATATGGAATTGTACCGGTGGGAGGCAAGCCTCAGATGAGAAGTGAAGGATAAACCGCAAGCCTCATAATGTTATGCCAAGACCATGGGGAAGTAACCCAAAATCCTCGAGCCTAACTCATTTCTTTCTAGCCTTTGCAAATCTCGAGGACGAGATTTCTTTTAAGGGTGGTAGTTTGTAACATCCCAAAATTTTCCAAATTTTGGAATGTTAATAAATAATATAATATTGATTGAATTGTTTTGATTTTGGGGTAAATGAAAACTTTTCCCTTGAGTTTTTGTTTAAACCTTTACAAACCTTTTAATAAAATTGGATAATCATTTATCCAATAATGAAAATTTTGGTTGTGAACTTTATTCAAAATTTCAAAGAATGATTTTCTTTCTTTTGTCCTTTTGAAGTTTGGTACGAACCACAATTAAATATTTCCGAGTGAGAATAAAATGACTTTCTTAAATTTATTGTGGTCCCATACTCATTCTCGAATTCTTATTTTGGAGTTTATTGGATATTGACGTTTAAGAGATATTTAAATATTTCCAATAATTTAATAAACAAAATGAGAGGAGATAATATGACTTCTCCAAAAACAGTATTTAATTTTTTTAGTAATGTCGTTAATGAGTTTTTTTTATAAAAATCTATTTCTAAAATGTATTCTGAGAGGGAAATATAGTTTTCCTAGACTCTCTATGTTTTATTTGGACTATACAATTTTATTTGCGAGTGTTTAACCCAAATATAAAAATAGGATTCCTAAGTCAATTGGACTGAGGTCATCTATCTAATTTTTCCCCTATCTCTCTTTCCTTTTTCTTTATCTTGGGCCAAATTCCCACTAAGGCCCATAGCCCGAGCGAGCTGTCTTCTTCCTCTCGTTCGTTCATGTGTACGTGAACACAGAAGAAAATGGCCATGGCAACTAAAGCTCTTTCTCCTTTCCTCCCATATACTCTTTTGACTGATTCACTTCAGAACCTACATAAAAATTGTGGACAAGTTCATGAGGAATCCATTTATGGAAACAAACACGCGTTTTAATGCTTTTAATTGTCCATCATTTTCTCCATGAATGCCATTAAATTCATTTCCAAAACCTCGCTTTTAATGCCCATTATTTCTCCATAAATGTCATTAAATCTATTTCCAAAACCTCGCTTTTAATGTTCATTATTTCACCATGAATGCCATTAACTCCATTCCAAAACCTCACCCACTCTCCTTCTATGGACCTCCCATGACCCTATAAATACCGCCCCTAGGACCCCTTTGAACCACACATCCCCACGCATAAAGTCCCTCTCCAAAGCCCTCTCCTTTGTGCGCAATTTCTCGTCGGAGGAAAGATGCATCCACACTTCCGGTGAAGATTTTTGTCGCCATGAAAGGTACCTAGTCCATATTTCTTCCTCTAGTTTCTTCCCCTTGCCGATGCGCACCGTTGTGACATATTTTTCCTCTCGATTGCAAGGCCGGAGCACGCCGTCCGTGTCATTGTGCTCTTCATGTGTTCTTCTCTACTCCGGTGGAACTTCTCGGCTATCCGAAGGCGAACATGGAGCTATAACATTGTCCATCGAGTAGCCCAAATCATCCTCTACCCCGTTCGGCTGTTCGTTGACGCCCTGACCTTTTTCCAAAATTCCGGCGAGATCTCCGGTGAGCCTTTCTCCCCTCTTTGTTCATCATTTTATTTTGTAAAAATCGAATGGGTACAGACCTATCAGAACTTGCCATTTTGCATCCTTTTATTAATCCCGTAATTCATTTTAGCAAAAATAGTCAAACTTCAGAAATTCATATCTTCTATCCCGTAAGTCGGATTTCGACAAATTTTATATCCCCAGATTCCTTGGAAAATGTAGTTTATTATTTTCCAATAATATTCCACTTTTGATAATTTGAAGTTTAACTCAAATTTATTTCTATAATTTGAGTATATTTGATATACATCTTATTCTATAATTTATTTGGAATATTTTCTTCATCAAATTTGATCCTTAAAATCAAATCTTTCTGTTTGGACAATTGTCACATTCTTTCCATCATATAAATACACTATTTAGTTATATCTCTTTTTTTATATAAATTTGGCTACAAAAATTCAATCTTCTCAACAAGATCATCACGATTTCTATCGGATCTTTTTGAATCCAATCCAAGAATTGATTTCCTATTCAAATATGCATATGGACAAACCAACTGAGTTTGACATACTCTCCATCCAATTGATTTTATAATCAACCTTCAACATATCCAATTTATTTTACAATCCTCGGATATATGATTTCCATCATATTTCCATCCAATCCAACTTGATCCTATCTCAACCTATCCATGCCATAGTAATTAGTTTATTAATAGTAATAACTAAATATTTATGTTGTAATTGTATCTTATTTGGATCTTCACTTTGGATTGAGTTGTGTGTTGAAGTGTTTCTCTTTTACCGTTAGATATATTGTAACGAGATGGAGAGATGACTACGAGTAGAATATTTCATCGTCAGGATCCAGGCAAGTTACTCTTTTGATCATGCTCCAGTATTACCTATATTTGTTATATGCATTGTAGTCCAACTTAAATATTATGCATTGATAGGATTATATATTATGCTATGCTATTACACCCAGTAGTTCATTGAGGTAGGTCTGAACCTTATATCATTGTCGCCACCGTGTAGAATTATACTGCTTTGCTAAGTAGACGTGGATTGGGAAGTGATCCATTATAAGGTATGAGTGACTAAGTAGTAAACAGGACCAAGATAATCTTAATGAACCACCTGGGTGGAATGGTTGGGGGCACCCTGGAGGAACCAGTGGATTTGCCTGAGTGACCTGGAGATGGCCAGTAATCACTGCGGAATGCCACCCAGGCTTAAAGGGATCAATCATATTTTTCATAACTAGAAGCTTACGTGTGCAGCCACAAGCTATTATGGGCTCTGGCTTGGTTGATTAGTTGTAGTGACTCTTACTAGGTGGTGCTACGAACGTAGTTATGAGTAGGTGGGAAGGGCACCGCCAGAGTGAGGGAAACTCTTCTAAAAGACCATGTCTCGACCTTCCGGTTCTCATACAACATGCAGTGTGACGAACTAAAAAGGAGGTGGTCGAGTCTTGTGGGGAAAAGTGCACAAACCTCTGCAGAGTGTACAAACTGATCATGATTAGCCGTGTCCCCGGTTACGGACAACTTTGAGCATCTAGAAGTGGGAATGTTGATGGATCTCATCATATTTAATTAATCAATCGGGTTTAATCAACTTTGGGAATAGATTGACTTGGAGAAACCAATTCAATCATATTATGAGCTTTGTAGTACTGTTATGATAATCTTTGAGTAGGACAAAATCAGCTTTATGCAAACTGAAACTCTTAGAGCTTTTCCACCAGCCAAAATTGCATGTAGAAGATAGGTCTGTTATATATTTTTTGGGGAGTAACTTGCCGTACATTCAAAGTACTGACCCATTTTGGGCTGTAACCTTCGGTGTTGCAGGATTGTATACGACGAGTAAGTGATGCGATGTAGGGTTACGATGTCTACACTCAACTTTGCCGTTGGTGTTGATGGGACTCCACTTATGTATTGTTTATTTCCGCGGTGTATTCTAGCCCAAAGGCTATAAGGTAATAAATACCATGTATTTACGTTACTTTTTGACATGTGATTCATGGTATTTCATCGAGTACTGTGTGTGCTAGCATACTGATCCAGGGATAGCACAGAAGCACAGTAGACTTGGTTCCCTTCGGGACCGGGTCGATACATGGCGTCTAGCAGCCGTGCCGTCGGCCAACCTCTCCTCCTCCCCGCGCCTCTTCCTTCTCCTCCCCTCCGCTCCTGCCTAACCTCCCTCCCCCCCTGTACAGGTCGCGCCGCCGACCGATGCATGCCATTGATGGGGCGAGCTCGGCTCGTCGGGCCTCGCCGCCGCCCGCGCCAGGCGCCGCCTTCGGCCACCGCGACGCCGCGACACCCTCCGCCAGCCCCCGGTCGCCCTGCACATCTCCTCGCCGTCGTGGCCGTCCTCGCCGGAGCCAGGCCGGCCGGAGCCGCCGCTCGCCGCGGACGGGATCGGGAGCCCGATCCGATCGGCCACCTCCAACCGCCCGTGGGCCCCGCACCCCCCCCCCCCCAACGGCCCACCACCAGCGTCGCGGCCCACCGCAGCAGCCGGCCCAGGCGCCTCCAGCCAGCCAGGCCAGATCCAGGCCATATGGGTCGAGGCCCATGGCGAGAGGCCCCCCCTGTTAATTTTTTTTCCCGAGCACCCTGTAAATGTTCCTAAGTCCTGAGACAATGTGCTGCTGTTTCCGTTTTGCGAGTAGTATTGCGATCAATCTTTAGCTCGGATGACATTGCGCCCAAAAGGAAAATTGTTTAGAATTGTATGTACTTTACTTCATCTTTTGTGAGCATTTTGATTTGAGGTCATCTTGATGTTCTTAATCACTGTTAAAGTGGGCACCAGGCTGTTAACTGCTATTAATTTCTGCTAGTGTGCTGTTGCTGTTATTTTATTGCAAGTTTGCTTGATGTTTGTGTCATATCCATGAGGCCTATTGCATTAATTCTTGTTGCATACTGTTAAGCATCATGTCTACTTCCATTATATGTATTGCATTGTCATGTTTACATTTCTGGTCATAGTTTTGTTTAGCTCCAAAGTTGCTATGCCACTTTTTTTGACAGCCACCTCTGTTTTTCACTAAGTCTGTAACTTTCCGATGCCATGTTGCATGTTTAATATCTTTTGATCTGTTATGCCTATGACCTTGATTCTTGTTTGTACTTGATCATCATCATGTCTACTTCATGCTCATATATTGCTATGTCATGTTGCTGTATATTTTCATATAGCTTTACCCCTGTTTATACAGCATGAAAATAATAGTTTTTGCCATGTTTTCCTCATTTTCACAAAGTCCTAGACCAGTAATGTTTTATTGCATTTTGCATGGGCTATAACTAGTTGTTCATGATGTCTTTTTGCATGATTCCTTTTGCCATGCCTTCCCTGCCATTGTCTACTTTGGTTGCATATCATTTGTGAGCATGTTTGCATTCATTATCTTGTTTATGCATTGCTCTAAAGTGTGCTTCCGGATGTTGGTAGATTGTGTTCCAAACTTGTTTTGCTTGTATCCTTTTAACAGTAACTCCGTTTGGAGTGTTCTTTATATGTAACTTGATTAGTTTTTCGTGTACTTTGTGTTTATGCTATTGTTTTCTGTTGTTAACTAACCTAAAATATGGTTTAGGGCAGAATAGTACAAAATGTTTTAATTGTCGTGGGGTACTTAGTGGTATGCCATGTTTAGGTTGTGCCCCATTTAAATTGACTAGCATATATAGTTTATCTTATGCTTCACCTCTTGTAATGTTTGTGTGCTATGCCATGCTTGAGTGAGATGCCATATTAATAACCTTTGCTCACCTTGTGTAGCTAAACAACTTGAACCATTTTAAATGTGTGGTATCGTCGTGTGTGACGAATACTCCACTTAACCTGTTAGTAACTGCACTCGACGGTAGGTCCGTTGTCTCGTGTTGCCTTCTTGTTGATGCTTGATCGTGTTTGCTTGTAGTAATAGATGCTTGCTCGTTGATTTCTTTCCAGTGTTTACCGTCTTGTGTGCTTCCGCGGGTACCTCTCGGAGACGATGCGAGCTTGCGATCAACTACACCTTCGGAACCCGACTTATCAACAGGCAAGGACTATGCACTAATTATGATCCATTCTATTTCAACCAACGGTTTGCATGCTAGTCTAGGTTAGGTTCGATTTTTGATCCTACCACATGTTTACAGCCTCTTTCAAACCGATACAGCCATGTCCCCTCCCAGCAAACCATGTACTACTATGTTACTATTTCTCGTTGCTTAGCCCCTGCTTAGTATGCATGCTTAGGATGCTACGTTGTTGCCTCCTGTTACTCCTTGGTTTTCAGCTATCACATTATTATATTGTTATTGATGATATGATTATTATAAATGTTGACTATATTTGACGAAGGATGGAAGATCTAGGCTATCCCGCCCCGACGCTTTGTTCCATTCGAGTCTCCTAGGACCCGAGTTCCACGTATTCGTTTTAAGATTGAGCGTGCCTAACCGCGTGTGGGATGCTATGGGGTCCCCTATTCTTACCAATCTAGCTTCAAACATTTCTAGAGGTGGCCCAAGCTGATTTACCATTTGCGAACCATGCATATATATCTGTCGGGTCGCTCCTACCAGATATCCTTTAAAACAACCTGGACCAGCGGAGACATGGTTTCCCTGTTGGTCCACCTTTGACCGTCGAGGGCCCGAGGCCTCATGTGAGGCGTCTCGGTAACCCGAACCCTGTTGAGACGGAAGAGACCGATCCGAGGGCGCGGACGGCTTTTGGATTGGATGTCGACTCCCTGGGGGCCACCCGAATTTGTTCGTTGTTAGCTAGAGGGACCTGTCATTTTGGATCTCTCGGAACTAAATCATAAAATGGTTGCCTATGATGGGTAGCAACTGAGAGAGATGGGCGTGCGTGCGGAGCCTTGTAATGGGCAGTTGGTACACCCCTGCAGGGTTAAATCTTTTTGAGAAGCCGTGTCCACGGTTATGGACGACTTGAGACCTACTCCTTGTTCATAGACAACAACAACTGAGATCATCTTAATAAACTTGACCAACGTGTGTGTGCCTTGACTGCTTCTTCTTCTTCGGGATGCGAAGAGGAGGACAAGGATACGATAGGTGTTAAGTTTGCGTAGTAGGTGGATAGCAGACTTGTTTCAGGCGATTCCTCATCGAATGCTTGGCTTCTTATCTTATTCTCTAGATCGTTAGCCACGTCATAAATGCTAGTGCGGCAACTAGCTCACCACTTACCCCATCCTTACCGTAAACTACTAGTTGTCCTAGAATGACGAGTGATGAAGTCCTTGCTGGGTCAGTTGACCACTACAGTTGGATGCTGAGTACTTCTGTACTCATGATACTACCCCCAAATTCTTTTCAGGGTTCTTGATCGACAACAGGTATGGTGATCGACGTTTCACGTGGAGACTCGACAACGACTAGTTAGGCGGATCCCGGCGGAGGGCCTGGACCCGTGTGGTTATGGGGATCGATGATTTTCTCTTTGCTAGTAGGCCTTTGATTGTAGTTTGTACTCAGACATATATCTTCCGATGATGTATCGTATTTAAAGCAGTTGCATGCCGATTGTATGAGATGTTGTATCCTTGTAGCTGTAATGTTGTGATATCATGTTGGAAATCCGGGGCATATGGCGTTGTCATATGTCGCGGTGGGACCGATATGTGCTTCATCCCTGGATCTGGATGGAAACATCTAGATCTAGAACAGTACCGCATATCGGGCCTTACAAATGGGCAGTTGGTACACCTATGCAGGGTTAAATATTTTCGAGAAGCCGTGTCCGCGGTTATGGACGACTTGGAACCTATGTCTTGTTCATAGATAACATCAACTGAATCTTTAATAAAACTTGATTAACGTGTGTGCGCCTTGACTGCTTTTATTCGTTGAGATGCGAAGATGAGGACAAGGATAGGATAGGTGTTATGTTTGTGTAAGTACCTGTTAGCAGACTTGTTGGAGGCGATTCCTCATCGAATGCTTGGCTTCTCATCTCACTCTAAATAGATCATTAGCCACCTCATATAATTCTAGTGCGGCTGCAACCTCAACCGCTACCCATATCTTACCGTGAGAAGTTAGTTATCTGACTTGGTTATATAGCTCAGCCCCTTCTTCTCTCTTTTATATACGTTATGCAAACAATCTTGGACTATAGATTCGTCGGATGCTCTTCCTTCCGGATGCATGCGCGGAGACTCGACAACAACTAGTTAGGCGGATCCCAGCAGAGAGCCTGGACCCGTGTGGATGTGAGAATGGTGTGTTTTACCTTTGCCACTAGGCATTTGTTTGTAGTCTATACTCAGACATGTATCTTCCATTGATGTATTTTATTAAAGCAGGTGTATGCCGATTGTATGAGATCTTGTATCCTTGTAGTTGTATTGTTGAGATATCATGTTGAAATCCGAGACATATGGATTCGTCATATGTAGCGGTGGTTCCGATATGTGCTTCGTCCTCGTGTTTGGATGGATACCTCCAGATCTGAAACAGTACCGCATATCGGGTCTTACAACTTGGTATCAGAGCCTTACCGATCGTAGGGTCCCTTTTCTGGTCGAAGTCGAGTCTAGACCAAAAATTATTTTGTAGTTACTAAGTTAGTTATCGGAGAGTAGGAATCAATTTTACTCCTTACCCTTGCTCTGGACAGGACAAGATCCGTAAATTCTTTAACTCTCGTCTTATCCCCTTCAAACTCTAGGATCTCAAGTGTGTGGAGTTTCGGAACTGTTACAATGCCTTGCCTGCAGCGTATTGTCTCGATTCTGATCTCAGTTTTGGAAAATCCTGTAGTACCTTTAGTTCTTCCGGCTCTGGGTAAACATCTTGGTTGTCTGTTGACTTCATTCATCTTTCCTAGTATCCTCATGATTTAGTGAGAATGTTTCCCTTGATCGTCGCTTTAAATTGTCGCTCTTCCTTTTGAAAACTTGATGGTCTCATTCTCCGATGTTGTCTTCTCTCTGCGGAAAGTTTCTCGACGAAAGGTCATCGTACGACATGGAGCAGAGCCCCTTGTTGGTGGTGTTGAAGAATGTTGAGTCTATTTCTCTCCCCTCCTCTCTCTTGGATCGTCCAGGATCTCGGGACGAGATCCCTTGTTGGAGGTGTTGTATTGTAACAGCCCGTAATTTCACCCATATTAAAAAATTGTTTGTTGCTTTGTTTTGTTGCTTGTTAAAATTATTTGTAGTATTTGCTTCGCCAATTTATTAATCGGTGATTATATTCCCCCCTCATTCTCATACCGGCATTCTTGATCGACCCTTTACACCACGGCACACGACCTTTTGCGACACCGGGTTTCACCCGAGAACCGTCGCAACTTTCGGCACAGGACCAGCCATTGCCATCAGAATGAAAACCCCATTTATTTAATAAACGGATTATTTTATTGGGCGCCGGAAAAATGTTCTCGGAACGGTATCGAAGTGAGGTAGAAGTGACCGGCTCTCCGTGTTGACCGCGTGCCTCAAGGTTTCGCCTGAATCGGAGGTCGTATGGACTCCCGGCGGTCAGAAACATAAACATCGGACGCGCGAGAGAGAAACCGGGGGCGTTTGTGTAAACTTGCCAGCCATCCAGTCTATAATTAGAACACCACCTCTCCCACCCATTTTAGGGTTTCCCCTAACACATAATTGTAGCCAACCCCTCAAAACCCCTCCAAATTGTTCCCCAGGTCCTCCCAATATCAAAAACCTAAACCCCAAGCGATTATGGCCGTTGGATTGCGAGATCCACGGCTCCGGAGGCATCCACGTCGCCACCCGAGCTCCTCCAGCGAACTGGGCACCGCAGGGCCCAGATCCTCCGCCGTCGGGCCCGATCTAGACCTAAGAAGCCCGCCGCCTCACCCGAGCTCCTCTCGGCCGACGTCTTGCTCCGGTCACCGCCGGCATCGCCGAGCCCTCCCGCCGGTCGGCTCCCTCCCCGCGCCGTGTGTCCCCTCCTACTCTTCTTCCCTCACCTCCTTCTTCCCTCTCCTTGCAGGAGAACGCAGCCGCGCCGCCGCGCCTTGGTAGGAGCCGGCCAAGCTCCCACGAAGCCCTTAGATCCCCGCTGTAGACGCGCCTCGCCGCCGAGCCACCGGAGGACCATCGTCCCGACCAGATCCGTCGCGTCCCACCGGCCTCCTCGTACGGTAGCGCCCCTCCTGGCGGGTGACGCGCCCACCGCCAGCGGCCTCCTCTGCTCGAGGTCGAGGACGACCCCGATGCGCTCGCCTGCGCGTGGACGCAAGCCGTCGTGGGACGGCGCGCCCACGCGGCCCTACTCCGGCGCATCCTCCGCGACCCACTCGCCCCTCTTGCCCATTGGCACCAAGGCGCTATCCTGCGCCCTCAGCCATCATGGTCCAGGCCCACTCGATGAGCCAGTCCGAATTTCCCCTTTTTTCTAATTCTTGTGTTGTTGTTGTTACCTGTTTTCCGACGACGATAATGTTAGATCTACAGCTCGTATGGAGATGCGCCCAAAATGAAATGTGTTTTGCTTGATCTGCTCTACAATATTGCTTTAGGGAGTTTAGTCATTTGAGCTCATCTGGGTGATGAAATTGCTTGTTGACTACTGCTACTTGTTGTTAACTGCTGGTACTGTTATTTTCAGCGATGTTTGGTTGATGATTGCCTCGCATCCGTGCATCGTATGCATATAGTTCTTTGGTATGAATTTCTCAGCATCATGTGTACTTCAATTCCATGCATTCAATTTTCATGTTACCTTGATGTATATGTGGCTCCAAAGTGTTGTACCTGTTAATATGTCCTGTTGTTGCATAATTTGTTGCATCTTGCTAGCCTTATAGTTAATGATCCATGCCCCATATGATATAGCTCCAATGTAATGAATTGCTCCTTGACATGTATAATTTCATGCCATATATTTCTATGACGTGCATTCTCTCATGTTCATGTAGTTCTTGAGCTCCCAAAGTGCATAATTTTTGTTTGCTGTCAACTACTCTAATTTCTACCAAGTCTGGAATATGTTGTACCTGTTTTGCATGCATGCTACATAGTTATCCATGGGTATTTTGACCACAAGTGCCATGTATGAATTTTTTAGCATCCTCTAGACTCCATGTACATACATTTCATGGTAATGTTACTGTATATTTGCTATAAATTTTGTTGCTGTTTATAGAGCATGGATATAACAGTTTGCCATGATTCCTGTTTTCCACTTAGTCTGTAATCTGTAATAGCTCTCTTGTATCCTTGCTACATGTTTATCCATCATTCTTTTGAGCATAGGTTCAATGTATGAACTCATGAGCATCATGTAGGCTTGTTGTTGATCTATTGCATGTTTAATTTGGAGTTTGTTTGATATTAGTTTACCTGCTGTCAATTAAACATGTTGTTAACCTCTTGCCATGTTTCCCTGATTTCACTAAGTCTTAAACCAGTAGCATATTTTAGCATTTTGCATGAGTTATAAGTATTTATTATTGATGCTCATGTACATGAAACCTTGATGCCATGTATTGCTTGTCGTGTGTACTATTAATATATGTCATTTATGTGCATGTTTGCAATCAGTGTCATGTTGTTGCATTGCTCTCAAGGGTGTTACCTGTTGTTGGCAGATTGTACTCATAACTTGTGATGCTTGTATCTTTTTAACCGAAATCCATTTTGGGTGTTCTTTATATGCAAATTGACTAGAATTTCATGTAGATTGTGATTGTGATATTTCTTTCTGTTGATAACAAACTTAAATATGGTTTAGGGCAGAACAGTGCAAAATAACTAAATCGGTGTGGGGTACCTAGCGATATGCCATGTTTAGGATTGTGCCTCACTTAAATTGACTAGCTTAGATATCTTACTTTATGCTTAACCTCTTTCCATGATTGTGTGATATTCCATGCTTGAGTGAGATGTCATGTTAACAACCTTGCTCATTGTTGTGTAGCTAAACAACTTGAACCATTGTAAATGTGCGGTATCATCGTGTGTGACTGATACTTCACTTAACATGTTAGTAACCGCTCTCGACGATAGATGTGATATCATAGTGCTTTGCCACGTGTTGCCTTCTTGTTGTTGCTTGCTCGTGATTGCTTCGTAGTAATAGATGCATCTCCGTTGATTTCCATTCTAGTGTTGACTTCTTGTGTGCTCCCGCGGGTACTCTCAGAGACATTACGAGTTTGCGATCGAATACATCTTCGTAATCGTCTTCTAAATAGGTCAGGGGGAGCATATATCATGATAATAACTTTCAGCTCACTTTCCTAGATGTAGTATAGAAAGATTGCTTGATCCTACCACTTCATATTCATGCCTCCCAAATGAAACCCAAATAGCCATGTCCTCCACATCACATTAAACCTTTGTTTGGCCATGTACCTTGCTTGCTTGACCATTGCTTAGTATGCATGCTAGGATGCTATCTACTATTATCCTGTTACTCCTTGGATTGGGCTATCACATTGTTATATTGTTGTGGATGATATGGTTATTATAATGTTGACTATATATGACGAAGGATGGAATGTCACGCTATCCTGCCTTGGCGCTTTGTTCCATTCGAGTCACCTAGGATCCGAGTTCTGGGTATTGGTTCTAAGACTAAGCGTACCTAATCGTGTTTGGGATTCTATGGGGTCCCCTTGTCTTACCTACCTAGCTCCAAATAGTTCTAGTGGTGGCCCAAGCTGATTTACCAGTTGAAACATGTGTGTGTGACTAGTCTGCAGCCAGCAGATTTAAAACAAATCCGGTGAGGGGAGACATGATTTCTCTTGTTGGTTCACCCAGGGAGCTAGCGGGCTGCCCACATGGTTTGGGTAGCTAACCTGGCCTCATCCAGACGGTATAGGCCAATTCTAGAGCGATGTTGGATTTTGAGTTGGATGTCGACTCACCATGGGCCACTCGGAACTATGCGTTGTTAGTTAGAGGGACTCTGAAGTTCTGGAGTTTCAGGCATCTTCACACAGCCAAGCGGAAACCGGGCGTACATGTGAAGCTTATAATGGGCAGTTGGTACACCCCGGCAGGGTTAAATCTTTTCGAGAAGCTGTGGCTGCGGTTATGGATGACTTGGAACCTACATCTTGTGCATAGATAACATCAACCGAATCATAAATAAAACTTGATCAACGTGTGTGCGACTTGACTACTTCTTCTTCGTCGGGATGCGAAGATGAGGACAAGGGTAGGATAGGTGTTATGTTTGCCTAAGTAGCTGATAGCAGACTTGCTGGAGGCGATTCCTCATCGAATGCTTGGCTTCTCATCTCACTCTAAATAGATCGTTAGCCACCTCATATAATGCTAGTGCGGCTACAACCTCAACCACTACCTCCATCTTACCGTGAGAAGTTAGTTATCTCACTTGTTGATATAGCTCACCCCCTTCTTCTCTCTTTTATGTACGTTATGCAAACGATCTTGGACTATAGAGGACCCGAATGCTCTTCCTTCTGGACGCCTTTGCGGAGACTCGACAACGACTAGTTAGGCGGATCCCGGCGGAGAGCCTGGACCCGTGTGGACATGGGAATGGTGTGTTTTATCGTTGCCACTATGCATTTGATTGTAGTCTGTACTCAGACATGTATCTTCCGTTGATGTATTTTATTAAGGCAGTTGTATGCCGATTGTATGAGATGTTGTATCCTTGTAGTTGTAAAGTTGTGATATCATGTTCAAATCCGAGACATATAGCTTCGTCATATGTCGCGGTGGTCCGATATGTGCTTCGTCCTCGGGTTTGGACGGAAACGTCCAGATCTGAAACAGTACCGCATATCGGGTCTTACACTCCCCGGCGGAATACTAAGAGGGGGCGGTCGACTGGAGGGCGAGTGGGCGTGGTGCGGTGCTCTGGGGTTCTGGGGCGGCTGGATTTATAGCGGCGAGACGAGGGTCAATGGGGTCGCCGGTAGGGGAAGCGGCCAATGCACGGCGGCTGTTGGCCAGTTCTAGTGCCGTCCGACAAGACTTGGGGGTCCGACTCGACACACGGGCCTTAACTCCATTGGGTCAATGAGCATCAGTGGTCGTGGCCTAATGGTGGTGTGCGGCGGCCGTTACGTCGGTGGGGCGGCTTCTAGAAGGCGTGACGTGTCCAGGGGTGATGGCGTAGCGGGAGGCAGGGGGTTGGCATAGCATGCACGCGATGGCACGGGCAGAGCGCGCGTATGGCACGTCCATATCGTGGTCACCGCGTGCCCTAATGCACAGGGCGCGCTCCTTGCGTACCGACCATTTCTAGGGTGGAGTCCCTCCTTCCAGGAGCATGAATGTGCAATGAATGCATCAGGGGAGTGGGTGAGCTGCTCGCTAGGGTCTCGAGAAGTTTACATAAAAAATTACAAGTCAGGGCACTCACACAGAAATCACAAGACTACCAGGCCAACCATCCCAATAAATTATGACTTCTACATGTGTGCTCATGCTGAGATAATTGGCACTTTGGTCCACATCTCGACGAGCATCATCACAGACGAAGTACAACTAAGTCTGCAAGGAGCCACTCGCCACCTTCCTGAGCCTGGTGACCTTTCCTATCGCCGAACCCGCTTGCTCGGCGGCATGACATCCGACTCCTCCTTAGAACTAGAAGAGCAAGCACCACCAGCCGAGAAGTCAGAGGAAGATGAAGTCGCGGGAGAAGAAACCGATCTACTCCTTAACCCTCCAGAGCTACCACTGCTTGAATCCTCCCAGTACGGATCCAGACGATTGCCACCGGCATCAAAAGCACGAAAGGTGAGAATATCTTCACCATCAAACCGACAGCAAAGGTTGTCCCCAACATGCAAATTAAGGCGGCGAGAAAACGACCTCCACCCAAGCCCCAAGAAAACCAAGAAAGAACCATCAACCTCAATCTCTATCCACACAGGAGAGAAAGAACAGCCCTGGATCCGCATCCAAAGACCCCGCAGACTGAGCTCAGAAACAATGGAAGAAAAATAAGATGCAAGAGGAATTCGGGTAACAGTTCTGCTAAGAATGCTCAGCAGTAAATCATAGCGCCAGACACCCTCTTCCTCAGAGGAAGAGGGAGGCGCCGCGGCCGCCCCACCACGACCACGACAGGAGGAACGCGGCGTGTGGCCGCCGCAACCACGCCGGCCACGGCCTTGGTGAGCCATGCCTCAAGAAGAAACCAGCTAAGGAACACTACGCACCGGTGCTTTGCTGGAAGAAGAAGAAGAAAGAAGAACGAAGGGCCAGTGCCGAACAAACACAAACAAAGGGTATTTATAGCCCAAGCCAAGGGCAAGCAAGGAAATCGCGTGGAAATCCAATCGGTGCTATCATTAAAGATCGGAACACGAGAGAACGCGGAATCCAAGACAAGATGCCTCCTCGCATTCTACAAATATTTAATCGAAGGCATCAAATCCCTGCATGTTTCCCATACACACATTGGAAACCCAAAAGGCCGCAGCAATACAGAACAGCCATTATGACCATGCAGAAGATGTGACGGATCACATGATGTAACACCCCAAAAATCAGGTTATCAATTTTTGTGTTGTTATTCCTTCCTAGATTTTTCTCCCGATCTTTTTCCCCTGGAGTCTGGTTTATGACCAGAAGAATCCAGAAAATCCTTGACCTTGAAACATCCGCCTCCGCCTTGTTGCAAGTCAAGATCCCTACCCAGACTGTAACGACCCGGTTCATCACAAACCGGAGTCTCTGTGCATTCTGTGCTAGTCCCTAGATCAATAGCTAGCACACACAGTACATGATGTAATATCAAGAATAAACCACATGTCATATATATTACATCGAAGATCCAGTATTACAATAAAGTATACCTGCATAGCTCAAGGCTAGCTTATAAATAGAATACAGCAGAAAACAATAAAGAGCTTCGTGGCGTCCATCAACTCCACCGGAAAGTTGAGTATAGACATCGTAACCCTACATCGCAACACTTCATCGTACAATAATCCTGCAACACCAAAGGTTACAGCTCGACAACGGGTCAGTACATTTGAATGTACGGCAAGTCACACGAAAAAAATATAGCAGACCTACAACTACATGCAAGGTAAGTCAAAGGAAAGACTTATGGTTTTGTTTTGCAGAAAGCTGATTTTTCCCAATCTACCTAGTCAAAGTTTTAGTTTAACTTACTACTTAAGATCGAACTGGGCACACCAGTTCCAATCCACACCCTTTATTAAATCTTTCCCACTCAAATTATTATGGTGATTCATATGTCAAGATCCTCCAGTAACAGTAATGTCTAGTAGCTCAAGGATGTCCATAACCGGGGACACGGCTAATCATGATTAGTTTTTATTCTGCAGAGGTTAGTACACTTTCCCCGCTGGACTCAACCTGAAGATTGAGACGAAGTCTTTCAGAAGAGGTCACCTACACCCAACGGCAAGCCGGTACCACCTATCACATCTACCTGCTAGCTTTGCACGGGAGAGGCTTCCTACATCGTACTCAACTAAGCCAGAGCCCATATGGCCAGCGGATGTACATGGAAGCTCCTAGTCACCAAGTATGTCTAATCTTTTTGAGCCTGGACGGCACCCACTTACGTTCAGAGGGTAGGTACCATGACATACTGTCGACCACCAAAACCAACCATTAGGGGTACAACCTGGTCTCGCCCTTAGATAAGGCACGAGCCCCCAGGAAGCACTCCCTGCCCGTCCAGAGGTGTATTCTAATTAAAAGTTTGCTAGTCAAGTCATTAATTCCTCACATAGCTCAATGAAATCTCAAACCAATCCACGTCTACAAGCAAAGCAAATATGTATAGCAAGCACGTGCTAGGTTGTCTAAGCAAACAGGATAAGATCATGTGGCTACCCTACCAGGTTTTCATCAATAATAATATTAAACTTCCTACACATGCATAAGGTGATATTTGCTACATGCATAAGTAAAAATATAGGTTGTGATATGGTCAATGTATGACTTGCCTTATACATTCGATGAAGATCTTCGCTCTCACGTTCCAGTCAACTCTATTCGTCACCCTTCGAGAATTCTATCGCAAACGAAGGAACTCGAATAAGCAATCACACCACAAGACAAACAAAAAAATCAACAAAACAATCACAAAGGTTTTAGCAACAAAACAAAAGCTTGACACAGTACAAGTGTCGATGTGCTCGAAGGTGATCAGTGGAACGTGAACTCGAGAGAGTCCACAGATAAAAGATTATCGGTAACGAGTTGTGACATTGGACATTTGTGAATTCAAGGTGAATATCATGCCCACCTGAAAAGTGTGCGAATCTTACCGATAACATGTCTCAAATGATCCGATATGCAAAAATAATCATGTGAAACGGAATACTACAACGCAGGTCATAGCAAGTGCAAAATTGAATTGAATTTGAATTTAAACAGATCAATAAACATTTGAATTTTGTGTACACATGATATAGACAGAAAGTACATGACACGAGTGATCTAACGCAAAAAGAATCACTCGATTTGGATCAACGGTTGAAAAGATACGACCTCCGGAATTTGAATTTGAAATAAATTCAAATTCAAAAGTGTGCAAAGTGTGCAAAAATTTATTCCATGCTAAAGTACAGAACAACATGAACGCGTAGGAAAAAGTTTCACCTCAATCCAACACGCGGTGAAGAAGATATTGCGGAAACGGCGCCGGGGTGTTTTCTGCCAACAGGGACCTATCCGCAAATAAACTTTTTTGCAAAAAGCAATCGGGTCCCCCGGACAGATCTGGCCGGAGTTGACTCCGGCGATGCTCCGGCGAGGCGCGACTCCGGCGAGGGGAGTGGGGCGGTGCGGCACGGCTGCGGTGGCAGGCGGCCACGGGAGGCAACGCGGCACAGGAGGCGGCGGCGCGGCACGGCCGAGGGCGGCGGCGTGCTAGCGGCGCGGGAGGCTCGAGGCACGGCGGCGCTCCGACGCGGAGGCACAGGGGCGGCGGTGGGGCGGCGCGGAGGTGGCAGCAGCGCGGCCGTGGTGGCGCTGCGGCGCGGCTCCGGGCGTCGAGGTGCCGGCGGCAGGCTGCCGGAACGGCGGCGAGATGGCCGGCGACGTGGGGCCCGGCGGAGGCCCGCGGGTCCCTGCGGCTAGGGTTTTTCTTTTAGAAGAACAAGAAAAAAGGGGAAAATGATTTTCTTAAATCTATATATAGGCAGACAAAGGAAAAGAAAAAAAACAGAAGAAACCGACTCGGGCTCCAAAATCTCTCACGGGCGGAAAACAGCTAATGGGTCGGGCTACAGTTTTTTTCTTTTTCTTTAAAATCGAAACTTCAAACAATTAAATAAAATCAACCGCACATCAGAAAAATATGAAACAAAATCCTAAATTCATCAAATAATACAAAGAAATTTATTTAATGAATACATTTTCCAAAAAGGAGAATAAAAATAAAAACATTTTCTAAATACTTTATTTAAATATAAAATACTTTTCATAAATCAAATAAAATCCAATAAATTATTAAAAATATTTTTATTTGGTCAAAAGCATTGACAAACCATTTCTAAATAATGAAATATAAATTTAAAAATTGTCACACCAATAAATAATTTGGTAAAATAAAAATATCCCATTGGAATATATTTTTTCAACTCTTTTAAAATATTTAATAAATCATTTAATGAAATAAAAACTCTCTTACATTATAAAACCCCTAAATGAATTTTAGAGTTATTTATAATACTCAAAATAAATTAAAAAAAACTTTAAAGTAATACTCTAAATATTTTCCAACTTTATTAAAAAGGGGATAAGTCATTTTATATCCTCTCAAATGAATTTCCTTGAGTTGAAAAATGTTTTGAATATTCAGAAGAATTCCAATAATGATTTAAAACATTTTCCAACCTATTAATATGTTGAAGGAGTTATGTTACCTTCTCTCATTTTGTTTTGTTGGTTTTGTTTTAAATAATAAATTCTAAAAACACCAATTATGAATATTAGGGAAAGTCCTTTTATTCCCTCTCTTTTTAATATTCAATAAACTCCAAAAGTTTTAGACCCTAGTGAAAATCAAACATATCAAGAAACAATCATTATTATAATTTATTTATTAACATTCCAAAATTTAGAAAATTTTGGGATGTTACACAGACCCTCAAGCCCTGGATATGCAAGGATATTGCAAAGTCACGTGCAATGTTCTTCATATCAGCTTAATTCCATTTTTTCCAATCGATGGAATTAAATCGGGGAAAATACCTAGACATCTCTAAAGGTTGTGGAAACTTGTGGAGATGATCTTGGTTATCCTCTTGACCTCACCCAAAGATATTGGCTGTAGTTGAATAAAGGAAATTGACATTTCCTTTACAAAGCCAATAATCCCATTTTATCCATTTGCAAAGGAGCTACTATTTTGGTTGATCCTTTGGTGCTCAAATGAAATGTGGAGCTCCTAGTATCCAACCCATGTCTAGTTGTATCAAAACATGGGGTTCCATAGTTCAAAGTTTGAGCATAGCTTCCATTTCCAGATTCGGGGCAGAATAGCACTTTGTGAAGGAAGTGTTATTTATATTTTCCCATTGCCACCCAAACTTTTTGTGCCAAATTTCAGCTATAATGACAAAGCCATTAATTCACACAAAATTCCCAAAATTCTGTCCAGCAGACAACTTTGTGAAGGAATTGCAAGCTAGCCTTGCCCATTTGAGCTGCAATTTTGTGCACATGCTTAACCTAGTGTATGATTAAGCTCAGCCAAAAATCAAGCCAAGGGGACCAGTGTGCTAACCACACCACAACACAAACACCTTTTGCGTGATTGGTGCATTTGCAAAGGAAGTGCTATGTTCCTTGGTCCAATTGAGCTCAAACTTGGCAGAGGTAAACACCTTTGGCTAAGATTGTTGTGACCCTAGTTTCAGCCCCTTGCCCCAGATGCACCTCCCCCAGGTCAGCACAAACACTTTGTTGTGTACACCCAATTCATGTCACTTTCAGTTGCTATGTGCCACTCAGGCCAGGCCAAGCATGTGCATCCATCTACTGATGAGCCACACCACACAATGGACAGGTCCCTGGACAAATGCATGCTCTGGACACGTGGTGGCCTTGGTGACCACGCATGTGGCGTGCTTTGGCAAGTGATTGTACTTTGCCCTGCTTTCCCTTGTCCATTTCCCCATGTTCGGGCATGTCCATAGTGATCCCCTCGTAGTGCACGCTCGCCCCAGCCTGTACCCCCTTGTTCCCTTGCTGCTGGACGCTCATGCCGACATCGATACTCCACGGGGTGACCACCGCGTGGCCGTGCTCTAGATCCTTTGAGCTCGCTCGAGCCCCTTCCCCGTGGCTATAAAAGGGAGCAGCCAAGCTTCCCCGACAGCAGCATCAACCCGCAGCACCACCCCGGCCTCTCCCTCGAGCCCCTGCCTCGCCACCATAGCCGAGGTACACCGGCCTTCCGGCGAGCCCTGAGTCGGATCAGCCCCGCGCTCTGTGGATCCCCTCCTCCCGCTCCACCGCTGCGGTGCCCCGATGGCACTCGCCTCCCCGAGCAACCTGGCCGACGGCCCTCCATCGCCGCCGCCCCGGCTCGGCTGGAGGGTCACGGCCGCCGCGCCCACCCGTGAAGGCCGCCAGTACCGACCACCCCTCGCGCCCCTGCCGCCACCGGTGAGTGCGGCCCGACGAGCCGCGTCCGAGGGGTGCGTCGGCGCACCCATCCCCGCCGGCCCTTAGTGGCCACCACGACAACGTCGGCCTCCCCTGCCTCGTAGGCCCGACGTGCGAAGAAGCAGAGGAGGGAGATAAGAACAGAGGAAGAGGCCTGACGTGTGGGCCCCGCGCGTCAGTGGCTAGCCTCGGGCCCGCCTGATGAAGTGAACACGTATTTGCGAATATACGCTTTTGCTTCTTGAAAGAGAACTCTGCTGCTAGTTGCGGGCGAAGTGCGTTTTCACTTATTTAAAGCATATTTCCAGGAATATGCCTTCGGCCTCAGCCCCAGGGACCCAGAAGTATTTCTGGATTTTGCAGTTTAGCCCCTGGTTCCTTCTCCCTCGTATCTTTGCGACCGTAACCCGATCGAGGTGATTCAAACGCCCAGGTTCACCGTTTTCCGAGCATGTTCCGTTGGTGCAACTTTCATGATGTTTTGACATTGCGAAATTGACCCTTTTGCCGCCGGTTATCGTTAGTCCTTGCCGGAGAATCATCGATCCCATCGAACCTTTTCGGAGGGTGATCGCACGTTCGCCCCGTGTATTCATCGACACCCCCCCCCCCAGGCAAGCAAGCCATCTGATATATGCTCTAAAGCATCGTGTCGTGTGTTCTTGTGTGCTTTAAAATGTGATGTTGCTTTAAAATATGATTTAAACCCTGATCTGTTAACTTGATTTGACATTCTTATACCCTTCTTGTGTGATATGCTTATAGTCATCATGTCATGTTCACTATGAGTAGCATGCTCGTGTTGTTTATAACATGTTTACTTGATATGATAAGCTAGAAGTGATCATACCATGCTTACTGGTCTTTATCGTGCCCATGTTGTTCATGTCATGTCCATGCTAATATTCTGCTTATGTTGATCGTATCCATGTTTATTTGTTGTACTTATGATGAGATCATATGCCTTCACCATGCATATGTGATGTCATGTTGTACTAGTACTGCTAAGGTATATTTTGTTGCTATGCTTGATCATATGTTGCTCAGTTGATATGGTTGATGGTTGTTGATCAAGTGACACTGAACTGAGCTTTACTAGTGCAACCACACTCGCCTGTATGGGAAGGCCTTCGCTTGGTGTATCGGTGTGCTCTCTTATTCGTATCCCCAACGAGGGGAGGCTATGCACGCGCGGTTACCCTGATCAGGTAAGCGGCAATAGTCTCAAGAGACAGTTTGGTTATTGGGATCCCGTCCCTGTTTGGGACAGTGTTATGGACCATGTGATGGTCCGTTGCCATGCGATGGCACATGTCTGGAGGACACGGGGCTACCGAGGGCATGACTTGCGAAGCATGCCAGGTGACACGGTAAGGGAGGCATGCGGTAGAGAGGTCTCGTTGGAAAATTCCTAGTTCACTCCTATGGTACGAGTTCCGAGGTTCCTGTGGGACAAGTTCCAAGGTACTGGATGGAGGAAGAGATCCATAGTGTGGTTAAAGTGCACAAACTCTGCAGAGTCAAAAATCTATTGGAATAGCCGAGTCCACGGTATTGGACATAGTTCATACTAGGTCACACTTGGGATCAACATGAGTTCAGTGGGATGAATGTGTTGAGTTTGTGGTCGTGCAACGTCCTGTATATGTTATGCGATGACCCGGATAAGCTAATAGTCGTGCGACGGCCTGTATAAGTTGGTGGTCATGCGATGACCCGGATATGTTGTTGATCATGTGATTACGAATGTTGAGTCGGTAAGGACTCCGAGGTAAGCTGCATGATCACGCGATGATCATGAGTGCCCCATGTGTTGATTTTTATTACACTAATCTTATTCATGATAGTATGCTAGATTCATCATGCTAATACTTTAAAATGCTATGCCATGATAACTAATATACTCTAATAACTTGTGCATGCTTGAATGCCATGGATTTCTTTGCTTGGTGTATATGTTACTTGGTTTGCTTTTTGGCGAGTACAATCAAACGTACTCACATGGCTTTGTCCCTGGCTATTCGTGTAGCAAGATTTTCAGGTTTACCCACGGATCCGCTTTCCCTAGGAGGAGTCAAAGTGTTCGCGAGCTAGTAGAGTAACACAGTCAGATCCCTGTGGATTGGAGCCGCTCCAAGTCCGTGCTGCCGTAGATAGTTTATATTCCGTTTCCCCCATCCCTGTAAGGAACCAGCTATGGTTGTAATATATTGATTCAAGCCACTTTGTCTTATGAATCCTTTTACAGTTGTGCCTATGTTCTTGATACATGTTGTAAGCGCGCACATCAGAGTGATTCCTGGGCCATTGTGTGGGCGACATTCGCCTGCGTACAGTGGTATTCAAGTGGAGCGTCACAAAACATGGTATCAGAGCAGCCAGGTTGACTCTAGGTTACCCCTAGCTGGATTCATTGCCTTTTTCTCAGTAGAAAGCCCAGATGGATTTCAGCCATTTTTTCCAAATCGGCACGGCTACTATTGATCAAAAGACAATGTCATAGGATTTCCCTCTCATCTATGCCCCGACTCTCATGGCATTCGTATCCGGTGTGAAATTATCGCACTGGGCAATGACCGTGGGCCCTTAATCCCCCTAGGTAAGCCAGATATCCTAACCCTGCTTGCTAACCGTGATATATCTCTCCTTATATCTAGTATCCGTTGGGAAACGTCAGTTCTATCTTTCCTCAGACAACCCTAGACTAGTTAATAAGCCACCTTTGCTATGGTCATGCGGTGAGTTTGATGTTCTCCCTGAGGAAGTAGTAGAAGCTTTACGCCAATTGCTACCAGGGGCATTGTGTGATTTTTCTTCTAAATCCTTAGAGAGGCATTGAGTGCGCTAAGTTAGTGTTGTTGGTGGATCTGCATCCACATGTGGATAGCCCGTAGATGTCGAGCTATGTTTGCTTCTTGGTGCCTTTTGTTTGTTGTTTGCTCCATCTCTGTCGGTTCTATTGTTTGGCTCTGAGTCGTCCCATCGGCAGGGAGACCAATAGTAAGCCCCATAGTGTTGCCCCATCCCGTGTAATCCGGCATGGCCACTGTATATTAATAGTTGATGTAGTCGGATTTGACGCCTGCCTAACCAGTGGACCGACCACCTAGCTACCCTTGGATTGGACCCCAGCCAACCCTAGTTGTCTTTCGTGCCAAGCGTATCCTTTCTCTGTAGGAGAAAGATCTCCGCCATGCATGTGTGCCCCAGCCTTGCCGCCTATAAGACCCCGTCCTCCTTGCTGCAGCATTCCCCGCTCAGTAAGCCAGACCAGCATAGAACCCCAGCCAGTTTTCCCTGGAAGCCATGTCCGGCTTTTTCAAAGCCCCCACCTTTCATAGCAAGACCTCGGAGGCCAACCATGTTGGCTTCACATGTCTCCTTTGGGAAATTATTTCCCAAGCCCTTGGTTGTGTTGTTAACCGCGATTACCGAGTGTTCCAAACCGAGCATGTCCCTCACCTTAGCCGATATTGTGCAAAGGTGCTTATCCACCTTGGTACCGATAAGATTGGAGAGCCCGTGGTCTTTGAGGGCAGGCCCATGCCCACCCCAGCATTGGCGATTCAGACGGCCATTGCAGAAGCTGTCAGTCGTCTCCAATCCAAGTTCCCGCAAATCGGGGAGATGCGGGAGTTCCGCTACTTCCCGAATGCGTCAAGCCTTGGCTGAGAGTTCGCCGACACCACCAAGGAAGCCGACCCGGGAATATCTCACCTGGTTCAGTTCATCAACGCCCAGGGGCTACTGCTTGGCGACATCCTTGCGGGGTTCAGCGCGTATGGATAGTGACGCAGTGCGAGTTGTTGAGGCTGCATACTGTAGAGGTCGCCAAGACACCTCCCAAGCCATCGATCCGCTGCTTCCAAACCCAGTGCTACCTGCTCGATTTGTGCTACCCTCCCAGCCCATGGACGAGTGCAATCAGGCACTGTCGATGCCAACCCCACCAATAGAACCATCCTTCAGCTGTATCGGCAAGGTCTTTTCCAGCAAGATCCAGCCGCTGCCCCAGGAGTTGAGTCCCAACTAGTTGAGTTACTCGACTTTGGGAAGCATCTCAGCATGCGTCCTCCAGGAGATCCTGAGCATTAATAGTTCTTTAGATGTTTCCTAGCTGGTCTTTCGTCCTCGTCAGAGGATAGAAATCATAGTTTCAAGTGAGTGGTTATCGTGAGGTGCGTAGTCAGGTCGCGCTTGCTTCTGTTGCTTGTGTTGTGTATGATCCTTGCATCGCCTGTGTGTTGTGATGCTATATGTATGCCATGTTTGTTTGTGTATATGTTGCATCTGTCCCCCTGTTAAGCAGAAATGTTTAACAGAGCTGACGATGGTTTTCCAGGATGTTTGTAATCAGTAGAGCACTTACACCCTTAACATTGGACTCGTTCGGAGTCCCTAATAAATGCGAACTGGATTAGGTATATGTAAGCCCAGAGTACATATACCCACTGGCATTAAAATGTCTTAGTGTGATTCTATCTGATGTGTTTTTATTGTAATTGCATGTATGCTGGTTTGAGTATGTTGTTGGCATGTTGCACGCACAAGCCCACACGAGATTATTCCTCATGGGTACGATCACCCCAGTACCCGGATGGAATGTAAGGACACATCTCGCGCCTATATTCGCATGCCCCGTTTAGCCAGACCTTTGAACCAGGATTCAGAGGCGATTTTCCCAGGCCCTGAACCCAGTCCTAGAGCCAGTCGCATTCTCGGATAAACTCTGAGAATTTTATTGCGACAAAAGCCTTGCAACCTTCCAGTACAATTGCAGACACGGACTGTCGGGGGGATGGACCAAGCCCATAACCCGGCATTAGATCACAACTCTCTGGACCGGCTTATACGTCAAGGCCCATGAAAACAAGACCCGGCCCAGAGGGAGGCGCGCCAAGGAGACAAGCTTGAAGCCCAAGAAGGAATTCAACTTACCTTGTATAGCGCATAGCGTATTTGTAAAGTAGACATAGAATAGAATTCCACTTCAAGTAGGAATCGGAACCGTGGACTCCTGGACCCGGCACCTTTATAAGACGAGGGTTCGGGGCACCAGGATCAACTCTCAACACAACACACAAACCACCAACGCACGACTCGTAACCTAGATCTCCTCGAGACACAAGTTACGAGACGGCAACCCCTTGTAATCCTCAAACCGGCTAGTCTTTTCGACAAGCCGGAATCCCCTCAATAATAAGAAGCAGGAGTAGGTCTTTACCTCGAGAACAAAGAGGGGCTGAAACCTGGGTAAATCGCCGAGTAATGTGTCTATGTCGACTCTCTCCTTGATACCACCTCGCAGGAAAGGCCTCACTACAAGTTCGATGACTCGGACATCTGTTGTGTTAATCCCACGACAATTGGCGCCCACCGTGGGGCCTGCGCATGCAGGCGTTGAGATTCTTGGAGCAGCTCGTCAAGGCATGGAGGGATTCGTCTCCGGCCGGATCACCAGAAGCCGGCGCGGGAAGCTTTACATTGATGACTCCCACTGGGGCCCCGAAGCCGACTCTCTGAAATCTGGCTACCGGGTCCCAATCGGGTCGATCCAAATCATCATCGCCAAGACCAATAGATCTGAGTCGAAGCCGGATATGAAAGTTCATGTGGAAACCTCAAGCCAGCAGCAAACCGGCTTCAACCACACCTTTGTTGGATTCGTCACCGGGTCTCCAGAATTGTCGCGTTCTGTTGAGTCCCTGACCAACGAAACCTCAAAAGAAACGTCTGAAGCAACCTCATGCCCCAGTGATGGAAGCTCGACGTATGCCGGGTCGATTCGATCTGTTGGGAGCGGAAGGCTCGGCACAAGCTCAATGGAGTACAACCCGGATTTCCCTGACTTTGAGCCTCCATATTGTGTCTCTATCTTCATGGAAAATTCGGGAGCCGGAGTACAGGGAGACCAGGGGGATCAACGCGCACCCCCTAACCCGGATGCAGACCAACCGGCTGGCTCAGCAGGATGAGGTCCCACCGGGGCAGAAGCCTTTAGCCAAGCTGTGGCTGCTTTCGAAGAAGCACTACTCATCCCGGTAACATCAGAAAACCAGGAGGAGTGGAAAACCAGGTTTGATCAACTTAGGCATCAGGTGATCAACATACGCAAAGAAATCAACGCCGAGGCGGCCGGTCTAGCATAAAAGGAAAGCCGGCTTGCTCAGGAAGTCGCACGCCTTCGGAAAGAGTCGGAACTAATAGAAGCTCGGAAGCTAAGTCTCACACGCATCGACAGACCTGCGAGATGGATTCAAACTGACATGCCAAGGCACAACCTGTTCCAAAGCCCGAAGCACTCAACCCCTCCGGGGTTCAACATACCTAATCAGCCGACTCCTCCCTCTCGGTCTGATCGGTTCCACACACCTCACAATCACTACAACAACCCTACAGCAAACGTGATGGCAGCCACCCGGCTCCTCGCTGCTACACCAATCTATGGAAATACCCCGGCGGATCAAGTTGCTCGGCAAGCGGCAGAGCTGCTAAAGACGGCAATGACTCAGCAAGCCAACTACTCACGAGGACACTCACACCTACATGAGAAACCTTACCATAGTGCAAGCTGGCAAGCTGAATCAATGGGTCCCGCAGCGTCCGGGAGCCATCGACAATAGGAAGCGCCCCAGAGAATGGCGGGAGCTGCAGGCCATCCGGCTTATCATCCTTCACCATCCAAAAACGTGGAAATTGTCGGAAGATCGACAGTTAACCGATGCCTGGTACCGGCTCTCAGAAACGCATATGTACCTGCCGACTTTAAGGAACCACGTAAGCTGGCAAACTATACGGCTGAAATGGACCCGGCAGTATGGATGGAGGGTTATGAGCTTGCCATGGATCTCTTGAGAGCATCAGATGGGGTTTGCGCTCGCTACTTCACAATGATGTTGGAAGGGCCGGATCGCATCTGGTTCAAGAATCTTCCTAAAAATTCGGTCACCTCATGGACGGACCTTAAAGAGAAATTCATCAAAAAATTCCAAGGCACCTGCAAAAGGGCTACCACGATTGTCGACTTGGAGCACTGTGTTCAGAGATAAGAGGAACCGACTCTCAGCTGGGCACGGCGAGCATCAGATATAATGCACTCCTCAGATACTATCACAGCCCAAACCGCAGTAACCGTCTTGGAGAGGAATTGTAGGTTTGAGCCCTTAGTGCACAAACTCGCCCGGCTCAAGAGAACTGTCAAAGACATGAGTGAGCTCATGAACGTAGTGATCAAATACGCGGAGTCTGATAAAACTAAAGATGCTGACTCTGAGGAGGATAAAGCCGCTCAAAACAAAAAGAACGGCGGCAAAGGATCCCAGAACCAGACGAATAAGCGTCGCCATAACCAAGATGCTTCTGACCTAGTAGCTAATACCAACACCGGCTACCAGCGACAGAAGCAAGGGGGTAGCAACTACCGCAAGACGGAAGGAGGAGGCTTTCTCCCAAACAGTTTTGAAGAAGCTATGCAGGGGCCCTGCCCAACGCATAGCAAACCTGGACGCCCAGCTAATCACACTTGGGAACAGTGCAACTTCATGAAGGAATTTGCACGACGAGAAAACCAAGGACCGCCCGGGTCTGCTGGTGGAGTTGGCCAAGGAAACCATAACCAAAATTCAGTTCATCAGGGAGCTGGCACAGCACATCAGCAGTAGGGACTCGGAGGAGGAGGACAGCAAGGGCAATCAGGATCTGCCGGGTTTCAAGCAAATCCCAAGCAACTTCAGAATCACTCGGCCTTCCACGTCTTCAACACTAGCAGTTGTCGAAGAGACAAAAGGCTACAGCAGAGAGCTGCTATGGCCGTGGCTACAGAGTCAGCTTGTCCCAGGTGGCTTAACTGGTCAGAACTGTCGATCGCCTGGACAAGAGACGATCATCCCCTTGTGGTAGATAACCCGGGGGCACTGGCTCTGGTAGTCTCTCCACAAGTCGGAGGCTACACACTTGATAAAGTGTTCATGGACGGAGGCAGCAGCATCAACATCCTGTACTACGAGACCTTCCTTCGGATGGGGTTAACTCAGAAGCAGCTGCAACATTCCCACACCGTCTTCCATGGAATTGTCCCAGGCAAGTCGGCAAGACCGATAGGCAAGATCTACCTGGAGACGGCCTTTGGAAGCGCGGAAAACTTTCGTTCTGAGATCATACCCTATGAGGTAGTCGATCTTGAGAGTACATACCATGCCATCTTGGGCCGACCGGTTTATGCTAGGTTCATGGCACAACCATGTTATGTCTACTTAAAGCTCAAAATGCCGGGTCCTTATGGCCCAATCACTGTGGAAGGAAGCCGGTCCAGGGCAACAGAGTGCGACGAGCAGCACGTCAAATTGCCGACTCAACGTGAGCCAAAGAAGATCTAATAGCATACAAAGAGAAAGTGGACCCGGAAGACACCACAATCTTGAAGAAATCAACCCCTGATAACAACCCCAATTTCCAACCGGCTGAAGACACAAAGAAAGTTGACTTTTTCCCTGGTGATGCTACCCAACAGTTCATCATCGGGACTGGGTTGTTTGACAAATAGGAAAGCGCGCTCATCGAGTTACTCCGTGAGAATCGAGACATCTTTGCATGGAAACCTTCTGACATGACGGCTGTCCCGAGGGAACTCGCTGAGCACCACCTAAATACAGACCCAAGGCTAAAGCCGGTTAAACAATTCCTTCGTCGATTCAATGATGAAAGGAGGAACGCCATTGGGGAAGAGATAGCTCAGATCCTAGCTGTCGGGTTCATCATGGAAGTATTCTATCTAGAGTGGCTTGCAAACCCAGTCCTCGTCTTAAAAAAGAATGGTACTTGGCGTATGAGCATCGACTACACCGACTTAAACAAGGCCTGTCCAAAGGATCCCTTTGCGCTACCTCGCATCGATCAAAGCATAGACTCAACTACAGGATGTGAGCTTTTGTGCTTCCTTGACGCATACTCCGGCTACCATCAAATCAAGATGGCCCTTGAGGACCAAGAGAAGACGGCTTTCATCACACCCTTTGGCATTTACTGCTATACCTCTATGCCTTTCGGCTTGAAGAATGCAGGAGCCACCTATCAACGAATAGTGCAAAACTGCCTCAAGGAGCAGATTGGACGCAATGTACATGCTTATGTGGACAACATTGTGATCAAATCACAGGTAGCCGGCTCACTCATCAGCGACTTACAGGATACTTTCAAAAACCTGCACAAGTACCAGATGAAGCTGAACCCGGCCAAGTGCACCTTTGGGGTCCCCGCCGGCAAGCTCCTGGGATACATAGTATCTGAGAGAGGCATTGAGGCAAACCCGGAAAAGATCAAAGCTATCATGACCCTAAAGAAGCCGGCGTCAATCAAAGGAGTTCAGCGGATCACAGGATGCGTAGCCGCCCTGAGCCGGTTCATCAGCCGACTCGGCGAAATGGCCATACCCCTATACCGGCTCTTGAGAAAGACGGACAACTTCGTTTGGGACAATGAAGCTGATGAGGCTCTGGACTCACTCAAGAAACAGATAACCGAAGCCCCAATCCTAGCGGCTCCTACGAATTAACGCCCCCTCATTGGTTACCCAAAGTGGAAGGTTGAGATGCAGCGTAGCGGCAATTTCCCTTAGCGAAGATGCTAAGGTTTGAGTGTCGAACCAATAGGACTCTAGTCGATACAAGTAGGTGGTGAAGTGAACAATGGCGCCGTTTACAACCGAGGTTGCTTACTTTACCTGGACCTGCACACACAACAGATAACTTTCCTTCCCAACGAGTACAGAGGAGTTGTCAATTCCTCCGGCCTTGTTGTTTACAAAGGATAAAACGCACGGGATAATAATGATAGCAACGGAAAGATAATAAAGCAGTAAATTGATAGCGGGTGAAAACAGTATTGGAAATATGGACCGGGTCCTATGATGTTCACTAGTGATGTCTCTCTCCCAAAAGACGATGAAATAGCCATGTGAGGTAAACAAATTACAGTTGGGCAATTGACAGGATTATGTGCGCAAACCAATGCTAATTATGCTATGAAGAAAGGAAGAGGCTCAAAAGCATGGGCGGTACGCCAAGACAAGTAGACCGAAATCCATCTGCATCTAACTAGTGATCATCCACCTTGAGATATCTATCCAGAACATCTCGCTGGTATTAAGTTGTGAATCCCACCCAAAGTGTAAACTCAAAGAAACAGACAATTGTACTAAATAACTTTGTGTAAAGTAAACAATCCTTGCACCCGCAAGTACAAGCACCGTTGTTTTCCCCCTTGTGGCAACAACACATCCCCTAGACTCATGTTTCTGTCACTCAAGCTAGTCATCGGGGGGCGTGAACCCACAATCATGCATAACGTTCCCTCTTGGAGTCACTACCTACCACTTGGCCAAAGCAATAAACAGCAACGGAGAACATGCAAGAATTACTCAAGAACATAAATATAAAAGAGGAGAATCAAATATATTACTCAAACACAATCTGAACATAACCTCATAATCCATCGGATCCCAGCAAACTCAGCATAGCAACATCAGAAATATTACATAAGTGCCTCGATCATGTAGGGCAGCTCACGAGGTCTAATCCATGAAGAGCAAAGAGGGGAGGAGAACATCACATAGCTACTGATCATAGACCCATGGTCCAAGGTGGACTACTCACGGTTCATCCGGGAAGCATCCATGGTGGTGGAGAAGCTCCCGGAGGTGATTCCTCCCTCCGGCAGGGTGCCGCGAAGAGGTCTTCTCGTGCTCCCGATCTTGGAAGCGCAGCGGCGGCAGAACAGAGGAGAGATCGCGAAAAAGGGTTCCCGTCATGGGGCTTTCTCGTCACGGGGAATAAATAAGCGAAGGGGGGCAGCCAGGGGGCCACCAGGGGTCCAGGCGGCCCCACCCTGGGGCGCGCCTGGAGGGCGCCTGGGGCCCTGGTGGGTCCCCTTTGCCCCCCCCCCCCCTCGGTGATTCCGGAAGCTTCCTGATTGCTGATTTTTTTATTGGGTTTTTCCTAAAAAATTGAGCACTTTTAATATGGGGGAAACCTGAAATAGAAAAACAGCAAAAAACAGGAACTGGCACTGGGGTGCACTGAATTAATAGGTAAGTCCAAATATGATCAAAAGTGTATGGAAGTTCATCAATATCATAGCAATATCACACAAAAGAGGCATGGAGCAAGCAGAAATTATAGATACGTTTTTGACGTATCAGCTCCCAAGCCAAAGGAACCTATGCTACTCTATATCTCGGCTAACAACCGTGCTGTCAGTGCCGCAGTTGTGGTGGAGCGTACGGAAGCTGGCAAGGAATATCCCCTGCAAAGGCCGGTTTATTACGTCAGTGAGGTGCTAACTTTATCAAAATAGCGCTACCCTCATTGGAAGAAGTTGGTTCTTGGTGTATTCATGGCAAGCGGGAAGCTCAAGCGTTACTTCCAAGAGCACCCCATCACCATAGTCAGCTCAGCACCACTTGTAGATATCATCCAAAACTAGGAGGCCACGGGAAGGATTGGAAAGTAGGCTATAGAGTTGGGGGGCTTACCTTATCAAATATGAGCCGCGCACTGCCATCAAGTCCCAAGCACTGGCCGACTTCATTAATGACTGGACAGAAATCCAAGAACCTCAAGATAATCCGGTGACTAAGTATTGGACGATGCACTTTGATGGAAGTCGACATATGCAAGGGTCAGGAGCCAGCGTGGTTCTCACCTCCCCCACAGGAGAAAAATTCTACTACGTTTTTCAGTTAAAATTCGTCTGCACCAACAACGCAACAGAATATTAAGGCCTACTCCATGGGCTTCGGCTAGCCCGCGAGATGGGCATAAGCCAGATCCAATGCTACGGCGACTCGGATCTCGTCTCCCAACAAGTGTCAGGTACATGGGACTCGAAGGACCCCATGATGGCAGCTTATCGCCAAGAGGTAGACAGACAGGCCGACTTCCTTTTTGATTATCAAGTCAACCACGTGGACCGTAGGCAAAACGAAGCAGCTGACACCTTATCTAGACTCGGCTCTCAGCACAAGTCGGTTCCTCCAAACGTGTTCCTTGACATCTTGACAAAGTCGTTTGTAAAATTACCAACAGAGCAAGATATAGCAGAGCCAAACCTAGAGTCGGCTCTGGTTGCAGCAATACACGCCACTCCAGATTGGCTGGTACCATATATGGACTACATGACCCTGGGAGTACTACCAGATGATGAATTCATGGCCCGGCAAATCATCAGAAGAAGAAAATCCTTGACCATCATCAATGGCGAGTTACATAGGCGGAGTCCCACGGATGTATTTCAGAGATGCATTTCACTAGAAGAAGGAAGGGTCATCCTCAACGAAATACACTCTGGTGATTGTGGACACCACGCCGGCTCTCGTTCACTTGTCGCCAAAGCCTATAGACACGGTTTCTACTGGCTTATGGCACATGCGGACGTAGAAGATATCGTCAAGAAGTGTGATGGATGTCAGCGCTATGCAAAGCAAGCTCACGTGCCGGATCAAGAACTTAGGATGATTCCTATCACTTGGCCCTTTGCAGTATGGGGGCTTGATATGGTGGGACCTTTCAAAAGATCCCCCAACAAGAACACCCACCTCCTTGTAGCAGTTGAGAAGTTCACCAAGTGGATAGAAGCAGAGTCGGTCAGCAAGTGTGATGCTGAAACAGCGCTGAAATTCTTGAAAAGATAATATAAAGATTTGGCTACCCTCATAGCATCATCACTGATAATGGGACTAACCTGCAAAGGGGTTTATGCAACGATTCTGCCAGAGAGAGCACATCCGACTCGATCTTACATCAGTCGCTCATCCTCAGTCAAACGGACAAGCCGAGAGAGCCAACCAAGAGTTGCTTCGTGGATCAAACCCCGGCTTTGCGTTCCCCTGGAGAGAACACCAGGTAGCTGGGAAGAGGAACTACCCGCAGTACTATGGATCATACTGACGACTCCTAACAGGTCAACCGGCTACACGCCCTTATTCCTGGTCTATGGAGCAGAAGTCGTTCTCCCAAGTGACATACGTCACGACTCACCTAGAGTGACAGCATACGTAGAAGCCGGCAATGAGAAAGCAAGGCAAGACGCTCTAGATGCTCTCGACGAAGAACAAGAGTTAGCAGTAGCCAAGTCGGCAATCTACCAACAGGATCTACGACGCTACCATAGCCGTAGAATCAAGACCCGGACTTTCTAGGAAGGCGACTTGGTGCTCCGACTCATACAATAGAAGGACGGAATTCATAAGTTATCCTCTCCATGGGAAGGAACCTTTGTGGTCAGCAAGAACCTCTACAATGGATCCTACTACCTAGTTGATATGCGAGAGAAGGAGAAACCACGTACCTGTATGGAAGAGACCCTCAGGCTGTGGAACATCGCACAACTTCGTCCATATTATACTTAGGTCGGAAAGGGATGCCATTTTACTCAAGGTTGTAAGACGACTCATGTCGCACCGGCTTTCGCCAAGTGAAATATATAAAGGTCGATCATAATCATACCGGCTTCTTTTCCTTATACACTTTTCTAAGTCAATTTTTATCGACCCGGCTCCGGCTACGAACAAAGTCGATTTTCATTGCACCGGCTCCAGCCACATACAAGTCGATTCTCATCGAACCGGCTCCAGCCACTCACTAGTCAATTCTCATCGCACCGGCTCTCGACATTAAAAGTCGACTTTTCGTCGCAATCGGCTACAACGCCATACAACAAAACTAACTTTAATCATAAATTCATAACAAATATTTTTAAATGAACATCATCATAAGCATTGCATGCATTTATTTTTTCTGTTTGCATCATACATGTCATATTTTTCATTTGCAATTTTCTCAGAAACCTGGGGGCTTGATCAACCTCCAATTGGTAATCTGAGCACTTATGTGTTTCATTCAGAGAAAGTTCAACAGAGCTTGATGACAACTCATCAACCTCCAACTGAGAAATCTCAGCACATATGTGAAAATTGCATGTACAAAGCTCGAATTCAGAGAAATCTTGGGGAATCGATTATACTCATCGATTCTTCACCCAAGAAACCTCGGCTTATACATGTGGCACTCCACGCGTCCTAAACTGCATGTATGTTCGATGCTCATACGATCTAAACGCGTGAAATACAGCAAAAATTTCCCAAAAGGAAATTTTTGAAGCAAATGGAGAAGCGCTGATCAATGTGAGACGGCATACAGAGAAGTATCGACTCAAGGATAACCCAAACTGTTCTCAAACGAGAGAAGATGATTACCAAGTGAATCCAGAGCCGGCTTCTTTTAGCAATGTATGAATTACCTTTTTACATACATAATCATAAGCATGTTTTTTCTTTTCATATAAATAAAATCCTTGCATAATAAAGTTGGGACTCATGTGACTCGGCAATACGTCAAGACACGCATGCCGATTCATGGGGACTATAACTCGAAAATTTTCCCTATGTGATGCGGTTGTTTGTCAATACACACATGCCGACTCATCGGGACAACTACTCAAAGCAAGTTCCTATACGACTCGGTAATATGTCAATACACACATACCGACTCAAGGGGAATACATCTCGAAAGAGTCTTTATGTGACTCGATAATGTGTCAATACACACATACCAACTCATGGGGACTACAGCTCGAAAAAGTCTTTATGTGACTCGGTAATGTGTCAATACACACATACCGACTCATGGGGACTACAACTCGGAAAATTTCTCTATGTGACTCGGTCATGAGTCAAAACACGCGTACCGACTCATGGGGACTATAATTCGAAACAAGTTTTATATGATTCGGCAAAAGTTCCAACATACACATATCGACTCATAGAGGTTCAAAAATCTTCTTCTATGACCCGGTAAGATACAAAGATATTCATACCGGCTCATGAGTACTATAAGTTGAATTTTTTTAGCATGAGCACATATTCATGTTAAATTTTTTGGAAATAATCATCCTCTTACAACTCGGCATGACATCACAAGAATTCATACCGACTCATGGGGACTATACCTCCAGTCTTCTCTACAAACTTGGCATATATTACCACCGAGTTTTGGGGAGCAACATTCGCAATTTATTTTATGAGTCGGCACAACATTCTGTTTCAACCGACTCAGGGGGCTATACCTCTTATCCAATAAATGAGTCTCATACACAAGTCAAAAGAAACAAATTTTGACTTAGAAGATTCATTAGGAGCAAAATATTTCATCGCGGGTTACAAATCTCTTACATCAGAAGAAAAACTAAAGACAAGAACCGGCAACATGCTATACAGACTAACTAGAGTACTACAAAGACAAAGACAGCTAGTACTGGAAAAGAAGATACATAAGCTGGTTACTTCGGCAAAGTCGGTATGCGCTACTTCCACAAGATGAGCAACAGGTTTTTCTGCCTGTCGGTCAACATCGAGAAGCAGCTCTACCCTAAAAACTACAAAAGCTTCAGTCATCCTCAGAGTTGAATTCTTCATTAGCTTCTTGTTCCTCGAAGCGAACTTCTTCATCACTGTTGCTGGCACTCTCCAAGCAGCAACCAATTCGATCTCCATCAGAATCGAAGAACCTTGCCGTCAAAGTATCATCTCCATCATATGAGAAAAATATAGTCCTTCTCTCTGGTATATTCTTGGAACGTAGGAAAGTCTTCCATCCCTTCCTCAAGTACATGGCGCCATTGGCCGAGAAGTCAATAGTCACCCCGAATAGGCCCATGAGGACACCCTTCAGATTGGAGCCATATCCATGAGGGCGGGGAAGCCGCCATAACATGGGCAAAGGAATCCTAAAGCCTTACCAACGGCGACGCGTTGAGAGTACCTATAGCAAGAACTCCACTTTCTCGGGAGAAAATGGAGGGGAAGAGTCAGAACTTGGAGAAGCGGGGGCGGTTCGCCCACCCCTTACCCTACTTCGACCACGGCCGCGCCCACGGCCTCGGCCCCGGCATCGACCACCGCGAGAGCCAAAACCTGAGCTAGGGGTGCCGACCTCCTCGACCTCATGCTTACGAGCCATGGCAGAAAGGTGTGCGGAGGAAGATGAAGAGAAAGAGGGTGTGAAAAAATCATGCTCAACGGATACCTATTATATACAGATAGGAAATAAGTGGTCAATCAATGCCATAAAAGCACGGGTAGATTACCCGTGGTAGGCGATATTCATGGCGACTCTTCGATTTTCACCATGCATTTAGTGGCAACGCTTCGGACAGAGCAGCAATAAGTACAGCAACAACAACCTTTATTGAATCCAAAGTCAAATTAAAAGACTTAGGGGAAAAATCAAAAAGTGATATACAAGTCGGCGTCAGCTCCGTGAAGCACAAGCCGGTGTCAGAACCTTGAAGACTTAGAAACATGAGTCGATTTACTCATAAGAGTCGGCTCTATGAAGATCAATCAAACAACTGACGATTGCCATGAAGACTAAAGCATCATACCAATCCTGGGGGCTAATGTCGGAGGGATGGACCAAGCCCATAACCCGGCATTAGATCACAACTCTCTGGACCGGCTTATACATGAAGGCCCACGAAAACAAGACCCGGCCCAGAGGGAGACGCGCCAAGGAGACAAGCTTGAAGCCCAAGAAGGAATTCGACTTACCTTGTATAGCGCGTAGCGTATTTGTAAAGTAGACATAGAATAGGATTCCACTTCAAGTAGGAATCGGATCCGTGGACTCCTGGACCCGGCACCTTTACAAGCCGAGGGTTCGGGGCGCCAGGTTCAACTCTCAACTCAACACACAAACCACCAACGCACGACTCGTAACCAAGATCTGACACAAGTTACGAGCTGGCAACCCCTTGTAATCCGCAAACCGTCTAGTCTTTTCGACAAGCCGGAATCCCCTCAATAATAAGAAGCAGGAGTAGGTCTTTACCTCGAGAACAAAGAGGGGCCGAAACCTGGGTAAATCGCCGAGTACTGTGTCTATGTCGACTCTCTCCTTGATACCACCTCGCAGCAAAGGCCTCACTACAAGTTCGATGACTCGGACATCTGCTGTGTTAATCCCATGACACGGACCCTACCCCGATGCATGTACAGCCTGGTTGGTACTCGATAAGGAGAAACCAGAGGCGAGACCCTCGCGTTGCCAGAACCCCACCGACCACACGTGCAATCCCCTGAGACAGTAGTGTCGCCGTCACCACCTTGCGTGACATCCGGCAGCCTGCTGGCTCGCCTCGCCGCAGCCCTGCTCATTCCGCCGGCCCGAAGCGACGGTGGAACCGTTCATCGGTTTTCCCCAACCCAGAAGTTTTTCGAGGAGTAGATGTAATTTTGAGCTAGCCCTAGGAATCTCGAGGACGAGATTCTTTTAAGGGGGGGAGGTTTGTAACACCCCAAAAATGGGGTTATCGATTTTTGTGTTGTTATTCCTTCCTAGCTTTTTCTCCTGATCTTTTTCCCCTAGAGTCTAGGGTATGACCAAAAGAATCCAGACAATCCTTGACCTTGCAACATCTGCCTCTGCCCTTGTTGCAAGTCAAGATCCCTCCCCAGACCCTCAAGCCCTGGATATGCAAGGATATTGCTAAGTCAGGTGCAATGTTCTTCATATCAGCTTAATTCCATTTTTGCCAATCGATGGAATTAAACCCCGGGAAAATACCTAGACATCTCTAAAAGTTGTGGAAAGTTGTGGAGATGATCTTTCTTATCGTCTTGAACTCTCGCAAAGATATTGTCTATAGTTGAATAAAGGAAATTTCCATTTCCTTTACAAAGCCAATAATCCCATTTTAGCCATTTGCAAAGGAGCTACTATTTTGTTTGCCCTTTGGTGCTCAAATGAATTGTGGAGCTCCTAGTATCCAACCCATGTCCAGTTGTATCAAAACATGGGGTTCCATGGTTCAAAGTTTGAGCATAGCTTCCATTTCCAGATTCGGGGCAGAATGGCACTTTGTGAAGGAAGTGTTATTTATGTTTGCCCATTGCCACCCAAACTTGTGTGCCATCTCCCCTGCCCATGTCATGGTGTTGTGCAAAATTTCAGCTAGAATGACAAAGCCATTAATTCACACAAAATTCCAAAAGTTTCTGTCCAGCAGACAACCTTGTGAAGGAAGTGCAAGCCTTGCCCATTTGAGATGCAATTTTTTGCACATGCTTACCCTAGTATATGCTTAAGCTCAGACAAAAAAGAAGCCAAGGGGACCAGTATGCTAGCCACACCATAGCACAAACACCTTCTGCATGATTGGTGCATTTGCAAAGGAAGTGCTATGTTCCTTGGTCCAATTGAGCTCAAACTTGGCAGAGTTAATCACCTTTGGATAAGATTGTTCTGACCCTAGTTTGAGCCCCTTGCCCCAGATGCACCTTCCCCAGGTAAGCACAAACACTTTGTTGTGTACACCCAAGTCATGTCACTTTCATCTGCTATGTGCCCCTCGGGCCAGGCCAAACATGTGCATCCATCTGCTGATGAGTCACACCACAAAGTGGACATGGTCCCTGGTGAAACGGATGCACTGGACACGTGGTGGCCTTGGTGACCACACATGTGGCGTGCTCTGGCAAGTGTTTGTACTATGCCCTGCTTTCCCTTGTCCATTACCTCACGTTCGGGCATGTCCATAGTGATCCCCTCGCAGTGCACGCTCGCCCCAGCATGTGCCCCCTTGTTCCCTTATTGTTGGACGCTCGTGCTAACATCGATGCTCCACGGGGTGACCGTCGCATGGTCGTGCTTTGGATCCTTCGAGCTCGCTCGAGCCCCTTCCCCGTGGCTATAAAAGGGAGCAGCCAAGCTTTCCCGACAGCAGAAGCAACCCGCAGCACCACTCCGGCCTCTCCCTCGAGCCCCTGCCTCGACGCCGCAGGCGAGGTACACCGGCCACTGCCCGGCGAGCCCCAAGTCGGAGCAGCCCCGCGCTCTGTGGCTCCCATCCTCCCGCTCCACCGCTGTGGTGCCCCGGTGGCACTCGCCTCCCCGAGCAGCCCGGCCGATGGCCCTCCATCGCCGCCACCCCGGCTCGGCCGGAGGGCCATGGCCATCGTTCCCCACCCCCCCCGTGAAGGCCGCTGTCACCGGCCACCCCTCGCGGCCCTGCCGCCACCGGCGAGTGCGGCACGGCGAGCCGGCACGCCCATCCCCGCTGGCCCTCGGTGGCCACCACGACGGCGCCGGTCTCCCCTGCCCCGTAGCCCAATGTGAGAAGAAGCAGAGGAGGGAGATAAGAAAAGAGAAAGAGGCCTGATGTGTGGGCCCTGCAAATCAATGGCTAGCCTCGGGGCCGCCCTGATGAAGTGAACACGTATTTGCAAATATACGCTTTTGCTTCTTGAAAGCGAACTCTGCTGCTAGTTGCGGGCGAAGTGTGCTTTCCCTGTGAGAAACCGTATTTTTCTCTTCTTCGGGCCAAAAATCGTTTTCACTTATTGAAATCGTATTTCCAAGAATACGCCTTCGGCGTCAGCCCCAGGGACTGTTGACACCGGTTTTTGGCACGACAATAAACCTATATAAGATGACCTCAAATGAAGAAGTGCTCTACATGAAAAAGTTGGGTATTGTCGATGTGAACAACTTTGTAGTTTGAGCCATTGTCATCCGATTCCATCTCAAGGACCGAAACTACGTTTCGGGCAACAATACTATGGCATTCAGTGCACTATTTTGCTAATTGCGTACTCAAGATGGCTTCAAATGATAATATTTATACATCCATTGGCTTCGTCTCGTCGAACCGGTCGATTTTGACACTTGAATCGCCCAAATCGGAGTTCGTATGAAGAAGTTAGAGCCAAATATGTGTGGCACAGCAAGGAGGGCCGGTACTACCGGTCAGTAAGAGCGGTACTACCCGCCGAAACACAAAAACCTTCTGTTGAAGCCCGGAATCGGGCCGGTATCACTCCGGTTAATCCGGTAAATAAATATATACCGGTACTACCGCCCGGGTACGCGAAAAACCTTCTGTTGAGGCCCGGAATCGAGCCGGTAGCACCCCGGTTGTTCCGGTAAAAAATCATATACCAGTACTACCGGTCCACTACCGGTCGACCGGTACTACCGGTCCACTACCGGCCCCGCCGGTACTACCGGTCTAAGAGAGCGGTACTACCGGTCTGTGCGCAGATTCGTGTAGATTTTGGAAAATCCGAGTTTGGCTATAGTTTTTGGCATTGTGACGGGAATCCAAGTCCGTGTCTTGCAAGGGAAGTCCAACCGCCTCATATATAGATGAGGTGACGGACGATTGAAACAACACACAATCGAACAAACATATCTACACTTCCAAACCCTAATTTTCTCTCTCTCCCTTGTATCTTTCTTCTCGTTCTTCGTTCGTTCTTGTTCTTGCAGGGCAACGATCCACGAGGCCCTAGGGGCGATCAGGTCGACCTAGGGCAGCCCATAGCCGCCGTGCTCCCTGACGGGGTCCCTCTCGGGAGTGTGGGGTTTCAGGTGTACAAAAGCGCCCGCCGGATTTCTTGCGTACCGCGCTTCCGGTCGGGTCTCCTTCGACGTGAGTTGCGGTGTATCACCCCCGGCGTCGAGGGTACACGTGACGTGTTCGTGTGTCTACACACTTTTTGGCGACTCCGCTGGGGACGAAGTTTTGAACGGTCTCCATCCCGTTCTTGCTACGAAGAGATCGTCATCAAGTTGCTGCAATCTATGAAGGTAGTATGAATTCCCAATTCACCTATGTAGATGCATATAATTCATATGTTGTTGCTAGATCACCTTATGAGCATGATGTATCGGCTAGCCCTAGTTTTATCAATTATTCATCTAATTGTGTGTAACAGCCGGTTCATAATAATCTCTATGCTTCAAGTTCTAATTTTAGCAACATGCAACATATGTATCCCAACCCTCATGCATCGGCAACCCCACAAATCCATATCCCGATGAACAACATGATGAGTTTGGTTAATAGAGTTGAAATACCTCATGTAGGATCTTCCAATAGTATACAACAAAGTGTTTCATCTTTTTATTCACCGGCAACTAACTTGGAATATATGAATCAAAACATGCCGGTGGATAGAGAAATTGTCCATGCTACTACAAGTTATTCGGCCAATTATCCTCAACCATCATATGCTACACCTTATGATATTAATTCTTTGGCATCATATGCAACTGTGGATGTTCATAATTCGGCTCCGCACCTTCATGCTTATAGCTGAATAAATGGAAATTCTGCAGGAGCACATCTTCCTTTACCTAACACTGTAGCATATAATCTTTCCCCTACACAATTGCATAATTTCGGCGACATCTCATTGCCGAAAGAGTCTAATAGCATTGGGGGGCAATCCAATGAAGATTGGGTTGAAGTTGGGCGAAAAAAGATTAAAGATGGCATAGCTGCAATATTTGCTGAGTTTAGACGAGAACAAGCAGCCTTGCGAATCAAAGAAAGAAATAATAATGATTCGGATAATAGACGCAATTCGGTTATTGAAAAAGCCGAATAAACTAGTGTGTGTTTCGAATCCATCAATTCCAAAGAGGCAAGAACCATTGAGAAAGGGCATGACGAGCACATAACAACCGTGCTTGATTTTTTCGAAGCTAAGGCAACCTATTTCCTTCCCTATGAGTTCCGTGCCACAGAAATTGATGAGCATCAAGAAAAAAGTGATATGGCCGAACAAAATTTGGTTAATGATGAACATCAAAAACACAAGCGCGCAACTGAGTAAAGTTCACTTGATAATCATTTGAGCATGAAGCACGGAACACAAAAAAAGATGAGGACAAGACGTTGGGGAGTCATCCAAAACTGGAGCATGCTATTGTTCATATCACACAATCATCGTGCTCTCCAAACATATTTGAAGAGGTATGTTTAGCAAGTGAATTACCTATTTTCCGATTTGGTCGCAACTTTATTGTTGATACATCTATTAGAAAAATTCTCATTAGCAATCTTGAAAGACCAATGAAGAAGGGTAATTTATTTGTTAATAATAAAATCTTTGCAAGGCATATCGGTCAACATGTTGTGCCATTTATAGAGACCGATAATGACTTACTGTTGCAGCCAAAGCTTTCCCCGTTGCTGTACTTAAAACTTATATCTAAGTGGGTACTTTTTTTGTTTCATACTTTGCTTGCATTTGGTCTCGGTTGAGGCATATATGCTATAACAGTTTTGGTTTCAGAAATATAAAGCCAAGGTTTGAATTTTCTGAGAAAATGGATGGTAGTATAATTTCTTATTCAAAGTCATCGGAGATGGAGTGCGAAACACAATGCATAGCCGAATGGGGTGATGCGAAATCTGAATCATTCGTTTGCTTACTTCCAAAGCCGTTCTCGCACCAAGATCGGCTAGAAAACAAAAAGATTACCTTCGATTCAAATATGAGTGATCAGATATTTGATTTATTGCTGAAGAATTATTATATTAGAATTCTTGATCACCATGTTAAGGAATCAATCCAAGGACGAATGTATTGTAAGTTACATGATTCGTTCAAGCATAATTTTGAGGATTGCAATATGTTTCGTCAAATAGTTAAATCAGCCATTGATAGTGGACGATTGAAACTTGTTAAAACACTAAGGGATCATCATGCTATTCCTATTGGTCCTGATGGCAAAAACTTTTTGCATCGGCTGCTTCAAGCCGATTCATTTAAGGACAAGAAGGTAAAAACTACAGGTGATGGAATCAAGCTTTCAAGGACACAAATTATTCCTGAGCGCAATGATGATATTATTGAAGGTGAGAGTTCTGTCAAAGTTACAATGAAGACGCCAAGCACTGGGGGGCAACAAGAAAATCCAATGATCAATGTTATCACAACCAAATAAAGCAAAGGCCAAAGTAGACGGAAAGGTAAAAAGCCGAAAGTCACTTTCGCGCAGCTGTTGGAAAAATACCAAAAGATAAGTGAGGAGAAGATTGCTTATCGGTCAAGTAGTTCAAAAGCATCAAGATCACCCCCTAGGCGCAAATCTAAAGATCAGTATTGGAAGAAGGGAAATTTCAATGCATCATGTTCATGTCCTTATTTTTGGACGCCAATACCGACGTCATGGATACCTCCCTATGCTTATATGAATCAATATCCAGCACGGGACAGGTATAATTCTATGGGACATTATCTATCTTATTTTGAACCATCTCATCAATATTATGCAGCTCCAGGAAGATCCACATTTGATGAACAATTGCATAACAAAGACCGTTTCAATCAAAAGAAATCGGTCCGGAGCTCAAGAAAGAAGAAAGAGGTGGTCAAGCAAGTATATCGAGTTAAAAAAGATGGTCACAAGTGTGCCACTTCAGATTTTCTTTCAAATGACAAAGAGCCAATTAAAATGTTAAAATTGGCTACTAAAGGCAAAGAAGAGGAGCAAACAAATCTTCAAAATCAAGATGCCAAATCCGAAGAGAAGAAGTTGAGAGTGCACAAGGGTAAAAAATAATTGCCATTGCTTGAACAAAAATCACAGCTGAGGCACCCACTCGGCTTATCGTATTGGCAAAAGAAGAAGTTGCAAAAGCTTAGTGCACAAGAACTTGAAAAAAGGAACATGGCATGGGTTCCCAAAGGAAGTACTTTAAACAGGAATAATGCGCAAGCTTCTATTGCAAAAAGTGCGGCAAAGATGAAGAAGGAAAAGAGTTTAAAGAATGAACAAGCAAACCAAAGGTTTCCAAATCATTGGTCCAGAAATTATTCATATTCTTCAGATATGCCATTGATGCCCATGCCAATGGATTCATCCTCAGGTATGATAGGTTACCCTCCATCGGTTTATTTTAATACATGGGTGCATTACAATTTGTCTCATCATGAAAGGGGTTTACCGGATCACTACTCATTCGATTAGCTGAGATCTTGTTGCTAATCTACATGGCCGATATATGACTATCGCCCTAAGAGTATCATGGTCGATGGAGTGTTGACATCGTCCTTAGAACCTATATGGTGCAAAGTATTTTTCGGCACACAAGTTTTTCCGAAAAACAGGGGGGCATGTGTTGACACCGGTTTTTGGCACGAAAACAAACCTATCTAAGATGACCTCAAATGAATAAGTGCTCTACATGAAAAAGTTGGGTATTGTCGATGTGAACAACTTTGTAGTTTGAGCCATTTTCATCCAATTCCATCTCAAGGGCCGAAACTACGTTTCAGGCAACAATACTATGGCATTCAGTGCACTATTTGGATAATTTTGTCCTCAAGATGGCTTCAAATAATAAGATTTATACATCCATTGGCTTCATCTCGTCGAACCAGTCGATTTTGACACTTGAATCGCCCAAATCGGAGTTCGTATGAAGAAGTTAGAGCCAAATCTGTGTGGCACAGCAAGGAGGACCGGTACTACCGGCCAGTAAGAGCGGTACTACCGGCCGAAACATAAAAACCTTCTGTTGAAGCCCGGAATCGGGCCGGTATCACCCTGGTTGTTCCGGTAAATAAATATATACCAGTACTACCGGTCTGGAGACCAGTACTACCGCCCGGGTACGCGAAAAACCTTCTGTTGAGGCCCGGAATCGAGCCGGTAGCAACCCGGTTGTTCCGGTAAAAAATCATATACCAGTACTACCGGTCCACTACCGGCCGACCGGTACTACCGGTCTAAGAGAGCAGTACTACCGGTCTGTGCGCAGATTCGTACAGATTTTGGAAAATCTGAGTTTTTCTATAGTTTTTGGCATTGTGACGGGAATCCAAGTCCGTGTCTTGCAAGGGAAGTCCAACCCCCTCATATATAGATGAGGTGACGGACGATTGAAACAACACACAATTGAACAAACATATCTACACTTTCAAACCCTAATTTTCTCTCTCTCTCCCTTGTATCTTTCTTCTCGTTCTTGTTCTTGCAGGGCAACGATCCACGAGGCCCTAGGGGCGATCAGGTCGACCTAGGTCAGCCCATAGCCGCCGTGCTCCCTGACGGGGTCCCTCACGGGACTGTGGGGTTTCGGGTCTACAAAAGCACCCGCCGGATTGCTTGCGTACCGCGCTTCCGGTCGGGTCTCCTTCGACGTGAGTTGCGGTGTATCACCCCCGGCGTCGAGGGTACACGTGACGTGTTCGTGTGTCAATAGGGACCCAGAAGTAATTCTTGATTTTGTAGTTTAGCCCCTGGTTCCTTCTCCCTCGTATCTTCGCGACCGTAACCCCGATCGAGGTGATTCAAACGCCGAGGTTCACCGTTTTCCGAGCCTGTTCCGTTGGTGCAACTTTCATGATGTTTTGACATTGTTAAATTGGCCCTTTTTCCCCCGGTTGTGTTTAGTCCTCGCCGGAGAATCGTTGATCCCGTCGAACCTTTTCGGAGGGTTATCGCACGTTCGCCCGTTGTATTCATCGACACCCCCCCCCCAGGAAAGCAAGCCATCTGATATATCCTCTAAAGCATCGTGTCGTGTGTTCTTGTGCGCATTAAAATGTGATTATGCCATGTTGCTTTAAAGGATGAATTAAACCATGATCTGTTAACTTGATTTGACATGCTTATACCCTGCTTGCGTGATATGCTTATAGACATTGCGAAATTGACCCTTTTGCCACCGGTTATCGTTAGTCCTTGCCGGAGAATCATCGATCCCATCGAACCTTTTCGGAGGGTGATCGCACGTTCGCCCCGTGTATTCATCGACACCCCCCCCAGGCAAGCAAGCCATCTGATATATGCTCTAAAGCATCGTGTCGTGTGTTCTTGTGTGCTTTAAAATGTGATGTTGCTTTAAAATATGATTTAAACCCTGATCTGTTAACTTGATTTGACATTCTTATACCCTTCTTGTGTGATATGCTTATAGTCATCATGTCATGTTCACTATGAGTAGCATGCTCGTGTTTTTTATAACATGTTTACTTGATATGATAAGCTAGAAGTGATCATGCCATGCTTACTGGTCATTATCGTGCCCATGTTGTTCATGTCATGTCCATGCTAATGTTCCGCTCATGTTGATCGTATCCATGTTTATTTGTTGTACTTGTGATGAGATCATATGCCTTCGCCATGCCTATGTGATATCATGTTGTACTAGTACTGCTATGGTATATTCTGTTGCTATGCTTGATCATATGTTGCTCAGTTTATATTGTTGATGGGATTGGACTGGAGTAATTGTTGATCAAGTGCCACCGAACCGAGCTTCACTAGTGCAACCACACTCGCATGTATGGTAAGGCCTTTGCTTGGTCTATCGGTGTGATCTCTTATTCGTATCACCAACGAGGGGAGGCTATGCGCGCGCGGTTACCCTGATCAGGTAAGCGGCGATAGTCTCGAGAGCCAGTTTGGTTATTGGGATCCCGTCCCCGTTTGGTACAATGTTATGGACCATGCGATTGTCATATGCCATGCGATGGCAGGTGTCTAGAGGACACGGGGCTACCGAGGGCATGACTTGCGAAGCATGCCAGGTGATACGGTAAGGGAGGCATGCGGTAGAGAGGTCGCGTTGGAGAAGTCCTAGTCCACTCTTATGGTACGAGTTCCGAGGTTCATGTGGGACAAGCTCCAAGGTACTGGATGGAGGAAGAGCTCCATAGTGTGGGTAAAGTGCACAAACTCTGCAGAGTCAAAAATCTATTGGAATAGCCGAGTCCGCGGTATTGGACACAGTCCGTACTAGGTCACAATTGGGATCAACATGAGTTCGGTGGGATGAATGTGTTGAGTTTGTGGTCGTGCGACGGCCCGTATATGTTGGTGGTCATGCGATGACCCGGATAAGTTGATGGTCGTGCGACGGCCCGTATATGTTGGTGGTCATGCGATGAACTGGATATGTTGTTGGTCATGCGATGACCAGTCACTCGAATGTTGAGTCGGTAAGGACTCCGAGGTAAGCTGCATGATCACGCGATGATCATGAGTGCCCCATGTGTTGATTGTTATTACACTAATCTTATTCATGATAGTATGCTAGATTCATCATGCTAATACTTTAAACCTCTATGCCATGATAATTAATATACTCTAATAACTTGTGCATGCTTGAATGCCATGGATTGTTGGTGTATATGTTACTTGGTTTGCTTGTGGGCGAGTACATTCAAACGTACTCACATGGCTTTGTCCCTGGCTATTCGCGTAGCCATATTTTTAGGTTTACCTAACGATCTGCTTTCCCTAGGAGGAGTCGAAGCGTTCGCGAGCTAGGTGAGTAACCCAGACAGATCCCTGTGGATTGGAGCCGCTCCAAGTCCGTGTTGTCGTAGACAGTTTATATTCCGCTGCCCCATATCTGTAAGGAACCAGCTATGGTTGTAATATATTGATTCAAGACACTTTGGCTTATGAATCCTTTTACAGTTGTGCCTATGTTCTTGATACATGTTGTAAGCGCGCACACGAGAGTGATTCTTGGGCTGGTGTGTGGGCGACGTTCGCCTGCGTACGGTGGTATTCAGGCGGAGCGTCACACAAGCCCGCCCCCGTCATCAAGAATGAAACCTGACATTGGGGCAGTTCAGACAAGATTGATTCAGGACAAGACATTGCAGAAATCGAAACAGTGGACCCTAGTTCTCTCCTCCAACCAAACCTTTTTTACCTCATTTTCAAAAAAATTACTCCCATCGGGAGCGCCCCCGTCTTTACAAAAACAGAGCAAGGATCAAGCCCTGAGGACACAAGTGGTTAATCCTCTCCATCTAGAACAAACACATCTATAGAGTTGTGGTGCTCCCTCACCCAGCAGACAGTGACGCATTCGAGCAGTCACTTGTACCTACAAGGACCAAATACGTTCGTAGAGTTCGGTTGCTCCCTCACCCTAAAGAATGATGAAGTTCTTGAGTAACTAATTGAACAAGAAGACAGGAAAAAGTCAAACATCCAAGGAACCCATTCGCCCGAGCACTCGCAGTGCTGTACGGGTGCCCACGTGATCAGCCCGCTGGATGACCATCCGAGTGGGTGCGGCCCTTATCAACTCCTCGTGTGGATTCGTTAATATTCCACGAGTGACTACTACTCGTCCACTTGATTTGTTTTCCAAGTGGGTGCATATCTAAATTAAGCTCTGTGCCTCAGAAAAATGATGCATGGGCAGCGATACACTGGACCCCAGATGTCGCGCAAGCTTAGCGCGTAGGTAAGACCCCGCTGCGCAGTCGGCCGGGCCGGGACATGCCACAGCTGCGACTTCACTCGTGATGTTTTCCCATGCGCAACGCATGGAGAAGTTGATCCAATGATGGACGCTTCAAGGCTATTTTCGGAGACCAACGGCATTGATTCTATAAGACCTGCAGTGGCATGGACTTGCTAGGCACCGGTTGTTTTCCAAGTTCGTTTCGAGGGACGCGGCTTGATTTAAGCTTTTGAGGTGTTTGCACCAATTCACCAAGGCTCAGCCAGTCGACTACCTTGGGCCTCTCTAGCTTATCATCCCTCGAATAAACTATCTTTATGGCTAACAGTCAACGACTCGCAACTACGCTGCACGCATGAAGACAATTGTGGATTCGAGTCCATGCGCGACTCTTCGAGTCCCCCAGGCACTCGAGGGCTACTGACGAGGGGGTAACCCCCGACTCTTACAGATGAGGGTACCTGGTCCGTATCAAGCTAGAGGGCCCGCTGAAAGCCTCGACCGGCCCACACCTGGCTCCCTTGAGGCAACCACCATAAGGAGTCCTCGACGATCACGGAAGCCATGACTTGGCGTCCAAGACTGAAGATATATTAGGAAACCCTCTCTGTAACCTAGACGGACTCCTTGAGACCCAGCCTAGTATATAAAGGCTGGGAGAGGGGACGTCTAGGGCATCGAATCTCATAGCAACACCACCGGTCCCGAGCGATCTCGCCTGGACCTCCACTGTAATTGCATCCATTATAATACAATCGAGCAGGAAGTGCTTTCTCCTGTTAGCCGACGAGTATAGCCAACCTGCACATCTCCTCTACGATCTAACCCAGGGTCCCTAACCATCGGATTTGCTGAGGTCAATCCTCGTCAGTGATCAATTAAGTTTCTTTGAATACAACAAATCATAATAAAATGATCGGATGATCTTCATAAACCATCCTATAGAAAAAAATATTAAAATTTTCTTTTAGACATTTCAACAAACACCTAGATGCACTTTTTATAATAACTTGTAAATTTAAAAAAAACAGTTTTCAACATAAAAAAAACTAGTCTAACCAACCCCTAATCTCTCTCTCACGTTCTCTCTCTTTCACGCAGAGAGAATCTCTCTCTCTCGTATTTCTCTTCCTCTCTGGTATTTCTCTCTCTGAACCCAATCCATGCCTGGAAACCCGCTGGCCCATCTGTCATCCCCCTCATGCCCTTGCTCGTGGAACCGTGTGTACGCCTACCAGGAGCCAACGCCACGGATCGATGGTGTGGCCTGACACCGCTCGCGTACCCCCCAACCCTCTACAGCAATGTGGCCGGCGACCGCCACGCCAGAATCGACCCACACCCCTCCTCTCACGAGCTCGCTCGCCTCCCATCTTGCCCAATCCGTGGTGAGGGCATGGATCGCCAGCTCGGCCTCCCTCCCGTTGCCTCTCGTCCCGCTGCAACTATAAAAGGGAAGGCCTGGGGCATCCCCTCGGCACTCACCAGCTCTCCCCGCTCCACCCAATCGCCACACCACTCCACCCCGCACACCACCTCGCCACCCCCAGCCCGAGCGAGAAAAATAAACAAAAGAGAAGAAGAGTAGGGGAAGAAGGAAGGAGGAGGAGGAGGAGAGGGTCGGCGAGGCGCGCCCCCTCTCCAACCGATCGCCAGAGCAGAAGCCGGCGAGGAGACACAGGAGAAGTCGTCGCCGACCGCCACTGCCCTGATTCGTCTACCCCGAGCCGAACCGATGCACCAATGCCGTCGACGCCCAAAGACCCAAAAACGGAACCGCGGCACCGTTTCGCACCTCTGTCGCCAACTCCCAGCGTCCATCTCCGCCGGAAACGCCCCCGGTGAGAACCCTCTGCCTCTCTGCGCCATTGCCTGGGCACTGCCCATGTTTTTGTTGAGCTCGTGGAGAAGAAGGTAGGCTACCGTCGGATCTGATTTGATCCAACGGCCAGGGAGGTCAAATACATGTTCATTAAAAAAAGAAACTGCACACTGCATTCGGGCTTGGCCCACTGGAGAAAACGCACCTGGGCGATACATAGCCCTAGGCCAGTCCCCATTTTCTTTTTAGTTTTATTAAATCGCAGGAACTAATATATTCATATTAACAAAATACACCGCAGAAAAATGCGACACAAAGTTTTCTGTGACCCTCATTTATGCATTATGTTTTTCTGTGTTGTTATAATACTTGTTTGCAGAACACACAAAAATATAGGCCTCATTAGTATTTATAGTTATTGTGGTAGTTTAGTTTAATTTTATTTAAATCCATGTTAACCCTAAAAATGTAATATAAATTATATGCTCCTGATAAAATGATACATTTTTCTGTATTTTTATAAATAGAATCTTACGAAATGAAATTGTGGTAGTTTATTATATATTGTCCCACTTTGTTGCTTAGTATTTTTTTATTAAAATATCTATTAATGAATTTAATTCAGAAAAAATTATTAATATTTTCCTATGATTAGTATCTAATTATTGCATAGTCTAATAATAAAAATAAGATAAATAAAAATTGGAATTCTTTTATTAATAGTTGTATATATTACTGTTAGTATAAATTTAGTTAAATCTTTAATATTGAAATAATTTAGAGGTAAATTTCAATATTAATATTACTAATCAGTAGCTATTTAATATCTTATTGTGAAATTGGCATGCAATAGATAGAAAATTCTATAAAAAAATGTGTGTAAGCAGATACCCAACTCCCTTTAGAAAATTTCACCTTGAACGAAATATCAATCTGGGCCGTGGCTGAACAACTTATCTTTATTTGTATTGTGTAACCAAAATATATTATAAAAATAAATAATCATCAGAAAAATATAAACTAAATTTTGTTGTGATCCTGTGATTATGCTTTATTTTACTCGATAAGTGTAATTATTGTTTAGAGAAATAAATATAAGGGACACATTATTAGTATTGCTAGTATTCCCTAATAAGATAGTTTTAGTTTATTTTCTGTTAACAAATTAAACATGTTCAAATTTTATTATGCATGTATCTGTACAGTAGCTAATTATTGTATTGTTATGAATTAAATTTATTAAATGAAAACAAGACCTAAGGCAATACAAATGACTTGTATACAATCTTATAAAATCTCATTATGTGTGTTTGCTTGATTCTTGCTTAGCCCTATCAACTTGTTAAACCACCATTAAAATTTATGCCCTCATGTGATAATCTGAACAAACTAGATTGTATGACTCATGCGTTGCTTTGATTGAGTGCTAGTGATTTTTATGTTTGTTGAATGCTAGCTTTAAATCATGTGATGGTAATTGTGTGTTATTTTCCACGGCGTGTAGACGAGACGCTTGACATTGTAGGTGAAGACTCCTTCCAAGACGAAGAAGCCGTACCAGGAGACACCGTCGAGGAAGGCAAGCCATCGTCAAAAACTTAAACCTTGTCCTACATTTTTGCTTTTCTTGTACCATATTATGTATCTTGCTATTATTATACCATTTTGGGTTGGGATTGTATTAGTTTATTTAGGTGAACCCCCACATACCTTATACCTTACCTATTTCGGAATAATGAATTAATCACCACTGATCTTGATGTCCTATCCCTATCCCTGCGAAAAAACTAATGACAACCTAATAACTTGGTTAATCTTGCTCCACCCTAATCTGATGTCATACATCTAAGAAGATGTGATGACCAAGATAGTGGTTGTTGGAAACATCGTTGAACATATTCAAAGTCTGGAGGGACTCTCTATAAGTGCCGCCAAAACCTAGCCTTACAGTACAACCACAATACTCTGGTATGGGGCAGGGCTAGTTGGAAGCTTGCTTATCTTAGTACAGGGATCTTATAACTATATGAGTGAGGTACACAACGGTACCCAGTAGCCGGAATCCTGCTGATGCGTCAGGGGTGTAATACTATGGATTATATCAGTGTCAGTACAGAACTTTTCCGCACCTCTACTACGGTGAATGCATGGGTCCAAGACGAGCATGACCTTGCACGTGGACAGTTCAGGTTGTGGGCATCGGGTAGATCACATGTACTAGGGTAGGCAAGTGCAAAATTACGGTCGATTATCCGATACCGGCATACTGAGGCATGACGAACCGTGGGGACTCACGGCGGATGTATCGAATGTTGTGGGTAAAGTGTACAACATCTGCAGAGTGAAAACTATTCGAGTAGCCGGAGTCCACGGTCATGGACAGCTAGTGAGGCCACACTTTGTGGGGAATTAGATGAGAAATTCTAGTACTAAGATTATGGTTCACGATGATGATGTTGATTCTATGGAAAATGGTTGCACATGATTAAATCAAATATAATTGTGGGATTAAAAAAATTCAAGAATAAAATATTGCCAACTTAACTAATATTGAGTAGTTAGGTTCCCCCATGATAAACTCCACCATATGGTCATCCCATTATTTTCCTATGCAAAAATCTTTATTTCTTTCTTTAGGTGGTTTGCGAGTACTTTGAGTAGTTAGGTTCCCCCATGATAAACTCCACCATATAGCCATAGGACGCTGCGAGACAGCCACCACATCATTACTTGAAACAGCCACCACATCATTACTTGAAACAGCCACCACATCATCGATAACAATCGGCTCTTTGAGTTTTATCATCTTAGTGCCCACCATAATAGTTTTGACACCAATCTATCCTATTTTGGCTTAACAGACTCTAGAATTACAGCACTTGGCGACTTTCCACGCCACATTTTCTTGCTAGCTTCCTTTGGATGACCTCGCATTAATCAATCGGCATCATAACTCAAACGGTCTTGTATAGCGTAAGAAATTCTCTCATGCACGGATCTCCTAGGGGCTGCCCATCCTGGATGAAAAGCATAAGGTGCCCGGGGTTTCTCCCATCTATCATTAAATCCACCTGTGTAATATGGCGCATAAGGGGGTGGCGCCATCCATGGTGTTGGTGCCCACGACCCGTATGGCCTTGCTTGACGCTGGAATTCCTGCTTAGGAGGTGACCTTGATCGCTTCAAACGTGATGACCGGTTAGAGCTAGAACCGGCCGCTCGGTTGGAATACTTGGAAAGAAACATGTCAAAGGTTGGCTAGATCTTCTTGTGTTGTGCTTTAGCTTCATTTGTCTTCCACTTTCCAACCTCCGGACTCTTGGGCTTGACAAATCTGACACGAGTATTTTCCTTGCACTTGTGTTTGCCCCCCCCCCCCCGGGTGTAGGATTCTGTATGGTGATCTTAATAATCTCCCCACCACCAGGTTGCTTGTCAAGCATCACTTGCCTCTCCGAGACCTTTCTGCCATCCTTGCTTTTCCAGGATTCACCAATGACAACGTTGTCCTTGTTAGTTGATTCAGCTATGTTGGGCCAAATTAACATCTTCTTCCCCTCCAACTACATAGTGTTCGTTGGGAAGGGCTGCTTATCAATTTGCATCTCAGAAAAATTCAATCGACCGTCATCAATGGCCGATTGTATCTGTCGTCGAAAAACATTGCAATCATTAATGGCATGAGAAAAAGAATTATGATACTTGCAATATGCACGCCGTTTTAGCTCCTCAAACGGCGGTAAAGCATGAGTTATTTTAATAAACTTGGCTTGCAGCAAAGCATCAAATATTCTATCACATTTAGCAATGTTAAAAGTAAACTTCATATTATCATCACTATTCTTATGAATCGGCTTTAAATCTTGACAAGTAAAGGGTTTGGCCTTGGAAGGCCAAACAAACTCAGCGGTATAGACATTAGCTTCATCGGCTGGATGATCACTATCATATTCAACCATATTCACCTTAGGACGATCTTGCAAGACTTGATTAATAGTTAAAAACTCATAGCCCTCTAACATGTCTTTAATGTGAGTTTTCAGACCACTAACTACAAGATCAGCTAAATCCCTCTTACTTATCACTAAGCTATAACATCTATTTTTCGTATCCCTAAACCTCTTGACGTAATCGGAGACCGATTCATCATTCTTTTGCTTAACCGATGTAAGATGTGATAGTTTAAGTTCATTATCACCACTGTAAAAATGATTGTGAAACTTTTGCTCAAGATGATGCCATGCAAGAATAGAACCATGTGGCAAAGACGAAAACCATGAAAAAGCGGTACCAGTTAATGATAAAGGAAATAAGCATATTTTTAGCTCTTTCCATTCGGCTACATCCTGACCAATTTGTGCTAAGTATTGAGTAATATGCTCCCATGTGGTCTTAGTGCCATCTCCACTAAACTTAACAAAATCTAGAATTTTATATCCTGGTGGACAATGAACCTTATCGAAAAACTCAGGGTACGGCTTTTGATACATCTGATTCCTAGGTAATTCGACACCAAAATTCTCCTAAAGCGTCTTAGCCATCTCCTCTTTAAAATTAGCTAGAGAATCATCCATATTGGACGATGAATCTTGTGTTGATGGCATAGGAGGAGTAGGATTAACGATAGTAGGTTGAAGTTGTGTATATACCAAAACTTAGTTCGGCAATCATCCAATATTATTCCGCACTTGTAGAGAAAATTTGCTTTGGCATTGCCACCGAACCTGGAATACTCATGATAGGACTAACAGGTGCATCCATAACCTTATTTGTATGGGTGGGGAGATAATTCATCGGCATGGGAGGCGCCGATGATAGTGGCAAAACTGAACTAGGGTTTCCCAAACTAGCAGGTGTACCAACACTACCACTATATAATGGAGACATATTTTTACTAGCACTAGTATTCTCTAAGCAAGCTCGATAAACCAGATTATTGTCGTCGGAAATACGGCTATCAATTTCAGCCCATTGCTCAGGAGAAAAGATAGTACTCGTAGAGGGTTTAACCTGCTCAACATGAAGAGGAGGGAACTTGATTTCTCCAACCGGAGAAATATTTCCTTGGCGATCCTTCTTGAAATTACCAGGAAGTCATGTAGCTCCTTCTCTTCACGCGCCTTCTTGTACTCCTCATAGGCTTGGCGATGTTCCTCCGATAATTCCTCAAGACTAGGAATGATGATGTTACCGGCGTCAACTTCCGATGGAATGGGAAGATTTTCCCCGTTGGTCATGGTTAATGATGAAGCTTGATCTATGATCCTAGCGAAGTCGCCAAATATTGTGTTGACACACAAACATGTCACATGTACCCTCGACGCCGGGGGTGATGCACCGCAGCTCACACCAAAGGAGACGCGACCGAAAGCGCGATATGCAAGTAACCCGGCGGGTTCTTTTGAAGAACCCGAAACCCCACATGCCGGGGAGGTACCCCATCTGGACGCATGGCGGCTATAGGTTTCCCTAGGTCGACCTTATTTCCCCTAGAGCTCTCGCGGATCGTTGCCCTGCAAGAACAAGAACAAACGAAGAATGAGGGAGGAGATATGTGGAAAAGTAGAAGAAATTAGAATTTAGGTGTGTTTGCGATTGTGTGTTGTTCAATCGGCCATCACCTCTCATCTATATATATGGCGGCTGGACTTCCCTTTCAAGAAACGGACTTGAATTCCCGTCACAATGCCAACAACTCAAGCCAAACTTGGATTTCCCAAAACTACACGAATATGCGCACAGACCGGTAGTACCGCTCACTTAAGCCGGTAGTACCGATCCGACCAGTAGTACTGGTATATGTATTTTTAACAGAACAACCGGGGTAATACCGGCCCTATACCGGGCTTCAACATAAGGTTTTTTGAGTATCCGGGCGGTAGTACCGCTCTCCAGACCGGTAGTACTGGTATATATTTTTTACCGGAACAACCAGGGTGATAATTCCGGGCCTCAACATAAGGTTTTTCGCGTATCGGCCGGTAGTACCGCTTGTACCGGCCGGTAGTACCGGTCCCCCTGATGTGCTACGCCGTTTTTTCTCTAACTTCTTCATACGAACTCGGATTTGGACGATTCAAGTGTCAAAATCGACCGATTCGACGAGTCGAAGCCAAATGATGTATAAATTATATTATTTGAAGCCATCTTGGGGGCGTAATTCGCCAAATAGTGCACTGAATACCATTGGTTGGTTATCCTGAACATAGTTTTCGGCCTTGAAATAGTCTCGGATGACGATGACTCAAACTACAAAGATGTTCATATTGAATTTATAGAACTCCTCTATGCAGAACACTTTTCCATTTGAGGCCATCTTGTACAAGTTTATTGCGTGCCAAAAACTCGTGTCAACAGTGAGCATCCTCCGTTGCCCGCTGGATGATATGGCAGTCCTTGTTGCCACCATGGAACGGGAGGGAGCCGCACACGAGTGTCCCGAGGCGCCGACACACCCATTGCGGTCGTCATGTTGCCTTCGCTTGCCCTTAGTGGAGGAATGGAAGGTTTTACGCGGGCGGTGCACGATGTAAGAGAGTGCTGGCACCGGACTGGCAGCGTTGATTATCTCCTCAACCCCAGCCATCTAGGCATCGTGTTCGGCCTCCGTAAGCCGGTAGCCATCATTAGGGAGTTGGATGAGGTGGGCGTCTCGCGCCTTCGCGCTGTTGGTGGCTCTCTCTCGAGCCGTGGTGATGGGAGGACTCAACATCATTGTCCTCTGCGCCACCATTGGCATCGTCATAGTCGTTGTTGCAAACGTCGTCCTGCTGCAAGGGGGACATCAACGATGGTGATGGTGATGGTGATGGCGACGACTATTGTGATGCGGCCACCGCGATGGTAGTGGCGGCGACGACGGTTTTTTTTGCTACGAGCATCGCGACTACGATGATATTGCGGCGCTCGTAGTGTGTGCCACGATTGGTGGCTGTTGACGAAGAACTTGTTCAACGCAACACAAGACTTGCACCGCGCAATTGTTTAGAGTAAGGGATCTCCACTTCATTTTACGTTACGAAGAACGGATGATTTACAAGCAAATCAACAAAGAGATCTTCAATTTCGGAGAAGAAACGGGTGTTTTACGAGCAAAACACCAAAGATGACCTAGAACTAGACAAAAAGTAGAAGAACTTGAAAAGTAGATGTGTTTTTGGGTATATGTCGATTGTGTGTTCTAATCGGCTGTCACCTCATCTATTTATGAGGGGGTTGGACTTTCCCTACAAGAAAAGGACTCAAATCCGCGTCAAAACTGCCAAAATCGCGATCAAAATCGGACCCGGATCGGGGGGAACGGACGTCCGGACTTTATCCCAGATGGTCCAGACCGCAGGGTCGGACGGTCCGGCTTCCAGGTCGGACGGTCCGAGCTAAGGGTCAAACTCCTTCTGTAACTGGGGTCCTCAAGTCGGACGGTCCGTCTTCGGAGTCGGACGGTCCAACCTTAGCCCGGACGGTCTGACTTGGGGTCCGGACGGTCCGACGTGGGCCAAAATCTTTCTGTAAACGGGGTCGTCAAGTCGGACGGTCCGACTTCGAGGTCGGACGGTCCGACCTTAGCCCGGACGGTCCGGTTTCCATCTCGGATGGTCCGACCTGACTTTTCAGCGCTGCACTGTTTTGGCCGTAACTTCTTCATAAGAACTCGGATTTGGACGTTTCAAATATCAAAATCGACCGGTTCGACGAGACGAAGCCGCCTCATGTAGAACAATTTTCCATTTGAGGATGTCTTGAAGGCCTTATTGGCAGAATAGTGCTTCAGTTGTTTTGATCTTATTGCTTCGAACATAGTTTCGGCCTTTAAGCTGGAATCGGATGGCGATGGCTCGAACTACAGAAATGTTAATATCAACAACACCCAACTTGTTAATGTAGAACACCTCTCCATTTGATGTCATCTTATATAAGGTTATTGTCATGCCAAAAACTGTCATCAACACATGCCCCCTTGTTTTTCGGCAAAAACTTGTGTGCCGAAAAATAACTTGTCCATGTTAGTGCTAAGGACGATGTCAATACTTCATCGACCATGTGTTTTCTAAGGGCGATAATCGCATATCGGCCATATGTATTCAAGCTTCCTGCCACACGCTAGGATAATATTTCTTCAAGTATCTCCCATTGAGAGCTTTGGAGAACTTACTTCCCTGTAAAGTTTGTACAAAATATGAATTTCTAGGAACAATCCCCACAACTTCATATGGACCTTCCCAACTCGGCGACCACTTGCCGAATTTTCTGTCCCTAGTTCCTACGGGCAAAATCGTTTCCCACACTAAATCTCCTATTTGAAACGATCTCTCCTTGACCTTTTTATTATAAGCCTTAGCTACTCTTAATTTTTCTTTCTCAATCTCCTGCAACCCTTTTAGCATTTTTTCTAGAACCTCATCTATTCGGTCCATCATTAAATCATCGTAATCTACAGCCGACAAGTTATTTTGCCTGGCTACCCTAAGAGCTTGCAACTTGATTTCTACAGGTAACACTGCCTCTTGGCCATATACTAGCTCAAAAGGTGTAACTTGAGTAGCTCCGTGCTTAGATATTCTATGAGCCCATAATGCTTCCGAAAGGACTTCATGCCACCTTCTCGGTTTCTCTTCAATTTTCTTCTTTATGAGCCGAATCAAAGTTTTATTACTATATTCGTCTTGTGCATTAGCTTGAGCATAATAAGGTGATGAGTTCAACAATTTAATTCCAAAGGATTCGGAAAACTCACGAAATTGATGAGACATAAAAGAAGAACCTTGATCAGTTGTCAAAGTTTGAGGAATGCCGAATCTATGAATAATATGTTCCAAAACAAAACTAATGAGCTCCCTATGAGTCATATTTCTTAAGGGAACTGCTTCTGTCCACTTAGTAAAATAATCTGTGGCTACTAGGACGAAGCGATGCCCTTTAGAAGACGAAGGATGTATCTCACCAATAAAATCTAAGCCCCACCCTCTAAATGGCCATGGTTTGATTATGGGATTCAACATAGCTGCAGGTGCCAATTGTATATTGCCAAACTTTTGACAAGCCTCACAACCTTTGTAGTATCTAAAGCAATCCTCTAACAAAGTCGGCCAATAGAAACCAGCTCTTTTTATTAACCAACACATCTTATGAGCCGACTGATGCGTCCCACATATGCCTTCATGCACTTAGCCCATGGCTAACCTAGATTGATCATAATCCAAGCATTTTAAAAGTAACCCATCTATAGTTCGGCGATGTAACTCATCATTATGCATAGTATATTTTAAAGCTTGCCGCCGAACCTTCCTGTCTCTAGATTTACTCGGATCCCTTAAATGATAGATAAGAAGAACCCGCCAATCTACAGCTACAGTTTCCGAATTACTAGGTAACTCGGCAGCTTGTGGCAACTCGGGCATGCGTATCCCTTGCACTAAATCTTCCGAGCTGGGTGTGACTTGGTCCACCTTTATTTCCGAATTAGCAGCAACTCGGTATAACTCGGTGCAACTTGGAGCATTTTCTGAATTACCATCCGTTACTCGGTGTGTGTCCCGAATTAGTTGCAATTCGGTCTCATCCCTTGCAGCGACAGGCATCGGTTTTTCTAATATAAGAAACTTCCCCCTATTGACATTGTAACCGGATGCTTGTTGTGCTAGATAGTTTGCTCTAGAATTTTCCTCCCTAGGTATATGATTAATAGTGAAAGTATCCAAGGATTTGATTATATCTAAACATCGGTCTAAAGAACTATTTAGCAATCCATCAAAACATTGGAATTCGCCTTTAATTTGTTGCACTACCAGAAGTGAATCACCAAAAGCATCTATATCTTTGACACCCATATCAGCCAAATATTGTAAACCGAATAGCAAAGCTTCATATTCGGCTTGATTATTAGTACAATTATACTCTAAAGGAACCGATGTTTCATATATCACATTATTAGGAGAAATTAAAATGGTACCAACACCTTGACCTTCCCTACAAACCGATCCATCAAAATAAAGTTTCCATGGGCATATGCTAACATAATCAATGTCTTCTTCATCTTTAACACTATGATCAACAATGAAATCAGCACTAACTTGGCCCTTCATAGAACGCAACGATTCATATGTCAAGTCATATTCAATTAACGCATAAGCCCATTTTCCAATCCTACCACTAAGGATCGGTTTTTGTAACATGTATTTAACTACATCGGCTTGGCAAGTTACTACACAAGTACTAGACAACAAGTAAGGTCGAAACTTGGTACATGCATAATACAAAGACAACCATAATTTCTCAATGAACACATACCGAGTTTCGGCGTCTATCAAGCGGCGACTTAGATATGCAATAATGTGCTCCTTCCCACCATCTTCTTGCGTCAACACCGCACCGATCACTTTATCTTGTGCAGCAACATACAACCTGAATGGCGTACCAGATTTGGGTGCACGCAACACTGGAGGATTCAACAAGTATTTCTTTACGTTATCAAAGGCCCTTTGTTGCTCTGCCCCCCCAACTGAACTCGGCTTCATTCTTGAGCCGGAGTATCGGAGCAAACAATTCAATTTTTCCTGAAAGGTTAGATATGAATCGTCTCAAGTAATTAATCTTCCCCAATAGTTTTTTCACATCCCTTTTGCACGTCGGCTGCTCTAGATTTCTAATTGCTTCTGCCTTCTTAGGATCAATCTCTATACCATGCTCATGAATTACAAAGCCTAAGAACTTTCCAGCCGACACACCAAAAGCACACTTAAGGGGATTCATCTTTAGCCCATACTTACGCATCCTTTCAAAACCTAATCTCAAATCGGCCAAATGAGACTCAAAACCATCCGATTTAACAACTATATCATCAATGTATACCTCTACTATGATGCCGAGAAAATCATGAAATATAAAATTCATAGCACGTTGATATGTAGCACCAACAGTCTTCAAGCCAAAAGTCATGACTACCCATTCAAACAAACCGACAAAACCAGGACACCGAAAAGCAGTCTTAGACATATCCTTTTCGGCCATGAATATTTGGTTATAACCAGCATTACCATCTAAAAAACTGATTACTCTATATCCTGAAGCATCATTGATAAGTGTGTCGTCTATAGGCATCGGATATTCATCTTTCGGGGTAGCTTTATTCAAGTCTCTAAAATCAATACATACTCTAATTGCACCGGTGTTTTTCTTTTCAACAGGAACAATATTAGAAACCCCCTCAGCATATCTACATGGCCGAATAAACCCAGCTTTTAGCAACCGATCAATTTCCTCTTTGATACGATCATACATAATAGGATTGAAATTTCTACGAGGTTGTTTATGCGGCCTAAAACCAGATTTAATAGGTAATCTATGATCAACTAAATCTCTACTCAAACCAGGCATCTCAGTATAATACCAAGCAAAGCAATCAACAAATTCTTTAAGTAACTCGGTTACCTTGCTCTTCTCATCGGCCTTCAAATTAGCATTGATAAAAGTAGTCCTTGGAATACTTCCATCACCAATATCTATCTCCTCAAGTGGATCAGCCGATGAGAATCCATGCCCAAGCTTTTCCATGTCTTCAAATTCTTCAATGGTTTCATGCATATCATTCTTTCCGGAACGATACTCCTCAGTACGTTGTTGGATCCATTTAATACTACTGTTTTTATTCATCATCTAAATAGACAGATTGTTAAGCCGAGCTACATCAGTCGGTTGTACATTGATAGGTACAAAACCATTTTTACCTATACTAATATAATCATAGTCCGATAGATCTCTACCGGTCAAACACTGCATGTTACCGAGTTGCCAATCAATCGCTACTTCGGTCACAGCTATACAAGCCGAGTTGCCTGCTTCAAGCACCTCAACATTGTCATCCACCCATTGAATTAAACACTGATGTAGGGTAGAAGGAACACAACAGTTTGCATGTATCCAGTCACGCCCCAACAGAACATTGTGTCGGCCTTTGACATCCACCACAAAGAAAGCAGTCGGCAAGGTCTTACTCCCAACCGTGAGCTCCATAGAAATAATGCCCTTGGCTTCAGATAGCTCCCCTGAGAATCCACTAAGTCCCATGTTGGTCTTCATTAGCTCACTTCCCTTTCGGTTGAGTTTGGTAAACACCGAATAGGTCATGATATTGACACCTGCACCACCATCCACAAGCATGCGTCCAATAGGCTTTCCATCAATGTGCCCCTTGATAAACAGTGGCTTCAAATGTTCATCCGGCTTCTCTGGATTTTCAAACATGGCTCTACCCGGACCAAGAACAAGTTCAGCAACCTCTGGCTCGGGTGCACGGAATTCAGCGGGCAATACAAAGACCATGTTGATATCCATATGGGGATTTCTTTCTGAGTTAATACCACCCTCCGAGTTAATGTTGTCATCCTTATCCTCGGCCATGTCATTGTCCGAGTATTTGTCATCACCCTCTGAGTAGTCTTCATCACCACCCAAGTACTCCCCATAATCCACCAAGTCCTGAGCGGCATCTTCCAAGCAATGATCACCATCCGAGTTGTGATCAGCTCCTTCAAAGTTCTTGGCGGCATCTGATTTTTGGGCAGCTCCTTCTAAGTTGTTAGCAGCATCTGAGTTTTGGGCAGCTCCTTCTGAGTTGTTAGCAGCTCCTTCTGAGTTATTGGCAGCACCTAAGTTATGACCAGCTCCTTCCGAGTTATTGGTGTCGACGTTCCTTTCTACCGTGAGGTTTTTCCGCCAAGTTAACCTAGGTATCAATGGCCTCTCCTTATTGAACACCTCGTCACACTCCTTCTCAGCAATTTCCTCTCTAATCTCCAACGCTCGCAGTCATTGCACTCGGCGTTTTTGAGTGTGAGTTAATCCTTTAGGACACCAACGAGGTTCTGGCCGAGTTCCCGGAACAACCGACTTGATGCCCCCCGAGTAGTTTGGCCTATACCAAGTAACACGATCATTAGCCTGCTAACGAGATACACCTCCCGCTGCAAACTTCTTGCTCCCACTGGTATTCGGTTCCCCATCTTGATTGAGCGAGCCAAAAATAAGTGGAAACTGATTAGGGGCTGTGTGCGAGTTATTTTCCTTGATGAGTGGACCGATGCGCACACCAACTGAAACGGTCTTCCGAGCTGCACCGATGGGCATAACACCACTAGTCTCAGAATCCATCGCAACTTGGTTTGTATTTGCTTCCGAGCGATGAGCCTCCTTTCCCTGAACTGAATTGTCTCTCGGTTCGCCTGCACCCTGTTCATCCAAGTCCTTCCTCGCTCCTCCATCTTCCTTTCCTTTACTGAGTGCTTCTACAGATTTTCGCACCCAAGTGAGCCTACGGCCAGTATTGTCTCGATCATCCACCTTGTGCACCGGTGACCGATCCCTCCGAGTCATATCTTCATTGAACCGAATCCTTTTCCCATGTTGTCCTTGGTACATAGGACTCGGCTGATCCCATCTTGGTTGAAAGTAAATCGGTGGTCCCATAGGGAAAGGCGCCCAATGGTTAAAACCCCATGGCGAAAAGTGTGGAGGCATAGGAGGTGGGCATCCCCAATAAGCCGGTTGCATCGGAAAACCTGGCTGTTGCTCATATGGATTTCTCTCCCATTGCTCATTGTTATGCCTAGGAGGAGATCTTGGACGTTTAACTCCTCCAAGCCAATTGAACACATTGTTGGTTCTGCGAGAAGTGTATTTTTTCAACAACATGCTAACTGTCGGTTTTGGTCTTGGAGCTTGTTTCTTCTTGCCATTGACCTTCCATACTCCAATCTCTGGGTTCTTGGGCTTGATCATTCTTGGTGGAGCATTATCCTAACTACATTCTTCTCCTTTGCTGACTCGGCCTGATCCGACCGAATTAGCATCTTATTGTTATGAAACTCGATCATATTGACAGGAAAAGGATCACTATCGAGCTTCATCTTGGAGGCTTCCGTAAATGTCAATCGTCCTTCACTAATGGCCGATTGTACCTGCCGTCGAAACACATTACAATCATTAGTAGAATGAGAAAAATAATTATGCCATTTACAATATGCTTCTCTACCCAATTCTTCGGAAGATGGAATTACGAGTCCTGCTGGCAACCTAATCTGTTTTCCCTGCAACAGCATGTCAAAAATCCTATCGCATTTACTAACATCAAAAGTATACTTGATCTCCTCTTTACTGGTAGGTGTAGGCTTCAAGGCAGGACACACAAAAGGTTTCGATTTTGGTGTTTGGATCCACTCGGCTACACAAACTTCCATGACATCATCACTAGCCGAATCACTATCATACTCTACAATGTTAACCGTAGGAGTAACTTTTTCTTTTCCTCTATTATCTCTAAACCGAGTAGCTTGCTTAACATCTCTAACTCGGTTTTCTTGTGCCAAAGCTTTTTGTAATACTTGATTAACATCTAGAAACTCTTGCCCCTCTAGCTTGTCTTTGATGTGAGTGAGTAAACCAGAAAAGGCAAGATCAGCCAAATCCTTTTCGGCTATAGCTAAACTAAAGCATCGGTTTTTTGTATCTCTAAACCTTCTAATGTAATCATGAACCGATTCATTGTACTTCTGCCTAACCATAGTCAAGTCGGAAAGCCGAAGCTCAGTTTCACCACTATAAAAATACTCATGAAATTTCTGTTCCAATTGTGACCATGTTGTAATAGAATTAGGAGGAAGTGATAAAAACCAAGTAAATGCAACACCGGACAAGGATATGGGAAATATCTTAGTTCTGTAAACATCTGATGTGCCAAATTCACTAGTTTGCATTAAAAACTGCCCCACATGTTCCAAAGTTGATCTACCATCTTCCCCTGTAAACTTAACAAAATCTGGAATTCTAACTCCACGTAGATATGGTATAGAATCAAAGGATTCGGGGTATGGTTTTTGATATGCTCGTGATGTACCCTTAGGTGCTAAACCATATTCTCTAAGTATATCAGCAAGTTGATCCTTCATACTAGGTGGCGTAGAATTTATTTGTGGGGGAGGCGGGATAACAACACGTGATAAGTTTTCCGGCAAAGAGACTTGAGTATGTGAAGTTTGCAACCGAAAACTACTAGCATTACCGAATTGGTTGTAACTCGGTTGTGGGTTTGTACCGAATTGTGTGTAACTCGGTTGATCATTGTAAGCTACTGTCTGATAATAGGGTTGCTGCAAATTAGGGTTTAAGACACCACTTCGGTTATGATTTGGTGGAACCGAAGAAGTAACAGTAGGATGAGCAACACTAGGAACGAAAGTATTAGCCGAACTACCAACAAGGTTCTGGCCATTATGACTATTACTTGTAGCAACATATGGTTGAATAGCACTATTTGATGCATCAGGCACATGAAAATTATTAGGGATTGGTGGTGCTCCGAGTGGATTGTAGCTCGGTGCATGGTGAGGCAAACCAATTCCATACTCTTTACTAAGTTGCACTTTAAAGTCTTCAAACTTATCAGTCATGTTTTTAGCAAGTGCATGCATAGAATTACCATATTTGCTAGCTACAGAGGTATCAATTAGATGAGCAAGTTCCTCAGTGGATTTCGTTACCTCATCGCCGGGTGGCTTAGATGCACTCGGCGTGACACTTGGCATGGCCGCCTTCTTGACCACGTCGTTCCGCGTCTTCTGGAGTCCCGCGAGCCATGCCTTCCTTTGTTCTTGAAGTGCGAACTCCATCTCCAATCGCAACTCTTCCGTGAGATCTTCAAGTTCAACAGGTATGATGTTGTCGGAGTCGATGTCGCTGCCGTTCTTGAGATCGAAGCTCATGGCGCCCGAGTTGGTGATGATCTTGTCCTTGTTCCTCGTCCGAGTTAGATCTAACTCGGCCTCGTTCCCCAGCGGAGTCGCCAATTTGTGTTGACAAAGAATTTGTTCAACGCAACACAAGACTTGCACCGCGCAATTGTTTAGAGTAAGGGAGTCGCCACTTCATTTTACGTTACGAAGAACGGATGATGTACAAGCAAATCAACAAAGAGATCTTCAATTTCGGAAAAGAAACGGGTGTTTTACGAGCAAAACACCAAAGATGACCTAGAACTAGACAAAAAGTAGAAGAACTTGAAAAGTAGATGTGTTTTTGGGTATATGTCGATTGTGTATTCTAATCGGCCGTCACCTCATCTATTTATGAGGGGGTTGGACTTTCCCTACAAGAGAAGGACTCAAATCCGCGTCAAAACTGCCAAAATCGCGATCAAAATCGGACCCGGATCGGGGGGGCCGGACGTCCGGACTTTATCCCGGACGGTCCGGACCGCAGGGTCGGACGGTCCGGCTTCCAGGTCGGACAGTCCGAGCTAAGGGTCAAAATCCTTCTGTAACTGGGGTCCTCAAGTCGAACGGTCCTGCTTCGGAGTCGGACGGTCCGACCTTAGCCCGGACGGTCCGACTTGGGGTCCGGACGGTCCGACGTGGGCCAAAATCTTTCTGTAAACGGGGTCGTCAAGTCGGACGGTCCGACTTCGAGGTCGGACGGTCCGACCTTAGCCCGGACGGTCCGGTTTCCATCTCGGATGGTCCGACCTGACTTTTCAGCGCTGCACTGTTTTGGCCGTAACTTCTTCATACGAACTCAGATTTGGACGTTTCATATATCAAAATCGACCGGTTCGACGAGACGAACCTGCCTCATGTAGAACATTTTTCCATTTGAGGATGTCTTGAAGGCCTTATTGGCAGAATAGTGCTTCAGTTGTTTTGATCTTATTGCTTCGAACATAGTTTCGGCCTTTAAGATGGAATCGGATGGCGATGGCTCGAACTATAAAAATGTTAATATCAACAACACCCAACTTTTTCATGTAGAGCACCTCTCCATTTGAATTCATCTTATATAAGGTTATTTTCATGCCAAAAACAGCCATCAACAGTGGCCCTGGACACCATCCGGTGCGAAGAGATCGGTGATGGAGATGTTAGAGAAGAAGAAAGCGCCTCAAACCTAGAGTGTGAGGAGGAGCACGGCGGTCGTCCGCTCGTCAGTGACTTGTGGCAGTTGTGCCTAGACGAATTGGTCGTGGGAACACCGAGGAGGGACTCCTATAGTCGCCAACCGGTGAAGAAATTGGAAACAACAAGAAACACTACCACACCCAAAAAATCAAATGACCGATCAAGAGTATCACACGGTTCAATGGCTACCTCGCCAGGAAACAGCAACACGCCGACTACTCCTAGTAAACTCCGACGATTAGTTACGGCTCTATGTAGCCTGCGGCCGACCAAAATTGACCAACGAACCATCCCAAGCAGTGTGGCCGCTCACAATGCTAGTTTTTACCATGTAATCATAAGCATTTTGATTATGTGGCATAACACTTAGTGGAAAAAAAAGATTATATCTTAGCTAAGATATAACCTTTGCACGTAGACATATGCAAAAATTATTACTCGACCAATCATATGTATGCATGAGACTAATCATTAAATTAGATACAACCTCTGAAAAATAAAGCATTGTGCTAGTTATATCTTAATTTTATTGCTTCTATAATGATGCGTTAAAAAACAAAGCATTAGAAGAGCCCTCGAACAGCAACAGCAGGGCCGAGGAACTGCAGCAGGGAGGTCACAACATCAAAAGGTGAAATCGAACAATGGAACAATAAAGTCAGGGTCGAGCATGGCAAGAAACTTAACGTGTGTGGAGCCACGGATGACAGTTTTTACGTTTGGGCACCACAGCGATGCAATCACTAGTTTTTTTTAACAGACATAAATTGAGACCACATGCTTTACATTTACAACACCTGTTTTGAAAGGGGGAAATTTTGGTGGGATGCAACAAATGGTGAGCAAAAGGTGCATTGGGTTGCATGGGACAAGATGTGCACAAGAAGAAAAGAGGGGGCTTGGGCTTCCGTGACCCGGAGCTGTTTAATCCGGACCGGAGACTGTTGGAAAACTCGCATTGTTTGTGTGCTCGGGTATTGAAAGCAAGGTACTATCCGGACAACTCGATCCTCAACGCCACCTGCTCGGGAGGAGGCTTGTTCACTTTCCGAAGTATTATTCATGACAGAAATCTATTGTTGGAGGGATTGGTATGGCGCATTAGAGACGGCTCCTCTATCAAGGTCCACCATGACTCTTGGATCCCAAGATCAGGTTGCCTTCGGCCATTGGGCCAAGTGCATGTACACGGGATAGCGTATGTTCGTGGTGTATTGGATCCGTCTGGCTGCTCATGGGATCTTGTCAAGCTCTTTGAAATGTTTACGCCATTCGATATTGAGGACATCTTACAGATCACGGTGGGGGGCCCGGGTGTTCGTGATTTCTTGGCTTGGAATCATACAAAAGATGGGAACTTCACCGTTCGTTCAGCCTATCACATGCTAGTTGCTATGAAACGGTGTTGAGCTGGCTCACCAAGCTCTTCATCCGGAGTCGCTGACCATAAATCTTGGACGGCTCTGTGGGATACATGTGCACCTGGTAAGTCTAAAGTCCACTTTTGAAGATTGATTAGGGATGGGTTGGCGGTGGGCACTGGATTCCAACATCGAAAAATCGAGTTTGGGGTGTTTTGCCCAGCCTGCGGTCGGGATGAATCTATTTTCCATATGTTTTGGGGCTGCCCTCATTTGCAACTTGTGTGGAAATATGTTCAAGATCTGCTTCAAGCTGTTATCCCTCTGGCACCGGCTGCTGCACAAGATAAATGTGTGCTAACTAGGTGGGCACTTGACTGGCTCGCTGAGGCTTCTGCTGACCTTAGAGCACTGATGATTCAAGCTACATACACCATGTGGCTTGCCCGAAACGACACAAGGGATGGCAAGAAAATCAGGGAGGCTGGGGAGGTGGCAAAAGACATATTCTTCTTCATGCAGGAGTGGGAAGCAAGCAGGGAGTCTGCTGCGCCAAAAGTTGTTGTAGCTGCCATTCAACGATGGCAGCCTCCGGAGGAGGGCTGGATCAAGGTCAATGTGGATAGCGCCACATGTCGGACTTCCCAGCGGGGTGGAGCTGGAGTGGTGTTCAGGGACTCAAGAGCCTGTTCGGAAGTCCTCTTGTTCGCTCCGCTCCGGAAGTTTTGCAGAGTCCGGTTTCTGCCGCTCCGTAGAATTAGGCACCAAATCCTCCCGCTCCGCTCCATCGGCTCCAAGAGCGGAGGGGATGCGAACAGGGCCTCAATGGGAGCTTTTCGTGGAGGCGCCTGTAGGGCATTGGAAAATGTTGCTACTCCAGAAATCGCTGAGATTCTAGCCTGCCGCTATGTTGTCCAACTGGCTAAGGATGTGGACATACGGAATCTTCATCTGGAGCTGGACTGATCAACAAGTCAGGACGGTGTTTAGCTAGAGCTGGAGCAATCATACAAGATATAAAGGGGAAGCTTGCTACACGGAAAGCACATATGATAACATCATGGGCTCGTCGATCTGCGAACTCTGCTGCTCATACCCTTGCTAGAATAGGTGGTGGGGATAATTTATGTAAAGTCTGGATGTCTCACCCTCCAGATTGTATCCTTCGCTTGTATTGTTGACTTTGTGGTTTAATTAAGGGTGTGGTTTACCTTCAAAAAAGAAAGGGGGAAATCAAGGAAAAAATCAAAACAGTGATGTAAAAAAACAATTTTTTCATCACGTAAATGTAAAATACATCCCCGATTGGAGATGCTATTTATATGAAACGGCTAAACTCCTGCCGTTTGCTCAAAAAGAAAGACAGTCAAATGGCTACCAAGTAAATAATGTGACATCAGCATCATCTGTAATCAGCAAGCAATCTAGAAAGCATGCAAGTCTCCTTGCATTCAGATCATTATTTTTACATTACAGCTCGAAAATGCAAGTGAATGGAGAAGACAGACGTGCGAGTCACACGTTATTAAGCTATTGCGAGCACAGATACAGCATGTCAGTTTGTGAAAGTACACTACATCAAATGGCGATGCCATGGAGCGGGCTACAGAAGAACTAGATCACAGTGCAGCACGGAGCCGGCTACAGAAGAACTAGATCACAGTGCAGCACGAGCTTGTGGCACAGATCCACAACTAAGTAATCGGCCACAGCATCTTCAGATGGAATGCTGGCTGGATGTACCATCATCAAACCAGAGTTTCTTGCTGCAGACATAATCATGGGCAGGAAACATCAGATCATAACACATTTGTAATCAAAATAGTAAATCAATAATCATCATGGACATTGATCATACTAGCATTTTCCACAAATTTAAGCTGTGAGCATAATCACCAGACAATAGAAACAGCGCCAAACATTCCTAGCTGCCTGGAACTTGGACATCTAATGACAATGAATGGCAACTATGGAAAAAAAATCGAAACGGAGGCAAAAGAATTGCCTCATCGATTAATTAAGAAGAAGAGAATCGCCCAGTTAATTTATGGAAAACTGGGCAAAAACCGATACAAACAGTCCAAAAATGGACTACTCACACAAAGTGAAACACCATGATCGCACATACAACTCACTCGTCAAATGCTTCCTACAACCAAAAAGCACAATACATCGAAACCCCAGACGAGACATGAGAGCACCCAAAGCTACAGCTCAGACAACCGAAACCAACACACCGGTCGCATCGACATCCTCAACTCTGATGCCTCAAACACCTCCGGTTGCTCACGTGCAAGAGGCAAATCATATCCCTTACACTGAGTGGCTGGCAGGGATTCCACCTTTGTATGCTCCAAAGACAAAGGAAAAGCAGGACATGAACATATCTCTCCAAGTTCAGGCATGATCTCAAAACCGGGGCCACGAGCACGGCGATAGACTCGTCCTTCATGGTAGATAACACATGAGGCGAGGCAGACATTGACGATGGATAGTCCCTAGCATGAGGAAAATAGCATATAACTCCACCTCCTTGAAATTATAGGATTTGTCCCATTAGACTATTTTCTTTTTTAATTTCTTTTTGAGAATGACTAGAGTAGGAAAAAGAACTACCCAGTCAGGGTGTTACAATCATTTTGCAGATCATGGTGAATGCTATTCGGAACAGCCCCAAGCAGAAGGCAGTCACCCTTTTCCCTCACATAGGAAGCAAGCATGTGTCTGTGTGCCACCATATTGCATATCCTCTTCTCAGCGTTAATTCGGAAGGACTGGAAATTTGTCAGGCAACCATGATGTCGCAGGCAGTGGCGAAAAAAGGTGATCTGCCTGTAGCACCGGGGAGAAGCTCACGCGCCACAGCGAAGCGGTCTAGTTTTAGGATGATCTAGCTGTTGTAGACTGCGGCAAGCTCACGAAGGCCAATCAGTGCCGCTCTTGCCTCCGCTTCCTCCACTGAAGCACACCTGGTCATACTTTTACAGACTGAGACAAACACGAATCCGGTGTGGTTCCTGGTACGGCTCCGGCGAAACTGAGTCCAGAATCGGGGAGATAAGATGCATTGGTATTGAGTTTTACTACCCACCTTTCAGGTTCTTTCCAAGTCATAAGCTGAGATGGCTCATTAGCTGGTATTTCAGACTGGCCAGTAAGCAAACACTTGCCCTTCCCGTTGTCTGTACCTTGTGCAACAGACTGCAGCTCATCTCCGTACCGAAGGAGGAAAAGAACAGATTCCTTGATACTTTCTTTGCCGTCCCTGTGGATACACCCGTCTCCCAGGTGCCAGCATCTCCAGAACATCAGAAGGATCTTTTCTTGGACATCCGGCGGCTCGGGATCGAGGAGCAACTGCAGCCAATCCTTACAATCGAGACGGCATTCCTTGCATATGCAATGTCTCAGCGCCATGCTATTGGTACAGGCCACAAGTGCATGCAACGCATCTTCTTCCCCGTTACCGCAGATGGGGCAAACGCTGCCATGAGTTATGGTAGCAAGGGAATTAGTAGCCACCAGCCACCCTCCCCCCAAGGCTTCGTTTGGCAGGGGAGGAATGACGTGGTTTTGAGCGGATCTTCCCCGCGTGAACCAGAAACCTCCACGTTCCCTGCGAGCCCATTTGGTACACAGGGTTTCTATGGGCCAGCAAACCCCCGATCGACCGAAACCCCCTCAATCCACGCGGTTCAGAAGGCTCGAGGGGGGACTCGTGGATTCTGGAAGGAGACGACGCTAGCCGCCTCCTCAACTTTCTCGTCGGACGGATCCTCAATGCGCCGCCGCCGGCCGCCCGACGCCTCGACGCCAGCTTACCTACTCCGGCAGGCCTTCTCTCCGGAGGTAAGTGCTCGCCGCCCCTTCCCTCTTCTCCCCTCTGGTCGTTTAGGTTTCCATCCGCTCAGCCATGGCTGCTAGTCTGCTACCTCCCACACATACTTCATCCACTAAAATTGATGATGATGAATTAGTTAGAGGCTGGCATGTAGCATTGGATTGAAGGAGTAGTACCGGCAGATTGAATTGCTAGTACTAGAATCAGCTGGCTGGAATGTGGTACTTGTCGATGTTGTCTTGTAAGTACGTACTTGCTTGGGTGTTTGTCCTACCGGATTGAAGGAGTAGTACTGGATCCTTTTTATACTAATCTCTCCTGTACTTGCTCCAGTTCTTGTTTTCAGGGCCTTGAATTAGTATGGTGATTGTAACATATGACCATCGCCTAATCTGCATAAAGCAACAACCTCATAAATCGCAAGACTGTCGGGATTCCACCTAGTTTATAGCAGCTGGAAACTGTGAATTATAATTGATTATTTTCTATAAGTTTAGAGGGTGAAATTTATAACTGTAAATACTTTCTCTCAATCACCCTTGTCATAAATTGTTCTAAACATGTATTGGTGAGCTTAGGAGGCAGCGAAGGGGGGCAGCCAAGGAGGTTGAGAATTTGGTAGCCACTGTGAGGAGAACGGCGGTGCACGAGGTCGCATTCGGGATGAATTTGTCGCCGCCTCTTCCAGATTTGGAAGATGGCCACGGTGACGATCATCCGTATGTGAGGAGCTGGGACTAGCCTGGGAGGTGTAGTTGTTGATGGCGCCGGCGACGCAGCGGCCCTTGACGCTCTCCTCGTCCTTGCACTGAAGAAATTTACACCAATTTCTTCTACATTTTTCTTACCAGTTCTTTGAGCAGTATGTATTGCAGATAGGTTCTGTACTGCCCCTGTTGTCAAGATAGTTTCATCAACTTTTACTAATATGAAACATGAATCAAGCAAGATCTGCCTTTCTCTCCATTGATATGTTCCTCTAGAGTTTCTTTCTTTCTCTGATAATTTTGATATAGCTGTCGATGTTGTCGATCATATATAATTTTGATATGCAAATGAGTTTCTTTCTCGGACCATCATATATATTTGATGTTGATGCTCTTTGTTTCATCCATTGAGCACCAAAATGTACCAAGTTTCTGCTACCTATGTACCAAGTTTTCATTCTTGAGCTATTTAAATTACAAAGATTGGATTTTTGAAAACCCCTTGTACAAAACGCTGTGTACCAAATGTTTGTATAGAAAAGAGGATTTGAGGCTGTGAGGGGGATTTGAGAGGATTGGGTGGAAGGAGGGGATTCACCAAATCCTCTCCAATCCTCTTCCCCTAAAACCTCCCAAATCCCTCTCAAACAAACAAAGCCCAAAGATTTTCACTTTCTCTAGCACTTCGGCCTTCCAAATAAGGTCCCAAATACTTATATCGCCCGCCTCTCTCGTGGAGGCTAGATGTACCATGCTGATCGGTGAATGATAAGGAGGCCACAAGGCGATATGCATTTCTAACCGAAAATACTCCATTCTTTTCATAGTGCCAAGCAAGCCTGTCTTCCGTATCCGAAGTCACCAAAGTGATGTTGCAGATTTCATTAGCATTGAAAGGGTAGAAAATTTATCTAATGAGATCCGCATTCACTCTTTCCTGTCTGGTGCATGAGCTGGTTAACCCACCTAAGCCTTGATCTTTTGACAAAGGGTGAAGGTTTCAAACCATCTCTCTTAGGGATCCATTGAACCTTCAAGATCTCAATCTTCCTTACGTCTCCAACTCTCCAGATGAGCCCCATCTTCCACTAACTGTAGGCCAAACTCAATGGCCCTCCTAACAGGTGATGCATCAGTAGCAAAAACGGTATTATGGCGTTTCCGAGAAATGCCACTACAATTTCCAAACTTTGAAAAATACCATTTTCAGCCATTTCCAGTGGCATTTTTTAAAAGTTTTGCATAATTAGAGTGGCATTTTTCAAAGTTTGGAAATTGCAGTGGCATTTCTATGAATCACCATAATTCTAGTGGCATTTATACAATTAACCCCAAAAACAATATCAAGAATGTTGCCATGCGGGTAGTATTTTGATTTGAGGACTCGAGCACACAGGCATCCAGTTTTCGAACCAGCCTCCACCCTTGCCTGGCAAGGAGTGCTTGGTTGAAAAGGCGCATATCCCTACAACCAATACCTCCCGACCGTTTCTGTTTCATCATACGGTCCCAGGCCATCCAAATGACTTTCCTGTGTCCTTCCGCGTCGCCCCATCATAAATCATGAATCATCTTCTCATACTTCTCGCAAAAACTTTTCGAGAGTTAGAAAACCCCCATGGTATGCGCGGGTAGAGCTTGGACAACAGATTTTACATGCACCTCTTTTCCCACATAGAACATCAATTTTTCGAACAAACCACTGCATCGTTCACCAAATCTATCCATGATCGGTTGGAATTGTCCATCATTCTCCCACCGGGGGTCAGAAGGGCCAGATACATACTCTCAAAGGACACGATTCCACACCCAAAATGTTTTTTTATCTCCTGCCTAGTCTCCTCCGGGCAGTGCTCGTTGAACAGGAGAGCGCATTTGTAATTGCTTAACAGCTGACCCGTGCATTTCTGGAACACTGACATAACCTCCTTGACCGTGTTAGCCTGTTGTGTTGTAGCCTTAAGAAGATGAGGCTATCATCCGCGAACAAAAGGTGAGAAACTCCTGGGCTGTTCCTCACAATTTTAATGGGGGTCAAAATACCTCATCCTTGTTTCTTTATGAAGCAAATTCACCAAGCCATCAGCCACAAACAAGAAAAGGTACGGGATAAGAGGATCACATTGGCGTAAACCCAAAAAAGGCAGGACAGAGTCCGGAAGTAGACCATTGCATCTGGCGGAATACCGTACCGTCCGCCCACACAGCATCACCCACTCAAATCAATTTTCTACAGAAACCAACCTTGGTGAGCACACCTTGCAGAATGTCCAGTCCATCCTGTCATACGCTTTAGCCTAGTCTAACTTGTAAGAACAATGAGAGCCTCGGCCGTGTCTACCGTTTTGTATCTTATGGAAGCACTCGAAGGCGATAAGAGGGTTATTCATAACCATTCTCCAAGGTATGAAGGCACTTGTGTTTTCAAAATAATCCCATCCAACAAGGGACGCCATCCTTAGCACGTACCAGTTGACCGGGAGCCCTAGGCCCGCTAGCTTCCTTTGCTTGCCCCTCTCCACCATCATCCATACCTTTAGCCATACCTTCCAACACGAAACTTTTTCTTTTGATCTGAACCATCACCCCCAGTCGCATTTGCGGTCATCTCTTCCACCTCCTCATCAAGACCTCCTCTTTCGCCCAACATTGAGACGCCCAGCTCTGCCTTCTGGCCATTGCTACGGCTGGCATCGGACCCATGCCCAAAGCAGGATTAAGAGGTTGGCTACCAACAGCATAGCAAGGGATCGGGCCGAACCCAAGGGAATAATGGCTCCTGCTGGGCAGCTTCCTTGACCTTCTAGATGCCACAATTCTCCACAGCCAGGGGAGATGGGTCAGAGTTGTGGTCGAGACCCTCCTCCCACAGCCTCTGTGTTTGCTTGTTTGCTCCTTTGGTTTTGTACCCCTCGTTGATGGCACTCTTCATATTTGCAAAACCCGATGGCGGAGGGAGTTGGTGGAGGCCCTCCCCACCCACGGGAGCGCTAGTAGCCAGCTGGAAAGGAGCATGGCCTACCCCGACCATGATTTCATGCACCTGCAGGCCCTTGCGAGAAGGGCACACCATCGTCTTCTCGACGCCGCCATGGGCCTTGCGTCTGTTGACGTTGATGGAGCTAACAACAACAATGGCAGCTTGCACCATAGGAATAGCCAGCACATCAGCGAGGACGCCATCATATTTCGCCCATGCCATCTTAGTCGGTGTCATTTTTTATTCTCCTCCATCCTCTAAGCCAAAGTGAAGGAAGCGCCTCACGCTTCCCGCATCCGAAGCAACATATTCACCACAACTAGTGATATAATCACCCCTAGTTATATACCCTATATTATCGCACCATCGAAAAAGGTCACAACTGAGAAGGAGGTGTGGAAGTCCGGCTGTAAAAAATATGTCATACCAGCACAACGTGGGGTAGCAACTGACATGTGGAGAACAGTTGCAGGTATACTTGGGTCCGTGCCGCGATCATATCGACCAGATATACAAGTTCGTCTAGCATCATCTACTAAGCCAAAGCTACAATGCTCTGTTCAATATCGATCACCAGCGACACCACCAAAGAAAGATATCAAGCCAAACTTTCGGACTCCACCTCGTTGGAATCATTGATCATCCTATAGTACTAGTAGGAAATCATACATGTGAAGGTCTCCGTAGTTATATGAAAAGTTTTCTATACTAGTTTGCTCCAGCCGTGTCTTAGTTAATTAGTTTGCCAAGTTATTTATGTCCTCGTGAGAATCGGTCTTAGCCAGGTTGCCTGCGTGCACCTATAAATAAAGGTCATATGGCCATGTAAAAAGGGGTCTTTTTTTTAGATTTTCAGTTTGATGAACAAGAAAACTCAGAACAAGCATCTAATGATGCGTAAGTATCTGTGCTCCTGTGTTCCATGATTTGGTTCGCTTATTGCATGTGTTCCGGCGACTTTTATCTCCTGGACAGCAGCTTCATCCAGCGACTTTCTCTCTATTCAATCTACTTCTACTAGTTTGTAGTCTTCATCTTCTAATTACTCCGCTGGCGCCGTTAATCAATCATTAGTATAATCCATCCATCTAGCCTATCTACTAGTTTTCCTACTCGTACACATACTTACATCTTTGATCTTTCTGGTGCTAGCTTTCCGATTAGATTTTCTTCCAAGATATATTTCTTCTACACATAAATTACTGTTGTTTGTGTGGGTGAAAGGTCAGGGCCACTTCATAAAAAAAACGTCTCGAGCCTTATCAACTAGCACTCTTTTTAAAGGAGGATGCGCGCATCACTACCGAGAACCTCATCAGTTGGAGGTCCGTTGGCAGCTTACAATCATGCTGACCATGCCCGAAAAGCCCACAAAAACTACAAAAGCGAGGAACGCGCTCATACTTCACCTCCAGAAAGTACATCTCATTTTTCGAGTACGCATGCCCCTCAAGCTGGATAATGAGGGGTTCCTCAACATCATGCTTCACTTCGACTCAAATGAAATCTTCCCACTTTTATTGGTATCCACTTCAATAACCTCACCTAGTCGTTTCCCAAGCTTCGATGCCACATCCTCCGACAACATGATCGTGGCGCATCGTAAATGCGAGCCCATATAGGCATATGGGCGATCTCCACATCACCAACCCGTATGTTGCCATCCATAGCGACAAGGAAAACATCACCCTTATGGCTCCATGGATCATTTTTGATGATGAAACGGCAATCACCATCGCGCTTGAACTCCAGAAGATGTCAGATGTTCTTGAGAAGTGAGTGGTCGAGGCATCAATGAAGCCCCCACATGTTCTTGAGATCAGTGAAGAGGCTCTCAGTGTTGAACACCTGCACCGGAAAGAAAAGGCCAACTGCAATCCACCGTGTGTGCATCACTTATCTCTCCTTTGACAGGTCCAGGTCCAGCTGCATTTAGGGTGATAGGAAAGGTGGGGGCAATCCCCTCCCCACCGCAGCAATCCTGATCTTGGGCATTGAGGTCCCAACAGATACCAAAGGTGTTTTATTGATGTCGAACCTCCCCTGGGTGTTGCGGGAAGAGCTCCCCCGAAGCAGTCTCCTTGCATCTCCCCTTCCTCCGCCATTGGAAGCCCCCTCTGCATGAGGCTTCATAGCCTCCTTATTCTTCTGTCCACAACGCTCCGCCATAGCCGGAAGTGTTGCTCTCGGTACAGGGGCTCGGACGAATGTGAATGATCGGCATGCACTTGCCAGAGGTGTTTATACTCTACAACCTCCAAATCTTGTGTTTCCATAGTATGCATCGGTATTTCATGATCTATCCCATTGGCACGAATCTCACATTCCTTCCTCACAGGATTTGTCCCTTCTCTCTTGTCAGAGAGATCCGTTGATCGAGGTAGAGGTTGATCTCCTTCCATGGCACCTTGATTCCTTACCTCCAAACCCTGATCAAGACCCTTCCGCATTTATCCCACCTTCGCACGGATCTTGTCCAAAGATCCTTCCCTTTGCCAAATCTTCCCATCTTCACTCTCCTCCCGATTTTCTTCCTTTGAAATTTTGCGATCCGCAAGTCTCGATACTACATGCTGAGTCCTCAGCCACGCATCTCTCAAACCAAAAGGATCAAGCAGATCACTCATCGTAATCCATCCTTGAAGGATATCTTGAAATCTAGGGATTGTGTTGCCGTGATAGCCTCTCGATCGCGCCGACAAGGGTCGAGTCAAATCACGCTAGCCATGATCGTTGCCCCTTCTCATTTCTTTCATTAGACTAATTTTGTAGTCAAACCTATAATAAATTGGACGATAATCAACAGCAAGTGCAACGTCAATAGTTCAATAATTCCTATACTCGTTTCCAGCAACGATAGTGAGTTCAATAAAACAAGGGTAGTGTGCATAAGTATATAGAGCACAATATGTACGATGCTCTAATTTCTTCACCAAATATTCTGGACTTCAAAGAAAACCAAGATGTCAGGTATTAAGTTGCTTTGTAAGATAGCAAACGATAATTCTAAAAATCATCTATCACCTTTAATGTGTGGGCTTTGGCTTACACCCAAACGGTCCTAACTTCACCTGAATATATTATCTGAAAGTCGGTGAAAGATAAACCTTGAAAGCATGGCACATGTACCATATGTAAGGGCACCTTCAACGCGGACTCTCAAACCTCCCGCAAACGTCCGAACCGGGGCTCCCGGTCCGAGCGTGTTTTGTCATCCAACGCGGGCTTGTAATTGTCTGTGAACCGGTTTGTGAGTCCATTTTCCCGCAAATTGGACGCAAACCGGTAGAAGGGGGGCAGGCTTGTGTTCGATACCCCGATCCCACCTAAAAACCTTCGCGCGTATCCGTTCAAATACAAACCTATACTAAAGCTTCTTCTCTACGAGGAGCTTTGAAGCTAGCACCAAAGCAGCTAGACTAGGTTAAAAAAACTTCATGTATTTCGACCGATTTTATGAAAAACATCAAGTTTGTATTAAATGTGTCTGATTTATGTAAATTATGTCCAAAATTCAATGAATTTGGTCCAAGCTTATAAGAATTTTCCCAAATTTGACCTATTCAGCATCACATATAATTTTCAGATCCTAAACAACTCCGGCAATCTTCTAAGCCATGGATGGCTATGGAAGTACTAGATCTCAATGCATCTTCACATAAACAAATGAATGCTTGGCAAGTGCAATTTCTTATTGAAACGCAAGTTCCCGTGTGAGACACGACTACCACCTCGGTCTTGGTTTATTAGTCTCCATTGTATGTCGTGCCAAATTTTGACCAAAAATTTGACTAATAAAATATAAGTTGTATGTCACAATATATATTGTTGGACTCGTATTCAATAGAGGTTTCGAGATACTATTTTTATGGTATATAACTTATTTTTTGCTAGTAAAGCAAAGGTCAAAGTTTGACCCAAAATACTAGGGGGGGCTAATAACCCAGACAGAGGTAGTAATATAATACACACCACGTTACCGAGGCACAATGGATAACATTGTCCACTCTTTAAAAACAAGGTGTTAATAGTCGGAAGTAGTTTACTTCTCAATCCCAATATCAGTAGTGGGAGACAACTCCAATCTCAACTTCTCATCTTTGTACAGGCAATTCAAACCATTTTTAACTCGTGATAATGACTGTTATAAGTTTCGTGTCATCTTTATTTTCTTCCTCAAGACAACGTGCATGTATTGTACAGAATCAACTAAAATGTTCCAAAATACAAATGTCGTAATATGGCAAACCTAGCAGGTATTGTTACAAACAATTATACCTAGCATGGCTCAAAAGACATCATAGTAACTTAACACTTGAGGCGGCATAGTAGTATACTTCCTCCGTTCTGAAATAAGTGTCTCAACTCTAGTACAACTACAAAGTACTAGAGTTGTTTAGCTTATTAGAATGCTAGCATAGTAGCATATCAGAGCTCACTAGTTTCTAAATTCGAGTATGCATACAGCCATTTGCAAATAAACATTTTCAAAGTTCAACATTTCAAACAGATAAACTGAGGCGCTGTAGAATGTCAAATAAATGCACAAGACAGATCGCTGGTGAGATGTAAGGGATTGTATAATCTAGAAAAAGCAAATGTGCAGAAGCCTACGATTGTTGGCTGAAGGGCACGCTGCCAGCCAGCCGTCACAGGGAGAGCAGCCGCTGCCTGCCGTGGAGCTGGGAGGAAAGAAGCAGGGAGGGAAAGGATGGGGCTCCAGGGGACTAGGGTTGCGTCGTTACTTACCTCTTAACTAGGCTGGGCGTATCCAAAACGCACCAGCCGGGTATCCATGAAGTATCGGCATTGTTTTAAATCGTTTATTCCCTGATACTCAGGGGATACATATCTAACACGTATCAGAGCAGTGTCATATCCTGTGGAAGAATGTCATATGATAACACAGGGCACAATACTACAAGTGGTCTCTCCATCTTGATAAAGTTATGCTAACCAGCACAACCAGTCCAAAGAAAAATAATGATTAGAAGTTTAAAGCAAAGTCAATGTTGACAAAAGTACCTTCTCAGATGGCCTCAATTTGGTGATGGTGAATCCCTCAGCAACAAGCTTAATGACAGCATCTCTCAGCCTCTCATACTCCTCCTTGACATTGTAAACCTGGTGTGAGATTCTTACATACCCCGTCACTGGATCACTATTATTATCCTTAGCGATCTCTTGCACTTCAACCTGTCTGGTATTGTAGTATATTGGCACCTCAACATTGAAATCCTTCCTCAACATGGTCCGCACTCTCAGTGCATCCTCATCACTCTCAAAGCGAAGAGAACCAGGCATCCCTACCATAACCATGCTTCCGCACATTGCTGGTGGTGATCCAAGAGAAGTCCCCCATGCCTCAGCAAGCATCCTACCCATCTCGATCACCTTCTCATGGTTCCGGCTGCGTATCCCCTCAATCCCACCTTCAAACCGGTTCACAAAGTCGATAGCTTCAGGAACAACGATCTGGGCACTGTAATCACGTGTCCCAATCCATCCACTTTCCATAGGTAGCCCATTGCCATATTCGTGTGAGACAACTGGGTGGTGGAGCTGAGAAGCAATCGGGCCACCCTTGCGGGTGTGCAAGAAAGCCACGGCTGGGGGGCAAAAGAACCACTTGTGGAGGTTGCTAGTGTAAAAATCGGCCCCGATGTCACCCACATCGACAGGGACTTGCCCAACAGAATGTGCAGCATCAACAAAAACCTTTTCGACGCCCTCTTGGCGGCAAATGGCAACTAGCTCCTTCACTGGAATTACAACACTGGGCATGGAGGTGATGTGGTCAATGACCGCAAGTCGGACCTTACCACCACCGGCCTTGGCAACAGCAAGCGCATCATGGAACTCGGCAATAATGGCGTCAGGGGAAGTGACGGGGAACGGAAGGGGTACCTCCACGACAGTGGCGCCCGCGCGGGCAACGTAGGCCTGGATAGATTTCTTGACTGCTCCATAGGCGTAATGGAGCATGAGCACAGCGTCGCCACGAGCGAAGTGCCCCTCGGCAAAGCTCCAGGCGGCATGCTGCAGCACGATTGCAGCAGCGGTGGTAGCGTTGTCGACGAGGGAAATCTCGGAGACGTCCCCAGCGTTGACAAGGGCGGCGACGGCTGCGCGAGAGCGGCGGAGCCCCGGCTGAAGGCCATCGAAGTAGAAGGCGTCGGGCTGAGCGAGGAAGAGGCGCTGCCAGCGCGCCTGCGCTTCGAGCACGGAGGCCGGGCAGCAGCCGAAGCTGCCGTTGTTGACGCGGGCAACTGCGGGGTCGTGGTGCGCGAACTCGTCGCGGATTTGTGCGGCCGATACCAGCGCCGCGCGGGGTCGCTTCGCGCGGGGCGGGGATGGGCCGTTTCCGTTGCCGTGGCCGTTCTCGGCGGCCTCGTCAGACGGGATCGACGTCATCGACGCCGCCGTTGCTGCTGCCACCGCCGCGCTAGGCTAGGGTTGGGATAGAGAGAGGGTACGTGGGGTTTGAGTTGCACTGGTCCGGTCCGGGTAATGGAATGGTGGATTGGATTCGGGAGTCGACTCCCCCCATGCCGAGGACCCATCACTCACCCTGGTTTTGCTTGCGTTGTGTGTGTTTTTCCAACGAACACCTACATTTTTACACAATTTAGGGTAACACCTCGTATCTCTTAGGGCCATGTACAATGGTTGATAAGACTGTTCTATCTTAGCGCCGCCATATAGTTTAGATGCGATAAAAAAAGTGATATAAAATGGGTTCTATCTTAGCTTAGCTATAATAACTAAAGGTTCCTAAATTTATGGTGAGAAAATTATTGCTAAAAAAGATGATCTCATAAATAAGAGAAGGCAAATCCTTTTTTCAATTTCTCTCTCCTCCACATCAGCATTGATAAGACTAAGATAGCACCATTGTACATGCCCTTACTACTAAATGATGAGTTGGTACTTCGTCCTCCATCGACCGTCGTGTCGTCAACACGGGACTTCATCGTTGTTGGATCCGTTTAACGTTGAGCATGTCCCCTTTGTCCTATGGTACTTTGTTTATCCGAGGTTTGATCGTCGGTATCCAATATACCTAGTTCACCCTCGTTATCGAAAAACATGTTTACTCGTTCCTGTGATATTGCAACCATGTGACCTAGTCACACGTTTGCACAAACTTTATGATGCAATATCATCGAGTGGGCCCACATTACCTATCCGTCACTCGGATGGACAAATCCCGCTTTGATCTATTTGCATACTCATCAACATATCTATTTCAGATACCCAAAGTACACCTTTATTGCCAGCATATTTCAGTCAGGCGGTGGGTTGCAAATCAAAGCATCCTCATAGATAGCAATTAGGTACGATCATTACGGTCAAAGGATCTGGTCACTATGTTATAGTTATCCCAATGTTGAACTATGTGAATGGATCACATTGCAACACTTCTGGTGGGTGTATGCCCATTATATCATTCTCCCAATGATATGACTCCATTGTCAATAGGCGATTATGTCCTCATGATCAGAAAACCTTGATCATCTGATTCTCCAATGGACTAGTACTAGAGTTAACTAGGGACCTGGTTGTTTTATACCACACGAGTATTAATGTTTCGCTTAATGCAGTTATAGCACGGTATAAAACTTATTATGAACTAATGGAATATGCTAATAAAACATATTTTATTTGTCTCTAAGGCACATTCCCAACAGTCTTCCATTTGCACTAGAGTATAAATAATCTAGCTGCATTTTTCTGTGGATCATAACTCCATATCATCTATATGGTCTAGATCATGCTTGCTTGTGGAGAAGGTTGTATCAACGGTCTGGGTACCATTCAGATCTGTATGTCCTTTTGCAAATCATTAATGTCACCTAGTTTGATATTACTTTATTATCCATTATAATGATGAGGTATATATATATTTGGCGGTAGAGTGAGACTTTGTTTGTTGTGTTTCAGCAATGACATCCGGTGGGTCACGCGGACTTTCCCATAGTCATGCACACTGAAACTCACTCAGTCAGAAGTCGAACTTCCTAAGCCAAAATATAACTCCTGCCACTTCTAAAGCAACCACATCAATGTAGATTTAGTCCTTAGTACATTGTATGCAACTTTGATGGCTGGCCTCGTTTCTTTCAACTTAGGCATTCATTAGTATGATATCTCAATTTTCTAGGTTAGTGTCACAACTTGAACCATCATAACATTTATGGTCAAGTTCACTGTCCTTTATAAATTAGAGATGTATCATCAGTTCTCTCCAGACACTGAAGGATAAACTTAACTCTTTGTTCAATAATTTACTCATAAATCATATCACAACATGTTATTCTTGCTAAGAACTTGGGTCACATTACGTCGAGTACAAGACTTTGGTTTTATATGAAAGAACCTATGACAGAGGCATAGAGGATGTAGCACATCCATTTCTTCTTAACCATCGTTCTTGTACTGAGATTAACTCGATACTTCTCCTGGATATACAAGTAAGAACTACCTTCTTGACTTGTCCCATTCTGAACTCCTTCAGAATCTTATCCACGTAAGTATTCCAACTCAATGTTATTAAACGCACTAATCTAGATAACATCCACACAACTCCCACTCAAATATGTCATCCACATATTAAGTTCAGGATATAATACTCCCATAGCTCCCACTCAAAATATGTCGTCCACATATTAAGTTCAAGAAACTATTAAGTTCCCACTCAGTTTCATGCAAATGCATGTTTCTCAATATTTTGACGAAGCCCAAAATCACTTTGATCATCCATCAAATTGAGTATTCAGGTTACGAGACACTAGTATCTGTAAGGCCCGATATGCGGTATTGTTCCAGATCTAGATGTTTCCATCCAGATCCGGGGGCGAAGCACATATCGGTCCCACCGCGACATATGACGAAGTCATATGCCCCGGATTTCCAACATGATACCACAACATTACAGATACAAGGATACAACATCTCGTACAATCGGCATACAACTGCCTCAATACAATACATCAGCGGAAGATACATGTCTGAGTACAGACTACAAGCAAATACCTAGTGGCAAAGAGAAAAACATCGATCCCCATAACCACACGGGTCCAGGCCCTCCGCCGGGATCCGCCTAACTAGTCGTCGTCGAGTCTCCACATGAAACGTCGATCACCATACCTGTTGTCGATCAAGAACCCTGAAAAGAGTTTGTGGGTAGTATCATGAGTACAGAAGTACTCAGCATCCAACTGTAGTGGTCAACTGACCCAGCAAGGACTTCATCACTCGTCATTCTAGGACAACTAGTAGTTTACGGTAAGGATGGGGTAAGTGGTGAGGTTGCTGCCGCACTAGCATTTATGAAGTGGCTAACGATCTAGAGAGTAAGATAAGAAGCCAATCATTTGATGAGGAATCGCCTCCAACAAGTCTTGCTATCAACTACTACGCAAACATAACACCTATCCTATCCTTGTCCTCCTCTTCGCATCCCGACGAAGAAGAAGCAGTCAAGGCACACACACATTGATCAAATTATATTAAGATTATCTCAGTTGTCGTTGTCTATGAACAAGGAGTAGGTCTCAAGTCGTCCATAACCGTGGACACGGCTTCTCGAAAAGATTTAACCCTGCAGGGGTGTACCAACTTGTAAGGCCCGATATACGGTACTGTTCTAGATCTAGGTGTTTCCACCCAGATCCGGGGACGAAGCACATATCGGTCCCACCGCGACATATGACAAAGCCATATGCCCCGGATTTCCAACATGATATCACAACATTACAGATACAAGGATACAACATCTCATACATTCGGCATACAACTGCCTCAAATACAATACAACAGCGGAAGATACATGTCTGAGTCCAGACTACAATCAAAAGCCTACTGGCAAAGAGAAAAACATCGATCCCATAACCACACGGGTCCAGGCCCTCCTCCGGGATCCGCCTATCTAGTCGTCGTCGAGTCTCCACGTGAAACGTCGATCACCATACCTGTTGTCGATCAGAACCCTGAAAAGAGTTTGGGGGTAGTATCATGAGTACAGAGGTACTCAGCATCCAACTGTAGTGGTCATCTGACCCAGCAAGGACTTCATCACTCGTCATTCTAGGACAACTAGTAGTTTACGGTAAGGATGGGGTAAGTGGTGAGGTTGCTGCCGCACTAGCATTTATGAAGTGGCTAACGATCTAGAGAGTAAGGTAAGAAGCCAAGCATTCGATGAGGAATCGCCTTCAACAGGTCTTGCTATCAACTACTACGCAAACATAACACCTATCCTATCCTTGTCCTCCTCTTCGCATCCCGATGAAGAAGAAGCAGTCAAGGCACACACACGCGTTGATCAAGTTATATTAAGATTATCTCAGTTGTTTTTGTCTATGAACAAGGAGTAGGTCTCAAGTCGTCCATAACCGTGGACACGGCTTCTCAAAAAGATTTAACCCTGCAGGGGTGTACCAACTGCCCATTACGAGGCTCCGCACGCACGCCCATCTCTCTCAGTTGCTACCCATGATAGGCAACCATTTTATGATTTAGTCCCAAGAGATCCGGAACGACAGGTCCCTCTAACTAACAACGAACAAATTCGGGTGGCCCCCGGGGAGTAGACACCCAATCCAAAGGCCGGCCGCGCTATCGGATCGGACTCTTCCGGCTGGACGAGGTCGGGTTAGCTACCCAAACAGCTGAGGGCAGCCCCCTAGCTTCCAGGTATGGACCAACAAAGAAACCATGTCTCCGCTGGTCCGAGTTGTTTGAAAATCTGCTGGGAGCTCACCAGTCACACACACGGTTTTCAAATGGTAAAACCAGCTTGGGCCACCTCTAGAAATGTTTGAAGCTAGGTAGGTAAGAAAAGGGGACCCCATAAAATCCCACACGCGGTTAGGCACGCTCAGTCTTAAAACCAATACCCGGAACTCGGGTCCTAGGTGACTCGAATGGAACAAAGCGTCGAGGCGGGATAGCCTAGACCTTCCATCCTTCGTCGAATATAGTCAACATTTATAATAATCATATCATCAACAACAATATAATAATGTGATATCCCAAACCCAGGAGTAACAGGAGGTAACATCGTAGCATCCTAAGCATGCATACTAAGCAGGGGCTGAGCAACGAGCAATAGTAACATATCAGTACATGGTTTGCTGGGAGGGGACATGGCTGTATCGGTTTGAAAGAGGCTGTAAACATGTGGTAGGATCAAACATCGAACCTAACCTAGACTATCATGCAAACCGCTGGTTGAAATAGAATGGATCATAAGTAATGTATAGTCCTTGCCTGTTGATAAGTCGGGCTCCGAAGGTGTAGTTGATTGCAAGCTCGCATCGTCTCCGAGAGGTACCCGCGGAAGCACACAAGACGGTAAACACTGGAAAGCAATCAACGAGAAAGCACTCTATTACTACGAGGCAAACACGAGCAAGCATCAACAAGAAGCAACACGAGACATCGCACCTACCGTCGAGAGTGGTTACTAACAATTTAAGTGGAGTACTCGTCACACACGACGATACCGCACGTTTACGGTGGTTCAAGTTGCTTAGCTACAGGTGATCAACCAACGGTTATTAACATGGCAACTCAAGCAAGCATGGCATAACACACAAACATGTCAAGAGGTGAAGCACAAAGTAAACTATCTATGCTAGTCAATTTAAGTGAGGCACAACCTAAACATGGCATAACACTAAGTGCCGCACAACAATTAAAGGATTTGGTACTGTTCTGTCCTAAACCATATTTTAGGTTGGTTAACAACAGCAAACAATAGCATAAACACAAAGTACACGAAAAACTAATCAAGTTACATATAAAGAACACCCCAAACGGAGTTACGGTTAAAAAGATATAAGCAAAACAAGTTTGGAACACAATCTGCCAACATCACGAAGCACACTTGAGAGCAATGCATAAATAGGTTAATGAATGAAAACATGCTCACAAATGATATGGAACTAAAGTAGACATGACATGGAAGGCATGGCAAAAGAATCATGCAAAAAGGCATCATAGATCAAAAGATATTAAGCAAACAACATGGAAGAAACTATTATTTTTATGCTGTATAAACAGGGGTATAACTATATGCAAAAGTGCAGAAACATGACATATCAATACATGGGCATGAAGTAGACATGATGCTTAACACTATGCAATTGGAATCACTCAATTCCGATAAACGGTCGCGACACACTCGTCGACCGAAGTTGCAACAAAATATAAACAGCAGCACACTAACAACAGGATAGCTACTTTGGAGCAAGATTTAATATAGCTAAAGCAGCCAAACATGACAAGTTAAAGCATGGAAATGAAGTACACATGATGCTTAACACATAGGAGAAAGAATCAATGCAATAGGCCTCATGGATGAGTCACAATCATCATGCAAAGTTGCAACAAAATATAAACAACATCACTTAACAGGAAAAACTAGCAATTTAACTGCCTGATGCCCACTTCAACGCAGAATTAAACTATCTAGACGGCCTCAAACGGAAAAAATTTATACATACGAACGCTAGAGCACGCAAAAATGAGCAACTTTCATTTTGGGGGCACGTTCATCCGTGCTACGGTTCAACGGGAAACTACATCGCAAAAACAGATCAGCAACAACTATTTCCAGACTTAGCAGAAATTGAAAAAAGAAAAAAAGACACCGAAAAATAAATAAGACTCGGGCACCCACCATGGGCCTCAGCCCATCTGCAGGTGGAGGTGGTTGGCGGCCTGGCTTGGGCTGGCCGGCTGCTGGGCCCGGTGCGCTGGACCGGCCCACCTAGGGCGTCCACGCTGGAGGAGGCGACCGGCCGCCCGATCCAGATCGGGATCGGGTCGACGCTGGCGGCGGCGGTATCCCGGTGGCACGCCGGCCACCGGCGGCGAGGAGGATACGGCGGTGAAGGCGCCGGGGCGAGCAGGGGCTCGGGTAGAGGCGCTCCTGGCTGTATCCGGGCGGGGTCGTGGTCAAGCGGCGGCGGCCCGGCCATGGCACCACGGCGGCCGGCGGTTGCGCTCCCGTGGCGGCGACGAGCTGCAGGGGAAGAGGGAGGACGATGAGGGGGGAGGAGAAGGAGAGAGGAGGCGCGGGGAGGAGGACCTGGGCGGCGGTGGCCCCCTGCTGGACTGCTGGTGGCGGCCCGGCGACGAGGCCGAGACGGCTCGGGCGGCTACGCGGAGGAGAGGAGTTGGAGGAGAGAGAGAGAAGGCTGGGGGCACATCTGGGCCGTCGGATCGCAGGGGAGCAAAATTTTGGGATTTGGGGATTTGGGAGGCAAAACTGGGCTAAGTGGAAGGGGGTGGCTGCAAATTTGTGCTAGGGAAACCCTAGAAAGGGGTGGGAGTGTGGTGGTCTTTATATAGCCCCGGTGGCTGGCAGTTTGCAAAAACATCCCCGGTTTTTCTCTCTCACGCGCGGTGCTCACGTTTCTGACCGCCGGGGGTCCGCAGGACCTCAGATTCGGGTAAAACTTCGAACTGCGCGATCAGCGCGTCGAGCCGGAGGCGTTCACCTCGCGCTGGAACCGTTTCGAGAACACTTTCCGGCGCGCTATAAAAATAACCCATTTAATTATTAAACGGGGTTTTTCGTTCCGTTGGTTGCGGCTAGTCTCGTGCGGTTTTCGCGACGGAGATCGGGTGAAACCTGGTGTCGCAAAGGTCGAGTGTCAGGGTGGAAAGGGTCGGTCTCCGTCCGATACGAGATAAGAGGGGGAAAAATAATCGCCGATCGATAAATCGGGGATGCAAACACCGCAAACAAATCAGACAATCAAACAATTCACACCGAAAACAAAAATTTTAATTTTTGTGAAAACTGGGCCGTTACACAACTGCCAATTACAAGGCTCCGCACGCACGCCCATCTCTCTCAGTTGCTACCCATCACAGGCAACCATTTTATGATTTAGTTCCAAGAGATCCGAAACGACTGGTCCCTCTAACTAACAACGAACAAATCCGGGTGGCCCCCGGGGAGTCGACACCCAATCCAAAAGCCGTCCACGCTCTCGAATCGGACTCTTCCGTTTGGCCAAGGTCGGGGTTAGCCTCACCTATATAACAGGTGAAAGGGCATGTGCCCTTATGTTTGGTTTTGGTAATTGATGGCAATATTTATGGACTAATGGTTTCCTTGAGTTATACTTTAAGGTTTGTCCATAGGCAACACTTGAAGATCATATGGTGGCTTCAAGGTTGTAAGATGAAGATTACGTGTTGACCAAGGTGTTCTTCATGGAGCTATCCAAAGATTGGTCAAGTAGATGTGTGCAAGGTCAAGAGGAGCATCATGAAGATATCGTATGCTTGGAGCTTGGCGACCATTTGGTGATAATGGTCGTGTGAAGATGTGCCTAAAAGAGGCTCACCCAAAAAGGAGTATGGGGGAGCTATCTACAAGTCTTCATCGAGCCGGAGGAATCAAGGAAGATGTTCCAACTTGAGGCGGGCATGATCGTCATCATCAAGCTCAAGTGGATTATGCGCAAGACAAAGGTTTGACTAGATAGGTGTCTAGTTTACCGGTCTCTTGGTAGTAGTTAGGAGACCATGTTATAGGCTAGGCCGAGTCGTTCGTGGAGAGCTCAAACCTTTTGCATCCTTGGCATCATCTTTATTGGTTCTTGTTTGGCTTTTCTCCGTGTGAGTTTTGGAGCTTGTGGTCTTCTTCATGACAAGCTCTTGTTCATCGAAAACGGATTTCATATGCGTCTTCTCGTATGTTTTTCGATGTGGGAGATTTGCCGGGTCGTCTCTGTTAGAGGTTTCACACCTCTATTTGTTTGACATTTCTCCCTTGCCACTTCTAAATATTTCGTTAGCTTTTCATCAAGCTTGAGTTTTCCTTAATCGGAGTTCATTTGCAGAAGTCGTGGCAGTTCAGGGTTTGCCTGTTTCATTTGGAGTTCATCTGTTGTGTGGTCTGGGCTCCCTGGTTCTGCCAGGGCGGTAGTACCGCTCTTGGAGCGGTAGTACCGGGCCACGGTAGTACCGTGGGCGAGTACCGCACTCACTACCGTAAGTCCACTGGACTTTGCGGTAGTGGGCACGGTACTGGCCCCCGGTAGTACCGTGCCATGGTAGTACCGCGGGCAAGTTCTGCACTCACTACCGTAAGTCCACTGGACTCTGCGGTAGTGGGCACGGAACTAGGCTTCAGTAGTACCGTGGGGGCGGTAGTACTGCTCCGGGTGCGGTAGTACCGCACCACAGTAGTACCGCTCTCCGAGTGGTAGTACCGTGGTTGGTGGGCTGCCAACGGTTCCCAACGGCTGGATTCGTGGGGGACTATAAAAGGGGGTCTTCTTCTTCCTTTGTCCCCACCGGTTTTGTGCAAGTTCTTCCCCCCATTGTTGACCTCTTTGAGCTTGCTTTCTCTCTTCCCCTCCTATGATTCTTGCTCCTTTTTGAGGGAAAAGAGAGAGGAGGTCTAGATCCACATTCTCCACCAAGCCATCTCTCCTCTAAGTGAGGGGAACCTTGTGGATCTAGATCTTGGAGTTCTTTGTGTTCTCCTTGTTCTTCCTCTCATATTCCTCCATAGCTTTTGTTGCTTTGGTGGGATTTGAGAGTTGGGGACTTGAGCACTTCGTGTGCTCTTGCCATTGCATTTGGTGCATCTGTTTGAGTTCTCTCCGAGGATTCGTTGTAGAAGTGAAGTTGAGAAGATTGCTACTCTTGAGTGCATTTGCACTCTAGAGCTTGTACCTTGTGGGTGCGTTGGCACCTAGAGGCTTATTGTTGCGGACCTCAATCATTGTGGTGGAAAGCTTCGGGATGCCACGGGAGCCTCCAATTCGGTTGTGGAGATTGCCCCGAGCATTTGTACGGGTTAGGTGACCGCCCTCAAGTGTCCTAATAGTGGAATCACGACATCTTGCATTGGGAAGAGCGTGAGGAGAAATAGGGTGGCCCTCGTTGGCTTCGTGTGAGCATTGTGCTCCTCACCCTCTCCAAACGGAGACGTACTTCTCGCAAGAGAAGGAACTTCGGTAACAAATCATTGTCTCCATCGGCTCCACTTGCGGTTATCTCTACCTTTACTTTGAGCGAGCTTATTACATTGTTTATCTTGTGCTTGCTCATATTATTGTACATTGCTTGTCCCATAGGTTGTTCTTCTAGACAACCTATTTACTTGTGCACCTACTTTGTGATAGCCATAGTGCTCTTGTCATATATCTTGCTATCACATAGTTGTTTATCTTGCTTAGTATAAGTTGTTGGTGCACATAGTTGAGCCTAGCTTATTTAGGTTTCTTGCTTGGCAAATTAAACGTTAAGTTTTATTCCGCATTTGTTCAAGCCGAAACCGTAATTATTTTAAACGCCTATTCACCCCCCTCTAGGCGACATCCACGTCTTTTCAACAGGGGACTTCCCTAGCTCACCAGTGTGGACCAACAAAGGAACTCTGTCTCCGCTGGCCCGAGTTGTTTTAAAACCACTGGCTGCAGACCAGTTACGCACACGGTTTCAAATGGTAAATCAGCTTGGGCCACCTCTAGAAATGTTTGAAGCTAGGTAGGTAAGAAAAGGGGACCCCATAAAATCCCACACGCGGTTAGGCATGCTACGTCTTAAAACCAATACCCAGAACTCGGATCCTAGGTGACTCAAATGGAACAAAGCGTCGGGACGGGATAGCCTTGACCTTCCATCCTTCGTCGAATATAATCAACATTATAATAATCATATCATCAACAAAAATATAATAATGTGATATCCCAAACCAAGGAGTAACAAGGTAACATCGTAGCATCCTAAGCATGCATACTAAGCAGGGGCTGAGCAACGAGCAATAGTAACATAGCAGTACAAGGTTTGCTGGGAGGGACATGGCTGTATCGGTTTGAAAGAGGTTGTAAACATGTGGTAGGATCAAACATCGAACCTAACCTAGACTAGCATGCAAACCGCTGGTTGAAATAGAATGTATCATAATTAATGTATAGTCCTTGCCTGTTGATAAGTCTGGTTCCGAAGGTGTAGTCGATCGCACGCTCGCATCGTCTCCGAGAGGTACCCGCGGAAGCACACAAGACGATAAACACTAGAAAGCAATCAACGAGCAAGCACTCTATTACTACGAGGCAAACACGAGCAAGCATCAACAAGAAGGCAACACGAGACATCGCACCTACCGTCGAGAGCGGTTACTAACAGGTTAAGTGGAGTACTCGTCACACACGACGATACCGCACGATTATAAGGGTTCAAGTTGTTTAGCTACAGGTTATCAAAAAAGGTTGTTAACATGGCAACTCAAGCAAGCATGGCATAGCACACAAACATGTCAAGAGGTGAAGCACAAAGTAAACTATCTATGCTAGTCAATTTAAGTGAGGCACAACCTAAACATGGCATAACACTAAGTGCCGCACGACAATTAAAGGATTTGGTACTGTTCTTCCCTAAACCATATTTTAGGTTGGTTAACAGCATAAAACAATAGCATAAACACAAAGTACACGAAAAACTAATCAAGTTACATATAAAGAACACCCCAAACGGAGTTACGGTTAAAAAGATACAAGCAAAACAAGTTACGGGCACAATCTGCCAACATCACGAAGCACACTTTAGAGCAATGCATAAACAGGATAATCAATGCAAACATGCTCACAAATGATATGGAAATAAATTAGACATGATAGGTAAGGCATGGCAAAAAGAATCATGCAAATAGGCGTCATAGATCAAAAGATATTAAGCATGCAACATGGCGTCCGAACGTTACAGACTTATAGAAAAACAGAGGTGGCTGTCAAAAACAGCAGCATAGCAACTTTGGAGCTCAATAAATATATGACCAGCAATCATACCATGACAATGCAATACATATAATGGAATTAGACATGATGCTTAACAATATGCAATTGGAATCACTCAATTCCGATAAACGGTCGCGACACACTCGTCGACCGAAGTTGCAACAAAATAACAGTTTTCAGCACAACAGCACATTAACATCAGGTTCACCACTTTGGAGCAAGATTTAATATAGCTAAAGCACCCAAACATGACAATTTAAAGGATGTAAATTAAGTACACATGATGCTTAACACATAGGAAAAAAGAATCAATGCAATAGGCCTCATGGATGAGTCACAATCATCAACCAAAGTTGCAATAAAATAATTAGAGCAGCACACTAACAGGAAAATTAGCAGTTAACGGCTTGATGCCCACTTCAACACAGAATTAAATTATCTAGACGACATCAAACGGAAAAACTTTCTACATACGAACGATAGAGCACGTAAAACTGAGCAATTCATCTTTTGGGCGCAACACGATCCGAGCTACGGTTCACTCGTTATTCTACTCGCAAAACAACATCAGCAACACAAAATTTAAAGGACTTAGTAATTCCAGCAGGTTCTCAGGAAAAAAAGAACTCGGGCCGATTCTCACCACGGGCCATTTTCCGGCCCATCTGGCCTGGCTGGACTGGAGTGGCGGCTGGGCCGCGTGCTAGGCCGAGGCCGGCTGGGCCGCGGATGCTGGGAGGAGGCGGAGGAGAGTGAGGGTGAGAGAAGGGAGAGAGAGAGAGGAGAGTGAGGGTGAGAGAAGGGAGAGAGGGAGAGAGGGAGGAGAGCGGCGCGAGGAGGGAGGTGGTGCGCCGGCGGCGGGCTGCGGCCTGGCCAGAGGCGGCGGCGTCCCCGGGCATGAGGTGAGAGGAGAGAGAAGGTGGGGTTGTGGGCGCGTTCTGGCCGTCAGATCGGCCGATCTGACGGTCCAGATCGTTGGGGAGCTAGGGTTTGATGGAATTGGGGTAAAACTGCAAAAATTGGGCTATGCTTGAGGGGGTGGCTGCAATTTTTTCGCTAGGGAAACCCTAGAAAAGGGGTGGGAGTGTGGTGGTCTTTATATAGCCCAGGTGGCTGGCAGTTTGCAAAAACATCCCCGTTTTTTCTCTCGCGCGCGTGGTGCTCACGTTTCTGACCGCCGGGGGTCCGCAGTACCTCCGATTCGGGTAAAACTTCGATCTGCGCCATCAGCGCGTTGAGCCGGTGGCGTTCACGTAGCGTTGGAACCATTCCGAGAACACTTTCCGGCGCGCTATAAAAATAACCCGTTTAATTATTAACCGGGTTTTTTTCGTTCCGTTGGCTGCGGCTGGTCTCGTGCGATTTTCGTGACGTGATCGGGTGAAACCCGGTGTCGCAAAGGTCGAGTGTCAGGGTGGCAAGGGTCGGTCTCCGTCCGGTACGAGATAAGAGGGGGAAAAATAATCGCCGATCAATAAATCGGGGATGCAAAAACCGCAAACAAATCAGACAATCAAACAATTCATACCGAAAACAAAAAAAAATTAAATTTTGTGAAAACTAGGCTGTTACAGTATTCATATGTTTTTTAAACCTTCTTGTTGTACCAATTACAACACTTCTTCAAATGTAGGATTTGAGGAAGTCACGGTATTGATAAAAATTTGGATCAATCATAGTCAATATCCTATTGACTCAAGCATCGCTACATATTGTAGTCAACCTTTTGAATTTTTCAGAAACATTGTTTGTAACAAATCGATCTTGACGTCTTCCTTTGATGTTCACATTTATTCCTTATGACCATGAAGTTATTGGTAATATCAAGGAACCTCTTGACTCGATAAGATTCAAGTAATCTTAAATGCAACTCAATATAGGATTTCATGACTCATAATCATATCTCATACTTAGGTCCACCATCACTTCTTCGTAGTTCGTAGGTATGTCTTGTTCCATTAACTTGACAAGTGAATCATGAATATTATTTTGCACAAGGGCAAATATGTATTTTTGAATCCTAATTTGTTTAGTAAAAGCTTTAACCAAAAAATCATGATCATTATCATTAGTTTCTCCTCTAATTGTAGAGCTTTGCTTCCGGAACATATTCCGTTGCACTACTCTGACATCTGGAGACAAGTTCAATTACCTTGGTTGAATTTCACTTTTCTTCCACTAACACATTCATCAAGAACACTTCTTGACAAACACTGAACTTAGCAACACAAATTTTGCTCCTTTGGTTCTAGTTGTGGAAGATGTATCCATAGTTGTCTAAGGATACACTACAAAAATAATTTATCACATAAATCATTTTCCTAGAAACCACGACACACCATAACAAATATAGTGTTGGTTTCCACGAACTCAAATGGTTCCCTATACTGAAGTGAGTGTTTGCATATTAAATTAATAACTCTAAACAATAATAACGTAACTAGGTAAGAGATAACTTAGACCATACAATATACAATAGGGTATGATTACAATGTTTAGGCACATCAACAATATTGAAGTGGTCCAAGAATTGTAATTTGTGAAACAACTTTCACAAGTCTGTATGCCCAAGACTAACTCAAAACATCTGTCACTTTGATCAGATCGTAGAGACTTGTCTTTCTTGTTAATTTAATATCCGTCTTCATTATGAAATCCCTTTTGATCAAATCAATCTATTTCAGACTCATGTTCCATTAGCGAATACACATATTCATCTAAGTCCACATCTGAGATTCACGAAGTAATGAAACTCACTACATGCTGAAATATGATACATCACAATGTATGATATACAACAATCATTACAAATTCTGTTTTACCAGAATGCAAGGTTTTAGTCATCTCACCTAAAGAGGCATGGTTTGCATGTGTCAAGAGATCAAATATCTTAAAACTTCATCAAACCAATCATGACTTAAACGGTAGTGTCATTATTAAGTTTGGATAATTCTTAGCATTACAATATTTCTTATAAATGATCAAACTACTATCATCAATATAAGAATAACTCATTCATAACTGTAATGTGACCATAAAAGATATCATTCATAAAAGGAGAACAACTGACTTGTTTCTCACAAATATGAATAATTGTCTTCGTGGGATCCAAGACACACTAATAAAGTTCATAGTCAAACGATCATAAATTTATTCATATAATTAACCAAATGATAGATGTAGAGAGAGAGTATTGTTGACCATCAACTATCTTGATTATCATCAGCACACATTGTCACATCATCCCTTCCAAGACACTCTAGAAGCAGCATGTTCAAGCATCAAATACTTATCAACCGCAATTAGTATTTTATGGGGAAAGACATTTATAACTTGTATATCAAATATACTCTCTTCGTTAATGACTATTCCTGCATTGGTTCTACTTATAAATTTTTCAAATTTAACCTTGATCTCATGACAGGTGAATGATTCTCCTTCATGACTTAGTCTAGACACGGTCTTTGTAGCTGGGAGGAAGCGTATGCCACTTTCCAGTTATCTCAAAGTAACTGGTCATTCAGTGGTCCAAGTTGTACACAAGGTGTCCATGTATCTTATACATTTTCCATGTGACCTTCTCAGCAGGTTGTTCCTTCCACCATAGTTGAAAGAAACCCCGTCCATATACTCATTCTTCATTACTCTGATTTGTGACTTAGTGCTTTCAAGTTCACCTAGCACGTCATACATGTTGGTGTCATTAATATGCACTCGCAATTCAGATTCCATAGAATGAAGTATGGTGTATTGGACAGTCATTCATGAATGACGGTGAGTACGATACTCATCATCATCTTACTTAATTACGGAGTTTTTAGGTGTATCTCCTAGCAGTTCGTATTACGTTTAGCAAGTCATTACTAATGAGTATAACTGTAACAGTGTTGGTACACATTAATGAAGTAAGACTCATCTACCTTAAGTTCTTCATTACACTAAAAGAGCCATAGTTATAAGCATTTTGGTATGACATTATCTACAATGGTATTTGCTAAAACATGAAGATTAAGTTCATAATATGGAGTTCATGTTTTAAACAATTCTGGAACTCCCACTCAGACAAACATCCCTAATAGTTTATTCTAAGTGATTACACGATCCTTGAAGAACATACCTCCCCCGATCGTCTCGACCATCAGTATGTTGTTCAAGGTAGGCCATCATGCCAATCACATCATCTATGTGACTCATGCTCGACCTTTTGGTCTCTTGTGTCCCGAGGCCATATCATATACATATGCCAGGCTCGCCACCATACCCTATGTAATTTGTTCTTGTGTCATACAAGTCCATATCATATACATATGCCAGGCTTGCTACACCCACCTCATTTGAACGCGAATATGTTTGACATCCGTGTGACACGTGATGCCTCTGTAATGTTGATCTTTCCAGGTGGTTCTCACTAGCGTAAGGACACTATGTTGGTTTTAGTGATCCTATAATGCTACCGTCGTATATCTAACATATTAGCAAAACAGGATGCAACAATATAAATCATTCTAACTATGATGCCCCCTGCAAATTAAAGTTCAGACGCCTCTACTTTATCTTTTCAAGTTTTACGTGGCTACTAGGGATTTCGAGATAGAACCGTTTCTATGCCTACGAACATGCAACCACAACAACTCGGAAATTGTCTCTATTACACCCCTGTTGAGGCCCTCCGTTGCAAACGTCTTCGCATCACTAATGTTAGAGAGACAGACGCCCCCAAAGCCACTTATGGTACAAGCCATATGTCAAGTGTGGAACCAGTCTCGCGTAAACGCGTAAGGTCGGTCGGGGCCGCTTCATCAGGACATTGCCACAATGCTAAACGAGTACACGTGGGAGGGTAACAATTTGAGAATTGATGCCAGATACTAGATGTGTTCTATCAGTACAATACATCTATGCATAGCCTTGCTCATGATACTACTGTTGGGGTTCGGGGCAGAAAACAATAATTTTTCTTATCCTACGAGACCCAAGCCCCCAAGACATGTGCTATGGCAATGCAAGTAACAGATGGAATTAGATCACATACCAGTATGTAGTCCGTTAAACGAGAAACGTTCCCGCGTGAACTTCATTGGTGTAGTCGTACCGGCAATCCACGATGTTGCGCAGCTCCATAATGACTCCAGCAGCCACTCGGTCCTTGATACCGATGACGGGATTGCGTCCCCGTCGGAACGTTGTCGGTGAAGACCTCGCAATACGGCCACGATGATGAGGTAGCACCACAGGTGTAGTGCCTCGCGGGATTAAACACATACAATGTACCCGACGTCCCTCCGGGCTCCGAACCAGGAGAGCAGTGGAAAGAAGATCGATTCGGATCCCGATTCCAACAGCACGATGGCGTGCGTATGGTGGAGAAACCCCCAACCAAGTGTAGACTCCAAACAAGGGGAGTCCACTCAAGGAAGGAGAATGGAGGAAGAGAGATGAGAAACTTGTCTCAAAAAATCATGAAGAAAAAGGGCACCTTACCCCTCCTTATATAGGCCAAGGAGGGGGAACATTCCTCAACTTCCCATGTGGGACTAATCCAAAGGGCAGGGGGGTGGCGCACCTAAATGGGGGTGGGCCCCTTTCCTTGGCGCCATGGCCCAAGGGGAAGACTCCCTCTTCCCCTAATGGGCCTCTTTAGGCCCATATGCCTTTTCTTCCATTTTAATTATATTTAATTATATTTTAATATTTAATTCTGATAATTAAATAATAAAACATATTTAAACACTATGGAATAATATTTTGAACCTTTCAAAATACCCAGAACAATTTCTGGCCTCTACCGAAACAATTCCGGTGTTCCCTCTTATTTCTCTGGTGATCCTGAATCAATCCTTATTACGTCGAATACCCTTAAGTGTGACACCCTACGGTCCGGGAAACATCAGACATGATCAAGACACTCTCTTGATCAATAACCATCGATAAGACCTGGTTACAATCCTAGATGGCCCTGCGCTTCCATCGAATGAAACTTCATCGCTGTTGGATCCGTTTAACGTTGAGCATGTTCCCTTTGTCTTCCGGTACTTTGTTTGTCCGAGGTTTGATCGTCGGTATCCAATATACCTAGTTCACCCTCGTTATCGACAAACATGTTTACTCGTTCCTGTGATATTGCAACCTTGTGACCTAGTCACACATTTGCGCAAACTTTATGATGCAATATCACCGACTGGGCCCAGAGTACCTATCTGTCACCCGGATGGACAAATCCCGCTTTGATCTATTTGCATACTCATCAACATATCTATTTCGGATACCCAAAGTACACCTTTATGGCCAACATATTTCAGTCAGGCGGTGGGTTGCAAATCAAAGCATCCTCATTGATAGCAATTACGTATGATCATTACGGTCAAAGGATCTGGTCACTACGTTATAGTTATCGCAATGTTAAACTATGCGATTGGATCACATTGGAACACTTCTGGTGGGTGTATGTCCATTATATCATTCTCCCAATGATACGACTCCATTGTCAATAAGAGATTATGTCCTCATGATCAAGAAACCTTGATCATCCGATTCTCCAATGGACTAGTACTAGAGTTAACTAGGGACCTGGTTGTTTTATACCACATGTGTATTAATGTTTCCGCTTAATACAGTTATAGCACGGTATAAAACTTATTATGAACTAATGAAATATGCTAATAAAACATATTTTATTTGTCTCTAGGGCACAATCCCAACAGTACCAACTTGTTTGCTTCATGGTTTAGGTTGATGTGAATGAATAGTGTAGGATGGGCAGTGAGAGAAACCTCCTTGACATGGTGAAAGCATGTATTGTGTACCGAGGGCAACTCGGAAAGTAAGAATGTTAGATTTTTGCTATTGATCTACTCTAAGTGATAATATTATAGAGTTCAACATGGATTGTCGGATTGATTATATATCTATCTATAGTTTGTAGTGTGATTTTGTAGGCTGGGTCAAACTCCAAATATTTGATGGATGCATATGGGTTGGGGAAAGGAATCATATTTTCTTTCACGGCCACGTTCACTTATACGCACTTTACTTTAGGTTTGTGCCTTGTTTGCTGGTACACAAGGAGTGTGATTCTTTCTATAGAGGCAACTGGTACATGGGAACTTGGGGCAACTCCAATGTGAAGGTTTAAACGGACACTGCCGATGTTCGTTGTTTGTGAATTTGTGTCAGAAAAGAGGAAAAACGGCCAACGGGTCATGCTAGACAGCCGCCAACCGCATATGCAACCAACGCTAAAAAATCGTCGGAGAAACTGTGCAAATTGCACTGCCGCGCTAGGTACATCAGCGAGAAAGGCCGGGGAAGCCGTGCATATGGCCGACGGCGGACGGGGAGGCGAGCCCGTGGTCGGCGAGGCCACGCGCCCTGCGGTGGGTGGGGCATGCCAGGGAGGTCGGCGAGGGCACGCGTCTGGTGGTCGGCAAGGTCGCGCGCCCGATGACGAGAGGGGCCACTACAAGAAATATGCTAATACACGACACTATATTTTCGTCGCTACATCGTCACGGTTTTTAATTTATGTCAATCTTAGGACGAAAAATCGAGCGTAAAAAACGAGGCGTCAAAAACTGAAAACAACGACGTTTTGGTCGAAATCGTCGTAACTTTCACGACGATTTCCGAATCGCCGTAACCTTTACGACGGTGCTAAATCGTCACTAGCAATCTAGCCCAATCCTACGTGGCAGTCCTACGTGGCAAAATTGCGACAAAGCCCAATCATCGTAAATTAAAATCATCCCAGTCCGATTCAATGGTTTACATGGGCCAAGCCCAATAATTCAGCCTATTTATATTTTTTTCTATCAATTTTTTTCAGTTACATGGGCCAAGCCCCACATAACAGCATTTTTATTTTTGGACATTGGCCTTTTTGGCTACGATTTTTTTTCCAAAATCTGGGCCCATTAGCTAGATGGGTCCCAATTGTATGGTTATGACAACTGGGTCCTACGATCAAGGATATATTCTTTCGGTTTAAACTTTTCAATAAATATATAATCAATATTAAATCGGAATAGATAGAAAATATAGGTTACACATCAAACACTTCATAATCAAACCGGCAATATCACAATATTTGAAGTAAACCAATAATATTACAAGTGCAAAATTTCCACAGCAACTAAACAACCCAGCATTACAAGTCACAACCATCTCAGATACATTACACTACATAACAACAAGATTGTACTCTCCCAACGTTGCAAATTCTTCTTCCAACCAGCTCGACATTAGACCATGCTTAAGGCACATTTGTTTGATAGGGAAAACATACATGTCAGTAGCTAAATATACAAGAATAATAAGTAATGACTACCAATCTAAACATGCAAAGCAAGTATAAGCAGCAACATATGGTGTTGACAGGAGGAAGAAGCGACGGATCAAAGATAAGACAAAGAAGGCAAGGAGTCGCACAAAGTACAAATATTTAAGACATGAGTACATTCCTGAAGAAAATATCCTCCGCTGTCTACACCCATCTTGCACACTTTGAATCTGTTATAGGGAAACCCTTGAATCCCACATAAACATGTCATCTGTCCACAAACAAGTGCAGGAAATACACATGGGTTACAAAACTGGATACGACAAACGATAGTATATGCCTAACTAATTTATAACTATCTATCACTGGAACAACGAAACTTATACATGACACTGCATTCATACTCTATGTGTTAGCAGTAGTCATAATTTTCTTGACATACTATTCTTGCAATAAAAATGCAAACCTCCAGGTTTAGTGTACAGACTATAGAAAAACTATATATGTAAAGAAATTTCACAGAAATGCAGATTTATGGAGAAAATATATGGTAAAACAATAGACTCCAAGAACTTCAAAGACGTATATATTTCAGATACTAATTATATTGCAACACTAGATGTTTGTGATTGCATATTTGAAGAACCTAGGCATAATAAAAAAATCCTAAGTCAATCTTCACATAACCTATAGGACCAAGATACATGAAGCCTGGAAATCTAGATGTTTCTATCAGGACCAAGATTGTGAAAGCCAACAAACAAAACTTTCAAAAGTAAACTAGCAAAAGTAGCCATTATTCTCACTTATTCTACAGCCCCTATAACATACTCCCTCCGTTCCAAATAAGATAACTTTCATTTGTACATGTCTAGATACATATGTGGACAAATAGAAGTAATCTAATTTGAAATGGAGGGAGTTTACATATTTCTACTACATAAATGACACCTTCTCCCTCAAAAAAACAAGTCATCTACTCTGAACACAATTTTTATATGATGATATAAAGAATAAATTGGATGCATTAATCTAGTGTTGAACATATATCTATTACATGAATCCAGCCAAACATGCTTCTACTACAGGAACTCCAATTTTGCTGAACATGTTTCTACAACATAATAATAGTGTTGGGCACAGACATAAAGCATAACCAAAGGGTCAAGTTGACACCATCGACCATGAAAGGGGGGGGGGGATGAGTAGTTGCGACGAGCTATATACCTGCTTGAGCTGTCCCTTATGCTTGAAAAGGAGATAAAGCATAACCAAAGGATCTGGTTGTTGAGCGTCTTCCTGGCTGGGCCCTTGAAGATAGGGCACTAGCAGGCACAACCACAGGCATTTATATTAGCCGCAGACACGACCCCTGGACGCTCTCACCACAGGAGGAGGTGCCTTGCATACTGGCTCCTTCGGGGCTGTGAGGGCAAGAGCATGCTGCAGGTTAGTAAGCATCAAGGATGCTGCTGTTCTGAGACAAGCTAAGTAAAAAATCAAGGGCACAACAAATTCAAGTCAACGACATAATCAGTGGAGGTTCAAACAAAACTGCAGTGAAATCTACTCATGTAAATGGATCACTGGAAAACGAAATTGTACAAATCAAATGAACCATAGATACACAGTTGAGATCTAGAATGGCTTAACTATATTGTATCAATAAGATCATCTGCTAGTTTTGCTACAGCCACGTCAAATGAACCAGAAATGAAGAATCTACTTAGGTTACAAAAACAATAGAGGGAAGATTCAGAACCCACCCCTGTATCGAAATCCAAACATGGCAGGCACCAAGCAAAGCTCCAGAACTTGCAAGTTTGCACATTAGTTCAACCAACCGTGTGACACATACTTTTAAACCAGCAACCATAGGATACAACAACATGCCAAGCAAAAATTAAGGACACCAAAGAAGGGTCCAAACTAGTGGCGATTACGGCAGGCAAGCAACATAATCTCCCAAACTTGTCAAACAGGGACAAAGAAAATAATCTCATCAAGGCAACTATCTAACAAAAGTTACAATTGCTGTCAAACAGGAAAGCAACGAAAATAAAACTCCAAGACATCGCAACAGGCTAACAAGACAATTGTACATTCTTAAGAGTAGTTAAGCAAGGCACCATACCATGATGATCAATGTCACAAATAACCATGGTTTATTGCTGGCAGACATCATATGCAAGTCCTGGAAAATAACACTAGTGAGTGAGGTAGAACATCTTATAATTGTGAACAGAGGAGTACTAGTAAGCAACTAACAAGAATAAATCCTACATGTACACAAGAGCATATTCTATCAAGTAAGTAGTTGCAAGAACTTTAATCATTTGATGTTCTGCAAGAGCACTATAACAACAAAGCAATCAGCAAACAGGCACATCTTCAAAACTAAGCTCATTAATCCAAAGTTTCCCATTCTGAAGTTCTGAGTATCCAAGATTATTAGCAAAATAGGTGTGATGCCCCCAAAATCAGACCGTGTACAGTAATCATACACGCAAGGCACACGATCGAGATTAGGGACTCACGGTGAGATATCACAACACAACTCTACAAATAAAATAATACAAGTTGTTTAATACAAGCCAGGGGCCGCGAGGGCTTGAATACAACAGCTCGAGAGCACAAAGTTAGTGGAAGCAATAGTATCTAAGTACAGACACAAGAATACAATGTTGCCTTAAGAAGGCTAGCACAAATAACAACAGATCGATATGCGAGGCCTCCTGCCTGGGAACCTCCAAACTACTCATGGTCAACGAGGAAAACACGACGTCGTAGAAGGCATCGGGGATCTTCATGTTGCGGTGGTCGGCATCGGGGATCTCCTGCTCCTGGACTCCAAAGCTCCAACGTCGACTGCAGCGCCCGATCAGGCAAAACATAAAGGGGGAAATAAATCAAGGGTGAGTATCTGGCATACCCGCGAGTCTTACGTCCGCTACTAAGCATTTATGCATTTGTATCAAATGGAAAGGGAAGGCTGTATATAGTGGACTGCAATGTAGAAATCAGAATAAGGATAAGAAGCTAGGCCTATCGAAGACTAGCATCTTCCGACGTTGTCTTGCAACACAAGAAGAGAACAACCAACAGTTCATATAAAGCATAAAATAACAATGAAGCAGAAGTTGCTGCAACATTGTATAATGGTAAGTTGTAATAATTAATAATATAAATGCCTCTGAGTTCCCCTCCTCGACTTCCCTGCGAGGAAGAAAACCCGGAACCAACAGATTAATAGTAGTAGTTTGTAGTGATAAGATCCGGCTTCAGCATAAAGCGTCTTGTTACCGTGGACACGGCTATTCGAATATATTAAACTCCCTGCAGGGGTGCACTACTGTTCAGCCTGCACGCTCGGATCTCCAGGGTGGCGTACACCTTGTTAGGGAATGCCCGACCGAGGCTATCCGACACATCGCAGCCCATCCTAGGCTCAGCAGAGAGGCCATCCGCCGGACTATATCCTATGCGCCAAGGGGTCTAGGTCCCTCACCCTTGCACGCTCATGCACGGTACGAGTCTAGCCGGTGAAGCAAAAGCAAATCCAAACACACCTGCTGCAGCAAATAAGACAGCACCGCTTCCCGGCGATCAGGCCGCAGTACTGCTGACGTCTGAAGAGCTTTCGGACAAACTACGACGCAGGGGATCCCATAACTCCTTATCCCACGTGAAGGTAGTGCGTACAGACCAACGGGTCTCTCAAGTCATCCGCTGAACCATTTAGAATTTTAATTAACCTGTGTGACAACCATTATCGTTGCCTCGACTTAACTGACCCGCGGACAACGACAGCAGTAAGGACCACCAGTACACCGGTGCCTGCCCCGTCGTCCCACCAAGTCTCTACGGTTACCAACAAGGTGAACCGACTCCTTACCTTATCTCGCGTGTGCTCTTGGTAGAGCTCGACTTTCGTGGTTTGGTAACTCTCGTGAGATACGAGCAGGGGCCAAGCACGCCAGTAACGTCGGTCGTACCCTCCCTGTCGTTCCCGACGCAATACCGCTCGCAGGCACCGTTGGGTCGCCAGACTTCTTACCTTAAGGACAACCGGGGCTCAGTACCTTAGGGCGGCTATACGGAGTCGGCAACGAGTGGAGTACGGGGATTACTCCTCGGTAGCTCCACTTGATGTGACTCGGCAGAGCCGAGCTAGGGGCCTTAGGCGGTGTTTGCATTGTACCGTACCTATGCAGTTGTATATATATTCATATCCGCGTTCACTCCCCTGAGTGGTCACGGACCGCTATCTAATCCTAGCTAACAATGTGCAGGGCTCGCTGCTGAATAATGCATAATTACAATAGGCAGCATAGGATAAAGGAGTTACATTAAGGGGCGACAAAAACAGGCTATGCAATTAAATAGGATTGTAATCATAGCAGCAGCAGTAATTCCTAGTGCAAGAAATGTACGGAAAGATAGGCGATATCTAGGGAAGAGAATGGCTCTGCTTGCCTGGAAGCTCGACGGTAGCGGTACGGTCGTCGACGAAGTAGTCGTACTCGGCAACGGGGCCGTCAGCGGCAGCAGCGGGGTCTACCGTATATTAAGGGGGGGGGAAGAAACAATAAATACAAAGCAAACATAACAAACAGATGAATGGCATGACGTATGCAATATTAACGGTGTTCTAACGGAGTGCAATGCACATTGCTCGGAGCAGGAATTCATACGGGGATGAAAAGTCGGCTCCGGGTGTTTATTGACAAACGGCCCGGAGGGGGGGGGGGAATGTCGATGTTTGTTGTGTTAGAGGGGTGTGGTGGGTATACGGATAGCGTATTCTTATTCGTTATATTTTTCTGATCAATTTTCATGTATAAAGTTTGTGAATCTGACTTACGTTTTAAAAGATATTCAATTTCAAAATTTAAATCATTTTAAATCATTTTCTGATTTTTCTTTATTAATGAAATGTAACATTATCCAGAACAGGGGTTTGACCAGTCAAACCTGACCGGTCAGCCTCACATTATTAATAATAACATTTAATCAATTTAAATAGTGCCAGGGCCCACATGTCATACACATCAATTAATCTAAATTCTTTTGAATATTAATATGAGAGTGGGGGCCACCAGTCAGTGACACATGTTTAATTAAACAGTTAATTGATTTAATTTAACAAGGGTAGGGCCCATGTGTCAGTTTCTGGGGGGGGGGGGTATATTAAAACTGACAATTTAATTAGGGGGGCAGGCCCACACGTCAGGGACCCAGGGGGGTGTTAGCGTTAATCACCCTTGCTGACAGGTGGGGCCACCGGACAGTGTCTCAAGACATCGCCGGCGACGAGCAGTGAGGCCGGCGACGATGGTGCTCTCGCCATAGTCCACGGGAGGGGGTGGGACCGGGCACGTTTGACAGAGGGGGGAACAACGCGTCGACTGGTGGTGGTATCCTCGCCGGACGCGCGCCGGAGTGACGACAGCGAGCGTGCGCGCGGCGGCCCGAACATGGGCGACGAAGAGAACGGGTAATAGCTAGCTAGCTCGAGTGTGCGCTACGGGATCGATCTACTGGGAGCGCGGGGAACAGATTGATGCGCATAGCGCGACAAACGCGCGCTCCACGCCACGGTGGCGAGTGCAATGGCGGCGGCGAGCTTCTGCCCCCATGGCAGAACGTGCTACGTCGAGAGGGAGGGGGCGAGGGCAGTTGGAGGCAGTGGCCTAGCTCACCAGGAACGCGACACGGGTGGCAATGGGCTCGACGGCGGGCTGGAGTGGCCGGAATTGGTCGCCGATCCCGTCGGAGCCGATGAAGACGACGACGTGATCCGGGCATTGCAGGGGCTCCCGGCTCGATCCCTGGCGTGGAGGACTGTGGCGCAGCTCCTGGACAAGACGAGGGGACGGAAGGACTCTGGTGGCCGCGAGTTCCGGCGAGGTACGCCCACCGCGGCGCCCGGTTGCACACAGTCGGGCTGCGGGAGAGGAGAACGACGGCGCAGTGGAGAGGTAGGGCAAAGGGGCGACCTAGGGTTTGTGCCAGGGCGCTCGTGGCTCTTATACCCACCGGATAGCCGCCGATGGTGGACACGACGACGGCGACGGCCGTGGCGCCGCAGGATGGCTGACACGCCATTGGGGTGAACAGGGGAAGAGGACGGTGGGGGTTGGGTTGGGCTGGGCCCAGTGGGGAGGGGAGGGATTTTTTTGCCCCCTGGGCGTTAGATAGCCCTTCCCATTTTCTTTTGTTTTCTTTATTTCTTTGCTGTAATTCTTTTCTCTTTATATTTTGTTTGGCAAACAATTCATTTTATAAAAATGTTCCACTGGTCCTAATATTTATGTTACACTATAAGGTGATGCCACAAAAAGACTGGGCAAGAATTAAATTCATTTGCATTTTTGTTTTATTTAAATGGAATTAAATGCCACTGATTTGTCACTGCATTGAATTGTTTGAATATTTATATGCCACAATAAATATCCATGACCACTTCACCATGGTATACTGATTTTTGTGCATTTAATAAAATTTGTTTCATAATTTTTGGATCAACTATAATTTCAACTTATGTTTATTAAATTTCCAGGGGAAACTAATATTTATAAGTTATCGGTTTTATTTGTTTTAAAATTCTTTGGGATCATGTGCAACAGTAAGAACATTTTATTTGATTGTTTACCAAAGTTTCATCTTGACTTGCATTTGAATTTTTTGAATTTAGATTTGATTTTAACCAAGGGGCAATTAAGCTTTGCATACATGATGACAAGGCATCCTTAGACTAGAGTTATTGTAGCATGATTACCGGGGTGTTACAAATCTCCCCAACTACAAAGAATTCTCGTCCCGAGAATTAAAAGGTAGTGGAAGGGGTAAAGCTTTGGTTTCGTACTCTAACGAATCTTCTGGAGCTTGTTGTCCTTATCGAAGAAGTTAATCCTTCACGTTGACGTCTTCATTTCCCTGCATCAGTGCATCTCGACAGGGTTGTCATCCTTCTTTCGGGGCTGCATCGTACCTACGCACAGGTTAGGGGGAAAAACTTGAGGGGGTCAGATCGGTACAAGGTTAATCAACCGAGATTGTCCAAGGGAATGGGGTACAAAGTATCTTTCGATTTTATACTCAGGGGAATACATCGAGAAAACAAAAGAAGGCATGAGAAGTTTTCAAGCGGATACGCAAGCATTCAACGATTATAACGGAGGATGAAAAGGGGTCCAGAGCATCTGCCATAAGCACTGAGTCTGATACCGGACTGAATATCACAAGGTGGAGGACTCGTGAGTTGCATACGAGGTCAAGCAAGACGAATTACCTCGAGAACAGAAAGGTACAAGAGACTCAGGTTTCGATCCTGTGGAATTGTGGGTTATGGGCCCACATTGAATAATAAGGGTGGTGACAAAACAATGTGATCAAATTGCAAGGTAAGTCAGAGAACAGATTGTTAGCTATGCCGGAAACAATGTCGGTACCAAGGGGGAGGGACGAGGAGAACCATCTTCCTGATCGTTAAGACGAGGCGGACCAATTGGCAAAGTTCTTGTCCATCGGTGGTCACCGAAATGTTTTCAACAGTAGTAACAGGTTGTACGGACAAAGTAGTACACCGAAGTGTTTACATCAGCAGGGAATTATCACTGCTCGGATAATTTATATTAAAAGAAAGGTTAAACAGACCAATGAAAGGGAATATGTGATTATCCGATTAATCAGACCAATGGAAGGGAAAAAGTAACGATACACAAGTATCACGTGTATATCTTTCCCAAGGGAAAACAGAGCAAGATATATGACCAGGTTTGTATTGGCAGGGAGTCAACGGAGGTTGTCGATGATAACACAAATCATCGAGGGGCAAGGATGGCATTTCCCACCATGAATTCAATTAACACTTGGTAGAAGCCAAGATGTCGATGATGACCATGACACATCATGTCAAAAGGTTTCGAGAAAATACAATCGAACAACGGCGACACCAAGCAAAAGGAATGGTGAAGAAAAAGTATTCGGGGGTTCCCGGTTGACGACAACCCAAAACCATGAAATGGCTATGACAGGGATAGGCATTGTTTCATCACAATTCATAAGATGTAGTGCAAAAGCATGATATCCTCGAGATACCAGGGGTAATACTCGAAGGTAGAATGATGGATCATAGGTGTAGAAGAATTTATACCAAGGGGGTTAATTATCTTTACGAGAAGCTTTCATGTTAAGTTCTACATTGTATCCATGGGCATGAACACAAAGGTTCAGGGTCGACTCCCACTTCTCCAATGCATAACCCCTCATTCACTTCTCGCTTTCGATGAATTTGTAGCGTCAAAAGTTTATCTGGCATAACACCAGTAGAGTAAGACCCGTAGAAGTTCATGGGTTCACACAGATGTATGAAGCATAGATACAACACATATGGACCTTTTACGAATCTATACGACAAACAATAGGAACAAGAGATACAAGTTTGAAAGCCGAAGGCTGATGACACAGAGCATATGATACCGTTCGACAAAAGTATTACGTATCAGGGGAAGCCCGTCAATGATTTAGGACACAAGGGTATGGCAGGTAGTAATCCACCAAAAAGGTCAGGCGGCGTACAGAGAGTCTGGGGCGAGTATCGGTACTCAACCATAAGAAGAAAGAATGTCAAATCATTGGAGATAGAAACATCGGAATAATTCAATGCTTAAGTACAAAGGAATTATGATCTCCATATCGGTGTATTAGATTCAGATACATCGATCAAACATGAATAAGTTGAATAGAAGCCTGGCAATTAAACAATTAAGGTTTGGTTTACCGAGAATCAGCTCATGTACGGAATGACGTCTGAGCCAGAAGAATGGATTCATAGGATCAACTGATGATTGCGTGCACTCGCGCACACGATGATTCAATAGATCGGAATGACAATGCCAAGGGAGGGCATCAAAGACCACAAGACAAACGGGATTAATCGTAGTGCAAGAAGGAAAGAAGAATCTCCAAAGCAGTAGGTTGCCGAGGATTGGCACGAGATCGGATAGTATTTCAAAGTAGTTTGGAAATCACAGGAACCACTTAGGACGAACGGATCCTCGATAAATGTGAGGAATTATCCGCAGGGTGAAAAGAACCTGCAAGGCAGTAGGCTCAAAGGATTCCCGAAGCAACGGAAAGTATTTCGATGCATCTTGTGAACACAAGAGCAACTGGGATTGAATGGATGAACGAAGGGTGTATGTGGTTATACATACAGACTTGTCGGTGGATGGGAATTATTAAGGCGATGGGCACCTAGGGTGTCGAGAATTTATCGGCAAGTATCTTCGGTATCTTCTCATGAAGCAAGCGATCATCTGGAATGAGGGATCTCCGGGAGGAAGTAGTCACGAGATCCTAATGTCAGAGTTAGCAAAATATTTATCCCGAAAAGAAGAGAGAGCAGAGTCCCAGAGTAAAGGTACAGAGAAAAGGATCCTAATACCACCCAGTTTGCGACGTGTGCTGATAAGCCACACGACACTGTTAGTAAAGTAGTTTTGCAAAGACTAGACTCGACATTCAACATTCAACGAGGAAAACTCGACGTCGTAGAAGGCATCGGGGATCTTCATGTTGCGGTGGTCGGCATCGGGGATCTCCTGCTCCTGGACTCCAAAGCTCCAACGTTGACTGCAGCGGCCAATCAGGCAAAACATAAAGGGGGAAATAAAGCAAGGGTGAGTATCTAGCATACCCGCGAGTCTTACATCCGCTACTAAGCATTTATGCATTTGTATCAAATGGAAAGGGAAGGCTGTATATAGTGGACTGCAATGTAGAAATCAGAATAAGGATAAGAAGCTAGGCCTATCGAAGACTAGCATCTTCCGACGTTGTCTTGCAGCACAAGAACAGAACAACCAACAATTCATATAAAGCATAAAGTAACAATGAAGCAGAAGTTGCCGCAACATTGTATAATAGTAAGTTGTAATAATTAATAATATAAATGCCTCTGAGTTCCCCTCCTTGACTTCCCTGCGAGGAAGAAAACCCAGAACCAACAGATTAATAGTAGTAGTTTGTAGTGATAAGATCCGGCTTCAGCATAAAGCGTCCTGTTACCGTGGACACGACTATTCGAATAGATTAAACTCCCTGCAGGGGTGCACTACTGTTCACCCTGCACGCTCGGATCTCCAGGGTGGCGTACACCTTGTTAGGGAATACCCCACCGAGGCTATCCGACACATCGCAACTCATCCTAGGCTCAGCAGAGAGGCCATCCACCGGACTATATCCTATGCGCCAAGGGGTCTAGGTCCCTCACCCTTGCACGCTCCTGCATGGTGCGAGTCTGGCGGGTGAAGCAAAAGCAAATCCAAACACACCTGCTGCAGCAAATAAGACAACACCGCTTCCCGACGATCAGGCCGCAGTACTGCTGACGTTTGAAGAGCTTTCAGACAAACTACGACGCATGGGAGCCCATAACTCCTTATCCCACATGAAGGTAGTGCGTACAGACCAACGGGTCTCTCAAGTCATCCGCCGAACCATTTAGCATTTTAATTAACCTGCGTGACAACCGTTATCGTTGCCTCGACTTAACTGACCCGCAGACAACAACAGCAGTCAGGACCACCAGTACATTGGTGCCTGCCCTGTCGTCCCACCAAGTCTCTGCGGTTACCAACAAGGTGAACTAACTCCTTACCTTATCTCGCGTGTGCTCTTGGTAGAGCTCTACTTTCGTGGTTTGGTAACTCTCGCGAGATACGAGCAGGGGCCAAGCACGCCAGTAACGTCGGTCGTACCCTCCCTGTCGTTCCCGACGAAATACCGCTCGCGGGCACCGTTGGGTCGCCCGACTTCTTACCTTAAGGACAACCGGGGCTCAGGACCCTAGGGCGGCTATACGGAGTTGGCAACGAGTGGAGTACGAGGATTACTCCTCGGTAGCTCCACTTGATGTGGCTCGGCAGAGTCGAGCTGGGGCCTTAGGCGGTGTCTACATTGTAATGTACCTGTGCAGTTGTATATATATTCGTATCCGCGTTCACTCCCCTAAGTGGTCATGGCCCGCTATCTAATCCTAGCTAACAATGTGCAGGGCTCACTGCTGAATAATGCATAATTACAATAGGCAACATAGGATAAAGGAGGTACATCAAGGGGCGACAAAAGCATGGTATGCAATTGAATAGGATTGTCATCGTAGCAGCAGCAACAATAATGCTGATACGTCTCAAACGTATCTACTTTTCCAAACTCTTTTGCTATTGTTTTGCCCTCATTCTTGCATGATTTGGATGAAACTAACCCGGACTAACGTTGTTTTCAGCAGAGCTGCCTGTATGGTTTTATTGTGCGCAGGAAAATGGATTTTTGGACGTCTCAGAAAATTCCTAGAAAAATACCAGAAAATCCACGCACTCGAAGGATCCAGAAGCCAAAAGTGGGACCAGAGGGCAGCCAAGGGGGCCCTAGGCGCCCCCTGGCTCGGCCAGGGGTGGGGCCGCGCCCTCTGGCCGCCTGGGGGCCTCCCCCCTCCTCTAGTGCCCTACCAAGGCTCCTATTTATTCCCGTGACGGAGAAACCCCGAAACAGAAGTCATTTTCCCAATTCTCGTCGCGGAGCCGCCACCACCCTCTATTCTTCTCCGGGAGGGCTAATTTGGAGGCTGTTTTGGCCTCCGGTGAGGGGAGATCATCGCCATCGTCATCATCATCACCACTCCCTCCTCCCTCCATGACTTCTCCATCCATGTGTGAGTAATTCCCTTCTGTAGGCAAAGGGGATGGTAGGGATTGGATGAGTTAGATCATGTAATAGTTTATCAGATTGTTGGGGGCATGTTGCCTATCATCTAGATTGTTGTTTATCATCTTTGCTTCAACTTGTTGCTCTTAATGCTTGTCACTTTGGGCCTAAGTGCCATGATTTCAGATCTGAACCCTATGTGTTTTCATGAATATATTTGTGTTCTTGATCATATCTATGAGTTGTATGCACCTGTTATAGTCCGGAGCCGGCGATCCCAAAGGTGACAGCTTGGGACACCAAAGGGGATGGACTATAATTTGAGGATTCCATGTATCCATTGATTGTTAATGCTTTGTTCCGGTGCTCTTTGATAGGAGCACCTTAATCTCCATAAGTTCCTTTTGGCCCCGTTCGTAGCGGGATGGTAGGACAAAAGATGTTGTGCAAGTTCTTATTGCAAGCACGTACAACTACCTATGGGGTACATGCCTGATGTTTGATTTATGCCTAGATGATCATTGCTTTTCTGTGTGCCTTGCCCCGAGTCAAATACATGATGTGTCTTATCCATGCAGCGCCCAACCATCCATCTCCCTAGCCTACAGTTCTTTAATTCTGCTGGTTACTAGTTGTTTACTTTCGCTGTTTTACTATTACTGTTTCACCACCACTATTTCCGTTGCTATCGTCACTTCCATATTGCAGTTACTATTAATATCTTGTTGCAAGTAAGTGTATCTCAGGTGCGGTGGAATTGACAACTCCACTGTTAAATCTTGTGGGTATTCTTTGGCTCCCCTTGAGTCGAATCTATAAATTGGGTTATTCTTACCCACGAAGACTATCTCGATCCCCTGCAGTTGTGGGTTATCAAGCCTATTTTCTGGCGCCGTTTCCGGGGAGCATAGCTTTATTCACAAGTCTACTTGAAGTATTCTACCTGCTGCAATTTATCCGCTATGGGTAAGAAAGAAGACCCCATGGTCCCGATCTTACCATCCCGTACAAGAAAAGGTACTGTTCTGAACACTAGTGCTACACTTGATTCACCTTCAGTTATGAGTAAGTTTGCTTAACCTTCACCACATGATGCCTCTACTGAATCTGTTACTATGTCCGATACTTTTGATGATGCTTCTACTACTCTTGATGATATTAGTTCACGTAGTCACGCTCTTGAGAAACAGATCGCTGCTGCAAAAAAAATCTGGAATTGAAATTCCTGATACTTGCTATCCGTTTGATGGAACCTACACTTATCCCGACTTGAGTAAACTCAAGGAGAGACTCCTTGATGATGATTATATTATACTTGATGATGATTATATTATACTTGATGATGATTTATGCAGGGAGCTAACAGAGTTTGACGACTCTGACCCTGATGCTATTAAGAAGCTTCTCGAAAAACACTCCCTGAAGAACAAGACCGTTCCGGATCCTAAATTTGCTACGTCTCCTATATGCATCAATGATCCTGATTATAATTTCTCTGTTGATCTTTCACTTATATCTATGGTTGAATCTGACCCCTTTTATGGCAGAGAAAATGATGATGCTATTGCACACCTGACCAGACTCACTGAGTTGGGTGGCCTGTTTACTACAGATGAGAAGATACAATTTTTTTATGTCACTAAGCTTTTTTCCTTTCTCTTTAAAGGAAGGTGCTAAAGCATGGTACGATGCACTACCATGTGGTTCCATTAGGAGTCCTCAAGACTTATCTCACTCTTTGTTGATAAGTATTTTCCTGCTCATATGCAACATGCTGCTTTACGAAGAATTTATAACTTTAAACAGTTGCAGGATGAGCACCTCCCTAAAGCTTGGGGGAGGTATTGCAGTCTGATCCAGGCTAGACCAGGACATGGAGTCCCTAAGAATGAATTAATTGATATATTTTATGCTGGTCTAACTGATGAATCTAGATCCTTTTTGGACAGTTGTGTTGGTTGTGTTTTCAGGAAAAGAACACCGGACGATGCAGAAGAATTAATGGGCAAGATTGCCAAGAACCACGAAGATTGGTCCGTCCCTGAACCACCTCCACCACCAAAGAAAAGGGGCATGCTTGTCCTAAGCCCCGAAGATATGCAGGAAGCTAAGAAGTCTATTAAAGAGAAGGGTATTAAAACTAAAGACGTGAAGATTCTACCCCTATTGAGAAATTGTGTGAGCCTACCACTCACCCTCCTATGGTAGAGGTACACTCTCTTTTAGATTTCAATGCAAGTGACATTCCTCATGGTAAGCCTCCTGATCAATGTTTAGATGAGCTTGATAATTTTATTATGAAGAAAAATCACTTTAATGAGAGGATACAAAGTCAGTTGCATGATAATTCCCTTGCTATCAAAACTTTGCTTGATGTTCTAGGTAGAACAGTTAATGATGTTAAATGTCTTGTAAATAATTTTCATATGGTTCAAACTCAGCTTGATCAAATTTCTAAACAGGATATACAGGCCTTCGGGATTAAAACCCGAGGAGGAACCAACACTCAAGATCCTCTCTATCCGGGGGGGCATCCTAAGAGGATCGAGCAAGATTCTCAAATACAGGAAGAAGAAATTGTTAGCTCTCCGAAGAAGAAGAAGAAGAAGCACAAAGAATCTGACAATTCCAATGATCCAAATAGTATATCTACCGAGACTGAAGACGGCGCTGAGCCTGAAAAGGATGGTGAAAAGAATGATCCACCCGAAGTTTGAGAAGAAGAAGCACCCGACAAACGCAAGAAATATACTAGAGAATATTTTATCGCAAGAAGACATGGGAAGGAACGAGAACCATGGGTACAGAAACCCATGCCCTTTCCAGGTAAGTCTCTCAAAACTAAAGAAGAAGAGCATTACAATAAGTTTTGTGAGTGGATGAAACCTCTTTTTCTTCAAATTCCTTTGACTGATGCTATTAAGTTACCTCCTTATTCGAAATATATGAAAGATATTGTTACTATTAAAAGAAAAGTTCCGAATGAAGCAATATCTACTATGCTTGCTAACTACTCTTTTAGTGGCAATATTCCTGAGAAGCTTAGTGATCCAGGTATACCCACCATTCCTTGCTCCATAAAGAATAATTATGTCAGGACTGCTTTATGTGATCTTGGAGCAGTAGTGAGTGTTATGCCCTTTTCTCTTTACAAGAGATTATGTTTAGAAAAACTAATCCCTATAGATATCTCTTTTCAGATGGCTGACAAGTCAACATCTGTTCCCATAGGTATTTGTGAGGATGTTCCCGTTGAAGTTGCTAATTGTTTAATCCTTACTGATTTTGTTGTGCTTGACATGCCCGAGGATGGGTGCATGTCTATTATTCTTGGTAGAATTTTTCTTAACACCGTAGGTGCTATTATTGATTGCAATAAAGGAAAGGTTACTTTCAATGTGAATGACAAAGAACACACGGTGTATTTTCCGAAAAAGATTGAGAAGAGGCATGGCCTTAAATCCATAGAGAACATCGAGACCGTGAAGATTGGAGAATGGGATTGTCCTCTACATGTGCACCACAAATACAAAACCATCATGGTGGGGACAATGTCCATTAAAGTAAAGGTGCAATGATCACTTCATAAGAGGTGAGACTTTTTGCTCTATGTATCGCCGGTTTGTTGGTAAGACTTGATCAACCTTGCTAGTAAGCATGTTTTATATAGGTAAAAAGTGGAGCTTGTTATGTTTTCATTTGCCTTAGCTTTTATTCTCCTTGCTGTACCAAGTTTATATGTTTTTGAAACTTCACAACTCTAATCATTGCTTCAAGTTTTCAGAAAGTTTCACAGCTTTTTGAACTTTGATTTTTTAATAGTGAAGTTGTCAGAAAAATTCCAGAAAAATTATTTAAAAAATTTCCATGCCGGGAGTGACCCAGAAGCACATGGGGCTGACCAGGGGGGCCACCAGTGGCCCAGGCGGCCAGCTGGCGCGGCCTGGCCCCTGGCCTCGCCCACAGGGCGCCTGGGGCCCACAGGCCCACCTCCAGGTATGTCTTCTTCCTCATCCTTCCTCTCTCTCCAAAAACACGAGTTCTGCTCCAGTTCTTGCGTTCTTGCTGTTCTTGGAGGCGATTTTCGATCTCTCTCTACAGCCCACCGTTCGAGCTGAGATTTTGGGCAAATACTCCCTGGTATGTAACTTCTTCACCCCTCCAATTAGATTTTTTATTGGTGGCCTCATTTGTGAGTATTTAGTAACTCTTGGTGCTGTCCTTATGAGCTTGCATGCATGTGTAGAATTTTATTTTCAAAGTTTTGATGCAAGTTTATGCCTTAGGTAAGTGAGTAGAGTAGTTTGCCTCAACTCACTTGGTTTAAATCCTTGTTTTTGTGAATTGTAATTTTTTTTCTTCAGAAATGAGTCTCTTTGGAAAAGCAAAGGGGTGGCTTGGGAAGAAGAAGCCCGAGCGCTCCGATCGAGTTACTAGAGCTGCAGCTTCACCCTCAGGAGTTAGGGTGAGGTACAATGAAGATCATGTACCCCTGGAGTTGTTGGAACACACAAATCCAGCATGCACAATGATGTATCCGTGCGATGATTTTCTTACAGCTGCAGGAATTAAGGAGGAATTTTATGGCCTTTGTGCCAATGCAGGTTTGACACGGCTAACTTTATGCCGTGTGGTACAATACAAAAAGCTTACCTCCTGCTTTGTTAACAGTTTTTGTTATAACCATGATGCTGGAACCGTTGAGTTCAAACTTTATAATGATCTCATAACCATGTCTTTGGCACAGTTTTGTGATATAATAGGTGTGCCAAACGTTGGTCAGACAACTAAGATGACCATGCAGCCTTCCGGGTTGAGGACCCTCTTCAATTCCCTTTGCTGCCAAGAGGAGACCGACATTCGGCGTACGAAGATTTCCAACATTTTTTTTCCACACCTTAGGTATTTTGCGTATTTTGTTGCTAGAGGGGTGTTAGCTCGTGACAACACGAGCAATGGTTCTGCACCAGATTTCGCTATTTATGCGAACGCCCTCTCTGATAAGAATGAGTATAATGTCGGTGCCTTGATTGCTCGGCGCCTTGTTACTAATAGTAACAAGGGCGATTTATATGGTGGCGTTTACGCCACACTTATCCTTGAGTCCCTTGAGCGCACCCCGCATCCTGATGATGTTCCCTTTTCATACGCGAGTCTCGATCTTGTGGCTATGAAGAGGCATAAGTTTGTTACCACGACTTCCCAGTTTGGTAACCTTGATTATATTTTGAGGTTTGAAAGGACCATTACTCGTGAGATCTGTCTACCTGCACCACTTTTGTTTGATAACACTCGTAGGAACGGATGGTCCTTCAACGAGATTCAGTTCGATGAGTTCGTGGCTAATTACCAGCCGCATAACCCCATGGAGGGGGTTGTGCCCGATGAGGAGGAGCATGGTGAGTTCCCACCTTACCAGGGAGAGACCTTCACCGAGCATGGCGAGGGATCTTATTCCGCTTGGAGCGCAGGGCCTTCCTCATGGGAGGATCCGAGGACTTCGGTGTACGCACCGGAGGGTTCATACGACTCCTGGGCTTACCATTACCCCGGAGCAGGAGGCTCCTGGGGGCAATAGCTGCTACCAACTTAGGCCAAAAGCCTAAGCTTGGGGGTGTACGTTCCTTTCTCACCTTTCCATTGTATTATCCGCTTTCATTTTATTCGCTTTGATCTTTTCGAAGTTTTTGCCCGTTCTTCTTTGTTCTTTTATTTTGCAAAAACAACAAAAAGATTTCTCTTTTCTTTTCCTTTCGCTAAATATAAAAAAATCCAAAAATATTTTCTTTTCTCTCTTTAGTTTGCTTTGTTGTAGAGTTCAGCTCGAGTCCGTGATGGCATTTGCACTTGATTATATATTTCCTACGTTCAATCGTGCAAGTGACAAGGCAGTGATGACGAAGATTGACGAAGGGATGCAACAAGGAAAACCGGTATGAACTCTTTTTGTTTCTACTTTTGTACATATGCTTGTACTTATGATTTAGAGACCAACTTGTAGCGACATAGTGCTATGTTTACAATGCTTTCCCAGTGTTCATGCTTTCCTTGTGGCTAATCCCAAATAGCTAGAGTACATAATGTGTTGAATGATTTACATGCATTGCATTGTTCATAGTTTGGCATACTGCAATGGTATTTCCCTTTGGAGAATTTTTGGATTGACTTGGCACATGCTTACACATGTTTATGACTGAAAAGTCTACTATGCCTTGATGATCTTTAAATTTCAGAATAGTCATATCATTTTCATGCCCAATTCAATGTTACTTTGTCGCTCTGCATGATTATGACTGTTATTGCTCTCTAGTTGGTCGCTTCCTAGTCTTTTGCTAGCCTTCGCTCGCACTAAGCGGATTTCTGCTTGTGCATCCAAAATCCTTGAAACCAGTTTTTCCATATGAGTCCACCATACCTTCCTATGTGGTATTTACCGGCAATCTCAAAATTATTCAAAAGCACTCCTGCGTTGTGCCTCTGTTTTAGCTCATGAGGAAGTACTAGGTAATTCATGACCAGCTTATGTTAGACATGTTTTATTCCGGGATTGCATGTCTAATCTGCAAACCCCTAATACGAGGAGGGACTGGCATGAGTGCGCCCAGCTCACAAAAGATAATCACAACCAACAAAACCTCCTTCACACTTTGTCTATGAGAAATCATAAAACTTTGGCAGTGATAAACAAAGGAGATTAAGGGGATGTGATCGTCTCCATCTTGGGAGCCATTCCTCGAAACATGTCTAGCGTAAGAGGTGATTGAGTTGTCTACTAGCATTCGTTGACGAAGCATGCACCTCCCAAAACACTTTTTATCTATGTTTTCAAAACCAGGAGCTCTGGTACAAGTTTAGTCTTTGCTTCCAACCACGGGTTTTCAGCCTTTCCATCAAACTCCACGGTTCGAGAGTCTCCACCTTCTTTCTTCAAAGCACCAACTAGGAGAGCATAATTGTCATTCTGAGTGTAATGTGCATTGTCCCAAAGTACTACATTGTCTTTTGCATGATTGTGGTATTACTTATTCTGAAGTTCTTAGTTCTAGTCTCCTTTAAAACTCCGGAGGAGTTTCTGCATTTATTTTGCTTCACTCATGGAGGCTAGAGAAGTACCACTCTAGTATGTTCAAGCTTTGTGCATTGTAATCTTGCCTTGATTTTCAGTAGCATATTATTTACTTTTAGTTGTTTGTGATTGATCACTTGAAAGAAGGATTGCTTCGTGCATTGTCCTCATAGAATTGCTTTGATACTTGCTAAATTCTTTTCATATACATGCTTATATACATCTATTGAAGCAAAAGATTTGTCAAAGTTTTCTTTGTCTCGTTCAGTTCGTTGTACTGAATTGCTTGAGGACAAGAAATATGCTAAGCTAGGGGGAGTTGATACGTCTCAAACGTATCTACTTTTCCAAGCGCTTTTGCTATTGTTTTGCCCTCATTCTTGCATGATTTGGATGAAACTAACCCGGACTAACGTTGTTTTCAGCAGAGCTGCCTGTATGGTTTTATTGTGCGCAGGAAAATGGATTTTTGGACGTCTCAGACAGTTCCCAGGAAAATACCAGAAAATCCACGCACCCGAAGGAGCCAGAAGCCAGAAGTGGGACCAGAGGGCAGCCAAGGGGGCCCCAGGCGCCCCCTGGCGCGACCAGGGGTGGGGCCGCGCCCTTTGGCCACCGGGGGGGGGGCTCCCCCCTCCTCTGGTGCCCTACCAAGGCTCTTATTTATTCCCGTGACGGAGAAACCCCGAAACAGAAGTCGTTTTCCCCATTCTCGTCGCGGAGCCGCCGCCACCCTCTGTTATTCTCCGGGAGGGCTAATCTGGAGGCTGTTTTGGCCTCCGTTGAGGGGAGATCATCGCCATCGTCATCATCATCACCACTCCATCCTCCCTCCATGACTTCTCCATCCATGTGTGAGTAATTCCCTGCTGTAGGCAAAGGGGATGGTAGGGATTGGATGAGTTAGATCATACAATAGTTTATCAGATTGTTGGGGGCATGTTGTCCATCATCTAGATTGTTGTTTATCATCTTTGCTTCAACTTGTTGCTCTTAATGCTTGTCACTTTGGGCCCGAGTGCCATGATTTCAGATCTGAACCCTATGTGTTTTCATGAATATATTTGTGTTCTTGATCATATCTATGAGTTGTATGCACCTGTTATAGTCCGGAGCCGGCGATCCCAAAGGTGACAGCTTGGGACACCAAAGGGGATGGACTATAATTTGAGGATTCCATGTATCCATTGATTGTTAATGCTTTTTTCCGGTGCTCTTTGACATGAGCACCTTAATCTCCATAAGTTCCTTTTGGTCCCGTTCGTAACGGGATGGTAGGACAAAAGATGTTGTGCAAGTTCTTATTGCAAGCACGTACAACTACCTATGGGGTACATGCCTGATGTTTGATTTATGCCTAGATGATCATTGCTTTTCTGTGTGCCTTGCCCCAAGTCAAATACATGATGTGTCTTATCCATGCAGCGCCCAACCATCCATCTCCCTAGCCTACAGTTCTTTAATTCTGCTGGTTACTAGTTGTTTACTTTCGTTGTTTTACTATTACTGTTTCACCACCACTATTTCCGTTACTATCATCACTTCCATATTGCAGTTACTATTAATATCTTGTTGCAAGTAAGTGTATCTCAGGTGCGGTGGAATTGACAACTCCACTGTTAAAGCTTGTGGGTATTCTTTGGGTCCCTTGATTCGAATCTATAAATTGGGTTATTCTTACCCGCGAAGACTATCTCGATCCCCTGCAGTTGTGGGTTATCAAATGCCTAGTGCAAGAAATGTACGGAAAGATAGGCGGTATCTGGGGAAGAGAATGGCTCTGCTTGCCCGGAAGCTCGACGGTAGCTTTGCGGTCGTCAGCGAAGTAGTCGTACTCGGCAACGGGGTCGTCGGCGACAACAGCGGGGTCTATCGGAGATTAAGGGGGGGGGGGGAAGAAACAGTAAATACAAAGCAAACTTAACAAACAGATGAATGGCATGACGTATGCAATGTCAACGGTGTTCTAACGCAGTGCAATGCACATTGCTAGTAGCAGGAATTCATACGGGGATGAAAAGCCGGCTCCGGGTGATTATCGGCTAACGGCCCGGAGGGGGGGAATGTCGATGTTCGTTGTGTTAGAGGGGTGTGGTGCGTATACGGATAGCGTATTCTTATTCTTTATATTTTTCTGATCAATTTTCATGTATAAAGTTTTTGAATTTGACTTACGGTTTAAAAGATATTCAATTTCAACATTTAAATCATTTTAAATCATTTTCTGAATTTTTCTTTATTAATGAAATGTAACATTATCCAGAACAGGGGTTTGACCAGTCAAACATGACCAGTGGGTCACACTGGTTAGCCTCACATTATTAATAATAACATTTAATCAATTTAAATAGTGCCAGGGCCCACATGTCATACACAACAATTAATCTAAATTCTTTTGAATATTAATCTGAGAGTGGGGGCCACCAGTCAGTGACACATGTTTAATTAAACAGTTAATTGATTTAATTTAACAGGGGTAGGGCCCATGTGTCAGTTTCTGGGGGGGTGTGTATATCGAAACTGACAATTTAATTAGGGGGGGGGCAGGCCCACACGTCAGGGACCCAGGGGGGTGTTAGTGTTAATCACCCTTGCTGACAGGTGGGGCCATCGGACAGTTTCTCAAGCCATCGCCGACGACGAGCAGTGAGGCCGGCGGCGATGGTGCTCTCGCCATAGTCCACGGGAGGGGTTGGGACCGGGCACGTTCGACAGAGGGGGGAACGGCTCGTCGACTGGTGGTGGTATCCTCGTCGGGCGCGCGCCGGCCCGAACACGGGCGACGACGAGAACGGGTAATAGCTAGCTAGCTCGAGTGTGCGCTACGGGATCAATCTACTGGGAGCGCAGGGAACAGATTGACGCGCATAGCGCGCCAAACGCGCGCTCCACGCCACGGTGGCGAGTGCAACGGCGGCGGCGAGCTTCTTCCCCCATGGCAGAACGTGCTACGGCGAGAGGGAGGGGGCGAGGGCAGTTGGAGGCAGTGGCCTAACTCACCAGGAACGCGACACGGGTGGTAATGGGCTCGACGGCGGGATGGAGCGGCCGGAATTGGTCGCCGATCCCGTCGGAGCCGATGAAGACGACGACGTGATTCGGGCATTGCAGGGGCTCCCGGCTCGATCCCTGGTGCTGGGGTGGCGTGGAGGAGTGTGGCGCAGCTCCTGGACAAGACGAGGGGACGGAAGGACTCTGGTGGCCGCGAGTTCCGGCGAGGTACGCCCACCGCGGCGCCCGGTTGCACACGATCGGGCTGCGGGAGAGGAGAACGGCGAGGCGGTGGAGAGGTAGGGCAAAGGGGCGACCTAGGGTTTGTGCCTCGGCGCTCGGGGCTCTTATACCCGCCGGATAGCCGCCGATGGTGGACACGACGACGGCAACGGCCGTGGCGCCGCAGGATGGCCGACACGCCATCGGGGTGAACAGGGGAAGAGGACGGTGGGGGGTTGGGTTGGGCTGGGCTAGGCCCAGTGGGGAGGGGAGGGGGTTTTTGCCCCCTGGGCGTTAGATAGCCCTTCCCATTTTCTTTTGTTTTCTTTTATTTCTTTTATTTCTTTTCTGTAATTCTTTTCTCTTTATATTTTGTTTGGCAAACAATTCATTTTAGAAAAATGTGCCACTGGTCCTAATATTTATGTTACACTATAAGGTGATGCCACAAAAAGTTTGGGCAAGAATTAAATTCATTTGCATTTTTGTTTTATTTAAATGGAATTAAATGCCACTGATTTGTCACTGCTTTGAATTGTTTGAATATTTATATGCCACAATAAATATCCACGACCATTGCACCATGGTATACTGATTTTTGCGCATTTAATAAAATTGGTTTCATAATTTTTGGATCAACTATAATTTAAACTTATGTTTATTAAATTTCCAGGGCAAATTAATATTTAGAAGTTATCGGTTTTATTTGTTTTAAAATGCTTTGGGATCATGTGCAATAGTAAGAACATTTTATTTGATTGTTTACCAAAGTTTCATCTTGACTTGCATTTGAATTTTTTGAATTTAGATTTGATTTTAACCAAGGGGCAATTAAGCTTTGTAAACATGATGACAAGGCATCCTTAGACTGGAGTTACTGTAGCATGATTACTGGAACATGCACAAAACTAACAAAACGATTGTTTTAGTAGCACACTGAGAAAATATGTTAGCTTGCAAATGAATCGACTAAACATGCAAAGCTAAACAGCGACACCTTTAAAACCATTGCAAATACTAAGTTCTTTTTAGGATAAATAATGTGGTCTGTGGTCAGCGACAAATACATGCAAAGCTAAACAACGACACCTTTTAGGATTTTAGCACAAAACTAAGTTGTGGTCTGTGGTCTCCTAAAGCTTTTCCACTAGATGTTCAAAATACTTAAGTTTCCCACTGTAATTAATTTATGCTTTCGGTTTAAGTTTGAATTTGAAGGGAAAATGAATAAATATTTTTTTATACTAAGCTATATCCCCAAATCTGAAGCATTAATATTCCCAGAAATCACCAAATTTCTAAGGCATGCATTTGGCAGAACAACTAAGCTAATTATTGAAGTAGTAATCAAATTGCTCCTGCTTCACAATTCAGAGAACTAATCGAATCTTTATTTCAACACTTGAATTCAGCATAGATGAACAATAGGTTCCTAAAGTCACATCTAACAAGACAGCGTGGTGCTGATTCCCCACCAAAAACAACCCAAAAATCCCATAAAAGCATTGGCCACACCCACAGCCAGCCGCCGACACTGTTTCTCCACGCTCAGGAGCGAATCATCAACTCATCCATGTTGCCCTCTTGCACCCACCATCGCGTCTAGGTTGAGTTAGAGCAGAGCAAATTGGTTCGACAACCCTAGGTAGGTCAGGGGTGCCGAAACCATGGGGGACGGACCCAAGCAACGGGGTAGGGTGTAGGGGGAGAAGGCTCACCATGGTCGGAATCTCGGGAGGACGACACTCCGTCCTCCTCCGTCCCTTCCTATCCTGCTGCTCCTCCTCCGGTCAGGGCATGGATCTGCGGCAAAGGAAATCACAGGAAAAAATATAGGTGATATGGGGAGAAGAGATTGGGGTGAACAAGTAGGAGAGGGACCAACCTGGTCCACACCGGTGCCTGATCCGTCGTTCGCTGGCGTCAAAGTCCCCGGATTTGGCGAATCCCGGGTGGCGGCCGAAACCCTAGCTAGCCACGGGGAGTGGTGGATGGCTTGAGTGCCGAAGTGGGCTGGAGGAAAAGGAAACACGGGCCTAGGGGAGCTCGGGGGCGTGGTGCGCGCCGTCGGAGCTCGCCGAAACTGGCCAACGTGGGTGGTGGATGGCGGCCTGGGAGTCCATGGGGAGAGGGAGAGGGCCGGGAGAGGGAGCAAAATAGAGAGGGGTTCGTGGGAAGGGAGACAACGAGGGTTGGGTGGGATATTTCCCCCTCTCTTTTTCTCTTAGGGATGGATGGATGGATGCATGTGGGGGATGGATAGGTAGATGGATGGATGGACGCCATGTCATCAATCTGTGTTACAACTAGTTTTATCAATAAGAATAAAATATATGCAATTGTATTTTTCGAGTGTTAAAATAAGTTATTTTGTAAAAAAGTATCAAACATTTATTGTAAAACTAAACCACATCAATTTTTGAAAATATTTGTTGAAAAAAGTTTTCATTTTTTTACGCGAAAAAATCATTTTTATTTTTGAATGCTGGAAATGGGTTTTCTTACGAAAAAACTACCAAATATTTGTTGATAAATTGACAGTATAGACAAATTAATTGAGGTGGTTCAATGGGCGAGTAACAACACCCATATCCCAAACTCGTCAGTGATGTTCACAACTATTATGTCTTTAGTTTTTGGGCGAAATCACAACGGTTGTTTATACATGGGAAAACGGCTCATACTGCTTTGATCATCCATGAAATCATGGAACAAAACCTTTGGACACGCAGAGAAAGAACAAAAAGGCGACAAGGAGTCCCCTTTTCTCAAGGTGCACTGGATTTTCGACTAATTTAGTTGAGCCATGCATTCTTATTTCTTCGTTTTTGTTCGTTTTTTTGGTACACCTTTGGGAGTTCCTGTTTGTTGCATTCAATGGTTCCCCAGTTATTCTTTCAGTGTCTCTTTCAGTTTCATTTACTTAATCCTACACGAGTTCCATCTAACTATTGTCCCTAATGGCCTTTTTGAATATGAGGTAGATATATCTAACATTCACATTAAAAACTTAAGAATTGTTCAAAACAATCCTTACTAGTTATCCTTCTTTCCACCTAAGAAACTTGGCATGGCATCATCACTTCACACGTATATCATGTTCTAGACATTTGGGAGGGTTGCTGTTGACACACGAACACGTCATGTGTACCCTCGGCGCTGGGGGTGATGCACCGCAGCTCACACCGAAGGATACCCGACCGGAAGCGCGATACACAAGCAATTCGGCGGGTGCTTTTGTAGACCCGAAACCCCACACTCCCGGGAGGGACCTCGTCAGGGAGTACGGCGGTTATGGGCTGCCCTAGGTCGACCTAATCGCCCCTAGAGCCTCGTGGATCGTTGCCCTGCAAGAACAAGAACGAACGAAGAACAAGAAGAAAGATACAAGGGAGAGAGATAAAATTAGGGTATGGAAGTGTAGATATGTTTGTTCGATTGTGTATTGTTTCAATCGGCCGTCACCTCATCTATTTATGAGGGGGTTGGGCTTCCCTTGCAAAAAAGAGTCCTTTTCACCGTCCAATATACTAAAATCCCAAGAAAAATCGGACTCCACACGATCGTCCCGGACGATTCGGAGCATAGGTCGGACGGTCCGGATAAATATGGCCAAAACCCGCTTCGGGTCGTAATTATTCGGACGATCGTTACAATTTTTTTTATCAAATCTATTTGAACTTCAATCTTTCTGTGTGTCCAATATGAAGCAATCAAAGCCACATCCCCACACTTCAAACCTTTTTGACTTCATTTATTAGTTTTCATGTATTTACTGATTTATTTCGAGCTAAATAACCCTGAAATTGAAAACAACTACATATCAACTCATTAATGGTTGAAACTTGGCATGGTATCATCATTTCACACATGCATAATGTGCTAAACATTTGAGAGGGTTATAGAAAAAATAGATGCACTTCGTGTACAAATTAGACCATCTCTTTCGAAAGTATATGGGTTTCTGAGAAAACTCATGTGTTGCAAAGACATTTTATTTTTTAACATTTATTTCTTATTAAATCTTCTTGTGTATTCAATATAGATTAATTATGGCCATCTCCACAAACTTCAAACCTTTTTTACTTCATTTACTAGTTTTCATGCATTTAGTAATTTATTTTGCTCTACATAACCCTTAAATGTAAAGCCATTTGATGATCAACTCAGAAATAGTTGAAACTTGGCATGATATCATCATTTCACACATATATCATGTGCTCAACACTTGAGAGGGTTACGGAAAAAACTGGATGCACTTCATGTAAAAACTAGACCATCTCTTTCAAAAGTAAAAGGGTTTTGGAGGAAAACTCATGTGTTAGAAAGCCATTTCATTTTTTAACATTTATTTTTTCTTCAATAATTTTGTGTATTCAATATAAATCAATCATAGCCATCTCCCCCAAATTCAAACCTTTTTGACTTCATGTTTGAACATTTATTCCTTCTCCGGTGTAAATATGACGCAATGCTAAGCTAGCTAAATTAACACGTACCAAGGAAATATCGGAGATCGATCAACTCGATGTTGGAGTTAGTTGGGATCGGCTAGTGTTCTTGTGCCCGCGGCACTGAGCTTGTTCTGCAGTTCTGTTTTTTCCACAGGAAATACAATTTGGCTAAAATAAATATAAGTGAGATTCCTAAAATCACCCAAGCATACATAAAATTTATTAACCATAATACATAGCACATAACGATTATTCTCAACCAGAAATAAAATAAATTCAAACACTATTTTAAAATATTACTTTAGGCTTTATAAATATTCCCTAAAATTAACTCAGGGTTATAAATAATTGCAAAATAATTTAAAACTCCAAATAAAACCCAAATAATTATTTAAAAACATTTACCAACTATTTTAATATATTGAAGGAGCCATATTACCTTATCTCATTTTAATTGGTTGGATTTCTCTTAAATAATAAATTCCAAAACACCAACAATGAATATTAGTGAAAGTCTTTTTATTCCGTCTCATTTTAATATTCATTTAAACTCTAAAAGTTTCAAATAACAATGAAAATAAAACATATCAAGCAAAACAATGTCATTGACTGTGGGGCCTAAAAATGCGCCTGTGCTGGAAAGAGAGGGCGTGGTTTTGGTAGAGACCATAGTGGGCTTCGGCCCACTATAGGTAGGGCTATATTTTTTCTTCTGTTTTTTATTATTTCTTTATATTATTTTCTGTTTTTAGTTCAAATTGAAATTTAAATTTAACTTTAAATCTCATCAATACATTTAAATATTATATAATTATTATCCTAATTTTATTGGGTTTTTATTGAACTTTTATTTAGGTTAGTACTATTACCTTAATAGCAATTAATTATCTGTTCCAGTTTTTAATTTCTAAGTAAATACCTTCTGCTATAGAGGTATTTTTATTTATTTATATCAGAATTAATTATTGAAGTAATAATTTATTTATTTATTTCTAATTAATGCTAAGTATTAGTAGTGATCATTATTGGCTATTTATTTTGAAGAACCTACCAAATATTTGTTGCAAAATTGTACTAACCCATTTTTCAAAAATATTAGATCACATTTTATGTACAATTGACCAAATAGTTGCATGTTAAAAAAAATCATACACTCTCATAAAAAAATTAGACGATTTAGTTCGAACTAGGTCAAATCTAAACTACATGTGCTAGATAGTTTGCTTTTTATTGTTCCGAGAAATCATTTATAGGAAAACAAGTACTATTTCATCATAGATCCACCAAAAGTTTGTCAAGAGTAACACCTAGCAACGAACACTCAATAGATGGATGAGGTGGGATCAAACGGACCCCACGAATGACATGTAGGCATAGTTAGAATGGGTTACACCGTTATTATAATCATCGTAAATACTATGACGATCTAAATCTGTCGTAATCGACTAAAAATAACTTCATAAACTGTGTGGATTAGTTTTCGACGATTTCGTCTTATGCGATTATGACTTTTTTTGACTCACATCGTCGTAACTTTATAGGGATTTGACCCCCCTCAAACGGTTTTCGACCATCTTGTATGAAACCGTCATAGATTTATGACGAATTTATCCACAACCACATAGAGAACGTCATGTATGAGCATATTTCTTGTAGTGGGCGAGGCCGTGTGCCCGATTGCGAGCGGGGCGGTGAGGCAGGCTTTTGAATCATATCAAACGTATCTATATTTTTTGCCGGCGGTGGGAAGGGCGGGCCATGGAGGCCGACGACGGCGTGATACGTATCAAACGGATCTATAATTTTTGTCTGTTCCATTCCTCATTTGTGTCATTGCTACATAATTTTGTCAAGCTTTTGAATCATTTATTGGACTAACCTACTAATACAGAGCCTAGTGTCAGTTTGTGTCTGTTTTGTCGCTGCGTTGCAGAAAAGTCCAAAAATGAAGGTGCTCAGAAAATCCCCAAAAAATTACCAAAGTTCTTATTCATCAGAAGATCCCTCCAACTGGAAAGGGAGCTTTGGGGGTGGCCCACTGCACACATGCGGCCATAGGGCGCGGCAAGGGGGGGGGGGTGCCCGCGCCCCTTTGTCGCCTGGCCGACCTGGACACCCCCTCGGACCCCGTTTGGCCTATATTTACCCTCGAAACCCGAAAATTCGAGGGATACCTCCATCTTTTCTAGATGCGGTCCCATTCTCCGCCGCCATCAAAACCTAGCTTCGGGGGTCACCAGGTTTCTGTTTCCGCACCCTGCCGGAGAGGGCCTTGGCCCCCGGGGTTATTTTCATCAACCCTTCTTCACCCCATGATGGATGGTGAGTAGTTCCTCCTTGGACTACAGGTTCTTGGCATTAGCTTGTTGGTATTCTCTCCCCTTGATGTTCAATACAAACTTCTCGTGAGGTGCCCTACATGATTGAGATCTATATGATGTAATTGATGTTGTGTTTGTTGGGATTCGATGAATTGTTACATTATTCAGTCCTAAGAAGTTTATGAATTATTGTTGCTGCAGTTTGTTGTTCTTAATGCTTGTTACTAGTGCACGAGTAATATGATTTCAGATCTGAGCCCTTTATGGTTGCATGATTATAATTGTTGTTCTAGATCTTATCTACGATTTAATGCACCTATTATAGTGCAGAACAGGCGATCTCAATGGTGACAGCTTGGGACACCAAAGGGATGGACTATAATTTGAGGATTACATGTATTCAGAGTGTTAATGCTTTGTTCCAGTGCTCTTTGATAGGAGCACTTTAATCTCCATTAGTTCCTTTTGGCCCCGCTGTTAATGGGATGGTAGGACAATAGATGTTGTGCAAGTTCTTATGGCAAACACGTACAACTACATAAGGAATACATGCCTACGTATCGTTCTTAGACTAGGATGCTCCAGTTTATTATTTGGTTAGAGCTAGTGCAATTTTTTCAATTGTCCAACTGTAGTTCATTCACTCAACACTTGTTCTTTTTCTTGGAGAGTTACCACTATTGAAACCTTGAACCCCTGTCCATCTTTCATCTTTATTGCCTTCGTTGTTACTATTTCTCTCATTATTGCTGCTACTACTTGTTACTATTTTGTGTGTGTTTGTGATTGGGGAAGCCTGCAAAGGTTACACCCGTCAACATGCCATCAACATCTTCCTGGCACCGTTGCTACTAATATATCTTGTCTAGTGCATTTTCAGGTGTGGCCGAATTGACAACTCAACTGCTAAGGCTTATAAGTATTCTTTGGCCCCCCTTGTGTCGAATCAATAAATGGGGGGTACACTACCCTCGAAAGACTACCACAATCCCCTACACTTGTGGATTATCAAGACTCTTTCTGGCGCCATTTTCGGGGAGCATATATTTACTTATAAGTTCACTTGAGAATTACACTTTATCTTTATATATTTGTTTGCTTACAATGGTTAACTTCTATGAAACTAGATTTTATTGGCAAGGTGGATTCACAGAGGATCGACAAAAATATTATAATGAATACCACTTGTCTTAAAAGGGATAACATTATGGAAACTAATACAAAAATTATATCACTATGCTAGAAACTTGTGCTTTGATTATGATAAATCTTTTTGATGTGATGAATTTTGTTGTTGCATGATGTTTAAACACATTCCTTTTGAATGTTGGTGTGATGCTAATGAAACATTGGCTTCTTATAATAAGGGAGATTGTGATTTCTTTGATATAGAACAAATAGAAGAATTTGTTGTTTTTAAGGCTGGCTATGAAATTGCTTCCTTTGTTGAGAATATTGATGGTGCCCCTTATAAATATGAGAGTCTTGATATACTTAAATATTGTTTTGAGAATTTTAATGATAATGCTTATATTACTAACTATCTGAAAAGGTTCTCTCCTTCAAAGGAAGAGACTAATGCTTTGTAGGACTCTACAGAATAAGAAATTACTGAAATTGAAAGCTCCTTGGATTTAGAAGAGGAGGAGAGTGACGAACAAAGGAAGGAAGAATGGAGTAGCTACCCATGTCTACCTTCTAATGAGAGTAACTCTTTGACTCTTACTTTATATGGTTGCCCTCCATGCTTACCAAAGGATGATGAATTCTATATTGATTGCTATGATCCTATGCATTCTTTTGAAATATCCCTTTTTGATGAAATTGATGGTTGTGGCCATGATGCCCCTATAAAAATGAAACTTGCAAGGATGATTTTGCTACTGTTATTTATGATAATCCTTGTTGTTTTGATAATTCTTATGATAATCCTTGCTATTTTGATAATTCTAATGCCAACCCTCTATTTTTGCCTACTATGGACATTCATGATAATGAGGAGTTTTGCTTAGAAAGTTTATATGATAACGCTCTAGATGATTGTCCTATGTTACTTGATGATATAAATTATAATGATATTGATAATGGGATTGGAGAGGTATTGACTTTAGCTAGAAGGAGTCTCATACATTTGGAGAGTGATCAATCATCTTGTTACTATATCGTCGAAAGTGGGTTTGTAGAGGTCATGACTTTAGTTAATGTTTACTCCACTATTTTGGAGCTTGATATGAATTATGTGCTTGTATATCATGAAAAGCATGATTTGTGTGATATTTATATTTTTGAGTTTGTTCATGATGCTACTGAAAATTATTACCAGAGGGGAAAATATGGTTGTAGAAATTTTCATGTTACTAAAACACCTCTCTTCATGTTGAAAATCTCGAAAGTGCTCTTGTTTTACCTTCCTATGCTTGATACTCTGTGCTCTATTGATTTGTCTGCTTACAAGGTTCCCATGCATAGGAAGCATGTTAGACATAAATGTGGTTTATCTTTGCTCCTTTGATGCTCTCTTTTGTGCTTCGGCTTTTATTCTCTTGTGAGCATCGTTATACTTATGCCCAGTTAATGGCATTAAAGAAGCGCTTATTGGGAGGCAACCCAAAACGGATTAGGTTTCTTTTTGTTTGTCAACATATGGTTGAGGCTATTTATTTGATCATGTTTGTATCTTTAGTTTCAAGTTTTATGCCAAGTTTTAGCCTCTAATGTTTGGGGAAGTGAAAGTTATGTCTTGTTGTTCAGAAAACAGATTCTGTATGGTCCAGTGCAAAAATCTTTAAAAATCACCAGTTCATCTTTTTGAGCTGAAAAGTTTACACATCATGCCTTGTACAATTTCTGAACTTTCATTACCTATTCCTCTGTATAGGGAATTCTGATCACTAGGTCTAGCTTAGGATATCTTGCAATAGTGTTGAGATATTGATTGAGTAATGATGAATGTTTATGCAATTGTGCTTGCACCCATTAGTGATAGGGGTCTTATCTTGGCTCAACGTGCTTTATTTTCGAAAACTAAAAAATAGTTGAGAAATATATCTACTAAATAGATCACTAATCTTTGTGTGGTTGTAAAAGTGTACCCTCACGTATCATGGGTCGAGGATGCACAAGGATAACCAAGCCCCCAAACACTCCTCTTAGGGTGCTTGTCTCCTTGTGAATCTCCTGACTAGATAGAGAGTTACCGATAATAAGTGGATGAGTTCCTTTGATTAATGCGAGTATTCGATTCTTGGCACTTCCACCAACTTATATTTTGCTAGCCTCTTCGGTACCGTGCATTACCCTTTTCTCATCTTGAGAGTTGGTGCAAACTTCGCTGGTGCATCCAAATCCTTTGCATTATACACTCTGTCATACATAAGCCTCGTTATATCTTCCTAAAAACAGCCAGCATACCTACCTATCATGGCATTTCCATAGCCATTCCAAGATATATTGCCATGCAACATCCATCGTTCTTCATGTTCATATGACTTATCCTTCATTGTCATATTGCCTTGCATGATCTCATAGCCTGCATGTATTTGGGCTTTGCCTGCTATTCATATTTTTGCTACATTTTGTGCTTGATCATTGCACATACTACTACACTGGAAGAGGCATTGATATAGAGTCATTAATTTTGATTGAAATTTGCAAGTAAATAAAAGTGTGTTGATGTTCTTATAGAGTGTTTCCCCTACCAGTGAGGAAAGAAATAAAAGATTCTAAAGTGGACAAAAAACAAAAAAAGGTTCCCAAAGAGGACGGAAAAAGAGAATGAAGATCCATGGAGGCCACCAAAAATAAAAATAAAATAAAAAAGGTGAAAAGAAATACAAATAAGAGAGGGGGCAACACTGCTATCCTTTATTCCACACTTGTGCTTCAAAGTAGCACTCGTACTTCATAGAGAGTTTTCATATCATTCATGCATAATTATGTGGTGATCCTTACACTATAGAACTTGGCTTGCATATTCCAAGGACAAGTCTCCTCAAAAGAGCTCTAGGTCTTCATGAGCAAGCAAGTTGGATGCACCCCCACTAGTTCCATTGAAGGGATTTCATACACTTATAGCTCTATGTGCATCCATTGTTGCATGGCAATCCCTACTCCTCATAACATATATATCATAAGGCTTTCTATTGCCTAATGGTTTTCCTTATTGGTGTGAGCCTTTCTCACTTTTGATTTCCTATCCCCATTATTATTCTCTTCGCCATCCTAAGTGCCAACTAATCTTGCTTGCACTCATTCATTGCATGAGTGCTCAAAGTCGAAAGGGAGAGGATCGGATTGTCTTATACCTGACCGACGGCCTGGGGATGAGTCATAATAAGATTCCAAAGGGACTAGGTGTAAAAGTTTGTAGATAGAGTTCTCAACAACTATTTTGTATTTTCATTCTAAACCTCCCCACTCCTGGCGCGGGAACTCTGACTGGAGACATTCGATTCACGGACAACAACAACTCAATTTTCTATATATTCTTTCATTGCTTGCTTTAATATCAACTATAGACTATTGCTGTATATCACTTTGTCTTGGGCTTATGTATCTTTATTACATTAGATTGATTGCCTTTACTCCTAGTAGCATGTCACATCAAAAATTATTTTGTTATCGTTTACCAACTCAAGGACAAGAAGGAATTAAGCTTCGGGATGCTGATACGTCCCAAACGTATCTATAATTTTTTCCTGTTTCATGCCTCTTTTGTGTCATTGCTACATCTTTTTGCCATGCTTTTGAATCATTTATTGGACTAACCTACTAATACAAATCCCAGTGCCAGTTTTTGTATATTTTGTTGTTGCATTGCAGAAAAAGTCCAAAAATGAAGGTGCTCAGAAAATTCTCAAAAAATTACCAAAATTCCTATTCATCCAAAGAGCCCTCCAACTGGAGGGGGAGTTGGGGGTGGCCCACTGCACCCAGGTAGCCACAGGGCGCGGGCAGGGGGTGCCTGCGACCCCTGGTCACCTGGCTGACCTGGACACATCCTCGGATCCCCCTTTGACCTATATTTAACCTTGGAACCCAAAAAACCTAGAGATACATCCGTATTATCCAGAAGCGATCCCGATCTCCGCCGCCATCGATACCTAGATTCAAGGGTCACCAGGTTACTATTCTGGCACCCTGCCGGAGAGGGCCTTGGCCCCCGGGGTCATCTTCATCAACCCTTCTTCACCCCATGATGGATCGTGAGTAGTCCCTCCTGGGACTACGGGTTCTTTGCAGTAGCTTGTTGGTATTCTCCCCCCTTGATGTCCAATACAAAGTTCTCATGAGCTGCCCTACATGATTGAGATCCATATGATGTAAAATGTATTGTGTTTGGTGGGATTCGATGAATTGTTACATTATTCATTCCTAAGAAGTTTACAAATTATTGTTGCTGCAATTTGTTGTTCTTAATGCTTGTTACTAGTGCACGAGTAGCATGATTTCAGATCTGAGCACTTTATGGTTGCATGATTATAATTGTTGTTCTAGATCTTATCTATGATTGTATGCACCTGTTATAGTCCGGAACCGGCGATCTCAATGGTGACATCTTGGGACACCAAAGGGGATTGGCTATAATTTGAGGATTACATGTATTCATAGAGTGTTAATGCTTTGTTCCAGTGCTCTTTGACAGGAGCACCATAATCTCCATTAGTTCCTTTTGGCCCTGCTGATAATGGGATGGTAGGACAATATATGTTGTGCAAGTTCTTATAGCAAGCACATACAACTACATACGGAATACATGCCTATGTATGGTTCCTAGACTATGATGCTCTAGTTTGTTCTTTGGCTAGAGTTAGTGCAATTTTGTCAATTGCCCAACTATAATTCGTTCACCCAGCAATTGTTCTTTTTCTTGGAGAGTAACCACTAGTGAAACCTTGAAGCCCGATCCATCTTTCATCTTTATTGCCTTCATTATTACTATTGCTCTCATTATTGTTGCTACTACTTGTTACTATTTTGTGGTGTTGGTGATTGGGGAAGTCTGCGAAGGTTACACCCGTCAACACGCCATCAACATCTTTCTGGCACCATTGCTACTAATATATCTTGTCTAGTGCCTTTTCAGTTGTGGTTAAATTGACAACTCAACTGCTAAGGCTTATAGGTATTCTTTGGCTCCCCTTGTATCGAATAAATAAATTGGATTACACTACCCTCGAAAGAATATCGTGAACCCCTAGACTTGTGGGTTATCAGGGCGCACGCCCGGTGACGGGGAAGCGAGCCTGGGAGTCCGGCGTGGACGCCATAGTATCCTCCTCCACCCGTGGGCGTGTGCGATATGTGGGGTAGTGGGTGGAGAGAGAGGGGTGTGACCTTTTTATTTCACCGATAGTTGGGCCATCCTTGCATGTGGCCAGGACATGAGTGGCCACACGGGCGCGCATGACGTCTGCTTTATGTCTGTTGTAGACGCAAAGTTGAACCGTATTTGCTCCAAAAATGGATCCAAATGGACACAAAATGGACAATGTCGGACAAAAAAGGAAAATGCACCCGCGCGTTGGTTAGTTGTTTCTGTTCATCTCAACCCAAACGGTCAGAAATGGACAATTTGCACTCGCACATTGGAGTTGACCTTAGTGAAACATGGTAAAAAACACCGACATATTTGATTTTGAAAGAAGGTGACAATTACTATTGTTTTACTGCAAAAGAAATAGGTCCTTCTGGTTTGTTGATGACCCTCAACTGTAGGGGATCGAGATAGTCTTCGCGGTAAGATAACCCAATTTATTGATTCGACACAAGGGGAGCCAAAGAATATTTATAAGCTTTGACAATTGAGTTGTCAATTCAACCGCACCTGAAATATACTTGCTTGCAACAAAATATAGATAGTAACTGTGATATGATATTGGTAGTGGCGACAGCGAAAGTAAAACAGCAAAAGCCAACTACTAGTAACCAGCATGATTAAAGCACTGTAGGCTAGGGAGATGGATGGTTGGGCGCTGCTTGGATAAGAGTGAACATGTAATAGTTTTAACACAGGGCAAGGCACACAGAAAAGCAAGGATCATCTAGGCAAATATCAAACATTAGGCATGTATCCCGTAGGTAGTTGTGCGTGCTTGCAATAAGAACTTGCACAACATCTTTTGTCCTACCATCCCGCTATGAGCAGGGCCAAAAGGAACTTATGGAGATTAAGGTGCTCCTGTCAAAGAGCACCGTAACAGAGCATTAAACTCAATGGATACATGAAATCCTCAGATTATAATCCATCCCCTTTGGTGTCCCAAGCTGTCACCTTTGGGATCGCCGGTTCCAGACCATAATAGGTGCATACAACTCATAGATGAGATCAAGATCACAAATATACTCTTGAAAACACAAGTGGTTCAAATATGAAAACATGGCACTCGGGCCCAAAGTGACAAGCATTAAGAGCAACAAGTTTTAGCAAAGATGATAAACACCAAAGTAGATGATAGGCAACATGCCCCCAACAATCTGACGAACTATTACATGATCAAACTCATCCAATCCCTACATCCCCTTTTCCTACGGCAGGGAATTACACACACATGTGAAGATAAGTCATGGAAGGAGGATGGAGTGGTGATTATGATGATGATGGCGATGATCTCCCCTCACCGGAGGCCAAATCAGCCTCTAGATTAGCCCTCCCAAAGAAGAATAGAGGGTGGCGCCGGCTCTGCGACGAAAACTGGGAAAACGACTTTTGTTCTGGGGTTTCCTCGTGACGGGAATAAATAGCGGCCTCGGTAGGGCACCAGAGGAGGGGGGAGTCCTCCAGGCGGCCTCCTGGCGCGACTAGGGGTGGGGCCGCGCCAGCAGGGCGCCTGGAGCCCCTGTGGCTCCCCTCTGGCCCCACTTTTGGATCGTGGAAGCTTCGGGTGCGTGGATTTTTCCTGAATTTTCCTGGAATTTTCCGAAATACATAAAAATCCATTTTCCTGCACACAATAAAACCATACAAGAAGCTCTGCTGAAAACAACGTCAGTCTGAGTTAGTTTAGTTCAAATAATGCAAGAATGTGGTCAAAACAATAGAAAAAGTGTTTGGAAAAGTAGATACATTTGAGACGTATCAACTCCCCCAAGCTTAGCATATTGCTTGTCCTCAAGCAATCCAGTTCAACGAATTGGATGCGAAAAACAAAACTTTGACAAACTCTTTTGCTTCATAAGATGTATATAAGCATGTACTACGAAAAGAGTTTAGCAAGTATTTAAACAATGCTATGAGGAATGCGCGAAGCAATCCTTCTTTCAAGTGATCAATCACAAACAACCAAAAGTAAATAATATGCTGCCGAAAATCAAGACAAGATCACAATGCACATATATTGAACATACTAGAGTGGTATCTCGCTAGCCTCCTGATACGTCTCAAACGTATCTACTTTTCCAAAAACTTTTGCTATTGTTTTGACCTCATTCTTGCATGATTTGGACGAAACTAACCCGGACTAACGCTGTTTTCAGCAGAGCTGCCTGTATGGTTTTATTGTGTGCAGGAAAATGGATTTTTAGACATCCCGGAAAATTCCCAGAAAAATACCAGAAAATCCACGCACCCGATGGAGCCAGGAGCCAGAAGTGGGACCAGAGGGGAGCCCTGGGGGCCCCAAGCGCCCCCCTGGCGCGGCCAGGGGTGGGGCCGCGCCCTCAGGCCGCCTGGGATGCTCCCCCTCCTCTGGTGCCCTACCGAAGCTCCTATTTATCCCAGTGACGAGAAAACCCCAGAACAGAAGTCGTTTTCCCAGTTTCCGTCGCGGAGCCGCCGCCACCCTCTGTTCTTCTTCGGGAGGGCTAATCTGGAGGCTGATTTGGCCTCCGGAGAGGGGAGATCGTTGCCATCGTCATCACCATCACCACTCCATCCATCCTCCATGACTTCTCTTCACATGTGTGAGTAATTCCCTGCTGTAGGCAAAGGGGATGGTAGGGATTGGATGAGTTTAATCATGTAATAGTTCGTCAGATTGTTGGGGGCATGTTGCCTATCATCTAGATTGGTGTTTATCTTCTTTGCTACAACTTGTTGTTCTTAATTCTTGTCACTTTGGGCCCGAGTGCCATGTTTTCAGATCTGAACCCTATGTGTTTTCATGAGAATATTTGTGTTCTAGATCTTATCTATGAGTTGTATGCACCTATTATGGTCCGGAACCGGCGATCCCGAAGGTGACAGCTTGGGACACTAAAGGGGATGGTCCATGATTTGAGGATTCCATGTATCCATTGAGTTTATTGCTTTGTTCCGGTGCTCTTTGACAGGAGTACCTTAATCTCCATAAGTTCCTTTTGGCCCCGTTCGTAGCGGGATGGTAGGACAAAAGATGTTGTGCAAGATCTTATTGCAAGCACGCACAACTACCTACGGGATACATGCCTAATGTTTGATATTTGCCTAGATGATCATTGCTTTTTCTGTGTGCCTTGCCCCGTGTTAGAATCTATTATATGTTTACTCTCATCCATGCAGCGCCCGACCATCCATCTCCCTAGCCTACAGTGTTTTCAATCCTGCTGGTTATTAGTTGTTACTTTTTGCTATTTACTTTTGCTGTTGCTATCATCACTATCATATCACCGTTACCACTTATCTATTGTTGCAAGCAAGTATATTTCAGGTGCGGTTGAATTGACAACTCAACTGTCAAAGCTTATAAATACTCTTTGGCTCCCCGTGTGTCCAATCAATAAATTGGGTTAACTTACCCGCGAAGACTATCTCGATCCCTTACGCCTGTGGGGCATCAAGCAGCGTTTTCTGGCGCCGTTGCCGGGGAGCATAGAAATATTTACAAGTCTACTTGAAGTATCCTGCCTGCTGCATATCATCTGCTATGGGTAAGAAAGGACACCCCAAGGTTCCGATCTTACCATCCCGTACAAGAAAAGGTACTGTTCTAAACACTAGTGCTACACTTGATTCACCTTCTGTTATGAGTAAGTTTACTTCACCACCACTACATGATGCTTCTATTGAGTCTGTTACTATGTATGATACTTTTGATGATGCTTCCACTACTCTTGATGATGCTACTTTTCTTGGTCGCCATATTGAAACTCAGACTGCTAAGGCTCGACCAAAATCCAAGACCGAGACCCCTACTACCTATATTCCTACCTGCAAAACCTTTGGTTACCCGAGCTTAGATGAACTCAGGGAGAGAATCCTTGATGATGATTATGTTACTCTTGATGATGATTTTTGCAGGGAACTCAGAGAGTGTGTCGACTCTGACCCTGGTGCTGTTAAGGAGTTGCTCAAAAGGCACTCCATGAAGAAAAAAGTTATTCCTGATCCTCAATTTGCCACATCTCCTATATGCATCACTGATCCTGATTATGATTTCTCTGTTGATCTTTCACTTATATCTATAGTCGAGGCTGACCCCTTTTATGGCAGAGAAAATGATGATGCTATAGCACACTTGACCAAACTCGCTGAGTTAAGCAACCTATTCACTACTGATGAGAAGATACAAAACTTCTATGTGGCCAAGCTTTTCCCTTTTTCTTTGAAGGAGGACGCTAAATCATGGTACGATGCACTACCCTATGGTTCCATTAAAAGTCCTCAGGACTTAGTCAAATTCTTTGTTGATAAATATTTCCCAGCTCATCTGCAACATGCTGCTTTGCAAAGAATCTATAACTTTAAACAACTGCAGGATGAGAAACTCCCTAAAGCTTGGGGAAGGTTTTGTGATTTACTTAAGGTTATGCCGGGACATGGGATCCCCAAGAATGAACTACTTGATATATTTTACGCTGGTTTAACCGATGAATCCAGAACCTATCTGGATAGTTGTGCTAGTTGTGTTTTCAGGGAAAGAACACCGGACGATGCAGAAGAGCTAATGTGCAAAATTGCCAAGAACTATGAAGATTGGTCCGTCCCTGAACCACTTCTACCACCGAAAAAGGGGCATGCTTGTTTTGAAGCCCGAAGATATGCAAGAAGCAAAGAAGTCTATAAAGGAGAAAGGTATTAAAGCCGAAGACGTGACGAATTTACCACCTATTGAGAAGTTGTGTGAGCCTACTACTCACCCACCCTTGGTAGAGGTACACTCTCTATTAGACTTTACTGAAAGTGACATCCCTAGAGGTAAGCCTCTCTACCAATGCTTATATGAGCTTGATAATTTTATTGTTAAGCAAGACCATTTTAATAGGAAGTTACAAAGTCAGTTGCATGATAATTCTCTTGCTATCAAAAGTTTATGTGATGTTCTAGAGAGAACAGTTAATGATGTTAAATGTCTTGTTAAGCATTTTCATATGGTTCAAACTCAGCTTGAACAAATTTCTAATGTGCAAAAAGATTTGCTTGCTAATAATGCCAAACAGGACATACAAGCTTATGGAATTAAAACTAGAGGTGGAACACACACCCAGGACCCACTCTATCCTGAGGGGCATCCAAAGAGGACCGAACAAGATTCCCAAGTACAAGAAGAAGACGAGATTGCTGGCTCTCCAAAGAAGAAAAAGAAGAAGAAACACAAGGAGGATGAAAATCCCGATGATCCTATCACAAGTGAAAAGCCAGCTGTTGATCCTAACATCATATCTACCTCTGATGCTGAAACAGAAGACGATGCCGAGCCTGGAGAAAAAGACGCTGAGGAGGATGATCCACCCAAGGTAAGAGAAGAAGAAGCACCCGATAAACGTAAGAGGTACTCTAAAGAAGACTTCATCGCAAGAAGACATGGGAAGGAAAGAGAACCATGGATACAGAAACCCTTGCCCTTTCCAAGTAAGTCCCTCAAATCTAAAGAAGAAGAGCATTATAATAAAATTTGTGAATGGATGAAACCTCTTTTTCTTCAAATTCCTTTGACTGATGCTATTAAGTTACCTCCTTATTCGAAATATATGAAATATATTGTTACTAATAAAAGAAAAGTTCCTAATGAGGCAATATCTACTATGCTTGCTAACTACTCTTTCAGTGGCAAGATTCCTAAGAAGCTCGGTGACCCAAGTATACCCACCCTTCCTTGCTCCATAAAGAATAATTACGTCAGAACTGCTTTATGTGATCTTGGTGCAGGAGTGAGTGTTATGACTTTCTCTCTTTACAAAAGGCTTTGTCCAGAGAAACTAATCCCTACAGATATCTCCCTTCAGATGGCTGAAAAATCAACAACTGTCCCAATAGGTATTTGTGAGGATGTACCCGTTGAAATTGCTAATTGTTTGATCCTTACAGATTTTGTTGTGCTTGACATGCCCGAGGATGGGAGCATGTCCATTATTCTTGGTAGACCTTTTCTTAACACCGCAGGTGCTATTATTGATTGCAATAAAGGAAAGGTCACCTTCAACGTTGATGATAAAGAACACACGGTGTATTTTCCAAAGAAGATCGACAAGAGGCACGACCTTAACTCTATAGAGAATATCGAAACCGTGAAGATTGGAGAATGGGACTGTCCACTACATGTACACCACAAATACAAAACCATTATGGTGGGGACAATGTCCATTAAATTAAAGGTGCAATGATCACTTCATAAGAGGGGAGACTTCTTGTTCTATATATCGCCGGTTTGTTGGTAAGACTTGATCAACCTTACTAGTGAAGCTTGTTTTATATAGGTAAAAAGTCAAGCTTGTTATGTTTTCATTTGCTTTAGCTTTCATTTTCTTTGTTGTATCAAGTTTATATGTTTTTGAAGCTTCGCAATATTAATCACCACTTTAAGTTTTCAGAAAGTTTTGCAGCCTTTTTGAACTCCGAGAAATTTTCAACAATGAAGTTTTCCGAAAAATTTCAGAAAAATAAAAATAAAATTTTCCATGCCGGGAGTGACCCAGAGGCACCTGGGGCTGACCAGGGGGGGGCCACCAGTGGCCCAGGCGGCCATCTGGCGCGGCCTGCCCCCTGGCCGCGCCCACAGGGCGCCTGGGGCCCACAGGCCCCACTTCCAGGTATGTCTTCTTCCTCCTCCTTCCTCTCTCTCAAAAAACACGAGTTTTGCATTTGGTTCTTGCGTTCTTGCTGTTCCTGGAGAAAATTTTCGATCTCTCTCTACAGCCCACCATTCAAGCTGAAATTTTGAGCAAATACTCCCTGGTATGTAACTCCTTCACCCCTCCAATTAGATTTTTGATTGGTGGCTTCATTTGTGAGTATTTAGTAGCTCTTGGTGCTGTTTATATGAGCTTGCATGCATGTGTAGAATTTTATTTTCCAAGTTTTGATGCAAGTTTATGCCTTAGGTAAGTGAGTTGAGTAGTTTGCCTTAACTCACTTGGTTTAAATCCTTGTTTTTGTAATTTGTCAAAAATTTCAGAAATGAGTTTTCTAGGAAGAGCAAAGGGGTGGCTTGGGAAGAAGAGGCCCGAGCGTTCCGATCGAGTTACAAGAGCTGCAGCTTCACCCTCGACTGCTACGGTGAGCTACAACGAAGATCATGCGCCCTTGGAGTTGTTGGAGAACACAAATCAAGCACGTGCAATGACTTTCCCGTGCGATGTATTCCTTGAAGCTGCAGGAATTAGGGAGGAGTTCTATAATCTTTGTGCTAATGCAGGTTTGACGCGGCTCGCAACGTGCCGTGTCACCCAGTACCAAAAACTCACCTCCTGTTTTATTAACAGTTTTAGATATAACCTTGATGTTGGTTCTGTTGAGTTTAAAATTTATAATGATATTTTGACCATGCCTTTGGAAAGGTTTTGTGAAATAATAGGTGTGCCGAACGTGGGACAGACGGCGAAGATGAGCTCTCAGCCCTCCGAGATGAGAACCGTCTTCAACTGGCTCTGTAGCATGGATACGAGGGATATTCATCGGTCAAAGATCTCTAGCATCTTATTCCCACACCTCAGGTATTTTGCGTATTTTATTGCTAGAGGGGTGTTAGCTCGTGACAACACGAGCAACATATCTGCGCCGGATATTGCTATCCTGGAAACCGCCCTCTCAGGGAGGTTTGATTATAATGTGGGTGCCTTAATTGCTCGACGCCTTGCTATGAACGGTAACAAGGGAGACTTATTTGGTGGCGTTTACGCCACACTTATCCTAGAGTCTCTTAATGGCACCCCACACCCCGATGATAAGCCTTTTACTTATTTAAGTTTTGATCTTAATGCTATGAAAAGGCATAAGTTTGTTACTATGACTTCCGAGTTTGGTAACCTTGATTATATCTTGCGTTTCGGAGCCACTACGGAACGCAAGATCCGTCTACCTGCACCTCTTTTGTTCGTTTTTTCTCGCAGGAACGGATGGTCCTTTGATGCTACCCAGTTCGATGAGTTCGTGGTCCAACATCAGTTTCATAACCCCATGGAGGGGGTTGTGCCCGATGAGGAGGAGCATGGTGAGTTCCCACCTTTCTAGGGGAGACCTTCACCCAGTTTGGTGAAGGGTCTTCCTCTGCTTGGAGCGCGGATCCTTCTTCGTGGGAGGATCCGAGGACTTCGGTGTACGCACCGGAAGCCTCATACGACCCTTGGACTCGCCAGTACCACCCTGGAGCAGGAGGCTCCTGGGGACATTAGCTACTACCAACTTAGGCCAAAAGCCTAATATTGGGGGAGTACGTACCCTTCTCACTTTTCCATTGTATAATCCATTTTTTTTTTCTCTTTGATCTTTTCGAAGTTTTTTCTTGTTCTTCTTTCTTTCTTTCTTTCTTTCTTTGCAAACACAACAAAAAGATTTTCTCTTTTCTTTTTCTCTCGTTTAAACCTTTTAAAAACCCAAAAAGTTTTCCTTTCTCTCTTTAGTTTGCTTTGTTTTCAGAGTTCAACTCGAGTCCGTGATGGCATTTGATAATATTTCCCACGTTCGATCGTGCAAGTGACCAGGCAGTAATGACGAAGATCGGCGGAAGGGAAGAAACAAGGAAAACCGATATGAACTCTTCTTGTTTCTACTTTTGTACATATGCCTGTACTTATGATCTAGAGACCAGCTTGTAGCGACATAGTGCTATGTTTACAATGCTTTCCCAGTGATCATGCTTTCCTTGTGGCTAGTCTCAAATAGATAGAGTACATATTGTGTTGTTGAAATGATTTACATGCATTGCATCGTTCATGGGTTGGCATACTGAAGTGGTATTTCCCTTCAGAGAATTTTTGGATTGACTTGGCACATGTTCACACATGTTTATGACTAAAAAGTCTATTATGCCTTGATGATCTTTTTGTTTCAGAATAGTTATATCACTTTCATGCCCGATTCAATGTTGCTTTGTCGCTCTGCATGATTATGACAGTTATTGCTCTCTAGTTGGTCGCTTCCCAGTCTTTTGCTAGCCTTCACTCGCATTAAGCGGAATTCTGCTTGTGCATCCAAAATCCTTGAAACCAGTTATTCCATTTGAGTCCACCATACCTACCTATATGTGGTATTTACCGGCGACTCCTAACTTAGACTTTCATGTGCCATCTCGAAATTTATTCAAAAGCTTCCCTTTTGTAACCGTACAAGATCATGGTGCGGTGAGGGGAAATCAGTATCTTGCATGCCAAAAATATTTTGACGGAAGTTTTAACTAGTCAAGTAAAAAAATATGAGAGTTACACCTCCACCATACTTGATGATGGAGTGAAATGGACCAAATGCTGCTTATGATAGATGGAACGATACCCTCCTTCCATCCTTGAGGCAAAATAAAAGGTTCCGTAGACCATCAAAGGATTTATGGATAAGGGAATATGTGTAAGCAAAAGGCATTAATATGGTTGGCATGGGAGATATTGAGAGACCTTTACCGTTCACCGTTGACTGGAAAGTTACACCTCTCAAAAGAGTTTTATCTCTGTTTTCAAAACCAAGAGCTCGGGCACATGCTTAGTCTTTGCTTCCTTTCACGAGTTTTCAACCTTGCCATCAAAAGCCACGGTTCGAGAGTATCCCCTTCTTTCTTCAAAGCACCAACTATGAGAGCATAATTGTCATTCTTAGTGTAACATGCATTGTCCCAAAGTATTACATTGTCTTTTGCATGCTTGTGTTATTGCTAGTCTGAAATACTGAGTTCTAGTCACCTTTAAAACTCCGGAGAAGTTTCTGCATTTATGTTTTGCTTCACTCATGGAGGCTAGCGAAATGCCACTCAAGTATGTTCAAGCTATGTGCATTGTGATCCTGTCTTGATTTTCAATAGCATATTATTTACTTTTAGTTGTTTGTGATTGATCACATGAAAGAAGAATTGCTTCGTGCATTTCCTTATAGCATTGTTTCAATACTTGCTAAACTCTTTTCGTAGTACATGCTTATATACATATAATGAAGCAAAAGAGCTTGTCAAAGTTTACTTTGTCGCTTCCAGTTCGTTGAACTGAATTGCTTGAGGACAAGCAATATGCTAAGCTTGGGGGAGTTGATACGTCTCAAATGTATCTACTTTTCCAAACACTTTTGCTATTGTTTTGCCCTCATTCTTGCATGATTTGGACGAAACTAACCCGGACTAACGCTGTTTTCAGCAGAGCTGCCTGTATGGTTTGATTGTGTGCAGGAAAATGGATTTTTAGGTGTCCTAGAAAATTCCCAGAAAAATAACAGAAAATCAACGCACCCGAAGGAGCCAGATGCCAGAAGTGGGACCAGAGGGGAGTCCTGGGGGCCCCAGGCGCCCCCCTGGCGCAGCCAGGGGTGGGGCCACGCCCTCTGGCCGCCTGGGCGCCTCCCCCCTCCTCTGGTGCCCTACCGATGCTCCTATTTATTCTCGTGAAGGGAAAACCCCAAAGGGAGAAGTTGCTTTTCCAGTTTCCGTCGCGGAGCCGCCGCCACCCTCTGTTCTTCTTCGGGAGGGCTAATCTGGAGGCTGATTTGGCCTCCGGAGAGGGGAGATCGTTGCCATCGTCATCACCATCACCAATCCATCCCTCCTCCATGACTTCTCTTCACATGTGTGAGTAATTCCCTGCTGTAGGCAAAGGGGATGGTAGGGATTGGATGAGTTAGATCATGTAATAGTTCGTCAGATTGTTGGGGGCATGTTGCCTATCATCTAGATTGGTGTTTATCTTGTTTGCTTCAACTTGTTTCTCTTAATGCTTGTCACTTTGGGCCCGAGTGCCATGTTTTCAGATCTGAACCCTATGTGTTTTCATGAATATATTTGTGTTCTTGATCCTATTTATGAGTTGTATGCACCTATTATGGTCCGGAACCGGCGATCCCAAAGGTGACAGCTTGGGACACCAAAGGGGATGGTCCATAATTTGAGGATTCCATGTATCCATTGAGTTTACTTCTTTTTTCCGGTGCTCTTTGACAGGAGCACCTTAATCTCCATAAGTTCCCTTTGGCCCCGTTCGTAGCGGGATGGTAGGACAAAAGATGTTGTGCAAGTTCTTATTGCAAGCACGCACAACTACCTACGGGATACATGCCTAATGTTTGATATTTACCTAGATGATCATTGCTTTTCTGTGTGCCTTGCCCCGTGTTAGAATCTATTACATGTTCACTCTCATCCACACCCCGATGATAAGCCTTTTACTTATTTAAGTTTTGATCTTGCTGCTATGAAAAGGCATAAGTTTGTTACCATGACTTCCGAGTTTGGTAACCTTGATTATATCTTGCGTTTCGGAGCTACCACGGAACGCAAGATCCGTCTACCTGTACCTCTTTTGTTTGATTTTTCTCGCAGGAACGGATGGTCCTTTGATGTTATGCAGTTGGATGAGTTCGTGGTCCAGCACCAGTTTCATAACCCCATGGAGGGGGTTGTGCCCGACGAGGAGGAGCATGGTGAGTTCCCACCTTTCCAGGGAGAGACCGTCACCCAGTTTGGTGAAGGGTCTTCCTCTGCTTGGAGCGCGGATCCTTCTTCGTGGGAGGAGCCGAGGACTTTGGTGTATGCACCGGAAGCCTCATACGACCCTTGGACTCACTAGTACTATCCTGGAGCAGGAGGCTCCTGGGGACATTAGCTACTACCAACTTAGGCCAAAAGCCTAAGCTTGGGGGAGTACGTGCCCTTCTCACTTTTCCATTGTATTATCCATTTTATTCGCTTTGATCCGTTTCGAAGCTTTTGCCCGTTTTCTCTTTATTTCTTTCTTTGCAAAAACAACAAAAATATTTCCTCTTTTCTTTTGCTTTCTTTTAACCATTGAAAAACCCAAAAAGATTTCCTTTCTCTCTTTAGTTTGCTTTGTTTTCAGAGACCAGCTCGAGTCCGTGATGGCATTTGATTATATTTCCTACGTTCGATCGCGCAAGTGACCAGGCAGTAATGACGAAGATCGACGGAAGGGAAGGAACAAGGAAAACCGGTATGAACTCTTCTTGTTTCTACTTTTGTACATATGCCTGTACTTATGATCTAGAGACCAGCTTGTAGCGACATAGTGCTATGTTTACAATGCTTTCCCAGTGTTCATGCTTTCCTTGTGGCTAGTCTCAAACAGCTAGAGTGCATAATGTGTTGTTGAAATGATTTACGTGCATTGCATTGTTCATGGTTTGGCATACTGAAGTGGTATTTCCCTTCGGAGAATTTTTGGATTGACTTGGCACATGTTCACACATGCTTATGACTAAAAGTCTACTTTTGCCTTGATGATCTTTTTGTTTCAGAATAGTTATATCACTTTCATGCCCGATTCAATGTTGCTTTGTCGCTCTGCATGATTATGACAGTTATTGCTCTCTAGTTGGTCGCTTCCCAGTCTTTTGTTAGCCTTCGCTCGCACCAAGCGGATTTCTGCTTGTGCTTCCAAACTCCTTTTCAAAACCCAGTTGTTCCATTTGAGTCCACCATACCTACCTATATGTGGTATTTACCGGCCACTCTTAACTTAGACTTTCTTGTGCCATCTCGAAATTTATTCAAAAGTTTCCCTTTTTGTAACCGTACAAGCTCATGGTGCGGCGAGGGGAAATCAGTATCTTTCATGCCAAAAATATTTTGACGGAAGTTTTAACTAGTCAAAACAGAAAAAGAAAAAAATATATGAGAGTTACACCTCCCCCATACTTGATGATGGAGTGAAATGGACCAAATGATGCTTATGATAGGTGGAACGATACCCTCCTTCCGTCCTTGAGGCAAAATAAAAGGTTCCATAGACCATCGAAGGATTTATGGGTAAGGGAATATGTGTAAGCAAAAGGCATTATATATGGTTGGCATGGGAGATATTGAGAGACCTTTACCGTTCACCGTTGACTGGAAAGTTACTCCTCTCAAAAGAGTTTTATCTCTGTTTTCAAAACCAAGAGCTCTAGCACATGTTTAGTCTTTGCTTCCTTTCACGGGTTTTCAACCTTGCCATCAAAAGACACGGTTCGAGAGTCTCCCCATCTTTCTTCAAAGCACCAACTATGAGAGCATAATTGTCATTCTTAGTGTAACATGCATTGTCCCAAAGTATTACATTGTCTTCTGCATGCTTGTGTTATTGCTAGTCTGAAATACTGAGTTCTAGTCACCTTTAAAACTCCGGAGGAGCTTCTGCATTTATGTTTTGCTTCACTCATGGAGGCTAGCGAAATGCCACCCAAGTATGTTCAAGTTATGTGCATTCTGATCCTGTCTTGATTTTCAGCAGTATATTATTTACTTTTAGTTGTTTGTGACTGATCACATGAAAGAAGAATTGCTTCGTGCATTGTCCTTATAGCATTGTTTCATTACTCGCTAAATTCTTTTCGTAGTACATGCTTATATACATCTAATGAAGCAAGAGAGTTTGTCAAAGTTTTCTTTGTCGCATCCAGTTTGTTGAACTGAATTTGCTTGAGGACAAGCAATATGCTAAGCTTGGGGGAGTTGATACGGCTCAAACGTATCTACTTTTCCAAACACTTTTGCTATTGTTTTGACCTCATTCTTGCATGATTTGGACGAAACTAACCCGGACTAACGCTGTTTTCAGCAGAGCTGCCTGTATGGTTTTATTGTGTGCAGGAAAATGGATTTTTAGACATCCCGGAAAATTCCCAGAAAAATGCCAGAAAATCCACGCACCCGATGGAGCCAGGAGCCAGAAGTGGGACCAGAGGGGAGCCCTAGGGGCCCCAGGCGCCCCCCTGGCGCGGCCAGGGGTGGGGCCGCGCCCTTAGGCCGCCTGGGCTGCTCCCCCCTCCTCTGGTGCCCTACCGAAGCTTCTGTTTATCCCCGTGACGAGAAAACCCCAGAACAGAAGTCGTTTTCCCAGTTTCCGTCGCGGAGCCGCCGCCACCCTCTATTCTTCTTCGGGAGGGCTAATCTGGAGGCTGATTTGGCCTCCGGAGAGGGGAGATCGTCGCCATTGTCATCACCATCACCACTCCATCCATCCTCCATGACTTCTCTTCATATGTGTGAGTAATTCCCTGCTGTAGGAAAAGGGGATGGTATGGATTGGATGAGTTTAATCATGTAATAGTTCGTCAGATTGTTGGGGGCATGTTGCCTATCATCTAGATTGGTGTTTATCTTCTTTGCTACAACTTGTTGTTCTTAATGCTTGTCACTTTGGGCCCGAGTGCCATGTTTTCAGATCTGAAACCTATGTGTTTTCATGTGAATATTTGTGTTCTAGATCTTATCTATGAGTTGTATGCACCTATTATGGTCCGGAACCGGCGATCCCAAAGGTGACATCTTGGGACATCAAAGGGGATGGTCCATGATTTGAGGATTCCATGTATCCATTGAGTTTATTGCTTTGTTCCGGTGCTCTTTGACAGGAGCACCTTAATCTCCACAAGTTCCTTTTGGCCCCGTTCGTAGCGGGATGGTAGGACAAAAGATGTTGTGCAAGTTCTTATTGCCAGCACGCACAACTACCTACGGGATACGTGCCTAATGTTTGATATTTGCCTAGATGATCATTGCTTTTTCTGTGTGCCTTGCCCCGTGTTAGAATCTATTATATGTTTACTCTCATCCATGCAGCGCCCGACCATCCGTCTTCCTAGCCTACAATGTTTTCAATCCTGCTGGTTATTAGTTGTTACTTTTTGCTTTTTACTTTTGCTGTTGCTATCATCACTATCATATCACCGTTACCACTTATCTATTGTTGCAAGCAAGTATATTTCAGGTGCGGTTGAATTGACAACTCAATTGTCAAAGCTTATAAATACTCTTTGGCTCCCCGTGTGTCGAATCAATAAATTGGGTTAACTTACCCGCAAAGACTATCTCGATCCCTTACGCCCGTGGGGCATCACCTCCATGAGTAGAGCAAAACATAAATGCAGAAACTCCTCCGGAGTTTTAAAGGAGACTAGAACTAAGAATTTCAGAACAAGCAATATCACAATCATGCAGAAGACAATGTGGTACTTTTGGACAATGCATGTTACACTAAGAATGAAAATTATGCTCTCAATAGTTGGTGCTTTGAAGAAAGAAAGGGAGACTCTCGAACCGTGGCTTTTGGATGGCAAGGTTGAAAACCCGTGGTTGGAAGCAAAGACTAAACATGTACCAGAGCTCTTGGTTTTGGAAACAGAGATAAAATTCTTTTTGAGAAGTGCAACTTTCCAGTCAATGGTGAACGGTAAAGGTCTCATAACATCTCCCATGCCAACCATATTAATTCTTTTTTGCTTACACTTTTGTTCCCTTATCCATCCATCATTTGAAAGTCTATTGTATCTTTTATTTTGCCTCAAGTATGGAAGGAAGTTTTCTCGTTCCATCTATCATTAGAAGCATTTGGTCCATTTCATTCTATCATCAAGTATGGGGGAGGTGTAACTCTTTTTTTATTTGACTAGTTAAAACTTCCGACAAAATATTTTTGGCATGAAAGATACTGATTTTTCCTCACCGCACCATGAGCTTGTACGGTTACAAAAGGGAAGCTTTTGAATAAATTTCGAGATGGCACAAGAAAGTCTAAGTTAGGGGTGGCCGGTAAATACCACATATAGGAAGGTATGATGGACTCTAGTGGAATAACTGGTTTGCAAAGTAGATTGGATGCACAAGCAGAATTCCGCTTAGTGCGAGTGAAGGCTAGCAAAAGACTGGGAAGCGACCCACTAGAGAGCAATAATTGTCATAATCAGGAAGAGCGACAAAGCAACATTGAATCGGGCATGAAAGTGATATAACTATTCTGAAATAGAAAGATCATCAAGGTATGATAGACTTTTTAGTCATAAACATGTGTGAACATGTGTCATGTCAATCCAAGAATTCTCCTAAGGGAAATACCATTTCAATATGCCAAACCATGAACAATTCAATGCATGTAAATCATTTCAACAACACATTATGCACTCTAGCTACTTGATATCATCCACAAAGAAAGCATGAACACTGGGAAAGCATTGTAAACATAGCACTATGTCGCTACAAGATGGTCTCTGATCATAAGTACAGGCATATGTACAAAAGTAGAAATAAGAAGAGTTCATACCGGTTTTCCTTGTTGCTCCCCTTCCATCGATCTTCGTTATTACTGCCTTGTCACTTGCATGACCGAACGTGGGAAATATAATCAAATGCCATCACGGACTCGAGCTAAACTCTAAAAACAAAGCAAACTAAAGAGAGAAAGGAAATATTTTTGGGTTTTTTGAAGGTTAACCAAAAGCAAAAGAGAAGTGAAACCTCTTTGTTTTGCAAATTAAAAGAGAATAAAGAAGAACATGAAAAAACTTTAAAGAGATCAAAGCGAACAAAATAAAACGGAAAATACAATGGAAAAAGTGAGAAGGGCACGTACTCCCCCAAGCTTAGGCTTTTGGCCTAAGTTGGTAGCAGCTACTGCCCCCAGGAGCCTCCTGCTCTGGGGTGGTACGGGTAAGTCCAAGAGTCGTATGGGGTTTCAGGTGCGTACACCGAAGTCCTGGGATCCTCCCATGAGGAAGGCTCCGCGCTCCAAGCAGAGGAAGACCCCTCACTAAAATGGGTGACGGTGTCCCCTTGGAAAGGTGGGAACTCACCATGCTCCTCCTCGTCGGGCACAACCCCCGCCGTGGAGTTATGCGGCTGATACCGGGCCATGAATTCATCGAACTGGATATCGTTGAAGGACCATCCATTCCGGCGGGTATAATCAAACAAGAGTGGAGCAGGTAGATGGATCTCTCGAATAATAGTATTTTCAAACCTCAAAATATAAATAAGGTTACCAAACTCGGAAGTCATGGTAACAAACTGATGCCTATTCATAGCAACAAGATCAAGACTTGAGTAAGTAAAAGGGACATCATCATGATGTCGGGTGCCGTTAAGAGACTCAAGGATAAGTGTGGCGTAAACGCCACCAAATAAATCTCCCTTGTTACCATTCATAGAAAGGCGTCGAGAAATTAAGGCACCCACATTATAATCATTCCTACCTGAGAGGGCGTTCGCATAGATAGCAAAATCTGGTGTGGAACCGTTGCTCGTGTTGTCACGAGCCAACACCCCTCTAGCAATAAAATACGGAAAATACCTGAGGTGGGGGAATAAGATGCTGGGAGTCTTTGTACGTCGGATATCCCTCGTTTCCTGGCTACAAAGAGAGTCGAAGAGAGTTCTCAACTCGGAGGGCTGAGTGTGCATCCTGGCTGTCTTTCCAACGTTCGACACACCTATTATATCACAAAATCTCGCCAACGACATGGTCAGAAGCTCATTGTAAATTTTAAACTCAGTAACCCCAGCATCATGATTATATCTGAAACTATTAATAAAACAGGAGGCGAGTTTGTTATACTGTACAACACGGCACAGTGCTAGCCGTTTCAAACCTGCATTCGCGCAAATGCCGTAAAATTCCTTCTTGATTCCTGCAGCTTTGAGGAAAGCATCGCACGGATACATCATTGCGCATGCGGGACTCGTGTTTTCCAACAACTCTAGGGGAACATGATCTTCATTATAGCTCACCCTAGCAGCTGAGGGTGAAGCTGCATCTCTAGTAACTCGATCGGAGCGTTGGGCTTCTTCTTCCCAAGCCACCCCTTTGCTTTTCCTAGCAAACTCATTCCTGAATTTTTTGACAATTCATAAAAACAAAGATTTAAACAAAGCGAGTTGAGGCAAACTTCTCTACTCACTTACCTAAGGCATAAACTTGCATCAAAACTTGGAAAATAAATTTCTACACATACATGCAAGCTCATATGAAAATCACTAAGAACTACTAAATACTCACAAATGAAGCCACCAATCAAAAATCTAATTGGAGGGGTGGAGGAGTCACATACCAGGGAGTATTTGCCCAAAAAACGATGGGCTGTAGAGAGAGATCGAAATTCTGGACGGCGAGCAGCAAGAACGCAAGTTCTAGGTGCAGAACTCGTGTTTTGGGGAAGAAAGAGAGAGGAAGGAAGAAGACTCACCTGGAGTGGAGCCTTGTGGGCCCCAGGCGACCTGTGGGCGCGGCCAGGGGGCAGGCCGCGCCGTATGGCCGCCTGGGCTACTTGTCAGCCATCTGAAGGGAGATATCTGTAGGGATTATCTTTTCTAAACGTAACCTCTTATAAAGAGAAAAAAGCACGACACTCACTCCTGCTCCGAGATCACATAAAACAGTTTTGACATAATTATTCTTTATGGAGCAAGGAATGGTGTGTATACCTGGATCACCAAGCTTCTCAGGAATCTTTCCACTAAAAGAGTAGTTAGCAAGCATAGTGTATATTGCCTCATTAGGGACCTTTCTTTTGTTAGTAACAATATATTTCATATATTTGGAATAAGGAGGTAACTTGATAGCATCAGTCAAGGGGATTTGAAGAAAAAGAGGTTTCATCCATTCACAAAATTTATTATAATGCTTTTCTTCTTTGGTTTTGAGAGACTTACCTGGAAAGGGCTTGGGTTTTTGTACCCATGGTTCTCTTTCTTTCCCATGTCTTCTTGCGATGAAGTCTTATCTAGTATACTTCTTGCGTTTATTGGCTGCTTCTGCTTCTCGCACCTCGGGAGGATCATTCTTCTACTTATCTTCCTCGGGCTCAGCACCGTCTTTAGTTTCAGCATCGGAGGTAGATATACGGTTATGATCAACAACGGGTTCTTCACTTGTAATAGGATAATTGGAGTTGTCAGCTTCCTTGTATTTCTTCTTCTTATTTTTCTTCTTTGGAGATCTAACAATCTCATCTTCTACCTGCACTTGAGAATCTTGCTCGGTCCTCTTCAGATGCCCCTCGGGATAGAGAGGGTCCTGGGTGTGTGTTCCACCCCTGGTCTTTATACCATAAGCCTGTATATCCTGTTTGGCATTATTGGCAAGCAAATCTTTTTGCACTTTGGAAATATGTTCAAGCTAAGTTTAACCATATGAAAATGCCTAACAAGACATTTAACATCATTAACCGTTCTACCTAGAACACCAAGTAAACTTTTGATAGCAAGGGAATTATCATGCAACTGATTTTGTATCCTCTCATTAAAATGGTCTTGCTTAATAATGAAATTATCAAGCTCATCTAAACATTGGTCAGGAGGCTTACCTTTAGGGATGTCACTTTCATTGAAATCTAAAAGAGAGTGTACCTCTACCAAGGGAGGGTGAGTAGTAGGCTCACACAACTTCTCAATAGGAGACAGATTCTTCACGTCTTCGGATTTAATGCCTTTATCCTTTATAGAATTCTTTGCTTCTTGCATATCTTCGGGGCTTAAGACAAGCATGCCCCTCTTCTTTGGTCGTGGAGGTGGTTCAGGAACGGACCAATCTTCGTGGTTCTTGGCAATCTTGCCCATTAATTCTTCAACATCATCCGACGTCCTTTCCGTGAAAACACAACCAGCACAACTATCCAGATAGGATCTAGATTCATCGGTTACACCAGCATAAAATATATCAAGTAATTCATTCTTTGGGACTTCCTGTCCCAATCTAGCCTTAATTAAGCTGCAATACCTCCCCCAAGCTTTAGGGAGGTACTCATCCTGCAACTATTTAAAGTTCTAAATTGTTTGTAAAGCAGCATGTTGCATAGAAGCAGGACAATATTTATCAACAAAAGATTGAGCTAAGTCCCGAGGACTCTTAATAGAACCATAGGGTAGTGCATCATAACATGCTTTAGCGTCTTCTTTCAAATAAAAAGGAAAAAGCTTAGCTACATAAAAGTTTCGTATCCTCTCAACAGTAGTAAATAAGTTACCCAACTCAGTGAGTTTGGTCAGGTGAGCTATAGCATCGTCATTTTCTCTTCCATAAAAAGGGCCAGCTTCAATTGTAGATATAAGGAAAGATCAACAGAGAAATCATAATCAGGATCAGTGATGCATATAGGAGATGTAGCAAATTCAGGACCATGAGTGATCTTGTTCTTCATAGAGTTCTTTTCAAGCAGCTTCTTAATAGCACCAGGGTCAGAGTTGGCACACTCTGTAAGTTCCCTGCAGAAATCATCATCAAGGATAATATAATCATCATCAAGGATTCTCTCCTTGAGTTTATCTAAATCTGGGTAACCAAAGGCTTTGCAAGTGGGAAAATAGGTAGCAGGAGTTTGAGTCTCGGACTGTGCCGCAACCTTAGCAATCTGAGCTTCAAGGTAGTGACCAAGAAAACTAGTTTCATCAAGAGTAGTGGAAGCATCATCAAAAGTATCGGACATAGTAACAGACTCAGTAGAAGTAGCATGTGGTGGTGGTGGTGAAGCAAACTTACTTATAACGGAACATTACCTTTTCTTGTAGTAGATGGTAAGATCGGAACCTTGGGGTCTCCTTTCTTACCCATAGCGGATGAAGTGCAACAGGCAAAATACGTCAAGTAGACTTGTAAATAAAGCTATGCTCCACGGGAACGGCGCTGACGGGGATCAACCCCGGCAAATCCCATGGTCAGGGACCCTGGGTTAGTCATGAGAGGCACAGGTTGGACGATAGCTCGTCGGAAAACAGGAAGGCTCGCTCCTGCTCGATGTTATTGATGGGGGAGATGCGATTACAGTGGATGCCAAGGCTGGAGCGCTCAAGGCTAGGGTTACAGGTGATCTTAGATGTCTCTTGTGTTGCCCCTCCTAGCCCTTATATACTGGGCTAGGTCTCGAGGAGTTCATGTACGTTTACATGTAAGCTTTCCTAACCCTAGCTTGCTCCGTACGACAGGTCTTCGCACCTTCCTTGTGAGTCGTAGACTCCTACGTCGGTGCCAATTAACAGGCCGAGGATGTATCTTCATGGGCCTTCTGTCTTCATGGACACCAGGTAGGCTCATCCGTAGGAGTCGTGGGGTCACCCCTTCGTCAGTAGCCCCCGAGTGCCTGGGGGACTCGAAGAGTCGCGCAGGGACTCGAGTACATTCATTTGTTGGTTATTAGTATGCGCGGTACATCCGCGGGTCGCTGGCAGTCTGGTGGCAATGACAAAACCTGTTTCGAGGGATGCTAAGCTGAAAGGGCCTAAGGAGTCGACCGGTCAAGCCTTGGTGAATTGCACTAGGGAAAATACCACAGTAGCCCAATCAAACCCACGTCCCTCGACGTGAGCTTGGAACACTGTTGTCGAGCAAAAGTCCGGCCTCTTCAGGTCTTACGGTGTTCATTTGCCTCCAGTAATGTGCATAGCCTAAGGCGCGTCCGCCCGGATTTTTCTATCATGCGCAGCTCATGGAAAAGGTTGGGAGTGAAATCTCTCATCGGCAAGTCCCAGCCCGGCCGTACTTCGCAGCGGGGTCTTACCTACACGCTAATCTTGCGTGGCATCTGGGCACGGTGTATCGTGTTCCAGGAATGTGTGTTTCTGAGGCGCGGAGCCTTATAGCATTGCACCCGCTTGGAACAAAACATCAAGCGAGCTGTTCACTCATGCACCCGTGGAGCTTGTTTCAAGTGCTCAGACGGGGGTTTTTTTGCGAGTAGTCACTCGAATGTCATTTAGGTTCTTGAGGTGAGGGAGCACCTGAGACTCTTAGCGCCGTATGATCTTGGCGTATGCATGTTTGTCTTGCGTCGTGTTGAGGGAGCACCCGAGACTCTTGTGAGTGCGAGTGGTCATTCGAGCACCTTGCTGACCTTTAGGTGATGGAGCACCCGAGACTCTTATGATGTACTCTCCCGATTGGAGTAAGATGTTTTTTATTCATCGGAAAAGAGATCTGAAAGATAAAATCTTAGAGCCTTGATGGTGTACTCAGTACGCCTTACTGTGATATGACGTTGACGTGGTCTTCTGGAATTTTTGACCGCTGATGCCTGCCGGGAGAAATGACTTGGCGTTGTCCCGCCGAAATTTTCGCGTCGCGCGATCATGGTCCTCTTTTTGCGCGCGTAGTGGGCGGTGTTGTTATTGCGCCGGTTGGATTTTCCATACTTTTCGCCTCTGTGTGGGGTCGTGCCATGTTTTACTTGGCGAAAAGGTTGGACGGTGGCCCTCCATGCTAGGCTCTTGAGTTAAATACCATGCGGCCGGGTAAGTTGTAGGTTTTACCCAGCCATTGCCTTCCTCCTCTTTCTCTGTTTTTCCTTCGTGTTCCTGAGCCTTCATCTTTTCTCCTCTGCGGGCTGCTACGAGATCTATGACCAAGCGCCCCCGCGCTGCTTTAGAGTCGGCCAAGATGTCCGGCAAGTGGGAGCGGTCCACGTTTGGGGCTGGAGATCTGGATGCGCTGGTTGGTGATGGCGTGGTGGTGGAGGGAGATGTGCGCCTTCTGTAACAGCCCAGTTTTGACAAAAATTAAAAAAATTGTTTTCGGCGTGAATTGTTTGATTGTCTGATTTGTTTGCGGTGTTTGCATCCCCGATCTATCGATCGACGATTATTTTCCCCCTCTTATCTCGTATCGGACGGAGACCGACCCTTTCCACCTTGACACTCGACATTTGCGACACCGGGTTTCACCCGATCACTGTCGCAAAAACCCGCACCAGACCAGCCGCAGCCAACGGAACGAAAAACCCCGTTTAATAATTAAACGGGATATTTTTATAGCGCGCCGGAAAGTGTTCTCGGAACGGTTCCAACGCGAGGTGAACGCCGCCGGCTCGACACACTGATCGCGCAGTTCAAAGTTTTACCCGAATCGGAGGTACTGCGGACCCCCGGCGGTCAGAAACGTGAGCACCGCGCGCACGAGAGAAAAACCGGGGATGTTTTTGCAATCTGCCAGCCACCGGTGCTATATAAAGACCACCACACTCCCACCCCTTTTCTAGGGTTTCCCTAGCCAAAAATTGCAGCCACCCCCCTGAGTTTGCTCAGATCTGCCCATTTTATCCCAAATCCTGAATTTTTTCTCCCCATGCGATCTAGACCGTCGGATCGGCCGATCCAACGGCCGAGACGCGCCCACAGCCCCACATTTTCCCTCCTCTCCACGCAGCCTCTCCCGTGGACGCGCCCGTGGAACCGCCGCCCGCCGCACCTCCGGCTCCGGCGAGCCCCGGCTCGCCTCCTCCCGCCGGCGCCTCTCCTCCCCTTTCCCTCTCCTCTCCCTTCCCTCTCCCTCTCATCTCCCCTAACCTCTCCCTCTCTCTTCTCTCTGCGTGCAGGACCCGCGCCCGAGACGCCATGGCTTCGGCCTCGAAGCTCCGCCGCCCGAGCTCCCTGCCGGCGCCGGATCCAGCGGGCCCCAGGTCGGCCTCGCCTCCCCTCGCCCCCTCCGCCTCCAACCGCGGCCAGGCCGCCCCCCTCGCCGTCCCGGCCGGCCGGCAACCGGCGCCGTGGCCGTGGCCATCGGGGGCTCGAGCCGCCCGCTCCCCTGGTCAACGGCCGGCCAGCCAGGTGGGCTACGGCCCAAGCCAGGGAGGCCCAGGCGCCATTGCCCTCTCACAGTCCCTGAAGCCGCAGATGGGCCAAGGCCCATGGTGAGCAGTCCAAAGCCGCCCCCTCTGTTTTTTTTCCTATTTCGGCCCAGGACCTCAAATTTCTGCTAAGTCATGTGCTGTTTTGCTGCTGTGATCAGTTTTTCTCTTAGATTAACGTGCGAACCGTAGCCCGGATGAACGTGCGTCCAAAAGACGAATTGTTCAGCATTGCGTGTACTTCATATCATCTTTTGTGAGCATTTGCATTTGAGCTCATCTTGATTGTGTAATTGTGTGCTAAAGTGGGCATTAGGCCGTTAATTGCTTTTTTTCCTGTTAAGTGCTGCTGTTATTATTTTATTGCAACTTCGGGCGACAGTTGCTTCGCAACCGTACGTCGGAATTGAGTGATTCCTTTTGCGTTGCGTTAAGCATTGTTTATACTTCAGTTTCATGTATTCACATGCCATAATTGCTTGCTGAATCATGATTGTATCTTGCTCCAAAGTAGCTACCCTGCTGTTAGTGTGTTGCTGTTTATATTTTGTTGCAACTTCGGTCGACGAGTGTGTCGCGACCGTTTATCGGATTTGAGTGATTCCAATTGCATATTGTTAAGCATCATGTCTACTTTCATTACATGTATTTCATTTTCATGTTAGCATTCCTGGTCATATAGATTTTGAGCTCCAAAGTTGCTATGCTGCCGTTTTTGACAGCCACCTCTGTTTTTCTCTAAGTCTGTTACTTTGCGATGCCATGTTGTTTGCTTAATATCTTTTGATTTATGATGCCTTTTTGCATGATTCTTTTCCAATGCCTTCCCTGTCATGTATACTTTAGTTCATATCATTTGTGAGCATGTTTGCATTCATTATCCTGTTTATGCATTGCTCTCAAGTGTGCTTCGTGATGTTGGCAGATTGTGCCCGTAACTTGTTTTGCTTATATCTTTTTAACCGTAACTCCGTTTGGAGTGTGCCTTATATGTAACTTGATTAGTATTTCGTGTACTTTGTGTTTATGCTATTGTTTGCTGTTGTTAACCAACCTAAAATATGGTTTAGGGCAGATCAGTACCAAATCCTTTAATCATCGTGCGGCACTTAGTGTTATGCCATGTTTAGGTTGTGCCTCACTTAAATTGACTAGCACAGATAGTTTACTTTGTGCTTCACCTCTTTTCATGCTTCTGTGCTTTGTCATGTTAATAACCGTTGGTTGATCACATGTATCTAAACAACTTGAACCACCATAAACGTGCGGTATCGTCGTGTGAGACGAGTACTCCACTTAAATTGTTAGTAACCGCTCTCGACGGTAGGTGCGATGTCTCGTGTTGCCTTCTTGTTGATGCTTGCTCGTGTTTGCCTCGTAGTAATAGATGCTTGCTCGTTGATTGCTTTCCAGTGTTTATCGTCTTGTGTGCTCCCGCGGGTATCTTCGGAGACGATGCGAGCTTGCGATCGACTACACCTTCAGAACCCGACTTATCAACAGGCAAGGACTATACATTACTTATGATCCATTCTATTTCAACCAGCGGTTTGCATGCTAGTATAGGTTAGGTTCGATGTTTGATCCTACCACATGTTACAGCCTCTTTCAAACCGAAACAGCCATGTCCCCTCCCAGCAAACCTTGTACCTGCTATGTTACTATTGCTCGTTGCTCAGCCCCTGCTTAGTATGCATGCTTAGGATGCTATGATGTTACCCTGTTATTCCTTGGTTTTGGGATATCACATTATTATATTGGTATGGATGATATGATTATTATAATGTTGACTATATTTGACGAAGGATGGAAGGTCTAGGCTATCCCGCCCCGACGCTTTGTTCCATTCGAGTTACCTAGGATCCGAGTTCCGGGTATTGGTTTTAAGACTGAGCGTGCCTAATCGCGTGTGGGATTTTATGGGGTCCCCTCTTCTTACCTACCTAGCTTCAAACATTTCTAGAGGTGGCCCAAGCTGATTTACCATTTGAAACTGTGTTTGTGCTGGTCAGCTGCCAGTAGTTTTCAAACAACTCAGGCCAGCGGAGACTTAGTTCCTCTGTTGCTCCACACTTGGTGAGCTAGGGAAGTCCCCTGTTATATAGGCGAGACTAAACCCGACCTTGGCCATACGGAAGAGTCCGATCCGAGAGCGTGCCCAGCTTTTGGATTGGGTGTCGACTCCCCGGGGGCCACCCGGATTTGTTCGTTGTTAGTTAGAGGGACCTGTCGTTTCAGATCTCTTGGAACTAAATCATAAAATGGTTGCCTATAATGGGTAGAAACTGAGAGAGATGGGCGAGCATGCGACGCCTCGTAATGGGCAGTTGGTACACTCCTGCAGGGTTAAATCTTTTCGAGAAGCCGTGTCCACGGTTCTGGACGACTTGAGACCTACTCCTTGTTCATAGACAACAATAACTGAGATAATCTTACTATAACTTGATCAACGTGTGTGTGGCTTGACTGCTTATTCTTCGTCGGGATGCGAAGAGGAGGATAAGGATAGGATAGGTGTTATGCTTGCATAAGAAGTTGATAGCAAGACTTGGTGGAGGCGATTCCTCATCGAATGCTTGGCTTCTTACCTTACTCTCTAGATCGTTAGCCACTTCTCTAGATCCTTAACCTCAACACTTACCCCTTCCTTACCGTAAACTACTAGTTGTCCTAGAATGACGAGTGATGAAGTCCTTGCTGGGTCAGATGACCACTACAGTTCGATGCTGAGTGTACTCATGATACTACCCCAAAATCTTTTCAGGGTTCTGGTCGACAACAGGTATGGTGATCGACGTTTCACGTGGAGACTCGACGACGACTAGTTAGGCGGATGCCGGCGGAGGGCCTGGACCCGTGTGGTTATGGGATCGATGTTTTTCTCTTTTCCACTAGGCATTTGCTTGTAGTCTGTACTTAGACATGTATCTTCCGCTGTTGTATTGTATTTGAGGCAGTTGCATGCCGATTGTATGAGATGTTGTATCCTTGTATCTGTAATGTTGTGATATCATGTTGGAAATCCGGGGCATATGGCTTTGTCATATGTCGCGGTGGGACCGATATGTGCTTCGTCCCCGGATCTGGGTGGAAACACCTGGATCTGGAACAATACCGCATATCGGGCCTTACACCTTCCCGGTGAGGAATCGATTCCAGCGCCGGCGGCGGACGAGCGGGTATGCTTCCAGGCTTTCTTCCACCGTGGGTTTTCTCTTCCGCTGCATCCTTTCATTTGAGGCTTGCTGTATTCGTATCGGCTCCAGTTGCATGACCTGACTCCCAACGGGATTTTGCACATTGCGTGTTTCATCACTCTTTGTGAGGCCTTTCTGGGGATTTATCCCCATTGGGGACTTTGGAGGCGCCTTTTTAATGTAAAAAGGACGAACTCTGAGTACGCCGTGGGTCGAGTGTGTATCTCCATTGGGGATAAACATTCATATTTTGATTTGGAGAAGATCGATTCCGTTAGTGGCTGGCGAAGAGGCTGGTTTTATCTGAAGGATCGCTTCATTGATGGTTAGCAGTTTGGTCTTGCTTCTTTCAATCCTGGCACGCGGGTGGTCAGACAACCTTCGTGGTCTCATTCTTTGAGCGAGGTGGAGTGGTCCGAGCTGACTTCGTTTTTGGAGAGGATTTCTGTGTTGAAGGATAACTTGACTGGTGGTCAGCTTATCTCTGTTTTTGTGGGGAGGCGAGTTCAACCGTTGCAGCATCGAGCTCTCCCTATGTGGCAGTACGAGGGACTCGGTGACTCGACGAGATGCTCTCTTGAAGAGCTAGAACCTGATGCCTTGCTGGCTCGTATCCAGCATGTGACCAAGTGCTCGAGTATTTCTGAGATGCGCCTTGTCCTTCCATATGCTTCTGATCGTTCTCCGCCACCGGTTGGTGCCCGTGTTCATTCATTTGTTTGGGCGAGTACCTAGTTTTGTTTTGTTGTTGACATTGCTTGCCTTGCAGGGCCATGCTCCGGTGCCGTGTAATCCTCCGCAACCGGAGGACGCCGATATTCTTGAAGAGCCTGATGCTTTCGCAGCTGATAATGCTGCACCGGCTGTTGATGCTGAGATTGTGCTAGTGGAGACTGGAGATAGTGAGGATTCGAGTACCTTTCATGTGAAGCAGTCGCGCCCCTTGAATTCCGAAGATCATGCTGCGTTAGGTGATGATGTCCCGCCTGCTGCTCCTTTTACTGGGCCTTCCCCTTCGGCTGCTGCTCCGGCTCCTACTCCCAAGAGGGTCAGGCTTGGGAGGCTGGGGCGTCCTCGTGCTGCGCGTGTCGGGTAAGAGTCTGCTGGATTTGTGCCCGTTCCTTTTTCCTTGTTCTTGCGTCTGATAATGCTTTATTTTGTAGTGCTGCGCCTGCTCCGGCTGATTCGTGCACCAGCACAACTGCTACTGATCAGAAGTCGACGAGTTCTGGGGAGGCAGCCAAGCATCTCGAGGACCTCTCGGCTGCCGCTGGTCAATCTGGACCGACGGCGACTCCTGCCATTTCAGCTGCGGGTGTAGTTCCTGGTGTGCCTTCTTCTGAGGCACCTGGTGCTGTTTCTCCTAAGCCGACTGAGCTTGGTCCTCCGTACTTTGGCCGTCTAGATCTGGCGATTGAAGAAAAGGCCCGTGCTTTCGACCATGTCTCCAAGCTGGTAAGATGATTCGTGTCTGTGTTACTTTATCATTGGGGTCACGACAGTGCTCCCAATGGGAGTAGCCCCCGAGGCTAGAAGTAACTGTTTGCAGTTGCTTGTAGTCTTGTCTTTACTTAACACCTGATTGCCTGGTTCTTGCAGCCTGTTTTCCAGCACTGTGAGCGTTTGATGCTTGATGCTGAGCGTTGGCAACGGGCCCATGATTCTGCCCAGGGTGCCTTGTCTGCTATGGATGGTGAGTTTTATTTTTGCGCTGCTGAGCTTTTGGGCGCTTCGTCTTTTGTTCTAAGTACTGTCTTTCCTTGCAAGTCGTCGCCAGGCTGCCGAAAAATGAGCCGAAAAGGCGGAAAAGACGGTTTCCGTTCTCAAGGCTACCTTGGCTTCCCAGGAGGCAGAGTTGCATGGTCAACATGAGGAGCTGGTTCGCCTTCGCCAGGCTGAGGACGCGCGTGCACGGGTGGAGGAAGTCGAGGGCAAACGTCTTCGCGCCTTGGCGGACTCGCTCGTGTGTAAGTTTGGCATTCAACCATTGCTGTTTCTACTGTCTTCCCGTGATGACGTTTCTTTGCTTGGTGCAGCTGCTGTAGGTGCGAAGCCGATGGAGGCTGCTGCGTCGGGGTCTGGAATTCTCCAAGGTGCTGTAGATGCTGTTGCAGATGTTGTTGTAGTGGTCGAGGACGTCTGCGCCCGGGCTTCCAAGCTTGTGGGTCTTGCGCACGAGCACCTTATGCCGGAGGGTACAAAGGTGCCTGATGGCCTGGGTGCTCGGGTTGCTGCGTTCGGCCCGGATGGGAAACGTATGGTGGAGCTGGTTGCGGAGAGCGTGGTGAGTGGTTCTTCCACGGCCCTTGTCGTCCTTATAGGGCATGGGGTTTCCTTTGATGATTCCTTGGTTGAGACCATCCCGGACTATTCTGATGAGCAGGACGACCGAGCCGATAAGCTGGCTCATCGCCTGCAACAGGTTGTAGATGCTCAGGGTCCCCCTGTCGTAGGTGAGGGGGAGGCACAGTAGTGTTGCGCCACTTTGAAACTTTGTCTGTAATTTGTGACTCCGTTGTGATGGTTGATCTTTTGTTGCCTTTATCTGAGTGACTGCTTGGCTGTTTCTCTTGCTATTTTTGATTTCTTTGTTTTGTTCATCCTTCGGTAGGCCACTCCGGGCGTTCTTCGTCCGTGGAGTTCGCTGAAGGATGACGCTCGCGAGGATGCGTACGAGTCCGTTTGCTTGCGGCTGAAGGACGCTGAGCGGGAGATTGTTCGACTGAAGGGATCCGTAGCCGTTCAGCGTACTCGGCGCGAGCGTGCCGAGGTCGTGGTTGAGGGCCTTGCTTCGTGGGTGGTGAAGTTGTCCGACCTCCTGCGGGGCGAGTCTTGCCTCTGCTTGGTTGCTTGATTCCTCTTAGTGGGTTTTGTCGTCTCTGTCTTGATCGTAGTTTTTGACTTTCGAAGTGCTGGCAGGGCGATCTCAGGAAGAAGAGAGGGCCGTTCAGTCAGAGATATCGCGGCTTGATGATCCTAGTGTGCAGGAGAGCAATCCCTTTTGGGAAGATGGGGCTCGTGCTCGAGCGTTTGCTTTGCTTCGTCTCCGGGTTGAGCGGGTACCGGATGCTCTCAAGTACTGCCAGTGGGTATTGGGTGGTATCCATGCTGAGTTCTATCCGTTTGAGGTGGTTCCTTCGTCCCTTGAGAGGCTCTGTCGCATATTTTCTCAGCCTTCCGAGTTACATCGAGTGATGGATCATCAGATTCGTGATGGAGCCCGAGCTGCTTTGGGTTTGGTCCATAGTCATTGGCTAGGGGTGGATTTTTCTCAGGTGGTGGCGGGTCCTCCGGGCGGTAGGGATCATCCGATGAGTGAGAACTACGTGTATGTAGATAGGCCTGCGCACCAGGTTGTGAGGCGAGTTTGCGAAGAGAATGACCGCCATCTGGGTGCACTTATTAAGGCGAAGTTGGAGCCTAAAGATTAGGTGCTTCCCTTCGTTTGTGTATGCTTCTTCTTGGTTGTATATATTCTATCCTGTCTTGGAGGGTCATCTGCGTTTGTAGTTGCGGGGGGCGCTCCTAGAGGGTTGCCGCGATTGAGGGGGGCGCCTCGGGGGGTGGCTGCTTCGGCGAGCCCCCGAGTGCCAAGTTAATGTGCCGCGATTGCGGAGGACGCCTCTGGGGGTGGCTTCTTCGGCGAGCCCCCGAGTGCCAAGTTTAGTGTGCCGCGATTGCGGAGGACGCCTCGGGGGGGGGTGTGGCTGCTTCGGCGAGCCCCCGAGTGCCAAGTTTAGTGTGCCGCGATTGCGGAGGACGCCTCGGGGGGGGGGGGGTGTGGCTGCTTCGGCGAGCCCCCGAGTTCCAAGTTTAGTGTGCCGCGATTGCGGAGGACGCCTCAGGGGGGGGGTGGCTGCTTCGGCGAGCCCCCGAGTGCCAAGTTTAGTGTGCCGCGATTGCGGAGGACGACTCGGGGGGTGGATGCTTCGGCGAGCCCCCGAGTGCCAAGTTAATGTGCCACGATTGCGGAGGACGCCTCGGGGGGTGGCTGCTTCGGCGAGCCCCCGAGTGCCAAGTTAATGTGCCGCGATTGCGGAGGACGCCTCGGGGGGTGGCTTCTTCGGCGAGCCCCCGAGTTCCAAGTTAATGTGCCGCGATTGCGGAGGACGCCTCGAGGGGTGGCTGCTTCGGCGAGCCCCCGAGTGCAAAGTTAATGTGCCGCGATTGCGGAGGACCCCTCGGGGGGGTGGCTGCTTCGGTGAGCCCCCGAGTGCCAAGAAATTCCGGGGAAAAATATGTATGTAATACTTTTCCTGCTGTCTCTTACAGAGAGTAGGGGGGTTCTGTTGAAGACAGATCCCTTTTTCTTAGAACGATGATGTAGTGGCCTTAGGGGCCTGGTAACTTTGTCTCCGAGTGCCGGGGTTCTTCGGTCGATGTTCCTTTCCTTCTACGGGAGCGCTTCTTCTGCGAGTCCCGTGGTCCCGCTGCCTTGGTGGGCTACGAAGGCTTCTGCTATCTTGTGGAATTCTTTGTCGCAGCGGTCGGATCTAACGAAGCTGCCGCTGACTATGATGACCCCGTGTGGGCCTGGCATCTTTAGTTTGAGATAGGCGTAATGAGGTACGGCCATAAAGCGGGCGAAAGCTGGTCGCCCGAGGATTGCGTGGTATTGCGACTTCCAGTCGAATACTTGAAAGTCAAGCGTTTCCTTGCGGAAGTTTGTCGCGTTCCCAAAGACTACCTCCAGGCTTATCCTTCCGAGGGGGTAGACTGATTTTCCTGGCACGATCCCGTGGAAGGTTGTGCCTGAGGACTTGAGTGCGCTGTTTTGGATGAGCATGTCGTCGAGTGTTCGGGTGAAGATGATGTTGATCCCACTGCCTCCGTCCATGAATACGCGTGACATGTCGTAATTTCCGATTCGGGCCTCGAGTACTAGCGCGGCGTGCCCTGGTTGGGGAACGACTGGCGGGTGGTCGTCCCGGGAGAAGGAGATTTCTGTCTCCGACCCGCGCAGGTACTCTGGGACGGCCGGGTGTGCGGAGGTTGACAGGAAGACTTGTCTGGTGACTTGTTTCTGCTGCCTGTTGGAAGGTCTGCCTTCTTGTATCATGTAGATCCTCCCGTGGGCTTCTGGGTACTGGTTTTCCTCTTTTGGTGTCCTTTGCCGTTCCTAGATGGCGGCTACCTGTCTTGTTGGTAGAGGGGGGGATGGTGGCACATCGTGGGCGACTGGCCCAACTGCTATGCTTGCGAGTGGTCGTGCTGTTGCGACCGCGGAGCGGCTTTTCTCCTCGGACAACTCGTTGAAGATTCTGCAATTCCTGAGGGTGTGGGATGATCTGAGCTCTCCTCACTCGTTTCTGAATCCGTGTATAGAGCACGGTCCGTCGAGTTGTTCTTTGGCGGAGCGGAATGCGCGAGTGCCGTCGTGTGGCTGCCTTGTCCTCCATTCTCGTCTCTGAGCCTGGGGCTCGTCTTCTGGGTTGTCTCGTCGCTGTGGCCTGTTGTCATCACGGTGCCTGCCGTTTCGATCGTCCGAGAAACCGGCGGCGACCATGTCAGGTCCTCTGTCATCGTAGAAGTTCCGTCTGGGTCGCTTCCTTCTTCTGTCGGCTCCTCTATCTCCGTTGTAGTCGTAGTCGTACTCTGATCGTGCAGTGTGGGTTTGTATTTCATTACGAACGGAGTCTTCTCCGTCCGCCCAGCTGTTGGCTAGTTCTAACAGCCGTGCGAGCGTTTGGACTTTCATTTGTCCGAGCTGCTCATTGAATTCGACGCGTTGAAGGCCTCGTCTGAATGCATCGATCGCACTTTCGTCCGAGATGTCTTCCGCTGAATTCTTGAGTACCGTCCATCGCTGGATGTATGCTCGCAGGGCCTCCCTCGTTCCTTGTTTGCATGCCCGCAGTTCCTCGAGTGAGGCTGGTCGATTGTACGTGGATTTGAAGTTTTCTATGAAGGCTCCTCGGAACTGGCTCCAGGAGCTGATGGATCCGCGCCGAAGATTCTTCAGCCAATGTCGAGCGGAGCTCTCGAGCATGAGCTGCACGTACTGCATTGCCGTGACGTTGGTTCCTCTTTGAAACTTGACTGCTGTTAGGTAGTCGTCGAGCCATGCCTCCGGCTCCTCGAGTCCGTTGTACTTTGGTGTCGTGGAGTTCAGTTTGAACCCGTTTGGCATACGCGTTTCACATATGGCGCGTGTGAAGCAGAGCACTCCACATGGCTCGATTTCCTCGTCGGAAGCCTCTTCGTCTGAGTACTCCTCGCGTGCTGCGCGTCTTCGCCTGCTGCGGTTGATTCTGTTCTGTGTGATGTCGTCTCGCGCATCTCACCGAGTGCTGCGGCGCCTGTTGTTGTCGTTGCTGTCGTGTTTCTTGTGCTTGTCGGGGCGCCTGCGCCTGTCGTCGCTACTGTCGTCGTCTTTGTCTGGTGAACTGGGGTCTCTGTCCGTTGTCCGCTCGCGAGTCTGCCGTTTTGCGCTGGATTTCTTAGGTACCGAGGCGTCGATGGCGTCCTTCATTATCTACAAAGCAATGGAAGTGTAGCGATCCGTCTTGCCCTTTCTGCTTTTCTGGGCACGGGACAGGTAGTCCTGGGCGCTTATGAGTGCTTCTGCCGGAGTGAGGGGCTCTTCTTCTTCGTCGTCCTCCTCTAATCTGAAGTCGTCTTCCAATTTCCGTACCACTCTCGCCCTTTCTGTCATCCGCAGTTTGTTGAGTTTCGATCTGTTGCGGGTGGGGGAGTCGTGGCCTGGTGAGTCACTTCTGGGAGGTTGTCTGCGACTGCTTTTCTCTTCGCGTTCCGCCTTTTCTTGCTTCTCCATGGCTAGGCGCCATTGTCTTGTCTGCTGGGTTAGCTCGCCCGCTAGCTTGTTGTATGCTCTTAGCTCGTCCCTTGAGGCATCTGATGGTAGTAACCTGCCGCGGGCGACTGCTTCCTTTACCATTGCCATTGATTCCTTGGACAAGTATATTTTTTCTTTGGGTGGTCCGTCTGCCGCTGCAACCGAGGTTTGCTGCCTGTTGCGTGATGGCTGGCTGCCTTGGCCGGGTGCTTGCTGCTTGGCAGCTGACTATTTTTTTGATTGCTGGGTCCTTGTTCCACCGGGACTTTCCTTGGTATGGTCCCCGGTTCACCTAGTTGTACGACCATCTGACTGGTGTTGCCGGGACCTGCCGCCCTGTTGGTGGTTGGGGTGTCTTGAAGAGTGCCCGGGTCTTCGACTCGTTCGTTGTTATCTGACGCTGGTGCGCCAACTTCTGCCATGAACACCTGCGATGGTGTCCTTTCTTCCTCCTTGCTGATACGTGTGGTGTTGTCTCTCCATGTTGGGGCTCCACTTGGGCTGTCGCGAGTGGTGTGGAGCCTTGAGTTGGGTGGGTAGCTACAGCTGCCAGATAGGCTGGACGTGCGGGCGGCGACCGCTCCGATCACTGCTGCAGGTGTTGCCGTGGGTGCTCGGGTGCCTTCGGTGAGGCGAAGATTCCCCCAATGGTTGATGTAGATCTGATATGCTCCGAAGATCAGATTGACGCCGGAGTGTAGATCGGTGAAGACTGACTGGAGGGACGGGAGGTGGGCCATGAATCCGAGGGACTCGAACAGATTGGATCTTGCCGGAGCCGTCGAGTTGATGAGTGCTGATGATGATGAGGCCGCCGAGATCGCGTTCCCAACCTGCACGGTTCCCACAGACGGCGCCAATTGACGGGGATCAACCCCGGCAAATCCCATGGTCAGGGACCCTGGGTTAGTCATGAGAGGCACAGGTTGGACGATAGATCGTTGGCAAACAGGAAGGCTCGCTCCTGCTCGATATTATTGATGGGGGAGATGCGATTACAGTGGATGCCAAGGCTGGAGCGCTCAAGGCTAGGGTTAGAGGTGATCTTAGATGTCTCTTGTGTCGCCCCTCCTAGCCCTTATATACTGGGCTAGGTCTCGGGGAGTTCATCTACGTTTACATGTAAGCTTTCCTAACCCTAGCTTGCTCCGTACGGCAGGTCTTCGCACCTTCCTTGTGACTCGTAGAATCCTACGTCGGTGCCAATTAACAGGCCAAGGATGTATCTTCATGTGCCTTCTGTCTTCATGGAAACCAGGTAGGCTCATCCGTAGGAGTCGTGGGGTCACCCCCTCTTCAGGCGCCAGAAAACAGTACTTGATAACCCTCAACTGTAGGGGATCGAGATAGTCTTCGTGGGTAAGATAACCCAATTTATTGATTCGAGTCAAGGGGAGCCAAAGAATATTTATAAGCTTTGACAGTTGAGTTCTCAATTGAACCGCACCTGAAATATACTTGCTTGCAACAAAATATTTATAGCAACTGTGATATGATAGTGGTAGTGGCGACATCGAAAGTAAAACAGCAAAAGCAAACTACTAGTAACCAGCAGGATTAAAGCACTGTAGGCTAGGGAGATGGATGGTTGGGCGCTGCTTGGATAAGAGTGTGAACATGTAATAGATTTTAATACGGGGCAAGGCACATAGAAAAGCAAGGATCATCTAGGAAAATATCAAACATTAGGCATGTATCCCGTAGGTAGTTGTGCGTGCTTGCAATAAGAACTTGCACAACATCTTTTGTCCTACCATCCCGCTACGAACGGGGCCAAAAGGAACTTATGGAGATTAAGGTGCTCCTGTCAAAGAGCACCGGAACAAAGCATTAAACTCAATGGTACATGAAATCCTCAAATAATAATCCATCCCCTTTGGTGTCCCAAGCTGTCCCCTTTGAGATCGCCGGTTCCGGACCATAATAGGTGCATACAACTCATAGATAGGATCAAGAACACAAATATACTCATGAAAACACAAGTGGTTCAGATCTGAAAACATGGCACTCAGGCTCAAAGTGACAAGCATTAAGAGCAACAAGTTGTAGCAAATATGATAAACACCAAAGTAGATGATAGGAAACATGCCCCCAACAATCTGACGAACTATTACATGATCAAACTCATCCAATCCCTACCATCCCCTTTGCCTACAACAGGGAATTACTCACACATGTGAAGAGAAGTCATGGAGGGAGGATGGAGTGGTGATGATGATGACGATGGCGATGATCTCCCCTCACCAGAGCCAAATCAGCCTCCAGATTAGCCCTCCCGAAGAAGAACAGAGGGTGGCGGCGGCTCCGCTACAGAAACTGGGAAAACGACTTTTGTTCTGGGGTTTCCTCATCACGGGAATAAATAGGGGCCTCGGTAGGGCACCAGAGGAGGGGTGAGTCCTCCAGGCGGCCTTCTGGTGCGGACAGGGGCGGGGCCGCGCCAGCAGGGCGCCTGGAGCCCCTGTGGCTCCCCTCTGGCCCCACTTCTGGCTCGTGGAAGCTTCGGATGCGTGGATTTTTCCTGAATTTTCCTGGAATTTTCCGAAATACCTAAAAATCCATTTTCCTGGACACAATAAAACCATACAGGCAGCTCTGCTGAAAACAACGTCAGTTCGTGTTAGTTTAGTTCAAATCATGCAAGAATGAGGTCAAAACAATAGCAAAAGTGTTTGGAAAGTAGATACGTTTGAGACGTATCATTTGTGCCACGTCATATGCACATATGAACCAAAGTAACTTTTATGTTATTCTGACAAACTTTGATGACTGGGTGATAAGGTATCTATGGTTTATCGCTTAACAATTTTTGCAAATGTTACTTTCATACTGCTTATGTAGTATATTCTTCAGTCTATTAAGCATTACATTAGAACATCGTGTATTGGCTAAGTGAAAGTAGCACGCAGCATATGTTTGAAAAATTGATCTCAGTAAGTAACCATTTCTCTCAATTGCACGAATGCAATATTTTTTATCCAATCAGTGCTACTTAGTGCTTCATGTTGGATATTTTAATGAAATCCGACATGTGTCTATTGAGGTTGGAGGTGATGAGAAGGTGCTTATTGTTGGCACAAAGATGTACATATTACAATCGAAAAATGTGTCAATGTTGTGGTCATCTTGACTATGGTACAACATGGCCAAGAAAGCAATTAAGTTCAAATCATCGAATGTGCAATTGTTTTTTCCTATTTATGTTAAACTTATTGTAAGACAATACTTATCATATCTTATTTGCATTTTGGTTTACATGAACCTGCTGAATGGTGCTTCAACTAACGTGGTGCCTTAGTTGAAGCTCCGGAGAACTCTGTTTTAGAAAACAGTGTGTTTTGGTTAGAGTATGTAACTTTGAAGTTTCAAGTTCTATTTTCTCTCAAGGTAAATATTAAATATTATTCCATAGATCCTTTCTAGTCACCTCATTTTGATTTAATTACTAACATAAACTGCATTCTCTTTATTGTCGAATATTTGCAACTAGCTTTTCTACGATGGTTATTGGCTTCTCACATACAATTGAAGGACATATGGCCTCCACAAAATATCTTAGATAATTCACCATAGTTGTAATAATTGGCGATACATGCCATAATAATGGTGCTCTTTTGTCGCATACTGCAAATTTTCCTTTATTTACCTGTTGCTTACTCACATTTGGGTATATCATATATGTGTATTGGTTAATCCCATTTTCTTCTCTTCTATGTATTTTCCCATAATCATTTGTATACTTGCATAGTAGTGTTAGTTTCTGGTTCCTGTCTCTTGCGAGGAGTGGGTTCAAAATACTACCATTGTTAATGACACTAGGTGACCCAGTGCGCAAAATGGCGCAGAGTCCCAATTGAAACCATGTAATCGTAGAAACAACTTGCATTTTCAGAACCTAATCATTCTTGTAGTTATATGCATTAAAATGTCAAATTATCAACTAAAGAAACAAATGATAAAGCTAAATGATGAACTGCAAGTGGAAATCCAGTGTAGCAAATCCAGCAATTCCATTATATAAGTGCAATCAATGGACCATAAAACACAATACATAATATATATGGAGCAAAAAGCAAACATAATGATTTACGAAAAGCAAAAAGAATGAAATAACCCATTGCACCAAATGGCGCAAAGTCTCATTTGAAACCATGTTTTCGTAGAAAAAAGTTTTCATTTTTAGAAACAATCATAGCTCCATAGTTGCTAAGCATGTAAACTAAAGAAAAAAATTGATACATAAAAATGACCTATTTACAACGATGGTCTTTCTTGCAATTTTCACAGAAACACAGGTGGCATAAGCAACAAAGGTTTTAAACACTGAATTGTTTAGTTAGGTAAAGATGGTCTATTAACATTGATGACCTTACTTGCAACGTTCAAAGGAACATAGATGGCATATACAATAAGGATTTAAAACAGAACCATTCGTCCTTGTATACATATTTTTGGAAGGTAGCATTAAATTTTCAGCGGCATGAGTAAATTAGGCCAATCAGTTGGGCATACACAAACATCTAATTAGACCATCCATATAATTTATATAAATTTTCTATGCCAAATGTAAGATTAATCCCTACTAAGTCATGAAGAATCAATGGAAATGACAATTTGTTAATATAAAATGTTCAGGGGACAACTCAGGGACAACATACTTCAACCCGCTTAGTATCTTCACCTTCTTCATCCTCCAGCAGGGGGATCTCAGAGCCATCTCGAACCCTTCTATGGAAAGCCATGAGAGGAGAACCATCTTTACATTGTGGAGGCGCCTCAGAGAGTTAAGTACATCGCAAAAATCAAATCCAGTAACTTGGTAGTATGATATAGTAAGATGCAGAATATGGAGAAGCTAATAAGGTTCCTGCCTCATCAGAACTTGCACAGGAAGAAGCTAAATTCTGCATACCATTTACATGTCTAAGGTTTTGATCATATGGGGTGAGATCCCATAGGACAGAATCATAGATAGCAACGCTTCAAGTCAAGTTCTATCATGCTCTTACAACAAATGAGAACGGAAGAAATTCAAATGCCTTTAGTGCATACCAGGCATCTCATTTCAAGGATTGTGAGCTCCTCTAGAGCGCCCAGGTGATGGTACGAGAGATGATAATAGCTTCTCGCCCTTCGTTGGTTACCCCAAGTGGAAGGTTGAGATGTAGATAGCGACAAATTTCCCTTGGAAAAGATACCAAGGCTTGAGTCAGTCCAGTAGGACTCCAAGGTCGACAAGTAGGTCGCGCGACAAGTGATGCGCCGCTTGAAGATAAACACTTGCGTTACCTGGACCTGCACACAAAACAAGTAAATTTGCTCCCAATGAGTACAGAGGGGTTGTCAATCCCTCCGGCCTTGTCATTTACAAAGGATTAAACACAAGAGGATAATGATAGTAGTGATAATGATAGCAACAGAAAGTAAAAGCAATAAATAAAGTGGAGGTGTAAATAGTGGTGGAAATATGGACCAGAGTCCCATGATGTTCACTAGTGATGTCTCTCTCCCAAAAGACGATAAAATAGCTAAGCTGGGTGAACAAATTACAGCTCAGCAATTGACAGAATTATAAACGCACCGCTATGATAATTATGCTACTATAAAGTTAGAGGCTCAAAAGTATGGGCAGTACGCCAACACAAGTAGAGAGAAATCCATCTGCATCTACTCACTAATCATCCACCTTGAGATATATATCCAGAATATCTCGCCGTTATTAAGTTGCGAGCCCCACCCAAAGTGTAAAGTCAAAGCAACAGACAACTGCATTAACAATCTATGCGTAAGGTAAACTATACTTGGAACCGCGGGTACAAGCACCGTTGTTTTCTCCCTGGTGGAAACATCACATCCCCTAGTATCATGTTTCTGTCACTCAAGCTAGACATCAGGGTGCATGAACCCGCAATCATGTATAACACTCCCTCTTGGAGTTACTATCTACTACTTGGCCAAAGAAATAAAAAGTAACGGAGAACATGCAAGAATTACTCAAGAACAAAATATAAAAGGTAAACCAAATATATAACTCATCACGATCTGAACATAATCTCATAATCCATCGGATCCCAGCAAACACAGCATAGCAACAACATCAAAATTACATAGGTGCCTTGATCATGTAGGGCAGCTCACAAGGACTAATAATTGAAGAACAAGATTGGAGAGAAGACATCACATAGCTACTGGTCATGGACCCATGGTCCAAGGGGGACTACTCACGACACATCCGGGAAGCGTCCATGGTGGCGGAGAAGCTCCCAGAGGTCGATCCTCTCTCCGGCATGGTGCCGGGAACAGGTCTTCTGGTGCTCTCGATCTTGGAAGCGCAGCGACGACGGAACAGAGAGGAAATTCGCGATGTTGGGTTCTCCTTGAGGGTTTTCGAGACGAGGAGGTAATATAGGCCAAAGGGGCAGCCAGGGGGTGGCCCCACCTCCCAGGCGCCCTGGTGGCGCGACCAGGGAGGGGGCCGCGCCACCTGGCCGCCTGGGTGCCTGGTGGGCCCCCCCAGGTCCTCCTTCTGGACTCCGGAAGCTTTCGTCTTGCTGTTTTTTTAATATTATTTTTCTGGAATTTTGGAGCTCTGAAAATTGGGGTAAAAACCTACAACTTACAGACTTCAACAGACAAAAACTGGCACTGGGTGCACTGAGTTAGTAGGTTAGTCCAAATATGTGTATAATGATATGAAAGTGTAGCAAAACATGTTGCAATGTCACATAAAAGTACATGGAACAAGCAGAAATTATAGATACGTTTGATTCGTATCAACATTCCCAAGCTTAATTCCTGCTCGTCCTCGAGTAGGTAAACGATAACACAGATAATTTCTGTGGTGACATGCTAAAACACATATAAAAACTACGAAGTAAAGTAAGTAAGATGTGCAATTCAAGTCAAGATAATAAAAAGCAAGAGTCTATATCTAGTATTGAAACTAGCAAAGTATGAACATAAAGGTGCAAGAGCTCTCGCTGTCCGTAACTCGAATGTCTCCAAATGGTGTTTGCGTGCAAGCAATGGGAGATGTGATTATAGAATAAAAAATAATATATAGTTTAATTGAGAACTCAATCTACTAAAGTTTCACACTTGGTCTCCTTTAGGATCTTATTTTTATTCATCCCCAGACCACTAGTCAGGTACAAGTCAAACTAATCCTCTCCCTTTTCATTTTGAGCACTCATGCAATGGATGAGCGCGATCAAGATACGTTGGCACTTAGGATGGCAAAGAGAGAAATGATGGGGAAGGAAGACAAAAAGGTGTGAAAGGCTCACATAAGTGAGGACAATCATAGTGAGAGAAAGCCAAATGAAAGATATGATGTGAGGAGTAGGCATTGCCATGAAATGGATGCACATATGAGGTAAGGTAAGCTCTCCAATGGAACTAGTGGGGGTGCATCCAAGTTGCTTGCTCATGAAGACCTAGAGCTCTTTTGAGCAGGCTCGTCCTTGGAATATGCAAGCCAAGTTCTATAATGTAAGGATCCCCACATTGTTATGCATGAATGATAATCTCTATGGAGTACAAATATAACAATGGAGTACGAGTGTGGATCTTTCAAAAAGGAATATTAGTGTTGCCCCCTTCTCTATTTTTATTTCTTCTTCTCGTTTTTCTATTTTTTTGTATTTTGTGGCCTCATTGGCTCTTTCCCTTTATCTCTCATTTGTCCTCTTTGGAATATTTTAATTTGTCCTCTTTGGGATCTTTTCCTCACTTAAGGGAACACTCTATATTTTAGAAGAATATAGAAAGATCTTCACACTTTATAAGAAGTACTCAACATAAAGATATATTAAAACTATCATGATGTATGCAAATGTATGCCTCTGCCAGTGTAGCAGGATATGCAATGATACTAGCGCGTGATGTAGCAATAATAAGGGAAAAGCCCAACTAGCATGCGTATCCTCGATCAAGAAAAAGCATGTACTACAAGAAGATCAAGTCATGAGATGGTGGATGTTGCATGGCAATGTATCTCAGAAAGGCTATGTCAATGCCTTGATAGGTAGGTATGGTGGCTGTTTCGAGGAAGGATATAATGAGGTTTATGATCACAGAACATATCATGCCAAGGGTTTGGATGCACTTGCAAAGTATGCGCCAAATCTCAAGGTTTGAAAGGGCAATGCACGGTACCAAAGAGGCTAGAAAAATATGGAAGGTGGAAGTGCCAAGAATCGAATACTTGCATTAGTCCGAAGAACCCATGCACTTATTATCGATAACTCTCTATCTAATTAGGAGGTTCCCAAAGAGACGAGTACCCCGAGGAGGAGTGTATGGGGGTTTGGTTATCCTTGCGCATCCTCGACCCATGGTACGTGAGGGTACTCTATATATTACTACCCCTCCAGAGGTTAGCGATCCATATAGTAGCTAGATTTCTCAACTAATTTTTTTTAGTTTTGAAAATAAGCACGGATTGCCAAAAATACGACACCTATCACTAATAGGTTCAAGCTCTTGGCACCAAAATGTTCAAACATTACTCAAATCAATACCTCAAAACTATTATATGTTACTACTACGCTTGTAATAGCAACCTTAATTACCTACTCATGCAAGACACACAACTCAGTGCAACACGACCACTCTCTAAACAAGATAAGCATGAAAAATAAGAGAGTTCGTAAAACATCCTAATCAAAATATCTTAAAAAGATAAACATGAAAACTAAGAGCTAAGCAGGACAACAGCTATGAAAAGATAAAGAACACACACAAAAAGAAAGATAAGCACGCAAGCCTATGTTGTGTTCTACGGTGGAGTGGAGCGTGTTTCTCTCCCAAACAATGAAGGCTAGGATCCAACTTGTTATGAACAGAAAGAAAAACTAAAACAAACTAAAAAGTAAAGAGCGAGTCGCTCCAAGTTTAGCACATAATATATGAAGTGATAAAAATATAGCATGGAGAAGGACGAACTGATGATTATTGATGGAGAAGGGGATGCACGGGGGCATCCCCAAGCTTAGACGCTTGAGTCTCCTGGGATAATTCTTGGGGGTGCATGGGGGCATCCCCAAGGTTGAGCGCTTGACACTCCTAAATCTTCTTACATCATCTCCCTTCGCATACTTGAAAACTCCCTTCATACGAAACTCATCATAAGCTGATTAGAGTGGTTAGTACCCATAATAAAATATTTTTTCTCCACTGGAAATAAAGATTTTCATGAAGAGATACTGTATCTCAAGATTTCCAAAACAAATTGCAAAGAAAAAGCAAGCTTAAGATTTGCAAAACGATGAAAACGCAAAACGTGGCAGAAGCCGTGAAAAATAGACCATCAGGTAGTAAATAATTTTTCGGGGTACTTCTGCAACTCAAATCAAAAAACTCAGAACAGACGCATGAAAGCTAATTGTACATAGCATACTATCAAAAAAACATCATATCAAAAAGATGATCTGGTGATTTTTGGCTAATTTTTCCGTCAAAGGGACAAAATCTGTTTCTGGACAACATGTCACAACTACTGAAATTTCTTGCAATCAGAGGCTAAAACTTGGCATAAAGCTTGAAAATAAAGATGCAACGATGTTGCTAAAGTAGTAACAAGCATCAAGACCACTAAAACTGAAAGTAAAAACATCTTGGGTTTCCTCCCAACAAGCGCTTTCTTTTATGCCTTTTAGCTAGGCATGAAGATTACAAAAGGTGCTCTCATAAGAATGATAATTTGAAGCAAAAGAGAGCATCAAGAAGCAAATATGAAACACATTTAAGCCTAACCCACTTCCTATTCCTTGGAACCTTGTAAAGAAATAAATCATGAAAGAACAAATTCGCAAGCATAGGAAGGTAGAAGAAGAACAACTTCAAAAGTTTCAACTTAGAGAGAGGTGTTTTTGTAACATGGAAGTTTCTATAACCAATATTTCCTTTCTCAAAATAATTTTAAGTAGCATCATGAACAACATCAAGAATATAACTATCACATAAAACATATTGTTCATGACCTACAAGCACACACGTATATTTTTGAACACGGTCTTTACGAACATGAGATAAATGCAACCCATCACATTGAGCCTTTATAAGAGCAAAATTCTCCGGAATATGAGTTTGATATTTCAAAAGGATAATATGGCAATCAAATGTGAGTGTGATATGTCTCAAATATATCGACTTTTCCAAACACTTTTGCTATTGTTTTGACCTCATTCTTGCATGATTTGAATGAAACTAACCCAGACTGACACTGTTTTCAGCAGAGTTACATGTATGATTTTCTTGTGTGCAGGAAAATGGAGTTTTAGGTGTCCCAGAAAATTCCAGTAAAAATACAGAAAATCCACACACCGGGAGGAACCACATGTCAGAAGAAGGGCCAGAGGGGGCTGCCCCTGGCCGAGGCGACCAGGTGGCGCGGCTTGGCCCCTGACCGCGCCACTAGGGCTCCTGGGAGGGCCCCACCCCCTCTGGTGCTCTACCAGGACTCCTATTTTTACCCTCGTCGAGGAAATCCCAGAACAGAAGTCACTTTTCGAATTCTCGCCGCGGAGCCGCCGCTAACCTCTGTTCTTCTCTGGGAGAGCTAATCTAGAGACTATTTTGGCCTCCGGTGAGGGGGAATCGTCGCCATCGTCATCACCATCGCCACTCCATCATCCCTCCATGACTTCTCCTTTCATGTGTGAGTAATTCCCTGCTGTAGGCAATGGGGATGGTAGGGATTGGATGAGTTAGATCATGTAATTGTTTATCAGATTATTGGGGGGCTTGTTGCCTATCATCTACTATGATGTTTATCATCTTTGCTACAACTTGTTGTTATTATTGCCTGTCACTTTGGGCCCGAGTGCCATGATTATAGATCTGAACCCTATGTGTTTTCATGAATATATTAGTGTTCTTGATCCTATCTCTGAGTTGTATGCACCTGTTATAGTCCGTAACCGGTGATCCCAATGGTGACAGCTTGGGACACCAAAGGGGATGGACTATAATTTGAGGATTCCATGTATCCATTGATTGTTAATGCTTTCTTCCGATGCTCTTTGACAGGAGCACCTTAATCTCCATAAGTTCCTTTTGGCCTCGTTTTTAGCGGGATGGTAAGATAAAAGATGTTGTGCAAGTTCTTATTGCAAGCATGTACAACTACCTTCGGGATACATGCCTAATGTTTGATATATTCCTAGATGATCATTACATTTTTGTGTGCCTTGCCCCGAGTAAAATACATGATGTCTCTCATCCATGCATCGCCGAACCATCCGTCCCCCTACCCTACAGTGCTTTTAATTCTACTTGTTGCAAGTTACTTTACTTTACCGTTTTTTACTTTCGTTGCTTTGCCATCACTTCTATATAACCGTTACCAATTATATCTCGTTGCCAAGCAAGTATCTTTCAGGTGCGGTTGAATTGACAACTCAACTGTCAAAGCTTATAAATATTCTTTAGCTCCCATTGTGTCGAATCAATAAATTAGGTTATCTTACCCGCAAAGACTATCGCGATCCCCTACACTTGTGGGTCATTAAGACTGTTTTCTGGCGCCGTTGCCTGGGAGCATAGCTCTATTTACAAGTCTACATGAAGTTATTTTGCTTGCTGCAATTTATCCACTATGGGTAAGAAAGGAGACCCCATGGTTCTGATTTTTCCATCCACTACAAGAAAAGGTACCGCTCTTGGCACTAGTGTTACGCTTGATTCACCCTCTATTATGAGTAAGCTTGTTTCACGACCACCACATGCCGCTTCTACTGAGTCTGTTACTATGTCTGATACTTTTTATGATGCTTCCACAACTTTTGAGGAGATTGGTTTCCTTGGTCGCTTTGTTGAATCTCAAATTGCTAAGGCTACAAAATAGTCCGGAATTGAAATTCCTGTTACACGTTATCCTATTTGCAAATCCTTTGGTTACCCGGACTTAGTGAACTCAAGAAAAGAATCCTTGATGATGATTATGTTGAACTTGATGATGATTTATGTAGGGAACTTACAAAGTGTGTTGATTCTGACCCTAGTGCTGTAAGGAAGCTGCTTGAAAAGCACTCCATGAAGAACAAGTTTACCCCAGATCCTAAATTCGCTTCATCTCCTATCTGCATTTAAGATGCTGATTTTTATTTCTCTGTTGATCTTTCACTTATATCTACAGTTGAGGTTGACCCCTTTTATGGCAGCGAAAATGATGACGCTATAGCACACCTTACAAAATTCACTGATCTATGTGGCTTATTCGCTACGGAGGACAAGAAGAGAAATTATTATGTTACTAAGGTTCTTCCTTTTTCTTTGAAGGAGGGTGCTAAAGCATGATATGATGCACTACCTTATGGTTCTATTAAAAGTCCTCAAGAATTAGCTCAATCTTCTGTTGCTAAATATTTTCCTGCTCATATGCAACATGGCGCTTTGCAAAGAATTTATAATTTTAAACAGTTGCAGGATGAGCACCTCCCTAAAGCTTGGGGGAGGTATTGCACTTTACTCAAGGCTAGGCCGGTACATGGAGTCCCTAAGAATCAATTTCTTGATATTTTTTACGCTGGTCTAACCGATGAATCTAGAACCTATCTGGATAGTTGTGCTGGTTGTGTTTTCAGGGAAAGAACACCGTACGATGCTGAAGAACTAATGGGAAAGATAGCAAAAAATCATGAATATTGGTCCGTCCCTGAACCACCTCCACCACCAAATAAGCGGGGAATGCTCGTCTTGAACCCCGAAGATATGCAAGAAGCTAAGAAGTCTATCAAAGAGAGAGGTATTAAATCTGAAGATGTGAAGAATCTACCTCCAATTGAAAAACTTTGTGAGCCTACCACTCACCCTCGTATGGTAGAGGTACACTCTCTTTTAGATTTCAATGCAAGTGACATCCCTCATGCCCTCTGATCAATGTTTAGATGAGCTGGATAATTTTATTGTGAAGAAAAATCACTTATTCAAAGTCAGTTGCATGATAATACCCTTGCTATCAAAAGTTTGCTTGATGTTTTAGGTAGAACTGTTACTGATGTGAAAGGCCTTGTTAAGCATTTTCATATGGTTCAAACTCAGCTTGAACAAATTTCTAACGTGCAAAAGGATTTGCTTGCTAACAATGCCAAACAAGATATGCAGACTTACGGGATTAAAACCCGAGGTGGCACTGACACTCAAGATCCTCTTTATCCAGAGGGACATCCTAAGAGAATTGAGAAAGATTCTCAAATGCAGGAAGAAGACATTGTCAGCTCCCCTAAGAAGAAGAGGAAGAATAAACACAAAGAAGCTGACAATTCAAATGATCCCATAATTTATGAAGGACCTACTATTGATCCTAATAGTATATCTTCTTCCGATGCTGAAACTGAAGACGGTGCTAAACCTGATAAAGATAAAGAGAAGAATGATCCTCCTGAAGTGCGAGAAGAAGAATCACCCGATAAACGCAAGAGATATACTAGAGAAGATTTCATCGCAAGGAAGCACGGGAAGGAACGAGAACCATGGGTACAAAAACCAATGCCCTTCCCAGGTAAGTCTCTCAAAACTAAAGAAGAAGAGCACTACAATAACTTTTGTGAATGGATGAAGCCTCTTTTTCTGCAAATTCCTTTAACTGATGCTATTAAGTTGCCTCCGTATTCGAGGTATATGAAAGATATTGTGACTAATAAAGGAAAAGTCCCTAATGAGGCAATATCTACTATGCTTGGTAACTATTCTTTCAGTGACAAGATTCGTGAGAAGCTCGGTGATCCAGGTATACCCACCATTTCTTGCTCCATAAAAAATAATTATGTTAGAACTGCTTTATGTGATCTTGGTGCTGGAGTGAGCGTTATGCCTTTCTCTCTCTATAAAAGACTCTGCTCAGATAAACTAATCCCCACAAATATATTTCTTCAAATGGCTGATAAGTCAACAACCATTCCCATTGGTATTTGTGAGGATGTTCCTGTTGAAGTTGCTAATTGTTTGATTCTTACTGATTTTGTTGTGCTTGACATTCCCGAAGATGGGAGCATGCCTATTATTCTTGGTAGACCTTTTCTTAACACGCAGGTGCTATTATTGAATGCAATAAAGGAAAGGTCACTTTCAATGTTAATGATAAAGAGCACACGGTACATTTTCCAAAGAATATCGATAAAAGGCATGGCCTTAACTCCATTGAGAATATTGAGACCATGAAGATTGGTGATTGGGATTGTCCTCTACATGTGCATCACAAATATAAAACAATCATGGCAGGGACAATCTCCCTCCAAATAAAGGTACCATGAATGCCTTATAAGAAGTGAAGCTTTTTTCTTATTATATCACTTGTTTAGTAGTAAGACTTGATCAACCTTGCTAATAAACAAGTTTTATATGATTAGAAAAGGGAAGCTTATTATATTTGCATTTCTTTTAGCTTTCATCTATCTTGTTGTACCAAAGTTTATGATTTTGAAACTTAATATGTTTAACCACTATTTCGAGCCCTCTAGAAGTTTTTGCAGCTTTCGCTACCTCGGAAATTTTTCAAAAATGAAGTTGTCAGAAAAATTCCAGAAAAATCATATTAATTTTTTTCCACAAAAAATGAAGTACAGGGGAACCTGGGGCTGACCTTGGGGGCCAGGTGGCGCGGCCTGGCCCCTGGCCGCGCCACCAGGGCTTCTGGGCCCACCGGGCCCCCTTTTTAGGTGTGTCTTCTTCCTGTCGCTCTCACTCCAGAAACTTGTGTTTTGCTGTTGGAACCCGAGTTCTTGCTGTTCTTGAAGCCAAATTTCGATCTCTATCCTGAGCCCATCATTTGAGTTGAAATTTTGAGCATTTTCTCCCAGGTATGTGACTCCTCCACCCCTCCAATTAGAATTTTGAATGTTGGTCACATTTATGAGTATTTATTAGTTTTTGGTGCTGTTCATATGAACTTGCATGCATGTTTAGAAATTTATTTTTAAAGTTTTGATGCAAGTATATCCCTTGGGGAAGTGAGTAGAGTAGTTTTCCTCAACTCATTTTGCATAAATAATCGTTTTTGTAACTTGTCAATTTTTTGAGAAATGAGTTTATTTGGAAAGGCTAAGGGATGGCTTCGGAAGAAGAGGCCCGAGTCTACGGATGGAGTAACTAGAGCTGCAACTTCATCCTCTTTTGCGAGGATGAGTTACAATGATGATATCGTTCCGCCAGAGTTGCTCTACGAGACGGACACAACACATGCCATGACGTACCCGTGTTCAGAATTTTATACGGCTGTAGGTATTAAGTATGAGTTTGATAACCTTTGTGCATCTGTAGGTTTAGCACGCCTTGTGACACATCAGGTGCCACAGTATCCAAAACTGACGTATTATTTTGTCAACTGGTTTAAATATAATGATAAAACTGCTATGGTTGAATTTAGAATATATGAGAAAGTTATTATCATGCGTTTGGCAGAGTTCTATGATATTTTAGGTGTCAGGAATGCTAGTAATACCAAGATAACTACTCACCTGTAACAGCCCAGGAGCTCAATAGGAATGATAGACTACTGATGGCGGTGAAGTTGATAGGTTTAGTTGGGATGCCTCCCCTGTCAATCGCGCCAATAATCGATTCTTGATAACCCACAAGTCTAGGGGATCAATTGTAGCTTTTCGATAAATAAGGATGTCGATCCCAGCGAGGAGCAGAAGGTATTGACAAGTGACTCTGGATAAGGAAAGGACTGCAAACACTAAAAGATAAATATTTAGGGATTTTTGGTTTAAGCAACAGAAAGGTAAAAGACAAGCAAATTAAACATGATAACTGAGGAGTAACAAGTGGCCCAATCCTTTAACAAGGATAAGCCTAGGAACTGAACTTATAAAGGCTAAAGCGTTCTTGAGGACACACGGGAGAGATAGCCAAGTTACTTTCACCATATTCCGCCAAGTCGTATATATTGTGTCGATAAGTGTCGGTGGGTGGATCAATGCTAGTACACCTTCTACACTAAGATAAGTTCACTCTTATGATTACACACCATGCAAGCATCCGCAAATACAAGGTAGTAATTAAGGCATAAGCCTAACCACACCATTACGATCGAGGATCCATAACTCCCTTGTGCAAAAGTGTGCGAACTGGGGGTTCGGGTTTCTGTCACTCCGGCAACCCACCATAAGCATCCTTTGTGCACAATGTATTCCCCTAGGTCCTTAATAAGGCGAAGTGTTGAGTGTTCGACTCACACAACACCACTAGGAAAATAACAACACAACTTAAATACCAAACAATACATAATACTTCAACATCATATGACTACTAACAACTAGACTTATCCCATGTCCTCAAGAACTAAAGAAACTACTCACAAGACATAAAAGAGATCATGATCAGAGGTGATAGATGGGTGGAAAATAATCTGGACACAATGATATTTCTCCAACAAAACTCAATAGCATTCACCACAAAGTAGTAATCAACACCAACAGAGTAGAGAGGATAGATAGTACGGATTACAACAGAAGTTGCAATTGTGAGATGAGATGGGATGGAGATGGTGCTGATGTTGAGGATGATGTTGATGATGATCTCGATGATGCCCGTGACGATGATGATGACGATGGCGATGATCTCCCATTCCGGGAGGTGATCTCCCGGCGGAACCTGTCCGCCGGATGTAACACCCTCACTGTCATGTAACAGTAAACACTTTTGATAATGAAGATTACTGTTACTAAACTCACCTTGATCATCTTTGCATTGATCATTTCAAAATTTCCCTGGGTTTGATATTAAAAACAATGTGGCAAAAAAAAATTTCAACCAAAAACTTTGTAACCATTTTTGTAAAATGCCAAATATTCAGTGGATCATGTTCATGTGGGTTTGGGAATTTATTAAGCTATTAATTAAATCAAACAATTCAAACAATGGCTTAAACAACCCATTTTAATAATTTATTATTTAAATAAAATATCTAATGAATTTAGAAAAAGTCCCAAACTTTTGTGGCACTGCTACATAGTGCAACACAAATTTACAAACAAGTTTCAACTTTAACAACAATTATTTGGGTGTCAAACAAATTTAAACAAAAGAAAAGAATAGCAGAAAAGACCAAAATGAAAAGGGATATTCTTCGCCCTGGGCAACTGCAGCCGGCCCAGCCCATCTCTCTTCTCTCCTTCTTCCTCCCCGCTACAGTGGTTGACGCCATGGCGACCGAAGGCGGCGTCCCAGCCGAACCAGCTACTGCTCCGCGTCGCTACAGTCACCTTGGAGAGGAGAAGGGCGACCCTGGTGCACCCGTGGACATGCCTGAGATCTTTTTCCCCCTCCCAGCTTCGCTTTTCTTCCTCCCTGAACACAACAGGAAATCGCCATGGCCACCCTTCGGTGAACCTGCGTGGCCAACGGCCCCGCCGCGCCGCTCCTCGTTATCCTGGAGCCTCCTCGTGGTCCTCTACATCACCTCGTGCAGTCGGTCGTCGCCGGGACGCATCTGAGGCCACGAATCAGGCCGCCCCTTCCACCACGGCCGCGCCGCCTCGCCGAGAAATTCCGGCCACCCAGCCCTCCCAGCGCCTCCCCGAGCAGGTAGCGAGCTCCACGGTGAGCTCTACTCCATTCCCCCCTCCTCGCGCTCGTGTTAGCACCGTAGGACTTCATGTCCACCGTGACCGTACCCCCGACCGTCGTCGTGCTCGCCATAGCCTCCGCCATAGTTGACCCCGTCGTCCGTGGAGTACGGCAGCGGATAATGTTGTGGATAATGTTGAATTTAAATAATAAAAGAAAATCCAGAAATTCATTTAAATTGAATAAAATTTGGAAATTCAATATCTTTTAAACCGTTTATCGGATGAAAATATTTTGTATATCAAAATTGATCAGAAAAATGTGTAGAATAATAATACACTCTCCGTATGTCTACCACACCCCCCTAACACACCGAACATCGAACCGCCCCCTCCGGCAGCTCTATCAATAATTACCCGGTACCGGTAAAACTATCCGGATGGAATTATTCTGAACATGAAAGTTGTTCGGAATGGATCAACTAACACAGATACACCATCCATATGCTTGTCAGATGTCCATGACACCTCTGACATGGTACCTTCCCCCTCCGGGACGTCTATCGATACTCACCCGGAGCCGGTAGTTCATCCCCGGATGAATTCCCGCTCCGAGCAATACACCTCGCACTGCGTTAGAACACCGTTAACATTGCGTTTGCCATGTCTTGTATTTGTATTGCTATTATTGTTGTGTATTTATTGTTTGTCCCCCCTTTATTCTCCGATAGACCTCGATGCTTCCACCGACTACATCGTTGCTGAGTACGACTACTTCGTCGACGACTGTACCTCTGCCAGCGAGCTTCCAGGCAAGCAGAGCCATTCTCTTCCCCAGATATCGCCTATCTTTCCGTACATTTCTTGCACTAGGCATGGTTACTCCTGCTGCTACGTTGCTTACCTATTCAATTGCATAGCCTGTCATTGTCGCCCCTTGATGTACCTTGTTGTATCCTATGCTGCATATAAAAATATATATTCCATTCAGCAGTGAACCCTGCGCATTGTTAGCTAGGATTAGATAGAGGGTTGTGATCACTCTGGGAGTGATCGCGGAAATGATATATTACAACTGCAACAGGTAATACAGACGCCATAGGGAACCTACAACGGCGAGACTCTGCCGAGTCGCTTCGAGTTTGACTTACGAGTGGAAGGACTCGTATTTCACTCTCGTCGGCTCAGTAGCGTAGCATCACTAGGATGATATGAGGGTATTCCTCTTTAGTTCATTCCGCTAGTGTCTCGGCACCACCGGGGTGATACGAGAATATTCCTCTTTAGTTCATTCCGCTGATGTCTTTGTCGAAACTCTTCAAGTGTACCATCGAGGGTGATTCCTCCTGATTTCACTGGATGGTAGGCACTCGAATCAACTGGTGTCCTTACAGGTAAGGAGTCGGGTGACCCAACAGTGCCCGCATAGGGTATCTTAGAGGAACGACATGTCAGGTGTATTCCACCGGTGTACGGCGGGCCTGGTACTGCTCGTGGCCGACAGGTATCCTGTTGTACGAAAGTCGAGCTCTTCAAAGAGCAAACGCGAGACAAGGTAAGGAGACGGTTCACCTTGTTGGTAACCGCATGAGTTGGTGGGACATCATGGCAGGCACCGATGTTACTGGTGGACCTGACTGCTGTCGTTGTCCGCGACTCACCTAAATAAGGACAACGATAACGGTTGTTCCGACAGAAAATAAATAAAATTGCTTAATGGTTCGGTGGATGTCTTGAGTTGGCGATATGCCATGTACGCACTACCTACCCGTGGGAATTACGAGTTATGGGCTCCTCTGCTTCATAGTGTCGTCCGAGGACTCTTCAGACGTCAGCAGTACCGCGGCCTGCGCCGGGAAGTGGTGTTGTCTTATTTGCTCGCGCGGTGGTGTGTTATTTGGATTTCCTTTAACTTCACCGGCCAGCCTCGCACCGTGCAGGAGTACGTCGGGGTTAGGGTCCAAAGCCCCGCGTACATAAGATATAGTCCGGCGGATGACCTCTCTGTTGAGTTTGAAAGATGGGCTACGGAGTGTCGGATAGCCTCGGTGGGGCATTCCCTAACAAGGTGTACGCCACCCTGGAGATCCGTGCGTGTAGTGTAACACAAGTGCATCCCTGCAGGGAAGATTGATCTATTCGAGTAGCCGTGTCCACGGTAACAGGACGCTTTATGCTGAAGCTGGATCTTACCACTACAAACTATTATTAATAAACTGTATGGTTCCGGGTTTTCTTCCTCGCTGGGATGTCGAGGAAGGGATCTCGAAGGCATTGCTAATTATTACAACTTACTATTATACAATGTTGCAGCAACTTCTGCTGCATTTTTACTTTATGCTTTATATAAACTGTTGGCTGATTCTTACCTCATGTTGCAAGACACGTCGGAAGATGCTAGTCTTCGTTAGGCCTAGCTTCTTATCCTTGCTCCGACTTTCTATCTTGCAGTCCACTATATATAGCCTCCCCTTTCCATTTGATACAATGCATAAATGCTTAGTAGCGGACGTAAGACTCGCGGGTATGCTAGATACTCACCTTTGCTTTATTTCCCCCTTTTTTTTGCCTGATCGGCCGCTGCAGTCGACGTTGGAGCCCAGAAGCAGGAGATCCCCGATGCCGACCACCGCAACGTGAAGATTCCCGATGCCTTCTACGATGTCGAGTTCCCCTTTGACCAGGAGTAGTTTGGAGGTTCCCAGGCAGGAGGCCTCGCCTTTTCGATCTGTTGTTATTTGTGCTAGCTTTCTTAAGGCATCCTTGTATTCTTGTGTCTGTACTCAGATACTATTGCTTCCGCTAATTTTGTGCTCTCGAGCTGTTGTATTCGAGCCCTCGTGGCCCTTGGATTGTATTAAACAACTTGTATTATTTTATTTGTAGAGTTGTGTTGTGATACCTCACCGTGAGTCTCTAATCTCGATCGTGTACCTTGCGTGCATGATTACTGTACACGGCCTGATTTTGGGGCGTCACAAGTTGGTATCGGAGCCGACTGCCTGTAGGACACCCCCTTCTAACTCCTTGGTCGAAGTCGAGTCTAGTCTTTGCAAAACTATTTTACTAATAGTCTCGTGTGGCTTATCGACCCACGTCGTCAATTGGGTGGTACTAGGATCCTTTTCTCCGCACCTTTACTCTGGGAATCTGATCTCTCTTCTCTTTCGGGTTAAAGATTTTTCTAACTATAACTCTAGGTTCTCGTGACTGCTTTCTCCCGGAGAGCCCTCATCACAGAAGATCACCGGATTCACCAGAAGATGTCAAAGATACTCTCAGATAAATTCTCGAGACCCATATGCCCACTGCTTTGCATTTTCCCACCACCGATAAGTCAATGTGGATAATTACATACACCTACCATTTGGCCATTCGATCCCATTTGCTCTTGTTAATACAAGATACCCTGTAATATTCTCCGTTGTTTCAAAAATCACTTGTTCCTACTGCCTTGCAGCTTCTTTTCACCCACTAGATAATTCCTCACATTTATCGAGGATCCGTTCATCCTAAGTGGTTCATGTGATTCCCAAAATACTTTACAATACTATTCGATCTCGCGACAATCCCCGGCATCCTACTGCTTTGGATATTCTTCTTACCTGCTTGCACCGTGATTAACCCTGTTTGTCTTGTAGTCTTTGATGACCTCCCTTGGCATGGACATTCTGATCTTTTGAATCATCGTGTGAGCGAATGCACGAAGTCATCGGTTAAGCCTAAGAATTCATTATTCTGGCTTAGACGTCATTCCGGACCTGAGGTGGATCTCGGTGAGTCAAACCTTGCTTGATTGTCCGTCTTTTGGACATCATACTCCTTTGTGCTCCAGCATCGAAATGTTCAGCTGATTCTGTCATCTGATGCCTTTGTATTCTTTCTTCTTATGGTTGAGTACCATTACTCCCCGCCAGACTCTCTGTAGACCACCTGACCTTTTGGTGGATTACTACCTACCGCCCCCTTGTGCCCTAAGTCATTCATGAGTTTTCCCTGATATCAGACGCCTCTGGAAAATGGTATCCTCTATTCGGTGTCGTCAGCCTTCTGCTTTCGAACTTGTATCCCTCGCTTATGGTGTCTGTTGTATGGGTTTCAAAATGCCGATGGGTTAACCCTATGCTTCCCCTAATCTGTATGAACCCAAACTTTATGCGGTTTATACTCTACTGGCCTCCCGCCAGATGATCTTGCAATCCTACCACCTCCCTGAATGCGAGAAGTGAATGAGGGGTTATGCATCGATGAAGTGGGATTCGACCCTGAAGCTTTGTGTTCATGCCCATGGATACTATGCAGAACTTATCATGAAAGCTTCTCATAAAGATAGTTAGCCCCCTTGGTATAAATTCTTCTACACCTGTGATCCACCATTCTACCATCGAGTATTACCCCTGGTATCACGAGGATATCATGCCTTTGCACTACATCTTAAGAATTTTGAGGAAACAATACCTTTCCTTGTCGTAACCACTCCATGGGTTCTGGGTTGTCGTCAACCGAGAACACCGCTTACCTTTTGCTCCACCACCCCTTTTGGTTGGTGATGTCGCTATTCGATTGCATTCTCTTGAAATATCTCGACATAAAGTGTCGTGGTCATCACCGGCATTTTTCCTTCTTCCAAGTGTTAATTGGATTCATCGTGTGAAATACCATCCTTGCCCCTCGATGATTTGTGTTATCATCGACAACCTCCTTTGACTCCCTGCCAATACAAACTTGGTCATGTATATCGCGCCCTGCTTTTACTTGGGAAGGATATACACCTAATACTTGAGTATAATCACATTTTTCCATCCATTGGTCTGTTTAACCTTTATTGTTATGTATCTTATCTGAGCAGGGATAATTCTTTCCTTATGTAAACACTTCGGTGTACTACTTTGTCCGTACAACCTGTTATGATTGTTGATGACTTTTCGGTGACCACTGATGGACGGGAACTTTGCCAATTGGTCCGCCTCGTCTTAACGAGCAGGAAAATGGTTCTCTTTGTCCCTCGCCCTTGGTACCGACGTTGTTTCCGACATAGATAACAAGTTGTTTTCTGGCTTACCTTGCATCGTGATCGCATGGAATGTCACCAACCTTCACATTCAATGTGGGCCCATAACCACAGTTCCACAGGATCGAAACCTTACTCTCTTGTACCTTTATGTTCTCGAGGTTATTCCCCTTGCTTGACTTCGTATGCAACTCACGAGTCCTCTACCTGGTGATATTCGGTTCAATATCAGACTCGGTGCTTATGCCTGATGCTCTGGACCCCTTTTCATCCTCCGTTATCATCGTTGAATGCTTGCGTATCCGCCTGAAAACTTCTCATGCCTTATTTTGTTTCTCTCGATGTATCTCCTTGAGTTTAACTCGTGAGATACTTTGTACCCAATTCCCTTGGACCATCTCGGTTGATTAACCTTGTACCGGCCCAACCCTTTGAGTTTTCCTCCGAGCCTATTCGTAAGTACGATGAGGACCCTGAAGGAAGAATGACAACTCGTCCAGATGCACTGAGGCAGAAAAAATGGAGGCATCAATGAGAAGGATTATCTTCTTCGCGAAGGACAACAAGTACCAGAAGAATCGTTAGAATACGAAACCGAAACTTTACCCCTTACGCTACTTTTTAATTCTCGGGAAGAGAATTCTTTGCAGTGGTGGATATTTGTAACACCCTCACTGTCATGTAACAGTAATAACTTTTGATAATGAAGATTACTGTTACTAAACTCACCTTGATCATCTTTGCATTGATCATTTCAAAATTTCCCTGGGTTTGATATTAAAAACAAAAAAAAGTTCAACCAAAAACTTTGTAACCATTTTTGTAAAATGCCAAATATTCAGTGGATCATGTCCATGTGGGTTTGGGAATTTATTAAGCTATTAATTAAATCAAACAATTCAAACAGTAGCTTAAACAACCAATTTTTATAATTTATTATTTAAATAAAATATCTAATGAATTTAGAAAAATTCCCAAACTTTTGTGGCACTGCTACATAGTGCAACACAAATTTACAAACAAGTTTCAACTTTAACAAAAATCATTTGGGTGTCAAACAAATTTAAACAAAAGAAAAGAATAGCAGAAAAGACCAAAATGAAAAGGGATATTCTTCGCCCTGGGCAACTGCAGCTGGCCCAGCCCATCTCTCTCCTCTCCTTCTACCTCCCGCTACAGTGGCTGACGCCATGGCGACCGAAGGCGGCGTCCCAGCCGAACCAGCTACTGCTCCGCATCGCTATAGTCACCTTGGAGAGGATAAGGGCGACCCTGGTGCACTCGTGGACAAGCCTCAGATCTTTTTCCCCCTCCCAGCTTCGCTTTTCTTCCTCCCCGAACACAACAGGAAATCACCATGGCCGCCCTCCGGTGAACCCGCACGGCCAACGGCCCCGCCGCGCCGCTCCTCGTTGTCCTGGAGCCTCCTCGTGGTCCTCTACATCACCTCGTGCAGTCGGTCGTCACCGGGACGCATCGGAGGCCACGAATCGGGCCGCCCCTTCCACCACGGCCGCGCCGCCTCGCCGAGAAATTCCGACCACCCAGCCCTCCCAGTGCCTCCCCGAGCAGCTAGCGAGCTCCACGGTGAGCTCTAATCCATTCCCCCCTCCTCGCGCTCGTGTTAGCACCCTAGGACTTCATGTCCACCGTGACCGTACCCCTGGCCGCCGTCGTGCTCGCCATAGCCGCCGCCACAGTTGTCCCCGTCGTCCGTGGAGTACGGCAGCGGACGCGCGTGGAACGCCGCATTCGATTCCCCCCACCAACACCCCAAATGGTCGCCTGTAGCCATCCGAGCCCCTTGCCGTGCCCGCCGCTGGCCATGGCTGCCGGCGCCCTGTGCCGTGCGTGCCCAGCCACTGAGGGGCACGGGTGTGTCAGTGACCCGTGGGGCCCTCCCCTGAGGTTAACCACTAAGCATAGCTTAGAAAAAAAAAACCCTCTAAGTATATGACGGCTGGGCCCCCCTGGTTAATTAGGAACTTCATTAAAATTGTTTAGTTAAATGAATCTTTCACTCACATGTGGGCCCTAACAATTAAGATAATCACTGGTTTAATTAACTAGATGAATTAGATGTCTCACTGACATGTGGGACCCTACTGTCAGTTAGTTAAATGAAATAGATTTATTAATTGTGTGTATGACATGTAGGTTCCACCTGTCAGACACTGTTGTGGATAATATTGTGGATAATGTTGAATTTAAATAATAAAAGAAAATCCATAAATTCATTTAAATTGAATAAGATTTGGAAATTCAATATCTTTTAAACCGTTTATCGGATGAAAATATTTTCTATATCAAAATTGATCAGAAAAATGTGTAGAATAATAATACGCTCTCCGTGTGTCTACCACACCCCCTAGCACACCGAACATCGAACCGCCCCCCTCCAGCAGCTCTGTCGATAATTACCCGGTACCGGTAAAACTATCCAGATGAATTTATTCTGAACATGAAAGTTGTTCGGAATGGATCAACTAACACGGATACACCATCCATATGCTTGTCAGATGTCCACAACACCTCTGGCATGGTACCTTCCCCCTCCGGGCCGTCTATCGATACTAACCCGGAGCCGGTAGTTCATCCCCGGATGAATTCCCGCTCCGAGCAATACACCTCACACTGCGTTAGAACACCTTTAACATTGCGTTTGCTATGTATTGTATTTGTATTGCTATTATTGTTGTGTATTTATTGTTTCTCCCCCCTTTATTCTTCGATAGACCTCGTTGCTGCCGCCGACTACATCGTTGCCGAGTACGACTAATTCGTCGACGACTGTACCTCTGCCAGCGAGCTTCCAGGCAAGCAGAGCCATTCTCTTCCCCAGATATCGCCTATCTTTCCGTACATTTCTTGCCCTAGGCATGGTTACTCCTGCTGCTACGTTGCTTACCTATTCAATTGCATAGCCTGTCATTGTCGCCCCTTGATGTACCTTGTTGTATCCTATGCTGCATATAAAAATATATATTCCATTCAGCAGTGAACCCTGCGCATTGTTAGCTAGGATTAGATAGCGGGCTGTGATCACTCTGGGAGTGATCGCGGAAATGATATATTACAACTGCAACAGGTACGGATGAACACAGACGCCATAGGGAACCTACAACGGCGAGACTCTGCCGAGTCGCTTCGAGTTTGACATACGAGTGGAAGGACTCGTATTTCACTCTCGTCGGCTCAGTAGCATAGCATCAATGGGATGATATGAGGGTATTCCTCTTTAGTTCATTCCGCTGGTGTCTCGGCACCACCGGGGTGATACGAGAATATCCCTCTTTAGTTCCTTCCGCTGATGTCTCTGTCGAACCTCTTCAAGTGTACCATCGAGGGTGATTCCTCCTGGTTTCACTGGATGGTAGGCACTCGAATCAACTGGAGTCCTTACAGATAAGGAGTCGGGTGACCCAACGGTGCCCGCGCAGGGTATCATAGCGGAACGACAGGTTAGGTGTATTCCACCGGTGTGTGGCGGGCCTGGTACTGCTCGTGGCCGACAGGTATCCTCTTGTACGAAAGTCGAGATCTTCAAAGAGAAAACGCGAGACAAGGTAAGGAGACGGTTCACCTTGTTGGTAACCGCACGAGTTGGTGGGACGTCAGGGCAGGCACCGATGTTACTGGTGGACCTGACTGTTGTCGTTGTCCGCGACTCACCTAAATAAGGACAACGATAACGGTTGTTCCGACAGAAAATAAACAAAATTTCTTAATGGTTCGGTGGATGTCTTGAGTTGGCTATATGCCATGTACGCACTACCTACCCGTGGGAATTACGAGTTATGGGCTCCTCTGCTTCATAGTGTCGTCTGAGGACTCTTCAGACGTCAGCAGTACCGCGGCCTGCGCTGGGAAGTGGTGTTGTCTTATTTGCTCGCGCGGTGGTGTCTTATTTGGATTTCCTTTAACTTCACCGGCCAGCCTCGCACCGTGCATGAGTACGTCGGGGTTAGGGTCCAAAGCCCCGCGTACATAGGATATAGTCCGGCGGATGACCTCTCTGTTGAGTTTGAAAGATGGGCTACGGAGTGTCGGATAGCCTCGGTGGGGCATTACCTAACAAGGTGTACGCCACCCTGGAGATCCGTGCGTGTAGTGTAACACAAGTGCACCCCTACAGGGAAGATTGATCTATTCGAATAGCCGTGTCCACGGTAACATGACGCTTTATGCTGAAGCTGGATCTTACCACTACAAACTATTATTAATAAACTGTATGGTTCCGGGTTTTCTTCCTCGCTGGGATGTCGAGGAAGGGATCTCGGAGGCATTGCTAATTATTACAAATTACTATTATACAATGTTGCAGCAACTCTTGCTGCATTGTTACTTTATGATTTATATAAACTGTTGGCTGATTTTTACCTCATGCTGCAAGACACGTCGGAAGATGCTAGTCTTCGTTAGGCCTAGCTTCTTATCCTTGCTCTGACTGTCTATCTTGCAGTCCACTATATATAGCCTCCCCTTTCCATTTGATATAATGCATAAATGCTTAGTAGCGGACGTAAGATTCGCGGGTATGCTAGATACTCACCTTTGCTTTATTTCCCCCTTTTTGTTTTGCCTGATCGGCCGCTGCAGTCGACGTTGGATCCCAGAAGCAGGAGATCCCCGATGCCGACCACCGCAACGTGAAGATTCCCGATGCCTTCTACGATGTCGAGTTCCCCTTTGACCAGGAGTAGTTTGGATGTTCCCAGGCAGGAGGCCTCGCCTTTTCGATATGTTGTTATTTGTGCTAGCCATTTTAAGGCATCCTTGTATTCTTGTGTCTGTACTCAGATACTATTGCTTCCGCTAACTTTGTTCTCTCGAGCTGTTGTATTCGAGCCCTCGTGGCCCTTGGCTTGTATTAAACAGCTTGTATTATTTATTTGTAGAGTTCTTTTGTGATGCCTCACCGTGAGTCCCTAATCTCGATCGTGTACCTTGCGTGTATGATTACTGTACAAGCCCTGATTTTGGGGCGTCGCACCGGAGATGACTTTTTCTTCTCTGTAGGTTTCCACCACGAGACGGCGGCGAAACGAAGAAACTCCTCCTCTTTTAGGGTTTCTACCCCAGGGGGTAATATAGGCCAAAGGGGCCACCGAGGGGGGCCACCAGGCATCCAGGAGGGTGCCTGGCACGCCCTAGGGGGGGGTGGCGTGCCAGGGACCCTTCTGGAGCCCTGGTCGGTCCCCTCTAGTTCCTCTTCGGTCTCCTCTGGTGAATTCTCAAAATAATGACCCACGTCAATTTTCATCGAATTTGGAGTTGATCTGATTCAGAAACTTGATGTCCACTTTTCACCGATGAATCCTGCTTCTGCTGCTTCGTCACCGGAAAGTTGCAAACTGTGTAAAACAAGCCAAAACAACATAAGAACAATACTTTAAAGTGGAATATATCGATGAATAGGGTTAAATTACAATATAAAATAGTGATGCATTTTGGATGTATCAAGCCCCCCAAGCTTAGACCTCGCTTGTCCCCAAGCGATTACTGAGGTCGGCAAACCTGTCCACAAGTTTAGAGTGTGAAGGGTTGATAAAAGAATACGGACAAGAAGCATCAAGATTTCTCACCAAGCTGGAGCATCCTCAATAGCAACCTCAACTCATAAGGCCCTTATGAGAAAGTAGTAACAATTATAACAAAGTAGGACCAAGAAAACTCATCAAATCATGGCGAACATAACCTTGGTCAAGGAACAACTAATAACTTTTACTTTTGCTCTTTCACTTATGATAAAACAAGTCGAAGCTTTTGAAAGAACATGTTATTAGTAAAGAAGTGTACATGTTAACACAAAGGAAGATGTTTGCTAGGCATAAGGTTTTGCAAACAACTTACTTATCAAAAGATAATGTCAACAAAGATGTAACATGTTAATTCTTAATGCATCTTTATATGCAAGAATCTTTATCAACATCAAATGTCTGTTCTCTCTCAGAAAGGAAGGAAGTAGGAAGGACTGACTCAGCACAAAAATAAAGGATAAACCCCGTGCAAAAGGGTAAGCAGGGAAAACTCATGTGCCATCTCTAGATCAAACAGTGTAAAAACAGATTTTGGGAGGTGCATGATCTATCAACGACTGCTGATAGATAACTCAGTCACTTCATGATTTAGACAAGTTTTGAGGAACGACTCCCATGCGGGGACGATCACATCCCCTTAAATTCCTTTGTTTATCACTCATAAATGGGCGAAGGAACTTGTGTGTTAGTATTTATCTTTTACGAGCTGGGCACTCATGCCAGTCCCTTCTCGTATTAGGGGTTTGCAGATTAGACATGCAATCCCGAGATAAAACTTGTCCAAATTAAGAAGATCATGGGTTACCCACCACTTCCTCATGAGCTGAATCAGAGGCACAAAACAGAAGATTTTGAACATCTAAAGATAACACATAAATTATATACTTTAGGAGTGGTAGTGGAATGCCACGAATAGGAAGATATGGTGGACTTAGGTTCAAGATGTTGGTTTCAGGGTATGGAAGTACAAGCAGAATTCCGCTTGGTACAGAGTTTTGGCTAGCAAGGCTTTGAGAGACCAGACAATTGATGATGACTTAGATGCAAGCAATACAAAGCATAAACATTAAAACTAGCATGGCACATCAAGTTGTCTTCCTTGTCAACATAACACTTCAAGCATAATAACACAAAGGTTTTGGTTGTGTCGCTACTTTGAGAAAACATGCTTGTTGTTATAACCAAAGCTATACTTTCCAAGATTAAATAAAGTTTTCGAAGCCATACCTGATACAAGGTCAATACTCCCCATAAGAATCATCTCATAATGTCGATTGCGTGAAGAGAATACCGAGTGCAGCGAAGAAACCAATAGACTTCTCATTAATATTCCTTCATAGAAGACTCCACACTCACGGATACAAAACTCTCCACAAAAGCAGTGATATACCTCAATGCAACACATATTTCATAAAGTAACTTCCCTAGAAATGATACGACTCTACTTGAATCCTAAAGACAAAGATAAAGATAAAGATACCGGGCACTCCCCCAAGCTTGGAACAAGCTGAGGGGGTGCCATTACCCGAGGAGATTTACTCCTTATTATTGTTCTTGTTGATCACGTAGTCCTTGGCGAAGCGCTTCCATGGCAAAGGTTCTCCAGTTTCGAAGGACATCTGAGTCTCCAAGATCCTGCACTCAGTAGCCAAACCCATGCGTAAGAACTTAAGTTCATACTCACAGTTTTGGTTCTGCAGATCATAGATCTGTTCTTGAAGCTCATAAACTTTTTCTTCTAGTGCGGGCAAACTTGACCACATCTCCTTCATCTCCTTATTATGGGAAATCTCTATCTCGTTCATGATGTTGAAGTTAGCTTCAACACCACGCTCCACCATCTTCTTGAACTTGAAGACCTCATGTTCCATCTCCTTCAGCCGCTCCTCGGTGCTCCCTTCCTTGACTGGTCCCTTCAGATCTTCCTTGTGGAGGACACCGTCCTCCACACGAAGGATCTGGGGGTGCTTTCTCACCTCTGCGAGGTAAGGGTTGATGACATTGACGACGAACTTGTCCTTTGGGGAACTTGGGGAAGCCATGGCACCTAGGCCTGCTGAAAGTTTTCCTGGCAGAAACAGACCGAGAGAGAAAACACGCGAAATTGAGAGATACAGTGTCGGGGTTATCCGGGCAAATATATAGCAAAAACTTCTGCAACAGAAGGAAGGTTTGAAGCCAAAGTGGGGTCGGAGTCGGAGTCCAGGGCACCCAGGAGGGTGCCTGGCGCGGCCAGGAGGGGGGGGGGGGCGCCGGGAGGCCTCCTGGCCCCCCTGGAGCTCCTCTCCGGCTCCACTTGGGCTTGGAATTTTCCTAATTTTGCAAAAACCTTGAAAAGTAAACTTGTATTGACGTTCGCGATGTTTCCTTACCGCAATACATACCTTTTCTTATTCTGCTCCTGCCGGTGTCTGAAACTAGGATGCAACATGTTTTTCATGAGTTGTTGTGTATACCATATTATCATCCACATTGATAGGATCACCTGCCATGTAATGTTTGAGTCTTTATCCATTCACAACTTGAGGTTTGGTGCCTTCAAAATTATTAATCTTGATTGCACCGGACCGATATACTTCTTCGATATGAAAAGGTCCTTCCCATTTGGAAAGTAGTTTACCTGGAGAAAACCTGAAACGAGATCTAAACAACAAAACTTTATCACCAACATTAAATTCACTTTTCAGAATCCTTTTATCGTGCCACTTCTTTACCTTTTATTTGAACATTTTAGCGCTCTAAGCTTCACTTATCCACTCATCTAAAGAAGTCAAGTTCATGAGACGCTTTTCACCAGCTAACTTTGGGTCAGCATTCAACTCTCTGACAGCCCAAAAAGCTTTGTGCTCTATCTCTAATGGCAAATGGCAAGCTTTGCCATAGACCATCTTATACGGAGATATGCCCATGGGGTTCTTGTAAGCAGTTCTATACGCCCACAAAGCATCTCCTAACTTATTTGACCAGTCCTTCCCAGAACTGTTCACTGTTTTTTGTAAGATCAACTTGATCTCCCTATTGGTGAGCTCAACTTGCCCACTAGTTTGAGGGTGGTACGGTGATGCCATTCTATGATTGACATCATATTTGGCTAGAGCTTTCCTAAAAGCTCCATGCGTGAAGTGTGACCCTCCATCTGTCATGAGGTACCTTGGTACACCAAACCTGGGAAAATTACATCCTTGAGCATTTTCAAAGATGTCTTGTGATCAGCACTCTCAGTGGGGATTGCTTCAACCCACTTGGTTACATAATCAACAACAACTAAGATGTGTGTGTACTTGTGTGAAGGAGGAAAAGGACCCATAAAATCAAAACCCCAGCAATTGAAAGGTTCGATTACTAGTGAGTAATTCATAGGCATCTCATTTATCCTACTAATGTTACCAACTCTGACACTTACCACAAGATAGAATGTACCTTCTGGCATCTTTAAAAAGAGTAGGCCAATAAAAACCTGATTGTAGAACTTTATGTGCGGTCCTCTCACCGGCATGATGTCCTCCATAGGGGCTATCGTGACATTGTCGAAGAATGTCCTTTTGCTCGTGCTCCGATATACACCTTCTTACGATCCCGTCCGCACCTTCTTTATAAAGATGTGGGTCATCCCAAAAGTAATGCCTCAAATCCGTGAAGAATTTCTTCCTCTGCTGAAATGTAAAACCTGGAGGCAAAAACTTTGCAACGATAAAATTAGCATAATCTGCAAACCAAGGGTCGGAATGAGATTGTACTTTTATAACAACAAGTTGTTCATCTGGAAAACTGTCGTTGACTGGAATAGGATCGTGCGGAGTATCTTCCATCCTTGAAAGGTTGTTCGCTACCGGATTGTCTTCTCCTTTTCTATTGACAATCTATGAATCAAATTCTTGAAGAAGGAGTACCCATCTTATGAGCCTTGGTTTGGCATCCTTCTTCTGCATAATATACTTAATGGCAGCATGGTCAGTATGAATAATAACCTTAGAATCAACAATATACTGCCTAAACTTATCACAAGCAAACACCACTGCCAGGAATTCCTTCTCGGTAGTAGCATAATTCCATTGAGCATTATCAAGGGTTTTGCTAGCATAATGTACAACATTCAACTTCTTATCAACCATTTTTCCTAAAACAGCTCCAACAGCAAAATCACTAGAATCACACATAATTTCAAAGGGAAAATTCCAGTCAGGCGGTTGTACTATAGGAGCGGTTATCAAGGCTTTCTTAAGAACTTCGAAGGCCTCCTTACAATCTTCATCAAATACAAAAGGAAAATCCTTCTGGAGAATATTGGTGAGGGGTCTCGAGGTCTTAGAAAAGTCCTTGATAAATCTTCTATAGAAACCAGCATGAACGAGAAAACTACGAATACCTTTGATGTCCCTTGGATAGGGCATCCTTTCAATAGCTTCAATCTTTGCCTTGTCCACTTAAATTCCCCTTTCGAAAATCTTGTGACCAAGAACTATCCCTTCGTTAACCATGAAATGACACTTCTCCCAATTGAGCACCAGATGTGTTTCTTCACATCTCTACAAAAATTTATTAAGATTGTGGAGACAGTGGTCAAAGAGGTTCCATAGTCGGAAAAGTCGTCCATAAAGACCTCCACAATCTCCTCACAAAAACCTTGAAATATAGCAGACATACACCTCTGAAAAGTAGCAGGTGCATTACACAAACAAAAAGGCATACGCCTATAAGCATAAGTACCGTAAGGACACGTGAAAGTGGTCTTCTCCTGATCCGCAGTGTTGACATGAATCTGAGAGAAGCCAGAATACCCATCAAGATAGAAAAAGTGGGTGTTTTTAGACAACAGCTCAAGCATCTGATCAATAAAGGACAGATGATAATGGTCCTTCCTGGTGGCCTTGTTCAACTTCCTAAAGTCAATACACATTCTATATCCAATAATAGTCCGCAGAGGTATTAGTTCATTTTTATCATTAGGAACAACAGTCATACCTCCTTTCTTAGGAACACAATGAACTGGACTTACCCACTTACTATCAACTATAGGATAGATGATACTTGCGGCTAGAAGTTTGGGAACCTCCGTCCTAACCACGTCGTTCATCTTTGGGTTCAACCGTCGTTGATGATCAACAACCGGTTTAGCATCGGGCTCGAGATTGATAGTATGTTGGAAAATGGATGGACTGATACCCTTGAGATCGTCAAGAGTATAGCCAATAGCACCTCGGTTTCTGTGGAGTGTCTACAATAATTGCTCTTCTTCAAATCCTGAAAGGTTAGAATTGATAATAACAAGATATATTTTCTTTTCATCTAAATAAGCATACTTGAGCGTATCGGGAAGTGGTTTGAGATCGAACACCGGGTCTTCTTTGGGTTGCGAGAGGATTCCTAAAGGTTCAACCGGGAGGTTGTGCTTCAGGATAGGATTTTGTCTTAAAAATATGTCTTCTAGCTCATTCCTCTCATGCATACGCATATAATTCTCGTGGTCTTCCATAAATTGCTGCAAAGTATCGCCAGGAGGAATAGAAATATAAGCAATATCTTCAATAATTTTGTCATTACTAGACAAATCAGTACCACGAGGCTGATTAGAAAACTTAGAGAAATTAAATTCATACGGCTCACCGTCGAATTCAACTGAAACTTTACCTTTCTTGCAATCTATTATAGCTCCACAAGTGCTGAGGAAGGGCCTACCAAAGATAATAGGGCAAAAACTATCTTGCACAGAACCAAGTACAAGAAAATCAGTAGGATATTTTACCTTCCCGCAGAGAACTTCAACGTCTCTCACAATCCCAACTGCAGAGATTGTTTGTTTATTTGCAAGTTGAATCGTGACATCTAAGACTTCGATCTCACACGGCTAAATCTCGTGCATGATCTCTTGATAAAGTATGAAAGGAATAGCGTTGATACTAGATCCCAAATCACATAGCCCATAGTAGTTATGATCTCCTATTTTTACCGATACAACTGGTGTACCTGAAATTGGGCCTTTGTTCTGGGATGTGACAATGTTAGTGGAAACAACACAAAAACTAATAATAGATTCTTCAATATCACTTGTTACCATATCATTAACCATTGCAACTTGAGGCTTGACCTTGATCAGGTCCTCAGGTTCATCAGTGGTCCTTCCATTTTTGTTTATAATACCTGTGACAAAAGAGTGCCCCTTTATCCTGGAGGAATAAGGAGGCTGTTCATACACAACTGCAGGTAAAACAGGATCAGTAACATTAATATCAATAGGTGACTCTTTGAAAGGTTTATGATGTTGACTCTCCTTCTTCTTCGAAGAATCAACATGAGAGGCAAAGTCCTTGCAAAAGTCAATCATTAGCTGGGAATCAAGACCAATTTTAGAGCAAAAGGTATTAAAGTAATCAGTTTTCACATAACTCTCAATGTAGTCATGCTCATAGTTTATAGCGGGTTTAATACCTTTATCAATTTCCCAGTCTTCAGTGTTCTTCTGGATCCTTTCAATAAGATCCCATTTTTCTTCTATACTTCTGGTCTGGAATACCCCGCTAGAGGAGGCATCCAACATTTCCTTGTCCTAACGAGAGAGCCTGGCATAAAAATTTGTAAGTATAATTTCCTTGGGGAGCTCAAGATTGGGACATTTTTGCATAAGGGACTTCAGTCTCCCCCAAGCTTGAGCGATGCTCTCTCCGTCACGAGACCAAAAGTTGTAGATGTAGTTCCTGTCTTGATGAATTTCACAAAGAGGATACAACTTTGCATAAAAGAGAGACATAAGCTCTTCCCATTCAAGCAAATCAGAGTTATCGAGTAGCTTATACCAATATGAAGCTTTATCTTTAAGTGATACGGAGAATAATTTCTTCATGACGAACTCCATCGTTACACCAGCAAGCTTAAATAAAGAATATAATTGTGACAAATATAGCAAGTGTTCTCCCGGATGTCCTTCTCCTGTATAACGATTAGCCAAGACATAATCAATAATACCAGTTGATATTTTATAGGGCACAATTTCTGTAGGGGTAGGAGTGACCACCACAGTCGTGGGGCGGCTCTTTGCCAGCAACGAACCAACAGTAGAGGGGTCCATAAGGACTGAGGGTAGCAACAGAAAAAACTCAACACAAAGTAAAGGTTTCCTTACCGGCTTCACTTACCAATAGCGCTACACTCCCCGGCAACGGCGACAGAAAAGCTCGTTGATGGCGGTGAAGTTGATAGGTTTAGTTGGGATGCCTCCCCTGTCAACCGCGCCAATAAACGATTCTTGATAACCCACAAGTCTAGGGGATCAATTGTAGCTTTTCGATAAATAAGGATGTCGATCCCAACGAGGAGAAGAAGGTATTGAAAAGTGACTCTGGATAAGGAAAGGACTGCAAACACTAAAAGATAAATATTTAGGGATTTTTGGTTTAAGCAACAGAAAGGTAAAAGACAAGCAAAGTAAACATGATAACTGAGGACTAACAAGTGGCCCAATCCTTTAACAAGGATAAGCCTAGGAACTGAACTTATAAAGGCTAAAGCGTTCTTGAGGACACACGGGAGAGATAGCCAAGTTACTTTCACCATATTCCGCCAAGTAGTATATATTGTGTCGATAAGTGTCGGTGGATGGATCAATGCTAGTACACCTTTTAGACTAAGATAAGTGAACTCCTATGATTACACACCTTGCAAGCATCCGCCAATACAAGGTAGTAACTAAGGCATAAGCCTAACCACAACATTACGATCGAGGATCCATAACTCCCTTGTGCAAAAGTGTGCGAACTGGGGTTCAGATTTCTGTCACTCCGGCAATCCACCATAAGCATCCTTTGTGGACAGTGTATTCCCCTAGGTCCTTTATAAGGAGAAGTGTTGAGTGTTTGACTCACACAACAACACTAGGAAAATAACAACACAACTTAAATATCAAACAATACATAATACTTCAACATCATATGACTACTAACAACTAGACTTCTCCCATGTCCTCAAGAACTAAAGTAACTACTCACAAGACATAAAAGAGATCATGATCAGAGGTGATAGATGGGTGGCAAATAATCTGGACACAATGATATTTCTCCAACAAAACTCAATAGCATTCACCACAAAGTAGTAATCAACACCAACAGAGTAGAGAGGGTAGATAGTACGGATTACAACACAAGTTGCAATTGTGAGATGAGATGGGATGGAGATGGAGATGGTCCTGATGTTGGGGATGATGTTGATGATGATCTCGATGATGCCCGTGACGATGATGATGACGATGGCGATGATCTCCCCTTCCGGGAGGTGATCTACCTGGCGGAATCTGCCCGCCGAAGATGGCTTTTTCTTCTCTGTAGGTTTCCTCCACGAGGCGGCGGCAAAACTCCTCCTCTTTTAGTGTTTCTACCCCAGGGGATAATATAGGCCAAAGGTGGCACCGAGGGGGCCACCAGGCATCCAGGAGGGTGCATGGCGCGCCCTAGGGGGAGCGTGCCAGGGACCCTTATGGATCCCTGGTGGGTCCCCTCTGGTTCCTCTTCGGTCTCCTCCGTTGAATTCTCAAAATAATGATCCACGTCAATTTTCATCGAATTTGGAGTTGATCTGATTCAGCAACTTGATGTCCACTTTTCACCGCTGAATCCTGCTTCTGCTGCTTCGGCACCGGAAAGTTGCAAACTGTGTAAAACAAGACAAAACAACATAAGAACAATACTTTAAAGTGGAATATATCGATGAATAAGGTTAAATTACAATATTAAATAGTGATGCATTTTGGACGTATCAACTACTCATATCAACAAGGTGCACCTTCTTTTCTGGGAGCCCATCAGGAAAGAACTCCAAAGTTAAGCGTGCTTGGCTTAGAGTAGTCTTGGGATCGGTGACCGACCGGGAAGTTGATCCCGGATGCGCACGAGTGAGGAAAAAGTGTGCAGAAAGACTAGTGTTGGTTTGTGAGGACAATCTAGATCCCAAGCGCAGCGACCATGGAATCGGTGGTTCACCAGTTGGGAGTGGTCGGGGCGTTACAGTTAGTATCAGAGCCGACCCTGGCGGTTACACGGTGTGTGTCGGTCGGTGAGTCTTACATGGGGTACATGTGTTGGGGTTCGTAGCAGAAAACACAAATTTTTCTAACTAGCGTTCCCATAACCCAAGATCTAGCTAGCCGTATTAACGTAACGGAAAGGAGTGCGTAAATAACATACCTCAGGGTGTAGTCCGTTGCGCGGTAAACGTTCCCGCAAACGTGGTTGATGTAGACGATCAAGTTTCACAGCCCCCTGGCTGTGTTGAGCACCCGGATGGGTGTAGTGCCACACGTGTAGCACCTCGTAGTACTCGCACACGTACGAGACTCAATGACGACCTCCGTTCTTCGATCCTGCGAAGGTGGCGGAAGCAGACCTCCGGACGGAGCTTCGGCAACACGACGGCCTCCGATTCTAGCAGAGAAGCCTCAATTCCACTATAGGCTCACACTAGGGATCCCACCGTGAAAGAGACAAGGGAGGGGAGAAGACCGGAGAAAACCGATCTCAATTCGGAGTAAATACTAATTTAATCCGATTTATTGTGTATTTAGCTTAATTAAATATGTGCACCATGGCCCTCTTTATATAGGGGTAGGGGAGGGAGTCAACCCCCTCCCTTAGCAATGTGGGACTATCCCACATGCTAGGGGGGGGGGCGGCCAAGGGGGAGAGGGGGCGCCACCCTCAGGGGCCCTAGGGCCTATGGCGCCTCCCCCCCCCACTCCCTTTTTTTCTTTTTCTTTTTCCCTTTTATTTCTTCCCCTAATGGGCCTTTTTCTCCACTAAGGCCCATTGCACATATTAATTAGAAATAAAATGATTTTAATTATTAATTCAATTAATTAATAACTAAAACATAATATTCCATCTCCCGGTGCTCCGGAACACCTTCCGTTTCACTCCGAACTTGTTCGGTTCAACACGGTACTTCTCCGATGTTGTTTCCTTTATTTTCTGGTTACTCCGATGGTTCCGAAAAGGTCTCCGATTTCATCGAGCCCTTAAGTGTGTTACCCTACGGTCCGAGAACACTCCAGTCATGACCGAGATGAGGCTACGGTCAATGATCATCAGCGGGACCTGGATGCCCATAATGACCCCTGTGCATTCCGGATATCAAACATCGATTGGACCTTACGTCGTATAGCATTCCCTTTGTCAGCGATACTGGATTGTTCCGAGATTCGATCAATGACATCCTATGTCTGGTTCAAACTCGTTCTGAACTAATCCTCATTCACTTGTTCCCGTGATATTCATCCCCTTGACCTAGTCACACGCTGCAGCTTTATGGATGGAATCTCACCGAGTGGGCCCCGAGTATCTATCCATTATATGGATTGACAAATCCCGCTCTTGTAACAATACTCCTCTACATATCTCCTTCCGTTTCACTGCGAAGGTGGCGGAAGCAGACCTCCGGACGGAGCTTCGGCAACACGACGGCCTCCGATTCTAGCAGAGAAGCCTCAATTCCACTATAGGCTCACACTAGGGATCCCACCGTGAAAGAGACAAGGGAGGGGAGAAGACCGGAGAAAACCGATCTCAATTCGGAGTAAATACTAATTTAATCCGATTTATTGTGTATTTAGCTTAATTAAATATGTGCACCATGGCCCTCTTTATATAGGGGTAGGGGAGGGAGTCAACCCCCTCCCTTAGCAATGTGGGACTATCCCACATGCTAGAGGGGGGGGGGCGGCCAAGGGGGAGAGGGGGCGCCACCCTCAGGGGCCCTAGGGCCTATGGCGCCTCCCCCCCACTCCCTTTTTTTCTTTTTCTTTTTCCCTTTTATTTCTTCCCCTAATGGGCCTTTTTCTCCACTAAGGCCCATTGCACATATTAATTAGAAATAAAATGATTTTAATTATTAATTCAATTAATTAATAACTAAAACATAATATTCCATCTCCCGGTGCTCCGGAACACCTTCCGTTTCACTCCGAACTTGTTCGGTTCAACACGGTACTTCTCCGATGTTGTTTCCTTTATTTTCTGGTTACTCCGATGGTTCCGAAAAGGTCTCCGATTTCATCGAGCCCTTAAGTGTGTTACCCTACGGTCCGAGAACACTCCAGTCATGACCGAGATGAGGCTACGGTCAATGATCATCAGCGGGACCTGGATGCCCATAATGACCCCTGTGCATTCCGGATATCAAACATCGATTGGACCTTACGTCGTATAGCATTCCCTTTGTCAGCGATACTGGATTGTTCCGAGATTCGATCAATGACATCCTATGTCTGGTTCAAACTCGTTCTGAACTAATCCTCATTCACTTGTTCCCGTGATATTCATCCCCTTGACCTAGTCACACGCTGCAGCTTTATGGATGGAATCTCACCGAGTGGGCCCCGAGTATCTATCCATTATATGGATTGACAAATCCCGCTCTTGTAACAATACTCCTCTACATATCTCCTTCCGTTTCACTGCGAAGGTGGCGGAAGCAGACCTCCGGACGGAGCTTCGGCAACACGACGGCCTCCGATTCTAGCAGAGAAGCCTCAATTCCACTATAGGCTCACACTAGGGATCCCACCGTGAAAGAGACAAGGGAGGGGAGAAGACCGGAGAAAACCGATCTCAATTCGGAGTAAATACTAATTTAATCCGATTTATTGTGTATTTAGCTTAATTAAATATGTGCACCATGGCCCTCTTTATATAGGGGTAGGGGAGGGAGTCAACCCCCTCCCTTAGCAATGTGGGACTATCCCACATGCTAGAGGGGGGGGGGCGGCCAAGGGGGAGAGGGGGCGCCACCCTCAGGGGCCCTAGGGCCTATGGCGCCTCCCCCCCCCACTCCCTTTTTTTCTTTTTCTTTTTCCCTTTTATTTCTTCCCCTAATGGGCCTTTTTCTCCACTAAGGCCCATTGCACATATTAATTAGAAATAAAATGATTTTAATTATTAATTCAATTATTTAATAACTCAAACATAATATTCCATCTCCCGGTGCTCCGGAACACCTTCCGTTTCACTCCGAACTTGTTCGGTTCAACACGGTACTTCTCCGATGTTGTTTCCTTTATTTTCTGGTTACTCCGATGGTTCCGAAAAGGTCTCTGATTTCATCGAGCCCTTAAGTGTGTTACCCTACGGTCCGAGAACACTCCAGTCATGACCGAGATGAGGCTACGGTCAATGATCATCAGCGGGACCTGGATGCCCATAATGACCCCTGTGCATTCCGGATATCAAACATCGATTGGACCTTACGTCGTATAGCATTCCCTTTGTCAGCGATACTGGATTGTTCCGAGATTCGATCAATGACATCCTATGTCTGGTTCAAACTCGTTCTGAACTAATCCTCATTCACTCGTTCCCGTGATATTCATCCCCTTGACCTAGTCACACGCTGCAGCTTTATGGATGGAATCTCACCGAGTGGGCCCCGAGTATCTATCCATTATATGGATTGACAAATCCCGCTCTTGTAACAATACTCCTCTACATATCTCCACGGAATACCCAAGATACAACCGTTATGACCCGCATATTTCAGTTAGGTGGTGGGATGTAGGTCAAAGCATCCGGGAATATAGCAATTATGCACGTACTCATGGTCAAAGGAACGGTCTACCACGTTCTGTAATTACAACACTGAACCTTCACAAGATTTTATCATGCTGTAATGCTTACTTTGGGTAATGTTCATCACGTCACTTAACCAGTGAGGTGATCTCATAGTCAAGAGATTTAATTGTCCATGATCGCGAAACCACGACCATCATGTTGACCATGAACTAGTTATCAATGTAGAGGCTAACTAGGAACTCTGGGGGTTTCTATACTACACCTGCATCATTGTTTCACTGACACAGTTCTAGCACGGTATGAAACTGGTTATGAACTTTCTAAGATATATTGGAATAATCATATATTATTTGCCTCTAGAGCATATATCCAACAGTCTCCCACTTGCACTAGAGTGCTAATAATCTAGCCGCATTTTTCCGATCATAATCATCTTATCACATAAGTGTTCATTGATCATGCATGCTCATGGAAGAGGTTTCGTCAATGAACTGCACCAATTCAGATTCGTATGTTTCCTTTGCAACTGGTACAGGTCAAAAGCTCTTTTGACATACCACTCATTATCATATAATGGTTGGATATAAGTCGCGGGAGAGTGAGACTATTGTTTCACAGTATCCTCCAATGATCTCTTGGTTCAGTCTTTAGAAGACTTATCCATAGTCATATATACTGGGAAATACACTCAACCAGAAGTCCAATACTTCTAATGCTAAACTTTTATCCATACGTCTACTTTCTTAAGTAGAATTATGTTTGTAGTGCCGTGAATTTTGCTCACATTTCTTTCATGTCTTTGGTCATGTCTCTAATTCCATATAGACCCATAATATGGCTTGCAATTGTAATCTTGCATTACATTCAATTCTATTATCCTTTCTATATTTTAGAGAATAGTCCTCAGTATTCCTCATATACTGAATGCATGGACTTTATTCAGATTTTGTGTTTTACTCCCAAAACACATCGGAATCTGTTCTTCTTCCAAGAAATTTTGAGTCATTCTGTTGTTGGATTCACAATGCATGTTATATGGTAGAATCATATGTCAAGAACATATAAGATCAGATGTCCAGTACATGGTGCATCTCTATTCTTCCATCAAGACATTGCTTGTGATATTTGGATTTCATCCATTATATAATTTCTAGCCACAAGAACCTGTTTCTTGTCTTAGAAGATTATTCCAACCTTCACTTCGTTTCATTATCCGTATCTTAATCTACTCATATAGATTTCAACGTGTAATGTGTTGGTATTTCACATAAAAGAAGATTCTTGCAATCTTGTATTTTATTTGCCTTATGCTCTATATATATATCATAATGCACATATGTATGTAAGACGATTCTCTATATACACAATCAATGCATATCCATATATATATATATATGAGATCCTTCTTCACACATATCAACGCATATATGTTTGAGAAAATGATCATGCTCCCACTCAAATATATCCATCATATACTCATATATTTGTGGTTCAGCTTTCATCAAGTCATTTTATTGTTCACTATGTCTCACATAATGACAAAGCTTCCAAAGCTCCCACTCAGAAAATTCCCTCTGCATTCCAAGTTTCCGGGAAGTCTTCAAAGCTCCCACTCAGTTTCATGAAACTGCAAGCCCACTCAATATTTTGGTCATCACAAAATCACTTGATCAAATCAAGGTTGAGGGTTCCTGTCTTGAGGTACTATAGTCCATCATTTTAACGAAATAACCTTCGTCATGCCCATTGCAATTCTCTTTCAAATCCCAAATTTGACTGAGATGCAATTTCAGGCTATGGTCCATAGTAGTGTAAATGAAATATTTTATTGATTAAAGCATTCCTACGTTTCTGTAGTCAATCACCATTGAACTTTGGTCATAACCAAATAATGCCTTATGCCCGTTACATTATTCTCAATAACTCTCCAGTTTGTCGAGAATATGAAATAACCGATTTATTTCACGGGACGTGAGCCATCCTATATGTAACTCAATATTATTTCATTTCTCCCCGTGTTCTAGGCTACCATCATTCCTTTGTGTCTCAAGCAATGTTATTCTTTATTGTTTTATTAAGAAGACTCATGATTATTGTTCTGTACAGAACGTATTCATGACAACCTTCTAAATTCAACAATGGCTTCAATTCATATACCAAGATTAATCATCTATGGCATATCCTTCCTTATACAGTGTCATTACAGCGGAACAAGCTTCCGTTGCAATACTCTGATATTCTGAAGGCAAGGTCCAATGCCCCGGTCAAAGTTTCCATTATCTCCCATTGGATCCGTGTCGAGAGACTTCTTCTCGCATTACCAATCAAGCAACACACATTTTGCTATTCGGGGAGAATATGTAATTTCAATTGCTTGTAGTTTTATTACAAAGAAATTCTTTCTTTTAAGAAACCTTATAACACCATCAGTTATGGAGCTATCATGTCTCGTTAGATTCAGGATGGTTTCCTATTCATGAAGTGGGTGTTTTAACTTAATGAATTAAACAACCTTATTCGACAATAACTATAGTGCTAGGGGAAAGAACGTTTAGACCATACTACGGTTTAGTATGGCTACGAATGGTTTAAGTAGTCTAGCACTTTTAACTTCCATCGTAGTTTGTGGTACAACTTCCACAAGTCTCCCATTATGTCAATATCAATACTCATCACTTCGGATCGTAGCGTAGTGATATGTATCCTTGTATTCTCACTTCTCACTGTGATTCCTGAATCTCAGTTTTATGATCTCAATTGAATACAACTTTCAATTAATCATATGAAGTCTTTAATGATAACTCACGTGCCCATTTAGTACATCATTTATGTATAATGATTGGCACAAGTTCTACTTGCTAGAACCTTGTCATGGTTATATTTATTGCAGAGGTTCATAGATCGTGTATCTAATCCATCTCATGCAATCAAGTTATGACTTTCATTCGATAAGGAACTCACAAGTTAATAGATCATACATTTAATGAATTCATCAGTTATGAAGTCACCTCATGCAATAAAATCTTTGACTTGTTATAATCAAGACAACTTTATCATTAAACATTGAATATTTCTTGACAACAATAGCAGTATTATAAAGGCTTTCTATCATATCAAGACGTAATCAAAGTATAAGCACACTTTTATTCATAAAGATGGAACAACTTACTCGTCTCATTACATGAATAACTTTGTCTCGCGAGATGCAAGACACACAACTAAGTGTTCATACTATAATGATTACATAAGATTTATCTAATACTCGTATCTCCTATGATAGATTTCTCGGCGGAATCCATGCTGGCCATCAACTGACTTGATATCCATCAATCCTCGATTTCACCTCTTCCCGTCCTTGCAACGGCAGGTCCTGTTTTCATAAAACAGAATAAGTATCAGATACTCATTTACCGCAAATGTTGTATAAGGGAGTAAACATTTATAAAGTATATCAAGTATATACCTTCTCCATCCACGACTTCTGCATCCTCGATAGGAGCAATGTCCGCGGCCAAGAGATCAGTCATGAAGTTCTGGAGACTCATATTAGCTCCTCTTCCGACATAGCTATGAACATAATCACCATAACTCGGAGGGAGTGAGTGCAATAACGTGTTTATTGCAAACTCTTCTGTGATGCTTTCGTTCATTTTCCAATATTCATAGTCCTCCACCTGGGTCAGGTACATCTCATGCATCCTGTCCAAGTGATCACCAAGGCTTGTGCGTTCTTCCATCTTTGTAGATAGAAACTTGCTTTCTAACTCAAAACTGGCAACTCTGAACTCACGTACGAACATTGTCTTTAGCGTGTCCATCATGTCATATGAGCTAGTGTCCTGAAACTGTATGCCCAAAACCTCTGACATGCTGAAGATCATGACAGTCCTGACTACGGAGCATTTCTGTCGGCGAGCATAATGATCAAGTATCCCTTGATCGCCAACATGATCGTCCGGATGTTCTTCCACATGCACTTCTATTGTAAACAAGATGTTTGCTCTCTTGAGCGACGTCCTAAGGCGTAAGTACCAGTCAGCAAAGTTTGACCCATTTTCTCTAAGTCTTTCACCTTCCAGGAAGAAAGATAGTTCACGTTGCTCTAGTGCATTCATTTTCTACAAACATAATTGCAAGGAACACAATTAAGACTAGTTCACAACAATGAGTTCATATAATCATATTATAAATGAGCTCGCACTAAATGAATTCATCCCTAGGAAGTTTTAGTGATTACATGATCCAGATTCACTGCCCGACCTCGAATATCACACGGCCGACGGGTCAGTTTCAAAGGTAGACAACAACTTGTGCGATCACATTATCTTATATGTACTGTGACTCATGCTCGATCTTTCGATCTCTAGTATTCCGAGGCCATATCTGCATATGCTAGGCTCGCCAAATTAACCTCCATGTTATATGCTGCTCAGAAAGGCCATATCTGCATATGCCAGGCTTGCCGAACCCAACCTCATGCGAACTCCATTGAATATGTAGGACAACTCCGGTATGTACGGAGCATCAAGCCATATGGGAGAACCTTCCAGGCGGTGCACACTTCGGTAGAATACTTGTGTTTGGCTTTGTTAAGGGATCATCTTATCACATGCTACCATCGTGTATCCTATACTAGCAAGTTTTAAGATGTCTGAGCTATGGCAACACTAAGTCTACAGTGTCTCCATTTTAGTTTGTTTTATGATGACGATTACTACTTACTAGTAACACATAGCAAAGCTATCGCTACATCACAAACAAACGAATGTAGCCCCCACTTAGCAATACAAGGTTTAGACGGTCTAGTTGTATATTGCAAGTTTTACGTGGTTGCTAGGGCTTTCATAGTTAAACAGGTTTTAACCTACGAGTCAACCACAACGTCAACCATACGATTGTCTCTATTACACCCCGCACGGGGCCCTCCGTTGCAAATGCCACATCCGCTAAAGTAGAGAGACAGACATCCCCCAACCACTTTATACGGTACAAGCCGTATGTCAAGCGAGGAACCAGTCTCGCGTAAGCGTACGCGTAAGGTCGGTCGGGAGCCGCTTCATCAAACAATACCGCAGATGTGAACAAGTACACGTGGGAGGGTAACAATCATACAATCAACGCCCACATCGCCGATGTGTTCTATCCGTACAGTAATACTAAGCATAGACCTAGCTCATGATACCACTGTTGGGGTTCGCAACAGAAAACACAAATTTTTCTAACTAGCGTTCCCATAACCCAAGATCTAGCTAGCCGTATTACAGTAACGGAAAGGAGTGCGGAAATAACATACCTCGGGGTGTAGTCCGTTGCGCGGGAAACGTTCCCGCAAACGTGGTTGATGTAGACGATCAAGTTTCACAGCCCCCTGGCTGTGTTGAGCACCCGGATGGGTGTAGTGCCACACGTGTAGCACCTCGTAGTACTCTCACACGTACGAGACTTGATGACGACCTCCGTTCTCTGATCCAGCGAAGGTGGCGGAAGCAAACCTCCGGACGGAGCTTCGGCAGCACGACGGCCTCCGATTCTAGCAGAGAAGCCTCAATTCCACTATAGGCTCACACTAGGGAGCCCACCGTGAAAGAGACAAGGGAGGGGAGAAGCCGGAGAAAACCGATCTCAAATTTAATCCGATTTATTGTGTATTTGGCTTAATTAAATATGTGCACCATGGCCCTCTTTATATAGGGGGTAGGGGAGGGAGTCAACCCCCCTCCCTTAGCAATGTGGGACTATCCCACATGCTAGGGGGCCGCCGACCAAGGGGGGAGAGGGGGCGCCACCCTCATGGGCCCTAGGGCCCATGGCGCCTCCCCCCACTCTTTTTTTTTCTTTTTCTTTTTCCCTTTTATTTCTTCCCCTAATGGGCCTTTTTCTCCACTAAGGCCCATTGCACATATCAATTAGAAATAAAATGATTTTAATTATTAATTCAATTCATTAATAACTAAAACATAATATTCCATCTCCCGGTGCTCCGGAACACCTTCCGGTTCACTCCGAACTTGTTCGGTTCAACACGGTACTTCTCCGATGTTGTTTCCTTTATTCTCTGGTTACTCCGATGGTTCCGAAAAGGTCTCCGAGCCCTTAAGTGTGTTACCCTACGGTCCGAGAACACTCCAGTCATGAACGAGATGAGGCTATGGTCAATGATCATCAGCGGGACCTGGATGCCCATAATGACCCCTGTGCATTCCGGATATCAAACATCGATTGGACCTTTCGCCGTATAGCATTCCCTTTGTCAGGATACAGGATTGTTTCGAGATTCGATCAATGACATCTTATGTCTGGTTCAACCTCGTTCTGAACTAATCCTCATTCACTCGTTCCCGTGATATTCATCCCCGTGACCTAGTCACACGCTGCAGCTTTATGGATGGAATCTCACCGAGTGGGCCCCGAGTATCTATCCATTATATGGATTGACAAATCCCGCTCTTGTAACAATACTCCTCAACATATCTCCACGGAATACCCAAGGCACAACCGTTGTGACCCGCATATTTTAGTCAGGTGGTGGGATGTAGGTCAACGCATCCGGGAAGATAGTAATTATGCACGTACTCACGGTCAAAGGAACGGTCTACCACGTTCTGTAATTACAACACTGAACCTTCACAAGATTTGATCATGCTGTAATGGTTACTTTGGGTAATGTTCATCACGTCACTTAACCAGTGAGGTGATCTCATAATCAAGAGACTTAATTGTCCTTGATCGCGAAACCACGACCATCATGTTGACCATGAACTAGTTATCGATGTAGAGGCTAACTAGGAACTCTGGGCGTTTCTATACCACACCTGCATCATTGTTTCACTGACACAGTTCTAGCACGGTATGAAACTGGTTATGAACTTGCTTAGATATATTGGAATAATCATATATTATTTGCCTCTAGAGCATATATCCAACAACATGTTGGATGCCTTCAACTGGCGCGCACAAATATGTGCCAAAGGGGAACGTTCCTGCTGGGCCGACGGGTATGTCGGTTCCTTTGAGGGAGGGTGTATGTAACAACCCAGGATCTCAATATGAATGATAGACTACTCATATCAATAAGGTGCACCTTCTTTTCTGGGATTCCATCAAAAAAGAACTCCAAAGTTAAGCGTGCTTGGCTTGGATTAGTCTTGGGATGGGTGACCGACCGGGAAGTTGATCCTTGGTGCGCACGAGTGATGACAAATTGTGTAGAAAAGACTAGTGTTGGTTTGTGAGGACAGTCTAGATCCCAGGCGCACCGACCATGGAATCGTTGGTTAACCAGTTGGGAGTGGTCGGGGCGTTAAATCACCCCCACCGAGTTGAAGGCCCTCTTCGCTTCTCTTTGCAGCAAGGATCCGAAGGACGTTCACCGGGGGAAGATTTCTAGCATTTTGTTTCCTCACATCAGGTATTTCACGTACTATATTTCTCGAGGGGTGTTATATCGTGACAACACGAGCAACATTTCGGGCCCAGATATTACTATCTTGGAAGCCTCCCTCTTAGGAGATAACCAATATAATATTGGTGCTTTGATTGCTCGCCGCCTTGTCGCTAACAGCGACAAAGGACCTTAATTTGGTGGTGTTTATGCCACGCTTATTCTCGAGCGGCTTGAGCTCATTGCACATGCAGATGATGCGCCTTTTCCATTCTTACGGTTTGATCTTAGTGCTATGAAGAGACATGAGTTTGTTACTAGGACTTCCGAGTTTGTTAACCTTGTTTATGTTATGAGATTTTGCGAGACTACCACTCGTGAGATCCGTCTACCTGCACCACTTCTGTTTAATTATACTGGCAGGAACGGATGGTCTTTCACCGCAGTCGAGCTGGATGAGTTCGTTGTCCAGCAGTAGTTCCACAACCCCATGGAGGGGGTTGCTCTCGAGGAGGAGGATCCGAAGATTCCACACCCCCAGGAGGATCTTGTTGCCCAGTGGGGCGAAGGATCTTCTTCTTGGGGTGGGGAGCCTTCTTCTTGGGAGGACAGCAGGACGTCCGTCTACGCACCCGAGACCCCATACGAGGGATGGACGTACCAGTACCACCCCGGAGCCGGAGGAAGCTCCTGGGGCCCGTAGTAGCCGAGCCCTACTTAGGCCAAAAGCCTAAGCTTGGGGGAGTACATGCCTTCTCCCCTTCCATTGTATTATCCATATGTGTTCACTTTTATCTTTTTGAAGTTTTTGCCCGTTCTTCTTTGTTCTGTCTTAATTTGCAAAAAACGACAAAAAGATTTCTCCTTTCTTATGCTTTCGATTAACCTTTAAAAATACAAAAATATTTCCTTTCTCTCTTTAGTTTGCTTTGTTTGCAGAGTTTGGCTCACGTCCATGGTTGCATTTGTACTTGATTATATCTTTCCACGTTCGATTGTGCAAGCGAAGAGGCAATAATGACGAAGATTGACAGAAGGGATGCAACAAGGAAAGCCGGTATGAACTCTTTTTGTTTCTACTTTTGTACATATGTCTGTAGTTATGATCTAGAGACCACCTTCTAGAGACAGAGTGCTATGTTTACAATGATTTCCCAGTAGTTCATGCTTTCTTGTGACTAGTTTCAAATAGCTGGAGTGCATAATGTATTATTGAAATGATTTAGATGCATTGCATTGTTCATGACTTGGCATATTGAAGCGGTATTTCCCTTCGGAGAATTCTTGGATTGAATTGGCACATACTTACACATGTTTATGACTAAAAGTCTATCAAGCCTTGATGATCTTTTTTGTTTCAGAATAGTTATATCACTTTCATGCCCGATTCAATGTTACTTTGTCGCTCTGCATTATTATTACCATTATTGCTCTCTAGTTAGTCACTTCCTTGTCTTTTGCTAGCCTTCGCCCGTACTAAGCGGAATTCTGCTTGTGCATAAAAAATCCTTGAAACCAGTTGCGCCATATGAGTCCACCATACCTTCCTATGTATGGTATTTACCGTCCATCCTAACGAATACTTTCTTGTACCATCTCAAAATTATTCGAATGCACTTCTCTTTTTGTATCCGTACAAGCTCATGGTGCATTAGAGGGAGTCATTATCTTCCATGCTAAAAATGTTTTACTCCTTGACAAAGTTTATTCTAGTCAAATTTTTGAGGCAGAGGCCGGTCTGAAGAATGCCCAGTTCTCACTTATTTTACATTTTTATAAAATCTTGTACTTGCCCTCCATACTTGATCATGGAATGAAATGGAACTAAATGTTGGCCACTAATTGCTAATGATAGGTGGAGGGGGACTCACAATCTTCTCATCCATACTTGAGGAAAGATAAAAGGCACCACGCAATTGCTGGCCATAGACCATTTATGATAGATGGAAAGGGAACACAAGTATAGGCAATATTGATACGGTGAAGAAGATAGTTCTCTCACTCCTCGTTGGTTACTCCAAGTGAGATGTAGCGTAGCAGCAAATTTCCCTCGGTGAAGATACCAAGGTTATCGAACCAGTAGGACTCCAAGAGATACAAGAAGGTCTCAACGGCGCAGAAAGTGTTGCCGGATGGTTACGAGGTTGACGTGGACCTGCACACACAACAAGTAACTTTGCTCCCAACGAGTACACAGGAGTTGTCAATTCCTCCGGCCTTGCTGTTTACAAAGGATCAACGCAAGATATAATAATAGTGGCAATGGAAAGTAAGAACTGAAAGTAAATTGAAGGTGTAAACAATGGTGGAAATATGGACCGGGTTCACATGACATTCACTAGTGATGTCTCTCTCCCAAAAGACGATAAAAGTGCTAGCAAGGTAAACAAATCACAGCTGTGCAATTGACAGGATTATAAACGCACCGCAATGCTAACTATGCTACAAAAGAAAGGAAGAGGCTCAAAAGCAATGGGCAGTACGCCAAGTTAAGTAGACCGAAATCCATTTGCATCTACTACGAATCATCCACCTTGAGGTATCTATCCAGAACATCTCACTGGTATTAAGTTGCGAATCCCACCCAAAGTGTAAACTCAAAGCAACAGACAACTGCATTAAAAGAACTATGCGTAAAGTAAACAATCCTTGCACACGCAAGTACAAGCACCGTTGTTTTATCCCTAGTGGAAACAACAAATCCCCTAGTCTCATGTTTCTGTCACTCAAGCTAGACATCAAGGGGCTGAACCCACAATCAAGCATAACGCTCCCTCTTGGAGTTGCAAAAAATCACTTGGCCAAAGCAAAATACTACAACGGAGAACATGCAAGAATTAACTCAAGAACACAAATATAAAAGAGAACCAAATATATTACTCATCACAATCTGAACATAATCTCATAATCCATCAGATCCCAGCAAACTCAGCATAGCAACACAGAAAATTACAAAGGTGCCTCGATCATGTGAGGCAGCTCACGAGGTCTCGAAAGTGGAAGCACAAAGAGAGGAGGATAACATCACATAGCTACTGGTCATGGACCCATGGTCCAAGGGGGACTACTCACAAGACATCCGGGAGGCGTCCATGGTGATGGATGGTCTCCCGGAGGTGATTCCTCCTTCCAGCAGGGTGCCGGGGCAGCTTCTCCTGGCAGCCCCGATCTTGAAACGGCAGCGGTACAGAGAGGAGAACGGGAATAGCAGATCGATATTAGGGTTTCCTGCATGGGGGCTAAATATAGGCCAAAGGTGGCACCGAGGGGGGCCATAGGGGAGCCAGGAGGGTGCCCGGCGCGCCCTAGGGTGGGGCTGCGCCAGTGGCCCTCCTGGGGCCCTGGTGGGTCCACTCCCTTCCATCTTTGGTTCTTTGGGAAGCTTTCGCGACACTGATTTTTTATATAATATTTCCAGAATATATTTGGCACTTTTAATGGCTGGAAAACCTGAAATATAAAAACAGCAGAAAACAGGAACTGGCAACTGGGTGCACTGAGTTAATAGGTTAGTCCAAATATGATAAAAAGTTTATGAAATTTCAAGAAAAACATGGAAAAGTCACACAAATCATACATGGAGCAGAAATTATAGATACGTTTGGGACGTAACGAATATACAAAAGCATGGGAACCGCCATTAATATGGTTGGTATGGAAGATATTGAGAAGCTTTACCGTTACCGTAGACTGGAAAGATACACTCTCAAAAACATTTTTCTCTGTTTTCAAAACCACGAGCTCTGGTACTTGTTTAGTCTTTGCTTCCAGCCTTGGGTTTTCTACCTTGCCATCAAAAGACATGGTTCGAGATTCTCCCCTTCTTTCTTCAAAGCACTAACTATTGAGAGAATAATTTTCATTCCAAGTGTAATGTGCATTATCCCAAAGTACCACATTGTCTTCTGCATGCTTGTGATATCACTCATTTTTAAATATCTAGTTCTAGTATCCTTTAAAACTCTGAAGGAGCTTCTGCATTTATGTTTTGCTTCACTTATGGAGGCTAGCGAGATACCACTTTAGTATGTTCAAGTCATGTGCATTGTGATCTTGTTTTTATTTTCAGTTGCATATTATTCATTCATGATTGTTTGAAACTTTTTACATGAAATAAGGATTGCTTCGTGCATTGTCCTTGTAGCATTGTGCCAACACTTTCCAGTCTTGTTCGTAGTACATGCTTATATACATCTAATGAAGCAAAATAACTTTGTCAAAATTTTCTTTGTCGCGTCCAGTTAGTTGATCTGAATTGCTTGAGGACAAGCAATATGCTAAGCCTGGGTGAGTTGATACGTCTCAAACGTATCGACTTTTCCAAACACTTTTGCTATTGTTTTCACCTCATTCTTGAATGATTTGAATGAAACTAACCCGGACTGACGCTGTTTTCAGCAGAGTTGCATGTATGGTTTTCTTGTGTGCACGAAAATGGATTTTTAGGTGTCCCAGAAAATTCTAGTAAAAATAGAGAAAATCCACGCACCGGGAGGAGCCACATGTCAGAAGAAGGGCCAAAGGGGGGTTGCCCCTGGCCCAGGGTCCAGGTGGCGCGGCCTGGCCCCTGGCCGCGCCACCAGGGCGCCTGGGAGGGCCCCACCCTCTCGTGTGCCCTACCAGGACTCCTATTTTTATCCTCGTCGAGGAAATACCAGAACATAAGTCGCTTTTGCAATTCTCGCCGCGGAGCCGCCGCCACCCTCTGTTCTTCTCTGTGAGAGATAATCTGGAGGCTATTTTGGCCTCGGGTGAGTGGGAATCATCGCCATCATCATTACCATCGCCACTCCATCATCCCTCCATGACTTCTCCTTACATGTGTGAGTAATTCCCTGCGGTAGGCAAAGGGGATGGTAGGGATTGGATGAGTTAGAACATGTAATTATTTATCAGATTATTGGGGGCATGTTTCCTATCATCTACTATGGTGTTTATCATCTTTGCTACAACTTATTGTTCGTATTGCTTGTCAGTTTCGGCCCGAGTGCCATGATTTCAGATCTGAACCCTATGTGTTTGCATGAATATAGTTGTGTTCTTGATCCTATATTTGAGTTGTACGCACCTATTATAGTCCGGAACCGGTGATCCCAATGGTGACAGCTTGGGACACAAAAGGGGATGGACTATAATTTGAGGATTCCATGTTTCCATTGATTGTTAATGCTTTGTCCCGGTGCTCTTTGATAGGAGAACCTTGATACGTCCCAAACATATCTATAATTTCTGCTTTCTCCATGCATATTTTGGGTGATATTCCTATGCTTTTGATACACTTTCATAAACATTTGCTCATATTTGGACTAACCTATTAACTCAGTGCACCACAGTGCCATTTTCTGTTGTCTGCTGTTTTTGTATTTCAGGTTTTCCCATTACTTAAAGTGCTAGAAAAATTCCGGAAAAAATATATAAAAAACCAGTGTACCGGAAGCTTCCAAACACCTGAAGGGGGCCCAGAGGGGCCCCACCTGGTGCCCAGGCGGCCAGTGGGCGCGACCTAGGGGTGGGCCGCGCCGGGAGGCCACCTGGACTCCTGCTGGTCCCCTTGGCCCTTATTTATTCTCCTGACGCGAAAACCATGATTCCAGAACCCTTTTCTCCAGAAGCAATTCCAATCTCCGCCGCCATCGCCAACAAGCTTTGGGGGACAAGAATTCCTATGTCGGGACCCTACCGGAACGGGGAAGTGCCCCCGGATTCATCTCCATCGATGTTGCTTCCTCACTTCATGATGCGGGAGTAGTTCCTCCTCGGGGTTGAGGTTTCTACAGTAGCTATGTGGTCAATTCTTTCTCCCATGATGTGATCTTGATTGTGATCATAGGCTATGTTAATCTAGGATGATCCCATGATGTTTCCCCTTCTTCTATGTATTGGATTTGATGTACTCACTTGTCTTTATCTAGTATAATCCCCGAGACCAAGGTGACAACAGTCTATTGGACATGGATTAGAAGAATATTTTCATGAGTGATTTCCTCTTTTGTGTGTGGATTGAAGATTGAGAGTATCTTGGTGCTTGTCTATGACTATCCTTGAGATATGTTGTGGTGATTGTGGTACTCTCTTTGTATGGCCGCGGTGACATTGGGAAATCGTAGATGAGAACTACGATCTCTAAGGTGTGCTTTTGTAGCCCTACACAATTCTCGTCCTCTCTTGACCACAAAGGAATGACCTCCGAGTACGTCTCCAATGCATGCTTTAGTGGAAATATCATGTGATTAGACTATGTTAATGTTGTTGGGATTGCTGATACATCCAAAACGTATCTATAATTTCTGCTTGCTCCATGCATGTTTTGTGTGATATTGCTATGATCTAGATACACTTTCATACACTTTTGATCATATTTGGACTAACCTATTAACTCAGTACACCATAGTGCCAGTTCCTGTTTTCTGCTGTTTTTCTATTTCAGTTTTCCCCCATATAAAAAGAGCCAGAAAAATTCCGGGAAAAATATAGGAAAAATCAGCGTACAGGAAGCTTCGTGAAGAGCCCGAGTGGGGCCAGAGGGGAGCCAGGGGTGGCCCAGGCGGCGACCCGGCGTGGCCCCACCCCTGGCCGCGCCAGGGGGGCGCCTGGGGCCCCTGGTCCACCTCTGGCTGCCCCCCTTCGCCTATATATTCTCCGTCACGGGAAACTTCAGAAAGGAGAACCCTTTTTCGTGATCTCGCCTCTGTTCCGCCGCCGCCGCGCTTCCGAGATCGGGAGCACCAGAAGACCTCTTCCCGGCACCCTGCCGGAGGGAGGGTTGACCTCCGGGAGTCTCCTCTCCATCATGGATGCTCCCCGGATGTCTCGTGAGTAGTTTTCCTTGGACCATGGGTCCGTGATCAGTAGCTATGTGATGTTCTCCTCCCCTCTTTGTTCTTCATGGTTTAGACCTCGTGAGCTTCCCTACATGATCGAGGCACTTTTGTAATCTTTCTGCTGTTGCTATGCTGAGTTTGATGGGATCTGATGGATTATGAGATTATCTTCAGATTGTGATTGAGTAATATATTTGGTTTTTATCTCTTATAATTTTGTTCCTAAGTAATTCTAGCATGTTCTCCGTTGCTGTTTATTGCTTTGGCCAAGTAGTAGGTAGTAACCCCAAGAGAGAACATTATGCTCGATGGTGGGTTCATGCCCCTCGATGACACGCTTGAGTGACAGAAACATGAGTCTAGGGGATGTGCTGTTGCCACAAGGGGGAAAAACAACGGTGCTTGTAACCGCGGTTGCAAGGATTGTTTACTTTACGCAAATTTCTTTTTAAGGCAGTTGTCTATTGCTTTGGGTTTACACTTTGGGTGGGGCTCGCAACTTAATACCAGCGAGATGTTCTGGATAGATATCTCAAGGTGGATGATTAGTAGTAGATGCAGTTGGATTTCGGTGTACTTATTTTGGCGTACTGCCCGTGCTTTTGAGCCTCTTCCTTTCTTTTGTAGCATAGTTAGCATTGTGGTGCGTTCATAATCCTGACAATTTCCCTTCTGTAATTTGTTTACCTCGCGTAGCAGTTTTATTGTCTTTTGGGAGAGAGACATCACTAGTGAACATCACGTATCCCGGTCCATATCCTCATTACTGTTTCCATGCTCATTTACTTTTCTGCTTTTACTTTCAGCTGCTTTCATTATCCCTTGTGTTTGCTTCTTTGTGAACAACAAGACCGGAGAGATTGACAACCTCTCTGAACTTCGTTGGGAACAAAGTTATTTGTGTCTGTGTGCAGGTCCGCATCAGTTGCGCCGCTGACACGTACTTATCATCGCTGGAGTCCTACTGGAGACAAACCTTGGTATCTTTACTGAGGGAAATTTGCTGCTGTGCTGCATCATGCCTTCCACTTGGGGCTCCCCAACGAAGGGCGAGAATACTACACCCGTCAACTCTCGCGCCATCAAGCAAATTTCTGGCGCCGTTGCCGGGGAGTCCGAGTGCTAAGAAAGGGGAGTTGCACACTACCCTTGTGAAGCCCCCAAAATCAGACCGTGTACAGTAATCATACACGCAAGGTACACGGTCGAGATCAGGGACTCACGGTGAGATATCACAACACAACTCTACAAATAAAAATAATACAAGTTGTTTAATACAAGCCAGGGGCCACGAGGGCTCGAATATAACAACTCGAGAGCACGAAGTCAGCGGAAGCAAAAGTATCTGAGTACAGACACAAGGATACAAGGTTGCCTTAAGAAGGCTAGCACATAAACAACAACGATCGAAAAGGCGAGGCCTCCTGCCTGCGAACCTTCAAACTACTCCTGGTCCTTGTCAGCGGGGGTCTCGACGTAGTAGTATCCGCCTCCGGGGTACTCCTGCTCCTGGGCTCCAACGTCGACTGCAGCGGCCGATCAGGCAAACCATAAAAGGGGAAATAAAGCAAAGGTGAGTATCTAGTATACCCGCGAGTCTTACGTCCGCTACTAAGCATTATGCATTTGTATCAAAGGAAAGGGGAGGCTGTATATATAGTGGACTGCAAGATAGAAATCAGAATAAGGGTAAGAAGCTAGGCCTATCGAAGACTAGCATCTTCCGACGATGTCTTGCAGCATGAGAAGAGAAACAGCCAACAGTTCATATAAAGCAATAAAGTAACAATGAAGCAGAAGTTGCTGCAACAATGTATAATATAAGTTGTAATGATTAATAATAATAATGCCTCCGAGTTCCCCTCCTCGACTCCCTGCGAGGAAGAAGACCCGGAACCATACAGTTTAATAGTAATAGTTTATAGTGGTAAGATCCATCTTCAGCATAAAGCGTCCTGTTAACGTGGATACGGCTATTCGAATAGATTAAACTCCCTGCAGGGGTGCACTATTGTTCCGCCTGCACGCTCGGATCTCTAGGGTGGCCTGAACCTTGTTAGGGAACGCCCCACCGAGGCTATCCGACACATCGCAGCCCATCCTAGGCTCAGCAGAGAGGCCATCCGCCGGACTATATCCTATGCGACAAGGGGTCTAGGTCCTTCACCCTTGCACACTCCTGCACGGTGCGAGTCTGGCCGGTGAAGCAAAAGCAAATCCAAACACACCTGCTGCAGCAAAAAGACAAGACCACTTCCCGGCGATCAGGCCGCAGTACTGCTGACGTCTGAAGAGATTTCGGACGAACTACGACGCGGAGGACCCACACAGTAATCCCACGTGTAGGTAGTGCGTACAAACCAACGGGTCTCTCAAGTCATCCGCCGAACCATTTAGCATTTTAATTAACCTGCATGACAACCGTTATCGTTGCCTCGACTTAACCGACCCGCGGTCAACGACAGCAGTCAGGACCACCAGTACATCGGTGCCTGCCCTGTCGTCCCACCAAGTCACTACGGTTACCAAAAAGGTGAACCGTCTCCTTACCTTGTCTCCCGTGTGCTCTTGGTAGAGCTCGAATTTTTCGTGGTTTGGTAGCTCTCGCGAGATACGAGCAGGGGCCAAGCACGCCAGTAACGTCGGTCGTACCCTCCCTGTCGTTCCCGACAATAGATCTCTCGCGGGCACCGTTGGGTCGCCCGACTCTTACCTTTAAGGACACCAGTTGATTCGAGTGCGTACCATTAAGAGAAACCAGGAGGAATCACCCTCGATGGCACACTTAACGAGGTTCGACAGAGACATCAGCGGGATGAACTAAAGAGGTAAACCTCGTATCATCCCGGTGAAGCTATGCTACTGAGCCGACGAGAGTGAAATACGAGTCCATTCCACTCGTAAGTCAAACTCGAAGCGACTCGGCAGAGTCTCGCCGTTGTAGGTTCCCTAGGGCGTCTGCATTGATCCGTACCTATTACAGTTGTATATATTTTGTATCCGCGTCACTCCCCTGAGTGGCCACGGCCCGCTATCTAATCCTAGCTAACAATGCGCAGAGCTTATTGCTGAATATAATATATAGATATAGCAGGCAGTATAGGATAAGGAAGGTACATCAAGGGGCGACAAAATTAGGCTATGCAATTGAATAGGACTGTAATCGTAGCAGCAGCAGTAACAATGCCTAGTGCAAGAAAGTACGGAAAGGTAGGCGATATCTGGGGAAGAGAATGGCTCTGCTTGCCTGGAAGCTCGCGGGTAGGGGTCGGGTCGTCGACGAAGTAGTCGTACCCGGCAGCGGTGTAGTCGGCGGTAGAAGCAGGGTCTACCGAAGATTAAGGGGGGGGGGGGGGGAAACAGTAAATACACAGCAATAATATACAAACATATGCATGACATGACAGATGAAATGTTAACGGTGTTCTAACGCAGTGCAACGCACGTTGCTCGGAGCGGGAATTCATCCAGGGATGAACTACTGGCTCCGGGTGATTACCGGACAGGGCGACCGGAGGGGGAAGGTATCATGCCGGAGGTGTCGTGGACATCCGACAAACATAAGGGGGGTGTATCCGTGTTAGTTGATCCATTCCGGACAACTTTCGTGTTCGGCATAAATTCATCCGGCAGGTTTTTACCGGCACTGGGAATTATCGACAGACAGCCCAGATGGGGGAATGTCGATGATCGGTGTGTTAGGGGGTGGGGTAGACATACGGATAGCGTATTCGTATTTGTTATAATTTTCTGATCAATTTTCATGTACAAAGTTTTTTGATCTGAGCTACGGTTTATTTTCTATGATTTTCTAAAGTTTTAAGCATTTTAAATCATTTTCTAAATCATTTTTAAATTATTTTTATTTAATAACAGAAACATTATCCACAGCACAGTTGACCAGTCAAAGCTGACATGGGGGGCCCACATGTCAGCCTCTCAATGCTAATAAAACATTTTATTAATAAAAACAGTGGGGTGGCCCACATGTCATTGGGCCAATTCTTAATAACATTTTATTTAGCTTAATATGGGCTTGGGCCCCATCTGTCATCGACTCAAAGGTGGGCTGTTAGGCTTAATTAGCAGAAAGGTTAGTTTAGGGGGGGGTATTAGCCCCACGGTTATCTTAACCAGGGGGGGTTAGTTCCAGTGGCCGGAGCCAACCCACGACGGCGGCGAGGTCAGGCCAGCCCCGGCGAGGTTTGAGAAGAGGGGGGGGGGGGCGTGGTCTCACGCGGGGAGGGGAGGGGTGCGGCGTGCGGGGAGTGTGTCCAGGGCGCGGTGGGCGTGGCGAGGGGGCGCGCAACACGGGTTCGTGGGGGCGGGAGCACGACCATGGCTGTGGCCTCTGGCCAGGAGGCGGCGAGGCACATCAACCAGCTCCGGCGGACAATCTCAGCGGCGACGGGGTGGAATCGAACGGGACGACCACCCCGCATCCATCTGTGGCAACAACGCATCCCAAAACTATACACAACGACGGCGACACACACATCCGCGGCGGCCAGAGCACGGCATCGACGGGGAGGAGCAACGGCGGCGTTCAGGCGACAGGAGAGAGGGGAAAAGGGCGTGGAGCTCACATTGGAGTTCAATGGAGGGGTCACGCTGGCCGAAGGAGCTCGGAGTAGAGCGGATCGGGGCGGCGTTGCGGTGGCTGTGGCGGACGGCGGCGGTGCAATTCGCTCGATGTGGTGGCACAGAGCTCGGCCTGGGTTGCGCAGAGGACGTAGGGGAGGCAGGCGAAGCCGGGAGACACGCCGGAAGGACCCGTAGACGTCGGTGGCCACGCGGGCGCGGCGGCGCGACCATGGTTGCACACGGGCGAGCTCGGAGAGGGAAACAGGGGCGCAAGGGGAGAAAAGGGGAGGGGGCTAGGGTTTCCCGGAGGGTGCGGGTTATTTATCCCCGCCGGGGGGGTTCGGCAGATGGCCGCCACGGCGGCACCTCGCGGCTCAGCCGCGGGATGCCCGCCACGCCATGGCTCGCGGCTCCTGTAGCGGGAGGTAGGGGAAAAGGGGATGGGGTGGGCTGGGCTGGGCTGCGCGGTTGGTGGGGCCAGTGCACTGTGCACTTAGTGCACTGGGCCAGCAGGCCTTTTCTTTTATTTTATTTTTCTTTTCTGTTCTTTTCTTTTTGTATTTTTTTGTTACTTTTACAATTTTGTAAAATATGATACTAGCCCCATTATTTGTATTGCCCTATGTAGCAATGCTACAAAAAGTTTGATGAATAAATAAATTCATTTGAATATTGTTCTTTATTTTAATATGGCTTTTTGTGTTGTTTTCTACTGTTAATAATTGTTTGCAATATTTACATATTGCAATAAATGTTCAAAGCAGGCTTACCATGGTTCACTGGTTTTTAGGGATTTTTCAAAAGTGGTTTCATAATATTTGGACAATTTTTTTTTCCACTTATTTTTTAATATTCTTCCAAAAGCATTTGAGCATTTGATTTGAATTCAACTCAAAGGCAATTGACTTGAGCTTGGAATTGTTTTGATTCATGATGACCAAGATCCATGATCACATTGCATTCAACAATATCAAAAGGAGAAATTGAATTTGAACTAAACTAAGTTGATCAAAACAAAATTTTGATCCAGGCCATTTTTAGCAAGAGAGATTATCAACAGTGATTAGCAATAGTAATCCTGATTACTGTAGCGTGACACCCGGGGTGTTACAAATCTCCACCACTACAAAGAATTCTCGTCCTGAGAATTTAAAGGTAGTGTAAGGGTTAAAGTCTTGGTTTCGTATTCTAACGAATCTTCCGGTTCTTGTTGTCCATCTCGAAGAAGTTAATCCTTCTCATTGATTTCTTCATTTCTTTGCATCGTTGCATCTCGACGAGTTATCATCCTTTATTCTGGGCTTCATCGTACTGACGAATAGGTTAGGGGGAAAACTTGAGGGGGTCGGATCAGTACAAGGTTAATCAGACCGTGATGGTCCAAGGGGATGGGGTACAAAGTAACTCACGAGTTAAACTCAGGGAGACACATCGAGAAAAACCAAAGAAGGCATGAGAAGTTTTTAAGCGGATATGCAAGCATTCGACAATGATAACAGAGATGAAATAGGGTCCAGAGCATCAGGCATAAGCATCGAGTCTGACATCGAACTGAATATCACAAGGTAGAGGACTCATGAATTGCATACGAGGTCAAGCAATAGGAATAACCTCGAGAATAGAAAGGTACAAGAGAGTCAGGTTTCGATCCTGTGGAACTGTGGGTTATGGGCCCACATTGAATAAGAAGGGTGGTGACAAACAATGCGATCAAGTTGCAAGGTAAGTCAGAGAACAACTTGTCAACTATGTCGGCAATAACATCAGTACCAAGGGCGAGGGACGAAGAGAACCATTTTCCTGCTCGTTAAGACGAGGCGGACCAGTTGGCAAAGTTCTCGTCCATCGGTGGTCACCAAAAAGTCATCAACAATAGTAACAGGTTGTACGAACTAAGTAGTACACCGAAGTGTTTTCATCAGCAGGGAATTATCACTTTTCAGATGAGACACATTCAAGAAAGGTTAGACAGACCAATGAAAGGGTAGTTGTGATTATCTGATTAATCAGACCAATGGAAGGGAAAATGTAATGATACACAAGTTTCACATGTATTTCTTTCCCAAGGGAAAGCAGAGCAAGATATATAACCATGTTTGTATTGGCAGGGAGTCAAAGGATGTTGTCGATGATAACACAAATCATCGAGGGGCAAGAATGGTATTTCCCACAATGAATCCAATTAACACCTGGTAGAAGCCAAGATGTCGATGATGACCATGACACATCATGTCAAAAGGTTTCAAGAAAATACAATCGAACAACGGCGACATCAAGCAAAAGGAATGGTGAAGAAAAGTATTCGGGGGTTCCCGGTTGACGACAACCCAAAACCATGAAATGGCTATGATAGGGAAAGGCATTGTTTCATCACAATTCATAAGATGTAGTGCAAAGGTATGATATCCTCGAGATACCAGGGGTAATAATCGAAGGTAGAATGGTGGATCATAGGTGTAGAAGAATTTACACCAAGGGGATAATTATCTTTACGAGAAGATTCCATGATAAGTTCTACATCATGTCCATGGGCATGAACACAAGTTCAAGGTCGACTCCCACTTCTTCAATGCATAGCCTTTCATTCACTTCTCGCTGACGATGAATTTGTAGAGTAGGAAATTTATCTGGCGTAACACCAGTAAAGTATGACCCGTAGAAGTTGATGGGTTCACACAAACGGCTGAAGCATAGATACAACCCATAGGGAAATTTTAAGAATCTATACAACAAACAAGGATAATGGGACCAGTTTGAAAGAAGAAGGATGATGACACGGAGCAAAAGATACCGTTCGCCGAAGGCATTTCGTATCAGGGGAAATTCATCAATGACTTAGGACACAAAGGGACGACAGGTAGTAATTCACCAAGAAGTTCAGGCGGCGTACCTAGAGTCTGGTGCGAGTATTGGTACTCACCCATAAGAGGAAAGAATACAAAGGCATCGAACGATAGAATCATCGGAATAATTTGATGCTTAAGTACAAAGGAAATAATACTTCCATATCGATCAAACATGAATAACTTGAATAGAAGCTAGACGGTTAATCAATTAAGGTTTGATTTACCGAGAACCAGCTCATGCCCGGAATGACGTCTGATCCAGAACAATGGGTTCATAGGGATCAACTGATGATTGCGTGCACTAGCACACACGATGATTCAACAGATCAGAATGGCAATGCCAAGGGAGGTCATCCAAGAATACAGGGTAAACGAGATTAATCAGAGTGCAAGCAGGCAAGAAGAATCTCCAAAGTAGTAGGCTGCCGAAGATTGGCGTGAGATCGGATAGTATTTCAAAGTATTATGGGAATCACATCAACCACTTAGGATGAACGGATCCTCGTAAAATGTGAGGAATTATCCGCAGGGTGAAAAGAAGAGGCAAGGTAGTAGGCTCAAATGATTCCCGAAACAATGGAAAGTAATTCGATGCATCTTGTGAACACAAGAGCAACTGGGATTGAATGGATGAAAGGAAGGTGTATGTGGTTATACATACAGACTTATCGGTGGCAGGGAATTGTAAAGGTGATCGGCACATAAGGTCTCGGGAGTTTTATCGGAGAGTAATCTTCGGTATCTTCTTGTGAAGCAAGCGATCATATGTAATGAGGGGCTCTCCGGGAGGAAGTAGTCACGAGAACCTAATGTCAGAGTTAGAAAAATCTTTAACCCGAAAGGATGAGAGAGTAGAGTCCCAGAGTAAAGGTGCGGAGTAAAAGATCCTAATACCACCCAGTTTGCGACGTGGGCCGATAAGCCACACGACACTGTTAGTAAAAGTAGTTGTGCAAAGACTAGACTCTACTTCGACCAAGGAGTTGGAAGGGGGTGTCCTACAGGCAGTCAGCTATGATACCAACTTCTGACGCCCCCAAAATCAGACCGTGTACAGTAATCATACACGCAAGGTACACGATCGAGATCAGGGACTCACGGTGAGATATCACAACACAACTCTACAAATAAAAATAATACAAGTTGTTTAATACAAGCCAGGGGCCACGAGGGCTCGAATATAACAACTCGAGAGCACGAAGTCAGCGGAAGCAAAAGTATCTGAGTACAGACACAAGGATACAAGGTTGCCTTAAGAAGGCTAGCACATAAACAACAACGATCGAAAAGGCGAGGCCTCCTACCTGGGAACCTCCAAACTACTCCTGGTCCTGGTCAGCGGGGGTCTCGACGTAGTAGTATCCGCCTCCGGGGTACTCCTGCTCCTGGGCTCCAACGTCGACTGCAGCGGCCGATCAGGCAAAACATAAAAGGGGAAATAAAGCAAAGGTGAGTATCTAGTATACCCGCGAGTCTTACGTCCGGTACTAAGCATTATGCATTTGTATCAAAGGAAAGGGGAGGTTTTATATATAGTGGACTACAAGATAGAAATCAGAATAAGGGTAAGAAGCTAGGCCTATCGAAGACTAGCATCTTCCGACGATGTCTTGCAGCATGAGAAGAGAAACAGCCAACAGTTCATATAAAGCAATAAATTAACAATGAAGCAGAAGTTGCTGCAACAATGTATAATATAAGTTGTAATGATTAATAATAATAATGCCTCCGAGTTCCCCTCCTCGACTCCCTGCGAGGAAGAAGACCCGGAACCATACAGTTTAATAGTAATAGTTTCTAGTGGTAAGATCCAGCTTCAGCATAAAGCGTCCTGTTACCGTGCACACGGCTATTCGAATAGATTAAACTCCCTGCAGGGGTGCACTACTGTTCTGCCCGCACGCTCGGATCTCCAGGGTGGCGTGAACCTTGTTAGGGAACGCCCCACCGAGGCTATCCAACAAATCGCAGCCCATCCTAGGCTCAGCAGAGAGGCCATCCGCCGGACTATATCCTATGCGCCAAGGGGTCTAGGTCCCTCACCCTTGCACGCTCCTGCACGGTGCGAGTCTGGCCGGTGAAGCAAAAGAAAATCCAAACACACCTACTACAGCAAAAAGACAAGACCACTTCCCGGCGATCAGGCCGCAGTACTGCTGACGTCTGAAGAGCTTTCAGACGAACTACGACGCGGAGGGCCCACACTGTAATCCCACGTGTAGGTAGTGCGTACAAACCAACGGGTCTCTCAAGTCATCCGCCGAATCATTTAGCATTTTAATTAACCTGCGTGACAACCGTTATCGTTGCCTCGACTTAACCGACCCGCGGTCAACGACAGCAGTCAGGAACACCAGTACATCGGTGCCTGCCCTGTCGTCCCACCAAGTCACTGCGGTTACCAACAAGGTGAACCGTCTCCTTACCTTGTCTCGCGTGTGCTCTTGGTAGAGCTCGAATTTTTCATGGTTTGGTAGCTCTCGCGAGATACGAGCAGGGGCCAAGCGAGCCAGTAACGTCGGTCGTACCCTCCCTGTCGTTCCCGACAATAGACCTCTCGCGGGCACCGTTGGGTCGCCCGACTCTTACCATTAAGGACACCAGTTGATTCGAGTGCCTACCATTAAGAGAAACCAGGAGGAATCACCCTCGATGGCACACTTAACGAGGTTCGACAGAGACATCAGCGGGATGAACTAAAGAGGTAAACCTCGTATCATCCCGGTGAAGCTACGCTACTGAGCCGACGAGAGTGAAATACGAGTCCATTCCACTCGTAAGTCAAACTTGAAGCGACTCGGCAGAGTCTCGCCGTTGTAGGTTCCCTAGGGCGTCTGCATTGATCCGTACCTATTACAGTTGTATATATTTTGTATCCGCGTCACTCCCCTGAGTGGCCACGGCCCGCTATCTAATCCTAGCTAACAATGCGTAGGGCTCACTGCTGAATATAATTTATAGATATAGCAGGCAGCATAGGATAAGGAAGGTACATCAAGGGGCGACAAAATAAGGCTATGCAATTGAATAGGACTGTAATCGTAGCAGCAGCAGTAAAAATGCCTAGTGCAAGAAAGTACGGAAAGGTAGGCGATATCTGGGGAAGAGAATGGCTCTGCTTTCCTGGAAGCTCGCGGGTAGGGGTCGGGTCGTCGACGAAGTAGTCGTACCCGGCAGCGGTGTAGTCGACGGTAGCAGCAGGGTCTACCGAAGATTAAGGGGGGGAGGAAACATTAAATACACAGAAATAATATACAAACATATGCATGACATGACAGATGAAATGTTAACGGTGTTCTAACGCAGTGCAACGCACGTTGCTCGGAGCGGGAATTCATCCGGGGATGAACTACCGGCTCCGGGTGATTACCGGACAGGGCGACCGGAGGGGGAAGGTATCATGCCGGAGGTGTCGTGGACATCCGAAAAACATAAGGGGGGTGTATCCGTGTTAGTTGAACCATTCCGGACAACTTTCGTGTTCGGCATAAATTCATCCGGCAGGTTTTTACCGGCACCGGGAATTATCGACAGACAGCCCGGAGGGGGAAATGTCGATGATCGGTGTGTTAGGGGGGTGGGGTAGACATACGGATAGCGTATTCGTATTTATTATAATTTTCTGATCAATTTTCATGTACAAAGTTTTTTGATCTGAGCTACGGTTTATTTTCTATGATTTTCTAAAGTTTTAAGCATTTTAAATCATTTTCTAAATCATTTTTAAATTATTTTTATTTATTAACAGAAACATTATCCACAACACAGTTGACCAGTCAAAGCTGACATGGGGGGCCCACATGTCAGCCTCTCAATTCTAATAAAACATTTTATTAATAAAAACAGTGGGGTGGCCCACATGTCATTGGGCCAATTCTTAATAAAAATTTATTTAGCTTAATATGGGCTTGGGCCCCATCTATCATCGACTCAAAGGTGGGATGTTAGGCTTAATTAGCAGAAAGGTTAGTTTAGGGGGGGGGGTATTAGCCCCACGGTTATCTTAACCAGGGGGGGTTAGTTCCAGTGGTCGGAGCCAACCCTCGACGGCGGCGAGGTCAGGCCAGCCCCGGCAAGGTTTGAGAGGAGGGGGGGGGCGTGGTCTCACGCGGGGAGGGGAGGGGGTGCGGCGTGCGGGGAGTGTGTCCAGGGCGCGGTGGGCGTCGCGAGGGGGCGCGCAACAAGGGTTAGTGGGGGCGGGAGCACGGCCATGGCTGTGGCCTCTGGCCAGGAGGCGGCGAGGCACATCAACCAGCTCCGGCGGACAATCTCAGCGGCGACGGGGTGGAATCGAACGGGACCACCACCGCGCATCCATCCGTGGCAACAACGCAGCCCAAAACTATACACAACGACGGCGACACGCACATCCGCGGCAGCCAGAGCACGGCATCGACGGGGAGGAGCTACGGCGGCGTTCAGGCGAGAGGAGAGAGGGGAAAAGGGCGTGGAGCTCACATTGGAGCTCAATGGAGGGGTCACGCTGGCCGAAGGAGCTCGGAGTAGAGCGAATCGGGGCGGCGTTGCGGTGGCTTTGGCGGACGGCGGCGGTGCAATTCGCTTGATGTGGTGGCGCAGAGCTCGTCCTGGGTTGCGCAGAGGACGTAGGGGAGGCAGGCGAAGCCGGGAGACACACCGGAAGGACCCGTAGACGTCGGTGGCCACGCGGGCGCGGCGGCGCGACCATGGTTGCACACGGGCGAGCTCGGAGAGGGAAACAGGGGCGCAAGGGGAGAAAAGGGGAGGGGGCTAGGGTTTCCCGGAGGGTGCGGGTTCTTTATCCCCGCCGGGGGGGTTCGGCAGATGGCCGCCACGGCGGCACCTCGCGGCTCAGCCGCGGGATGCCCGCCACGCCATGGCTCGCGGCTCCTGTAGCGGGAGGTAGGGGAAAAGGGGATGGGGTGGGCTGGGCTGGGCTACGCGGTTGGTTGGGCCAGTGCACTGTGCACTTAGTGCACTGTGCACTTAGTGCACTGGGCCAGCAGGCCTTTTCTTTTATTTTATTTTTCTTTTCTGTTCTTTTCTTTTTGTATTTTTTTGTTACTTTTACAATTTTGTAAAATATGATACTAGCCCCATTATTTGTATTGCCCTATGTAGCAATGCTACAAAAAGTTTGATGAATAAATAAATTCATTTGAATATTGTTGTTTATTTTAATATGGCTTTTTTTGTTGTTTTCTACTGTTAATAATTGTTTTCAATATTTACATATTGCAATAAATGTTCAAAGCAGGCTTACCATGGTTCACTGGTTTTTAGGGATTTTTCAAAAGTGGTTTCATAATTTTTGGACAAAGTTTTATTTCCACTTATTTTTTAATATTCTTCCAAAAGCATTTGAGCATTTGATTTGAATTCAACTCAAAGGCAATTGGCTTGAGCTTGGAATTGTTTTGATTCATGATGACCAAGATCCATGATCACATTGCATTCAACAATATCAAAAGGAGAAATTGAATTTGAACTGAACCAAGTTGATCAAAACAAAATTTTGATCGAGGCCATTTTTAGCAAGAAAGATTATCAACAGTGATTAGCAACAGTAATCCTGATTACTGTAGCGTGACACCCGGGGTGTTACAACCCTTTACCTTTGTTTTTTAGTCTTGTTAGTTTACCTTTCAGTTTTTATCTTTGTATCTTTTATCAAAAATCACAAAAAAATTGTTTATCTTGCTGTTAGCTGTCCTCCTTGTTTAGATGAACATGTTAGGGCTAGGTGCTTTGCTGGAATCGGAAGTTCTCGATTTCCGTGAAAGAGATGGAGAAAATATGAAGAAAGCATGGGACAGAATCTCTGAAGCACATAAAAGAATTATGCCTTGGATACCTATAAAAATTGTGCTTAGAATTTTTTACCATGGTCTTTTTAAGTGGTGTAAACACTCTCTTGACATTATAGCTGAAGGTGATTTTCTAGAGTGTGATGAAGCTAGGGCTCTTGATATTTTGCGTAGTCTATCTAGTTATTTTGTTTATGATCGTAGTATTGATACTGTCATATATAGACTTGCCACTATTGAAGAAAGATTGGATGCTCTAGACTTCAGGAAAGTAGAGGAACTTAAGTCCAACAAGAAAGAAATGTTGGAGATAGATGATGATTGGGAGCCCTTTTTTAGGATTAGCATCTCTAACCAAGGCTTCCTTGCTCTTTGTGATGTTGGATCCACAGTTTCTACTATGCCAAAAATAGTTTATGATTCTTTGAAGATAGATATGGATAAATTATCATCTTATCATGAAAATTCTAATGGAGATATTTCAGAGATTAAAGGAAATGTAAAAGAAGTCCAAGTTGCATTCCTTCATAGGACTGCACCAATGGATTTCTTCATCATGGATCCAAACCAAAGTAACATTGTGCTCGGAAGAGACTTCCTCCATGCTATGAAAGGCTTCATTGATATTGATAACGGGCACATACGCTTGCGCGGTGTGGCGAAAGGTAAGTACCTATTTCCTAGGAAGAAGAAGAATGAGCTTATTGAAAATCAATTTGAAGGTTTTTATGATTCTGATCTTCGAGACCCTTGATTCTTCTTTTGCATTATGCCTAGCTTAAAGGCATAAAAGAAAGCGCTTTCGGGAGGCAGCCCGCAACGAATTTAGGTTTTTTATATTTGCTTTTGTTGTGTCTTGATGTTTTTTACTACTGTAGCAACATCATTGTATCTTTATTTTTCAGCTTTGTGCCAAGTTATAGCCTCTTATGATAAGGGAAGCAAAAGTTGTGACGTGCTGTCCAGAAAACAGATTCTGTCCCTTGACAGAAAAATTCGAATCAAATCACCAGGTCATCTTTTTGATCTGAAGTTTTTTGACAGCGTGCTCTATACAATTGTGAAACTTCCGTATGTTCTGAGTTTTTTTATTTGAGTTGCAGAAGTGCCCCTAAAAAATTCTTTACTACCTGCTGTTCTGTTTTTCACAGATTCTGCCACGTTTTGTCTATCCTAACTTTTGCAAACCTTAAGCTTGCTTTTTATTTGCAAAAACTTTTTGGCACTCTTGAGAAACAGTAGCTCTTCAAGAATATCTTTATATCCAGTGGGAAGAAATTATTTTATTAAGGGTACTAACCTCTCTAATCAGCTTATGATGAGTTATGTATGAAGGGAGTTTTCAAGTGTGCGATGGAAGATGATGAAAGAAGATTCAGGAGTGTCAAGCGCTCAAGCTTGGGGATGCCCCCATGCATCCCCAATAAATATTCAAGGAGACTCAAGCGTCTAAGCTTGGGGATGCCCCGTGCATCCCCTTCTCCATCAACAATCATCAATTCGTCCTTCGTCTCACTATATTTTTATCACTTCATGCGTTAGGTGCTATCCTTGGAGCGTCTCGCTCTTAGGTTTTATTTTTAGTTTTCATTAGCTTTGCTTGCTTTTCATAACAAGTTAGATCCCGTATTACTTTGTGTGGGAGAGAAACACGCTCCACTTTCAAAATCTAGAACACATCATAGGATTTTTCCTGCCTATCTTTTTGTTGTTGTGTGTTCTTTATCTTTTCGTAGCTACTGCCATGTTTAGTTTTAGTCTTAGTTTGTCTTTAGCAAGAGCCTTGGATTTTGTTTAGTTTGTTGCTGGAACTCTTTTTAGTTTTCATGTCTATCTTGTTAAAGAGAGTTGGTTGTTGCACTGAGTTGTGTCTTGTCTTGAAAGTAGGTAATTGAGGTTGCTATTTAATTCCAGTAGTAACTTGCAATAGTTTTGAAGTTTTGATGTGAGTAATGTTTGAACTTTTGGTGTCAAGAGCTCTAGCCTATTAGTGATAGGTGTGTATTTTCAAAACCTACAAAACTAGTTGAGAACTCTAGCTACTAGATGGATCACTAATCTTTGGAGGGATCCAATATTAGAGAACACTCACGTGCCATGAGTTGAGGATGCGCAAGGATAACCAAACCCCCATACACTCCTCCTCGGGGTACTTGTCTCTTTGTGAACCTCCTTTTTAGATTGAGAGTTACCGATAATAAGTGCATGAGTTCTTCGGACTAATGTAAGTATTGAAAGTTGACACTTCCACCTTCCCATATTTTGCTAGCCTCTCCCGTGCCGTGCATTGCCTTCTTCTCACTCCGAGAGTTGGTGTCCACCTTCGCCGGTACATCCAAACCCTTGGCATGATACGCTCTGTCATCATAAACCTCCTTATATCTTTCCTCAAAACAGCCACCATACCTACCTATCAAGGCATTTCCATAGCCTTTCCGAGATATATTGCCATGCAGCATCCACCTCTTCATGACTTGATCTTCATGTCATACATGTTCCTGCTACCCTGGCAGCGACATACATTGCATACATCATGATAGTTACATCTTCTTTATGATTTTGAGTACCTTGTAAAGTGTGAAAGATCTCCTTTACCTTCTTGTAAAATAGAGTGTTGCCCTTAAGTGAGGAAAAGATCCCAAAGTGGACACAATAAAAGATCCCAAAGAGGACAAATGAGAGTTAAATAGAAAGAGCCATTGAGGCCACAAAAAAATACAAAAAAATAGAAAAAAGAGAAAAAGAAATAAAAAGAGTGAAAGGGGCAACACTACTATCCTTTTGAGAGATCCACACTAGTACTCCCTTTATATCCTTGTACTCCATAGAGATGATCATTATGCATATAGCTATGTGGGGACCTTCACACTATAGAACTTGGCTTGCATATTCCAAGGATGAGCCTCCTCAAACGAGCTCTAGGTCTTCATGAGCAAGCAAGTTAGATGCACCCCCACTAGTTCCATTGGAGAGCTTCCTAGCTCGTATGTGCATCCGTTGCATGGCAATCCCTACTCCTCACATCGTATCTATCATTTGGCATCTCTTGCCTATGATTGTCCTCATTCATGTGAGCCTTTCTCATCCTTTTTTGTCTTCCTCCTCCGCACTTCTCTCTTTGCCATCCTAAGTGTCAACTCTCGTGCTTACGCTCATCCATTGCATGAGTGCTCAAAATATTGAAAAATGAGTGGATCAAATTGACTTGTACCTGGCTAGTGGTCTGGGGACGAGTCAAGATAAGATTCCAGAAAAAGACCGAGTCACGGACAGCGAGAGCTCTTGCACCTAATGTTCTTTTGTTACTTGTTTCAATGCTAACATACACTCTTGCTTGTTATGACTTGAATTGAGTGTCTAACCTTGATTGCTTTACTTTTCAAAGTTCTTAAATGGTTGCTAGCTTGTCACCACAGAAATTATGTCGTTATCATTTACCTACTTGAGGACGAGCAGGAATTAAGCTTGGGGATGTTGATACGTCCAAAACGTATCTATAATTTCTGCTTGCTCCATGCATGTTTTGTGTGATATTGCTATGATCTAGATACACTTTCATACACTTTTGATCATATTTGGAGTAACCTATTAACTCAGTGCACCACAGTGCCAGTTCCTGTTTTCTGCTGTTTTTCTATTTCAGTTTTCCCCCATATAAAAAGTGCCAGAAAAATTCTGGGAAAAATATAGGAAAAATCAGCGTATAGGAAGCTTCGCGAAGAGCCCGAGTGGGGCCAGAGGGGATCCAGGGGTGGACCAGGAGGCCACCCGGCGCGGCCCCACCCCTGGTCGCGCCAGGCGGGCGCCTGGGGCCCCTGGTCCACCTCTGGCTGCCCCCCTTCGCCTATATATTCTCCGTCACGGGAAACTTCAGAAAGGAGAACTCTTTTTCGCGATCTCTCCTCTGTTCCGCCGCCGCCGCGCTTCCGAGATCGGGAGCACCAGAAGACCTCTTCCCGGCACCCTGCCGGAGCGAGGGTTGACCTCCGGGAGTCTCCTCTCCACCATGGATGCTCCCCGGATGTCTCGTGAGTAGTTTTCCTTGGACCATGGGTCCTTGATCAGTAGCTATGTGATGTTCTACTCCCCTCTTTGTTCTTCATGGTTTAGACCTCGTGAGTGGCCCTACATGATCGAGGCACTTTTGTAATCTTTCTGCTGTTGCTATGCTGAGTTTGATGGGATCTGATGGATTATGAGATTATGTTCAGATTGTGATTGAGTAATATATTTGGTTTTTATCTCTTATATTTTTGTTCCTAAGTAATACTTGCATGTTCTCCGTTGTTGTTTATTGCTTTGGCAATGTAGTAGGTAGTAACCCCAAGAGGGAACGTTATGCCCGATTGTGGGTTCATGCCCCCCGATGACACGCTTGAGTGACAGAAACATGAGTCCAGGGGATGTGTTGTTGCCACAAGGGGGAAAACAACGGTGCTTGTAACCGCGGTTGCAAGGATTGTTTACTTTACGCAAAGTGCTTTTTAATGCAGTTGTCTGTTGCTTTGGGTTTACACTTTGGGTGGGGCTCGCAACTTAATACCAGCGAGATGTTCTGGATAGATATCTCAAGGTGGATGATTAGTAGTAGATGCAGTTGGATTTCGGTCTACTTATTTTGGCGTACTGCCCGTGCTTTTGAGCCTCTTCCTTTCTTTTGTAGCATAGTTAGAATTGCGGTGCGTTCATAATCTTGTCAATTTCCCTTCTATAATTTTTTTACCTCGCGTAGCAATTTTATCGTCTTTTGGGAGAGAGACATCACTAGTGAACATCACGTATCCCGGTCCATATCCTCATTACTGTTTCCACGCTCAATTACTTTTCTGCTTTTACTTTCAGTTGCTATCATTATCCCTTGTGTTTGATCCTTTGTGTACAACAAGACCGGAGAGATTGACAACCTCTCTGAACTTTGTTGGGAACAAAGTTATTTGTGTCTGTGTGCAGGTCTGCGTCAGTTACGCCGCTGACACCTACTTATCATCTCTAGAGTCCTACTGGAGACAAACCTTGGTATCCTTACTGAGGGAAATTTGCTGCTGTGCTGCATCACGCCTTCCACTTGGGGCTCACCAACGAAGGGCGAGAAGACTACACCCGTCAACTCTCGCGCCATCAGTTTCCACTAGTGAAAGTATGAAGCCTAGGCCTTGTTTCCACCATTTCAATACCGTTTGTGCTCACGTTTACTACTTGTTTGCTTGTTGTAATTTTTATTACAGATTTATATTACTTTGTTTTGCCACACCTATCACCCATATTTTACAATCTATTCGCCGAACTAGTGCACTTATACAACTCCTAGACGTGTTAGGTGTGTTGGGGACACAAGAGACTTCTTGTATCTTCAGTGCAGGGTTGCTTGAGAGATACCATCTTCAACCTCTACTTTCCTGAGTTCAAAAAACCTTAGGTCATCCACTTGAGGGAAATTGTTGCTGTCTTACAAACCTCTGCGCTTGGAGGCCCAACATAGTCTACAAGAATATAAGCGTGCGTAGACATCAAGCTATTTCTGGCGCCGTTTTCGGAGAGGTAAGCGTTTGAAGGTATATCTTTAGATGTTGCAATTAAATCTTTTCGTTTTTATTTTTATTTTTTACTAGGTATGCTTATGGAAAACCGTACTCTTAGTGCGCTGCTTGGGGAAGGCCGCTTTACCACACCCGTGGTAGAGAGGTCTCCTCCACCTACTGAATGTATCCCATTCAAAATACCACTTGGGATAATTGAAATAATTAGGAACGATTGCTATGCAGGGGATGTAATAGTCCATCCTAGTACTCATTTGTTGAAACTTACAGAACTATGTGAGTTATTTAAGATTTCAGGTTTGACAAGAGGTGGAGTCATGAGGAAATTATTTGCCTTGTCACTGAAAGGAAAAGCATTGGAATGGTATAGGCTACTAGATGATTCTCACCTACGGGATTGGAAAGAGATCCAGTCTCTCTTATACCAAGTTTTACCCTCTTCATGAAGTCCATGAGAATAGGAATTATGTTTATAATTTCTATCCTCATGACGGAGAGAGCATAGCTCAAGCTTGGGGAAGACTGAAAAATTTAATGCTAAAATGTCCTAACCATGGGATCCCCAAAGATATAATTATTACTAATTTCTATGCGAGGCTCTCTCGACAGGATAAAGACTTGCTCGATGCTTCCTCTATGGGTTCTTTCACAAACGAAAAGATTGATGCTAAATGGGAACTCCTTGAAAGAATTCAATGCAATACTGAAGATTGGGAGGTTGACAAAGGTAAAGAGTCAGGTATAAATTATGAGTATCATTGCATTAAGTCCTTTGTTGAAACTGCAAGTTTTAATAAGTTTAGTGCTAAGTTTGGGCTTGATTCTCAACTCCTTGTTTATTTCCTCAACTCTTTTGCTTCACATATTAATATGCCTAAGGAGAATTGGATCAAGCATCATGAACCTTTTAAAGAGATTTGCAAAGAAAATGAAATTGTTCATGATGATTGCCACATGCATGATCCAATTCCCGAAAATGAAGTTTTATATAAATATATTAATTTTTGTGGAGTGGATAGACCTTTTGAAAGGCCTATGATTGAAGAAGAAAAGTATTGTACGCAACATAAGCATGAAAGAACAATCACTTGGGTCAAAGATTTAAATGAAATTGCTAGAGAATTGTGTGACCTTTATCCTTTTACTTGTGAACTTTGCTGTATAGAGGGTCACTTTAATTTTCAATGCATGCACTTTCAAAACATAACTGTTAACCAGTTGTGTGATAACATGATCACTTCTGATATTTATGATGAACTTATGTTATTTTTGATGTGTGAAGAGTTATCAGAAAAAACTTCTTGGCTAGATGATAATGCCTTAGAAATAAAGAACACTTTGCAAAATTGCCATCTCTATTGTGTTGTTAAATGCCATGAAAATGATTAGATAAGTAAGATTAGAAAGGAGGGAACTTTACCAAAGTATAAAAATGTCTCTTATATTTCTACTAATAAAAAGGAGAGTTTCTCCCAAGTTTCCCCTATTGTTTCTAATGATAAACCAGGATATGTGGAGAAACTTCATCTCCAACCAGTTCCTCCCAAGGTGAAGAATAAGAAAAAGAAGAGGAGGAAGAGGAGCAAGAAGGAAGAAGAATGGGTATCAACCTGGCCTGAGCATATTCCTCGCATCAATTTTTATCCTAACAGACATAAATTTTTGGAGGATGGTGAGCTTGATTGCATTCATTATTATCCTGATGTTAAGTACGTAGGCACTATTGAAGATGATTTTGATTATGATATGCATGTTACTTTTTGTGATTGGGAAAATGATGATAATGCTACTTATGATCTTGAAAATCTTTTTGGTACCAACTCTGAGAGTGATGATATGGAAAGATTTAAGCTTGGGGATGATAGTATTGCAAGTCCTTTATCCATTAGTGATGTGGTAATTGATAATTATTTTGCTAGTAAGAATAAAGACAACATGTTTACGAATATAGTTGCTAGCAATGATAATGCTCTTCTCTACTATGATGATGTTATAACTCCTATCTATAGTGATTGTAAAGGTATCTATGACATAAGGAGAAATTATCCTTATGAAACTTGTCATAATCATGGAGGGAATTACTCCCTTGCTGAACACCATCTTCCTAATACACAATTAATATATAGTGTTCAAGTTGTTTATGATAGTCCTACTCCCACTACTACCAATGAGAAAGATTATGCTTATGTGGAGAGTAAGAGTACCCTTTTGCATGTGGATCATGGTAACAATGCTTTATGTGATACTTATATTGTTGAGTTTATTCATGAACCAAGTGAAAATTATTATGAGAAGGGAACATATGCTTATAGATATTTTAATAATATCATGTTCCCTCTCTTTATGTTGAAGGTTTTGAAGTTGCACTTGTTTTGCCTTCCTATGCTTATTGCTTTGTGCTTCAATGAATTATTCTATTGCAATATTCCTATGCATAGGAAGAATGTTAGGCTTAAATGTGTTTGGTATTTGCTTCTTGATTCTCTCTTTTGTTCTTTAACTCTTATTCCGACGAGAGCATCATTAAAGTCTTAAGCCTATCTTTATGGCTATAAAGAAAGAGCTCTAGGGAGACAACCCTTATTATCTTTACTTTCAGTTTGTTCTTTCAGTTTTAAGTGGTCTTGATGTTTGTTACTACTGTAGAAACATCGTTGTATCTTTATTTTCAAGCTTTGTGCCAAGTTTAGCCTCTGATTGCAAGAAAGTTCAAAAGTTGTGACATGCTGTCCAGAAAACAAATTCTATCCTTGAACGGTAAAATTCGGCTAAAATCACCAGATCATATTTTTGATCTGAACTTTTTTGACAGCATGCTCTATACAATTATCTTTCGAGCGTCTGTTCTGAGTTTTTTGAGTTGAGTTGCAGAAGTACCACGAAAAAATTATTTACTACCTGCTGGTCTGTTTTTCACAGTCTGCCACGTTTTGCCTTCTCTCAGTTTTGCAAGTCTTGCGCTAGCTTTTTCTTTGCAAAAACATTTTGGCATTCTTGAGAAACAGTATCCCTTCAAGAAAATCTTTATTTCCAGTAGAGGCAAAGTGTTTTATTATGGGTACTAACCTCTCTAATCAACTTATGATGAGTTATGTATGAAGGGTGTTTTCAAGTGTGCGAAGGAAGATGATGAAAGAAGATCCGGGAGTGTCAAACACTCAAGCTTGGGGATGCCCTCATGCACCCCTAAGAAATATCCAAGGATACTCAAGCATCTAAGCTTGGGGATGTCCCCGTGCATCCCCTTCTCCATCAACAATTATCAGTACGTCCTTCGTTCCACTATATTTTTATCACTTCATGCGTTGTGTGCTACGCTTGGAGCGTCTTGCTGTTTACTTTCTTTAGTTTTCCTTAGATTTACTTGATTTTCATAACAAGTTAGAACCTAGCTTTCTTTGCGTGGGAGAGAAACACGCTCCACTTTAAACTAGAACACATCATAGGATTTTTATGCTTATCTTTCTTTTGTTGTGTGTTCTTTACCTTTTCATAGCTGATTTCATGTTTAGCTCTTAGTTTTCATGCCTATCTTTCTCAAGAGCTTTTGTTTAGTTTGTTGCTGGAACTCTCTTTAGTTTCCATGTTTATCTTGTTTAGACAGTTGGCTTGTTGCACTGAGTTGTGTCTTGACTTGAAGTAGGTAATTGAGGTTGCTATTCAATTGTACTAGTAACTTACAATAGTTTTGAGGTATTGTTGTGAGTAACGTTTGAACTTTTGGTGTCAAGAGCTCTAGCCTATTAGTGATAGATGTCGTATTTTGGGAAATCCGTGTTTATTTTCAAAAACTACAAAAATAGTTGAGAACTCTATCTACTAGATGGATCACTAATCTTTGGAGGGATCAGATATTAGAGTACACTCACGTACCATGAGTCGAGGATGCGCAAGGATAACCAAACCCCCATACAATCCTCCTCGGGGTACTTGTCTCTTTGTGAACCTCCTGATTAGATTGAGAGTTACCAATAATAAGTGCATGAGTTCTTTGGACTAATGTAAGTATTGAAAGTTGACACTTCCACCTCCTCATACTTGCTAGCCTCGTTGGTACCGTGCATTGCCCTCTTCTCACTCCGAGAGTTGGCGTCCACCTCGCCGGTGCATCCAAACCCTTGGCATGATACGCTCTGTTATCATAAACCTCCTTATATCTTTCCTCAAAACAGACACCATACCTACCTATCAAGGCATTTCCATAGCCTTTCCGAGATACATTGCCATGCAACATCCACCTTCTCATGACTTGATCTTCATGTCATACATGTTCCTGCTACACTGGCAGCGGCATACATTTTCATACATTATGACAGCTACATCTTCTTTATGTTGAGTACTTTTGTAAAGTGTGAAAGATCTTCTATACTCCTTGTAAAATAGAGTGTTGACCTTAAGTGAGGAAAAGATCCCAAAGAGGACAAATTAAAAGATCCCAAAGAGGACAAATGAGAGTTAAATAGAAAGAGCCATTGAGGGCGCCAAAAAAATATAAAAAATAGAAAAAAAGAGAAAAGGAAATAAAAATAGAGAATGGGGAAACACTACTATTCCTTTTGAGAGATCAAGACTCGTACTCCCTCATATATCTTGTGCTCCATAGAGATGATCATATATGCATATAGCTATGTGGGGAACTTCACACTATAGAACTTGGCTTGTATATTCCAATGATGAGCCTCCTCAAATGAGCCCTAGGTCTTCTTGAGCAAGCAAGTTGGATACACCCCCACTAGTTCCATTGAAGATCTTTCCGTAGCTCACTTGTGCATCCGTTGCATGGAAATCCCTACTCCTCACATCACATCTATCATTTGGCATTCTCTCGCCTATGATTTCCCTCATTGATGTGAGCCTTTCACAACTTTTTGTCTTCCTCCTCCACCATCTCTCTCTTTGCCATCCTAAGTGTCAACTTTCTTGCTTACGCTCATCCATTGCATGAGTGCTCAAAATATCAAAAGGTAGTGGATCAGTTTGACTTGTACCTGGCTAGTGGTCTGGGGACGAGTCAAGATAAGATTCCAAAGAAGACTAAGTGTGAAACTTTAGTAGATTGAGTTCTTAACTAAAATTATATTATGGTTTTCTCTCTCGTATTCCCATCTCCCAATTCTTGCACGCAAACACCATTTGGAGACATTCGAGTCACGGACAGCGAGAGCTCTTGCACCTTTATGTTCTTATGTTGCTTGTTTCAATGCTAATATAGACTCTTGCTTGTTATGACTTGAATTGAATTAAATGTCTTGATTGCTTTACTTAAAAGTTCTTATATGGTTGGTAGCATGTCACTACAGAAATTATGCTTGTTATCATTTACCTACTCGAGGACGAGCAGGAATTAAGCTTGGGGATGTTGATACGTCCCAAACGTATCTATAATTTCTGCTTGTTCCATGCATGTTTTGGGTGATATTGCTATGCTTTCGATACACTTTCATACACTTTTGATCATATTTGGACTAACGTATTAACTCAGTGCACCACAGTGCCAGTTTCTGTTTTCTGTTGTTTTTGTATTTCAGGTTTTCCCATTACTTAAAGTGCCAGAAAAATTCCGGGGAAAATATAAAAATATCAGCATACCGGAAGCTTCCAAACGCTCGAAGGGGGGGCAGAGGGGCCCCACCTGTTGCCCAGGCGGCCATTGGGCGCGACCTAGGGTGGGTCCGCGCCGGGAGGCCGCCTGGACTCCTGGTGCCCCCTGGTTTCCCCCCTTGGCGCTTATTTATTCTCCCGACGCGAAAACCCTGATTCCAGAACACTTTTCTCCAGAAGCAATTCCAATCTCCGCCGCCATCGCCAACAAGCTTTGGGGGACAAAAATTCCTGTGTCGGGACCCTACCGGGACGGGGAAGTGCCCCCGGATTCATCTCCATCGATGTTGCTTCCTCACTTCATGATGCGGGAGTAGGTCCTCCTCGGGGCTGAGGTTTCTACAGTAGCTATGTGGTCAATTCTCTCTCCCATGATGTGATCTTGATTGCGATCATAGGCTATGTTAATCTAGGATGTTCCCATGATGTTCCCCCTTCTTCTATGTATTGTATTTGATGTACTCACTTTTCTTTATCTAGTATAATCCCCGAGACCAAGGTGACAACGTTCTATTGGACATGGATTAGAAGAATATTTTCATGAGTGATTTCCTCTTTTGTGTGTGGATTGAAGATTGACAGTCTCTTGGTGCTTGTCTTTGACTATCCTTGAGATATGTTGTGGTGATTGTGGTACTCTCTTTGGATGGCTGCGGTGACATTGGGAAATCCGTAGATGAGAACTACGAACTCTAAGGTGTGCTTTTGTAGCCCTACACAATTCTCGTCCTCTCTTGACCACATAGGAATGACCTCTGAGTATGTCTCCAATGCATGTTTTAGTGGAAATATCATGTGATTAGACTATGTTAATGTTGTTGGGAGTTGCCACTAGTGAAAGTATGAAGCCTAGGCCTTGTTTCCACAATTGCAATACCGTTTGTCCTCACGTTTACTACTTGTTTGCTTGCTGTAATTTTTATTACAGATTTATATTACTTTGTTTTGCCACACCTGTCACCCATATTTTACCATCTCTTCGCCGAACTAGTGCACCTATACAAATCCTAGTTGTATTAGGTGTGTTAGGGACACAAGAGACTTCTTGTATCTTCATTGCAGGGCTGCTTGAGAGAGACCATCTTGAACCTCTACTTCCCTGAGTTCGATAAACCTTAGGTCATCCACTTGAGGGAAATTGTTGTTGTCCTACAAACCTCTGCGCTTGGAGGCCCAACATAGTCTACAAGAATATAGCATGCGTAGACATCAAGCTATTTCAGGCGCCGTTGTCGTGGAGGTAAGCGTTTGAAGGTATATCTTTAGATCTTGCAATTAAATCTGTTCGTTTCTTGTTTTTATTTTTCACTAGTTATGCTTATGGAAAACCGTACTCTTAGTTCACTGCTTGGGGAAGGCCTCTTTACCACACCCGTGGTAGAGAGGTCTTCTCCACCTACTGAATGTATCCCATTCGAAATACCACTTGGGCAGCAAACATTTTGTTTTTAAAATCCTCAATATAATCATTGCAAATATAATTCTCAAGGCAATAAGCAAGGGCTGCAAGGTTTTCAGATTTGTGAATAATATCGTAATACTTTTCAATCAAAGAAGCAATCTCAGAAGCACCCTTAAAAGCAACAAACTCTTCAATCTTTTCAACGTCAAAGTAATCATAAACACCTTTAGCATAAGAAGATTGGATCTTATTTTCAATAAACTCACATTGGAAAGGAAGGTATTTACGATATATTTTAGAACAACAAGTGGAATCATAAATTTGGCACAAAGATTCAGCATGGCAATAAAAACTTGTATTTGATCCCACAAGTGTTTCCCTTTCTGAGATAGGCAGTGTCGCGTATAATGAGCATGCTCATCCAATGATTTTCCCTGAACAAAGTCGGTTGATTTTTTAGTGCGAGCACAAATAGATCGAAGATGATCCAAGTGAAAAGTGTCCATCCTACCATATTTGGGTGGTTCCACAAGAAAGCATCACTAGGCAAAGAGAAACAAAGCAAACAAACCAAAACAAGAAAGCAAACTAGAACAAGGATTTTTTTTGTGGTTTTTGATATAAGACTCTAAAGCAAAAACTAGATAGTAAACTAACAAGCCTAAAAAGCAAAGATAAAAGATAGTGTGCAACTTCCTTATCTTGAAGAGTGGAGTCCCCGGCAACGGTGCCAGAAATTTTCTTGATGGTACGAGAGATGATAATGGCTTCTCGCCCTTCGTTGGTTACCCCAAGTGGAAGGTTGAGATGTAGATAGCGGAAAATTTCCCTTGGTAAAGATACTAAGGTTTGAGTCGGTCCTGTAGGACTCCAAGGTCGACAAGTAGGTGGCTCGGCAAGTGATGCGTCGTTTGAAGATAAACACTTGTGTTACCTGGACCTACACACACAACAAGTAACTTTGCTCCCAACAAGTACAGAGGGGTTGTCAATCCCTCTGACCTTGTCATTTACAAAGGATCAAACGCAAGAGGATAATGATAGTAGTGATAATGATAGCAACTGAAAGTAAAAGAAATAAATAAAGTGGAGGTGAAAATAGTGGTGGAAATATGGACCGGAGTCCCATGATGTTCACTAGTGATGTCTCTCTCCCAATAGACGATAAAATAGCTAAGCTGGGTGAACAAATTACAGCTGGGCAATTGATATAATTATAAACGCACCACAATGCTAATTATGCTACTAGAAAGTTAGAGGCTGAAAACTATGGGCAGTACGCCAAGTCAAGTAGACCGAAATCCATCTGCATCTACTCACTAATCATCCACATTGAGATATCTATCCATAACATCTCGCTGGTATTAAGTTGCGAGCCCCACCCAAAGTGTAAACTCAAAGCAACAGACAACTGCATTAACAATCTATGTGTAAGGTAAACAATCCTTGCAACCACGGTTACAAGCATCGTTGTTTTCTCCCTGGTGGCAACATCACATCCCCTACGCTCATGTTTCTGTCACTCAAGCTAAACATCGGGGGGCATGAACCCACAATCATGCATAACGCTCCCTCTTGGAGTTACTATCTACTACTTGGCCAAAGCAATAAAAACTAACAGAGACCATGCAAGAATTACTCAAGAACAAAATATAAAAGGTAAACCAAATATATAACTAATCACGATCTGAACATAATCTCATAATCCATCGGATCCCAGCAAACACAACATAGAAACAACAGGAAAATTACATAGGTGCCTTAATCATGTAGGTCAGCTGTAACAGCCCAGATTTCACAAAAAATAAAATTTTTGTTTTCGGTGTGAATTGTTTGATTGTCTGATTTGTTTGCGGTGTTTGCATCCCCAATTTATCGATCGGTGATTATTTTTTCCCCTCTTATCTCGTACCGGGCGGAGACCGACCCTTGCCACCCTGACACTCGACCTTTGCGACACCGGGGTTCACCCGATCACCGTCGCAAAAACCGTACGAGACCAGCCGCGGCCAACAGAACGAAAACCCCGTTTAATAACTAAACGGTATATTTTCATAGCGCGCCGGAAAGTGTTCTCGGAACGGTTCCAGCTCGAGGTGAACGCCGCCGGCTCGACGCGCTGATCGCGCAGTTCGAAGTTTTACCCGAATCGGAGGGCCTATGGACCCCCGGTGGTCAGAAACGTAAACATCGCGCGTGCGAGAGAAAAAAACCGGGGATGTTTTTGCAAACTGCCAGCCACCTGGGCTATATAAAGACCACCACACTCCCACCCCTTTCTAGGGTTTCCCTAGCCACAAAATTGCAGCCACCCCCTCCACTTTGCCCCAAAAATTGCCCCATTTTCGCAGTTTTATCCCCAAAATCCAAACCCTAGCCTCCTAGCGGATCTGGACCATCGGATCGGCCGATCCAACGTCCCAGATCGGCTCTGGCCTCCACCAACCGCCTCCCATGAAAGAGCTCCTCCCGAGCCACCCTGCCGCCTCTCCTCCGGCCGGCGAGCCGAGGAGCCACCGCACCACGTGCCGATGAGCAGCTCCACGCCTCGCGCCGCCCTTCTCCTTGTCCTCCCCTCACTGCCTCGCCTCCTCCTTCCCCGCAGGCCTCCGCCGCCACGGATCTTGCGCCGCCAGCGCCATGGACAACGCCGCCGGCCATGCTCCTCCTCCCGTCACCTGCAGCGCCCCGATCGGGCCTCCGCTCCTCAGATCCGAGCCGCCACCTCCCGGATCCGAGGCCATGCGCCCTTCCCCGCCTCCTAGCTCGCCGCCGCCTGGAACTCCACCGGCCTCCTCGCCTCGCCCTGCAGCCACCGGATCCACGTGCCCTCCACCTCCTGCGGCCACTCCGCGCCCCACGACAGCCTCCTTCGCTGCCTAGCTGCCACGCCGGCGCCGCCGTCGGTCTTGATCCAGGCGGGATCGATCCGGCTCCCTCTAACCGCCGGCTGGGCTGCCTCCCAGCGCAGGTGGGCCGGCCTGCCAGCGCATCCCCGCGGCCCATCGAGCGCCCTTGGCCCGTAGCCTCTCCTGCCGCCATGGGCCGAGCCCAACAGGGGTGAGGCCCCCTATTTTTTCCCCCGAGACCCCTGCGAATTTTACTAAGTCCTGAGAATTATTGTGCTGATTCATTTTGGCGTTGCGATTTGCGGTAAATCTGTAGCTCGGATGACGTTGCGCCCAAAAGGAAAATTGCTTAGAATTGTGTGTATTTCAGTTCATCTTTTGTGAGCATTTTGATTTGAGGTCATATTGATGGTGAAAATCTGTGTTGAAGTGGGCATCAGCCTATTAACTGCTACTAATTTCTGTTAAGTGCTGCTGTTGTTATTTTATTGCAAGTTTGCATGATGATTGTGACACATCCATGAGGCCTATTGCATTGGTTTTTTTGCATACTGTTAAGCATCATGTCTACTTCCATTACATGTATTGCATTGTCATGATATGCTTGCTGGTCATCTAGTTATTGAGCTCCAAAGTTGCTATCCTACTATTTTTGACAACCACCTCTGTTTTTCTCTAAGTCGGTAACGTTCCGATGCCATGTTGCACGCTTAATATCTTTTGATCTATGATGCCTATGACCTTGATTCTTGTTTGTACCTAATCCTCATCATTTCTACTTCATGCCCATGTATTTCTATGTCATGTTGCTGTACTTTTCATATAGTTATACCCCTATTTACACAACATAAAAATAACAGTTTCTGCCATGTTTCTCTGATTTTCACTAAGTCCTTGACCAGTAATGTTTTATTGCATTTTGCATGAGCTATAATTAGTTGTTCATGATGCCTATTTGCATGATTCTTTTTGCCATGCCTTCCCTGCCATGTCTAATTTAGTTCCATATCATTTGTGAGCATGCTTGTATTCATTATCCTGTTTATGCAATGCTCTAAAGTGTGCTTCCTGATGTTGGCAGATTGTGTTCGAAACTTGTTTTGCTTGTATCTTTTTAACCGTAACTCCGTTTGGAGTGTTCTTTATATGTAACTTGATTAGTTTTTTGTGTACATTGTGCTTATGCTATTGTTTGCTGTTGTTAACCAACCTAAATATGGTTTAGGGAAGAACAGTACCAATTACTTAAATTGTCGTGGGGCACTTAGTGGTATGCCGTGTTTAGGATTGTGCCTCACTTAACTTGACTAGTATAGATATATTACTTCGAGCTTCACCTCTTGCCATGTTTGAGTGCTATGCCATGCTTGAGTGAGATGCCATGTTAACAACCTTTGTTGATCACCTGTAGCTAAACAACTTGAACCTTTCGAAATGTGCGGTATCGTCGTGTGTGACGAGTACTCCACTTAACCTGTTAGTAATCGCTCTCGACGGTAGGTGCGATGTATCGTGTTGCCTTCTTGTTGATGCTTTCTCGTGTTTGCTTCGTAGAAATAGATGGTTGCTCGTCGATTGCTTTCCAGTGTTTACCGTCTTGTGTGCTTCCGCGGGTACCTCTCGGAGACGATGCGAGCTTGCGATCAACTACACCTTCGAAACCCGACTTATTAACAGGCAAGGACTATACATTACTTATGATCCATTCTATTTCAACCAGCGGTTTGCATGCTAGTCTAGGATAGGTTCGATGTTTGATCCTACCACATGTTTACAGCCTCTTTCAAACCGATACAGCCATGTCACCTCCCAGCAAACCATGTACTGCTATGTTACTATTGCTCGTTGCTTAGCTCCTGCTTAGTATGCATGCTTAGGATGCTACCATGTTACCCTGTTACTCCTTGGTTTGGGCTATCACATTATTATATTGTTGTTGATGATATGATTATTATAATGTTGACTATATTCGACTAAGGATGGAAGGTCTAGGCTATCCCGCCCTGACGCTTTGTTCCATTCGAGTCACCTAGGATCCGAGTTCCGGGTATTGGTTCTAAGACTGAGCGTGCCTAACCGCGTGTGGGATTTTATGGGGTCCCCTCTTCTTACCTACCTAGCTTCAAACATTTCCAGCGGCGGACCAAGCTGATTTACCATTTGAAACCGTGTGTGTGCTGGTCGGCCGCCAGTAGTTTTCAAACCAACCCGGACTAGTGAGGACATGGTTCCTTGATGGACCATCATGACAGGCTGAGGACCCGATCTCATGTGAGATTAACAGGCAATCCAAACCTGGAGTCATACGGTAGAGACCAGATCGAGAGCGCGACCGACTCCTGAGATGGGTGTTGACTCACCGGGGGACACCCGGATTTGTTTGTTGTTAGTTAGAGGGGCCTGTCGTTTCAGATATCTCGGAACTAAATCATAAAATGGTTGCCTATAATGGGTAGAAACTGAGAGAGATGGGCGTGCGTGCGGGGCCTTGTAATGGGCAGTTGGTACACCCCTGCAGGGTTAAATCTTTTCGAGAAGCCGTGTCGACGGTTATGGATGACTTGGAACCTACGTCTTGTTCATAGATAACATCAACTGAATCATAACTATAACTTCACCAATGTGTGTGTTCCTTGACTGCTTCTTCTTCGTCGGGATGCGAAGAGGAGGACAAGGATAGGATAGGTGTTATGATTGCGTAAGTAATTGATAGCAAGACTTGTTGGAGGCGATTTCTCATCGAATGCTTGGCTTCTTACCTTACTCTCTAGATCGTTAGCCACTTTATAAATGCTAGTGCGGCAACAACCTCACCACTTACCCCATCCTTACCGTAAACTACTAGTTGTCCTAGAATGACGAGTGATGAAGTCCTTGCTGGGTCAGTTGATGTAACAGCCCAGATTTCACAAAAATTAAAAAATTTGTTTTCTGCGTGAATTGTTTGATTGTCTGATTTGTTTGCGGTGTTTGCATCCCCGATTTATCGATCGGCGATTATTTTCTCCCCGTATTCTTGTATCGGACGGAGACCGACCCTTGCCACCCTGACACTCGACCTTTGCGACACCGGGTTTCGCCCGATCACCGTCGCAAAAACCGCACGAGACCAGCCGCAGCCAACGGAACGAAAAACCCCGTTTAATAATTAAACGGGATATTTTTGTAGCGCGCCGGAAAGTGTTTTCGGAACGGTTCCAGCGCCAGGTGAACGCCTCCGGCTCGACGCACTGATCGCGCAGTTCGAAGTTTTACCTGAATCGGAGGTACTGCGGACCCCCGGCGGTCAGAAACGTGAGCACCGGACGCCCGAGAGAAAAACCGATGATGTTTTTGCAAACTGCCAGCCACCCATGCTATTAATAGACCACCAGCCTCCCACACCCAATTAGGGTTTCCCTAAGCCAATTTTGCAGCCACCCCCCTCCACTTTGCCCAGATTTTTGCATTTTTGCATATTTTTCCAGCCCAATGGATCTGGACCGTCAGATCGGCCGATCTGACGGCCTGAGATCGTGCCACGTCAGCGCCCTGGAAGCTCGCCGCCCGTGCTCCTCCACCCAGCCGCTCCATGCCCGTGGGCACTCGCCGCCAGCCGCCTCCACGCGCCTCCGGCGAGAGCGCCGCCGCGCCAGCCGGTTCCCTCCTCCCGGCCTTCCTCCTCCCCTTCTCTTCTCCTCCCCCTCTCCCCTAACCTCCTCGCCTCTCCCTTCGCAGGCAGCCGCCGGCAGCACCGGGCAAGCCGCCGCCCGCCATGGCCAGCCCGAGCAAGCTCGACGCCACCCCGTTCCACGTCGCCGGCGACCGCCATGCCCTGCCGCGTCCGGATCCGGCACCCCGCCGTCGTCGCCGCCCGTTCCGGCCTCCTCCCGTGGCCCTACGGCGGGGGCTGCGCCGCCGCGCCGGCAGCCGTAGCCGCTGCTGCCTCCGTCGTGGAGACGAGGCCGAGCCGGCTCCTCCAACCGGCCACGTGGGCCAGGCGCCCAGGCGGCCCAGCTCGCCCACTGCAGCCAGGCCACTTTGGGCCAAATTCGGCCCATGGGTGAGGCTGCCCCTTTTCTTTTATTTTATTTTAATTAGATCTGTTTTTTTTCTGTTGGGCCCAAATAGGACTAGTTTCGGCCCAGTAGTGTTTTTTTTGTCTCTGCTAGTTTTATTTATTTAATTTAGGCAGATTAGTTGTTTATTTTTGCAGTGCCGTAACTTTTAAACCGTAGCTCCGATTGCGACGCGTAAAATATGAAACTTGCTTAGTGTTGTGCCTAGTTTAATAATTTGTGCTTTGTTGCCATGTTTGAGCTTGTTTACTTGTTGTTTACCTGCTAATTACACTGCCTGCCACTGTAACTGTAACTGCAATACTTTTTATCTGTTGCTCTGTTTAAAATGTTCTTTATATGTAACTTGACTAGAATTGCATGTAGGTTGTGTTTTTGCTGTTCTTGCTTGCTAATAAAAATAATAAAATATTGCTTAGGTAAAAACAGTACCAAATGCAATATTTATCGTGGGGTCCGCAATAGTTTGCATGTCTAGGATTTCACCCCACTTAAATTGACTAGATCAGATAGTTTATTCTTGCTACACCTCTTTCCATGTTTGTGTGCTATGCCATGCTTGCTTGAGTTTCCATGTTAATAACCGTTGTTTGGTCACCTGTAGTTAAGCAACTTGAACCACCGTAAATGTGCGGTATCGTCGTGTGTGACGAGTACTCCACTTAAATCGTTAGTAACCGCTCTCGACGGTAGGTGCGATGTTTCGTGTTACTTCTTGTTGATGCTTGCTCTTGTATTGCTCCGTAGTAATAGTGGTGCACCGTTGATTGCTTTCCAGTGTTTACTTCTTGTGTGCTCCCGCGGGTACCTCTCGGAGACGATGCGAGCTTGCGATCAACTACACCTTCGGAACCCGACTTATCAACAGGCAAGGACTTGCATTACTTATGATCCATTCTATTTCAACCAGCGGTTTGCATGCTAGAATAGGTTAGGCGATGTTTGATCCTACCACATGTTTACAGCCTCTTTTAAACCGATACAGCCATGTCCCCTCCCAGCAAACCTTGTACTGCTATGTTACTTTTGCTCGTTGCTCAGCCCCTGCTTAGTATGCATGCTTAGGATGCTACGATGTTACCCTGTTACTCTTTGGGTTGGGATATCACCTGATTATTATATTATTGTTGATGATATGATTATTATAATGTTGACTATATTCGACGAAGGATGGAAGGTCTAGGCTATCCCGCCCCGACGCTTTGTTCCATTCGAGTCACCTAGGATCCGAGTTCCGGGTATTGGTTTTAAGACTGAGCGTGCCTAACCGCGTGTGGGATTTTATGGGGTCCCCTTTTCTTACCTATCTAGCTTCAAACATTTCTAGAGGTGGCCCAAGCTGATTTACCATTTGAAAACATGCATATATATCTTGTCGGGTCGCTCCTAGCAGATATCTTTTAGAACAACCCGGGCCAGTGGAGACATAGTTTCTCTCGCTGGTCCACACTTGGTGAGCTAGGGGTCCCCTGAATATTCAGGTGTGACTTACCGACCTTGGCCAGACGGAAGAGTCCGATCCGAGAGCGTGGCCAGCTTTTGGATTGGGTGTCGACTCCCCGGGGGCCACCCGGATTTGATTGTTGTTAGCTAGAGGGACTTGTCGTTTCGGATCTCTTGGAACTAAATCATAAAATGGTTGCCTATGATGGGTAGCAACTGAGAGTGATGGACGTGCGTGCGGAGCCTCGTAATGGGCAGTTGGTACACCCCTGCAGGGTTAAATCTTTTCGAGAAGCCGTGTCCACGGTTATGGACGACTTGAGACCTACTCCTTGTTCATAGACAACAACAACTGAGATAATCTTAATACAACTTGATCGACGTGTGTGTGCCTTGACTGCTTCTTCTTCGTCGGGATGCGAAGAGGAGGACAAGGATAGGATAGGTGTTATGTTTGCGTAAGTAGTTGATAGCAGACTTGTTGGAGGCGATTCCTCATCGAATGCTTGGCTTCTTACCTTACTCTCTAGATCGTTAGCCACTTCATAAATGCTAGTGCGGCAGCAACCTCACCACTTACCCCTTCCTTACCGTAAACTACTAGTTGTCCTAGAATGACGAGTGATGAAGTCCTTGCTGGGTCAGATGACCACTACAGTTGGATGCTGAGTACCTCTGTACTCATGATACTACCCCCAAACTCTTTTCAGGGTTCTTGATCGACAACAGGTATGGTGATCGACGTTTCACGTGGAGACTCGACGACGACTAGTTAGGCGGATCCCGGCGGACGGCCTGGACCCGTGTGGTTATTGGGATCGATGCTTTTCTCTTTGCCCGTAGGCATTTGCTTGTAGTCTGTACTCAGACATGTATCTTCCGCTGTTGTATTATATTTGAGGCAGTTGTATGCCGATTGTATGAGATGTTGTATCCTCGTATCTGTAATGTTGTGATATCATGTTGGAAATCCGGGGCATATGGCTTTATCATATGTCGCGGTGGGTCCGATATGTGCTTCGTCCTCGAGTTCGGGCGGAAACGTCCGAATCTGAAACAGTACCGCATATCGGGCCTTACAACTTGGTATCAGAGCCTTACCGACCGTAGGATCCCCTCTCTGGCCGAAGTCGAGTCTAGACAAAAACTATTTTGTAGTTACTAAGTTAGTTATCGGAGAGTAGGAATCTTTTACTCCTTACCCTTGCCCTGGTCAGGACAAGTGGCGTAAGTGTTTTATTCTCGCCTTATCCCCCTTCAAAACTCTAGGATCTCGAGTGTGTCGAGTTTCGGAACCGTTACAATGCCTTGCTTGCAGCGTATTGTCTCGATTCCGAGCTCTGGTGGGAATTTCGGTAGTACCTTTAGCTTCTCCGATTTTGGATATCATCTAGGTCATCCATTGCCATTCCTCCTTTTGCCGGTGTTTTTACGACTTGCGTCAAAAATCGCTATCCCTTGATCTGGTTTACGCGATCGTTCTTCTTCTTGTCACTGACGTCTTCTTTATTCCGACGATGTCGTCTCTCTGCGGCAATTTATCTCCACTGAAGTTCGACGTCGACATGGAGCAGAGTCCCTTGTTGGTGGTGTTGAAGATCGTCGTATCTTTTCTCTCCCCCCCCTCTCCCCCGGATCGTCCTGGATCTCGGGACGAGATCCATTGTTGGTGGTGTTGCCTGTAACAGCCCAGATTTCACAAAAATTAAAAATTTTGTTTTCTGCGTGAATTGTTTGATTGTCTGATTTGTTTGCGGTGTTTGCATCCCCGATTTATCGATCGGCGATTATTTTCTCCCCGTATTCTCGTATCGGACGGAGACCGACCCTTGCCACCCTGACACTCGACCTTTGCGACACCGGGTTTCGCCCGATCACCGTCGCAAAAACCGCACGGGACCAGCCGCAGCCAACGGAACGAAAAACCCCGTTTAATAATTAAACGGGATATTTTTGTAGCGCGCCGGAAAGTGTTTACGGAACGGTTCCAGCGCCAGGTGAACGCCTCCGGCTCGACGCACTGATCGCGCAGTTCGAAGTTTTACCAGAATCGGAGGTATTGCGGACCCCCGGCGGTCAGAAACGTGAGCACCGGACGCCCGAGAGAAAAACCGATGATGTTTTTGCAAACTGCCAGCCACCCATGCTATTAATAGACCACCAGCCTCCCACACCCAATTAGGGTTTCCCTATGCCAATTTTGCATCCACCCCCCTCCACTTTGCCCAGATTTTCGCATTTTTGCATATTTTTCCAGCCCAATGGATCTGGACCGTCAGATCGGCCGATCTCACGGCCTGAGATCGTGCCACGTCAGCGCCCTGGAAGCTCGCCGCCCGTGCTCCTCCACCCAGCCGCTCCATGCCCGTGGGCACTCGCCGCCAGCCGCCTCCGGCGAGAGCGCCGCCGCGCCAGCCGGTTCCCTCCTCCCGGCCTTCCTCCTCCCCTTCTCTTCTCCTCCCCCTCTCCCCTAACCTCCTCGCCTCTCCCTTCGCAGGCAGCCGCCGGCAGCACCGGGCAAGCCGCCGCCCGCCATGGCCAGCCCGAGCGAGCTCGACGCCACCCCGTTCCACGTCGCCGGCGACCGCCATGCCCTGCCGCGTCCGGATCCGGCACCCCGCCGTCGTCGCCGCCCGTTCCGGCCTCCTCCCGTGGCCCTACGGCGGGGGCTGCGCCGCCGCGCCGGCAGCCGTAGCCGCTGCTGCCTCCGTCGTGGAGATGAGGCCGAGCCGGCTCCTCCAACCGGCCACGTGGGCCAGGCGCCCAGGCGGCCCAGCTCGCCCACTGCAGCCAGGCCACTTTGGGCCAAATTCGGCCCATGGGTGAGGCTGCCCCTTTTCTTTTATTTTATTTTAATTAGATCTGTTTTTTTTTCTGTTGGGCCCAAATAGGACTAGTTTCGGCCCAGTAGTGTTTTTTTTGTCTCTGCTAGTTTTATTTATTTAATTTAGGCAGATTAGTTGTTTATTTTTGCAGTGCCGTAACTTTTAAACCGTAGCTCCGATTGCGACGCGTAAAATATGAAACTTGCTTAGTTTTGTGCCTAGTTTAATAATTTGTGCTTTGTTGCCATGTTTGAGCTTGTTTACTTGTTGTTTACCTGCTAATTACACTGCCTGCCACTGTAACTGTAACTGCAATACTTTTTATCTGTTGCTCTGTTTAAAATGTTCTTTATATGTAACTTGACTAGAATTGCATGTAGGTTGTGTTTTTGCTGTTCTTGCTTGCTAATAAAAATAATAAAATATTGCTTAGGTAAAAACAGTACCAAATGCAATATTTATCGTGGGGTCCGCAATAGTTTGCATGTCTAGGATTTCACCCCACTTAAATTGACTAGATCAGATAGTTTATTCTTGCTACACCTCTTTCCATGTTTGTGTGCTATGCCATGCTTGCTTGAGTTGCCATGTTAATAACCGTTGTTTGGTCACCTGTAGCTAAGCAACTTGAACCACCGTAAATGTGCGGTATCGTCGTGTGTGACGAGTACTCCACTTAAATCGTTAGTAACCGCTCTCGACGGTAGGTGCGATGTTTCGTGTTACTTCTTGTTGATGCTTGCTCTTGTATTGCTCCGTAGTAATAGTGGTGCACCGTTGATTGCTTTCCAGTGTTTACTTCTTTTGTGCTCCCGCGGGTACCTCTCGGAGACGATGCGAGCTTGCGATCAACTACACCTTCGGAACCCGACTTATCAACAGGCAAGGACTTGCATTACTTATGATCCATTCTATTTCAACCAGCGGTTTGCATGCTAGAATAGGTTAGGCGATGTTTGATCCTACCACATGTTTACAGCCTCTTTTAAACCGATACAGCCATGTCCCCTCCCAGCAAACCTTCTACTGCTATGTTACTTTTGCTCGTTGCTCAGCCCCTGCTTAGTATGCATGCTTAGGATGCTACGATGTTACCCTGTTACTCTTTGGGTTGGGATATCACCTGATTATTATATTATTGTTGATGATATGATTATTATAATGTTGACTATATTCGACGAAGGATGGAAGGTCTAGGCTATCCCGCCCCGACGCTTTGTTCCATTCGAGTCACCTAGGATCCGAGTTCCGGGTATTGGTTTTAAGACTGAGCGTGCCTAACCGCGTGTGGGATTTTATGGGGTCCCCTTTTCTTACCTATCTAGCTTCAAACATTTCTAGAGGTGGCCCAAGCTGATTTACCATTTGAAAACATGCATATATATCTTGTCGGGTCGCTCCTAGCAGATATCTTTTAGAACAACCCGGGCCAGTGGAGACATAGTTTCTCTCGCTGGTCCACACTTGGTGAGCTAGGGGTCCCCTGAATATTCAGGTGTGACTTACCGACCTTGGCCAGATGGAAGAGTCCGATCCGAGAGCGTGGCCAGCTTTTGGATTGGGTGTCGACTCCCCGGGGGCCACCCGGATTTGATCGTTGTTAGCTAGAGGGACTTGTCGTTTCAGATCTCTTGGAACTAAATCATAAAATGGTTGCCTATGATGGGTAGCAACTGAGAGTGATGGACGTGCGTGCGGAGCCTCGTAATGGGCAGTTGGTACACCCCTGCAGGGTTAAATCTTTTCGAGAAGCCGTGTCCACGGTTATGGACGACTTGAGACCTACTCCTTGTTCATAGACAACAACAACTGAGATAATCTTAGTACAACTTGATCGACGTGTGTGTGCCTTGACTGCTTCTTCTTCGTCGGGATGCGAAGAGGAGGACAAGGATAGGATAGGTGTTATGTTTGCGTAAGTAGTTGATAGCAGACTTGTTGGAGGCGATTCCTCATCGAATGCTTGGCTTCTTACCTTACTCTCTAGATCGTTAGCCACTTCATAAATGCTAGTGCGGCAGCAACCTCACCACTTACCCCTTCCTTAACGTAAACTACTAGTTGTCCTAGAATGACAAGTGATGAAGTCCTTGCTGGGTCAGATGACCACTACAGTTGGATGCTGAGTACCTCTGTACTCATGATACTACCCCCAAACTCTTTTCAGGGTTCTTGATCGACAACAGGTATGGTGATCGACGTTTCACGTGGAGACTCGACGACGACTAGTTAGGCGGATCCCGGCGGACGGCCTGGACCCGTGTGGTTATTGGGATCGATGCTTTTCTCTTTGCCCGTAGGCATTTGCTTGTAGTCTGTACTCAGACATGTATCTTCCGCTGTTGTATTATATTTGAGGCAGTTGTTTGCCGATTGTATGAGATGTTGTATCCTCGTATCTGTAATGTTGTGATATCATGTTGGAAATCCAGGGCATATGGCTTTATCATATGTCGCGGTGGGTCCGATATGTGCTTCGTCCTCGAGTTCGGGCGGAAACGTCCGAATCTGAAACAGTACCGCATATCGGGCCTTACAACTTGGTATCAGAGCCTTACCGACCGTAGGATCCCCTCTCTGGCCGAAGTCGAGTCTAGACAAAAACTATTTTGTAGTTACTAAGTTAGTTATCGGAGAGTAGGAATCTTTTACTCCTTACCCTTGCCCTGGTCAGGACAAGTGACGTAAGTGTTTTATTCTCGCCTTATCCCCCTTCAAAACTCTAGGATCTCGAGTGTGTCGAGTTTCGGAACCGTTACAATGCCTTGCTTGCAGCGTATTGTCTCGATTCCGAGCTCTGGTGGGAATTCCGGTAGTACCTTTAGCTTCTCCGATTTTGGATATCATCTGGGTCATCCATTGCCATTCCTCCTTTTGCCGGTGTTTTTACGACTTGCGTCAAAAATCGCTATCCCTTGATCTGGTTTACGCGATCGTTCTTCTTCTTGTCACTGACGTCTTCGTTATTCCGACGATGTCGTCTCTCTCCGGAAATTTATCTCCACTGAAGTTCGACGTCGACATGGAGCAGAGTCCCTTGTTGGTGGTGTTGAAGATCGTCGTCTCTTTTCTCTCCCCCCCCTCTCCCCCGGATCGTCCTGGATCTCGGGACGAGATCCATTGTTGGTGGTGTTGCCTGTAACAGCCCAGATTTCACAAAAATTAAAAATTTTGTTTTCTGCGTGAATTGTTTGATTGTCTGATTTGTTTGCGGTGTTTGCATCCCCGATTTATCGATCGGCGATTATTTTCTCCCCGTATTCTCGTATCGGACGGAGACCGACCCTTGCCACCCTGACACTCGACCTTTGCGACACAGGGTTTCGCCCGATCACCGTCGCAAAAACCGCACGGGACCAGCCGCAGCCAACGGAACGAAAAACCCCGTTTAATAATTAAACGGGATATTTTTGTAGCGCGCCGGAAAGTGTTTTCGGAACGGTTCCAGCGCCAGGTGAACGCCTCCGGCTCGACGCACTGATCGCGCAGTTCGAAGTTTTACCTGAATCGGAGGTACTGCGGACCCCCGGCGGTCAGAAACGTGAGCACCGGACGCCCGAGAGAAAAACCGATGATGTTTTTGCAAACTGCCAGCCACCCATGCTATTAATAGACCACCAGCCTCCCACACCCAATTAGGGTTTCCCTAAGCCAATTTTGCAGCCACCCCCTCCAATTTTGCAGCCTCCCTTAGGATAATCTTAATACAACTTGATCGACGTGTGTGTGCCTTGACTGCTTCTTCTTCGTCGGGATGCGAAGAGGAGGACAAGGATAGGATAGGTGTTATGTTTGCGTAAGTAGTTGATAGCAGACTTGTTGGAGGCGATTCCACATCGAATGCTTGGCTTCTTACCTTACTCTCTAGATCGTTAGCCACTTCATAAATGCTAGTGCGGCAGCAACCTCACCACTTACCCCTTCCTTACCGTAAACTACTAGTTGTCCTAGAATGACGAGTGATGAAGTCCTTGCTGGGTCAGATGACCACTACAGTTGGATGCTGAGTACCTCTGTACTCATGATACTTCCCCCAAACTCTTTTCAGGGTTCTTGATCGACAACAGGTATGGTGATCGACGTTTCACGTGGAGACTCGACGACGACTAGTTAGGCGGATCCCGGCGGAGGACCTGGACCCGTGTGGTTATGGGGATCGATGTTTTTCTCTTTGCCAGTAGGCATTTGATTGTAGTCTGTACTCAGACATATACCTTCCGCTGATGTATTGAAATTAAGGCAGTTGTATGCCGATTGTATGAGATGTTGTATCCTTGTATCTGTAATGTTGTGATATCATGTTGGAAATCCGGGGCATATGACTTCGTCATATGTCGCGGTGGGACCGATATGTGCTTCGTCCTCGGATCTGGATGGAAACATCTAGATCTGGAACAGTACCACATATCGGGCCTTACATCAGCTCACAAGGACTAAGAATTGAAGAACAAGATTGGAGAGAAAACATCACATAGATACTGGTCATGGACCCATGGTCCAAGGGGGACTACTCACGGCACATCCGGAAAGCTTCCATGGTGGCGAAGAAGCTCCCGGAGGTTGATCCTCCTTCCGACAGGGTGCCCGGAAGAGGTCTTCTGGTGCTCCCGATCTTGGAAGCGCGGCGGCGGCGAAACAGAGAGAAAATTCGTGATACAGGGTTCTCCTCGAGGGTTTTCGGGACGAGGAGGTAATATAGGCCAAAGGGGGCAGCCAGGGGGTGGCCCCACCTCCTAGGCGCCCTGGTGGCGCGGCCAGGGAGGGGCCCGCGCCATCTGGCCGCCTGGGTGCCAGGTGGCCCCCCAGGTCCTCCTTCGGGACTCCAGAAGCTTCCGTCTCACTGATTTTTATATTATTTTTCTAGTTTTATTGGAGCTCTGAAAATTGGGGTAAAAACTTGCAACTTACAGACATCAACAAACAGAAACTGACACTGGGTGCACCGAGTTAGTAGGTTAGTCCAAATATGTGTAAAATGATATAAAAATGTAGCAAAACATGTAGCAATATCACATAAAAGTGCATGGAACAAGCAACAATTATAGATACGTTTGGGACGTATCACGAGGTGGCTCAAACCACTATCAGTTATCTTGTTGCAACAACGAAGGTTCATCAGTTTAATTTTATTACAACCCTTGGCTAAGGCTACCAACCCATCATCGGTGATAGAACTGCAGCTGAGGAAAGAAAGATAATATGCAAGTTATTATTGTAAGTGGAAGTTGGCTGCAAGTCACTACAAAGAAAAAAGGAGATCACATTACCATCAAAGGTCAAGTTTAATGAGCTTTCCGCATTTTAATCTAATAAATCTAAGGCCTTTGTCTAAAATACTTGAGCTCATGCCTAATTTCAATATCAATAGTTTAGAGCATTTCACAAGATGATGCAACGCTGCAAGGAGTTTTACTCCATATCACCATGCTCGAATCAGACATGCTTGGATGTAAATATAAGAAAAAAAATGCAATATTCAATATCACAAACCTTCGCCATTCACTCAAAGGATGGCTAAACCCATGCCTCACACAAAAGTAAAGCATGAATAAAACCTAATGCAAATCTCTATTCCTATAAAAGACACAGTTGGTGGTGATGGTGTGTCTGCCATCTTTCCATTTTAGCCATGAGATCAGTATCTAACGATGTAAAGGAAAGATGTGGCATATTTGCAAAAAACCGTCTACCGCTACCCCCATATTTACACATAACTCCTTAATCTCTCCTATCCAACCCATCCCTCCCTGCCTGAAGCCGCCTACCTCTCCATGCCGCCGGTACCGTCCGTATCGACCACCTCGGGTCGATGGGCAACCTTCCCTGCCACCCCCTTCCTTCGGCCATCGATTTCCCCTCACTCCCGTTGATGCCTGTATCTCAGCGCAGCTTGTTTTCCCTAGCTCACCCCGTACAAAGCCTATTGCTGTTGTCCAGAGCTCGCCATAGGCAGCCGCTACCGTTGTGCATGAAGTGCTATACGCCCTGCCCTCCATGAACAAGGATGCCAAGCTAGCAGATCCGTTGGAGCTCACCCGAATCCCAGGGTCAACTCATCCCGCCGCCGCCCTGACCTCACCCATGCGCCGCCACCACTGCATGTGAGGTGTTCGAAGCCTTGGTGCCGCGTATGAGGATGCTCAGGCAGCACAACTCATGGATCCAATGGAGGTCGTTCCAATCCTAGCATCAGCACGCCCTGCCGCTGCCCTTAGCTTGTCTTCAGGCCGCTGCATCCACTCTGATTATGAATTACTCATGTGGCCGACATAGCAATCTGGTCCTCCATGTATTATCTTGGTTCGGTTAAATTAGTGTTTTGTTACTCAGCTTAGATGAAATATTTTATTGTTTCTTTCTTTGAATAAGTGTATATTGAGAAGCTACCACAGAGAGGAGTTACATTCTTTCAATTATGGGTATTTGTAGGATCACATGCAAATATTAGATGGTGATTCTACATTAGATATACTGGCTTTTGTATACGGCCTGGATAGAGGCATATGTTAGGTAATGTTGTTTAGAAAGTACAAGTGCCACACTACTATACTTCCTTAGACCCTGTACAACGCAGGTGCTTGTGCAGGTGCCCCAGAAAAAAAGTCCGGTTTTTTTTACTAACAAGTGCTTACGCAGGTGCTTAGAAAGTAGGATGGAAGCAAACTTTGGCATCGAGTGCCAACCGATGCTTAGGACAAATAACTGCTCTTCTCCTCTTACGTGTGCTATAACTTTGCAGGAGCTAAGCACCTACGTGAAGCACTTTCCATTGCGTGAGATTTTTTCTCTAAGGCAAAACAACACTCTCTCTCCTTAGGCATCGGTCCATAAGCACTCAGCAATGTACATAGCCTTACGGCGTGGTTTTATGGGTAAGTATTATATATTTATTTTGTTGTTACATGCTGCATCACAAATAGAGATACTAACAAGTAACAAGGGTAAAGGGCTGAACTATGCCTAGCTTGGTTGGTTAGGTTTCTTAGATTTGATATTGGTGTACGTATTTTTTCTGGATTTATTTTATGATTTTTGGCGATGTCTATACGATGGAAGGAGACGTTCTTTTTGTGGTGGCTTCGTCAATCTCAAGAATCAAGATGATATGCCAGCTCAATACCTTGGAGGTGCTCATAGGAATAAAGTGTGCGTACGTGTATTTATAGGGGCGAGTATATGCTCATGTATATAAGCGTCTTCGTCGTACTATGTACTAATAAACAAGGATAAAAAAAATAACAGTCGAACGAAATTGTTAAACAGAGTAAGCCAATAGAGCTCGCAAGGCTGTAAGGACACCAACCAATGCAGGTTGAGTGCAGCAATTGATTAATTTGGTTAATGTTAACTCCATTATTATGACATATAGGCTTAATTATTAGGGTCAAGTTTTTTTTAAAAGGTTAAAGTTCAAAGTTTTGTGTTGTGAAATAGATGCGAATAGATGAAACATATATACTTTGCATGGAGATGGAGCTAATTATGTGTATAGGTTTCGTTACAATTGCATTCGAAATGGATTTCAAATTGTAATCTCTCATATGCATCATATTTGATGGTAGATCACTATGTTTTACATTCCGTTGCAATCGCACGGGCATTTTGTTAGTACAAAGAAAATCCAAGATTAATTCAAGCACATTCTTCTAGCTATTCCAAGTACATGCATATGCAATATAAGGGATATCCTCTATCTGGCCCAAATGACCTTCATGTTGTCAAATGCACATACAAGAGCCATGCTTCATGATGTGAATGAAAAACTAAAAGTATTAAAAAAAAGCAGAGCAAAAAAAGCTAAGTTTTGAATCTAACTTCATCATCTTTTTAAAGACCATCCTAAAAAAAAAACATATGTGAAGCTGGTCCAAGAAGGAACAGATTATATGCACTGACTATTTTTGACAAAAAGTTATGTCCCACCAACAAGGAGATGATGGGGACGAACTGAGATTATATCACAAAACTTCAACAACAATGACTGTCTGGGGAGATCAGCTAAAGACTTCCTTCCTCCACGTCATAGATCTATTTGTCAAAAACACATGTAATGTAGAAATTGGGATCAAAACCAAATCCACACCCAGATCAGCTAACTTTACGTGCAACATTTATCATATACTCCCTCCGTCCCCTAATGTAGGTAGTTGTAGCAAGCTATATTAGGGAACGGAGGGAGTATTAACCTAGAAACTCTAAAATCCATCACGGTTCTTACAAAGAATGTGTAACATCTGAAATAAAATACAACCTACAAATAAGTTATTATTCACAAATGAGTTGTTATTTAGGTGTGTTTTCACCAAAGAGATACAGTTTTCCTAAATAAATATGTTCATCAAATAATATCATCGATCTAAACAATGCACACACGAAAAACAAAAATGCAGCTCAATCATGGTATGGAGCAGAGAAGCTTGTGCCAAAGACAAAAGATTGGGGATTGGGGGCTGGGAATCAGGGTGAAGAACGTGGTAGATTAACAATGCCATGTCTAGTAGTGATGGAGAGAGCAACCTAGGACTCGGGGCTGCTCTCTGCATTCATGGAGGAGCTCATTCCTGGGCAGTAGCAACGTCCGAGTTTTCCGCCTCTTACCAGCAAGGCACCATTGTGCTCTTCCTTCCGAGACACCAAAGACCAGCCGTCGGGCATCCTGTAGGATCAGAGGCGCTAAGCTTTGCTCGTTCTCCTCCTGCCAAACACCGGTGGTATGAAGAGAAAGAATATGGCATGGAGGCGGCGCGATAGAGAAGACCAAGTGGAGAAGGGTTGAAGGGACAAGAGCACAATGGCGGTTCACCTCAGACCGTCCTCCTTGATGCACACACCAAGAAATTTTGCTGACACCGATCATGTTTTGCTAAACCATGCACATTGTGGTCAACAAGAATATAAAAGGTATGAACCCCCAACAGTAGTTTTTCACTTCGTACATCTTACTAATACAGATGGTATACTTTGTATTATCACATTCGCAATTCTTCTACAATATGTAGGCATGTCAGACTGAATATTATTTGTATTATGATTCCTTTGTTGGCATGTTCTTGATATACTGATAGTCATTGTTCTTATGCTACAAATAACAGTATGTTGCATCTTTTTAGCTAACAAAGGACAATGCCCGTGCGTTGCAACGAAATATAAATGCGAGAAGAGATATTTTTATCGAACTGATATGCACGCATGCGTCCATCGTCTCCATGGCTATTAGATGTTCTCATGATCCAACGGTAATTGTGAACCACTCCCAACTCAAACGAAGCGACACATTTTGCAATAGATCCTTTGTTGCAAAGAATCCTTTGTTGATTCTTGTTGCAAGGCGACACAACACTGCCTTGCGGATGGTTAGAGAGATAAAAGACGTTGATTTGGTGTAATAAGCAAATGATTGAAGGCTTTGCAATAGAACTCCTATTGCAATGATCCGACTGTAACAAAGCGTATGTTGTAAACGATGGCTATTTTGCGGGTGCGAGCGATCGCGCGGCTCTATCTATAGCCATAGAACGACTATGCTATCAGTGAAAAATTTAAACGCTACGATCGAATGACTCGTAGCATCACTCTATAAATATTATAGTATGTTAGCTTATGACTTATTTACCCATAAATATTTATCAAATGATGCATGTGATTTATCTTATGTTTGGTTAAAAGTTTTACAAGTAAATTGTAGTAAAATTTGTTAAGAAGATAAGTAAATTAAGGTGGCTGCTTCATATGGGAAAGTGAATGAAAGATGGAATCTTAGATTTTTAAGTAAAAAAATAGGATAGATAAAGATAATATATCATTTGTATCATTTTTATCCTTTTTATAGCGCACATCGATTAGCTGAAACAAACTGATGTCGATAGATAACCGTGTTTCCTCTGCTGACGTATGCTCATAGTTGAGACTAATTGTGGCATGCCCGTGCGTTGTAACTAAAAATAAAAATTACCGTGTACTAAAATAAATAATAAGTTTATGTACTACAAACAAACACACAACCATTCTAAAAAAACACATGATCATATGCTTCACTGGAAACTCTTGTTGCTCCGTCCATTCAAACAAGCGCACACCGTATTTTTTAGTCACGCTGATTATAAAAGGTTCATTAAAGATGTTTCCCATATGCCTAAAAACATTAATCAAATTTCAAAAGGAATGGTAGTATCTCAGAAAAAGGTCAACATTTTAACTTTCCTGCACAAAAAACTTGCAATTTTCCTATGGGCGTACTGGTCTAATAATCACCATGGGCACACACTGGTTCAATAATATTTTTGCATGGCCGCATATACATGTCTTATATCTCCACATCATGGATCAGCATATTCTCGTTGGTTCCATTCTTACATGTTTGCGCCAACCGACCAGCCAAAGCTTCGACCAGTCGGATCGGCCTGGTGCCACACAAGCGATTTTATTTTTGTTGCAATTCATTTGTTCGCAATGCTAGGTGCCTAATACTAAAATGCTATTATTTGCATACTACGATAATAAAATACCATTATGTTGATCTATGTTACTTTTAGCAAAATGGATGTATCTAGATGTATTTTAATGCTAAGCATATTCATTTAAAAGTGTGACACAAAAATATTACTATGTTCATCTATATTACTTGTCTCTAAAACAAATGTATTTAGATATATTTTAGTGCTATGCATATCCATTTTAGAGAGTGACCGGTGATGACAATGCTACTTTTTTGTTGCGATGGGAACGAAAAAAGCTACCATAGACCCTTAATTTTTTATAATAAAAAATGATGAAATATAATTAGCGATTACGGGCTGTGAATTTTGTTGCAATCGATAAAAAAAATGCTTCTACCAGGATCAAATTTTCTATCACCAATTAGTGGTTAATATACGCAACAATTTTTTCGCAATTTTTTGCTGCAACGGTGTAAAAATTTGGGAAAAAAATACAATTTTTCACCTGTTGTGCATATAGATATATTCCTTCATGTGTATTTAGGTAGCTCTGATCACATTTTTTCGTTTATCAGCTAGATTGGTTTAGAGGAATATCTTCATCTCCACGTGCAATCTTTTGTAAACTGCAGTGTAACAGTCCAGTTTTCAAAATAAATAAATAAAAAATTCGGTCTGAATTGTTTGATTGTCTGATTTGTTTGCGGTGTTTGCATCCCCGATTTATCGATCGGCGATTATTTGCCCCCCTCTTATCTCGTATCGGACGGAGACCGACCGTTGCCACCCTGACACTCGACCTTTGCGACACCGGGTTTCACCCGATCACCGTCGAGAAAATCGCACGAGACTAGCCGCAGCCAACGGAACGAAAACCCCGTTTAATAATTAAACGGGTTATTTTTATAGCGCACCGGAAAGTGTTCTCGGAACGGTTCCATCGCTAGGTGAACGCCGCCGGCTCAACGCGCTGATCGCGCAGTTCGAAGTTTTACCCGAATCGAAGGTCCTGCGGACTCCCGGCGGTCAGAAACGCGATCACCGGACGCGCGAGAGGGGTACCGAGGGCGTTCGCGTAAATTGGCCAGCCAACCAGCCCTATATAAAGACCACCACACTCCCACCCCTTTCTAGGGTTTCCCTAGCCAAAAATTGCAGCCACCCCCCTCCACTTTGCCAGATCTGCCCATTTTGACCCCAAATCTCGAAACCCTAATCCCCAGGCGATTCTGGCCGTCGGATCGCGAGATCTGCGGCTTAGAAGCCGCCACGTGGCCCTCCTCTCTCTTCCAGCCCGAGCTCCACGGTCTCCTCTCCACCCGCGCCCGTGGAAGCCACCGCCGCCCGACTCCGGCCTGCGAGCCGCCGGCAGCAGCGCCGTCCCGGTGCGCCCCTTCCCCTCGCGCCTCTCCTCCCTTCTCCCCTTCCCTCATCTCTCTCTCCTTTCTCGCAGCATGGCCGCCGTGGAGGCCCCAACCGCCAGCCGTCGTCGCCGCTCCATGGATGGAGCTTGCCCGCGCCGCGCCATGGGAAGCCGAGCTCGGCCCGAGCTCTTCCGCGCCCCTGCTCCGCCTAGACCACGACACCGGCCGGATCCAGCCGGATCCCGAGCCGAGCCGCCCCGTTGTCTCGTTCGCGCCGCGGCGTCCTGGCCGGAGCCAGCCGCCGCCGCCGGCCGACGGGATCGAACCCGATCCGTCCAGCTCCTCCAACCGCCAGCTGGGCCAGGCGCCTCGCGGCCCACTCCAGCGGCCCGTTCCCAGCGCCAAGCCAGGACGCCTCCCAGGCCAACTTGGGCCGAAGCCCAAGGCGTGAGGCCCTTTTTCCTTTTTTTGTTGTTGTTTATTTTTTTATCCTGGCTAACCCCTGTTATTTTTTCTAAGTCTTTATTTTATTGCTGCTGTTACGATTTTGCAACGTAATTTGCGATCAAACCGTAGCTCGGATCGTGTTGCGCCCAAAAGATGAATTGCTCAGTTTTGCGTGCTCTAGCGTTCGTATGTAGAAAGTTTTTCCGTTTGAAGCCGTCTAGATAGTTTAATTCTGTGTTGAAGTGGGCATCAGGTCGTTAATTGCTATTATTTCCTGTTAAGTGCTGCTGTTATTATTTTATTGCAAGTTTGCATGATGATTGTGACTCATCCATGAGGCCTATTGCATTGATTCTTTTTTCCTATGTGTTAAGCATCATGTGTACTTCATTTCCATGCTTTAACTTGTCATATTTGGGTGCTTTAGCTATATTAAATCTGGCTCCAAAGTGGTGATCCTGATGTTAATGTGCTGTTGTGCTGAAAATTGTTAATTTGTTGCAACTTCGGTCGACGAGTGTGTCGCGACCGTTTATCGGAATTGAGTGATTCCAATTGCATATTGTTAAGCATCATGTCTAATTCCATTATATTTATTGCATTGCCATGATATGCTTGCTGGTCATATAGTTATTCAGCTCCAAAGTTGCTATGCTGCTATTTTTGACAGCCACCTCTGTTTTTCACTAAGTCTGTAACGTTCCGATGCCATGTTGCATGCTTAATATCTTTTGATCTATGATGCCTATTTGCATGATTCTTTTTTCCATGCCTTCCCTGTCATGTCTACTTTAGTTCCATATTATTTGTAAGCATGTTTGCATTGATTATCCTATTTGTGCATTGCTCTAAAGTGTGCTTCATAATGTTGGCAGATTGTGCCCGTAACTTGTTTTGCTTATATCTTTTTAACCGTAACTCCGTTTGGAGTGTGCCTTATATGTAACTTGATTAGTTTTTCGTGTACTTTGTGTTTATGCTATTGTTTGCTGTTGTTAACCAACCTAAAATATGGTTTAGGAAAGAACAGTACCAAATCTTTTAATTGTCGTGCGGCACTTAGTGTATGCCATGTTTAGGATTGTGCCTCACTTAAATTGTCTAGCATAGATAGTTTATTTTTTGCTTAACCTCTTGTCATGTTTGAGTGCTATGCCATGCTTGAGTGAAATTCCATGTTAACAACCTGTGTTGATCACCTGTAGCTAAATAACTTGAACGCTTGCTAAATGTGCGGTATCGTTGTGTGTGACGAGTACTCCACTTAACCTGTTAGTAACCGCTCTCGACGGTAGGTGTGATGTCTCGTGTTTCCTTATTGTTGATGCTTTCTCGTGTTCGCTTCGTATTGATAGAGTGCTTGCTCGTTGATTGCTTTCCAGTGTTTACCGTCCTGTGTGCTTCCGCGGGTATCTGTCGGAGACGATGCGAGCTTGCGATCAACTACACCTTCGGAACCCGACTTGTCAACAGGCAAGGACTTTACATTACTTATGATCCATTCTATTTCAACCAGCGGTTTTCATGCTAGTCTAGGTTAGGTTCGATGTTTGATCCAACCACATGTTTACAACCTCTTTCAAACCGATACAACCATGTCCCCTCCCAGCAAACCTTGTACTGCTATGTTACTATTGCTCGTTGCTCAAACCTTGCTTAGTATGCGTGCTTAGGATGGTACGTTGTTACCCTGTTACTCCTTGGTTTGGGATATCACATTATTATATTGTTGTGGATGATATGATTATTATAAATGTTGACTATATTCGATGAAGGGTGGAAGGTCTAGGCTATCCCGCCCCGATGCTTTGTTCCATTCGAGTCACCTAGGAACCGAGTTCCGGTTATTGGTTTTAAGACTGAGCGCGCCTAACCGCGTGTGGGATTTTATGGGGTCCCCTTTTCTTACCTACCTAGCTTCAAACATTTCTAGAGGTGGCCCAAGCTGATTTACCATTTGAAACCGTGTGTGTGCTTGGTTGGGCCCCCAGCAGTTTTAAAACAACTCGCGCTAGCGGAGAAAGAGTTCCTCTGCTGGTCCACACTGGTGAGCTAGGGAAGTCCCCTGTTATAGAGGTGAGACTAACCCCGACCTTAGCCATACGGAAGAGTCCGATCTGAGGGCGTGGCCGGCTCTTGGATTGGGTGTCGACTCCCCGGGGGCCACCCGGATTTGTTCGTTGTTAGTTAGAGGGACCTGTCGTTTTGGATCTCTCGGAACTAAATCATGAAATGGTTGCCTATAAGGGTAGCAACTGAGAGAGATGGACGTGCGTGCGGAGCCTTGTAATGGGAAGTTGGTACACCCCTTCAGGGTTAAATCTTTTCGAGAAGCCGTGTCCACGGTTATGGACGACTTGAGACCTACTCCTTGTTCATAGACAACATCAACTAAGATAATCTTAATATAACTTGATCAACGTGTGTGTGTGTGCCTTGACTGGTTCTTCTTCGTCGGGATGCGAAGAGGAGGACAAGGATAGGATAGGTGTGATGTTTGAGTAAGTAGTTGATAGCAAGACTTGTTGGAGGCAATTCCTCATCGAATGCTTGGCTTCTTATCTTACTCTCTAGGTCGTTAGCCACTTCAAAATGCTAGTGCGGCAGCAACCTCACCATTTACCCCTTCCTTACCGTAAACTACTAGTTGTCCTAGAATGACGAGTGATGAAGTCCTTGCTGGGTCAGTTGACCACTACAGTTGGATGCTGAGTACCTCTGTACTCATGATACTACTCCCAAACTCTTTTCAGGGTTCTCGATCGACAACAGGTATGGTGATCAACGTTTCACGTGGAGACTCGACGACGATTAGTTAGGCGGATCCCGGCGGAGGGCCTGGACCCGTGTGGTTATGGGGAGGCATTTGCTTGTAGTCTGTGCTCAGACATGTATCTTCCGCTGTTGTATTGTATTTAAGGCAGTTGTATACCGATTGTATGAGATGTTGTATCCTTGTATCTGTAATGTTGTGATATCCTGTTGGAAATCCGGGGCATATGGCATTGTCATATGTTGCGGTGGGACCGATATGTGCTTCGTCCCCGGATCTGGATGGAAACATCTAGATCTGGAACAGTACCGCATATCGGGCCTTACATGCAGCCCATCTTAAGACACCTTCCAAACCTGACCGGTCACACAATTCCTGTTCCATTAATTACTGAACCTTCCTTTAATACGCCGGCATGCAACATTAGTCTCTGTGCTTAATGTGTCCTTTCTATTGATGAATTGCTGATAGCCATGGTAACTTGCAAAGTTTATAAACTGTGAGAAATCAATCTAGCACAGCGAGGTGGTACTACTTACTATTAACGTGCCTAGGCTAGCTTAGTTGTCTCGAACACCTAGCAGCTCGGCCCGCACATTGAAGGCCCAACAGAGTGCGTCCATCGGCCCAGCTGAGGGCTGGATAAACAATCGCGAATCGTTATTTCTTGTGCTCGATGATTTCGTTTTTTCTTCTGGATCTACTTGTTACTGCACTGCGGATTGGTATACCGAAAAGAGAGAGGTTTTTTATCAAAAATATAAAAACGGACTAAGAAAGTCACCTCCCTTTATTATTAGCTAAAGATATGACTATGCACATGAACTGAATATAAAGAGAAATGACCAGGGAGGAAATAGTACATGACACTCTAGTGGCTCAGGCCAAAACTAGTTCTATGGTGAAACTGGTGATAGATTGAGAGCTGATTGAGTAAGCCATGCTGGTGAAACTGGTAAATAGAAATAAAGTAGCAGTTAGAACATTATTTAACCAGAAGTTCTGAATTTTATTTGTCTCCTGTAACTACATTGTGGGTTAGTAGAAAAATCCATGCTAGCCTTGAACTTGGAAAGCTATGCTTGATGTTTTGTTGTTCCAATCTAAAACCATCTTGCTTAGTTATTAGCTAGGTTTCAGAACTAACAAAGGATTCAAATTACGGTGACAAATGTTAGTTCTCACTGAGATGTGAGATGCTTTTCATATCTTTTGACTCATTTTGAACAATGTCCACACAATAAAAAAAGCATAATTGTGTACACAATCATCTCTCCTGCTAATGTTTGTATTGCCAATTGTCTATTAAGTCTAGCGCCAATTGCCAATGCTAATCCATGAGTGCTACGTGTAGGAGACACCTTAAATTAGGCCAAATGGACAAAAAAAATGGCGACAAACAAAGGCTTCATTGTGTCTAACAACATGAAGTGATCAACGACGGAGAAATCCACCTCACAAAAATCTGCTAAGATCCTTTCGGACCTGAATCATCTTGAGGGAACAAACAACAAAAGCAAAGCTAATCTAAACATAGCTAAAAACTGGCAAAACAAAAACTGATGTAGTAGATTAATTAAGGACATGAAAAGTCACCTTGCTATTGCAAGATCTGAAGAAAACAATAGCTGAGAAAATGAAATGCTTCCAAGATTTCATACAAAACTTTTTTGCTAGTGTTATGCGGGCTATTATGCTAACAAAGGTATGTTTATCGCTTTCAGATACGAAGTGTATTCAGCCTAGGGGAATATATGAAATATTGTATGAGGCGTAAACATATTTATCGACAGTTTAATGGATAACAAATTTTGCCTTGACAACGAAAATATAACCCGGATACTGAAGAACATTAAAGCAACACAAATCTTCATACAAAAAAATCAACCTTAAATTAGGCAAGTATATTTATCCGCAGATGAAACCCGACACCAGCTGCTATGTTTATTTTCTTAGGTACTAACTTGCAAGTGGTATGCAAATTCAATGAATAAAAAATGCCGATCAAACATGAGATCCTACCGACAGATACCACTAATTATATTGAACGAAATGGTATTATGTTCTTGGTTGAAATCGGCAAGGAAGTAGTTCATTTGTTCATTTTCCCAAATAATTAGCAACAGAGGATTCGACATATTCATTTTTTCAAGAAAATAATAGTAGTCATCGATAGCACTAAAACTTGAGAGAGCTAAATAAGTAGCAATGCATCAAATTTACAAAATTTGTATCAAAATACTCCCTCGGTTCTGAATTACTTGACATGACTTTAGTTCAAGTTTGGTTTAAGCTTGAACTAAAGCCATGTCAAGTAATTCAGAACGAAGGGAGTAGTACATAACAGAGAGCAATATGAAATGAGTTGGTAAGTTGCATAAATTTATATACCAATGATCAAATTAACTGATAAAAGAATGTACTGTGTGTGCTCTGAAGGAGAGTGTCAATGGATGTTCTTGAGCTTGCACTTCACCACGTAACAACAACACCAATTAGATAAACATTGATTATGCAGCAAGAGGAATTTCTCTGTGTAAATTGAGTGGAGACATTATTTTATATTGATAGAAGAAAATGATAAACGAGGTTGGGTTGGGAGAGCAGTCAGAAGGAATTCTGGAGTGCGGAAAAGAGCATTGGTATTTCTTTTCTTCGAAATAAAATAATTTTGACCATAAATGTAAAGGATTCTAGATCCATACAGAATGTAATTCGTAAAGTCAATGGACACATTAGAAACTATGGGGATTCTTAGAGAAATCTGGGAGATGAGTTTCAGTATTTCGTACCAACATGACAGTACGACATCTTTTTTTTGCAGTAGATTAACTCCTGAACATTGGCAACCTTTTAATCTGGCACTTATTGAAGACAATATAAGCAAAGTATTCTACCCTCTCACATGCAACATATATGTAACATGCAGTTGTGAAAATTCTTACAAACTGATAGAAGAGCCCAAAGGTTGTTTTTCCAATGTGGACATGCATTTTCAGGAGCAATACCCAAATCAAATACTTGATGTGCCAAGTTTCCTCTAAATTAATAAAAAAATGGTTATTCTCAAAGCACGATAGACAATAGAATAAATCATTCCATGAGTTCAAGGAAGGAACATCACTGACTCATCAAGCATAATACAAACTTCAAACACCAAGGCTTGCTGCATTTTCTTGGTGCATTTTTTTTGGAAAACATACCCCTTTCCATTATTAAACATAACGGAAATACAGCAGTTCCAAAGAGTGTACGGAGAGGGAAAAGGGGAAATGTGATCAACCTCACTGGGAAACCCACCACCTAAAGGTTCGGATCAAACCTCGGCTATGGGGCGAAAACCCAATGAAGCTGCACATCCAAAATACAGTATCATCTACCGCCATATTACAGGAAAACGTCCAACGAGACAAACTGACACCAACAAAACGATCTGCCAGGAGATTGAAACTGAAACGAGCTACTCAGCACCAAGGTTCTTCAGTTGTATTTCACCCGAATCGCCTCGCATAACCTCATCATCTATGTGGCGTTGGCCTTCAGCATTGCAGCGCCAGTCTTCAGGTCTTCAACGTCCGCCTCCGTCTTATGGAGACCTGCCCAGTACAACATATACGCACAAGCCAGCTAAACCACCTCAAAAGGGGACTTCAACAATTTGAATTCAAAAGTAGTTCTGTTTCGGAAACTCCAGATTGCCCAACATACTGCACCCAAACCTAAAGAGTAAAAAACTTCTCCATCAGGAAACAAAGCATGGCACCACGCGAAATACTGCCAAATGTTATTGGGACAATAGTCCACACTAAAAACCGATCCAACAGTCCTCCAAATAACCCTTGCACTGGGCAAGAGAAAAAATGGTGTTCTCTTGTCTCCAGCAGCGCGCAAAAAGAACATTTCGGATTTCCCATCCAATTCCTTTTTTTCATTGCCTCACGAGTGAGCACAACATCCTGATGGAGCTGCCAAAGGAAGATTTTAATCTTCAGAGGAATCCTAGCGTGCGAGATCCACTAGTAATCGCACCCATGAAGATTTCCCTCAAGCAATTCGTAAACCGATTTGGTAGTGAAGCATTTCTTATGCCCCAATCACCAGGAGACCTCATTGCTATTGTCAGAAGAACAAAAACTCCCCCAGAATTGCACTATGTGCTGCCACTGGGTACGCAAGACATTAGTCAGTCTTCTGAGGAAAAACTCTTATTCATTATAGCCCAACCCTAGTTTAATCGTGCAATCAGGAAACCGACAAATGGAAAATAAATCAGGGTACCTACTACAAAAAGGCTCCCCTCCCTTAGCAATCTCATACCACATACATGCCAGGTTTCCAGATTTGACATCAATTCTCCTGCCCCTCATATACACTTTTTTGACTTTCATGATAGCTTTCTAGCATGGAGAGTCATTGATCTTGGTTTTAACTGAGAAAACACTGTCCGAATTAAAATATCTGGCCTGGATCACCTCCTTCCAAAGCCCTTTATATTTCTCCAGTTTCCACCACCACTTGGTCAACAAACTCACATTTTGCCTATGTAAATTTTTAACCCCTAGGACACCTTTCTTCTTCGATCTACAAACCCGATCCCATTTCACCATGTAGTATCTTTTTTCCCATTATTCGCTTGCCAGAAAAACCTCCTTCTATACATATCAAGTTTCTTAATTACGATCTTAGGGATCATGAACATTGACATATAGTAGAAAGAAATGCTAGAAAGGTTTGCATTAAGCAAGACCAGTCTTTCCCCAGATGAATACATTTTGTTGGTGCGTTTAAGTCCACCATTCCCAGTCATAAGTCATGTTACATTCACATAAATCTCAACTTATCTACACAAAGATGAGAAAGAGTTGTACAAAGGCACATAACTTATAGAACCCTGGACCTGGAACACGTAGGAAAAGAGATAAAGTTCAGGCTTCACGAGGTAAAAAATGCATGGCCAAAATTTCAGATTAGTGGTACTTCAATTAGGCTCATGTAGAGAGATTGGGAAGGATTGGGGGTGTCTCCTACCACCCCTTTCCATGGCCGCTTCTTGCCATAGCGCAAATCGAATATGCCAAAACAACAGGGAAAACACTTTGGTTCCCCCATTACAGAAAATTGTGTTCCGCGACAGCGTGTGCCGGCGGTGAGATGAAGATGAGGATCTCGAGGGGGGAGAGAAACTCATGTGTTTTGTGCAACGTGCTGCTTGTTCTTTTCTGTTTTGCCTCTGAACTTATACATGAAGGAAAACGAGTCGTGGCTGCGGCCACACCCCCACGGACGCGATCGTGCCATCCCACGATCCGGGGCGCGTCGAGCGCATGGGCACCACGCCTGACGTGGGCTCGATCCAGCTATTCCGGTGCTAACTGAAAGAAAAAGACTAGGGAACTAACTTAACAGCTAACTAACTAGATTATTCAACAATCTCCCCCTAATCTAGGTGTTCCTGATGTCGACGACGCCGATCTTCTCGCGCATAGCCTAGAACATAACTCGCCCGAGTGATTTTGTCAGAATGTCCGCCAGTTGGTCGTCGGTGTTAATGTACTCCACGGCGATCTTGCCAATGTCGACACAGTCCCTAATGTAGTGGTAGCGCGTGTTGATGTGCTTGCTCCGCCCATGGAATACTGGATTCTTGCATAGTTGAATTGCGGACTTGTTGTCGAGGAAGATGGTGGTCGGAGTCGCCTCCTCACCGATTACCTCGGCGAGCAGCTGTCGTAGCCAGACTCCTTGACAAGCTGCTGTGGTAGTGGAAATGTACTCTGCCTCGCACAATGACAGGGCCACCACCTTTTGCTTCTGCGACTGCCAGCCCATTGGGCTCGAACCCAGGAAGAAGACGAGACTAGAGGTACTCTTCCGGTCGTCAACGTCTCCGGCGAGGTCCGCGTCGCTGTACCCGATGAGCTTGCAGCCGCCCTTGTTGGTGTAGCAGCAACCGTAGTGGATAGTGCCCGCGATGTAGTGCAGGATGTGCTTGACGGCTGCCATGTGCTCGCTTGTCGGCGACTCGAGGAAGCGACTCACATAGCCTACGGATAATGTGATGTCCGGCCTGGTATGAACCAGGTAACGCAGACTCCCCACGATGTTGCGGTAGAGGTGGGCGTCAGCTAGTGGCCCCGAGCTTTCCTTGCTCAGCCGCAGTCGCGGCTCCATGGGGACGTGAACTGCATTGCAGTCACCCATCCCGGCGCTCTCTAGCAGCTTTGTGGCATATGCCGCCTGGCACACGGTGATCTCGCCTAGGCTCTGCTGGACCTCCAAGCCTAGGTAGTATGTGAGCAGCCCGAGGTCGCTCATCTAGAAGCACCGCGTCATCTCCTCCTTGAACATGTTGATCGCGGCCGGGCTCGCCCCGGTGATGATGAGGTCGTCAACGTAGACGCCGAGAAGAAGTCGCTCGTCTCCCGCGCCGCGGTGGTACACCGCGTGCTCCGTTGTCGTGCGCTTGAACCCCAGCATGGACAACGTGCTGTCGAGCTTGGTGTTCCAGGCACGCGGGGCCTGTCGGAGGCCGTAGAGCGCCATGCGGAGGCGGAGAACCTTCTCCTCGCTCCCGGCGAGGGAGAAACCCGGCGGCTGTGTGACGTAGACTTCTTCTTCTAGGTCCCCGTTTAGGAACGCCATCTTCACATCGAGGTGGTGAATCTGCCAGGATTCATATGCCGTGATCGACATGAGAACCCTGACAGAGTCCAAGCGAGCCACGGGCGCGAACACCTCGTCGAACTCGATGCCGGCGCGCTGGACGAATCCCTTCGCTACAATCCTGGCCTTGTGCTTGACGACGTTGCCATTTGAGTCCTTCTTAAGCTTGTACACCCATTTTAGGCCAATGGGTCGCTTCCCTGCAGGCAAATCAGTGAGGTACCAGGTGTTGTTCTCACCAATTGACTGGATCTCGTCGAGCATGGCGGTTCTCCAGCTCTCATGAGGCTCCGCCTCGGCATACGTTGCAGGTTATTCGCACGCTCCAAGGTGCAGTTCGCCTTCCTCGATCGCCAAGACATAGTCCTGTAGGCGAGAGTTCGGCTGAATGATGCCGGCCCGAGCGCAACCAAAGAATTTAAAGGGACATCATGAGGATCAATAGAGGGTTGCTTGGTAAGTAGAGACATAATTAAGTGAACTTTTTCATTAAGGGAGGTAATTTCCTCGACAGAGTTTACCTTCCTACCTATTGGAGCGCGTTCGGTGTGCCATTGGTATTGGTCATCATCTCATCGAGAAGCTTCGTGGCAGCACCAAGTGTAGTTGACATAAAGGTTCCTCCCGCGGCCGAATCTAACAGGTTCCGCGAGGTAAAGTTCAAGCCTGCATAAAAAGTCTGGATAACCATCCAGGTAGTCAAACCATGTGTAGGGCATTTCTTAACAAGAGATTTCATTCTTTCCCAAGCTTGGGCAACGTGTTCATTATCCAATTGCTTAAAATTGAAAATGTTACTCCTTAATTGGATAATTTTAGCAGGTGGGTAGTACTTCCCTATAAAAGCATCTTTGCACTTATCCCAAGAATCTATGCTATTCTTAGGCAAAGATTGACACCAGATTTTAGCTTCTCCCCTTAAAGAGAAAGGAAAGAGGTTGAGCTTAACAATATCACCTTCTACTTCTTTATACTTTTGCATATCACATAATTCAACAAAATTGTTCAAGTGTAAAGCAGCATCATCTCCAGCACCAGAGAATTGATCTCTCATAACAAGGTTTAACAAGGAAGGTTTAATTTCATAAGAGGTAGCTGAAGTGGCAGGTGTGGCAATGGGGGTGCAGATAAAGTCTTGGTTGTTGTGACTAGTGAAGTCACACAACTTGGTGTTTTAAGTGGAACCCATAGCAGCAGCAAGTGTGGCAGATTTTTTTGTGATTTTTGATATAAGACACAAAGATAAAAACTGAAAGGTAAACTAACAAGACTAAAAAACAAAGGTAAAGGGTAGTGTGCAACTCCCATATCTTAGCACTCGGAGTCCTCGGCAACGGCGCCAGAAATTTGGATTGATGTGCGAGGTAATGATAGTGATTTCTTGCCCTTCGTTGGTGAGCCCCAAGTGGAAGGCGTGATGTAGCACAACAGCAAATTTCCCTCAGTAAAGATACCAAGGTTTGTCTCCAGTAGGACTCCGGAGATGATAAGTAGGTGTCAGCGGCGCTACTGACGCGGACCTGCACACAGACACAAATAACTTTGTTCCCAACGAAGTTCAGAGAGGTTGTCAATCTCTCCGGTCTTGTTGTTCACAAAGGATCAAACACAAAGGATAATGATAGCAACTGAAAGTAAAAGCAGAAAAGTAAATGAGCGTGTAAACAATGATGATGATATGGACCGGGATACGTGATGTTCACTAGTGATGTCTCTCTCCCAAAAGACGATAAAACTTCTATGCGAGGTGAACAAATTATAGAAGGGCAATTGACAGGATTATGAACGCACCGCAATGCTAACTATGCTACAAAAGAAAGGAAGACGCTCAAAAGCACGGGCCGTACGCCAAAATAAGTAGACCGAAATCCAACTGCATCTACTACTTATCATCCACCTTGAGATATCTATCCAGAACATCTCGCTGGTATTAAGTTGCGAGCCCCACCCAAAGTGTAAACCCAAAGCAACAGACAACTGCATTATAAAGCACTTTGCGTAAAGTAAACAATCCTTGCAACCGCGGTTACAAGCACCATTGTTTTCCCCCTTGTGGCAAAAACACATCCCCTAGACTCATGTTTCTGTCACTCAAGCGTGTCATCGGGGGGCATGAACCCACAATCGAGCATAACGTTCCCTCTTGGGGTTACTACCTACTACTTGGCCAAAGCAATAAACAACAACGGAGAACATGCAAGAATTACTTAGGAACAAAAATATAAGAGATAAGAACCAAATATATTACTCAATCACAATCTGAACATAATCTCATAATGCATCAGATCCCATCAAACTCAGCATAGCAATAACAGAAAGATTTCAAAAATGCCTCGATCATGTAGGACAGCTCACGAGGTCTAAACCATGAAGAACAAAGAGGGGAGGAGAACATCACATAGCTACTGATCACGGACCCATGGTCCGAGGAAAACTACTCACGAGACATCCGGGGAGCATCCATGGTGGAGAGGAGACTCCCGGAGGTCGGCCCTCCCTCCGGCAGGGTGCCGGGAAGAGGTCTTCTGGTGCTCCCGATCTCGGAAGCGCGGCGGCGGCGGAACAAAGGAGAGATCGTGAAAAAGGGTTCTCCTCTCGGAAGTTTCCTGCGACGGAGAATATATAGGCGAAGGGGGAAGCCAGGGGGGGCACCAGGGGTCCAGGCGCCCCCCTGGCGCGACCAAGCCCTAGGGCGCGCCACCAGGGCGCCTGGCCCCCTGGTGGTGGCCCTCTGGCCCCACCCAGGTTCTTCCGGAAGGTTCATTCACGCTGATTTTTTATCTGAATTTTCCGGAATTTTTGGAGCACTTTTTATATGGGGGAAAACTGAAATAGAAAAATAGCAGAAAACTGGAACTGGCACTGTGGTGCACTGAGTTAATAGGTTTGTCCAAATATGATCAAAAGTTTATGAAAGTGTATCTAGATCATAGCAATATCACACAAAACATGCATGGAGCAAGCAGAAATTATAGATACGTTTTGGACGTATCAACATCCCCAAGCTTAATTCCTGCTCGTCCTCGAGTAGGTAAATGATAACAACATAATTTCTGTGGTGACATGCTAGCAACCATATAAGAACTTTGAAAAGTAAAGCAATCAAGGTTAGAAATTCAATTCAAGTCATAAAATCCAAGAGTCTATATTAGCATTGAAACAAGTAACAGAAGAACATTAGGTGCAAGAGCTCTCGCTGTCCGTGACTCGAATGTCTCCAAATGGTGTTTGCGTGCAAGAAGGGGGATAGGGAATAAGAGAAAAACAATTTATTTGTTGAGAACTCAATCTACTAAAGTTTCACACTTGGTCTTTTTCTGGAATCTTATCTTGACTCGTCCCCAGACCACTAGCCAGGTACAAGTCAATTTGATCCACTCTTTTTTCAATATTTTGAGCACTCATGCAATGGATGAGCGTAAGCATGAGAGTTGACACTTGGGATGGCAAAGAGAGGAGTATGGAGGAGGAAGATAAAAAAGGAGGAGAAAGGCTCACATCAATGAGGACAATCATAGGCAAGAGATGCCAAATGATAGATATGATGTGAGGAGTAGGGATTGCCATACAACGGATGCACATACGAGCTAGGAAGCTCTCTAATGGAACTAGTGGGGGTGCATCTAACTTGCTCGCTCATGAATACCTAGAGCTCGTTTTAGAAGGCTCATCCTTGGAATATGCAAGCCAAGTTCTATAGGGTGAAGGTCCCCACATAGCTATATGCATAATGATCATCTCTATGGAGTACAAGGATATAAAGGGAGTACTAGTGTGGATCTCTCAAAAGGATAGTAGTGTTGCCCCTTTCTCTCTTTTTATTTCTCTTTTTTTTCTATTTTTTTGTGTTTTTTGGTAGCCTCAATGGCTCTTTCTATTTAACTCTCATTTGTCCTCTTTGGGATCTTTTATTGTGTCCACTTTGGGATCTTTTCCTCACTTAAGGGCAACACTCTATTTTACAAGAAGGTAAAGGAGATCTTTCACACTTTACAAGGTACTCAAAATCATAAAGAAGATGTAACTAACATGATGTATGCAATGTATGCCTCTGCAAGTGTAGCAGGAACATGTATGACATGAAGATCAAGTCATGAAGAGGTGGATGTTGCATGGCAATATATCTCGGAAAGGCTATGGAAATGCCTTGATAGGTAGGTATGGTGGCTGTTTTGAGGAAAGATATAAGGAGGCTTACGATGACAAAGCGTATCATTCCAAGGGTTTGGATGTACCGGCGAAGGTGGACACCAACTCTCGGAGTGAGAAGAAGGCAATGCACGTCACGGGAGAGGCTAGCAAAATATGGGAAGGTGGAAGTGTCAACTTTCAATACTTACATTAGTCCGAAGAACTCATGCACTTATTATCGGCAACTCTCAATCTAATAAGGAGGTTCACAAAGAGACATGTACCCCGAGGAGGAGTGTATGGGGGTTTGGTTATCCTTGCGCATCCTCGACTCATGGTACGTGAGTGTACTCTGATATTTGATCCCTCCAAAGATTAGTGATCCATCTAGTAGCTAGAGTTCTTAACTGGTTTTGTAGGTTTTGAAAATAAACACGGATTTCCCAAAATACGACACCTATCACTAATAGGCTAGAGCTCTTGACACCAAAAGTTCAAACATTACTCACAAAAATACCTCAAAACTATTGCAAGTTACTACTAGAATTAAATAGCAACCTCAATTACCTACTTTCAAGAAAAGACACAACTCAGTGCAACAACCAACTCTCTTTAACAAGATAAACATGAATACTAAAAATTGTTCCACCAACAGACTAAACAAAAGCCAAGGATCTTGCTAAAGACAAACTAAGACTAAAACTAAACATGGCAGTAGCTTCGAAAAGATAAAGAACACACAACAGCAAAAAGATAGGCAGGAAAAATCCTATGATGTGTTCTAGATTTTGAAAGTGGAGCGTGTTTCTCTCCCACACAAAGTAAGAAGGGATCTAACTTTTTATGAACAGCAAGAAAATCTAAAGAAAACTAAAAATAAAACCTAAGAGCGAGACGCTCCAAGCATAGCACATAACGCATGAAGTGATAAAAATATAGTGAGACGAAGGACGAACTGGTGATTGTGGATGGAGAAGGGATGCACGGGGGCATCCCCAAGCTTAGACGCTTGAGTCTCCTTGAATATTTATTGGGTATGCATGGGGGCATCCCCAAGCTTGAGCGCTTGACACTCCTGGATCTTCTTTCATCATCTTCCATCGCACACTTGAAAACTCCCTTCATACATAACTCATCATAAGCTGATTAGAGAGGTTAGTACCCTTAATAAAATAATTTTTCCCCACTGGATATAAAGATATTCTTGAAGAGCTACTGCTTCTCAAGAGTGCCAAAAGGTTTTTGCAAAGAAAAAGAAAGCTTAAGGTTTGCAAAAGTGAAGAGAGGCAAAACGTGGCAGAATCTGTGAAAAACAGACCAGCAGGTAGTAATGAATTATTTAGGGGCACTTCTGCAACTCAAATAAAAAAATCAGAACATAAGAAAGTTTCACAATTGGATAGAGCACGCTGTCAAAAAAATTCAGATCAAAAAGATGATCTGGTGATTTGATTCGAATTTTTCTGTCAAGGGACAGAATCTGTTTTCTGGACAGCATGTCACAACTTTTGCTTCCCTTATCATAAGAGGCTATAACTTGGCACAAAGCTGAAAAATAAAGATACAATGATGTTGCTACAGTAGTAAAAATCATCAATACACAATAAAAGCAAAAAGAAAAACCTAAATTCGTTGCGGGCTGCCTCCCGAAAGCGCTTTCTTTTATGCCTTTAAGCTAGGCATGATGCAAAAGAAGAATCAAGTTTTATCAAGAGAAAGAGAATAACTAGCCGAGTAACGGACTCAAAAGGTAACTTGATTTTCTTTCTAGGGAAGTGTTCCATCCCCTTTTTGAATGGGAATTGGAATTTTATATTCCCCCCTTTCATGTCAATAACCGCACCAACGGTGCGAAGAAAAGGATGTCCCAAAATAATTGGACACAAAGGTTCACACTCTATATCCATAACAATAAAATCAACGGGAACATAGTTGTCATTGACAATGATAAGAACATCGTCGATCTTCCCCAAAGGTTTCTTTACGGAAGAATCAACAAGATGAAAACCAAAAGGCTCAAAGGGCTTCAATTCAAACATATCAAATATTCTTTTGGGCATAACGGAGGTACTAGCTCCAACATCACATAAAGCATAGCAAGAGAAGTTATTTAATTTAATTTTGATCATAGGGTCCCAACCATCCTCTAGATTCCTAGGTATGGAGGCTTCTACTCTAAGCTTCTCCTCCCTAGCTTTGATGAGAGCATTTGTGATATGCTCCGTGAAGGCAAGATTAAGTGTGCTAGTGTGGGGGTCTCTAGACATTTTGTGTAGCAAGCTAATAACTTCTGAGAGGGTGCAACTATCAAAATCAATATCACTACTATCAAAGGTGGTAGTAGTGTCGTCTAGGCTCACTTGTTTGAAACCCTCTATGTTCATAGGAGTTTCTTCATCTTTGGTTGAGGTATTAACATCACCATTAATAGGTCCAACGGGACTAGGAGTGCATTGGGTGCTAATAGTTTGGGTGTCCTCAACAATTTGGATAGTGGCAACTGTGTGGTGTGTAGGAAGGCTCTTAATTCTATCATCTTCCTCTTTTTCTCTAGCCCACCTTTCTTTAAGTTTAGCCATCATCCTAATATTTTCATTAATTTGTAATTGGATAGCATTAATAGGAGTGGCCTTATTCTCCTCAAGGGGAGAGGTTCTAATTTTAAGCATCTCAATATCAAGGGCTAAGCTTTCTACCTTCAAAGAGAGATTATCTAATTTAGCTAATTTCTCCTCTACATTTTTGTTGAAGGATTTTTGGGTAGTGATAAAGTCTCTAAGCATGTTTTCCAATTCAGAAGAGGGGTTCTTGTTGCTAGGGTAGGTGTTGTTGTTCCCATAGTTGGATGGAAACGGTCTAGGACTGCTAGCAAAATTACCCCTATAAGCATTGTTGTTGAAGTTGTTTCTAGCAATAAAGTTCACATCTACTTGTTCTTGGGCAACCAAAGAATTTAAAGGGACATCATGAGGATCAATAGAGGGTTGCTTGGTAAGTAGAGACATAATTAAGTGAACTTTTTCATTGAGGGAGGTAATTTCATCGACAGAGTTTACCTTCCTACCTATTGGAGCGCGTTCGGTGTGCCATTGGGAATAATTGGTCATCATCTCATCGAGAAGCTTCGTGGCAGCACCAAGTGTAGTTGACATAAAGGTTCCTCCCGCGGCCGAATCTAACAGGTTCCGCGAGGTAAAGTTCAAGCCTGCATAAAAAAGTCTGGATAACCATCCAGGTAGTCAAACCATGTGTAGGGCATTTCTTAACAAGAGATTTCATTCGTTCCCAAGCTTGGGCAACGTGTTCATTATCCAATTGCTTAAAATTCATAATGTTACTCCTTAATTGGATAATTTTAGCAGGTGGGTAGTACTTCCCTATAAAAGCATATTTGCACTTATCCCAAGAATCTATGCTATTCTTAGGCAAAGATTGAAACCAGATTTTATCTTCTCCCCTTAAATAGAAAGGAAAGAGCTTGAGCTTAACAATATCACCTTCTACTTCTTTATACTTTTGCATATCACATAATTCAACAAAATTGTTCAAGTGTAAAGCAGCAGCATCTCCAGCACCAGAGAATTGATCTCTCATAACAAGGTTTAGCAAGGCAGGTTTAATTTCATAAGAGGTAGCTGAAGTGGAAGGTGTGGCAATGGGGGTGCAGATAAAGTCTTGGTTGTTGTGACTAGTGAAGTCACACAACTTGGTGTTTTCAGTGGAACCCATAGCAGCAGCAAGTGTGGCAGATTTTTCTGTGATTTTTGATATAAGACACAAAGATAAAAACTGAAAGGTAGACTAACAAGACTAAAAACAAAGGTAAAGGGTAGTGTGCAACTCCACTATCTTAGCACTCGGAGTCGCCGACAACGGCGCCAGAATTTTTTCTTGATGTGCGAGGTAATGATAGTGATTTCTCGCCCTTCGTTGGTGAGCCCCAAGTGGATGGCGTGATGTAGCACAACAGCAAATTTTCCTCAGTAAAGATACCAAGGTTTGTCTCCAGTAGGACTCCGGAGATGATAAGTAGGTGTCAGCGGCGCTACTGACGAGGACCTGCACACAGACACAAATAACTTTGTTCCCAACGAAGTTCAGAGAGGTTGTCAATCTCTCCGGTCTTGTTGTTCACAAAGGATCAAACACAAAGGATAATGATAGCAACTGAAAGTAAAAGCAGAAAAGTAAATGAGCGTGTAAACAATGATGATGATATGGACCGGGATACGTGATGTTCACTAGTGATGCCTCTCTCCCAAAAGACGATAAAACTGCTATGCGAGGTGAACAAATTACAGAAGGGCAATTGACATGATTATGAACGCACCGCAATGCTAACTATGCTACAAAAGAAAGGAAGAGGCTCAAAAGCACGGGAAATACGCCAAAATAAGTAGACCGAAATCCAACTTCATCTACTACTAATCATCCACCTTGAGATATCTATCCAGAACATCTCGCTGGTATTAAGTTGCGAGCCCCACCCAAAGTGTAAACCCAAAGCAACAGACAACTGCATTAAAAATCACTTTGCGTAAAGTAAACAATCCTTGCAACCGCGGTTACAAGCACCATTGTTTTCCCCCTTGTGGCAATAGCACATCTCCTAGACTCATGTTTTTGTCACTCAAGCGTGTCATCGGGGGGCATGAACCCACAATCGAGCATAACGTTCCCTCTTGGGGTTACTACCTACTACTTGGCCAAAGCAATAAACAGCAAAGGAGAACATGCAAGAATTACTTAGGAACAAAAATATAAGAGATAAGAACCAAATATATTACTCAATCACAATCTGAACATAATCTCATAATCCATCAGATCCCATCAAACTCAGCATAGCAATAGCAGAAAAATTACAAAAATTCCTCGATCATGTAGGGCAGCTCACGAGGTCTAAACCATGAAGAACAAAGAGGGGAGGAGAACATCACATAGCTATTGATCACGGACCTATGGTCCAAGGAAAACTTCTCACGAGACATCCGGGGAGCATCCATGGTGGAGAGGAGACTCCCGGAGGTCGGCCCTCCCTCCGGCAGGGTGGCGGGAAGAGGTCTTCCGGTGCTCCCGATCTCGGAAGCGCGGCGGCGGCGGAACAGAGGAGAGATCGCGAAAAAGGGTTCTCCTCTCAGAAGTTTCCCGTGACGGAGAATATATAGGCGAAGAGGGGCAGACAGGGGGGCCACCAGGGGTCCAGGCGCCCCCCTGGCGCGGCCAAGCCCTAGGGCGCGCCACCAGGGCGCCTGGGCCCCTGGTGGTGGCCCTCTGGCCCACCCAGGTTCTTCCGGAAGGTTCCTTCACGCTGATTTTTTATCTGAATTTACCCGAATTTTTGGAGCACTTTTTATATGGGGAAAAACTGTAATAGAAAAACAACAGAAAACAAGAACTGGCACTGTGGTGCACTGAGTTAATAGGTTAGTCCAAATATGATCAAAAGTGTATGAAATTGTATCTAGATCATAGCAATATCACACAAAACATGCATGGAGCAAGCAGAAATTATAGATACGTTTTGGACGTATCACTCACCAACAATTGCAGCAGAAGAAGAGTTGGTGATGCGGGTAGAAGAAGATCTCGTGATGCGTCTCATGATCCGTCCCACGATCTCTCCCACAAACGGATCTCCCGATCAATCCCTCGAACAGATCTCCGAGGAAGAAGAAGAAGATGCTCCTCGAAGAAAGATCAAAGCTATGATCTCTCCATCGGTATCCACACGTCCGGCACAGCAATCCTCCAGCGCTCCGCCGTCCAGAGAAGAACGCCTCCGAGAAAACTAGAGAGAGAAAACCCTAGCGAGTTCCGATCTAGATTAGATTCTAAACCGGGGTCTAAAAGTGGAGCAACTAGCAACTAGGGGGCAAGGGGGCAAGGGGGCTTGTGTGTCTCCTCCCCCCCTTGGCTCACCTTATATAGGTGGAAAAGGGGATTGGTGCGCCGGCCTAGGGGGTGGGGACTCCAATTTGGACTCCAAACCTCCTAGGACTTTCCCACTAGGAGTCCTTCCAAAATAGGATTGGGGAAATCTACTCCAAGTAGGATTCCCCCCCCCCCCGATTGTGGCGCCCCCCACCTCCTGGACGGCCAGGGCAGCCTAGGTGGCTTGCCCCCCAAGCTAGGGGGTGGGGACAGTGAGTGGTACTGTCCGGAACCTTCCAGGACCTTCCGTGATGGTTTCGGGACATTCCTGACACTTCTGGAGCACTTCCAGGACCTTCCGGGACCTCTAACGAATGTTCCGGAGCTATCTAAATAGGTTTCGGAACAATCCGGGTTACGGTTAACATGTCCGGTGAACACAACATATTGTTTAAGATGTCCATCGGTCACCGAAACTATTCCGGTTGATTGCAAACTATCACAGCACCATTCTTATATGAACTAAAGTTGTCTGAAATAATTCCAAAGTATCTTAGCCATATTCTTTGCTCTTTACTTGCTTCCACTAAACCTTCAATCATCCTAGTATTCTAACAGATTACTGCACGTTAAGTGTGTGACCCAATAGGTTCGGTATTATGTGGACATGACTCGGAACGCTTTCCAGACTTATAGTCATTATTCAATAATCAACAACGGAGCCATGGACACCCATGTTGACTCCCACACATACACGAAAAAGACTTCGAGTGAACCTTTATGTTTATCGTATACTATTCCCTTTGCTTCGCGATATATGACAAAGTTAGAGGAGAGAAGTTTTGGCACCCATATGAAACAACTTCTTGGTCACAAGCCATCAGTTATCCTCATTGCTCGTTTGTATTCATTCCTCGTTACGTATACCGGTATCCCCGTGACTGAATCACAAAGTGTTTGGCCAGACGAGAATGGATACCGTTATACCGAGTGGGCCCTGAGTCTATATCTCTTCATCGTGAAGGAGCAAATCCCAGTCTCGAACTATCACCGTTACTAGACACACTGTCCAATGTACCCAGAACTTATTTTACTACTTCCCATTTACGGGAAGATTCATCTAAGATCCAAAGAACATCTTCTTGTGTGAAGCAACTTGACATTCTCATGGTCTAAGGAACTATGTATATAATAACATTTTATGATATGACTTATAACGTTGTTACGATGATTTCTCTAAGTATATCATTTAAAACTACGGTCGGTTCAAAATCATTGCTCTGCTAACAACAAGATCTCATTGCTATTGACATCCTTGTTACAAGAACAATGTCCATGATTAAGAAAACATAATCATCAATAAGCACATGAGCTGGTCTTAGAGGCAAAACCAGGAACTCTTGTTGTTTACATTTTTCCACACATGCATATGAGTTTTCTTCTGAATCTCATAGTCAGGATCATTGCAATTATAGCACAAAAATATAAACATTAATTATGAACATGAATATATAAATAATAACACACTTTATTATTGCCTCTAGGTCATATATCCAACACACGCCTCATACGGCGTGCGCCCTTCAAGGGCCTGTGTAGGCGAACAATTTAGGAGGAGCACAACCGTGGTGACTGCCTCCCCCCAATACTCGTTCGGCACGCGCCTCGCCTTGAGCAGACACCTTGCCATGGCCACGATGGTTTGATTTTGCCTCTCGACTACCCCGTTCTGCTGGGGCGAGTACGGGGCGGTGAGGTGACGCTGAGTGCCTTCACCTGCACAGTAAGAAGCAAACTCCACCGAAGTGAACTCACCACCTCTGTCCGTGCGCAGAGCGTGGAGCTTGTGGCCGGTCTCGGTCTCGACGGTGGACTTGAAGCGCTTGATCCCTGCAGCAGCTTCATCCTTCGTGCGCAGCAATACAAGCCACATGTAGCGGCTCATGTCGTCGACGAGGAGGAGGAAGTGCTTCTTCCCGCCGTGCGTGGCCGGCGTGATTGGCCCGCACAGATCACCGTGCACCAGGTCAAGGCGGTCACTGGCGCGGTAGATCGCCGCTCGTGGGAATGATGCACGACGCTGCTTGCCCAGGAGGCAGTCGTCGCACACCTGGTCCACATGGTGGATCGAAGGGAGCCCGCGCACCACGTTCGACGATGCCAGCTTGCGGAGAGCATCGAAGTTTAGATGACCGTACCTCTCGTGCCTTGTCCACGCTGCTTGATCGGCCCGGGCGAGGAGGTTCACCGGTCTGGCCAGTTTCGTCGGCAGCTTGTACAGGCGGTTTCCGCTCCAGACGACGCGCGCGATCAGCTTGCCGCTCCTGTCGTGGACTCACAGGGTGCCGTCGTGGATGGTCACCTCACAGCCCACCTCGTCGAGTTGGCCGACCGAGATGATGTTGTTCTCTAGCTTGGGGATGAAGTAGACCTTGGTGAGCGCTCGATGACGCCCGTCTCCTGCCTCAAAGCGCTCTGACGACCTATTCGTCGTCGATCACATCCCCAAGAGTGCGCAGGTTGTTGACAAGGGAGGTGGCGCGCATGTTGAACGCATCGATGGTCTCGCCCTTCTTGAACGCGAGATTCTCGAAATCTCGGCGCAGCTTCTGCGCTGTGGCGTCGCACACACGGCCCACTCCCACCCAAATGGTGCGGATGGCTTCCCAGGCTTCCTTGGCGGATGGCTTGACGACGATCGCACCGACCATCTCTGGCGGCAGTCCACGGAGGATGTGCGCCATGGCGTACTTGTCTTCGCGGAAGGTGGTTGTGTCCTTTCCCTCGACGGCGTCCCAGAGCAGCGTAGCCTGCAGTTGTACCTGCATCACAAGAGCCCACTCGATGTAGTTTGTGGTCGTCAGCATGGGAACGAGACTTGTGCTTTCCGGCTCCCGCACCACGCGCTCCTGGATGACGCGCTCGTGGACGACGACCTCCCGCCCGGTGCGACACGTCGGACTCGGGATGCACCTTGTTGACGGGGGAGTCACAGAGTGGTCGCCCTGGTTACCCCCGTTGCTCGCCTGTCCGGCGGTGGAGGGCGACGCAGTCCGGCTCGTGCCGCCATGGTCCCAGGTCACGGAGGCTATGATGCCAATTGTTCCACGACAACGTGTGCCGGCGGTGAGATGAAGATGAGGAGCTCGAGGGGGGGGAGAGAAACTCAGGTGTTTTGTGCAACGTGTTGCTTTTTGCTTTTCTGTTTTGCCTCTGAACTTATACAGGAAGGAAAACGAGTCATGGCTGCGGCCACACCCCCACGGACGCGATCGTGCCATCCCACGATCCGGGGTGCGTCGAGCGCACGGGCACCACGCCTGACGTGGGCTCGATCCGGCTATTCCGATGCTAACTGAAAGCAAAAGACTAGGGAACTAACTTAACAACTAACTAACTAGATTATTCAACAAACTGTATGTACCTGAACATGCCATGTCTCTTGGTCACTGTCGCTAAGATAAATTGCAGCCTTGATGTTTACAAATTCAGGTATTCTTTCAATCCACAGAAGTATCTTTCAATTTCTCCTTCTATGCTAATTGTATGTCTAATAGGAGTAATACATTTTTTGACACCTATTCAGTTCCCCTTTTCAATCCCCCTCCTCTCTCAAACACAACTACAACCTGAAAGGAAAAATGAGGGAGTGAGAGGAATGGTTGGGGACTCACTTGTGCACTTGGAGTACATGAAGATGCGAGCTAATAGAGCCCGGACTGCCGTCGCCCACCCGCTGAGATCGCCTTCCGCCGCAGCACTGCATGCGCCACCTGCAGCGCTAGTGTTTTTTGCGAAGGACTGCGTCGAGTGCGGTCTTCGCTGCGTGATCACAACATTTCGCTGAAGAGGCAGGGAAGGATGAGCGGGGGAGGAGACAAAGGAAGTGCCCCTCATGGCGCATAGGAGGAGAGTACGCGACTGTCCTGCTTGTTGGAACTGATGCTCTCGTCTTTCCTTCTCCAATGATGATTCCACCATCCAGGAGGCAAGGAAAGAGGGAGGAGTAGGAGATGAACAGGGGCAGTTCCTCGAGCGGCCCCCACCTGTTGCTCGCCTCGTCCACCTCCCACCTCTGTGGTCAACATCTAATAGAGACGAGGGAGCGGGAGAAGTAGGAGGCGACCACTGTAGGAGGGGAGCGAGACGAGGAGGAGAAAGGGTGGAAGCTGTGGATTGGGGGCTAGGGCTTCGTGCGGGCCAACAACGCGGGCACAGGCGGGGGGTTGCCTATAATTCTTTTTCACCAAATTATACTCGTCAAGCCTTATGGTTACAGTACGTGGTTCTACCCATCATTCCCTTTAATACTACCACAGCTGAGTGAAAAAAGGCAAAACAATCCGACGCTCGAGAAGCCTTGCGGGGGAGCAGGAGCCAGATCGAACGACCAACAAAGGTTGCCTCCGGGGGAGCACCATGGAGCCTCCTTGGCTAGCATCCTTTATAAGTTAAATATTAGGGGAGTGCTAAGCGTCAACCGGCGGAAAGATCCGCCGCCTCGCCAGCCGTTGGATTGGCGCAATCGAGTAACCCAGCGTCGTGGCTTCTTTTGCAACAATACGCTTGTTGCGAAGCTTCTTTGCAACATAACTCTTGTTGCAAAACTTTATTTATACGATGTGCTTACTTTGCAATATGATGTTTGTTGCAAAACTTTTTTTACAACATGATGCTTGTTGTGAATCTCTGTTTATACACTAAACTTTCATTGCAACATGGTGCTTGATGCGAAGCTCTTTTGCAAACATGTGACTCTGTCTATACACTAAACTTTCATTGCAACATGATTCTTGTTGCGAAGCTCCTTTGCAACATAACTCTTATTGCAAAACTTTATTCGTACTATGTGCTTCCTTCGCGGCGGCCGACAGCCATGATGAAGGCTGGCCATGACCCTTCCCTCTCCTTTGCAATAGTTCTTGGAGAAGATGCATGGAGGCCTCCGCAGCAGCGCTTAAGAAACGCTATGTGAGGGCTGCTATTGTCATGGATGCTATAGGAAGAAGCAGCCATCAACGCATCCATGACCAGGAGGAGAGACGACGGGAGAGAGATGAGAGAGAAAAGAGGATCACATTTGGTAGGATAAGAACGAACGAACTCGGCGCTAAAGAGATTGCTAGCAATTTACGGGTTTACACAATACACATATCGATAATTTCCCTAAATATTAAGTACCAAAGCCAATTTAATGCTTCGGTCTCCTTTCATGGCTACTATGTTCCCCATTCCACCATAACTCTTGTTGTAACCTTGTAACCTATCAGAATGGAAAAACAAATAATATCGGTGTCTCATTATACTTGTTGTTTTTTATGGAAGGTATGGATGGAGAAGAAGGTAACAACAGTCGGTCGTGTTGAAGGGTCATGTTCACCAACGACTTTGCATTTAGCATAGTTGTAGACACAGTAATTTAGGACAAGCTAGATAGTGTAAGGGATAATTAGTTAGGTTTTATTCAGTCATGCCATATATTTTGTCCCCCAAAAACATATACACTCAAATGATTATTTATAATTGGTAGATTTCAAACGAGACTGTTTGCCGAGAAGTTATTTTGATATGCAAATTTACTTGATACTTAATCTAGATATTATGCACACGTACACCACTCTGTAAGCAATTTATTGGTATCCGAAATTTGATCTTTTGATTCAGGTTACACTCTTCAGGACACGGATGATGGATCTACTCTGTAAAGATGAATCTAAATAACTTTAACAAATGACATTTCACAATGAAACGGTTGAAATTTATTGAAGGGGGAATTTTAGTTAACGAGATATTTATTTTAGTTGGGTTTCTTGCTTGTACGGGTTGCTGTTCTTTTCATTTACCGTGGCCACATAAGAATGAAAAAAATCTGGTTTTAGTTCATTAATAAGGAGAGACAAAGACTAACATCGCACTACGTGCAAATTTCATTACTTTTACTAGCAAACGTGCCCGTGCGTTGCAACGGGTTAAAAAAATTATGGCATGCCAAACACAACAATCATACATAATGGTTTGTCTTAATGAAATCTATGGTAAAAGTGTGTCGTATTTAATATCTCATTGAGGCATTAGGCGACTGGGTGGAATGTTGAATATGAACATCATTGGTCCATTATTTTTTGGTATGTGTTTGACAAAGGTTCCAAACTTGCATCTTGAAATACCTATAGTTTGTTGCACATACATTGACAATGGTTTCGAGTTTGGGCGTTTTGAGAATACACATAGAATGTCCACTAAACTATAACAACTTCGTAGGTAGCTTTCGAGCAATTCAATTGTTCGGTCAATCCATGGATTGGAGGAACCACAACTTACCTTTGAAATAAGTATCCACTCATTTGCATCATTGAACGTCCGTGGTATGAGGATCCAGTGTCATGGTCTGGATAGACCTAAGACGTCGATGACGACGCGCCCACAATTTTTCCTTTAAACACCTATCAAGCCCGTTTAAGTATTATATTTATCCCACATGTTTATACTTCCTTCAAGTATCTCATCAGTTTACCCGTTTAAATATTATATTTATCCCAAATGTTTATACTTCCTTCAAGTATCTCATCAGTTTACCCACAAGTATTCATTTGTGTCCACACAATTCTTCCTTCAGTTTACCCACAAGTTTTCATTTCAGCCCACACAATTCTTCCTTTAATTATCCCACATGTCTATCCACAAGTATTCATTTGAGCCCAAGCAATCCTTCTTTTAATTAGCTCATAATCATTTATTAATAGCTTTCTAATGAGGTTTATTGATTTAAAGAAAATACACATTTAAACAGGTGTAATTGCATATAAGAAAGCAAGGTGGGACTATTTATTATGTAAAAAACGTGAGAGATTAATTGTAGAATTAGCTACGCTGCCCGTCTAAGCCTTGGGTCGAAGAAAGCCACCCGAAAGGCAGCATAGTTGCTGGCACATATCGCAGCCCAGAGAAAACAATTCCATATATATAATATCTTTCTGCTACTACACATAAGAAACTACACTGGTCTAGTGGCTTGGGCGAGCAACACCCCTAGAAGAGGTGTCGTGTTCGAAACATAGGTTATTAAATTAATTTTTACGCGGACCAAAAATTCGAAGAAACACAATTTCCTTTATTATTAGGTAGAGATATAATGATTTAACATGCAATCACCTCTCATTGTATGAGAGAGCTTTCCATTTGTGAATAGATGGATAATACATCATCTAATCTCACGGAACTCCTAACAGAACAGACTTAGGATTATTTGCCTAAACTCCCAAGCTACTAAGAAAAATGGACCATATATAATTAGTTGATAGTGTAATTTATTTATGGACCGAACTCCGTAGCGGTGCCGCATCTTGCCCTTTGATGTGCGGCGGCTGACTAGTACGTACTAGTACTAGCAAAATGTGCTAGCTTTTGTATTTTTGAAATGTTTTATCTCTCAAACCGTTAATCCGATTGATGATCCGTTTTCACCATTAGCTTTCTCGCGACGAGATCTTCGAAACTAGATCCCATGTCAATATGTTTTGAAAAACTTTTTTTTTCATCAGTAGTTGCCACATTACTGTTCTACTTACCTGATAAATATTCATATAGTTGCCAGATTATACCAACTTGGTTGTTAACACTTTGTTTTCATCAGTACTTGCCACATTGTTGTTCTACTTACCTGATAATTATTCATTTAGTTGTCAGATTATACCAACTTGATTGTTAAAACACTATACACTAACATATACAAATGGAAAACTTATTTTATGGTATTTGTATGTGTTTCTCTTTAGAATAACCTAAAAAAGCATTCATACTAATCATGTTATTTATACCAAAAAATGTCATAATGAGTTGTTGTGCTTGAACAATTGATTACCGGTTACTTATGTTCAGTTGTCGTATTATTTACATCTAATTCACATCATGTTTATTGTTTTGCCATTTTTATCAGTTTGAGTTGTCATTTTATTTTATCAGATTGTATCCTAAGATTAAGTATACGGAACTATTCTTCCGGCAACTATGTACAAACATTTGTGACAACAGTTCACGTTAAAAATGGCAACTAGGGTGACATAATCTGGCAACTGTCGGTGACGAAAAAATATCATCAAAACATATCAATATGAGATCTTGTTTCGAAGCCCTCGTGAAAACAAATCCAACGGTGAAAACGGAACGCAAATCGGATTATTGGTTTGTAAGATAAATCATTTTAAAAATTCACAAAACGCATTTAATGCGATGATGTCAGCATGTGATACTAATCTTGCATGCCCAGCCTTTGCATGGGCAGCCGCTGCACAAGGACACTAGTGATGCGGCGGAGGTGCTTAGCTTTTCCCTTTATTTATTGATTGCGTGTGTGTCAGAGAGAGAGAGAGAGACGCATAGAGAAAGATATGTGTATCTATGTCTAAGTTTGTTATTACGGGTTAACATATACAAAGTGATTTAATGGTAAGTAAAGTTCAAAATATTTTTTTGATTTTCATGAGGACCCTTGAGCCACACATCATTCATCACCCCGTATGGCGTATTCTGCTACATGGCAATGCCTTTTTGACTAAAGAACGCTGAAGCAACCTATCAGCGGATGATGCAGACATGTCTACAAGATAATATAGGAAGGAATGTTCAAGTCTACGTGGATGACATCGTCATCAAAACAGAGCAGGCAAACACCCTCCTCGGGGACGTGCGTGAAACCTTCGGAGCACTCAACCACTACCGCATCAAGATCAACCCAAAGAAGTGTGTTTTCGGCATGCCAGCCGGAAAGTTACTAGGATAAATGGTGTCCACACGAGTAGTCGAGGCCAACCCAGAACAAGTTCAACCACTCGCCACAATGATAGAGCCCGTCAACATAAAAGGCGTACAACAACTCACAGGACGACTCGCAACCCTATGTCGCTTCATCAGCAGGCTAGGAGAAAGGACCTTGCCATTCTACCCGCTACTCAGGAAGGGCGGCAAGTTCGAGTGAACAAAGGAAGCGCGAAACGCATTCGCCGACCTAAAGAAAACCCTATCAACTCCACCAATCCTCGCAGTCCCCAAGGAACGAGAACCCCTATACCTCTACATTGCCGCTCGAAGCAGCGTTGCCAGCACCGTAGTCGTTGTCGGCCACTCTAAAGAGGGCAATGCACAAGGCATCCAGAGACCAATCTACTATCTCAGTGAAGTCCTCACGCGTGCTCAGCAGAGATATCTGAACTATCAGAAACTCGTTTACGCCATCTTCATGACCTCCCGCAAGGTATCACACTACTTTGATGAGCATCCAATAACAGTGGTTAGCAGCGCACCACTCTCTGATATCCTCAACAACCCCAACGCCACCGGAAGAGTCGCTCGATGGAACATCGAGCTCAACCCTCTTGACCTACGCTTCAAGCACCCAACAACAACCAAAGCACAAGTCCTTCCCTATTTTGTTATCGAGTGGATGGAAGTCCAAACACCTAGCCCACCAGACCTCTCCAACTCGTGGAAGATGTTCTCGATGTATCCAGGAGACAACAAGGAGCCGGAGCAGGCGTCGTGCTAATCTCCCCCAAGGCCCAAGGGAGACAAGCTAAAATACGTACTCCAGATAAACTTCGAAAAGGCATCCAAAAAATGAAGAAATATACGAAGCACTCCTCCACGGTATGTGTCGTGGAAAAAACATGCCAGATTTCCTCATAGAGAACTTTAAGCAGGGCCTTTGCTACGAGTGAATATGAGGAGGGAGAGTCGACCGGAGGAGAGTCGGCGATGATGAGTCGGCACAAGAGAGACACAGGGATTTACCCAGGTTTGGCCCCTCGATGAGATAAAGACCTTGTAAGGCCCGATATGCGGTACTGTTCCAGATCTAGATGTTTCCATCCAGATCCGGGGATAAAGCACATACCGGTCCCACCGCGACATATGACAATGCCATATGCCCCGGATTTCCAACATGATATCACAACATTATAGCTACAAGGATACAACATCCCATACAATCGGTCTACAACTGCCTTAAATACATTACATAAGCGGAAGATACATGTCTGAGTACATACTACATTCAAATGCCTAGGTGGCGAAGGTAAAACAAACCATTCCCGTAACCACACGGGTCCAGGCTCTCCGCCGGGATCCGCCTAACTAGTCGTCGTCGAGTCTCCGTGAAGGCGTCCAGAAGAAGAGTCGAGGTAGTAATGAACTGCAGCGGCCGATCAGGCAAAACATAAAAGGGAAAGAAAAGAAAGGGGTGAGAATATATCAAAAGTCTTGTAACTAACTTCTCACGGATAAGATGGGGGTAGTGGTGAGGTTGCAGACGCACTAGCAATATATGAGTGGCTAACGGTCTATTTAGAGTAAGATGAGAACCAAGCATTCGATGAGGAAGAATCTATTACTACGAAGAAATCACGAGCAAGCATCAACAAGAAGGCAACACGAGACAACGCACTACGTTATCCCATCTATCGTCGAGAGCGGTTACTAACAGGTTAAGCGGAGTACTCGTCACACACGACGATACCGCACATTTAGAATGGTTCAATTTGTTTAGCTACACAAGGTGAGCAGAGGTTATTAACACGGCATCTCACTCAAGCATGGCATAGCACACAAACATGACAAGAGGTGAAGCAAAAGATAAACTATCTATACTAGTCAATTTAAGTGAGGCACAACCTAAACATGGCATACCACTAAGTACCCCACGGTGATTTAAGCATTTGGTACTGTTCTGCCCTAAACCATACTTTAGGTTGGTTAACAACATCAAACAATAGCATAAACGCAAAGTACATGAAATTCTAATCAAGTCACATGTAAAGAACACTCCAAACGGAGTTACGGTTAAAAAGATATAAGCAAAACAAGTTTGGAACACAATCTGCCAACATCAAGAAGCACACTTTAGAGAAACAAATAAAAAAGCAAAAGGTTTCAAACATGGACAAAAATGACATGAAACTAAAGTAGAAATGGCAGGAATGGCATGGCAAAATAAATCATGCAAATAGGCATTATGGTTCACTAGTTATAAGCAACACAAAAAGCTATAAAACATTACTGGTCAAGGACTTAGTGAAAATCAGGAAAACAGGGCAGAAACTGTTATTTTCATGATGTATAAATAGGGGTAAAGGTATATGAAAAAGCGCAGAAACATGACATATAAATATATGGGCATGAACTAGACATGATGGTGATCAGGTACAAACAAGAATCAAGGTCATAGGCATCACCGATCAAAAGATATTAAGCATGCAACATGGCATCGGAAAGTTACAAACTTAGTGAAAACAGAGGTGGATGTCAACAACAGCAGGATATCAACTTTGGAGCTAAACATATCTATGACCAGGAATGTAAACATGAAAATGCGATACATATAATGAAAGTTGACATGGCATAGATCAAAATTACATATTGCAATGCTCAATAGGATGCACGGTTAAAAAGATATAGGGCAGCAAAGTAGCAACTTTATATAAACAGAAGCACACTAACAGCAGGGTAGCTACTTTGGGTGATGAAACAAACATCATGCAGCAGGAAAATATGACATATGAATGCATAGCATTGAAGTAGACATGATGCTTAATAGTATGCAACAATAATTAATAGCATAGGCCTCATGGATGTGTCACCATCATCAATCAAACTTGCAATAAAATAAAAATAGCAGCACTTAACAGAAATTAGTAGCAGTTAACAGCCTGATGCCCACTTCAACAGCGATTAACAACATCAAGATGGCTTCAAATAAAAATGCTCACAAAAGATGTATTGAAGTACACACAAAACTAAACAATTTTCCTTTTGGGCGCAACGTCATCCGGGCTACGGTTTACTCGCAAACCTACTCGCAAAGCTGAATCAGCAACAATTAAACAGGGACTTAGCCAAAAAAAAAGGAAAAGAGAAAAATAAAAAAATAAAAAAGGGGAGGGCGCCGGCTGGCTCACCAATGGGCCTCGGCCCATCTCATGGGTGGCGGCGGCTAGCCAGGCAGCGCCCAGGCGGAGGGAGGCTTCGGGCCGAGGCGCTACTGGGCCCAGGTGGGCGCGCTAGCCCACCAGGTGTTGGCAGCGGGGCCTTGATGGCGCGAGAGTTGACGGGTGTAGTCTTCTCGCCCTTCGTTGGTGAGCCCTCAGTAAAGATACCAAGGTTTGTCTCGAGTAGGACTCCAGAGATGATAAGTAGGTGTCAGCGGCGCAACTGACGCGGACCTGCACACAGACACAAATAACTTTGTTCCCAACGAAGTTCAGAGAGGTTGTCAATCTCTCTGGTCTTGTTGTTCACAAAGGATAAAACACAAGGGATAATGATAGCAACTGAAAGTAAAAGAAGAAAAGTAAATGAGCGTGGAAACAGTAATGAGGATATGGACCGGGATACGTGATGTCCACTAGTGACGTCTCTCTCCCAAAAGATGATAAAACTGCTATGCGAGGTAAACAAATTACAGAAGGTCAATTGACAGGATGATGAACGCACCGCAATGCTAACTATGCTACAAAATAAAGGAAGAGGCTCAAAAGCACGGGCAGTACGCCAAAATAAGTAGACCGAAATCCAACTGCATCTACTACTTATCATCCACCTTGAGATATCTATCCAGAACATCTCGCTGGTATTAAGTTGCGAGCCCCACCCAAAGTGTAAACCCAAAGCAACAGACAACTGCATTAAAAAGAACTTTGCGTAAAGTAAACAATCCTTGCAACCGCGGTTACAAGCACCGTTGTTTTCCCCCTTGTGGCAACAGCACATCCCCTAGACTCATGTTTCTGTCACTCAAGCGTGTCATCGGGGGGCATGAACCCACAATCGAGCATAACGTTCCCTCTTGGGGTTACTACCTACTACTTGGCCAAAGCAATAAACAGCAACGGATAACATGCAAGAATTACTTAGGAACAAAAATATAAGAGATAAAAACCAAATATATTACTCAATCAAAATCTGAACATAATCTCATAATCCATCATATCCCATCAAACTCAGCATAGCAACAGCAGAAAGATTACAAAAGTGCCTCGATCATGTAGGGCAGCTTACGAGGTCTAAACCATGAAGAACAAAGAGGGGAGGAGAACATCACATAGCTACTGATCACGGACCCATGGTCCAAGGAAAACTACTCACGAGACATCCGGGGAGCATCCATGGTGGAGAGGAGACTCCCGGAGGTCAACCCTCCCTCCGGCAGGGTGCCGGGAAGAGGTCTTCTGGTGCTCCCGATCTCGAAAGCGCGGCGGCGGCGGAACAGAGGCGAGATCGCGAAAAAGGGTTCTCTTTTCTGAAGTTTCCCGTGACGGAGAATATATAGGCGAAGGGGGGCAGCCAGAGGTGGACCAGGGGCCCCAGGCGCCCCCCTGGCGCGGCCAGGGGTGGGGCCGCGCCGGATGGCCGCCTGGGCCACCCCTGGCTCCCCTCTGGCCCCACTCGGGCTCTTCGCGAAGCTTCCTGTACGCTGATTTTTCCTATATTTTTCCCAGAATTTTTCTGGCACTTTTTATATGGGGGAAAACTGAAATAGAAAAATTGCAGAAAACAGGAACTGGCACTGTGGAGCACTGAGTTAATAGGTTAGTCCAAATATGATCAAAAGTGTATGAAAGTGTATCTAGATCATAGCAATATCACACAAAACATGCATGGAGCAAGCAGAAATTATAGATACGTTTTGGACGTATCAACATCCCCAAGCCTAATTCTTGCTCGTCCTCGAGTAGGTAAATGATAACGGCATAATTTCTGTGGTGACATGCTAGCAACCATATAAGAACTTTGAAAAGTAAAGCAATCAAGGTTAGAAACTCAATTCAAGTCATAACAAGCAAGAGTCTATATTAGCATTGAAACAAGTAACAAAATAACAAAAGGTGCAAGAGCTCTCGCTGTCCGTGACTCGAATGTCTCCAAATGGTGTTTGCGTGCAAGAAGGGGGATAGAGAATACGAGAAAAACATTTATTTGTTGAGAACTCAATCTACTAAAGTTTCACACTCGGTCTTTTTCTGGAATCTTATCTTGACTCGTCCCCAGACCACTAGCCAGGTACAAGCCAATTTGATCCACTCCTTTTTTCAATATTTTGAGCACTCATGCAATGGATGAGCGTAAGCACGAGAGTTGACACTTAGGGTGGCAAAGAGAGAAGTATGGAGGAGGAAGACAAAAAGGATGAGAAAGGCTCACATCAATGAGGACAATCATAGGAAAGAGATGTCAAATGATAGATATGATGTGAGGAGTAGGGATTGCCATGCAACGGATGCACATACGAGCTAGGAAGCTCTCCAATGGAACTAGTGGGGGTGCATCTAACTTGATCGCTCATGAAGACCTAGAGCTCGTTTGAGGAGGCCCATCCTTGGAATATGCAAGCCAAGTTCTATAGTGTGAAGGTCCCCACATAGCTATATGCATAATGATCATCTCTATGGAGTACAAGGATATAAAGGGAGTACTAGTGTGGATCTCTCAAAAGGATAGTAGTGTTGCCCCTTTCTCTCTTTTTATTTCTTTTTCTCTTTTTTCTATTTTTTGTATTTTTTGTGTCCTCAATGGCTCTTTCTATATAACTCTCATTTGTCCTCTTTGGGATCTTTTATTGTGTCCACTTTGGGATCTTTTCCTCACTTAAGGGAAACACTCTATTTTACAAGAAGGTAAAGGAGATCTTTCACACTTTACAAGGTACTCAAAATCATAAAGAAGATGTAACTATCATGATGTATGCAATGTATGTCACTGCCAGTGTAGCAGGAACATGTATGACATGAAGATCAAGTCATGAAGAGGTGGATGTTGCATGGCAATATATGTCGGAAAGGCTATGGAAATGCCTTGATAGGTAGGTATGGTGGCTGTTTTGAGGAAAGATATAAGGAGGTTTATGATGACAGAGCGTATCATGCCAAGGGTTTGGATGTACCGGCGAAGGTGGACACCAACTCTCGGAGTGAGAAGAAGGCAATGCACGGCACGGGAGAGGCTAGCAAAATATGGGAAGGTGGAAGTGTCAGCTTTCAATACTTACATTAGTCCGAAGAACTCATGCACTTATTATCGGTAACTCTCAATCTAAAAAGGAGGTTCACAAAGAGACAAGTACCCCGAGGAGGAGTGTATGGGGGTTTGGTTATCCTTGCACATCCTCGACTCATGGTACGTGAGTGTTCTCTAATATTCGATCCCTCCAAATATTAGTGATCCATCTAGTAGCTAGAGTTCTCAACTAGTTTTGTAGGTTTTGAAAATACACACGGATTTCCCAAAATACGACACCTATCACTAATAGGCTAGAGCTCTTGACACCAAAAGTTCAAACATTACTCACATCAATACTTCAAAACTATTGCAAGTTACTACTAGAATTAAATAGCAACCTCAATTACCTACTTTCAAGACAAGACACAACTCAGTGCAACAACCAACTCTCTTTAACAAGATAAACATGGAAACTAAAAAGAGTTCCAGCAACAAACTAAACAAAAGCCAAGGCTCTTGCTAAAGACAGACTAAGACTAAAACTAAACATGGCAGCAGCTACGAAAAGATAAAGAACACACAACAGCAAAAAGATAGGCAGGAAAAATCCTATGATGTGTTCTAGATTTTGAAAGTGGAGCGTGTTTCTCTCCCACACAAAGTAAGACGGGATCTAACTTGTTATGAATAGCAAGAAAAGCTAAATAAAACTAAAAATAAAACCTAAGAGCGAGACGCTCCAAGCATAGCACATAACGCATGAAGTGATAAAAATATAGTTAGACGAAGGACGAACTGATGATTGTTGATGGAGAAGGGGATGCAAGGGGGCATCCCCAAGCTTAGACGCTTGAGTCTCCTTGAATATTTATTGGGGATGCATGGGGGCATCCCCAAGCTTGAGCGCTTGACACTCCTGAATCTTCTTTCATCATCTTCCATCGCACACTTGAAAACTCCCTTCATACATAACTCATCATAAGATGATTAGAGAGGTTAGTACCCTTAATAAAATAATTTTCCCCCACTGGATATAAAGATATTCTTGAAGAGCTACTGTTTCTCAAGAGTGCCAAAAAGTTTTTGCAAAGAAAAAGCTAGCTTAAGGTTTGCAAAAGTTAGAAGAGACAAAACGTGGCAGAATCTGTGAAAAACAGAACAGCAGGTAGTAAAGAATTTTTTAGGGAACTTCTGCAACTCAAATAAAAAAACTCAGAACATACGGAAGTTTCAAAATTGTATAGAGCACGCTGTCAAAAAAATTCAGATCAAAGAGATGATCTGGTGATTTGATTCGAATTTTTCTGTCAAGGGACAAAATCTGTTTTCTGGACAGCACGTCACAACTTTTGCTTCCCTTATCATAAGAGGCTATAACTTGGCACAAAGCTGAAAAATAAAGATACAATGATGTTGCTACAGTAGTAACAGACATCAAGACACAACAAAAGCAAAAAGAAAAAAACTTAAATTCGTTGCGGGCTGCCTCCCGAAAGCGCTTTCTTTTATGCCTTTAAGCTAGGCATAATGCAAAAGAAGAATCAAGGGTCTCCAAGATCAGAATCATAAAAACCTTCAAATTGATTTTCAATAAGGTCATTCTTATTCTTCCTAGGAAAGAGGTACTTACCTTTCGCCACACCGCGTAAGCGTATGTGACCGTTACCAATATCAATGAAGCCTTTCATAGCACGGAGGAAGTCTCTTCCGAGCACAATGTTACTTTGGTTTGGCTCCATGATGAAGAAATCCATTGGTGCAGTCCTATGAAGGAATGCAACTTGGACTTCTTTTACCTTTCCTTTAATCTCTGAAATATCTCCATCAGAATGTTCATGATAAGATGATAATTTATCCATATCTAGCTTCAAAGAATCATAAACTATTTTTGGCATAGTAGAAACTGTGGATCCAACATCACAAAGAGCAAGGAAGCCTTGGTTAGAGATGCTAATCCTAACAAAGGGCTCGCAATCATCATCTATCTCCAACATTTCTTTCTTGTTGGACTTAAGTTCCTCTACTTTCCTCAAGTCTAGAGCATCCAATCTTTTTTCAATAGTGGCAAGTCTATCTATGACAGTATCAATACTACGATCATAAACAAAATAACTAGATGGACTACGAAAAATATCAAGAGCCCTAGCTTCATCACACTCTAGAAAATCTCCTTCAGCTATAATGTCAAGAGAGTGTTTACACCACTTAAAAAGACCATGGTAAAAATTTCTAAGCACAATTTTTATAGGTATCCAAGGCATAATTCTTTTATGTGCATCAGAGATTTTGTCCCATGCTTTCTTCATATTTTCTCCATCTCTTTGACGGAAATCGAGAACTTCCGATTCCCGCAAAGCACCTAGCCCTAACATGTTCATCTAAACAAGGAGGACTGCTAACAGCAAGATAAACAATTTTTTTGTGATTTTTGATAAAAGACACAAAGATAAAAACTGAAAGGTAAACAAACAAGACTAAAAAACAAAGGTAAAGGGTAGTGTGCAACTCCCCTATCTTAGCACTCGGAGTCCCCGGCAACGGCGCCAGAAATTTGCTTGATGGCGCGAGAGTTGACGGGTGTATTCTTCTCGCCCTTCGTTGGTGAGCCCCAAGTGGAGGGCGTGATGCAGCACAGCAGAAAATTTCCCTCAGTAAAGATACCAAGGTTTGTCTCGAGTAGGACTCCAGAGATGATAAGTAGGTGTCAGCGGCGCAACTGACGCGGACCTGCACACAGACACAAATAACTTTGTTCCCAACGAAGTTCAGAGAGGTTGTCAATCTCTCTGGTCTTGTTGTTCACAAAGGATCAAACACAAGGGATAATGATAGCAACTGAAAGTAAAAGCAGAAAAGTAAATGAGCGTGGAAACAGTAATGAGGATATGGACCGGGATACGTGATGTTCACTAGTGATGTCTCTCTCCCAAAAGACGATAAAACTGCTATGCGAGGTAAACAAATTACAGAAGGGCAATTGACAGGATTATGAACGCACCGCAATGCTAACTATGCTACAAAAGAAAGGAAGAGGCTCAAAAGCACGGGCAGTACGCCAAAATAAGTAGACCTGCATCTACTACTAATCATCCACCTTGAGATATCTATCCAGAACATCTCGCTGGTATTAAGTTGCGAGCCCCACCCAAAGTGTAAACCCAAAGAAACAGACAACTGACATTAAAAAGCACTTTGCGTAAAGTAAACAATCCTTGCAACCGCGGTTACAAGCACCGTTGTTTCCCCTTGTGGCAACAGCACATCCCCTAGACTCATGTTTCTGTCACTCAAGCGTGTCATCGGGGGGCATGAACCCACAATCGAGCATAACGTTCCCTCTTGGGGTTACTACCTACTACTTGGCCAAAGCAATAAACAACAACGGAGAACATGCAAGAATTACTTAGGAACAAAAATATAAGAGATAAAAACCAAATATATTACTCAATAACAATCTGAACATAATCCATCAGATCCCATCAAACTCGGCAAAGCACCAGCAGAAAGATTACAAAAGTGCCTCGATCATGTAGGGCAGCTCACGAGGTCTAAACCATGAAGAACAAAGACGGGAGGAGAACATCACATAGCTAATGATCACGGACTCATGGTCCAAGGAAAACTACTCACGAGACATCCGAGGAGCATCCATGGTGGACAGGAGACCCCCGGAGGTCAACCCTCCCTCCGGAGGGTGCCGGGAAGAGGTCTTCCGGTGCTCCCGATCTCGGAAGCGCGGCGGTGGCGGAACAGAGGCGGGATTGCTAAAAAGGGTTCTCTTTTCTGAAGTTTCCCGTGACGGAGAATATTGTAACAACCCAGTTTTCAGAAAAATAAAAAATTTTGTTTTCGGTGTGAATTGTTTGCGGTGTTTGCATCCCCGATTTATCGATCGGCGATTATTTTCCCCCTCTTATCTCGTATCGGACGGAGACCGCCCTTGCCACCCTGACACCCGACCTTTGCGACACCGGGTTTCACCCGATCATCGTCGCGAAAACCTCACGAGACCAGCCGCAGCCAACGGAACGAAAAACCCCGTTTAAATATATGAGCGGGTTATTTTTATAGCACACCGGAAAGTGTTTTCGGAACGGTTCCAGCGCGAGGTGAACGCCTCCGGTTCGACGCACCGATCGCGCAGTTCGAAGTTTTACCCGAATCGGAGGTACTGCGGACCCCCGGCGGTCAGAAACGTGAGCACCGTGCGCGCGAGAGAAAAACCGATGATGTTTTTGCAAACTGCCAGCCACCGGGGCTATATAAAGACCACCACACCCCCACCCATTTCTAGGGTTTCCCTAGCCACAATTTTGCAGCCACCCCCCTAACAATGCCCCCAATTTTCGCAATTAGCCCCCAAATCCCGAAATTCTGCTCTCCCTGCGATCTGGACCGTCAGATCTCGCGATCCGACGGCCCAGATGCGCCCTAGCCCTCCACCTAGCTCTCCTCCATCTCTCCTGGTCGCAACCGCCTCCATGCCGTGGAGCTCGCCGCCGCCTCCATGCTCCTTCGGCCGCCGGAGCAGCCCACCGCCGGCCACCCTCTTCTCCTTCCCTTCTCTCCCTCTCCTCTCCATTCCTCCCTCTCCTCCTCTACCTCTCACCCCGCCGCCCCTCTGTTCTCTGTGCAGGTCGCGTCGCGCGCCATGGACGCCGGCCCTCCTGCTGGAGCTCACCGACAGCCGAGCCCCGCGAGCCACGGCCTCCAGCGCCCTCGTCCGTCGCCTGCTTCCCCGCCCCGCCTAGCCTCCTCGCTCCAGCAGCCGGCCGCCGGCTGGCCTCGCCATGGCCGATCTGCTCGGGAGCTCGAGGCCGAGCGCCTCCTCCTCGGCTGGGCCGGCTCCTTCCACCGGTCACGTGGGCCACGGCCAGGCCAGGCCTCCAGCCCAGCAGCGACCTCCAGCGGCCAGATGGGCTCGGCCCAGTTGGGGTGAGCCCTTTTTTTTTTAGTATGACCCTGCTGTAAATTTTGCTAAGTGTTGGAAAATTGTGCTGCTGATTCGATTCCGCGTTGACGATAGCAAGCGATCCGTAGCCCGGATGACTTCGCGCCCAAAAGACGAATTGTTTAGAATTGCGTGCTCTAGCATTCATATTTTGTGAGAATTTGAATTTGAGCTCATCTTGATTGTGTAATTGTGTGCTAAAGTGGGCATGAGGCCGTTAAACTGCTACTTTTTCCTGTTATGTGCTGCTGTTATTATTTTGTTGCAACTTTGCATGATGATTGTGACTAATCCATGAGGCCTATTGCATTGATTCCTTTTGCGTTGCGTTAAGCAATGTTTCTACTTCAGTTTCATGCATTCACATGCCATATTTTCTTGCTGCATCATGTTTATATCTTGCTCCAAAGTAGCTATCCTGATGTTATTGTGCTGCTATTGCTGAAACTGTTATTTTGTTGCAACTTCGGTCGACGAGTGTGTCGCGACCGTTTATCGGAATTGAGTGATTCCAATTGCATTTTGTTAAGCATCATGTCTACTTTCATCCCATGTATTGCTATGTCATGTTTCTGCACTTTTGCATATAGATTTACCTCTGTTTATACAGCATGTGTGCGTAACTTGTTTTGCTTATATCTTTTTAACCGTAACTCCGTTTGGAGTGTTCTTTATATGTAACTTGATTAGTTTTTCGTGTAATTTGTGTTTATGCTATGGTTTGCTGTTGTTAACCAACCTAAAATATGGTTTAGGGCAGAACAGTACCAAATCCTTTAATCATCGTGCGGCACTTAGTGTTATGCCATGTTTAGGTTGTGCCTCACTTAAATTGACTAGCATAGATAGTTTATTTTGTGCTTCACCTCTTGAATTGTTAGTGTGCTATGCCATGCTTGCTTGATTTGCCATGTTAACAACCTTTTCTTGATCACCTGTAGCTAAACAACTTAAACCACCGTAAACGTGCGGTATTCGTCGTGTGTGACGAGTACTCCACTTAAATCGTTAGTAACCGTTCTCGACGATAGATCCGTATCGCGTTGCCGTGCCTTGTGTTGTCTCTTTGATCTTGTGTTGCTCCGTAGTAATAGTGGTGCACCGTTGATTGCTTTCCAGTGTTTACCCTCTTGTGTGCTTCCGCGGGTACCTCTCGGAGACGATGCGAGCTTGCGATCGGCTACACCTTCGGAATCCGACTTATCAACAGGCAAGGACTATACATTACTTATGATCCATTATATTTCAACCAGCGGTTTGCATGCTAGTCTAGGATAGGTTCGATGTTTGATTCTACCACATGTTTACGGCCTCTTATAAAACGATACAGCCATGTCCCCTCCCAGCAAACCTTGTACTGCTATGTTACTATTGCTCGTTGCTCAGCCCCTGCTTAGTATGCATGCTTAGGATGCTACGATGTGACCCTGTTACTCTTTGGGTTGGGATATCACCTTATTATATTGTTGTTGATGATATGATTATTATTATAATGTTGACTATATTCGACGAAGGATGGAAGGTCTAGGCTATCCCGCCCCGACGCTTTGTTCCATTCGAGTCACCTAGGATCCGAGTTCCGGGTATTGGTTTTAAGACTGAGCGTGCCTAACCGCGTGTGGGATTTTATGGGGTCCCCTTTTCTTACCTATCTAGCTTCAAACAATTCTAGTGGTGGCCCAAACTGATTGACCATCTGAAAACCATGCATATATGCCTGTCGGGTAGCTCCTGGCAGACATCCTTTAAAACAACCCGGACCAATGAGGACATAGTTCCCTTGCTGGCTCACTTTGTCCGGCTGAGGACCCGGTTTCCCAATGTGTGATTAACTGGCTATCCAAACCTGCGACAGATGGTAGAGACCAGATCGAGAGAGCGGCCGGCTCCTGAGATGGATGTCGACTCACCGGGGGCCACCCGGGTTTGTTCGTTGTTAGTTAGAGGGACCTGTCGTTTCAGATCTCTTGGATCTAAATCATAAAATGGTTGCCTGTAATGGGTAGCAACTGAGAGTGATGGACGTGCGTGCGGAGCCTCGTAATGGGCAGTTGGTACACCCCTGCAGGGTTAAATCTTTTCGAGAAGCCGTGTCCACGGTTATGGACGACTTGAGACCTACGTCCTGTTCATAGACAACAACAACTGAGATAATCTTAATATAACTTGATCAACGTGTGTGTGCCTTGACTGCTTTTTCTTCGTTGGGATGCGAAGAGGAGGACAAGGATAGGATAGGTGTTATGTTTGCGTAGTAGTTGATAGCAAGACTTCTTGGAGGCGATTCCTCATCGAATGCTTGGCTTCTTATCTTAATCTCTAGATCGTTAGCCACTTGATAAATGCTAGTGCGGCAGCAACCTCACCACTTACCCCTTCCTTACTGTAAACTACTAGTTGTCCTAGAATGACGAGTTATGAAGTCCTTGCTGGGTCAGATGACCACTACAGCTGGATGTTGAGTACTTCTGTACTCATGATTCTACCCCCAAACTCTTTTCAGGGTTCTTGATCGACAACATGTATGGTGATCGACGTTTCACGTGGAGACTCGACGACGACTAGTTAGGCGGATCCCGGCGGAGGGTCTGGACCCGTGTGGTTATGGGGATCGATGTTTTTACCTTTGCCAGTAGGCATTTGCTTGTAGTCTGTACCCAGACATATATCTTCCGCTATTGTATTGTATTAAGGCAGTTGTATGCCGCTTGTATGAGATATTGTATCCTGTATCTGTAATGTTGTGATATCATGTTGGAAATCCGGGGCATATCGCTTTGTCATATGTCGTGGTGGGACCGATATGTGCTTCGTCCCCGGATCTGGGTGGAAACACCTAGATCTGGAACAGTACCGCATATCGGGCCTTACAACTTGGTATCAGAGCCTTACCGACCGTAGGATACCCTCTCTGGCCGAAGTCGAGTCTAGACAAAACTATTTTGTAGTTACTAAGTTAGTTATCGGAGAGTAGGAATCTTTTTACTCCTTACCCTTGCTCTGGTCAGGACAAGTGTCGTAAGTGTTTTACTCTTGCCTTGTCCCCTTCAAACTTTAGGATCTCGAGTGTGTGGAGTATCGGAACCGTTACAATGCTTTGCTTGGGAAGTATTGTCTCGATTCCGAGCTCAGGTGGGAATTCCTGTAGTACCTTTAGCTTCTCCGGTTTCGGATAACATCTGGGTCATTCATTGCCATCCATTCTTTTGCCGGTGTTTTTACGACTTGCGTCAAAAATCACTATCCCTTGATCTGGTTTTCGCGATCGTTCTTCCTCTTGTCACTGACGGTTTCGTTTTTCCGACGATGTCGTCTCTCTGCGGAAATTTATCTCGACCGAAGTTCGACGTCGACATGGAGCAGAGTCCCTTGTTGGTGGTGTTGAAGATTGTCGAGTCTCTCTTCTTTTCTCTCCACCTTCCCCCGGATCGTCCTGGATCTCGGGACGAGATCCCTTGTTGGTGGTGTTGTATTGTAACAGCCCAGTTTTCGGAAAAATCAAAAATTTTGTTTTCGGTGTGAATTGTTTGATTGTCTGAATTGTTTGCGGTGTTTGCATCCCCGATTTATCGATCGGCGAATATTTTTCCCCTCTTATCTCGTATCGGACGGAGACTGCCCTTGCCACCCTGACACCCGACCTTTGCGACACCGGGTTTCACCCGATTACCGTCGCGAAAACCGCACGAGACCAGCCGCAGCCAACGGAACGAAAAACCCCGTTTAAATAATTAAACGGGTTATTTTTATAGCGCACCGGAAAGTGTTTTCGGAACGGTTCCAGCGCGAGGTGAACGCCTCCGGTTCGACGCACCGATCGCGCAGTTCGAAGTTTTACCCGAATCGGAGGTACCGCGGACCCCCGGCGGTCAGAAACGTGAGCACCGTGCGCGCGAGAGAAAACCGATGATGTTTTTGCAAACTGCCAGCCACCGGGGCTATATAAAGACCACCACACCCCCACCCATTTCTAGGGTTTCCCTAGCCACAATTTTTCAGCCACCCCCCTAACAATGCCCCCAATTTTCGCAATTAGCCCCCAAATCCCGAAATTCTGCTCTCCCTACGATCTGGACCGTCAGATCTCCCGATCCGACGGCCCAGATGCGCCCTAGCCCTCCACCTAGCTCTCCTCCATCTCTCCTGGACGCAGCCGCCTCCATGCCGTGGATCTCGCCGCCGCCTCCATGCTCCTTCGGCCGCCGGAGCTGCCCACCGCCGGCCACCCTCTTCTCCTTCCCTTCTCTCCCTCTCCTCTCCATTCCTCCCTCTCCTCCTCTACCTCTCACCCCGCCGCCCCTCTGTTCTCTGTGCAGGTCGCGTCGCGCGCCATGGACGCCGGCCCTCCTGCTCGAGCTCGCCGACAGCCGAACCCCGTGAGCCACGGCCTCCAGCGCCCTCGTCCGTCGCCTGCGTCCCCGCCCCGCCTGGCCTCCTCGCTCCAGCAGCCGGCCGCCGGCTGGCCTCGCCATGGCCGAGCCGCTCGGGAGCTCGAGGCCGAGCGCCTCCTCCTCGGCTGGGCCGGCTCCTTCCACCGGTCACGTGGGCCACGGCCAGGCCAGGCCTCCAGCCCAGCAGCGGCCTCCAGTGGCCAGATGAGCTCGGCCCAGTTGGGGTGAGCCCTTTTTTTTTAGTATGACCCTGCTGTAAATTTCGCTAAGTGTTGGAAAATTGTGCTGCTGATTCGATTCCGCGTTGACGATAGCAAGCGATCCGTAGCCCGGATGACTTCGCGCCCAAAAGACGAATTGTTTAGAATTGCGTGCTCTAGCATTCATCTTTTGTGAGCATTTGCATTTGAGCTCATCTTGATTGTGTAATTGTGTGCTAAAGTGGGCATCAGGCCGTTAAACTGCTACTTTTTCCTGTTATGTGCTGCTGTTATTATTTTGTTGCAAATTTGCATGATGATTGTGACTAATCCATGAGGCCTATTGCATTGATTCCTTTTGCGTTGCGTTAAGCAATGTTTCTACTTCAGTTTCATGCATTCACATGCCATATTTGCTTGTTGCATCATGTTTATATCTTGCTCCAAAGTAGCTATCCTGATGTTATTGTGCTGCTATTGCTGAAACTTTTATTTTGTTGCAACTTCGGTCGACGAGTGTGTCGCGACCGTTTATCGGAATTGAGTGATTACAATTGCATTTTGTTAAGCATCATGTCTACTTTCATCCCATGTATTGCTATGTCATGTTGCTGCACTTTTGCATATAGATTTACCTCTGTTTATACAGCATGTGTGCGTAACTTGTTTTGCTTATATCTTTTTAACCGTAACTCCGTTTGGAGTGTTCTTTATATGTAACTTGATTAGTTTTTCGTGTACTTTGTGTTTATTCTATGGTTTTCTGTTGTTAACCAACCTAAAATATGGTTTAGGGAAGAACAGTACCAAATCCTTTAATCATCGTGCGGCACTTAGTGTTATGCCATGTTTAGGTTGTGCCTCACTTAAATTGACTAGCATAGATAGTTTATTTTGTGCTTCACCTCCTGAATTGTTTGTGTGCTATGCCATGCTTTCTTGAGTTGCCATGTTAACAACCTTTGCTTGATCACCTATAGCTAAACAACTTGAACCACCGTAAACGTGCGGTATTCGTCGTGTGTGACGAGTACTCCACTTAAATCGTTAGTAACCGTTCTCGACGATAGATCCGTATCGCGTTGCCGTGCCTTGTGTTGTCTCTTTGATCTTGTGTTGCTCCGTAGTAATAGTGGTGCACCGTTGATTGCTTTCCAGTGTTTACCCTCTTGTGTGCTTCCGCGGGTACCTCTCGGAGACGATGCGAGCTTGCGATCGGCTACACCTTCGGAATCCGACTTATCAACAGGCAAGGACTATACATTACTTATGATCCATTATATTTCAACCAGCGGTTTGCATGCTAGTCTAGGATAGGTTCGATGTTTGATCCTACCACATGTTTACGGCCTCTTATAAAACGATACAGCCATGTCCCCTCCCAGCAAACCTTGTACTGCTATGTTACTATTGCTCTTTGCTCAGCCCCTGCTTAGTATGCATGCTTAGGATGCTACGATGTGACCCTGTTACTCTTTGGGTTGGGATATCACCTTATTATATTGTTGTTGATGATATGATTATTATTATAATGTTGACTATATTCGACGAAGGATGGAAGGTCTAGGCTATCCCGCCCCGACGCTTTGTTCCATTCGAGTCACCTAGGATCCGAGTTCCGGGTATTGGTTTTAAGACTGAGCGTGCCTAACCGCGTGTGGGATTTTATGGGGTCCCCTTTTCTTACCTATCTAGCTTCAAACAATTCTAGTGGTGGCCCAAACTGATTGACCATCTGAAAACCATGCATATATGCCTGTCGGGTAGCTCCTGGCAGACATCCTTTAAAACAACCCGGACCAATGAGGACATAGTTCCCTTGCTGGCTCACTTTGTCCGGCTGAGGACCCGGTTTCCCAATGTGTGATTAACTGGCTATCCAAACCTGCGACAGATGGTAGAGACCAGATCGAGAGAGCGGCCGGCTCCTGAGATGGATGTCGACTCACCGGGGGCCACCCGGGTTTGTTCGTTGTTAGTTAGAGGGACCTGTCGTTTCAGATCTCTTGGATCTAAATCATAAAATGGTTTCCTGTAATGGGTAGCAACTGAGAGTGATGGACGTGCGTGCGGAGCCTCGTAATGGGCAGTTGGTACACCCCTGCAGGGTTAAATCTTTTCGAGAAGCCGTGTCCACGGTTATGGACGACTTGAGACCTACGTCCTGTTCATAGACAACAACAACTGAGATAATCTTAATATAACTTGATCAACGTGTGTGTGCCTTGACTGCTTTTTCTTCGTTGGGATGCGAAGAGGAGGACAAGGATAGGATAGGTGTTATGTTTGCGTAGTAGTTGATAGCAAGACTTGTTGGAGGCGATTCCTCATCGAATGCTTGGCTTCTTATCTTACTCTCTAGATCGTTAGCCACTTCATAAATGCTAGTGCGGCAGCAACCTCACCACTTACCCCTTCCTTACCGTAAACTACTAGTTGTCCTAGAATGACGAGTGATGAAGTCCTTGCTGGGTCAGATGACCACTACCGCTGGATGTTGAGTACTTCTGTACTCATGATACTACCCCCAAACTCTTTTTAGGGTTCTTGATCGACAACATGTATGGTGATCGACGTTTCACGTGGAGACTCGACGACGACTAGTTAGGCGAATCCCCGGGGAGGGTCTGGACCCGTGTGGTTATGGGGATCGATGTTTTTACCTTTGCCAGTAGGCATTTGCTTGTAGTCTGTACCCAGACATATATCTTCCGCTGTTGTATTGTATTAAGGCAGTTGTATGCCGCTTGTATGAGATGTTGTATCCTGTATCTGTAATGTTGTGATATCATGTTGGAAATCCGGGGCATATGGCTTTGTCATATGTCATGGTGGGACCGATATGTGCTTCGTCCGCGGATCTGGGTGGAAACACCTAGATCTGGAACAGTACCGCATATCGGGCCTTACAAATATATAGGCGAAGGGGGCAGCCAGAGGTGGACAAGGGGCCCTAGTGTCAGAACCCTCTGTTAGGTATGTGCTATTGTTAGCTAGTGCCTTTGCATCATGTCAAAATTTCAAAAAGAAATTTTGGAAATCAAATTCAAAATCAAAATGGGATAAGGAACAACCCCCAGATGAATTAATTCAAAAGGCCAGATAAAAATCTTTTCCAAAAATTCATGGTAGAGTTTTGAAAAGTCTTATAAATGAGTGTGATCACATATCAAGTGATGTGGGACCCACCCCATGCTCATAGATTTTTCAAATATTCAAATAGTGCCTTGGAATTAAAGAAATACCCCTATTTGATTTAAAATTCAAATCATTTGAATTTTTAAAAATGTTGAAATTTTATGAGTGGCTAGTCTATATTATTATGAGGCCACATAAAAATTTTCAGCATTTAATAAAATGTCTAGCAATTTAATTTAGCCAAACAGAACAAATGTCAGAAAAGAAAAATAGAAAAGAAAGCAGAAGCACTTACCTGGCGCCTAGGCGGAGCCGGCCCACCCAGCCCAGCCGGCCCAAAAGGGCACGGGGGTCTTCTTCCCCGATCCCGCGCCTCCAAGCTGCTCGGTGGAATGCCACCGAGCTAGCTGGGCACATCGCCGCCTCTCCCGACGACACCTGCCCCTCCCGCGCCTTCTAGCGACGCCATGGAGACGCTGGAGACGCCGTGAGCCCTTTCCCCCCCTCCAGAGCTTCCTCCTCCTCCTCCCATGCTCGTTTCCGTCGCCACCCGAGAACTCGCCGGAGCACCGCAGCGCTCCCACGTGGCCATCGACGCCGAGGAACCTAGCCAAGATGTCCAGTGTGTTCGCCATCCTCGACTCCGTCGACTAGCAGAAAGGAACGCCTCAATTCGGACCAGACGCGACGACCGGTTCATCGGATCACCGCCGTCCGCCGGAGCTCGAGTTGGTCGATTCGCCATCGCCGTAACCTCCCCGGCTCCGTCGACTACTTCGTCGGGTTCCCTGTAGCCTGGTGAGCGTTTCCCCTCAAGCCACGGCTTCCTTCTCCTCCTCTGGCTCGTGCTGCCATGGACGCCGGAGTACCGAGCCGCCGTGCTCGTCGTTGACGGGGCTACGCTATGCCATTGACCCCGCTACCTTGTCCTTTGCGTTCCCCGTGCTCCGTTGCTTCGAATGCACCCAACCACGCGCCATTTGGAGCTCCATATAAATTTCAGCCTCTAGCCAGTAGCACCGCCGCCGCAAAGCTCGACGCCGGCATGCGTACAGGGCCTCCCCACCTCCCCTTTCGGTCTCAATCGACGCGCGACACCGAGAGCTTCGTCTCAGTGGTTGAAGCGCGCGATTTGGACCACGGGAGCGCTCTCTCCGTGCAGCGCCGCCACACTGGTGGCCACCGGCGGCTAGCCGCCGGCAAGCCTGACGTGGCCGGGGTGATTAACCCCTAATCCAACCCCCCTGGGTCACTTACAGGTGGGCCCAGCCCCCTCTAATCCTCTCTGTTAGATTAATCTAACAGGGAAATTAGATGAGAGGCTGACAGCCCTGGCCCACTGGTCAGTTTGACCGGGGTCAAAACCCCCCCTGACGTCATGTTGATGCAGTGCTGGCGCAATAAAGCTTTTCTAATTTAAATAATTCCAGAAATTCCAGAAATTACCCCAAACTTTGGAAATTCATAGAAAATTCATATTAACTCCAAATTGGACAAATAATATATGAAAAATGATCAGGAGAAAATTATCTTTCCAAATATGCAACTTTCAACTATGTTTTAGTTGATTTTAAAATAGGACCAGTAGCATATGTCATTTGCTTTATTTGAAATTAATTCAAATTCAAACCAAATGATTTTGCACGTTGTACCTTGGAATTATATTGTAACTCAACCATATATCAGAAGCACATCTTATGCAAGTGAAGATGATTCAAAATGATCAAACTATGTCACATGCAAATTGACTAGGTTGAATTCAAATGTGGAGTTTGAATTTGCATTTCAAATGCAATATACTCCACTTAAATGGAATTGCCTCACACATCACAACTTATACTTCAAGTTTCAACATTCATTCATGTGCTTGAGCATTGCATTCATTTGATTGCTACTTCGTGCTTTGTTAGTCGAATAGAGGTGGAACCGGAGCAAGAGGTTGCAACCTTCGTTGAAGCCCCCGAACCCGAACCTCGTCAGCAAGGCAAGCAAACCCCCATTGATCATGTCGATAAAATCCCACTTCCCTCTCATGTCTCGCTTATGCATTGTTTAGGATGATCACCATGCTTCGTTTCTACCGCATAGATGAACCCATTCCTTTGCATGACCTATCTTTTTGTCACAGTAGTAAGCAAACCACAATCCTAGCAAATGTAGGAGTTGTTTGATATCATGTGGCCCCTGCAATGTTACTGCTTATTGCATGCTTAGTATGATACCATGTTGTTACTGTGATGTGAGTCGGGATGGGAATGATGATGTTGATGATGGTAGAAAAGTGTTGGTGAATCGACCCTAATACAAGGTGAACGATGAGAGGCTGTGTAGGAGTACACGGTGGGTTGTCTCATTGAACACCGCCCTAGTACGAGTTCTTGTGTGGTGATCCAAGATGAAGAGTACAACCACACATTGGGCTCACTGACCCCTCTCAACTTACTAACTCATCCCTTTCGATGTCCAGATGTCGCAATAGTTCGGAGTTCTGGTAGGTCTGTGGCCTGGATGCTAAGTGAGAGAACGGCTCATCCGAGACCGGCTTATGCACCACGCACATATCACTTGGGTCCACTTCGATAAACCGGCCGGGTTCACGATTGTGGTAACCAACCCAAGTAGGCGGCTTTCTCGGACTAGATCGTCTATGAGGTAACAGTTGTGGTGAGCATCCTCGCCGACACCTCTTGAACGGTGTCGAGTACAAAGGCGGTAAATGATGATCATGTGTGTGTAGCGGTACACCCTTGCAAGGTTAACAAAACTATTCGAATAGCCGCGTCCACGGTTATGGACTGCTTGGAAAGCTTAGCTTGATTATTAGATAACTTGAACCGGATACTTCTAAAACACACCAAGATAAGTGTGAGTGCTGTGGCGTGCTTTCTCGTGGGGAAGTCGAGGAAGGCACCATAGTGGTGTATTGGTTGGTGAAAGTAGTGGACTCGTGTACGCTTCTTACCTCAAAGTCTGGTACTCGTAGTTCAGGACCAGCCAAGTCAAAGCTGGCATTTATGCAAGTGAACCCCACCTCCCTTTACCTTGATACATATGCTTGAGTAGTATAGCTCCTATGTAAGTCTTGCTGAGTACGACTTTGTACTCATGTTTGCTTAATCTATGTTTTAGATGATGCCACTGACCCCGAAGGTGGCTTCTTCATCGAGCTGGACGACTGAAGACCAACTAGTCTAGTCCCAGTCAGACGACTGGTTCCCTCGTGGAGGGCTTTGTGTTTAAATAAGGCTTCTTAAGCCATTTGTTAAACTTGTCTGTACTCAGACATAATTTGCTTCCGCTTGTAATGTAATGTTGGATCACATGTATGTGATCTCTGTGTGCACTCTATAAGAGTTATAAATAAAATGTACACTTGGTAGAGAATTGCAATGGTACCTTCTGTTCATACAAGGCATGTGTGATGCGTGTATGTTTATAACATGCATGTCTTTGTATGGGTTTTCGAGACCTTAGTTGTGTTCTGGCTGGCGGTCTTTCATACACCAAGTGGCCCTTAGATGTGCACAGCTTGGGGCATCGCGATGCGATTGTTCGAGACTCTGTCTCGTGCACACTTTGTGTTATGATCGAGCCCGCCCTAGACCCTGACTAAGTGATCGGGCTGGGGTAAGTCTATGTAAGAGCTATGAGATAGTCGATAGTATGGTTGAGGCGACTTGTCTTTAAATATGGGAGTTCACCACCCATATCATTAGACTTGTGTGCGGACGATGAGGACCCATCTCAGTTGATCATCCGGCCTGGATGGGATGCCCCTCACGTACGATGCTTTCCGAGAACGTTTTGTGCTTGGCCTTGTCTGCTTAGACAAGTGGGTACGGTTCTCGGCTCTCCATATGACTATGCCTTAACTGCACTTGCATACGCTAACCCCGGGTCCCGACAGACTTGGTATCAGAGCAGGACTAACTGTAGGACTAGTAGCCTTGGCCGAAGTTGAGTCTAGCTTGCTATAGTTATATAGTTACTCTGGGTATATAAGGGAATAACGTAAGGCTTCTTTTTTCTCCTTATCCCCTTCATTCTGAGTTCTGAGTCACCCTCATCTTATTCTACGGGAAGATAGGACTAGGCTCTCCTCTGTCTGATTAGAACATCTCGTTGTTTGCTTCCTTGTAGCCGTAGGGAAGTTGTGATCGGTTTGTTAGAGTGGTTATGCTCCCTGTTTTATTACATCGTATGTAAGTGATGTTTCCATGTTCGAAGAAATTGTCATTTCTTACAATTACAGCCGTTATGCTGTCCGAGTCATTCCAGGTTTATCTCATAATCTGATGCATTTGCAAACTCCTTTCTGTTTCAGATGGCAGATCTTCCCCCTCGGCAGATTGTTCGTTTGACCAGGTGCCTCGGTGTGCGTGGCCATCCCGCCACGTTGATCGAGATGATGTCCTACGTGGGATATCGGTGGTACCCTGAGTACACCATCGAGGAGCAGTTTCACGAGTTCAACCAGATGCAGTTCCACTGCATTGTCCGGATCTATCCGCACCACGTTGGAGTCACTCAGCCTATCCACTTTGGACATGGCATTGGTGTTACCGAGAACATGGCTGTGCAGGATGCTGCATACTCATGTATGACACTGCTGAGAGAGGAGCACACTTTGCTGAGAGAGACTTCTTTCCGCTATATCCCTGCTGCACTTCCAGGAGAAGAGGGATATTACACCGGACTCTACTCAGATCACTCTGCAGAGGATCCAGCACTTCAGGTGACTGCTAGGTTTGCTAGTGACAGAGATCGTGATGCACGCGCTCTCCGTTTCGAGCTCCACGCCACCCGTGTTCGTCTGTATCGAGCACTGACACTTTTGGCACCCTTTGTGAGCGTGGGATCAGTTGAGTTTGATGCGATCTATCCAGTGAGGACCCAGATGCCTTCTCGAGTTCCTTGGCCCGAGATTGGAGGAATTTTTCCACCCCGTGGTCCTTTGCTTCCACCCTACGCTGGACCTAGACCCCATCCTTGCCCAAATGGATATCAGGGTCCACAAGCCTCCGTGTTTTCCGATGGTCACCTCCAGCTACCGGGATACGCGGGTAACTTTTATGAGGACTACTATGGAGATGGAGATGAGTGAGACCGCCTGTGGTCTTACTTAGTGATGATGTAGTAGTATATTAGTATATTGTAGACAAGGTGTCTAAGTTCCAGAGGCTTAGATAAATAATGTATAGGAAGTCAGAGTGCCTCTGAAGGATGTATCATCTTCATCACGTTTGTATTAGCTTAGTGCTTGTACTAAAACGATGTATGGTTTGTATGACAGCTTGTGAATATATGGCTTGTATGCTTTATCACCATGTTTTCCAGATGATTACTTCCTTTGCTCTGTAATCCTTCCAGTAATTCAATACCTTGTTTAGACTCTCCCAATCAACTCTGTTTGACTTTGGTTTTCCCTTCAGGATGTCTCAAGGAACCCGTGGCCAGGTTGGTCGGAACCAAGGTCGTGGGAATGACCAAGAGGAAGGCAACCTTCCACCCCCACCCACGATGGCACAAGTTCTGATGGAGGTCGAGAGGAACCGCCGTGACTCTCACCACCTGTTGGAAGTCATTGCTCGCAACACCACTCAGCAGCGCAATGAGTTGGTGTCCCTGAACGACTTCATCCGACTTCATCTCCCGGTTTTTAGTTACTCCACCGAGCCCCTTGACGCCGATGACTGGCTTCGCAGCATCGAAAGGAAGCTCCAAGAAGGCCGTGTTGCAACTGGTGACAAGGTCAGCTATGCCACCTATCACCTTGAAGGTGCAGCTAGCTCTTGGTGGGAGAACTTTCTGAATATGCGTCCCGTTGGACTACCTGCATCTTGGGAGGAATTCTGCACGTCCTTCCGCGAGCACCACATTCCCAAAGGTCTTATGGACCGCAAGCGTGAGGAGTTCTGCAACCTCACTCAAGGCAGAAGAACCGTTGATGAGTTTAGTCGTGAGTTCAACCGACTGGCTCGTTATGCTACCGAAGAAGTTTCCACCGACTCCAAGAAACAAGAGAGGTTCTGTCCTGGCCTCAACACTGGACTTCGTCGTGAGCTCAACCTTCATGACTTTGCCACCTTCCAGGTCCTTTTCAACAAGGCCATCAAAGCAGAGGACATGAACACCCCCAAAGATTTCCGCAAACACCCCAGAGATGATGGTTCATCCAGTTCTGGCTCCCAGAAGCGCAAGATCTGGATCCCAAACAGTATGTTCCGCCAGAACAACCCACCGAGGCCATCCTATGTGGCGCCTCGTCCACCCACCCAGTTCAACCCAGCTCCACCAAACAACCCAGCTCCACGCACTGTTTTCGGAGCCTGTTACAAGTGTGGTCAGGCAGGCCACTACTCTCGCGAGTGTCCCCAGAACCAGCTCCAGCATCAGAATGCTCCACCACGTGCCGGAGGCAACAACAACAACGATGGTCGTGGCAAGCCACCCCAGAAGGTCTACACCGCCAAAACCGCTCCTCCCTCCACTCGTGGACGTGTGAACCAGATTGCCGCCGAAGAGACTGACGACACCACTGACGTCATTCTTGGTACGCTCCCAGTCAATTTTGTTCCTACTTCCGTTCTTTTCGACCCAGGAGCATCTCATTCATTCATGTCGGAAAGTTATGCACTTCGCCATGAGTTATCTTTTGTTGAATTGTCCACCCCAATGATTATCCAAACTCCAGGGTCAAGATGGCAAATTAATAGAGTAAGCCATGGTAATCAGATTGGAATTGAGGGTTTAGTATTCCTTGCTTCACTCATAGCCCTCAAGTCTTCAGACATTGATGTCATCCTTGGCATGGATTGGCTATCAAGACAGAATGCCTACCTGGATTGCAAAGGCAAATCCGTGAAACTCACCCACCCTTCAAGCCAAACCGTCAACTATACCTCACCCAGAACAAGAATCCAAGTGCATTCTTTGAATGTACTTCCCCTTCCCGAACTTGAAGATATTCCGGTGGTTCGTGACTTCCCGGATTTCTTTCCTGAAGAACTGCCGGGCATGCCACCCGACAGATGTGTAGAGTTTATAGTGGATCTTGCCCCAGGAACCGCACCAATTTCTAGACGCGCGTACAAAATGGCCTCACGTGAGTTAGCTGAGCTTAAAACCCAACTGGAAGCTTTGTTGGAGAAAGGCTTCATCCGCCCTAGCTCATCGCCATGGGGTTGCCCCGTTCTGTTCGTAACGAAGAAAGATGGAACAGAAAGGATGTGCGTAGACTATCGCCCGCTAAATTTAGCGACGATAAAGAACAAGTACCCATTGCCCAGGATCAATGATCTTTATGATCAACTTTCAGGATCCTCTGTCTTCTCCAAGATGGATTTGACATTAGGTTATCATCAAATCAAGATTCGAAACGAGGACATTCCCAAAACGGCTTTTACTACTCGTTATGGTCTTTACGAGTACACCGTCATGTCCTTTGGTTTAACCAATGCCCCCGCCACTTTCTCACGCATGATGAATTCGATCTTCATGGAGTATTTGGACCAGTTCATCGTGGTTTACCTCGATGACATCCTTATATACTCGAAGAACGAAGAAGAACATGCCGAACACTTAAGGCTGGTATTGATGAAACTTAGAGAGCATCGCCTGTATGCTAAATTCTCCAAGTGTGAATTCTGGCTACCAGAAGTGACCTACTTAGGCCACGTAATTTCTGCAAAAGGCATTGCTGTGAATCCCGAGAGAGTTCAGGCCGTCCTTGACTGGACTCCACCTGAATCGGTTAAGCAAGTTAGGAGTTTTCTTGGCCTAGCCAGCTATTGCCATCGCTTCGTCGAGAACTTTTCTAAAGTTGCAAAGCCTCTAACTGAACTCCTCAAGAAAGATAAGAAATTCCTATGGACTCCCAAGTGTGAGGAAAGCTTTCAAGAGCTAAAAAGAAGATTGACTTCTGCACCCGTACTTGCACCTCCAGACACCAAAAAGGATTTCGAGATCTATTGTGACGCATCACGGCAAGGGTTAGGATGCATACTTCTGCAAGATCGACATGTGGTAGCTTATGCTTCACGCCAGTTGCGGCCACATGAAGAGAACTATCCTACCCATGACCTTGAACTCGCTGCCGTAGTTCATGCCCTAACAACTTGGCGACATTACCTCCTTGGTAATCGTTGTGAGATTTATTCCGACCACCAAAGCCTCAAATATATTTTCACCCAGCCAGATCTTAATCTCATGCAAAGACGCTGGATTGAGTTGATAAAAGATTACGACGTAGTAATGTCTTACACCCCAGGCAAAGCCAATGTCATGGCTGATGCACTAAGTCGTAAGTCATATTGTAACAACCTCATGTTACAACAGTATCAACCACTTCTTCATGAGGACTTTCGCAAGCTCAATCTGGAGATTGTTCCTCATGGCTATCTTTCTACCTTGGTGGCGAAACCAACTCTTGAGGATCAAATCATAGTTGCCCAAAGGCGTGCACGAGGTGTTCGCCGGATCAAGGAGAACATTGCTAGCGGAGATGCTAAATGTTTCTCCACAGATAGTAAAGGAACGATATTCTTTGAAAATCGTTTGGTATTACCTAAGAATAAGGAACTAAGGCAACTCATCCTCACAGAAGCCCATGACACACCCCTCTCGATTCATCCCGGTAGCACAAAATTGTACCGAGATCTACGCCAGAGATTTTGGTGGACTAGGATGAAGAGAGACATTGCTCAATTTGTTGCCGAATGTGATGTTTGTCGTCGCATTAAGGCAGAACATCAAAGACCTGCTGGTACACTTCAACCTTTGTCTATTCCCGAGTGGAAATGGGACAAAGTCGGTATGGATTTCATCACCGGCTTTCCAAGAACCCAGAAAGGAAACAATGCCATCTTCGTTGTCATAGATAGGCTTTCCAAAGTTGCTCACTTCCTTCCGGTTCGCGAGTCTATAACTGCTAGCCAGTTAGCAGACTTGTACATCTCTAGAATTGTATCCCTTCATGGTGTTCCTTTGGAAATCAATTCTGATCGTGGTAGCCTTTATACCTCTAGATTTTGGGGAAGCTTTCAGAATGCTATGGGAACTCATCTCTCCTTTAGTACGGCTTTCCATCCTCAGTCTAGCGGTCAAGTCAAAAGGGTTAACCAAATTCTTGAAGACATGCTCAGAGCTTGTGTTATCTCATTCGGAAAGAATTGGGAGAAGTCTCTTCCATTTGCCGAATTTGCTTATAACAATAGTTTTCAATCTAGTCTGAACATGGCTCCTTTTGAACTCCTATATGGACGAAGATGTCGAACACCTTTAAACTGGTCAGAAACCAGTGAAAGACAATTATTTGGACCGGATATGATCAAGGAAGCAGAAGAGCAAGTTCGTATCGTTCGTGATCAATTGAAAGCAGCCCAGTCTCGTCAGAAAAGCTACTATGATCGTCATCATAGGCAAGAGAGCTACAATCTGGATGAGAAGGCTTACCTTTGGGTTACTCCTCTGAAGGGAACCCAACGTTTCGGTATCAAAGGCAAGTTGGCCCCACGTTACATCGGACCTTTCCGCATTATTGCTAAACATGGAGAAGTTGCCTACCAACTTGAACTACCTCCGCACCTCTCCCGAGTACATGATGTATTCCATGTGTCCCAACTCAGGCGTTGCTTCAAGGACCCCATCCGCGAAGTCGACCATGAAACGCTTGATCTCCAAGATGACCTTTCTTATCAAGAATACCCCGTTCGTATTCTTGATTCCGCAGAGCGTGTCACTCGTCGTCAGAAGATTAGGTTGCTGAAAGTGCAATGGTCACACCACTCTGAAAGAGAAGCTACTTGGGAAAGAGAAGACCGTCTCCTTACCGAGTACCCCTCCTTCCTCCCGCGGACTTTTGAATCTCGGGACGAGATTCTTTTGAGTGGGGGTGAGTTGTCAGAACCCTCTGTTAGGTATGTGCTAGGGTTAGCTAGTGCCTTTGCATCATGTCAAAATTTCAAAAAGAAATCTTGGAAATCAAATTCAAAATCAAAATGGGAGAAGGAACAACCCCCAGATGAATTAATTCAAAAGGCCAGATAAAAATCTTTTCCAAAAATTCATGTTAGAGTTTTGAAAAGTCTTATAAATGAGTGTGATCACATATCAAGTGATGTGGGACCCACCCCATGCTCATAGATTTTTCAAATATTCAAACAGTGCCTTGGAATTAAAGAAATACCCCTATTTGATTTAAAATTCAAATCATTTGAATTTTTAAAAATGTTGAAAGTTTATGAGTGGCTAGTCTATATTATTATGAGGCCACATAAAAAATTTCAGCATTTAATAAAATGTCTAGCTATTTAATTTAGCCAAACAGAACAAATGTCAGAAAAGAAAAATAGAAAAGAAAGCAGAAGCACTTACCTGGCGCCTAGGCGGAGCCGGCCCACCCAGCCCAGCCGGCCCAAAAGGGCACGGGGGTCTTCTTCCCCGATCCCGCGCCTCCAAGCTGCTCGGTGGAATGCCACCGAGCTAGCTGGGCACATCGCCGCCTCTCCCGACGACACCTGCCCCTCCCGCGCCTTCTAGCGACGCCATGGAGACGCTGGAGACGCCGTGAGCCCTTTCCCCCCCTCCAGAGCTTCCTCCTCCTCCTCCCATGCTCGTTTCCGTCGCCACCCGAGAACTCGCCGGAGCACCGCAGCGCTCCCACGTGGCCATCGACGCCGAGGAACCTAGCCAAGATGTCCAGTGTGTTCGCCATCCTCGACTCCGTCGACTAGCAGAAAGGAACGCCTCAATTCGGACCAGACGCGACGACCGGTTCATCGGATCACCGCCGTCCGCCGGAGCTCGAGTTGGTCGATTCGCCATCGCCGTAACCTCCCCGGCTCCGTCGACTACTTCGTCGGGTTCCCTGTAGCCTGGTGAGCGTTTCCCCTCAAGCCACGGCTTCCTTCTCCTCCTCTGGCTCGTGCTGCCATGGACGCCGGAGTACCGAGCCGCCGTGCTCGTCGTTGACGGGGCTACGCTATGCCATTGACCCCGCTACCTTGTCCTTTGCGTTCCCCGTGCTCCGTTGCTTCGAATGCACCCAACCACGCGCCATTTGGAGCTCCGTATCAAGTTCGGCCTCTAGCCAGTAGCACCGCCGCCGCAAAGCTCGACGCCGGCATGCGTACAGGGCCTCCCCACCTCCCCTTTCGGTCTCAATCGACGCGCGACACCGAGAGCTTCGTCTCAATGGTCGAAGCGCGCGATTTGGACCACGGGAGCGCTCTCTCCGTGCAGCACCGCCGCACTGGTGGCCACCGGCGGCTAGCCGCCGGCAAGCCTGACGTGGCCGGGGTGATTAACCCCTAATCCAACCCCCCTGGGTCACTTACAGGTGGGCCCAGCCCCCTCTAATCCTCTCTGTTAGATTAATCTAACAGGGAAATTAGATGAGAGGCTGACAGCCCTGGCCCACTGGTCAGTTTGACCGGGGTCAAACCCCCCCCCCCCCCTGACGTCATGTTGATGCAGTGCTGGCGCAATAAAGCTTTTCTAATTTAAATAATTCCAGAAATTCCAGAAATTACCCCAAACTTTGGAAATTCATAGAAAATTCATATTAACTCCAAATTGGACAAATAATATATGAAAAATGATCAAGAGAAAATTATCTTTCCAAATATGCAACTTTCAACTATGTTTTAGTTGATTTTAAAATAGGACCAGTAGCATATGTCATTTGCTTTATTTGAAATTAATTCAAATTCAAACCAAATGATTTTGCACGTTGGACCTTGGAATTATATTGTAACTCAACCATATATCAGAAGCACATCTTATGCAAGTGAAGATGATTCAAAATGATCAAACTATGTCACATGCAAATTGACTAGGTTGAATTCAAATGTGGAGTTTGAATTTGCATTTCAAATGCAATATACTCCACTTAAATGGAATTGCCTCACACATCACAACTTATACTTCAAGTTTCAACATTCATTCATGTGCTTGAGCATTGCATTCATTTGATTTCTACTTCGTGCTTTGTTTGTCGAATAGAGGTGGAACCGGAGCAAGAGGTTGCAACCTTCGTTGAAGCCCCCGAACCCGAACCTCGTCAGCAAGGCAAGCAAACCCCCATTGATCATGTCGATAAAATCCCACTTCCCTCTCATGTCTCGCTTATGCATTGTTTAGGATGATCACCATGCTTCGTTTCTACCGCATAGATGAACCCATTCCTTTGCATGACCTATCTTTTTGTCACAGTAGTAAGCAAACCACAATCCTAGCAAATGTAGGAGTTGTTTGATATCATGTGGACCCTGCAATGTTACTGCTTATTGCATGCTTAGTATGATACCATGTTGTTACTGTGATGTGAGTCGGGATGGGAATGATCATGTTGATGATGGTAGAAAAGTGTTGGTGAATCGACCCTAATACAAGGTGAACGATGAGAGGCTGTGTAGGAGTACACGGTGGGTTGTCTCATTGAACACCGCCCTAGTACGAGTTCTTGTGTGGTGATCCAAGATGAAGAGTACAACCACACATTGGGCTCACTGACCCCACTCAACTTACTAACTCATCCCTTTCGATGTCCAGATGTCGCAATAGTTCGGAGTTCTGGTAGGTCTGTGGCCTGGATGCTAAGTGAGAGAACGGCTCATCCGAGACCGGCTTATGCACCACGCACACATCACTTGGGTCCACTTCGGTAAACCGGCCGGGTTCACGATTGTGGTAACCAACCCAAGTAGGCGGCTTTCTTGGACTAGATCGGCTATGAGGTAACAGTTGTGGTGAGCATCCTCGCCGACACCTCTTGAACGGTGTCGAGTACAAAGGCGGTAAATGATGATCATGTGTGTGTAGCGGTACACCCTTGCAAGGTTAACAAAACTATTCGAATAGCCGCGTCCATGGTTATGGACTGCTTGGAAAGCTTAGCTTGATTATTAGATAACTTGAACCGGATATTTCTAAAAGACACCAAGATAAGTGTGAGTGCTGTGGCGTGCTTTCTCATGGGGAAGTCGAGGAAGGCACCATAGTGGTGTATTGGTTGGTGAAAGTAGTGGACTCGTGTACGCTTCTTACCTCAAAGTCTGGTACTCGTAGTTCAGGACTAGCCAAGTCAAAGCTGGCATTTCTGCAAGTGAACCCCACCTCCCTTTACCTTGATACATATGCATGAGTAGTATAGCTCCTATGTAAGTCTTGCTGAGTACGACTTTGTACTCATGTTTGCTTAATCTATATTTTAGATGATGCCACTGACCCCGAAGGTGGCTTCTTCATCGAGCTGGACGACTGAAGACGAACTAGTCTAGTCCCAGTCAGACGACTGGTTCCCTCGTGGAGGGCTTTGTGTTTAAATAAGGCTTCTTAAGCCATTTGTTAAACTTGTCTGTACTCAGACATAATTTGCTTCCTCTTGTAATGTAATGTTGGATCACATGTATGTGATCTCTGTGTGCACTCTATAAGAGTTATAAATAAAATGTACACTTGGTAGAGAATTGCAATGGTACCTGCTGTTCATACAAGGCATGTGTGCTGCGTGTATGTTTATAACATGCATGTCTTTGTATGTGTTTTCGAGACCTTAGTTGTGTTCTGGCTGGCGGTCTTTCATACACCGAGTGGCCCTTAGATGTGCGCAGCTTGGGGCATCGCGATGCGATTGTTCGAGACTCTGTCTCGTGCACACTTTGTGTTATGATCGAGCCCGCCCTAGACCCCGACTATCGGGCTGGAGTAAGTCTATGTAAGAGTTATGAGATAGTCGATAGTATGGTTGAGGCGACTTGTCTTTAAATATGGGAGTTCACCACCCATATCATTAGACTTGTGTGCGGACGATGAGGACCCATCTCAGTTGATCATCCGGCCTGGATGGGATGCCCCTCACGTACGATGCTTTCCGAGAACGTTCTGTGCTTGGCCTTGTCTGCTTAGACAAGTGGGTACGGTTCTCGGCTCTCCATATGACTATGCCTTAACTGGACTTGCATACGCTAACCCCGGGTCCCGACACCCACGCGCCAGGGGTGGGGCCGCGCCGGGTGGCCGCCTGGGCCACCCCTGGCTCCCCTCTGGCCCCACTCGGGCTCTTCGCGATGCTTCCTGTACGCTGATTTTTCCTATATTTTTCCCGGAATTTTTCTGGCACTTTTTATATGGGGGAAACTGAAATAGAAAAACAGCAGAAAACAAGAACTGGCACTGTGGTGCACTGAGTTAATAGGTTAGTCCAAATATGATCAAAAGTGTATGAAAGTGTATCTAGATCATAGCAATATCACACAAAACATGCATGGAGCAAGCAGAAATTATAGATACGTTTTGGATGTATCAGGCCTCGTGCTCCGTCTCGAGCCGTGCCGTAGGCGCGGAGAGTGACGGCGGCCTCCGGCCATCTCCGGTGAGGCGAGGGGCCGAGCTAGGTGGCGAGGGAGGCAGGCGCGGCTCGGGATCCGGCCGGATCGGGCTTCGGGCGCGACGGAGAGGTGAAGGAGGAGCTCCGGGCGGCGCGGCGAGCTCCCTCGAGGGCATCCATGGCGGCCCGGCGGCGGTGCCTTCCTGCGGAGGAGGGAGAGCTTAGGGGAGAGGAGGGACCAGGAGGAGAGCACGGGAGGTGGCGTCCTGGCAGGGCGACGGCGCGGCTGCTCGCCGGTGCTCAGCGAACGGCGACGGGCGGCGCGGCGGTCTCTGCACGGGTGTGGCGGCGGCTGGTTCGGCCCGTTTCGGGCCCAAGGCGGGCCAAGAAGGCGGCGAACTCGGCCCTGAGGGCCCCGGATCGGCTGGGAGCTGCGGTTGGGACTATGTGGCCTCTCCAGACCCATTGATCTGCAGATCAGATGGCTCAGATTTGGCCATGGGCTAGGGTTTCGAAACTAGAGGCAAAAATTGGCAGATCTGGAAATTGTGAGGGGGTGGCTGCAATTTTGGCTTAGGGAAAACCCTATAAAGGGGTGGGAGAGTGGTGGTCTTTATATAGCCCAGGTGGCTGGCAGCTTGCAAAAACATCCCCGATTTTTCTCTCGCGCGCAGCTTTTACGTTTCTGACCTCCGGGGGTCCGGAGGACCTCCGATTTGGGTAAAACTTCGAACTGCGCGATCAGCGCGTCGAGCCGGCGGCGTTCACCTCGCTCAGGAACCTTTCCGAGAACACTTTACAGCACGCTATAAAAATATCCCGTTTACTTATTAAACGGGGTTTTTTGTTCCGTTGGCTGCGGCTGGTCTCGTGCGGTTTTCGCGACGGTGATCGGGTGAAACCCGGTGTCGCAAAGGTCGAGTGTCAGGGTGGAAAGGGTCGGTCTCCGTCCGGTAAGATATAAGGGAGGGGAAAAATAATCGCCGATCGAGAGATCGGGGATGCAAAAACCGTAAACAAATCAGAAAATCAAACAATTCACAACGAAAACAAATTTTTTAATATTTGTGAAATCTGGGCTGTTACAGACCTACTTCCTGCCTTTCTTGTATTATATGTGGGAGATCTCGATTGCCGGTGTCTCAAGAACTAATCTAAGTTGATCTGCCTCTAGGACGCCCTGGGACGTCGGCTTATCTACACGCCGGGCCCTAGTGTTTTACAACGTGATGAGGACATGGCTACACTAGTTACACCCACAGCATGGACAAGCTGGATGAGCATTGGAACATGATCAAGCATGAAGATGAAGGCGCGCGCGAAGGGAACAAGAACGGAGTTCTTGCTGGAGATTTCCGTACTTTGAAGCCACCATGATGACATAAAAGAAGATGGACGAAATATACAAGATGGCATTTAATAAATTTCGTCCATAGCTTATTATTGGTGCTACGCCACCTTATTTTTGGGCTAGGCCCATGTAAATTTCAAAATAGTGCTTAATTGGTAGTTTTAGAACCCGTATTGTAGGGAAATTGACTAAAGAGGGATTTTACTCCTACCTTGCCAAGGGAGGATGAAATTCCCTCTCTTTTCCCCTATATATACACCCCATAGGGCACCCTTTAGACTTGGATTTCTTTTAGTTAAAAGACTTCTTAGCTAATCGCTGCGTCTTCATGTACTCGGTTTGTGTCCAACGACCAGATCAAGACCTCTTTCGGAATCCCACCATTATAAACACTTCATCTATATTCGCAATATTCAAATTACTTTTATCATATTCTTGCTCGTTCGTCGATTGCGTGCAGGAATAGACCTTCGTGGTTAGGCTGATCGTGATTCCGGCATCGTCGGTAACCTCGAGGAGATTGGTTTAGTGATTGCTAAGGCGCAACGTCGTTGCACGTTCGTAGTCGGATCGTCAAAGTCAACTCCATCAAATTGATAGTTATCTCTCATCGAAAGATCGAGACACCCCACCTCTATCAAGTGGTATCAGTTTTCAGGTTGCTCGGTGAGAATTTCCAGTTATCCCTAAATTAGATTTGATTTTTATCACCTATCGTCCAGAAAAAATCAAAAAAATAGTAGATTAATTCATCCATGTCCAAGACAGTCAGAGCCTTTCATTATTATCACTTAGTTTTTGCATTGTTGAATTTTTGGTTGCATCGTGTGTCGAGTTGCTGGTTTCTAGTGTCTAGATTGTTAGACTTTCGAGTTGTAGTCACGCTTTGTTCATGTCGCATCCTTATTAATCATCATCACCATCTGATAAGCACAAACCCGATGAACGAGTTCACGCCCGAGGGTGGCCTGATCTTCACGTCGTAGGATCGAATCAGATGGGATAACTAGCTGCAAGCAGCCGTGGTAACTAGCTTTATACCTTTCAAGGTTGGATGCAACCCGTACGTTGGGGATGGCTGACCGGAGCTACAAGAACTCCAACCTGTTGTCCGAACAATCGCAGAACCACAAACCGGAACTAACCCACACAAAACGGTCGGAACCGTAGAGCACGAATTAGGGGGAAACAGAGGCTCCTTCTCGCGAGTCCGGATAAACTCTAGCAGTCTTGCTGCATAAGCATGTAGCTGAATGGTTTTTCAAAAGGTCCCTAAAAAGTTGGAGAGATGGGGATTTATAGCAGGGACAACCCCCCTTAGCTAGGTGTCAAAAGGGTTCAAAATGGTGCAGAATTCCCATGCCTTCCTTGGGCGGAGAGTAGTCAACTTTTGGATTTATTGGAGAGCTCCTTGGAAATTCGCGAAGCATTGACAGCCTGGACACCTTCCACGAGAATGGCTATTACTTTTGACTCATAACTCCAAATGATGTGAGGTTTTTTGCATTGGAAAGTAAATTTGATGTAGCTTATGGTGATATACCCCAAAGACCCCGTCTCTTCTCCCTATGGGTGTGGTTAAGCAAAATACCAGAGGCAAAAATATGTAGAAAACAGATTCACTCGAAACTTGTTTTCTTCAATTTTATTTCTTCAACTTGTTTCTTCATGAGCTCATATGTTAGCGTTCACCTGGGCATGTGTTTTATTGATTCGACTTAGTAATTCTTTCCAACTAAATTGCGCCCTTCGTTGACATGCCATGTATGGTATATTCATGTGCTCATCAACCTCCCTCCCTTGATTAAGAGTCGTCCTCGACTCTCTTTGATCTGCAAGAGATAAATAGAAGGGAAGTAGATAATATCTATGCAAAATAAAAGTGCAATCTTCAATTGTAGCTTTCACCTTACAATTGTTTTGTATCTCATCATGTATTTGTTTGTCACATCATGCAATTTGTGTATAGATGTTTGGTGATGTGTCGACGATTGTGATGTCCTCATCGTCTCCCCTCTCTTGAAAAGGAGTCGTCCTCGACTCTAGCTGGTTGTCACACAAAAGAAAAGAGGGAAATACCAATTCATAATGCAAAGGTTTCATGATATTAAAAAAATAGTGTTCAACTCTGCTACTTCCTCCGATCCATATTACTTGTCCTAAAATTGATGTATCTATCACTAAAATGCATCTAGATACATCCGTTTTAAGACAAGTAATATGGATTGGAGGGAGTAAGTTATTTTTTATGTCAACATGATGTTTTGTTAGGCTCAATAGTTCCTTCCAACAAACATTTTTATGGAGTACAAATTCATAATCATCCATGATCCTTATTATGTCACTCTCTTTCCAATGGAAGGAAGTAATCCTCAACTCCTTATTGTCTCCAATATAGTTACATGAGGACACAAAAAAATAACAAGGCAGTGAGTATCTCGAATACTTATGTGTGATTGTAAAGCTTTTGATATCATTTGTGGGCTCCCCAATGTTGATAAACACATGGTTTTGAATGGATGATGATGTTCCAAATAATTTTTCTCTGATTTTATGTAACAGCCCAGATTTCACAAAAATTAATTTTTTTGTTTTCGATGTGAATTGTTTGATTGTCTCATTTGTTTGCGGTGTTTGCATCCCCGATTTATCGATCGGCGATTATCCCCCCCCCCCTCTTATCTCGTACCGGACGGAGACCGACCCTTTCCACCCTGACACTCGACCTTTGCGACACCGGGATTCACCCGGTCACCGTCGCGAAAACCGGACGAGACCAGCCGCAGCCAACGGAACGAAAACCCCGTTTAATAAGTAAATGGGATATTTTTATAGCACGCCGGAAAGTTTTCTCAAAACGGTTCCAGCGCAAGGTGAATGCCGCCGGCTCGATGCGCTGATCGCGCAGTTTGAAGTTTTACCCGAATCGGAGGTCCTGCGGACCCCCGGCGGTTAGAAACGTAAACACTGCACGCGAGAGAGAAAAACCAGGGATGTTTTTGCAAACTGCCAGCCACCTGGGCTATATAAAGACCACCACTCTCCCACCCCTTTCTAGGGTTTACCTAGCCTAAAAATTGCAGCCACCCCCTCCAATTTGCCCCCAGATCCAGTTTTAGCCCCCAATTCGTCAAACCTAGATCCCAAATTATTTTTGGCCATCGGATTTCGCGATCGGAGGGCCCTGGATGTGCCACGTCATCCTGTCTCCTCTCTCCTCCCGTCCAGCCTCCCACGGGCAGGCCGTCGCCCGTCGCCCGTCGCGCTCGCCGGCAGCAGCAGCCACGACCGCCGCCCCGGCCAGGGCGCCTGCACCGCCGGCCGCCCTCTCTCCCCGGCGCCCTCCTTCTCCTCTCCCTTCTCCTCCTCCTCCCCTCACCCTCCTTTTCTGCCTCGCAGGCTCACCGGCGCGCCATAGACGACCGGCCTCAATCCCGAGCCGAGCTCGCCGGACGCCGCCTTTCCTCCACGCCGGCGGCCACGTCGGGCCCGGATCCGGCCACGCCGCGCCCGATCCGCCCCTCCTCTGGCCTCCTCGCCCAGCGCCGCCTCCAACTCCGGCCGGCGAGCCGCCTGCCGCTGGCGAAGCCTGCCGCTCCCGCTCGGGGAGCCCGAGCTTGCCCCCATCCCAGCCAGCCGCACATGGGCCGGCCTTCCGCAGCCGCGGCCCACCAATGCCACCACCTCCCAGCGCGGCCCAGGCCTCCACCCAGCGCCACCGGCCAGATGGGCCTCGGCCCAAGTGAGGCCACTTCCTTTTTTTGATTTTTTTCCCTGTCATAATTTTCGAAGTTTGGAATTGCTACTGCTGATTCAATTTTGCGTTGTCGTTTACGAGTGAACCGTAGGTTGGATGACGTTGCGCCCAAAAGGAAAATTTCTTAGTTTTGTGTGTGCTTCAATCCATCTTTTGTGAGCATTTTTATTTGAGGCCATCTTGAGGGTGCAAATCTATGTTGAAGTGGGCACCAGGCTGTTAACTGCTATTATTTTCTGCTAGTGTGTTGCTGCTGTTATTTTATTGCAAGTTTGATTGATGATTGTGACACATCCATGAGGCCTATTGCATTGATTCTTGTTGCATACTATTAAGCATCATGTCTACTTCAATCTTATGCAATTACTTGCCATGTTTGCATGTTGTAGCTATATTAATTCTTGCTCGAAAGTGGTGACCCTGATGATATGTGCTACTGTTTGTATAAAGTTGCTACTTTGCGGCCCTATATATTTTTAACCATGCATCCTATTGAGCATTGCAATACGTCATTTTGATCTATGCCATCTCTAGTTCCATTATATGTATTGCATTGTCATGTTTACATTTCTGGTCATAGATATGTTTAGCTCCAAATTTGCTGTCCTGCTGTTTTTGACAGCCACCTCTGTTTTTCACTAAGTCTGTAACTTTCCGATGCCATGTTGCTTGCTTAATATCTTTTGGTCTGTTATGCCTATGGGGATGATTCTTGTTTGTACCTGATCACCACCATGCCTACTCCATGCTCATATATTTCTATGTCATGTTGATGTACATTTGCATATAGTTTTACCCTTGTTTATACAGCATGGAAATAATAGTTTCTGCCCTGTTTTCCCAATTTTCACTAAGTCCTTGACCAGTAATGTTTTATAGCTTTTTGTGTTGCTTATAACTAGTGAACCATGATGCCTATTTGCATGATTCCTTTTGACATGCCTTCCCTGCCATGTCTACTTTAGTTGCATATCATTTGTGACCACTTTTTCATTCATTATCCTGTTTATGCATTGCTCTAAAGTGTGCTTCCTGATGTTGCCAGATTATGCCCGTAACTTGTTTTGCTTGTATCTTTTTAACCGCAACTCCGTTTGGAGTGTTCTTTGTATGTAACTTGATTAGAATTTCATGTACTTTGTGTTTATGCTATTGTTTGCTTCTGTTAATCAACCTAAAATATGGTTTAGGGCAAAACAATACCAAATAATTAAATCGTTGTGGGGTACATAGTGGAATGCCATGTTTAGGTTGTGCCTCACTTAAATTGACTAGCATAGATAGTTTACCTTATGCTTGACCTCTTGTAATGTTTGTGTGCTATGATATGCTTGAGTGAGATGCCATGTTAATAACCTTTGCTCACCTTGTGTAGCTAAACAACTTGAACCATTCTAAATGTGTGGTATCGTCGTGTGTGAAGAGTACTCCACTTAACCTGTTAGTAACCGCTCTCGACGATAGGTGCAATACCGTAGTGCGTTGTCTCATGTTTCCTTCTTGTTGATGCTTGCTCGTGATTGCTTCGTAGTAATAGATGCTTGCTCGTCGTTTGCCTTTTCCAGTGTTACCTTCTTGTGTGCTTCCGCGGGTACCTCTCGAAAACGTTGCGAGCTTGCGATCGACTACACCTTCGGTTTCGTCTTCTCATTCAGGTAAGGGGGAGCATATATCATGCTTATAACTTTCAGATCACTCACGCCTAGGTGTAGGATAGAACGATTGCTTGATCCTACCACTTCATATTCATGCCTCTCAAATAAACCCAAACAACCATGTCCTCCACGTCCCAGCAAACCTTGTTCAACTATGTTACTTTTTCTCGCTGCTCAGCCACTGCTTAGTATGCATGCTAGGATGTTATCAACGGTTATCCTGTACTCCTTGGATTTGGGTTATCTTGTACTCCTTGTTATCCTGTTATTTTGGATGATATGATTATTATAATGTCGACTATACTCGACGAAGGATGGAAGGTCTAGGCTATCCCGCCCCGACGCTTTGTTCCATTCAAGTCACCTAGGACCCGAGTTCCGGGTATTGGTTTTAATACTGAGCGTGCCTAACCGCATGTGGGATTTTATGGGGTCCCCTCTTCTTACCTACCTAGCTTCAAACATTTCTAGTGGTGGCCTAAGCTAATTTACCATTTGAAAACTATGCATATATGTCTGTCGGGTCGCTCCTAGCAGATACCTTTAAAATAACTTGGGCCAGCTGAGACATGGTTTTCTTGTTGGTCCACCCCAGGGAGCTAGGGGGCTGCCCACATATTTTGGGTAGATAACCCGACATCATCCAAACGGTAGAGGCCAATTCGGAGCGCGACCTGCTTTTGAGTTGGATGTCGACTCACCGGGGGCCACCCGGATTTGTTCGTTGTTAGCTAGAGGGACCTGTCGTTTCGGATCCCTCGGAACTAAATCATAAAATGGTTGCATATGATGGGTAGCAACTGAGTGAGATGGGCATGTGTGCGGAGCCTTGTAATGGACAGTTGGTACACCCTTGCAGGGTTAAATCTTTTCGAGAAGCCGTGTCCACGGTTATGGACGACTTGAGACGTACTCCTTGTTCATCGATAACAACAACTGAGATAATCCTTATAACTTGATCAACGTGTGTGTGCCTTGACTGCTACTTCTTCGTCGGGATGTGAAGAGGAGGACAAGGATAGGATAAGTGTTATGTTTGCGTAAGTAGTTGATAGCAAGACTTGTTGGAGGCGATTCCTCGTCGATTGTTTGGTTCTCATCTTACTCTAAAAATAGACCGTTAGCCACTCATATATTACTAGTGCATCTGCAACCTGACCACTACCCCCATCTTACCGTGAGAAGTTAGTTACAAGACTTTTGATATATTCTCACCTCTTTCTTTTCTTTTCCCTTTTATGTTTTGCCTGATCGGACGCTCCAATTGATTACTACCTCGACTCTTCTTCTGGATGCCTTCGTGGAGACTCGAGGATGACTAGTTAGGCGGATCCCGGCGGAGAGCCTGGACCCGTGCGGTTACGGGATGGTGTGTTTTATCTTTGCCAGTAGGCCTTTGAATGTAGTCTGTACTTAGACAAGTATCTTCCGTTGATGTAATGTATTTAAGGAAGTTGTATGCCGATTGTATGAGATGTTGTATCCTTGTAGCTGTAATGTTGTGATATCATGTTGGAAATTCGGGGCATATGGCATTGTCATATGTCGTGGTGGGACCGATATGTGCTTCGTCCCCGGATCTGGATGGAAACATCTAGATCTGGAGCAGTACCGCATATCGGGCCTTACATTTCATCTCGCCATTGTTTCAGTTTCTCATAAGTACATACCTCTGGGTGCATCAAAATTGATGATATTTTATGTTTTACCTCATTGAGTACCTTCATGCCCGTGTGGAATTTAACAGGCACATATGCTCTATGTGTAGTGCTGCTCCATGTGCCCCATAATTGTTCTTGGATCTCCTCCTCCCATCGTTGTAAGAGGGCAACAAGGTATGGTCTCAAAATCTACACATCATGCAAAGAAGAAGAACTTTTTGAGTTGTTAGTAAGTGAATAATCTTTCTCCCTCTTCTTTGGTGGATCATTCAACTCTCTGATTTTGTGTTGTATGCTCTTATTATCAGATTTGGTGGACTCATATAAATCAAAAATCATCTCGTTCTTATTGGGTCGAATATTTTTAGATGTGTCACTCTTCTCGCTCTCATCATCTTGATCAATCTCAACATCACATTTTGTGGACTCACATGACTCACTTAAGCTCTCACCGGCATTGTATGAAATGTTTGGTGGTGGAGCTCTCATCTCTCTATCCTCATCTTGAACAATCTCAACCTCATGTTTGGTGTACTCACTAATCCTCTCATTTTGATTGTGTGGAATATTTGGTGGTGAGTCACTCAGCTCTCGAATATTATGTCGGAGGCTCTCACTCTCACATGTGGTGTTATCACAGAAGTCACTAATTTTGACACTCCTAGTTTGTGGAATTTCAGTTTGTGGATGAAAAATCTCTCTAATATTCTCACTCATATTTGGTGGAATACCATGTGGTGGCTCTCTCCTCTCTCTAATCTTGTGGAGAACTCTCTCTTCGTCACGTTTGGTGGAATCTCTCAACTCCCTATTTTGTTCATTCTTGATATGTGGAGTTTTGGGTGGTGGACACTCTTTCTTACATAGGTTAGATATCATTGTGCTCTTCACAGAACGAGGAGCAGCCATGGTAACCAACGAGGAATTGGGGTGAGGTTGGGGTCGAGCCCCATTTCCACATAGTGGAAAATGCTTGTCAAGCATCCTATCCATAGCTTGGAGAAGATCATCACATAGTCGTTGCATGTCCGCTCGGGTGGCCACACAATTTTTATCTTCATGTATCTTTCCAATTGGTGTAAATCCTGCCATGTTAGTGGGCTAAAGGTGGGGCAGAAAAACAAATTTGTGGAATCACAAAACCTCACCTCTTACTCACCAAAGATCTTATGAGTTCACATCAGATTGTGCTCCTCTCGGATGTGTTAAAGCAATTGAAAGACAGGGGTCAAAGAACTAGCTTCGGTTTTTGGTGGAGCTCGGTGGGGTAAACAAAAAGGGGCTTGTGCTGAAATCAAGTTGATGCACCCCAAGAAAATATGTGGATAACTATGCTGCACCTTTACACCAAGATTGAAGATTACCCAACACACAAGCTTCTGAAATTTTTCTATGAAGCTGAAACTTTTGGATCTTACAAAACATACACAAGCTTCTAAAAAATTTCTACCAAGATGGAACTTTTGGATCTTACACAACACGCAAGTTTCTAAATTTTTTTCTATCAAGATGGAACTTTTGGATCTTACACAACACAGAAGCTTCAGAATTTTTTCTAACAAGATAGAACTTTTGGATCTTGAACAACACTTTCTTTTTCTCTCTTGATTTTTTTCCACTCTTTTTCTTCTCTTTTCCCAAAACACAACAACGAAATATGAAAACAACTATGATGATGAAACTTGGTGCAGATCTAAAAGATGAAGAACCAACAAGGCTTGGATTTATTTTTAGTGGGGGCTTTGGACTTCTAGGACAAAAAATATAGCATGAAAAGCACTCTATCTAAAGGGATGATATCAAGATAAACTTGGATAGCAAATCCTACTGTGTCAACGAAGGCTCTGATACCATATGATAAGCACAAACCCGATGAACAAGTTCACGCCCGAGGGTGGCCCGATCTTCACGTCGTAGGATCGAATCGGATGGGATAACTAGCTGCAAGCAGCCGTGATAACTAGCTTTATACCTTCCAAGGTTGGATGCAACCCGTACGTTCGGGATGGCTGACCGGAGCTACAAGAACTCCAACCTGCTGTCCTAACAACCGCAGAACCACAAACCGGGACTAACCCACACAAAATGGTCGGAACCGTAGAGAACGAATTAGGGGGAACCAGAGGCTCCTTCTCGAGAATCCGGATGAACTCACAAGAGCAAAGGTAGCAAGGATTTCTTGGATCTCTCTAGCAGTCTTGCCGCTTAAGCTTGTAGCTGAATGGTTTTTCAAAAGGTCCCTAAAAAGTTGGGGGAGATGGGGTTTTATAGCAGGGACAACCCCCTTCGCTAGGTGTCAAAAGGGTTCAAAATGGTGCAGAATTCGCATGCCTTCCTTGGGTGGAGAGTAGTCAACTTTTGGAGTTATTGGAGAGCTCCTCGGAAAATCGTGAAGCATTGACAGCCTGGACACCTTCCAGGAGAATGGATATTACTTTTGACTCACAACTCCAAATGATGTAAGGTTTTTTTGCATTGGAAAGTAAATTTGATGTAGCTTCTGGTGATATACCCCAAAGAGCCCGTCTCTGCTCCCTATGGGTGTGGTTCAGCCAAAGACCAGAGGCAAAAATCTGTAGAAAACAGATTCACTCGAAACTTCTTTTCTTCAATTTTATTTCTTCAACTTGTTTCTTCATGAGCTCATATGTTGTTGGATTCCTTCATTGTGTACCTGAGTTCAACCAACAACAATGGAGATGAAAGCACATCCACTTCATCAAGTTTATAAGATAAACTTAAGTTAGCGTTCGTCTGGGCATGTGCTTTCTTGATTCGACTTAGTAATTCTTTCCAACGAAATTGCGCCCTTCGTTGACATGACATGTATGGTATATCCATGTGCTCATCACCATCCATCCGCTGTTGTTGTTCGTCACTGTCTTACATCATTGTTCTTCTTGTGGAGAGATTATAGGAGAAATTAGAGGAAGAAGAGCAAAGAATCTCACGTGAAGGTGTAATCACGCGGCTGTTGAAAAGGAAAGTGCAAGTGATTTATTTTCTTGGATCCTCACAGAGAGAGATAAAAGGAAAGAATTTTCTTTGATTGGTTGAAGAGAAAAAAGAGTAAAAAAAAGAAAAGGAATAAAGCGCAGATTTCGGATCAATAAACAAAAAGGGGCATATCGGTTTTGTTTTGGTAGGAAACCCCTCCCACCACGTTGGCTATTTGAGTTGGAAAAACAGAACAAAAAAAGATGGGAAGAATTTCACGTGGGGAGAATTAAAAGGATATACTTCATAAAGTTGGATTTGCCTATAATTGTGGCAGCCGTTGGAGTTTTTACTGGTAAAAAAAACGAGAAAGGCTTGCCGTTGGAAAGTTGGGCATCACAGAAAAAGAAAAAGAAAAACCAAGAGAATACGTGCCTAGTAGTACTACTTGGAACTTTGTGGACTGAAAAAAGAGAGAAAAATACCAAGTTAGTTTCATTCGTTTGGTAAGTGTTGGTTTGCAGATAAGAAAAACGAAATAAAGGGAAATAATTTCTTGACGTGTTGCACTAGTGATACTAGTTTTTTGGAAAGTTGGGATTTGATTCAGTTTGCAAGGAAAATCCATCTATTTATCTTTCCTAGCTAGTTTTATTTGCACGTTTGGGCTGTTGGAGTTTGGAAACAAATAAACTAAAGAAGGAAAGTGTACGTGGCTGCCCTGGACACCACGTTTGGAGTTAAAAAAGGAATTAAATATTTCTTCTTTGGTTGTTTCGGTTACAAGAAAAAAACTGGCTCAGTTAGAAAAAAAAGGAAATAAGAAGAAGAGAATCACGTGAAAGTCAAAGAAGAAGGGAAGGTTTTGGTTCGTTTGAAAAGAGAGAGAGAGAAAAAAAGTTAAAAGAAGAGAGATTCTTGGCCGTTGGAAAGAAAAAAAAAAAGAGAAAGAGAGTTTGGTCTGGTTGGATCGTTGGAACTTGTTGTGCACGCACGTTGGCTGTTTTCATGGTGAGAGAGATTTTTCTCCACATAGAAAAAGGAAAGTTTGAGACAAAAGAGTGTTGCGTTGTTCGTCCTATATTGCATGTGAATTTCATTCGTGTCTTAGGCTCGCGTCTCTAGTACGCTCTAGCCTAAGATCAGCACTCGACTACTTTAAAAGATTTTTTAGCTTGCATAAATTATTGTGGTTGTAGCATTTTTTTCCACATATATATAGTCAACCCAGCTTCACATACTTTTACGACGGGTCCTGACAATCGCTTTACACAATCTTTGGAGTTATTTGACACCGCCGGTTGCCGATCACCACCTGCTGCATGGTAAGGACTTGTAAGACACTGATATTTGCTTTACTGTGAGCGCTTTACCATCGCATCCTAGTAGTTCATAGGAACATTTTTGTTTCTTGTTTCTACTAATTATGACAGGTTCCGGATTTACAAGTTCTTCGCCGATGGACACATGTTCACCACCACAAGAGATGCGTCCACACAAACAAGCATATGGATATGTTATTTCTTTGTCTTCTTTTGAGGGTAGATTTAATCCTGCTATTTATCTTGATTGAGAGTTTAAAGTAGAACAAATTTTTGCAGTAATGATTTTTTTAAACTTGAGAGAGTACGAGCTACCACTCGCGGATTTACTGGTTTTTCTTCGATTTGGTGGAGTGTGTATATTAAGAAAAACATTGATAATAAACCCATAATTTGGAAATATTTGAAAGTTATAATGAGACATAAATTTGTTCCTCATTGTCGTCGTGAATTGCTTCGCAAATTAGAACAATTAAATCAAGGGAATAACACTGTTCATGCTTACTATCAAGAGTTTAAATCTAATATGCATTAGTGTGACATAGAAGAATCTAAGGATGATAGAAAGAATATATGTTTTAATGGTTTGAACGATGATATTCGCGCACAATTTCATTATATTCCTCGTTGCATTATTGGTATGTATGTTCGTGCTTGTACCTTTGAGAGACAGATACATCAAGATGCTTTGGGCGACTACGACGACTACGATGCCTACTATTCCAGACCATGCTCACCACCACCGGTTGTCTCCTTCACCGTTGAAGCTTTTACGACGACCATGCCTTGTATTGTGAGTGTGATATCGCCTCCATCCTATATGACCTTGCCATCATTCGTACCTACATCATCTGAGTCGTTGCAACAAGGTAACAACAAAGGTATAGATGACATAACTTCACATGAGGATGATGCATGCATTGTAGATTTGAATAAATCATGTGTTGAGTTACCTGCTGATTTGCCTACACAATCTATTTTAGATAATCGTGTTACTATTATGAGACTGCCAATGCTTAATCATTTTGATATGACCTCTACTCTTGGTGATGATTCTGCATCGAATGACTTGTTTCATGACTACTTAGTTAAGCCTGTTGTAACATGTCCTTCGAAAAACATTAACGTTTATTCGCCAGTGTTGGAATGGTTTAATGATGAGCATTGTAAATCTTTATATATGAATAAGAGCTTCACTTATATATGCAATCTGAGTTGCAATGCTTTCATATCTTTATATTTCACGACGTATGAAAGTTACTCGTATATACATGTGTTACATGTCCAAAAACTGAGAGAAGTAAGAATGGATGACAAATATATATACAACATGTACACCTTGTCTCTTTTGATAGCCACATTTCAGATTAAGCAACGTCGAGGACTGCTTTGTTTTCAAGAAGGGGAGGATGATGAGGACATGGCTACCATAGTTACACCCACAGCCCCTGCTAATATACCTATTGGACCAATTACGAGAGATCATGCACGTCAGTTAAATTATCAGGTACTTTCATTTCTTGGTAATGTTTCTAATGTTCATGTGAATATGATGTTGCCTAACGTAGATATATTTCTGTTGCTGACAAATGAAGGACCTAGCATGGACAACCCGGATGAGCATTGGAGCATGATCAAGCATGGAGATGAAGGCGCACGCGAAGGGAACAAGAACGAAGTTCTTGCTGGAGATTTTCGTACTTTGAAGCCACCATGATGACATAAAAGAAGATGGACGAAATATACAAGATGGCATTTAATAAATTTCGTCCATAGCTTATTATTGGTGCTACGCCACCTTATTTTTGGGCTAGGCCCATGTAAATTTCGAAATAGTGCTTAATAGGCAGTTTTAGAGCCCGTATTGTAGGGAAATTGACTAAAGAGGGATTTTAGTCCCACCTTGCCAAGGGAGGACGAAATTCCCTCTCTTTTCCCCTATATATACACCCCATAGGGCATCCTTTAGACTTGTATTTCTTTTAGTTAAAAGACTTCTTAGCTAATCGCTGCATCTTTGTGTACTCGGTTTGTGTCCAACGACCAGATCAACACCGCTTTCGCAATCCCACCATTATAAACACTTCATCTATATTTCCAATATTCAGATTGCTTTTATCATATTCTTGCTCGTTCTTCGATCGCGTGTAGGAATAGACCTTCGTGGTCAGGCTGATCGTGCTTCCAGCATCGTCGGTAACCTCCAGGAGATTGGTTTAGCGATTGCTAAGGCGCAACGTCGTTGCACGTTCGTAGTCGGATTGTCAATATCAACTCCACAAAATTGATAGTTATCTCTCATCGAAAGATCGGGACACCCCGCCTCTATCACAACGAGTTCGACTATTACACGAGATGGAGTCCTATTCTACCTTCTCAATGGTAATCTTGTCCTCCAAGGTGATTACGGCTCCTTCCTTGTGTGTCCGTCCTGGCTTTGTAAGTCGGTTGATATGTAGACCACATCCTCCTCTGGGCCTTCTTTTTAACGAGCTGGCCCATAGGCCGACTTCCTTCTTCTTGAGTAGGAATCCTCTTCAATGATCCTGCGGGGTCTCTAAACTATTCCCCCGACAGTAGCCCCCACTATTGGCATGGGGCCGGATCCAGGGCAATATTTCAAATAAAAACCTTATCATCATACACGGCAGTCCACGGAGTCGGAGCCCTTCACGTCCTTTGCTTCGGTCAACGTGGAAGATGTATCGTTTAAATAAATCACACCAAGGTGTGAACACAATCCATGATTCCGCAGTTATCGAAGCATCGCCGTTAAGTCCCATCGTATGGGGAACTGATGAGTCCCGTGCCATAAAGGCTGACATGGGAATCTTTACCACCGTTGTTGATAAATTTATTGCTTTACCCCTAACTTGGGCTATTTAAACCTGGATGCAGACACGATTCATTCACACATCTTCTTCCTTCTCCATCTTCTTCTCCATTCTTCCCCACGCCCACATTCATGGCTCCCAAGCTTCTCCTCCGTGAAATCAAAGAGACAAGCCCTAACACGAGCCATGACGCCAGGGGCCGAGGCCGTCGTGGTCGTGGTCGTGGCGGCCGCGCTAGTCATGGACGCGACGAACTGAAGAAACCTTGGCCAGTCCCCGCAATCCGACCGTCCACGAAGGAGTCTCCAACTACGACTTCGTGGTAAACATTCGCTCCCGCATTCGTCGTCGCATCGAGCTTCCTCTTTCCTTCGCCATTGCCATGGAGGACCTCAAGCCCCAAGTCTTTTTCTTATGCGTAGATGGGTGCCCATATGGACCCATCTAGGTGAAGGCGAGTTTTGAGGAAGAGGCCTCAATGTTCCTGGGGAAAATGTGGAAAACCTTTGCCTGTTGGTATGATCCACTAGTAGGAAATAGGCTATAGCCGCCAGCTTATTGCTGGCGGCCGCATAAAGTTGTACGCCAGTGATAGTAGCGCTGGCGTACGGAAATGTGTGCACGCCAGGGAAGTAGGTGGTATCGCTGGCGTACATATGTTTGTGCACGCCAGAGGCACGACTTGCCCCGAGCTAGGCAGCGGGGCTAACTACCACTGGCGTACGGTTGCCGTGCCCGCCAGCGCTAGTGCAGTCACCGCTGGCGTACATATTTGGTTGTACGCTAGAAGTAATTTGCCCCGAAATTACTTTTAGCTGAGGGTTCTATTGCTGGCGGTCACTATATTTCGTACGCCAGTGCTAACGTATGTAGCTATGGCGGCCAGAAGAACTGTACGCCAGCGGTAATACTGTGCCAATTATTGATGCTTCGGCTGCCACCATGTCCCTCCATTATTGCAACACCATTATTGTTCTTCTCACTAGCACAAAGTTCCTCCCCTTCCCCCCATCTCCACCACACTTTCTAACCAATTAAAACTAGTTTAGGTGATAGATCTAGCCCCATTACCCTTCTAATTTCCTCTTTACCAAAAGAAATGGCCAAAAAATAACCAAATTTAGCTCCTTTTGGTGTGGATCCAAATATATCATCTCCTAGGTCTAGCTAGATCTATCTACATCTCTCTTCCTCTCCTACATTGTCTCACTTAAGGTGAGGGATCAACATAATTGTGTTATTCTTGTATTGTGCCCGGATATGTGATGATGTATATATGTATGTGCTATTCTCTTGATGATGATGATGCATGCATATAGTAGATGATGAAATTTTGCCGGATATGTGATGATTCATATATGTGCTATTCTTGTATTGTGCAGGAAATGATGTCAATATTATGCCGGAATGTTGATTCATTTCCGTTTCGGCAAATTTTGACACTCTCTTAGTCCTATTTGTAGGAAGGTCATGCCAAAAAATTTCATGAAAAATGATTGTTTTACTTGTCTTGTGATTCTATATCACGTGCAGGCGATATGGCGCCCGGCCGTATGAGTGAGCGTGTCGTGAACAAATATTTAAGATACGCTACAGACGACATGATACAAAATAACCGCACGGAGATAAGATGTCCGTGTCGCAAATGCAAAAAAGTGGGCTTGCTGAACCCCTTTTCGGGAGAGTTGCTGGAGCATCTGCTAATACATGGTTTCATGGATGGCCACACTCAGTGGCTTGATGAAGATGATGATGATGAAGTCCATGATGGTGCGGCGGATGATCATGATCAGCATGACAATAATAACGATCACGAGCAAGAAGACGAAGAGCCGCCTGATGATCCTCCCGCACATGATGTTGGAGATCTAGAAGATGCTGAACAACACGTAACCGAAGACGATGACATGCAAACACTGCTAGCTTCAGCCGTGCGGGACCCTCATCTCAAAGAGCTACTTCTAAAGAAGACGACTAACTGCAGATCTGCTAGTATAGAGCAAGCTAAGCTAGCACAACTGGAGGTAGACTCGAATACTCCGTTGTATCCAGGTTGTGGATCGGAAGACTCTCGCTTGAAAGTAGCGCTCGATGTTCTCAAAATGAAGGCAAAACACAAATGGACCGACGTAAGCGTCGACGCTAGCCTGCAATACTGGCAGAGTAAGCTTCCGGAGGGCAACTCGTGTCCTACAAGTTGTGATGAGGCCAAGAAAGTCGTGTGCCCCTTTGATTTACCGCATGAAAAATACCACGTGTGCATCAATGATTGCTACATTTATCGGAAAGAGGACGCAGACATGATCACATGTCCGGTGTGCAATGCTGCTCGATACAAGAAAGGGAAGAAAGAACCTCGGAAAGTTGTGTGGTACTTTCCCCTCATTCCCCGTTTGCAGCGGTATTTCGCGGACTACAAGGAACCAAAGCTCATGCGGTGGCACGCAGACAGAAAAAATGTAGTGCTGAAAGATCCAAAACGGTGTGAAAAGGCAGTTCTGACACACCCTTCGGACGCAAGCCAATGGAGAGCATTAGACGGCGTCGATGCAAGTTTCGCGGCAGATCCGAGGAACCTCAAGTTGGGTGTGAGCACCGACGGAGTGAATCCGTACAGCAACCAGAGCAGCACACATAGCACTTGGCCCGTGTTTGTATGGATATACAACCTTCCCCCCTGGTTATGCATGAAGAGTAAGTACATACACATGTGCATGCTAATTCAAGGGCCAAAACAACCAGGCAACGACATCAATCTGTATCTAAAGCTACTGAAAGATGAGCTAGACACGTTATGGGAAGGTGTGAACACATGGGATGCCGTCGCAGAAGAATATTTCCCTATGAGAGCCGCCTTGCTTTGTACGGTGCACGACTATCTCGGCCACGGATATGTCGCAGGCCAGGTTTGCCACGGACATTGGGGATGTATGAGGTGCATGGATGATCCAACGTTTATGCAGCTTAAGAAAGATCCCGGGTCTTCAAAAACTGTCTACACGGGGCATCGAAGGTGGTTACACAAGGATGACCCGTGGAGAAGGCGTGGAGACCTTTTCAATGGTGAAGATGAGCTTCGGAGACCTCCACGTAAGAGGTGCGGTGAAGAAATATATGAGTTGCTGAATGATTGGGATCAGTTCCCTAAGCCAGGAAAGAAGCAAAAGGCACCAAAACCGCTCCTCGATGTATGGAAGACGAGGTCTGTGTTTTGGGACTTGAAGTACTGGCCTGTTCTCAATACGCCTCATTGCCTTGATCTAATGCATATCACGAAGAATGTGTTCGAGAGTTTGTTTGCCACTCTGCTCAACATGCCGGAAAAAACCAAAGATGGTCCGAAAGCAATAAATGACCTGATACATCTAGGTATTAGGGAAGAGCTTCACGGGGGAATCGAGTCATCGGATGATGAGGAGACGAACCGACACAAGGGAAAAAGGGTTAAGAAAAATGACTACCATTGCCCCCCATCCTATTTCACTCTAAGTGAGAACGAGATCCAACAATTGATCAAGTGCCTTCTAGGAGTCAAAACCCCTTTCGGTTATTGTGGGCTGATAAGCAGATATCTAGACCAACAGAAACAAAGGTTCAGTGGGATGAAGTCTCATGACTGTCATGTGATGATGACGCAAATATTTCCGGTTGCGATTCGAGGGATAATGGACAAGCACGTACGCGAAACTCTTTTCGGTTTCTGTAACTTTTTCGACGTGATCTCTCGAAAGTCGATTACACGGAAGCAACTCTCAAGGTTGCAGGAAGAGATCGTTGTGATATTATGCGAACTTGAGATTTACTTTCCACCCGCATTCTTTGATATTTGTGTGCATCTGTTGGTCCATATCGTGGATGATATCATCCACCTCGGACCGGCGTTCCTGCACAACATGATTCCGTTCGAAAGGATGAATGGAGTCATCAAAGGATTCGTTCGTAACAGGGCCCGTCCGGAAGGAAGCATCGTTCAGGGCTATCTCACCGAAGAGTGCATCTCCTTCTGCACAAATCTCTTGGGCGAAGTCGATGACCCTATTGGCCTACCCAAAAACAGGCACCTTGGCAGGCTCGACGGAGTAGGCCACAAGAATGGCCGGAGGGAATTGCATGTGGACTTTGAAAAACGTCGCGTCGACTTTAACAGGGCAAACTTGGTAGCTCTACAACACCTTGAAATGGTCGATCCCTAGTGCAAAGAGCACAAAAACATCATTAGGAAGAAGTACATTGACAAAGGTAGGGAAAGGACAGATGGGGAAGTAATCAGAGAGCACAACTCCACTTTCTTGCGGTTGTTCAAAGAACGCCTTATCGCTGATCCACCAATGGATTGTCCAGAAGGCAGACTCTTATATGCTTTGGCACATGGTCCCTCCCCCAACGTTGCGACGTTTCAGGCATATGATATAAATGGGTTCACATTCTACACGGAAGAAAAGGATGAAAGTTTCGTTTATCAAAACTCAGGAGTTACGATGGTATCCTCAATCGGTAATGAAAAATTAAGATACTACGGAAGGATCGAGGAGATATGGGAGCTTGACTACTCTGGAGAGAAGGTGCCGATGTTTCGTGTCAGATGGGCTAGGAGATCAACTATCATGAAAGAAAACAAATACTTCACCACCATGGTTATACCCGAAGCCGGCAGCACTTCATCAAGCGTGAATGTCACTGCGCAAAATGAGCCATGGGTATTGGCTAAGCACGTGTCGCAATGCTTCTTCATAACAGACCCCTGTAGGCCTAGCCATATGGTCGTGAGGAGAGGCAAAAGAAACATCATAGGAATGGCTGACGAAGACGACTTCGATATGTTCGGCGACCCAAATATCGAAGATGATGAAGATGACGATGATAGGACAAAATACACCACAAGAAGGAGCAGAACGACGCAAAAGTCTCGACTAGTTTAATTTGCGCTTGCTTGCCCCTCTCTAATGCCTTACATGTTTTCGCAGGCCGATGAGGTGGGACGCACATTGCTATTACAAGTTAACAATGAGCTGAAGGACGTGGCAAAGTCACGTATCGTGGCACCACTTAACCGTGTGTTCCACACAGTGCCTATGGCCGATACCATGTTTAGGGTTGCATTGGACCGGGTGTTTCCGGGTTGCTCCAATTTGGATCCTCCGACTCAACCCCCCGAAGCCGATAGCGATTTGAACCTCGAACAATGCTTGTCTTGTCCCATGCTATGGCCTAAAGAACTGATTCGTGTGGACTCTTGTTTCACCACCCCACAGCAAAACGAGCCCTTTGCTGCTCAACCTGCGGATCTTGATCACGACGACAATGATGCTCGCGTCGAAGACTTCCTCGTTGATTACGAGGAAGTATTACCTGCTGCCAGCGAGGGTCATCTTGATGATACACAAGTCGCCGGTCCGAGCCAGGGTCCTCCCTCCTGCCGCGCAGATCAGACAGAGAAATTTTGCTCGAGGCATCTATTCTCTTCTCAAGGAGCGCCAGAAGCAGCCCCCTTCAGCCCTGGTGATCCAGCTGGTCTCAGCCAAGACACACTCAAAGAGGCGCTCCAAGATTCATTTGTGCAGCGTAGCAGGAAGACGACGGGGCGGAAAAGAATTAAGAAACGTGCCTTTGACTCCAGCAGCCAGCCGGTGGAGGGGTGTAGGAAGCCGGTACGGGTCCAGGACAAGGTACCCATCATAAACTGGCATCCGATCCATGAGTTGGGTAAACCTATGTTGCCGCCAAAATTTTTAGAAATCGTCACTTCGGATATGAGGAGCCTCCATAATTCTGTTCTCTATGTGGAGTCGAATCTTGCCAAGGATGACAATCCAACATACCCGCTTTTCATAGGAAAGGTACTGGAGGGCTTGGGCTTTGTGGATCAATACCCAGGGGACTTGTCCTTCTTGAGGTTTAATGACATATTTGACATGTTCCACATGAATGCGCTCCACCCATCCATGGTCCGCCTGGTTGCGCTCAGCTTGGCTCACCAGCTCATCAAAGAGAATACCCCGAATGTCGCTATATGGACCCCTTCTACATGCAAGAAATGTTCTTGAACAACCCTAAGGGTAAGGTAGCGGCAACGAAGTACATCGAAGATTTCTTCATGGATCATCCCTCCAAGAACATATTTCTCATGCCTTACTTTCCTGAGTAAGTCATTCTTGCTTGCAGCCGTAACATGCTTTAGTAGATTTCCTATCGTTAAACTAATCTGAGGCTGATAATCTCTTTGAACCATGAACTATTTTGTGTAGCAACCAATACGGCACCCTCATCTCTCTGGAGCCGAAAGACTCGCTTGCCATATATATCGACTCGGGGAGTCATCAGAATTACAAAGACTACAAGCTAATCAAAGATGTTCTAGATGATTCTCTCACTGGCTACTCTTATAGGGAGGGCATCATAAAAAGAAAAAATCTAAGGCGAGGAAAGTACACATTCATACATAAAACTGAGTTCGCCTGCATCAAGCAGGCGCTAGGCAGTACGAGGGAGGCCTGGTACGTCATCTATCATATGCGAGAGTATATAAAGGATGAACAACGACTACAAGATTCGTCGTCTCTCGCAAAATGGTGCGATACCTTGGCGGGGTCCTCCGATGCCGAAATAAGACAAGAGTTCGGCCGGATTCAGCAAATGATCGCGCGGACGATCACCATGGATGTCATACATAGTGATGGGGTGTTCTTCTACAGTCATCGTCCACCACCTAACGCTGAAATAGAAGCCCGCTTACATCAACATGGCGATGACAGACCGTTCAACTCATTGCAAGGTTGTCTCCCGTTTCCTCCATTGAAGACGAAGCCGAAGTCGAAGCCAAAGCCAAGCAAGAAGTGAGAGGATGTGTTCTCTATGCATGTAGCTAGTTTTTTTCGAACAATCGATGAACATGTGTTGTAAACTTTATCTCATGTTGAACTTGTGTACGTATTACATGATGCATGAACTAAGTCTTCTTTTATGCATGATGGACATGTAGCTAGTTTTACATTGAACTAAGTCTTCTTTTATAATGCATGAATGTACACACATCTTCATTTTTAACTATCTTGGTTAATATTTATATATGTCTTTTATAGATGAAGAATTGGTATGTGGTGTACGAAGGTAGCGTTCCAGGAGTCTATGAGCACTGGGAAGATTGTTTTAAGCAAGTGAACAAGTACAAGGGAAACAACTACAAGATCTACAAGAGTAAAGCGGAGGCGGAAGCTCGGTACTTGAACTACCGGCAAGGGAAAGAGAGGAAGAACCACCGGATGAAGTCCAACTTCCTCGTGATCCCCTTCTTGCTCATCATCTTTACCATTCTCTTGTATGTGATTGTAGTTATTAGATGACACTATCAATTCGATCGAGATGTAGTTGTGTGTGATACAATGTAGGTGATCTATGTGTGATACAATATGTGATGAAACTCCCAACTCGTCTTTGTGATCTATGTGTGATACAATGTGTAATGCCATTACAACTTGTCTATTTTGGTTAGTAATGTGATGTAACAATATTTCATCACTCTTCTATATTTGAACCTATGTATTCTATGTATTTGTAGTGTTGGCATGTTACTGAAAATATTTGATTTTTGTATTGCTGGAATATAACAAGTTTCAGCAAAAAATATAATACCAGAAAAAATATTGCTGGCGTACAGATAAGTTTTTTTCTAGCGGACAGGACCTAGTCCAGAAAAAATACTACTGGCGGACAGGTACCTAGCCACTGGCGGGCAAACCAGTACGCCAGAGGCACTGGACTATATCGCTGGCGGGCAAAGGTTTCGTACGCCAGCGGTAACTGAAGCTATCGCTGGCGTACAAACTGTACGCCAGCGGTACCTGTTACCACTGGCGGGACAACGCTGGCGTACGCCTGCCCGCCAGCGGTAGTAAAATACCGTACGCCAGCAGTAGGCTATTTCCTACTAGTGATCTATGCAGGGGAGACTGCCTCTGTTGTAGGTTTGATGGGAAGGACTCCCTACTGGTGAGACCTTTTAATGCCCATGGCGATCGCCTGGAATGTTGTGCGGAAAGCACTAGTGAAGCTGACTCTGAAGATGAAGACGACTCTCATGGGTCTCCTTCCGCAAGTAATCACTAGCTATGGATCCTCGAACTCATCGTCTAATGAAGGCGTCCATGGAGGTGGAGATAGCTACTCCATCTATGAGCGAGATGTCAGAGACATCATCCCAATCCCAAGGCGTGCACCCAAGTAACTTAGGATTTTCTTTCCTTTGTCTATGATGATGCCTCCTAGGGGTATTGGGCTAATCGACTTATGTAAAAGGGAAAATCGTTTACCTGATGAAATGAATCAAATCGACTCTTCCTTTAATCGTGTTTTTTGAATGTCTTTGTCTTTCGTTATTTTTTACCAAGAAATGGAGTCGACTTTAGCCTGATTGAATGTATCATTCGTGTAGGAGCCGGATCCATGGACTTTGGAAGATGCCCCATTTATAGCAATGGGCTATGATGATGATGAATTCGAGTTTGACAAAAACGCTAGTCATGACGAAGAACTGGAAGACTCCTTTGAAGAAGGGGTATTATTTTGTGTCTTTCTTCGTTTTATCCAAATCCTTTCATATCTGTTTAATCGTCTCTTGTTCTTCCAGTGGGAAGAGCCGGTAAAAAGACGAAGAATCGAGTCTTCTGAATCTGAGGATTTATATCGTCCGGATGAGATGACTTCGCCTGGTCGACTTTCACATCTGGTTAATATAAGTAGACCGGAGTCGGCCCCATCATTAATTTGTCGGATTATTACTCTTCGGATTATCAAACGGCCGAAAGGTGTTTTTTGCCTATTTTCAGGGTGCAGGCAGGTCGTCAGGATATTTTGGGTCCTGAAGTGCATATAGCTTGTTCTTTTGAAAAAGACAAGCCAGAGAATAACGACTCCATTGGAGAAGGAATCGGATTTTCCTGAGCTATATAGCAATCTTGTGAGCCAGATGGATCATGAATGAGACGTCCTTGGCTTGATGATGGGTGCAAATAAAACCTCCTCGTTTGTTACCTCAAGTGGAAGGTTATGATGTAGACAGCGGTAAATTTCCCTCAGTGAAGATACGAAGGTTAGAAAGTAGGTGGCAACGACGTCAGAAGTTTAGCTTTGGCTAAGGAGTTTTCGTGGACCTGCACATAGAGGAAAATAAATTTGCTCCCAACGAGTCAGAGAGGTTGTCAATCCCTCCGGTCTTGTTGTTTAAAATGGATCAAAACACAAGGGTGTAAATAATATTAGTTATTGCAACGGAAAGGAAATAAAAGCAGTAAAGACGAACGGTGTAAGCTATGGTGGAAATATGGACCGGGGTCCCATGACTTTCACTAGTGATGTCTCTCTCCCAAAAGATGATAAACAACTATGCTGGGTGAACAAATTACAATTGGGCAATTGACATAACTATAAACGCACCGCAATGCTAATTATGCTACACGAAAGCTAGAGGCTCAATCGTATGGGCAGTACGCTGAGGCGAGCAGACCGTTTATTCATCAACATCTACTCACTAATCATCCATCTTGAGATATCTATCTAGAACATCTCGCTGATATTGAGTTTGAATCCTAGCCAAACTGTAGGATCAAAGAAACTTACAACTGCTTCAACAAACTATGTGAAAGGTAAACAATCCATCCAACCGCAGTTACAAGTGATGGCAAGAGAGTGTTAATACTCTTCAAGCCTCGTTGGTTACCCCAAGTGCAGGGTGAGATATAGTGCAGCAGCAAGTTTTCCCTTGGCAAAGATACCAAGGTTTGTCTCCCGTAGGACTCCGAAGGATACAAGAAGGTGGTAAAGTGAACAATGGCGCCGAGGTTGCTAGCTTCACCTGGACCTGCACACAGATACAAATAACTTTGCTCCCAACGAGGACAGAGGAGTTGTCAATTCCTCCGGCCTTGCTGTTTACAAAGGATCAACACAAATAATAAAAGTGGAACTGAAATTAAAGACTGAAAGTAAACTAAGGGTGTAAACAATAATGTGAAGATGGACCGGGGTCCAGTGATTTTCACTAGTGATGTATCTCTCCCAAAAGACGATAAAAGTGCTAGCGAGGTAAAAAAATCAAAGCTGGGCAATTGACAGAATTATGAAGGCACTGCAATGCTAACTATGCTGCAAAGAAAGGAAGGGCTCAAAAGCAATGGGCAGTACGCCAAGGTAAGTAGACCGAAATCCAACTGCATCTACTACGAATCATCCACCTTGAGATATCTATCAAGAACATCTCGCTGGTATTAAGTTGCGAATCCCACCCAAAGTGTAAACTCGAAGCAACAGACAACTGCATTAAAAGAACTTTGCGTAAAGTAAATAATCATTGCACCCGCGGGTACAAGCACCGTTGTTTTATCCCTGGTGGCAACAGCACATCCCCTAGTCTCATGTTTCTGTCACTCAAGCTAGACATCAGGGGCTGAACCCATAATCAAGCATAACGCTCCCTCTTGGAGTTGCAAGCAAACTACTTGGCCAAAGCAAAATACTGCAACGGAGAACATGCAAGAATTTACTCAAGAACAAAATATAAAAAAGAAGAACCAAATATATTACTCATCACAATCTGAACATAGTCTCATAATCCATCAGATCCCAGCAAACTCAGCATAGCAACAACAGAAATTACAAAAGTGCCTCGATCATGCGAGGCAGCTCACGAGGTCTCGAAAGTGGAAGCACAAACAGGGGAGAGGTACATCACATAGCTACTGGTCACGGACCCATGGTCCAAGGGGGACTACTCACGACACATCCGAGAGGCGTCCATGTCTATGGAAGGTCTCTCGGAGGGGGTTCCTCCTGCCGGCAGGGTGCCGGGGCAGCTTCTCCAGGCAGCCCCGATCTTGAAACGGCGGCGGCGGCGGTACAGAGGCGAGTTCGCGGAAAAGAGATCGATATTAGGGGTTTCCACACCGAGGGATAAATATAGGCGGAGGGGGCATCGAGGGGACCCACAGGGCAGCCAGAGGCCCCCTGACGCGTCCTAGGGTGGGGCCGCGCCAGGGACCCTTCTGGAGTCCCTGTGGTGGCCCCCCTCCGCTGCCTTGGTGATTCCGGAAGCTTCCGGGTCGCTGATTTTTTATATAATTTTTCCGGATTTTTTGGAGCACTTTTAATGGCCGGAAAACCTGAAATACAAAAACAGCAGAAAACAACAACTGGCAGCTGGGTGCACAGGGTTAATAGATTAGTCCAAATATGCTCAAAAGTGTATGAAAGTTCAAGCAAATCATGGCAAAGTCACACAAAACATGCATGGACCAATCAGAAATTATAGATACGTTTGGGACGTATCAACATCCCAAAGCTTAATTCCTGCTCGTCCACGAGTAGGTAAATGATAACAAGCATAATTTATGTGGTGACATGCCACACAACCATATAAGGACTTTTAAGTAAAGCAATCAAAGCATGCAATTCAATTCAAGTCTTAACAAGCAAGAGTCTATATTAGCATTGACACAAGCAACAAAAGAACAAAAGGTGCAAGAGCTCTCGCTGTCTGTGACTCGAATGTCTCCAGATGGTGTTTGCTTGTAAGCAGGGGACTGGGAAAAAGTGAGAAAAAAGGTTGTTGAGAACAACTATCTACTAAAGTTTCACACTTAGTCTCCTTTGGATTCTTATCTTGACTCGTCCCCAGACCACTAGCCAGGTACAAGTCAAACTGATCCACTCCCTTTCGATATTTTGAGCACTCATGCAATGGATGAGCGTGAGAAAGAAAGTTGACACCTAAAAGGCAAAACAGAAAGAATGTGGAGGAGGAAGACAAAAAGTTGTGAAAGGCTCACATCAATGAGGACAATCATAGGCGAGAGAAGGCCATATGATAGATATGATGTGAGCAGTAGGGATTGCCATGCAACAGATGCAGATGTGAGATAAAAGCTCTCGAAGGAAACTAGTGGGGGTGCATCTAACTTGCTTGCTCAAGAAGACCTAGAGCTCGTTTGAGGAGGCTCATCATTGGAATATACAAGCCAAGTTCTATAGTGTGAAGGTCCCCAGATAGCTATATGCATGATGATGATCTCTATGGAGTACAAGGGATAGAGGATGAAGTACTAGTGTGGATCTCTCAAAAGGAATAGTAGTGTGCCCCCTTCTCTCTTTTTATTTTTCTCTTTTTTCTATTTTTTTGTATTTTTTTGGTGGCCTCAATGGCTCTTTCTATTTAACTCTCATTTGTCGTCTTTGGGATCTTTTGATTTTGTCCTCTTTGGGATCTTTTCCTCACTTTAGGGGCAACACTCTATATTTTACAAGAATATAGGAGATCTTTCACACTTTACAAAGGTACTCACATAAAGAAGATATAACTATCATGATGCAAATGTATGCTTCTGCCAGGATAGCAGGATAAGCAATGATACTAGCGCGTCATGTAGCAATGATTAGGGCAAGGCCCAACTAGCATGCGACTCATCGATCAAGCAACTAGCATGTATGACATGAGGATCAAGTCATGAGAAGGTGGATGTTGCATGGCAATGTATCTCGAAAAGGCTATGGAAATGCCTTGTAGGTAGGTATGGTGGTTGTTTTGAGGAAAGATATAAGGAGGCTTATGATGACAGAGCGTATCGTGCCAAGGGTTTGGATGCACCGGCGAAGTATGCGCCAACTCTCAAGGTGAGAAAGGGCAATGCACGGTACCGAAGAGGCTAGAAAAAATATAGGTGGGTGGAAGTGTCAACTTTCGAATACTCACATTAGTCCGAAGAAATCATGCACTTATTATCGGTAACTCTCAATCTAATCAGGAGGTTCACAAAGAGACAAGTACCCCGAGGAGGAGTGTATGGGGGTTTGGTTATCCTTGCGCATCCTCGACTCATGGTACGTGAGTGTACTCCAATATTCGAACCCTCCAGAGGTTAGTGATCCATCTAGTAGCTAGAGTTCTCAACAGGGGTTTTTGGTTTTTGAAAAACACACGGATTGCCAAAAATACGACATCTATCACTAATAGGCTCGAGCTCTTGACACCAAAAGTTCAAACATTACTCTATTCAATACCTCAAAACTATTGCAAGTTACTACTACAAATAGAATAGCAACTTCAACTACCTACTTCTAGTCAAGACACAAAACTTAGTGCAATAGGCAAACTCTCTAACAAGATAAAACATGCAACCTATAGAAAGTTCAACCTAAAACAAAAGAAAAGCTCTAGAAGAACTAAAGCACTACAACTAAACAGAGCAGCAGCTAAGAAAAGAAAAAGAACTACTCACAGCTAAAAGAATAAACATGGAAATCCTATGAGGAGTTCTAGTTCAAGCGGAGCGTGTATCTATCCCACACAAAAGAGTAAGATGGGGTCTAACTTGTTACTACAGCAAACAAAGCAAAAACAAACATAGAAAAGTAAAGAGAGAGACGCTCCAAGCATAGCACACAACGCATGAAGTGATAAAAATATAGTGCAACGAGGGACGAACTGATAATTGTTGATGAAGAAGGGGATGCACGGGGGCATCCCCAAGCTTAGACGCTTGAGTCTCCTTGAATATTTATTGGGGTGCACATGGGCATCCCCAAGCTTTAGCGTTTGAAACTCCAAGATCTTCTTTCATCATCTTCCATCGCGCACTCGAAAACTCCCTTCATACATAACTCATTGTAGACTGATTAGAGAGGTTAGTGCCCTATTAAAATAATTTTTCCTCTACTGCAAATAAAGATTTCCAGGAATATCTACTGTTTATCTTGCCTTCCCAAAAGATTTTGCAAAGAAAAAGAAATCTTAAGGATTGCAAAACTGCGAAAAGAGAAACCGGGGCAGAAGCTGAGAAAAACAGAACAGAAGAGAGAAAAGAACTTTTTAGGGATACTTCTGCAACTCGAATAAAAAAACTAAAGACATACGAAAGTTTCGTAATTGTATAGAGCACTTTGTGTAAAAAATTCAGCTCAAAAAGATGAACTGGGATTTTTCTCTGATTTTTCTAGTCACGAGGACATAATCTGTTTTCTGGACAGCATGTCACAACTTTCACTTCCCTTATCGTATGAGGCTATAAAAGGCACAAAGCTTGAAAAGTAAAGATAAAATGATGTTGCTACAGTAGTAACAATCATCAAGACCACTAAGAACAGAAGCAGAACAAAAAGAAAAACCTAAATTCGTTGCGGGATGCCTCCCGAAAGCGCTTCTTTAGAGCCATTAGCTAGGCTTAAAGCAGAAGGTCAAGTCTTTTCAAGAGAATAACTAGCCCGTGTGACGGAATCAAAAGGTAAATTAATCTTTTTCCTAGGGAAATGGTTCATCCCTTTTTTGAGAGGGAATAGGAATTTGATATTCCCCTCTTACATGTCAATAACAGCACCAACTGTGCGAAGAAAAGGATGTTCCAAAATAATTGGACAAGAGGGCTCACACTCAATGTCCATAATAGTGAACTCAACGGGAACATAATTGTCATTGACAATAATAAGAACATCGTCGATCTTCCCCAAAGGCTTCTTTACGGAAGAATCAACATGACGAACACCAAAAGAATAGGGATCAAAAGGTTTCAATTCAAGGATATCATACATTCTTTTGGGCATAACAAAGGTACTTGCTCCAACATCACAAAGAGCATAACAAGAGAAGTTATTCACTTTTATTTTTATCATAGGATCCCAGCCATCTTCTAGCTTCCTAGGTATGGAGGCTTCTAGTCTAAGCTTCTCCTCCCTAACTTTGATTAGAGCATTGGTGATATGCTCTGTGAAGGAAAGATTAAGTGTGCTAGTGTGGGGGTCTCTAGACATCTTGTGTAGGAAACCAATAACTTCAGGTAAAGTGCAATTGTCAAAGTCTAGGTCACTACTATCTATCAAGTAGGTAGTGATATCATTTAAGCTCACTTGTTTGAAAGCCTCTATGTTCATAGAGGTTTCTTCATCTATGGTTGAGGTGGTAGCATCACCATTGATAGGTCCAGTGGGACTAGGTGTGTGATGGGTGCTAACTGTTTGGACATCCTCAACTACTTGGATAGTAGCTACTGTGTGGTAGGTAGGAAGGCTCTTAATTCTTTCTTCTTCCTTGGGAATGACTTCTGGTTTGGCGGCCATCTGGTTTATCAAGGTAGATTGGGTGTGAGACATGTTTGAAACATAGGTCTCAATGTCAGTGAGTCTAGTTTGGAGGCTGGAAATGTCACTATTCAGGCTCTCAAGTTGTTTGCTAATGTTTTTTAGGATAGAGGAGTGCTCATCTAACTGTCTGGAAAAGGCCTTGTTTTGTTCAAACTGTGTGTGCATATAGATTTTGGTGGCTTTTTCTATTTCTATAAGTTTCTCATAGCTGGGTAGGTCTCTTTCCCTATAATTCTGGCTGTAGGAGTTGCTATTACCGTTCCCATAGTTGTTGGATGGGAAAGGCCTAGGGTTGTTGCTACCAAAATTACTCCTATAAGCATTATTGTTGAAGTTGTTTCTAGAGACAAAATTCACATCTACTTGCTCTTGAGCAACCAAGGAATTTAAAGGAACATCCTGAGGACCAATAGGAGCTTGCTTGGTAAGTAGAGACATGATTAGGTCAACCTTTTCATTTAGAGAGGAGATCTCCTCAACAGAATTTACCTTCTTACCAGTTGGAGATCGTTCGGTGTGCCACTGAGAGTAGTTCAGCATCATCTCATAAAGTAGCTTTGTGGCAGCACCAAGTGTGGTTGACATAAAAGTTCCTCCCGCGGCCGAATCTAACGGGCTCCGCGAGGTAAAGTTCAAGCCTGCATAAAAAGTCCGGATAACCATCCGGGTAGTCAGTCCATGTGTGGGGAAGTTCTTGACAAGCGTCTTCATACGTTCCCTAGCCTGGGCAACGTGTTCATTATCCAATTGCCTGAAATTCATAATGTTACTTCTCAATTGAATAATTTTAGCAGGGGCATAGTACTTCCCTATAAAAGCATATTTGCATTTACTCCAAGAATCGATACTATTCTTGGGTAAGGATTGCAGCCACTCCTTGGCTCTTCCTCTCAAAGAGAAAGGAAAAAAGCTTCAGCTTGACGATGTCTCCATCCACTTCCTTGTACTTTTTCATATCACAGAGCTCGATAAAATTGTTTAAGTGCAAGGCGTCCTCTCCAGCACCTGAGAATTGATCTTTCATAACAAGATTAAGCAGAGCAGGTTTAATTTCATAAGAAGGTGCTGAAGTGGCAGGTGGAGCAATAGGAGTGCAGATAAAGTCACTATTGTTGTGACTAGTGAAGTCACACAACTTGGTGTTTTCATTGGAACCCATAGTAGCAGCAGGTATTTTTGGTATTTTTTATAAGGGACACAAAAGTAAAAACTGAAAGGTAAACTAACAAGACTAAAAAGCAAAGATAAAAGATAGTGTGCAACTCCCCTATCTTGTAGACTGGAGTCCCCGGCAACGGCGCCAGAAAACTTGCTGATGGCAAGAGAGTGTTAATACTCTTCAAGCCTCGTTGGTTACCCCAAGTGCAGGGTGAGATATAGTGCAGCGGCAAGTTTTACCTTGGCAAAGATACCAAGGTTTGTCTCCCATAGGACTCCGAAGGATACAAGAAGGTGGTAAAGTGAACAATGGCGCCGAGGTTGCTAGCTTCACCTGGACCTGCACACAGATACAAATAACTTTTCTCCCAACGAGTACAGAGGAGTTTTCAATTCCTTCGGCCTTGCTGTTTACAAAGGATCAAAGCAAGAGATAAAAGTGAACTGAAAGTAAGGACTGAAAGTAAACTAAGGGTGTAAACAATAATGTGAAGATGGACCGTGGTCCCGTGATTTTCACTAGTCATGTCTCTCTCCCAAAAGACGATAAAAGTGCTAGCGAGGTAAACAAATCACAGCTGGGCAATTGACAGAATTATGAGGGCACCGCAATGCTAACTATGCTGCAAAGAAAGGAAGGGCTCAAAAGCAATGGGCAGTACGCCAAGGTAAGTAGAACGAACTCCAACTGCATCTACTACGAATCATCCACGTTGAGATATCTATCCAGAACATCTCGCTGGTATTAAGTTGTGAATCCCACCCAAAGTGTAAACTCAAAGCAACAGACAACTGCATTAAAAGAACTTTGCGTAAAGTAATCAATCCTTGCACCCGCGGGTACAAGCACCGTTGTTTTATCCCTGGTGGCAACAACACATCCCCTAGTCTCATATTTCTGTCACTCAAGCTAGACATCAGGGGGCTGAACCCACAATCAAGCATAACGCTCCCTCTTGGAGTTGCAAGCAAACTACTTGGCCAAAGCAAAATACCGCAACGGAGAACATGCAAGAATTTACTCCAGAACAAAATATAAAAGAGAAGAACCAAATATATTACTCATCACAGTCTGAACATAGTCTCATAATCCATCAGATCCCAGCAAACTCAGCATAGCAACAACAGAAATTACAAAAGTGCCTCGATCATGTGAGGCAGCTCACGAGGTCTAGAAAGTGTAAGCACATAGAGGGGAGAGGTACATCACATAGCTATTGGTCACGGACCCATGGTCCAAGGGGGACTACTCACGGCACATCCGGGAGGCGTCCATGGCTATGGATGGTTTCCCGGAGGGGGTTCCTCCTCCCGGTAGGGTGCTGGGGCAGCTTCTCCAGGCAGCCCCAATCTTGAAACGGCGGCGGCGTTGGTACAGAGGCGAGTTCGCGGAAAAGAGATTGATATTAGGGGTTTCCACCCCGAGGGCTAAATATAGGCGGAGGGGGCATAGAGGGGACCCACAGGGCAGCCAGGAGGCCCCCTGGCGCGGCCTAGGGTGGGGCCGCGCCAGGGACCCTTCTGGAGTCCCTATGGTGGCCCCCCTCCGCTACCTTGGTGATTCTGGAAGCTTCCGGGTCGCTGATTTTTTATATAATCTTTCCGGATTTTTTGGAGCACTTTTAATGGCCGGAAAACCTGAAATACAAAACAGCAGAAAACAGCAACTGGCATCTGGGTGCACTGGGTTAATAGATTAGTCCAAATATGCTCAAAAGTGTATGAAAGTTCAAGCAAATCATGGCAAAGTCACACAAAACATGCATGGAGCAAGCAGAAATTATAGATACGTTTGGGACGTATCAACAAGCACCGTTAATTTCTCCCTGATGGCAACAACATATCCCCTAGTCTCATGTTTCTGTCACTCAAGCTAGACATCGGGGGGCATGAACCCACAATCAAGCATGACGTTCCCTCTTGGAGTTACGATCTACTACTTGTCCAAAGCAATAAAAACAACGGAGAACATGCAAGGATACTCAAGAACTAAAACATAAAAGGTAAACCAATATATTACTCATCACAATCTGAACATAATCTCATAATCCATCGGATCCCACCAAACGCAGCATAGCAACACAAAAACTAATACATAGGTGCCATGATCATGTAGGGAAGCTCTCAAGGGCTAAGAATTGAGACACAAGATTGGAGATAAAACATCACATAGATACTGATCATGGACCCATGGTACAAGGGGGACTACTCATGGCACATCCGGGAAGCACTCATGGTGGTGGAGGAGCTCCCAGAGATCTATCCTCCTTCCGACAGGGTGCCGGGACAGGGTCTTCTAGCGATCCCGATCTTGGGATCGCGGCGGCGGTGGAACAGTGGTGAAAATTGCGTAACGGAGGACATCCCGAGGGTTTTCTGGACATGAGGTAAATATGGGACGAGGAGGCACCAAGAGGCCCCCACTTGACCAGGCGACTAGGTGGCGCGGCCCCACCCCTGGCTATGCCAAGCATCCGCCTGGTGAGGGGGGCACCCCTCCGGGTGTCCTTCGGGCTTCTGGAGTCTTCTATTCTCTTGATTTTTTATATGATTTTTCAGAGCACTTTAATAATTAGTATTTTCCTGCAATGCACGGACAACATGCCGTGGTTTAGATTCGGACAATAAGAATAGGGGTATGAAAGGAGCTATGTGAATCTGTGCGCAAGGAGGTTGACCCAGATAAAGTATACAGGTTATGCCTCTCCGGGGAGATAACAACCTTAATCTTGTCCCAGACTTAATGGGTTTTCTTCCTTAGGGTTCTTGGGAATAGTGTGCGCGTAACCCACCCCAGGGTGAGGATACGGGTTTATATAGAGTGTGCATCCACCCCTTCAATACCCTGGTAATGGGTTATAATTACAAGCTGAAACGCCTACATTTATTACATGAAACTTCATACCTACTACGACTATTTAAGGAGAGGTAACGCCTGCGTCTTCAATGTCTTCACGACTTTTGGCCTTCCCTTCTTCCAAGTAGCGGGTAGCTCGGCAGTCTCCTCTTCCCAGTAATGAATTACTCGGAGCTAATCTAATCTTCCGAGTAACTGGTTACTCAGAGGTTATCTTCTTTTCCGAGTAACGGACAGCTCGGAAGCAACGCGATTTGTGTTCCTATGAGTATGAAGCTACTGGTAACTCGACAATTTCCTTTCCTCTTAGGTATCTTATGAAGTTATGATGCTAAGTGTACCCCCTGATATCTGATACTTAAGGGTATACCTTTGGTATGACCACGACAGTAGCCCCAAGTGCTTTTGGTGCTCAAAATTTGAGATAGTCGACATCATTGAAGAAGAATATTTCTTTCTACAGATGATGCATTCATAAGGTCTGTGAAGATTAAACTCAATAAGAGGCCTGGAAGGACTTTACTGATGTTTGAACTTTTCCCTTGTATATGGGTAGGGCAAGTTAAAGTAAAAAATCCGGTGACACTCAAGCGTCTCTCGGAAGAGGTGGACTGAGGCCCCGGAGGGCGTGTCTTGGAGTAAAAGGCCTTAAACTCCATATAAACAAGATTTGTAAAGTTTGACATCCTAAGGCATCAAAAACTGAGCCCTAGGTCATACCACGTGGGATATCAATTCTCTACCCCTTGCACCTTATCATACTAATAATCTGGCAATCTTCGTCAGAGACGGATTACTGGTGAATTAGCTACTCGGAACTTTTCTCGAATAACTAACGAATACAAGATTTTTCCGTTTGCGGCGTATTCTGTAATATAGCCTCATTCATGCATGTCACTTAGTCTCGAGCTTTATCACGTTAAAAAATGTTTCATGCTTGGGGAATAGCTTGCCTCAGAAATACTCCGAGTGGTAACCCACTCGGATTTTGTCGGGTTTCCGAGTAATGACTTAGCCGGTGTTTATTGATCATCCTTTATTAATGTCCGTTTTCCAAAGTGCTTCGAGTGATAACTTACTCGGTGCATATGATGAACATTATTCCGAGCAATGACTTACTTGCAAATAAAATCTAAGTGTAATAATTTGTTCCACAGGGCAGTTCTTCGTCTATTCCGGGTATTTAAAATTTTGGCTCCGTGTTGAGTCCACCTCATCTCGGGGAAGCGGTGATTTTGTGTCAGAAAATAATCTTGCTGTCAGAGGAAGTAAGATATTCGTCAGACCTGTCGCCTTGATTCTCGCGTCGGTCACTTATAAAAATCATTAATTGTCCACTATTAAATAGGATGGATTACGGGGAACCGAAACGGCGCCCTCATTATGACCCGCGGATGTGACGCGTGACAATTAATCCCCCACTAGTATATAAGCCCCACCGCGGTCAAAAACAGATCTGGACCTCATTCACTTTCACCATGGCTATTGTTATTCTTCCTCCTCCGCCCTCACTCTCCAAACGTCGATCGTTCCCCATCCTTTTTCCCCGTCAACCTCCGGTGAACTTCCCTAGTCTTCGGGGCTCTGGTGGCGGTGACCTGATGGAGCCATGTCTGCCGGAGAATGGCTGCCATCGATCGTCACAGCAGAGATGCTTCAATGATATGAGGACTCCGGTATGCTTCCTGGCCATGGCTGTCGCCTTCCTCCTGTTGGGGAAGGAGAACCTCTTCCCCAAGAGGGCGAGCGAGTTCTACTTCTTTCGCACGTCGATCGTGGGTTTTCTCATCCTCCACACCCGTTTTTACTTGATTTGCTTTCCTTTACTGGTTCTCAACTTCACCATCTTGTTCCCAACTCCATTTCCTTGCTTGCCAGCTTTTTTACCTTATGCGAGTGTTTCTTTGGCATAGAGCCCCATTGGCATATTTTTCCGCACTAATTACTCTATTAATCCCCAAAAGGTAAAAAATTATGGGGAGGGTGGTGGTGTAGAATTCCATCACCTTTGTGGGGGCTTGTTTCTTTCTAGAAAGCAGGGAGCTCAGTACTTCCCTTCTAGTCTGCCAGATTCTATGAAGAACTGGAAAAACAATTGGTTTTATTGTAAGGTGGAGGAAGGGCCTGGCGTTCGGACACTACCCCCTTACTCGGATGTGAGGCTGACTGACTCTCAAGGTTGGAATCCCCACCTGACCAACGTTGAAAAAGAGCAAGTGCTTCCTCTGATGCGAGAAATAGTGAGGTTGAATAAAAATGGTCTATTTGCCATGGATCTAATTTCTGCATTTGTTACTCGGATAATTCAACCTCTTCAGTCTAGATCTCGGGGGATGTGGTCATATACTAGGCTCGAGGATGATACTCGGTGTAGCAATGTTGAGATATCGGTAGAGGAATTCGAGCCTCGGATGAAGATTATCACCAGCGTAACTCATGCTCTGCGGATGGTGGGCCGAGTTAGACCCCTTGACAACCTGCATCCCCCACTTTGGTAGGCTTATTCAATTCATATGCGTTCCCATTTCGATCTTCCTCTTGATTGTTTGTTCTGACTTGGAACTTCTATCTTTCTGTATCAGGACGTGACACAATTTCATTCACATATTCCCTTGGCTCCTCGACACCCTGCTGAAGAGGACGAAGATAGCAACACGGGTGCCGGGGTTGAGGTCGAGGTTGGGGATGAAATGGAATTCGATGCAGCCCCTTCTCAGGTGGCTTCCGAGATACACTCCAAGAGTAATCAAGACCGTGACTCGGCCTGAGAGGGGCTTATTCGGAGCCGCAAGCGTTCTCTTCCTCTGAGTAGTGGGGAGAGTAGTAGCAAGCTTCCTGCCCTGTCCCCGAGTCATGGGAAGGTTGCCCCATGAAGGCCAAGAAAACTTTGACTACGCTTGGAGGTAGGAGGGTTAATCCTGCAGGGGGCTCTGCTGATGCTAGCAAGCCTAAAACTGTTGCTGGTGTTGTTGCTCCCCCCAGGCGCGCTCTGAAAACTGTTTAAAAGTAATTTTCTCGCTTTTCTCCTTGAATTCTCTTTCTTTGCTTACTTTGTTTCCCTTATGAGCCTTCATTTTGTACCATTCGTCCGAGTGGTTCTGAGTCACTCCCTGGAGCCGAGGGCCGAGAAACAGAAACTTATGAGACGTCAGTACCTATGGGGTGACCGATTTTCCTGTGATGGACACCATCCCCGAGCATACCACTGTTGAAAGTATGCATATTCTGTATTTCTAGTTGGTTGAATGGAATATCACAACTTGTGCTTTTTTCTCATAATTTTCTTTGATTTTTTCCTTAGTGGAGGTGGATGTGGAGACCTGTGTCGATAATACTCGGACAAATAGTGACCAGGCTGCCACTGAGCCGGCTGTTCCCAAACCGACTGCTCCTATTGTTGATGATTTGTCTGTTCCTCATGTTCCACCAGAAATTCGTGCCCCAACAACTATTCATGAGACTGCTCCAGCTTCTTCCTCTCCAATTCCTATTGTTACTCCGATGAAAATGCTATAGTCAGTGGTTTGAGACGGGGCTGCGCGAGCTAGCTTCTGAAGCAGAGTCCATGAAGGCGGATATGCACGTAAGTACTTATGTAAGTTTTTCACCCACTGGGGCTTCGAGTGACTTTCTATCCGAGTTCTTGAAGCTTTGTTGATGTGCGGTTGTTTTGGTGGGAACACTTCTTAGTGCACCCATTGGGTGTAGCCCCCAAGGCTCCAAGTAACTTGTTGAAGTTATTCGGAGTCTTTTGATAGGATGCTATTTATTTTGTGAACTTCCAGTGAGAGCACTTCTTAGTGCACCCACTGGGTGTATCCCCCAAGGCTCCGAGTAACTTCTTGAAGTTATTCGGAGTCTTTTGATAGGAGGTTTTTTATTTGTGAACTTCTAGTGGGAGCACTTCTTAGTGCACCCACTGGGTGTAGCCCCCAAGGCTCTGAGTAACTTCTTGAAGTTACTCAGAGTCTTTTCATAGGAGGTTTTTATTTGTGAACTTCCAGTGGGAGCACTTCTTAGTGCACCCACTTGGTGTATCCCCCAAGGCTCCGAGTAACCTGTTGAAGTTACTCGGAGTCTTTTGATAGGAGGTTTTTTATTTGTGAACTTCCAGTGGGAGCACTTCTTAGTGCACCCACTGGGTGTAGCCCCCAAGGCTCCGAGTAACTTATTGAAGTTACTCGGAGTCTTTTGATAGAATGTTTCTTTGTTTTAATTCTTCTCCTGTATCAGGAGGCTTGCAAGCTGGGCTCTTCCTTTGTAAAGTTACAAGAGGAGAATGCAGCCACGAAGAAATCATAAAAGATGTTGCAAGAAGAACATAACAAGCTGCAGAAGCAACATGCTGAAGATAATGGTAAGACAGTTGTCACAAACTGTTCACAGTATGAACTGCTGATACTGTAATACTCATGGCCTGATATTATGCAGAGGCTGCTAAAAAATATTTTGACGCCAAGGTCACGGAGAATGAAGACTTTGTGTAAAAGATGAAGAAAAAAATCGATCAGGCCGAGAGGCGTGCTAAGTAAAAGAGGGCCTTAGAGAAGCAGGTGCATGAATTTCAAGAGGCCAAGAAGAAAAATGAAGCCGCCCTTGCCAATCTTTAGTCTGGTCTAGAGAAGGTGTCTGAGCTGCGATCGAAAGAACAGGAGGAGCACAAGACAAAGCTGGAAACGACTCAGAAAGTTGTAAGGGTTGCCGAAGAGTATTGTGCTGGAAGATTTTCCGTTTTCAGCGAAACGCTGGCTGGTAAGTTCAGTCGGTTTCTCAAGATGAGCACTTTTCATCTTGCAAGTTGAGTACATGCTGATTTATCTCTTTGCAATATACGCTACAAACCCGGAAGCAGAGCAAGCTCGGATGGCTGAGTTTGCAGAGATCATGAAGAAGGACAATTATACGCCAGTTACGGTGGAATTTGCTCTAGATCGCGGCCTGTTGAGCATGCGGACATCCAAAGCCGCCAAGTTTGCCGAAAAGACTATGGCTGCCACCTTGGCATTAAAGAACAACATGTCTCCTGGTGAAAATAGCCATGTTAGCCTTGATTCAGTTGTTCCTTTCCTCCAGGCTGCTCCTCAATAGTTTGCACGCTGGAAACGGTTTTCTTCTCGGAGTGGTGCCAATTATGCATTAGCTTTGACCAAAGCACACTTCCCCGAGAAGGTTCACAACCTCGAAAGAGTTGGCGGGGGTGAGCCTGAGCAGGGGCCAAGTTGCACCACTTTCTTGAGCTGTTATGCTGAAACCGCCAGTCGAATTGCGTTCATGCCAGATCTTTACTCTTTCGTGGAGTCTATTGGCGTCAAAAGTGAGTCGGATGAAGCTGGTGACGAGTAGACAAACATGGAAGGAAAACTATTATCTTAAATTTGCATTGGTATGTCGAGTGATGATGTAGGAAAAACATCTGAAATTTGTGCTGGTCTTGGGCGCTAAACATGCCTTGCTTTTGTTTATGATTGTTATGCCCAAAGTTTTGTTGTGTTTACCTTGTGATGTCATGCGTTAATCAACCCTTAATAACGTGGAGGGGATACTTAGAAAAAATGCTTAAGCGCCTCGTCCGAGCTTTACACAGCTCGGATGAGAAACTTCATTATTTGATCATTAAGTATCCCCCAAGTTATTCATAACTTGAAGGGGACACTTAGAAAAATTTGTTTAAGCGCCTTGTCCAAGCTGCACGCAGTTCGGACGAGAAACTTGATTTTTTGATCATTAAGTAGCCCCAAGTTATTCATAACTTGAAGGGGACACTTAGAAAAAATTGTTTGAGCGCCTCGTCCGACCTGCACGTAGCTCGGACAAGAAACTAGATTTTTGATCATTAAGTAGCCCCCAAGTTATTCATAACTTGAAGGGGACACTTAGAAAAATTTGTTTAAGCGCCTCGTCCGAGCTGCACACAGCTCGGACGAGAAACTTGATTTTTTGATCATTAAGTAGCCCCCAAGTTATTCGTAGTTTGAAGGGTACACTTAGAAAAATTAACTAAGCGCCTCGTCCGAGATGCACCCAGCTCAGACGAGAATCTTGAATTTTTTATCATTAAGTAGCCCCCAAGTTATTCGTAGCTTGAAGGGGACACTTAGAAAAAATTTCTTATGCGCCTCGTCCGAGCTGCACGCAGCTCGGACGAGAAACTTGAGTTTTTATCATTAAGTATCCTCCAAGTTATTCGTAACTTGAAGGGAACACTTAGAAAAATTTGCTAAGTGCCACGTCCGAGTTGCACGCAGCTCGGACGAGAAACTTGAATTTTTGAACGTTAAGTAGCCCCCAAGTTATTCGTAACTTGAAGGGGACACTTAGAAAAATATGCTTAAGCGCCTTGTCCGAGCTGCACGCACCTCGGACGAGAAACATGATTCTTTGATTATTAAGTAGCCCCCAAGTTATTCGTAGCTTGAAGGGGACACTTAGAAATTTTGCTTAAGCGCCGACGAGAAACTTGATTTTTTGATCGTTAAGTAGCCCCTAAGTTATTCGTGACTTGAAGGGGACACTTAAGAAAAATTTGCTTAAGCGCGTCATCCAAGATGCGCACAGCTCGGACAAGAAACTTGATTTTTTGATCGTTAAGTAGCCCTCCTAGTTATTCGTAACTTGAAGGGGTCACTTAGAAAAAATGCTTAAGTGCCTTGTCCGAGCTGCACGCAGCTCGGACGAGAAACTTGATTTTTTGATCGTTAAGTAGCCCCCAAGTTATTCGTGACATGAAGGGGACACTTAGAAAAAAAATCTTGAGCGCCTCGTCCGAGATGCACATAACTCGTACGAGAAATTTGATTTTTTGATCATTAAGTAGCCTCCAAGTTATTCGTAACTTGAAGGGGACACTTCGAAAAAATTGCTAAGCGCCTCGTCCGAGCTGCACGCAGCTCGAACGAGAAACTTGATTTTTTGATCGTTAAGTAACCCCCAAGTTATTCGTGACTTGAAGGGGACACTTAGAAAAAATTTCTTAAGCGCCTCGTCCGAGCTGCACACAGCTCGGACGAGAAAGTTATTTTTTTGATCATTAAGTAGCCTCTAAGTTATTCGTAACTTGAAAGGAACTCTTAGAAAAAATTTCTAAGCGCCTCGTCCGAGATGCATTCAGCTCGGATGAGAAACTTGATTTTTTTATCGTTAAGTAGCCCCAAAGTTTTTCGTGACTTGAAGGGGACACTTAGAAAAATTTGCTTAAGCGCCTCATCCGGGCTGCGCACAGCTCGGACGAGAAACTTGATTTTTTGATCATTAAGTAGCCCCCAAGTTATTCGTAACTTGAAGGGGACACTTAGGAAAATTCGCTAAGCGCCTCGTCCGAGCTGCACACACCTCAGACGAGAAATTGATTTTTTATCCTTAAGTAGCCCCCAAGTTATTCGTGACTTGAAGGGGACACTTAGAAAAAATTTCTTAAGCGCCTCGTCCGAGCTGCACACAGCTCGGACGAGAAACTTGATTTTTTGATCATTAAGTAGCCCCAAGTTATTCGTAACTTGAAAGGGGCTCTTAGAAAAAAAATTCTAAGCCGCTCGGATGAGAAACTTAATTTTTTTATCGTTAAGTAGCCGCCAAGTTATTCGTGAATTGAAGGGGACACTTAGAAAAATTTGCGTAAGCGCCTAGAAACTTGATTTTTTGATCATTAAGTAGCCCCAAGTTATTCGTAACTTGAAGGGGACACTTAGAAAAATTTGCTAAGCGCCTCATCCGAGATGCACACAGCTCAGACGAGAAACTTGAATTTTTGAGAAACCGATAATAGCTGGAACATTTATACACACATTCATCCATGCAAGGATTATATTTTATTAATCTCATGCGACTGCTTTTATGCATAAAACCGACGTAATAACTGAGCATTCCATGCATGTGGTTATTCTATGTCATTGGTTACATCATATAGCCGATAAGCCCCATTATGTAATACTCGAGATATAACAAAGGGACCTTCCCAAGGGGGAGCCAATTTATGGTTCCCTTCTGAAGTCCGCTTCACATGTAGCACCATGTCACCTTCTTGGAATGAGCAAGCTCGGACGTGCCGGTCATGGTACCGGCGAAGATCTTGCTGATAAAATGCAAAACGAGCGAGAGCTAAGTTTCACTCTTCTTCAAGAAGGTCCACACCATCTTGTCTTGTTGCCTCGGCCTCTGCTTCAGTGTACTGAGTTACTCGGGGGGCATTATGCTTCAAATCACTCGGAAGGACGGCTTATGCACCATCCACCAAAAATAAAGGGGTAAAACGAGTAGAGCGATTTGGTGTTGTTCGCAGTCCCCACAAAACCGAGGGGAGTTCATCCACCCAAGCACCTGCTGCTTCTTTCAATTCCCGAAGGAGACGTGGCTTGATTCCTTTCAATGTCAATCCATTGGCACGTTCAACCTGACCGTTGTACTGATGATGTGCCACTGAGGCATAATTTACTTGAATTCCATTGGTCCAACAAAAAGCTTTAAATTCCCCCGAGTTAAAGTTTGAGCCATTATCTGTAATGATGTAATGTGGGACACCAAACCGATGTACGATGCCCTGAATAAAACTGACTGTTGTTGCTGAGTCCAAATATTTTATTGGCTTTGCTTTTGTCCACTTTGTAAACTTGTCGACAGCGACCAAGATGTGAGTGAAACCATGCTTGCCTGTTTTGAGTGGTCCGATCATATTAAGGCCCCAGACAGCAAAAGGCCAAGCTAAAGGTGTTGTCTTCAATTCGGAAGCAGGTTTATGCGGTTGACTTGCATAAAATTGGCATCCTTTGCAATGGTCCACAATATCCTTAGCATCAGCAAGTGCCTTAGGCCAAAAGAAACCAGCTCGGAAAGCCTTTGCCACTAACGTCCGACTTGAAGCGTGATGTCCGCAATCGCCCGAGTGGATATCTTGCAATATGAGTCGACCCTCAACTTTTGATATGCATCACTGGGGAAGTTTAGTGACGCTATTCATGTATAGCTCATTGTTGATTACCGAGTAAGATTTTGACCTGCGGACAATCTGCTTGGCTTCCAGCTCGTTTTCTGGCAATTATTGTCTTTGTAAATAAGCCAAGATAGGTAAGGTCCACTCGGGTTGTGTTACCTCTACATCAAAAACCATATCTATTACTACGTGTATGTCTTCCTTATCGGGTATATTTTTATCTGGTAGAATCTCTAGATCAGCTTCCGAAAATGGATCTTCTTTGATAGTTGGAGAATATGTTCAAGAAAAAATACGGATGGAATCTGACCCCTAGTTGATCCAAGCTTAGCCAAATCATTGGTTGTTTGATTCTGATCCCTTGGAATATGATGGAGCTCGAGCCCATCAAAAAATTTCTCCAATTTTTGGACTGCTACCTAGTAAGTTGTCATTGCTGGACTCCGAATATCCCATTTCTTCATCACTTGATTTATCACCAAATCTGAATCTCCGAATACCATCAGCCGCCGAATTCTGAGTGAAATGTCCATCCGTAAACCGTATAGGAGGGTCTCATACTCTGCTTCATTGTTTTTTGCTAGAAAATGGATTTGGAGGACATATCTCATTTCATCTGTTCTTGGTGAGACCAAAACTACTCCTGCTCCACTCAACATCTTTGATCCATCAATGAACATGGTCCAATGCTCTCGGATTGGCTGGGGAGGATGTTGGGTCTCTGTCCACTCCGCTAGGAAATCAGCTAGAGACTGCGATTTGATTGCTTTCCTAGGCTGGTAATGAATATCATAAGGCAACAAGTCAATTCCCCATTTCGCAATTCTGCATGTGGCATATCTATTATTCATGATTTCTGTGAGAGGAACTTACCAAACGACTGTGATTGAGTGATCTTAAAAATAGTGAGCTAGTTTTTGTGACGCGAAGTAAATTCCCATTGCCAACTTTTGATAATGCGGGTAAGGTTGCTTGGATGGTGTAAGAACTTCAGAGATAAAATACACAGGTCTTTGAACCTTCTGTGCCTTTCCTTCTTCTTCCCTTTCCACCACAATAGCAACACTGGCAACTTGGTTTGTGGCTGCAATATATAACAAAAAATTCTCTTGTTCTCTCGAAGTAGCGAGAATTGGCCGAGTTGACAACTGCTTCTTTAAATCTTCAAAAGCTTCTTGAGCCTCTTCAGTCCAGGTAAAATTTGGCGATTTTTTCATCAGCTGATAGAGAGGTAAGGCCTTCTCCCCAAGTCTGGAAATAAACCAACTGAGCGCTGCGAGGCAACCTGTTAATTTCTGGACATCTCAGAGCTCCTGTGGATTTTTCTTGTTCTGAATAGCAAAAATAAATTCTGGGTTAGCTTCAATTTCTCGCATCAAAACCATAAATGCGAGTAACTTTCCGGATGGAATACCAAAGATGCATTTTGCTGGATTTAACTTGATGTTGTAAGATCGGAGGCTTTGGAAAGTTTCAGCCAAATCTGCTAGCAAATCATTTCCCTTAGCATATTTGATAACTATGTCATCTACATATACTTCCACATTCCTTCTGATTTGCCATATCAAGCAATTTTGCATCATGCGTTGATATGTTGCTCCAGCATTCTTGAGTCCGAATGGCATTGTTGTGTAACAAAAACATCTGAATGGAATTATGAACACCGTTTTCAGTTCATCTCGTTCATATTGTCGGATTTGATGATAACCCGAGTATGCATCGAGGAAACAGAGTCTCTCACAACCTAATGTAGAATCTACAATTTGGTCAATGCGAGGAAGGGGAAAATGATCTTTTGGACAGACTTTGTTGATGTGACGGAAATCAACACAAGTCCTCCAAGTTTTATCCTTCTTTGGAAGCATAACAGGGTTGGCTAACCACTCGGAGTGGAATATTTCCATGATGAATTCGGCTGCGAGTAATCTTGTCACCTCTTGTCCTATGGATTTTCTCTTATCAGAAGAAAATCGCCTTAATGATTCCTTACAGGTCTTACTTTGGGATCTTCATTGAGTTTGTGCTCAACCAACTCTCTTGGAATTCCAGGCATATCAGAGGGCTTCCATGCAAATATATCCCAATTCTCACGGAGAAAGTTGATGAGCTTGAGTTGCTATTTAGGATATAAATCATTTGCAATATTGATGAACTTGTCATCGTCGGTGGGATGAATTTGCACTCTTTTGGTTTTCCGGGCTGACTCGAACGATGAAATTTTCTTAGGCTGAAGCAACTCGGATGAGTCAACTTCTTTCTTGTACTCTGCCAGTTCCACTTCTGCATGCCATCTGCTGGTTAGCAATCAATGAACCTCATTGTAGCAATTCTTCTCCTTGCTTATAGGATGTTCATGATTTTCAGAGTACTTGCATACATGACGTTTATGACACTTCCACCATCCATCAGAACATTTCTCAATCTAAAGTTCCCATTTCCACCAATGGGTCAACAATCAAAGCATGCCTTCCCAGGTGTGGAATGTGGGGGGTATAGTATGACTGATCAAATGTGATTCGGGTGTCTGCCCATTTCATGTAACTCGGAATAGCTAGAGCTGCCAAGTTAACTTCTCTGATCCGAATTTTCTCAATTCTCTTGGATTCACGGCCAGCAAAAATAACCAACACACCATCTTCACGTGGATATCCTTCGCTGTCCACATCCGAGTTGTCCACCTTTTCCTTACCATTATTCTTAACTTCTGAGACCCTGCCTTTGCATTTTGAGCTGCCCTTTTGATCAAACGACATTCCCGAGCTATATACTTTGGGAGAATTAACTTTCCTTCAGCGTCTCGGGTTGTATGAAGATGATATGGTTGGTCTAGAACATCATCATCATTCGCTTGATTTTCTGACGAGGTTGCCAGTCTTTCTTGGGATGCACCTTGCCATGAATGCCCAAGGCGTTTGCAGTTGCCACTAACTCCGCATCAGTAGGAGCATCCTTCGCCTTTCGCTTGTTATTTTCTCCAGATTTTGGCTTTGGATTTGGTATCGAGTTACTCCCACCTCGATGCTGCTGATTATTTTGATGGATCTCCTCCTCGCCATTGGCATATTTATTAGCAATCTCCATCAATCTTCCAAGTGAGGTGAAATGCGGGGATCAAACCAGTTTGAGACTCAATTCTCTATACTTGACCCCTTGTTTGAATGCGTGTATTTCTTGGAACTCGGAGACCCCTTATACCGAATTGTGAAGTGTGATCCACCGCTGAATGTAATCCTGAGTAGACTTAGTGTTCCCTTGAACGCAAGCTGCAACTCGGTGAGGCCTCCGGGTCTCTTATAAGTTCCTTCCATTTTTTTGATGAAAACTCTTTCCAAATATTCCAAAATCCAAATACTATTAAGGGGTAGCTGATTCAACCATGTCCAAGCTGACCCCTCCAACATCAACGGGAGATGCATCATAGCTATTTCGTCTCCTTCTCCTCCGATTTGTACTGCAATTTGGTAAGCATCTAGCCATGTCTAGGGTTTTGCATCACCTCGATATTTATCTACCCCATGTAATATTCGGAAGTGAGGAGGGATAGGGGTGGAACGAATCCTCTCACTGAAACACACAGGACCGGTAGCCATTGAGGGACGAGCTTGATCTTGCCGTTGGAACCTAGCTCAATCAACTCGGCCTTGGACGAGGTGACTACGGGCATCATCATCAGCGTTGGTATATCGGGCACCTTGGTATCCAACTCGGTGCTGATGAAAATCCTCTCTCCTCGAAACGCCACGACCATACCTATGGGTTCCGGCATAATCATATTGTCTCCACGGCTCTGGACGCCAATACTGGTCATGGCGATATACTCCACGGGGGTCATTCCTACGTCGCGGAGAAATTTTTATGTTTCTTTGGGTACTACTATGCGGTGTGTGTACGTACTATGAAGTTCCAGTAGGGGGTGGCTGAGAGTGCACACGCTGCAGTGATTGACTAACTGAAGCATTCTGCTCTACTGCCCTCTACAAAAAAAATGCCAAATTTTGTATTCCTTCTGATGCCGAACCACTCGGTTGCAGAGAATTGGCAATCCGAGTTGCCTCTAACAAGTTTTCAATTGGAGTGTCAAGCGCTCGGAAGGGCTCTCCCTCTCCTGGGCCTCGCAACTGCCGACTGGTTCTACTTTGCTTGAGGCGAGCGACCTGCCGAGCTTGGCGCTCCAAAGTGCCTTCTAACTCGTCCAATCGTGCTCTTTCATAAAGGTTGGTTAACCTGGCTGCTTCTAAGCATCGACCCACCGGTGTGGTTGTGTCAATGGGAGTATGCAACAGCTGCTCTGCTGCTTCCTCGTCCTCCTGCTCCTCCCAAGTAAGCGGTCTCGGTTGGCGACTTGGATCTCCGAGTTCCAGCCTCCTGAAAGAAGATACTCGCCGGACTGGTTCTCGGTGACTGTTGGTAGGTGGTTCTTGATGCTCAGTGCCTTCCCTTCAAAAATCTTCTCTTGCAGGTGATGGTTGGGGTGGTGGGGTCCCAACCATGCATACTTCTACGACGGCGATGGGTGATCCATTACTGCCTTCTTCTTCTTGGCCTTGTAGGTCGGAACCTTGCATATCGTCATCTTCGCCCGAGTTGAAGAGATGCATGATTGATGCTGCTGGACCTTCTCTTGCCGTCAAATCGTCAAGAGCCTGTTGAGCGGACTCAACAGAATCTATGACTGCTACTTACTGCAACGTAATCTTGTCGCGGCGTGAAACTCGGGGGCGGCCCGAGCGCTTCTTCTTGCGATGAACTGCCAAGGGAGTGTGTGCCTGTATCTGGACAGGTAACTGGAGCCGCAAGGCCCTTGACTCGTCAGCCCAAAAATGAACACTGCCCCTTGATGGAAATAACTGTGACTGGAGTGGCGAATCTGCCAACCAAGAAGAATCATCGGCAACGGAAGCCAATGATTCAAAAAGGAACATTTCGCCATGAATGAGCTCGGAGACGCGTGCCGGCGACGACGGTGAGGAGAAAACCATCCTTGCGATTGCTAATCAACTCAGTCCCATGGTGGGCGCCAACTGTCGTGGTTTAGATTCCGACAATAAGAATAGGGGTATGAAAGGAGCTATGTGAATTTGTACGCAAGGAGGTTGACGTAGAGAAAGTATACATGTTAGTCCTCTCCGTGGAGATAACAACCTTAATCCTGTCCCACACTCACTGGGGTGTTCTTCCTTAGGGTTCTTGGGAATAGTGTGCGCGTAACCCACTCCAGGGTGAGAATAGAGGCTTATATAGAGTGCGCCTCCACCCCTTCAATACCGTGGTAATGGGTTATATTTACAAGCTGAAACGCCTACATTTCTTACATGAAACTGCCTAGCCACTACGACTATTTAAGGAGAGGTAACGCCCGCGTCTTCAATGTCTTCATGTCTTTTGGCCTTCCCTTCTTTCGAGTAGCGGGTAGCTCGGCAGTCTCCTCTTCCGAGTAATGAGTTACTCAGAGCTAATCTCCTCTTCTGAGTAACTGGTTACTCGGAGGTTATCTTCTTTTCCGAGTAACGGACATCTCGAAAGCAACACGATTTGTGTTCCTGTGAGTATCAAGCTACTAGTAACTTGAAAATTTCCTTTTCTCTTAGGTATCTTATGAAGTCATGATGCTAAGGGTACCCCCTGATATCTGGTACTTAAGGGTATACCTTTTGTATGACCACGACACAACAGCAGACAAAAACGGGCACTAGGGCAAGGAGTTAGTAGGTTAGTCGAAATATGTTGAAAAAGGTATGAAAAACTGTAGCAAAGTCACCCATATAAGCACGGAACAAGCAAAAATTAAAGATACACTTGGGATGTATCAACATCCCCAAGCTTAATTGCTGCTCATCCTCGAGCAGGTAAATGATAACAAAGATAATTTCTGTGGTGACAGGATACCAACAAATATTTGAACTTTAAAGTAAAGCAAGTAAGATATGCAATTCAAGTCAAGACAATAACAAGCAAGAGTCTATATATAGTATTGAAACAAGCAAAGTAAGAACATAAATGTGCAAGACCTCTCACTGTCCCTATGTAAGGCCCGATATGCGGTACTGTTCCAGATCTAGATGTTTCCATCCAGATCCAGGGACGAAGCACATATCGGTCCCACCGCGACATATGACAAAGCCATATGCCCCGGATTTCCAACATGATATCACAACATTACAGATACAAGAATACAACATCTCATACAATCGGCATACAACTGCCTTAATACAATACAACAGCGGAAGATACATGTCTGAGTACAGACTACAAGCAAATGCCTAGTGGCAAAGAGAAAAACATCGATCCCATAACCACACGGGTCCAGGCCCTCCGACGGGATCTGCCTAACTAGTCGCCGTCGAGTCTCCACGTGAAACGTCGATCACCGTACATGTTGTCGATCAAGAACCCTGAAAAGAGTTTGGGGGTAGTATCATGAGTACAGAGGTACTCAGCATCCAACTGTAGTGGTCATCTGACCCAGCAAGGACTTCATCACACGTCATTCTAGGACAACTAGTATTTTACGGTAAGGAAGGGTAAGTGGTGAGGTTGCTGCCGCACTAGCATTTATGAAGTGCCTAATGATCTAGAGAGTAAGGTAAGAAGCCAAGCATTCGATGAGAAATCGCCTCCAACAAGTCTTGCTATCAACTAATTACGCAAACATAACACCTATCCTATCCTTGTCCTCCACTTCGCATCCCGACGAAGAAGAAGCAGTCAAGGCACACACACACGTTGATCAAGTTATATTAAGATTATCTCAGTTGTTGTTGTCTATGAACAAGGAGTAGGTATCAAGTCGTCCATAACCATGGACACGGCTTCTCGAAAAGATTTAACCCTGTAGGGGTGTACCAACTGCCCATTACAAGGCTCCGCACGCACGTCCATCTCTCTCAGTTGCTACCCATTATAGGCAACCATTTTATGATTTAGTTCCAAGAGATCCGAAACGACAGGTCCCTCTAGCTAACAATGAACAAATCCGGGTGGCCCCCGGTGAGTCGACATCCATCTCAAGAGCCGGCCGCGCTCTCGATCTGGTCTCAACCGTTTGTCGCAGGTTTGGATAGCCGGTTAATCACACATGGGACACCGGGTCCTCAGCCGGACAAGATGGGCCAGCAAGGGAACTAAGTCCTCACTTGTCCAGGTTGGTTTGTAAACAACTAGCTGCCGACCAGCACACACACGATTTCAAATGGTAAATCATCTTGGGCCACCACTAGAAATGTTTGAAGCTAGGTAGGTAAGAAAAGGGGACCCCATAAAATCCCACACGCGGTTAGGCACGCTCAGTCTTAAAACCAATACCCGGAACTCGGGTCTTAGGTGACTCGAATGGAACAAAGCGTCGGGGCGGGATAGCCTAAACCTTCCATCCTTCGTCGAATATAGTCAACATTTATAATAATAATAATCATATCATCAGCAACAATATAATAATGTGATAGCCCAAACCAAGGAGTAACAGGGTAACATCGTAGCATCCTAAGCATGCATACTAAGCAGGGGCTGAGCAACAAGCGATAGTAACATAGCAGTACAAGGTTTGCGTGGAAGGGACATGGCTGTATCGGTTTGAAAGAGGTTGTAAACATGTGGTAGGATCAAACATCGAACCTATCCTAGACTAGCATGCAAACCGCTAGTTGAAATAGAATGGATCATAAGTAATGCATAGTCCTTGCCTGTTGATAAATCGGGTTCCGAAGGTATAGTGGATCGCAAGCTCGCATCGTCTCCGAGAGGTACCCGCAGAAGCACACAAGAAGTAAACACTGGAAAGTAATCAACGAACAAGCATATATTACTATGAGGCAAACACGAGCAAGCATCAACAAGAAGGCAACACGAGACATCGCACCTACCGTCGAAAGCGGTTACTAACAGGTTAAGTGGAGTACTCGTCACACACGACGAATACTGCACGTTTACGGTGGTTCAAGTTGCTTAGCTAAAGGTGATCAACAAAGGTTGTTAACATGGAAACTCAAGCAAGCATGGCATAGCACACAACATGGCAAGAGGTGAAGCATAAATAAACTACCTAAGCTAGTCAATTTAAGTGGGGTGAAATCTTAGACATGGCAAACTATTGCGGACCCCACGATAAAAATGGAATTTGGTACTGTTTTTTCCTAACAATATTTTATTATTTTATTTAGCAAGCAAGAACAGAACAAACACAATCTACATGCAATTCTAGTCAAGTTACATATAAGAATCATTTTAAACAGAGCAACGGTTAAAAAGTTATGGCAGTTACAGTTTACAGTGGCAGACAGTCTAATTAGCAGATAAACAACAGGTAAACAAGTTCAAACATGGCAACAAACAACATTTTAATAATCTACGCGCAAAACGGAGCAACTTTCATGTAGAAAGCGTCTCCATCGGAGCTACCGGTGAAAAGATACGGGCACCGCAATAAAAACAATACAATCTGCCAAAATAATAAATAAACAGAGGAAAAAACAGTTAACAGGCCGAAATCTACTGGGCCGGCCCAACTCGCAGAAAAAAAAAATAAGAAAAAACAGAGGTTGCCTCACCTCTGGGCCGAAGCCCAGCTGGGGGAGGCTAAACTGGGCCGCGCGGTTGGGCCATGGGCAAGCCGGCCCAGGCTGGCGACGGCGGCCAGATCGCGATCGGGACCGATCCTGTCTCCTGGCGGTGGCCGGCGTTCTCCTCCGGACAGGGGGCGGCTCCGGCGAGGTGCAGGTGGGTCCGGGAGGCGGGCGGCGAGCTTGTGGAGGCACGGCGTCGCGGGAGCTTGTGGAGCAGCAGGCGGCGGGCTTCGAGGGGCAAGGCGATGCGGCTGGCTCGGGGGAGCTCGGGCTCGCCAGCCATGGCGGCTCGGCATGCGAGGAAGAGAGCAAGGGGGTGAGGGAGAGAAGAGAAGGAGAGGGTGCGTGGGGCGGCTCACCGGAGCAGGGGCGCAGGGCGCGGCGACTGCCGGCGTGCGGCGGCGCGCTCGCAGGAGCGGAGGTGGCGGCGACCTGCGGTGCCCATGGGAAGGAGGTGGTGGGAGGAGAGAGAGAAGGCTAGGGGGTGACGTGGCGGATTCCTGTACACCGATCTGCAGATCCAAGGGCCAGAAATTGCCTGGGATTAGGGTTGACGAAAAAAAATGGGGTATTGGGCAATTTGGAGGCAGATCTGAGGAGGTGGCTAAAATTTTGTGCTAGGGAAACCCTAGAAAGGGGTGGGAGAGTGTGGTGGTCTTTATATAGCATAGGTGGCTGGCAGTTTGCAAAAACATCCTCGGTTTTTCTCTCGCGCACGCGGCGTTTACATTTCTAACCGCCGGGGGTCCCAGTACCTCCGATTCGGGTAAAACTTCGAACTGCGCGATCAGCGCGTCGAGCTAGCGGCGTTCACCTCGCGCTGGAACCGTTCCGAGAACACTTTCCGACGCGCTATAAAAATAACCCGTTTAATTATTAAATGAGGTTTTTCGTTCCGTTGGTTGCGGTTGGTCTCGTGCGGTTTTCGCGACGGTGATCGGGCAAAACCCGGTGTCGCAAAGGTCGAGTGTCAGGGTGGCAAGGGTCGGTCTCCGTCCGATACGAGATAAGAGGGGGAAAATAATCTCCAATCGATAAATCGGGGATGCAAACACCGCAAACAAATCAGACAATCAAACAATTCATGCCGAAAACAAATTTTTTAATTTTTGTGAAAACTGGGCTGTTACACCCTAACTCGAATGTCTCCAAATGGTGTTTGCGTGTAAGAAGTGGGAGATAGGTTTAGAGCAAAAAAAAATACTATGTAGTTAATTGAGAACTCAATCTACTAAAACTTCACACTTGGTCTCCTTCAGAATCTTATTATGGCTCGCCCCCAGACCACTAGTTAGGCACAAGTCAAACTGATTCTATCCCTTTCGACTTTGAGCACTCATGCAATGAATGAGCACGAGCAAGATATGTTGGCACTTAGGATGGAAAATAGAATAATGATGGGAGAAGGAAGACAAAAAAGGTGTGAAAGGCTCACATCAATGAGGACAATCATAGGCGAGAGAAATCCAAATGATAGATATGATGTGAGGAGTAGGGATTGCCATGCAACGGATGCACATATGAGCTATGGGAAACTCTCCAATGGAACTAGTGGGGATGCATACAACTTGCTTGCTCAAGAAGACCTAGAGTTCATTTGAGGAGGCTCATCATTGGAATATACAAGCCAAGTTCTATAGTGTATGGATCCCCACATAGTTATGCATGATATGATATGAAAATCTATATGTAGTACAAAAATTACTTTGGAGTACGACTGTGGATCTTTCAAAAGGAATAGTAGTGTTGCCCCCTTCTCTCTTTTTTACTTCTTTTGTTTCTTTTCTCTTTTTTTGTATTTTTGTGGCCTCATTGGCTCTTTCTATTTATCTCTCATTTGTCCTCTTTGGGATCTTTTAATTTGTCCTCTTTGGGATCTTTTATTTGTGCCCTCTTTGGGATCTTTTCTTAACTTTAAGGGCAACACTCTATATTTGACAATGATATTGAAGATCACACACTTTACAAGATGTACTCACCACAAAGAAAACTGAAAACTATCATGATGTATGCAAATATATGACTCTGCCAGTGTAACAGGATATGCAATGATACTAGTGTGCCATGTAGCAATTATAAGGGCAAGGCCCAAATAACATGCGGCTCCTTGATCAAGCAAAATCATGTATGACATGAAGATCAAGTCATGAGATGATGGATGTTGCATGGCAATGTATCTCGGAAAGGCTATAAAAATGTCTTGATAGGTAGGTATGGTGGCTATTTTGAGGAAGGATATAATGAGGTTTATGATGACAGAGTGTATCATGCCAAGGGTTTGGATGCACCGGCGAAGTTTGCACCAACTCTCAAAATGAGAAACGGAAATGCACGGTACTAAAGAGGCTAGCAAAATATGGATGGTGGAAGTGCCAACAATCGAATACTCACATTAGTCAAAGGAACTCATCCAGTTATTATCGATAACTCTCTATCTAATCAGGAGATTCATAAAGAGACAAGTACCCCGAGGAGGATTGTATGGGGGTTTGTTTATCCTTGCGCATCCTCGACCCATGGTACATGAGGGTACTCTATATATTACAACCCCTCCAGAGGATAGCAATTCATCTAGTAGCTAGAGTTCTCAACTATTTTTTGTAGTTTTCGCAAATAAGCACGGATTGCCCAAAATACGACACCTATCACAAATAGGCTTGAGCTCTTGACGCACTGAAGTCCAAACATTAATCAAGTCAATACCTCGAAATTATTGCAAGTTACTACCACACTTATAATAGCAACCTCAATTACCTACTCAAGCCAAGACACAAAACTCAGTGCAACATGCCAACTCTCTAAACAAGATAAGATTGAAAACTCAAGAGAGTTCCAAAAGCAACAACCTAAAAAAATCTCTTTAAAATATAAGCATGAAAAACAAGATCTAAACATGATATCAACTAGAAAAAGATAAAGAACAGTCAACAAAGATAAGCATGAAAACTATGTTGTGTTCTAGGGTGGAGTGGAGCATGTTTATCTCCCAAACATTGTAGGCTAGGGTCCAACTTGTTATGAACATCAAGAAAAAGAAAACAAACAAAAAAGTAAATGCAAGACGCTCCAAGCATATCACATAACATATGAACTGTTAAAAATATAGCGTGGAGAAGGACGAACTGATAATTTTTGATGGAAAGGGGGATGCACGGGGGCATCCCCAAGATTAGATGCTTGACTCTCCTTGGATATTTCTTGGGGGTGCATGGGGGCATCCCCAGCTTGAGCTTTTGACACTCCTGGATCTTCTTTCATCATCTTCCTTCGCGCACTTAAAAACTCCCTTCATACGAAACTCATCATAAGATGATTAGAGGGGTTAGTGCCCGTAATAAAATAATTTTCCTCTACTGGAAATAAAGATTTTAATGAATATATACTATTTCTCATGATTTTCAAAAAGTTTTTGCAAAGAAAAATCAAGCGTAAGATTTGCAGAATAATGAAACGCAAAACATGGCAGAATCTGGGAAAAACACACCAGCAGGTAGTAAATTAATTTTTAGGGGTACTTCTGCAACTCAAATCAAAACACTCAGAACAGATTGCCGAAAGTAAATTGTATAGAGAATACTGTCAAAACAATTCAGATCAGAAAGATGATCTGGTGATTTTTGATATTTTTTGCAATGGAGCAAACAGATTCTGTTTTCTGGATAGCATGTCACAACTTTTGATTTTTCTTGTAATCAGAGGCTAAACTTGGCACAAAGCATGAAAATAAAGATACAATGATGTTGCTACAGTAGTAAGAACATCAAGACCACTAAAAAATTAAAGTAAAAACATTTTGGGTTGCCTCCCAATAAGCGCTTTATTTTAAGTCTTTGAGCTAGGCATGAAGCAAAAGGATCAAGTTTTATCAATATCAAAGAAATAACTTGCCCGTGTTATGGACTCAAATGTTAACTTAATCTTCTTTCTAGGGAAATTTTAATGCCCTTTTTGAGGGGGAATTGGAATCTTATAGTCTCTTCTTTCATATCAATGATAGCACCAACGGTGCGGAGAAAAGGACTCCAAAAATAATTGGACATGAGGGAACATAATTATCATTGACAACTATAAGAACTTCCTCAATACTTCCTAAAGGTTTCTTTACGGAAGAATCAACAAGGAGAACACCAAAAGAACAAGGATCAAAAGGTTTCAATTGAAGAATATCATACATTCTTTTGGGTACAACGGAGGCACTAGCTCCAACATCACATAAAGCAAAGCAAGAGAAATTATTCAAATTTATCTTGACCATAGGATCCCAACCATCCTCTAGTTTTCTAGGAATAGAAACCTCTAACTTAAGTTTCTCCTCCCTAGCTTTGATGAGAGCATTTGTGATATGCTCGGTGAAGGCAATGTTAAGTGAACTAGTGTGGGGGGTCTTTGGCCATTCTTTGCAAAAAAAGTTATCACTTTAGAAAGACTACAATTATCAAAATAAAGTTGACTACCATTAATTAAAGTGGTAGTGATGTCATCTAAGCTCATTTTTTTGGTAGTCTCTAAGTTCATGGGACCTTCTTATCCTAAAGTTGAGGTATTAGCATCACCATTGATGGGTCCATGAGGTGGACTAGGGATGTGATGAGTGCTAAAGATTTTAAGATCCTCAACAAAATGTATAGTAGCAAGTGTGGTGTGTGTAGGAAGGCTCTTAACTCTATCTTCCTCTTCTTTTTCTCTAGCCCACCTATCCTTAAGTTTGTCTAGCATTCTAATGTTTTCATTGATTTGCACTTGGATAGCATTCATAGGTGTGGTTTTCCTCTCCTCATGGGGAGAAGTTCTAATATTAAGCATCTCTACATCATGAGCTATATTGTCTACCTTCAAAGAGAGACTATCTAATTTATCTAATTTCTCTTCTACACTCTTGTTGAAGGCTTTTTGGGAAGTAATAAATTCCTTAAGCATGCTCTCTAATTTAGAAGTGGAGTTTTTGGTGCTAGGATAAGTGTTATTGTTCCCATAGTTGTTAGAGGGGAACGGTCTACGATTATTGCTACCAAAGTTACTCATATAAGCATTATTGTTGAAGTTATTCCTAGACATAAAATTAACATCTACTTGCTCTCTTTCTTGAGCAACCAAAGAATTCAAAGGAACATCATGAGGATCAATAGGATCTTGCTTAGTAAGTAAAGACATGATTCAGTCAACCTTTTCATTTAAAGAGGAGATCTCCTCAACAGATATTACCTTCCTACCTGTTGGAGATCTTTCGGTGTGCCATTGAGAATAGTTTGTCATCATCTCGTCCAATTTCTTTGTCGCAGCACCAAGTGTGGTTGACATAAAGGTTCCTCCCGTGGCCGAGTCCAACAGGTTCTGTGAGGTAAAGTTTAATCCTGCATAGAAAGTCTGGATAACCATCCAAGTAGTCAAACAATGTGTAGGGCAATTATTAACAAGAGTTTTCATACGTTCCCAAGCTTGGGCAGCGTGTTCATTATCCAGTTGCCTAAAATTCATAATGTTACTTCTCAACTAGATAATCTTAGCAGGTGGTTTGTATTTCCCAATAAAAGTATCCTTGCACTTATCCCATGAATTTATGCTATTCCTAGGCAAGGATTGGAGACACTCCTTAGCTCTTCCTCTCAAAGAGAAGGGAAAAAGCTTAAGTTTAACAATGTCACCATCTATTTTGTACTTTTGCATGTCACAAAGCTCAAGAAAATTATTTAAGTGAAAAGTAGCATCATCTCCAGCATCGGAGAATTGTTCTTTCATAACAAGATTTAACAAAGCAGGTTTGATTTCATAAGAAGGTGCTGAAGTGGCAGGTGGAGCAATAGGAGTGCTGATAAAATCATTGTTGTTGTGACTAGTGAAGTGACGCAACTTAGTGTTTTCAGAGGAACCCATAGTAACAACAACAAGCAAGATCAAAGTAACTAATTTTTTTGTGGTTTTTGATATAAGTCTCAAAAGAAAAAACTATAAGGTAAACCAACAAGACTAAAAAGCAAAGGTAAAAGATAGTGTGCAACTCCCCTATTGTCGGGAACCGGGGTTAGCGTATGCAAGTCCCGTTACAACACAATCATATGGAGAGCCGAGAGCCGTACCCATTTGTCTAAGCAGACAATTCCAAGCACAGAACTCTCTCGGAAAGCATCAAACGTGAGGGGCATCCCATCCAGGCCGGATGATCAACTGAGGTGGGTCCTCATCATCCGCACACAAGTCTAAATGATACGGGTGGTGAACTCCCATATTCATAGACAAGTCGCCTCAACCATACTCTCGATTGTAATATAACACCTACATAGACTTACTCCAGCCCGATCACTTAGTCAGGGTCTAGGGCGGGCTCGATCATACATCAAAGTGTGCACGTGACGGAGTCACGAGCAATCGCATCGCGATGACCCAAGATGCGCACATCTAAGGTCCACTTGGTGTATAAAGACCGCCAGCCAGATCACAAGTAAGGTCTCGAAACCCATACTAAGACATGCATGTTATAATCATACACGCAGCACACATGTCTAGTATGAACAACAGGTATCATTGAAATTCTCTACAAAGTTTACAACTTTATTGATAACTCTTACAGAGTGCACACAAAGATCACGAGACAGTGATCCAACATTACATCAAACATGCGGAAGCAAAGTAGGTCTGAGTACAGACAAGGATAACAAATGGCTTAGGGAAGCCTTATTTATAAACAAGCCCTTCCACGAGGGACTTGTCGTCTGACTGGGACTACACTAGCTTGGTTTTAGTCGTCGAGCTCCAGGAAGAATCCACCTTCGGGGTCAGTGGGTTCATCTAAAACATAGATTAAGAAAACGTGAGTACAAAGTCGTACTCAGCAAGACTTGCGTAGGAGCTATACTACTAATGCACATGTATCAAGGTAAATGGAAGTGGGGTTCATAAGCAGAAGTGCTAGCTTTGACTTGGCTAGTCCTGAACTACGAGTACCAGACTTGAGGTAAGAAACGTACACGAGTCCACTACAATCTCCAACCAATTACACCACTATGGTGCCTTCCTCGACTCCCCACGAGAAAGTACGCCATAGCACTCACTCTTATCTTGGCAAGTTTTATAAGTATCCAGTTCAAGTTGTCTAATAATCAAGCTAAGCTTTCCAAGCAGTCCCTTACCGCGGACGGGGCTATTTGAATAGTTTTGTTAACCCTGCAGGGGTGTACCTCTACACACACATGACCATCAGTTACCGCCTTGGCCTCGACACCATTCTAGGGGTGTCGGCGAGGATCCTCACCACAACTGTTACCTCATAGTCGATCTAGTCCAAGAAAGCCGCCTACCTGGGTTGGCTACCACTATCGTGAACCTGGCCGGTTTACCGAAGTGGACCAAGATGATGTGTGTGTGGTGCATAAGCCGGTCTCGGTTGAGCCGTTCTCTCACTTAGCAGCCAGGCCACAAACCTACTAGAACTCCGAACTACTGCGACATCTGGACATCGAAAAGGATGAGTTAGTAGGTTGAGAGGGGTCAGTGATCCCAATGTGTGGTTGTACTCTTTATCTTGGATCACCACACAAGAACTCGGACTTAGGGCGGTGTTCAACGAGACAACCCACTGTGTACTCCTACACAGCCTCTCATCGTTCACCTTGTATTAGGGTAGATTCACCAACACATTTCCACCATCATCAACATGATTCGTACCATCCCGACTCACATAACAGTATCAACATTGTATCACTCTAAGCATGAAATAAGCAGTAATAGTTGCAGGGGCCACATGATATCAAACAACTCCTACATCTGCTAGGATTGTAGTTTTCTTACTACTGTGACAAATGATAGGTCATGCAAAGGAATGGGTTCATCTATGCGGTAGCAAATTAGCATGGTAATCATCCTAAAAATTGCATAAGCGAGACTAAGAGGGAAGTGGGATTTTATCGACATGATCAATGGGGGTTTGCTTGCCTTGCTGACGAGGGTCGTACACGGTATCTTCAACGGAGGGGGTGATGTCGGGTTCCAGCTCCACCTCTATTCGATAGCAAACAGTGCAAACAAAGTGATCAATATAAAGATAATGCACAATCATATGGTATGATGTTATAGCATGGTGGTAAGGGGTGCTGATGTGTTGCCAATTCCATTTAAATGGAGTGTATTGCATTTGAGTTGCAATTTCAAACTCCATATTTGAATTTAAAAGGGTTCATATGCATGTTTGCTTCTGTACCCCCATTTTAAAATGGGCAAACATGAAAACAAAGTGCATATTCAGAATCCCTGTATTTTTCTGATAATTTTTCATATATTATTTATTAAATTTGGAGTTAGGATTAAAAAGTTATTGAATTTCAAAGTTTAATCTATTTTCTGGATTTTTCTGGATTTTCTTTTAATTGGAAAAGAGTTTATTGCGTCATGCTGGTGTCATGCTGACGCAAGGGGGGCTGACATGTGGGCCAAGGCTGTAAGTGAATGGGTTAATTAACCCGGTTAGTTTAAACTAACCAGGGGGATTAACAGGGGCTGGGCCCCTGGTCAGTGACACTGCAGGTGGGGCCAAGGTGGTTAACCTCTCCGGACACGTCAGCTCGCCGGCGATGTGTCTCCGGCGACCACCCGAGACGGCGGTGTCCTCTGTGACGGCGTTCCCGTGGTCCTCTTGAAGCGCCAAGACCACCAGGAGGGAGCTCTCGTCGTCGCGCATCGATCTGGACCAAGAACAAGGGAGGGGGTGTTCTGTAGGCTCACCGGCGTCAAGCTTTGGGGCGGCGGAGCCACGTCTGCGAGGTGGATTCTTCTATGAGGCGCTAAAAGGAGCGGGGTTGGGCTGGTTTGAAGAAGCAGTGCACGGCGCATGCGATAGACAAGGCTGCGAGGTCATTTGCGCAGCGGGGGCTCGCCGACGACGACCGTGGCGGCGAGGTGCTTCGGCTCCTATGGCGGATCGGGCTAGAGATCGAATGGGGAGGCGCCAAGTTGGGGGAAAAGGGCTGCTGCTCACCAAGAACTCGATGGAGCAGACGTTAGAGGCGGGGATGAAGCGTGACCGGAGTATTGGACGACGACGAGATGCGGATCCGGCGAGAGCTCGAGGGCGATTGCGGCGGCTCAAGTCCAAATCACGGCGCCATCTTCTGCGGCGAGATGAAGTCGACGGCGACGAACCCAGGAGACATGGTAGCTTGGCCTCTAGCTCACGGTGGCCACGTCTTCGATCGACGATGAACTGTGGTGGCGCTCGGGTGTCGGTGGGAACGGGCAGCAAAGAGAGGGGGAGCAGCAGGAAGGAGGGGGAAGTGATGTGGTGTAAGGCCCGATATGCGGTACTGTTCCAGATCTAGATGTTTCCATCCAGATCCGGGTACGAAGTCATATGCCCCGGATTTCCAACATGATATCACAACATTACAGATACAGGATACAACATCTCATACAATCGGCATACAACTGCCTCAAATACAATACAACAGCGGAAGATACATGTCTGAGTACAGACTACAAGCAAATGCCTAGTGGCAAAGAGAAAAACATCGATCCCATAACCACACGGGTCCAGGCCCTCCGCCGGGATCCGCCTAACTAGTCGTCGTCGAGTCTCCACGTGAAACGTCGATCACCATACCTGTTGTCGATCAAGAACCCTGAAAAGAGTTTGGGGGTAGTATCATGAGTACAGAGGTACTCAGCATCCAACTGTAGTGGTCATCTGACCCAGCAAGGACTTCATCACTCGTCATTCTAGGACAACTAGTAGTTTACGGTAAGGAAGGGGTAAGTGGTGAGGTTGCTGCCGCACTAGCATTTATGAAGTGGCTAACGATCTAGAGAGTAAGGTAAGAAGCCAAGCATTCGATGAGGAATCGCCTCCAATAAGTCTTGCTATCAACTACTTACGCAAGCATAACACCTATCATATCCTTGTCCTCCTCTTCGCATCCCGACGAAGAAGAAGCAGTCAAGGCACACACACACGTTGATCAAGTTATATTAAGATTATCTCAGTTGTTGTTGTCTATGAACAAGGAGTAGGTCTCAAGTCGTCCATAACCGTGGACACGGCTTCTCGAAAAGATTTAACCCTGCAGGGGTGTACCAACTGCCCATTACAAGGCTTCGCACGCACATCCATCACTCTCAGTTGCTACCCATCACAGGCAACCATTTTATGATTTAGTTCCAAGAGATCCGAAACGACAAGTCCCTCTAGCTAACAACGAACAAATCCGGGTGGCCCCCGGTGAGTCGACACCCAACTCAAAAGCCGGCCGCGCTCTCGAATCGGCCTCTACCGTCTGGATGAGGTCGGGTTAGTTGCCCAAACAGATGTGGACAACCCCCTAGCTCCCTGGGGTGGACCAACAAGAGAAACCATGTCTCCGCTGGCCCGGGTTGTTTGTAAACTCCTGGTGTACGACCAGCACACAAACGGTTTCAAAAGGTAAAATCAGCTTGGGCCACCACTAGAAATGTTTGAAGCTAGGTAGGTAAGAAAAGGGGACCCCATAAAATCCCACACGTGGTTAGGCACGCTCAGTCTTAAAACCAATACCCGGAACTCGGATCCTAGGTGACTCGAATGGAACAAAGCGTCGGGGCGGGATAGCCTAGACCTTCCATCCTTCGTCGAATATAGTCAACATTTATAATAATCATATCATCAACAACAATATAATAATGTGATATCCCAAACCAAAGTAACAGGGTAACATCGTAGCATCCTAAGCATGCATACTAAGCATGGGTTGAGCAACGAGCAAAAGTATCATAGCAGTACAAGGTTTGCTGGGAGGGGACATGGTTGTATCGGTTTAAAAGAGGCTGTAAACATGTGGTAGGATCAAACATCGAACCTAACCTATACTAGCATGCAAACCGCTGGTTGAAATAGAATGGATCATAAGTAATGCATAGTCCTTGCCTGTTGATAAGTCGGATCCGAAGGTGTAGTTGATCGCAAGATCGCATCGTCTCCGAGAGGTACCCGCGGAAGCACACAAGACGATAAACACTGGAAAGCAATCAACGAGCAAGAACTCTATTACTACGGGGAAACACAAGATCAAGAAGACAACACACGACACGGCAACGCGATACGGATCTATCGTCGAGAACGGTTACTAACAATTTAAGTGGAGTTTCGGTCACACACGACGAATACCGCACATTTACGGTGGTTCAAGTTGCTTAGCTACAGGTGATAAACCAACGGTTATTAACATGTCAACTCAAGCAAGCATGGCATAGCACATAAACATGGCAAGAGGTGAAGCACAAAGTAAACTATCTATGCTAAACAATTTAAGTGAGGCACAACCTAAGCATGGCATATCAGTAAGTGCCGCACGATGATTAAAACATTTAGTACTGTTCTGTCCTAAACCATATTTTAGGTTGGTTAACAGCAGCAAACAATAGCGCAAACACAAAGTACACGAAAAACTAATCAAGTTACATATAAAGAACACTCCAAACGGAGTTACGGTTAAAAAGATATAAGCAAAACAAGTTATGCACACATGCTGTATAAACAGGGGTAAATCTATATGCAAAAGTGCAGAAACATGACATAGCAATACATGGGATGAAAGTAGACATGATGCTCAACAATATGCAATTGGAATCACTCAAATCCGATAAACGGTCGCGACACACTCGTCGACCGAAGTTGCAACAAAATAACAGTTTCAGAACCAACAGCACATTAACATCAGGATCACCACTTTGGAGCAAGCTTTAATATAGCTACAGCACCCAAACATGGCAAGTTAAAGCATGGTAATGAAGTACACATGATGCTTAACACATAGGAGAAAGAATCAATTCAAAAGGCCTCATGGATTTGTTACAATCATCATGCAAAGTTGCAACAAAATAATAACAGCAGCACATAACAGGAATTTGTAGCAGTTTAACGGCCTGATGCCCTGTTTAGCACACAATTACACAATCAAGATGACCTCCAATGCAAAAGCTCACAAAAGACGAACTAAAGTACACGCAATTCTGTGCAACTTTCATTTTGGGCACATCGCGATCCGAGCTACAGATTTACCGCAAATCTAATCGCAAAACAGATCACAGCAGCAATAATTCCAGACTTAGAAAATAACAGGTAAAAAGAAAAGAAAAAAAACATAACAGGAAAAAAAAAGAGGGGCCTCACCCCTAGTGGGCTCGGCCCACTGGCCGGCTGGAGGAGGTGGGCCGCAGGTGGCCTAGCCGGCTTGCGCTGGAGTGGGCCGCACGGGGCGAGCAGGCCCAGCTGGCGGTGGCGGTTGGTGGCCTGGCCACGACGCCGTTCCCGCACGGCGGCTGGCGGCGCGGACGTCGGCTGGCTCCCGACGACGAGCGGCGGCGCGGGCCGGGGACGCCAAAGGAGGGGTGGAACGGGCGCAAGGCGGCGGAGGAGGCGCAGATCCGGCGCGGCAAGCTCGGAGGCGGCTCCAATGGCGCGAGACGACGAGCTCGTCGGGCTTCCCTTCATGGCGCAGATTCGATCTCCCTGGAAAGAGAGAGGGAGATGAGAGAGTTGAGGAGATGAGGAAGGGGAGAGAGAGGGGCTCGGGGCTGGCCTGGGGCGACAGACGGCGGCGGCATGCGGTGGCTCGCCGGCCGGAGCGAGGTGCGGCGGCGGCTTCCCATGGCGAGGAAGACGACGGCGCGATGGAGGCACTCGGGAGGCGGCTGCGCTCGGCCCAGATCGGGCCCGAGCGGGCTGGCGGCGGCCCTGCGGGGCCCGGGTTGCTGGAGAGGCTGCTGTGGGGATCTGGGGTGACGTGGCCTCCATCTGGGTCATTGATCCCCAGATCTGAGGGTCGGGATTAATTGGAAGCTAGGGTTTCGGAATTTTGGGGTCAGATTGGGCAGATCTGGATATTTTTCAGGGGGGTGGCTGCAAAATTTACAAAGGGGAACCCTAATTGGCTGGTTTGGGAGGTGGGGGTCATTATATAGGCAGGTTGGCTGGCCAGTTTACGCAAACGCCCCCAGTATCCCTCTCGTGCGTTCGGTGATCGCGTTCGTGACCGCCGAGACTCCGTACGGACTCTGATTCGGACGAAACTTCAACCTACGCGCTCAGCGCGTCGAGCCCGTCGATCGTACCTCACTGCGGTGACATTCCGACAACATTTTCGGCGCCCCTGAAAATAATCCGTTTATTAAATAAATGGGTGTCGGGACCCGGGGTTAGCGTATGCAAGTACAGCTAAGACATAGTCATATGGAGAGCCGAGAACCGCACCCACTTGTCTAAGCAGACAAGGCCAAGCACTGAACATTCTCGGAAAGCATCGTACATGAGGGGCATCCCATCCAGGCCGGATGATCAACTGAGATGGGTCCTCATCGTCCGCACACAAGTCAAATGATATGGGTGGTGAACTCCCATATTCAAAGACAAGTCGCCTCAACCATACTACCGACTATCTCAAAACTCTTACATAGACTTACTCCAGCCCGATCACTTAGTCGGGGTCTAGGGCGGGCTCGATCATACCACAAAGTGTGCACGAGACGGAGTCTCGAGCAATCGCATCGCGATGCCCCAAGCTGCGCACATCTAAGGGCCACTTGGTGTATGAAAGACCGCCAGCCAGAACACAACTAAGGTCTCGAAAACCCATACAAAGACATGCATGTTATAAACATACACGCAGCACACATGCCTTGTATGAACAGTAGGTACCATTGCAATTCTCTACAAAGTGTACATTTTATTTATAACTCTTATAGAGTACAAACAGAGATCACATACATGTGATCCAACATTACAACACAGGCGGAAGCAAATTATGTCTGACTACAGACAAGTTTAACAAATGGCTTAAGAAGCCTTATTTAAACACAAAGCCCTCCACGAGGGAACCAGTCTGCTGACTGGGACTAGACTAGTTTAACTTCAGTTGTCCAGCTCGATGAAGAAGCCACCTTCGGGGTCAGTGGCGTCATCTCAAACATAGATTAAGCAAACGTGAGTACAAAGGCGTACTCAGCAAGACTTACAGAGGAGCTATACTACTCATGCATATGTATCAAGGTAAAGGGAGGTGGGGTTCACTTGCAGAAATGCCAGCTTTGACTTGGCTAATCCTGAACTACGAGTACCAGACTTTGAGGTAAGAAGCGTACACGAGTCCACTACTTTCACCAACCAATACACCACTATGGTGCCTTCCTCGACTTCCCCACGAGGAAGCACGCCATAGCACTCACACTTATCTTGGTGTGTTTTAGAAGTATCCGGTTCAAGTTGTCTAATAATCAAGCTAAGCTTTCCAAGCAGTCCATAACCGCGGACGCGGCTATTCGAATAGTTTTGTTAACCTTGCAAGGGTGTACCGCTACACACACATGACCATCATTTACCGCCTTTGATCTCGACACCATTCAAGGGGTGCCAGCGAGGATGCTCACCACAACTGTTACCTCATAGTCGATCTAGTCCGAGAAAGCCGCCTACTTGGGTTGGTTACCACTATCGTGAACCCGGCCGGTTTACCGAAGTGGACCCAAGTGATGTGTGCGTGGTGCATAAGCCGGTCTCGGATGAGCCGTTCTCTCACTTAGCATCCAGGCCACAGACCTACCAGAACTCCGAACTATTGCGACATCTGGACATCGAAAGGGATGAGTTAATAGGTTGAGAGGGGTCAGTGAGCCCAATGTGTGGTTGTACTCTTCATCTTGGATCACCAAACAAGAACTCGGACTTAGGGCGGTGTTCAACGAGACAACCCACCGTGTACTCCTACACAGCCTCTCATCGTTCACCTTGTATTAGGGTCGATTCACTAACACTTTTCTACCATCATCAACATGATCATTCCCATCCCGACTCACATCACAGTAACAACATGGTATCATACTAAGCATGCAATAAGCAGTAACATTGCAGGGGCCACATGATATCAAACAACTCCTACATTTGCTAGGATTGTGGTTTGCTTACTACTGTGACAAAAAGATAGGTCATGCAAAGGAATGGGTTCATCTATGCGGTAGAAACGAAGTATGGTGATCATCCTAAACAATGCATAAGCAAGACATGAGAGGGAAGTGGGATTTTATCGACATGATCAATGGGGGTTTGCTTGACTTGCTGACGAGGTTCGGGTTCTGGATCTTCAGCGAAGGGGGTGACCTCTTGCTCCGGTTCCACCTCTACTCGACAAACAAAGAACGAAGTAGCAATCAATATGAATGCAATGCTCAAGCACATGATTGAATGTTTAAAACTTGAAGTATAAGTTTTGATGTGTGTGAGGCAATTCCATTTAAGTGGAGTATATTGCATTTGAAATGCAATTTCAAAATCCACATTTGAATTTAACTTAGCCAAGTTGATTGTGACATAGTTTGATCATTTTGAATCAACTTCAAATGTGTATGATATGCCTCTGAAGTGTGGTTGAATTACATCATAATTCCATGGTCCAAGTAGCAAAAGCATTTGGTTTGAATTTGAATTACATTCAAATAAACCAAATGACATATGCTGCTGGTCCCATTTTAAATTCAACTCAAACAGAGTTGAAAGTTGCATATTTGGAAAGATAATTTTCTCCTGATCATTTTTCATATATTATTTGTCCAATTTGGAGTTAATATGAATTTTCTATGAATTTCCAAAGTTTGGGGTATTTTCTGGAATTTCTGGAATTATTTAAATCACTTTGCTTTTCTGGAAATTCATTTAAATCAATTATTGCATCAGCATGTGGTCATGCTGACGTGGGGGGGGTCTGACTGGTGGGCCAGGGGTGTCAGTGTCACATGGGTTTAATTGAAACGGTTTAAACTTAACCAGGGGGTTAAGTGCCTGGGGGCCCCACCTGTCATTGACCTGGGGTCAATTAGCAGGGCGGTTAACACCTAATGACAGTGGCCTCACCGGCGGCTAGCCGCCGGTGGCCACCAGTGCGGCGGCGCTGCACGGGGAGGGGGCTGCCGTGGGCCATTCGATGCGCGGGAGGCACCAATCGAAAGCTCGTGGACGCCCGCGTCGAGTGGTGCAGAGCAGCGCCACAGGGGAGCACCGAAGTGACGCCGGCGACGACTCCGGCGGAAGCAGAACCACGGCGAGGTCGTAGCCGAGGCTAGGGAGCACGGTTTGAGGTGATCTTGGGTGCGTTCGAAAGCTGGGAAGGCTAGGTGCCAAACGCACGCACGGTTGCATCGCCAGGGGCACTGAAGCGAGCTCCAGCTCGACCATGGCGGCGAGCTTGCTCGGGATCCATGGCGGATTCGGTTGTGGGGCAAACGAGACGCTGTGACCTTAGGGGAAAGGTGAAGAAGCTCACCCTGAAGCTAATGGAGAAGACGGTGAGGCTGGGGATGCTGTGTAGCCGGGGAATTTGACGACGGCGACTCACGGGTCCGGTGACTCCTCGGTGAAGCTGGCGTCGTCTGCTGAGGCGCTCGGGCTCGATTGGTTGAGGGGAACGACGAAGACGCCTGCTGCGGTTCTTCTGGACACGGCGGCACGGCTCGGGGACGACGGTGGCTACGTGGACTCGACGGCGTGCTCCACGGCGGTCTTCGGGCGGCGACGAATCGGGCGAGAGAGGAAGGGGAAGACGACGAGGAGGGGGGAAATGAGCTCACGGCGTCTCCAGGCGCGTCCAGGTGCGAGAAGAGGCCACGGGGAGGGCTGGAAGCTCCTCGGCGACGACGTGGCGTGCCCAGCTAGCTCGGTGGCATTCCACCGAGCAGCTTGGAGGCGCGGGGCGGGGAAGAAGACCCCCGTGCCCCTTTGGGCCGGCTGGGCTGGGGTGGGCCGGCTTCGCCTGGGCGAGAGGTAAGTCTTTTTCCTTTTTCTGTTTAATCTTTCCTTTCTGTTTTTCCGTATATTTGTTTTGACTTTGGTAAAAATACCAAATCATTTTATTAAATGCTGAAAACTTTTATGTGGCCTCATAATAATATAGACTAGCCACTCATAAACTTTCAACATTTTTAAAATTCAAGTGATTTGAATTTTAAATCAAAAAGGGGTATTTCTTTAATTCCAAGGTACTGTTTGAATATTTGAAAAATCTATGAGCATGGGGCGGGTCCCACATCACTTGATATGTGATCACACTCATTTATAAGACTTTTCAACACTCTAACATGAAATTTTGGAGAAGATTTTTATCTGGCCTTTTTGAATTAATTCATCTGGGGGGTGTTCCTTCTCCCATTTTGATTTTGAATTTGATTTTCCGAGATTTCTTTTTGAAAATTTGACATGATGCAAAGGGACTAGCTAACCCTAGCACATACCTAACAGAGGGTTCTGACAATGGGTTTTTCGATCCGGTGGCGATGGCTGGACTTGTGTCGGTAGCAACGGTGCTCGGGTGAAATCCCGGTGTCGCAAGGGTCGTGTGCCGTGGTGGAAAGGGGTTGGTCACGCATCCGATACGAGAATAGGGGGAAAAATAATCGTCGATCGATAAATCGGGGATGCAAACACCGCAAACAAATCAGACAACCAAACAATTCACACCGAAAACAAAAATTTTAATTTTTGCAAAAACTGGGTTGTTACATGTGGCGTGATCTCCTCGTCTCCCTGGCGAAGAGATAGAGCTTGGGGGCGCCTAGAACGTCCTTGACGTCGCGGTGGCGTCCATGGCGTGCCCCGGATCGACACCGAGCTGCTTGAGGAAGACGACAGAGGGGGCTCGTGGGCTGGGCCGGCTGGAGTTTCAATTGGGCCTAAAGCAAGGTAAGCCTCCTTTTCTTTTTCTTCTGTTTTTCTTTTCTGTATTTCTTTGTTCTGCCTTGGATTAAATACCTAGGCATTTTATAAAATGCCCCAAATTTTTATATGGACTTCTAATGCATATAGCTATCCACTTATAAAGTTTGGGAATTTTTAAAATTCAAATAATTTGAACTTTAATTCAAATAGAGTTTTTTATTCAAATCCAAGCTCCTGTTTGAATATTTGAAAAATCCATGAGCATGGGGTTGGTCCCACATCACTTGATATGTGATCACACTCATTTATGAGACTTTTCAAAAATGCAAAAGGAATTTTTGGAGCAACTTTTATTCTGGCCATTTGAATTAAATTCATCTGGGGGGGTTTCTTCTCCCATTTCAATTTATTTTGAAATTTTTAACATGATGCAAAGTTACTTGCTAACACTAGAAAATACCTAACAGAGGGTTCTCACAACTCGCCCAAACTCAAAAGAATCTCGTCCCGAGATTCAGAAGTCTGCGGGAGGAAGGAGGGGTACTCGGCATTGAGACGGTCTTATCTTTCCCACGTGGCTTCTTTCTCAGAGTGGTGTGATCATTGCACTTTTAGAAACTTCATCTTCTGACGGCGAGTGACACGCTCTGTGAAATCAAGAATACGAACGGGGTATTCTCGATAAGAAAGGTCATCTTGGAGATCAACCGTTTCATGGTCGACTTCGCGGATGGGGTCCTTGAAGCAACGCCGGAGTTGTGACACATGGAATACATCATGTACTCGGGAAAGATGAGGGGGTAGTTCAAGTGTGTAGGCAACTTCTCCACGTTTAGCAAGAATGCGGAAAGGTCCAATGTAACATGGGGCCAACTTGCCTTTGATACCGAAGCGTTGGGTTCCCTTTAGAGGACTAACCCGAAGGTAAGCCTTCTCATCCAGATTGTAGCTTTCTTGCCTATGATGACGATCATAGTAGCTTTTCTGACGAGACTGGGCTGCTTTCAATTGATCACGAACAATGCGAACTTGGTCTTCTGCTTCCTTGATCATATCCTGTCCAAAGAATTGTCTTTCACCGGTTTCTGACCAGTTTAGGGGTGTTCGACATCTTCGTCCATAGAGGAGTTAAAAAGGAGCCATGTTCAGACTAGATTGGAAACTATTGTTATAAGCAAATTCTGCAAATGGCAGAGACTTCTCCCAATTCTTTCCAAATGAGATAACACAAGGTCTGAGCATGTCTTCGAGAATTTGGTTAACCCTTTCGACTTGACCACTAGACTGAGGATGGAAAGTTGTACTAAAGGAGAGATGAGTTCCCATAGCATTCTGAAAGCTTCCCCAAAATCTAGAGGTGAAAAAGCTACCACGATTAGAATTGATTTCCAAAGGAACACCATGAAGGGAAACAATTCTAGAGACATACAAGTCCGCTAACTGGCTAGAAGTTATAGACTCGCGAACGGGAAGGAAGTGAGCAACTTTGGAAAGTCTATCAACGACAACGAAGATGGCATCATTTCCTTTCTGGGTTTTTGGAAAGCCAGTGATGAAATCCATACTGACTTTGTCCCATTTCCACTCGGGGATAGGCAAAGGTCTAAGTGTACCAGCAGGTCTTTGGTGCATCCAACTTGCTTTCTCATGAAGACCTAGAGCTCATTTGAGGAGGCTCATCCTTCGAATATGCAAGCCAAGTTATATAGTGAAAGGTTCCCCACATATTTATGCATTAATGATAATCTCTATGGAGTACAAATATAGCAATGGAGTACGAGTGTGGATCTTTCAAAAGGCATAGTAGTGTTGCCCCTTTCTCTCTTTTTATTCCTATTTTTTCCTTTTTATTTTTTCTATTTTTTCTATTTTTGTGGCTGATGGCTTCTCGCCCCTCGTTGGTTACCCCAAGTGGAAGGTTTGAGATGCAGTGCAGCAGCAAGTTTCCCTCGGTGAAGATACCAAGGTTATCGAACCAGTAGGACTCAAGAGATACAAGTAGGTGGAAACGTCGCCAGAAATTTCTTCCTGACTAGGGTGTTGTCGTCGACCTGCACACAGCAACAAATAACTTTGCTCCCAACGAGTACAGAGGAGTTTTCAATTCCTCCGGCCTTGTCGTTTACAAAGGATCAACGCAAGAGATAAAAGGTGCAAAGGAAAGAAAAAGCTGAAAGTAAATTGAAGGTGTGAATAATAATATGAAGATGGACCAGGGTCCCGTGATTTTCACTAGTTATGTCTCTCTCCCAAAAGACGATAAAAGTGCTCGCGAGGTAAACAAATCACAGTTGGGAAATTGACAGGATTATGAAGGCACCGCAATGCTAACTATGCTGCAAAGAAAGGAAGGGCTCAAAAGCAGTGGGCAGTACGCCAAGGTAAGTAGACCGAAATCCATCTGCATCTACTACGAATCATCCACCTTGAGATATCTATCCAGAACATCTCGCTGGTATTAAGTTGTGAATCCCACCCAAAGTGTAAACTCAAAGCAACAGACAACTGCATTAAAAGAACTTTGCGTAAAGTAAACAATCCTTGCACCCGCAGGTACAAGCACCGTTGTTTTATCCCTGGTGGCAACAGCACATCCCCTAGTCTCATGTTTCTGTCACTCAAGCTAGACATCAAGGGGCTGAACCCACAATCGAGCATAACGCTCTCTCTTGGAGTTGCAAATAAAATACTTGGCCAAAGCAAATACCGCAACGGAGGACATGCAAGAATTTACTCAAGAACAAAATATAAAATAGAAGAACCAAATATATTACTCATCATAATCTGAACATAGTCTCATAATCCATCAGGTCCCAACAAACTCAGCATAGCAACAGCAGAAATTACATAGATGCCTCGATCATGTGAGGTAGCTCACGAGGACTCGAAAGTGGAAGCACAAAAGGGGGAGAGATAGATCACATAGCTACTGGTCATGGACCCATGGTCCAAGGGAAACTACTCACGGTACATACGGGAGGCGTCCATGGATATGGAGGGTCTCCCGGAGGGGGTAGCTTCTCCCGACAGGGTGCCCCAATCTAGAACGGCGGCGGCGGCAGAACAGAGGCGAGATCGCGAAAAAGGAGTCCGTATTAGGGGTTTCCAGCCCGAGGGGTAAATATAGGCGAAGGGGGGCGTCGAGGGGACCCACGAGGCAGTCAGGAAGTTGCCTGGCGTGGCCCAGGGTGGGGTCGCGCCACCTGCCCTCCTGGATGCCTGGTGGTGGCCCCCCATCCCTCTCTTGGTGATTCCGAAGCTTCTGTTGCGCTGATTTTTTATATATTTTTCCCGGAATTTTTGGAGCACTTTTAATGGCCGGAAAACCTGAAATACAAAAACAGCAGAAAACAGAAACTGGCAACTGGGTGCACTGAGTTAATAGATTAGTTCAAAAGTGTATGAAAGTTCAAGCAAAACATGGCAAAGTCACACAAAACATGCATGGAACAACCAGAAATTATAGATACATTTGGGACGTATCAGTGGCCTCTTTGGCTCTTTCTATTTTTCTCTCATTTGTCCTCTTTGGGATCTTTTAATTTTTTCCTCTTTGGGATACTTTCCTCACTTAAGGGCAACACTCTATATTTTACCAACTTGAACTACCTCCGCACCTCTCCCGAGTACATGATGTATTCCATGTGTCCCAACTCAGGCGTTGCTTCAAGGACCCCATCCGCGAAGTCGACCATGAAACGCTTGATCTTCAAGATGACCTTTCTTATCGAGAATACCCCGTTCGTATTCTTGATTCCGCAGAGCGTATCACTCGTCGTCAGAAGATTAGGTTTCTGAAAGTGCAATGGTCACACCACTCTGAAAGAGAAGCTACGTGGGAGAGAGAAGACCGTCTCAGTGCCGAGTACCCCACCTTCCTCCCGCAGACTTCTGAATCTCGGGACGAGATTCTGTTGAGTGGGGGCGAGTTGTCAGAAACCTCTGTTAGGTAATGTGCTAGGATCAAGTAACCTTGCACCATGTCAAATTTTCAAAGGAAATCAACTTAAAAATCCAAATGGAGAAGGAACACCCCCCAGATGAATTAATTCAAAAGGCCAGATAAAAATCTTCTCCAAAAATTCATGTTAGATTTTTGAAAAGTCTTATAAATGAGTGTGATCACATATCAAGTGATGTGGGACCCATCCCATGCTCATAGATTTTTCAAATATTCAAACAGTGCCTTGGAATTAAAGAAATACCCCTATTTGATTTAAGATTCAAATTATTTGAATTTTAAAAATGTTGAAACTTTATGAGTGGCTAGTTTATATTATTATGAGGCCACATAAAAAATTTCAGCATTTAATAAAATGTTTAGCTATTTATTTTAGCTAAACAGAACAAATGTCAGAAAAGAAAAATAGAAAAGAATTCAGAAAACCTTAGCTGGCGCCCAGGCGAAGCAGGCCCACCCCAGCCCAGCCGGCCCACAGGGGAAGGGGCGTCTTCTTCCCCCTCCCGCGCCTCCAAGTTGCTCGGTGGAATGCCACCGAGCTAGCCGGGGACGCCACGTCGCCGTCGAGGAGCTTCCAGGCCTCCCCGTGGCCTCTTCTCGCACCTGGAGACTCCCCGCAGCCTCCGCAGTCCATTCCCCCCCTCCAGAGCTTCCTCCTCCTCCTCCCGTGCTCGAATCCGTCGCCGCCCGAAGCCTCACCGGAGCGCCGTCGAGCCCCCGCGTGGCCACCGTGCCCTAGAGCTCAAGCCAGCAAGTCCACCGTGCTCCTCGTCCTCGACTTCGACGACTAGCAGCAGGAGACACATCAATTCGGGCCAGACGAGACGCAAACTTCACCGAGAACTCGCCGGACCCGCGAGCTCGCCGTCGTCGATTCGCCGCCGTTGAAGCCTCCCCGAGTTGCTGTTGCTTCTGTTCGATCCGCGGTGAGCTTCTGAGTTTTTCCCCCAAGCTCCTAGCACCCCGTAGCCCCTCTAGCCAAATCCGCCATGAGAACCGAGCTCGTCGCCGCCATGGTTGAGCTAGAGCTCGCCCTCGTGCTCCTCGCGACACCCCACTGCGCGCGTTTGACTCGTGGGTGTTCCAGCTTTCGAACGCACACGAGCTCAGCCCAATCCGTGCCCCCTAGCATCGACTACGACCTCGCCGGTTCTCTGTTTTCGCCAGAGTCGTCGCCGTCGTCGCTCCCGACCACCCCGTGACCCCCTGTTGCCTCCAGAAGATGCGGAAGACGATGATGAGAAAGTTGGTGTCCTCCCCGTGGCCTCCCGTGGCCCCTAGGCCATTCCGGCGAGTGCGCCGCCGTGGCCAGGCCATCGGCGTCAAGCCGCCGGTGGGTTAGCCCTTAAGCACTCGGCTAATGACCCCCTGGGTCACTGACCAGTGGGCCCAGTGGCTTAATTAAGCCACTGGATTAATTTAACCCACGGGTTAAATTAACCCAGTCACTGACACCCTGGACCCACATGTCAGCTGACGCAATAAATCATTTTATGAATTTCCAGAAAATCAAAATGAATTAAAAGAATTCCAGAAATTCCAGAAAATACCCCAAACTTTGGAAATTCATAGAAAATTCATATTAACTCCAAATTGGACAAATAATATATGAAAAATGATCAGGAGAAAATTATCTTTCCAAATATGCAACTTTAAACTCTGTTTGAGTTGAATTTAAAATGTGATCAGTAGCATTTGCTATTTGATTTAAATGGAATTAAATCAAATTCAAATCAAATAATTTTGCAACTTGAACCATGGCAACATGCTACATTTCAATCACACATCAGAGGCATATCATACACATTTGAAGTTGTTTCAAAATGATCAAACTATATCACATACAACTTGGTTAATGTTGAATTCAAATGTGGAGTTTGAATTTGCAATTCAATTTGCAATATACTCCATTTAAATGGAATGATCAACACATCAGTACCATGAACATCACCCTTTCAATATTATTCATGTGATTGTGCATTGTACATTCTGTTGATCCTATGATTGTCATGTTGCTGATAGACGTGGAGCCGGAAGCCGAGGTCACCCCCTACGTTGAAGACCCCGAACCCGAACCTCGTCAGCAAGGCAAGCAAACCCCCATTGATCATGTCGATAAAATCCCACTTCCCTCTCATGTGTCGCTTATGCATTGTTTAGGATGATCACCATGATTCGTTTCTACCGCATAGATGAACCCATTCCTTTGCATGACCTATCATTTTGTCACAGTAGTAAGCAAACCACAATCCTAGCAATTGTAGGAGTTGTTTGATATCATGTGGCCCCTGTAATGTTATCGCTTATTGCATGCTTAGTATGATACCATGTTGTTACTGTGATGTGAGTCGGGATGGGAATGATCATGTTGATGATGGTAGAAAAGTGTTGGTGAATCGACCCTAATACAAGGTGAACGATGCGAGGCTGTGTAGGAGTACACGGTGGGTTGTCTCGTTGAACACCGCCCTAGTACGAGTTCTTGTGTGGTGATCCAAGATGAAGAGTACAACCACACATTGGGCTCACTGACCCCTCTCAACTTACTAACTCATCCCTTTCGATGTCCAGATGTCACAATAGTTCGGAGTTCTGGTAGGCTTGTGGCCTGGATGCTAAGTGAGAGAACGGCTCATCCAAGACCGGCTTATGCACCACGCACACATCACTTGGGTCCACTTCGGTAAACCGGCCGGGTTCACGATTGTGGTAACCAACCCAAGTAGGCGGCTTTCTCGGACTAGATCGGCTATGAGGTAACAGTTGTGGTGAGCATCCTCGCTGGCACCCCTTGAATGGTGTCGAGATCAAAGGCGGTAAATGATGGTCATGTGTGTGTAGCGGTACACCCTTGCAAGGTTAACAAAACTATTCGAATAGCCGCGTCCGCGGTTATGGACTGCTTGGAAAGCTTAGCTTGATTATTAGATAACTTGAACCGGATACTTCTAAAACACACCAAGATAAGTGTGAGTGCTATGGCGTGCTTCCTCGTGGGGAAGTCGAGGAAGGCACCATAGTGGTGTATTGGTTGGAGAAAGTAGTGGACTCGTGTACGCTTCTTACCTCAAAGTCTGGTATTCGTAGTTCAGGATTAGCCAAGTCAAAGCTGGCACTTCTGCAAATGAACCCCACCTCCCTTTACCTTGATACATATGCATGAGTAGTATAGCTCCTATGTAAGTCTTGTTGAGTACGACTTTGTACTCACGTTTGCTTAATCTATGTTTTAGATGATGCCACTGACCCCGAAGGTGGCTTCTTCATCGAGCTGGACGACTGAAGACCAACTAGTCTAGTCCCAGTCAGACGACCGGTTCCCTCGTGGAGGGCTTTGTGTTTAAATAAGGCTTCTTAAGTCATTTGTTAAACTTGTCTGTACTCAGACATAATTTGCTTCCGCTTGTAATGTAATGTTGGATCACATGTATGTGATCTCTGTGTGCACTCTATAAGAGTTATCAATAATATTGTACACTTTGTAGAGAATTGCAATGGTACCTGCTGTTCATACAAGGCATGTGTGTTGCGTGTATGTTTATAACATGCATGTCTTTGTATGGGTTTTCGAGACCTTAGTTGTGTTCTGGCTGGCGGTCTTTCATACACCAAGTGGCCCTTAGATGTGCGCAGCTTGGGGCATCGCGATGCGATTGTTCGAGACTCTGTCTCGTGCACACTTTGTGGTATGATTGAGCCCGCCCTAGACCCCGACTAAGTGATCGGGCTGGAGTAAGTCTATGTAAGAGTTATGAGATAGTCGATAGTATGGTTGAGGCGACTTGTCTTTGAATATGGGAGTTCACCACCCATATCATTAGAGTTGTGTGCGGACGATGAGGACCCATCTCAGTTGATCACCTGGCCTGGATGGGATGCCCCTCACGTACGATGCTTTCCGAGAACGTTCTGTGCTTGGCCTTGTCTGCTTAGACAAGTGGGTACGGTTCTCGGCTCTCCATATGACTATGCCTTAACTGGACTTGCATACGCTAACCCCGGGTCCCGACAGACTTGGTATCAGAGCAGGACTGACTGTAGGACTAGTAGCCTTGGCCGAAGTTGAGTCTAGATTGCTATAGTTATATAGTTACTCTGGGTATATAAGGGAACAACGTAAGGCTTTTTTTTCTCCTTACCCCCTTCGTTCTGAGTTCTGAGTCAACCTCATCTTGTTCTACGGGAAGATAGGACTAGGCTCTCCTCTGTCTAATTAGAACATCTCGTTGTTTGCTTCCTCATAGCCGTAGGAAAGTTGTGATCGGTTTGCTAGAGTGGTTATGCTCCCTGTTTTATTACATCGTATGTAAGTGTTGTTTCCATGTTGTAAGAAATTGTCTTTTTCTTGCAATTACAGTCGTTATGTTGTCCGAGTCATTCCAGGTTTATCTCATAATCTGATGCATTTGCAAACTCCTTTCTGTTTCAGATGGCAGATCTTCCCCCTCGGCAGATTGTTCGTTTGACCAGGTGCCTCGGTGTGCGTGGCCACCCCGCCACGTTGATCGGGATGATGTCCTATGTGGGTTATCGGTGGTACCCTGAGTACACCATCGAGGAGCAGTTTTACGACTTCAACCAGACCTAGTTCCACTGCATTGTCCGGATCTATCCGCACCACGTTGGAGTCACTCAGCCTATCCACTTTGGACATGGCATTGGCGTTACCGAGAACATGGCTGTGCAGGATGCTGCATACTCATGTATGACACTGCTGAGAGAGGAGCACACTTTGCTGAGAGAGACTTCTTTCCGCTATATCCCTGCTGCACTTCCAGGAGAAGAGGGATATTACACCGGACTCTACTCAGATCACTCTGCAGAGGATCCAGCACTCCAGGTGACTGCTAGGTTTGCTAGTGACAGAGATCGTGATGCACGCGCTCTCCGTTTTGAGCTCCACGCCACCCGTGTTCGTCTGTATCGAGCACTGAAACTTTTGGCTCCCTTTGTGAGAGTGGGATCAGTTGAGCATGATGCGATCTATCCAGTGAGGACCCAGATGCCTTCTCGAGTTGCTTGGCCCGAGATTGGAGGAATTTTTCCACCCCGTGGTCCTTTGCTTCCACCCTATGCTGGACCTAGGCCCCATCCTTGCCCAAATGGATATCAGGGTCCACAAGCCTCCGTGTTTTCCGATGGTCACCTCCAGCTACCGGGATACGCGGGTAACTTTTATGAGGACTACTATGGAGATGGAGATGAGTGAGACCGCCTGTGGTCTTACTTAGTGATGATGTAGTAGTATCATAGTATATTGTACGCAAGGGTCTAAGTTCCAGAGGCTTAGATAAATAATGTATAGGAAGTCAGAGTGCCTCTGAAGGATGTATCATCTTCATCACGTTTGTATTAGCTCGGTGCTTGTACTAAAACGATGTATGGTTTGTATGACAGCTTGTGAATATATGGCTTGTATGCTTTATCACCACGTTGTCAAGATGATTACTTCCTTTGCTCTGTAATCCTTCCCGTACTTCAATACCTTGTTTAGACTCTTCCAATCAACTCTGTTTGACTTTGGTTTTCCCTTCAGGATGTCTCAAGGAACCCGTGGCCAGGTTGGTCGTAACCAAGGTCGTGGGAATGACCAGGAGGAAGGCAACCTTCCACCCCCACCCACGATGGCACAGGTTCTGATGGAAGTCGAGAGGAACCGCCGAGACTCTCACCATCTATTGGAAGTCATCGCACGCAACACCACTCAGCAGCGCAATGAGTTGGTGTCCCTGAACGACTTCATCCGACTTCATCCCCCAGTTTTTAGTTACTCCACCGAGCCCCTTGAGGCCGATGACTGGCTTCGCAGCATCGAACGGAAGCTCCAAGCAGGCCGTGTTGCAACTGGTGACAAGGTCAGCTATGCCACCTATCACCTCGAAGGTGCAGCTAGTTCTTGGTGGGAGAAATTTCTGAATATGCGTCCCGATGGACCACCTGCATCTTGGGAGGAATTCTGCACTTCTTTCCGCGAGCACCACATTCCCAAAGGTCTCATGGACCGCAAGCGTGAGGAGTTCTGCAACCTCACTCAAGGCAGAAGGACCGTTGATGAGTTTAGTCGTGAGTTCAACCGACTGGCTCGTTACGCTACCGAAGAAGTTTCCACCGACTCCAAGAAACAAGAGAGGTTCCGTCGTGGCCTCAACTCCGGACTCCGTCGCGAGCTCAACCTTCATGACTTTGCCACATTCCAGGTCCTTGTCAACAAGGCCATCAAAGCAGAGGACATGAACACCCCCAACGACTTTCTCAAACACCCTAGAGATGACAGTTCATCCAGCTCTGGCTCCCAGAAGCGCAAGATCTGGATTCCAAACAGCATGTTCCGCCAGAACAACCCACCGAGGCCATCCTATGTGGCGCCTCGTCCACCCACCCAGTTCCACCCAGCTCCACCAAACAACCCAGCTCCACGCACTGTTTTCGGAGCCTGTTACAAGTGTGGTCAGGCAGGCCACTATTCTCGTGAGTGTCCCCAGAACCAGCTCCAACATCAGAATGCTCCACCCCGTGCCGGAGGCAACAACAGCAACAATGGTCGTGGCAAGCCACCCCAGAAGGTCTACACCGCCAAACCCGCTCCTCCCGCCACTCGTGGACGTATGAACCAGATTGCCTCCGAAGAGACTGACGACACCACTGACGTCATTCTTGGTACGCTCCCAGTCAATTATGTTCCTACTTCCGTTCTTTTCGACCCAGAAGCATCTCATTCATTCATGTCGGAAAGTTATGCACTTCGTCATGAGTTACCCTTTGTTGAATTGTCCACCCCAATGATTATTCAAACTCCAGGGTCAAGATGGCAAACTAATAGAGTAAGCCATGGTAATCAGATTGCAATTGAGGGTTTAGTATTCCTTGCTTCACTCATAGCCCTCAAGTCTTCAGACATTGATGTCATCCTTGGCATGGATTGGCTATCAAGACAGAATGCCTACCTGGATTGCAAAGGCAAATCCGTGAAACTCACCCACCCTTCAGGCCAAACCGTCAACTATACCTCACCCAGAACAAGAACCCAAGTGCATTCCTTGAATGTACTTCCCCTTCCCGAACTTGAAGATATTCCGGTGGTTCGTGACTTCCCGGATGTCTTTCCTGAAGAGCTGCCGGGAATGCCACCCGACAGATGTGTAGAGTTCATTGTAGATCTTTCCCCAGGGACCGCACCAATTTCTAGACGCCCATACAAAATGGCCCCACGTGAGTTAGCTGAGCTTAAAACCCAACTGGAAGCTTTGATGGAGAAAGGCTTCATCCGCCCTAGCTCATCGCCATGGGGTTGCCCCGTTCTGTTCGTAACGAAGAAAGATGGAACAGAAAGGATGTGCGTGGACTATCGCCCGCTAAATTTAGCGACGATAAAGAACAAGTACCCATTGCCCAGGATCAATGATCTTTATGATCAACTTGCAGGATCCTCTGTCTTCTCAAAGATGGATTTGAGGTTAGGTTATCATCAAATCAAGATCCGAAACGAGGACATTCCCAAAACGGCTTTTACTACTCGTTATGGTCTTTACGAGTACACCGTCATGTCCTTTGGTTTAACCAATGCCCCCACCACTTTCTCACGCATGATGAATTCGATCTTCATGGAGTATTTGGACCAGTTCGTCGTGGTTTACCTCGATGACATCCTTATATACTCGAAGAACGAAGAAGAACATGCCAAACACCTAAGGCTGGTATTGATGAAACTTAGAGAGCATCGCCTGTATGCTAAATTCTCCAAGTGTGAATTTTGGCTACCAGAAGTGACCTACTTAGGCCACGTGATTTCTGCAAAAGGCATTGTTGTGAATCCCGAGAGAGTTCAGGCCGTCCTTGACTGGACTCCACCTGAATCGGTTAAGCAAGTTAGAAGTTTTCTTGGCCTAGCCAGCTATTGCCGTCGCTTCGTCGAGAACTTTTCTTAAGTTGCAAAGCCTCTAACTGAACTCCTCAAGAAAGATAAGAAATTCTTATGGACTCCCAAGTGCGAGGAAAGCTTTCAAGAGCTAAAAAGAAGATTGACTTCCGCACCCGTGCTTGCACCTCCAGACACCAAAAGAGATTTCGAGATCTATTGTGATGCCTCACGGCAAGGGTTAGGATGCATACTTCTGCAAGATCGACATGTGGTAGCTTATGCTTCACGTCAATTGCGGCCACATGAAGAGAACTATCCTACCCATGACCTTGAACTCGCTGCCGTAGTTCATGCCCTAACAACTTGGCGACATTACCTCCTTGGTAACCGTTGTGAGATTTATTCCGACCACCAAAGCCTCAAATATATTTTCACCCAGCCAGATCTTAATCTCAGGCAAAGACGCTGGATTGAGTTGATAAAAGATTACGACGTAGGAATTTCTAACACCCCAGGCAAAGCCAATGTCATGGCTGATGCACTAAGTCGTAAGTCGTACTGTAACAACCTCATGTTACAGCAGTATCAACCACTTCTTCATGAGGACTTTCGCAAGCTCAACCTTGAAATTGTTCCTCATGGCTATCTTTCTACCTTGGTGGCGAAACCAACTCTTGAGGATCAAATCATAGTTGCCCAAAGGCGTGCACGAGGTGTTCGCCGGATCAAGGAGAACATTGCTAGCGGAGTTGCTAAATGTTTCTCCAAAGATAGCAAAGGAACGGTATTCTTTGAAAATCGTTTGGTAGTACCTAAGAATAAGGAACTAAGGCAACTCATCCTCACAGAAGCCCATGACACACCCCTCTCGATTCATCCCGGTAGCACAAAATTGTACCGAGATCTACGCCAGAGATTTTGGTGGACTAGGATGAAGAGAGACATTGCTCAATTTGTTGCCGAATGTGATGTTTGTCGTCGCATTAAGGCAGAACATCAAAGACCTGCTGGTACACTTCAACCTTTGTCTATTCCCGAGTGGAAATGGGACAAAGTCGGTATGGATTTCATCACCGGCTTTCCAAGAAACCAGAAAGGAAACAATGCCATCTTCGTTGTCATAGATAGGCTTTCCAAAGTTGCTCACTTCCTTCCGGTTCGCGAGTCTATAACTGCTAGCCAGTTAGCGGACTTGTACATCTCTAGAATTGTATCCCTTCACGGTGTTCCTTTGGAAATCAATTCTGATCGCGGTAGCCTTTTCACCTCTAGATTTTGGGGAATCTTTCAGAATGCTATGGGAACTCATCTCTCCTTTAGTACAGCTTTCCATCCTCAGTCTAGCGGTCAAGTCGAAAGGGTTAACCAAATTCTTGAAGACATGCTCAGAGCTTGTGTTATCTCATTCGGAAAGAATTGGGAGAAGTCTCTTCCATTTGCCGAATTTGCTTATAACAATAGTTTTCAATCTAGTCTGAACATGGCTCCTTTTGAACTCCTTTATGGACGACGATGTCGAACACCTTTAAACTGGTCAGAAACCGGTGAAAGATAATTCTTTGGACCGGATATAATCAAGGAAGCAGAAGAGCAAGTTCGCATTGTTCGTGATCAATTGAAAACAGCCCAGTCTCGTCAGAAAAGCTACTATGATCGTCATCATAGGCAAGAGAGCTACAATCTGGATGAGAAGGCTTACCTTCGGGTTACTCCTCTGAAGGGAACCCAACGTTTCGGTATCAAAGGCAAGTTGGCCCCACGTTACATCGGACCTTTCCGCATTATTGCTAAACGTGGAGAAGTTGCCTACCAACTTGAACTACCTCCGCACCTCTCCCGAGTACATGATGTATTCCATGTGTCCCAACTCAGGCGTTGCTTCAAGGACCCCATCCGCGAAGTCGACCATGAAACGCTTGATCTTCAAGATGACCTTTCTTATCGAGAATACCCCGTTCGTATTCTTGATTCCGCAGAGCGTATCACTCGTCGTCAGAAGATTAGGTTTCTGAAAGTGCAATGGTCACACCACTCTGAAAGAGAAGCTACGTGGGAGAGAGAAGACCGTCTCAGTGCCGAGTACCCCACCTTCCTCCCGCAGACTTCTGCATCTCGGGACGAGATTCTGTTGAGTGGGGGCGAGTTGTCAGAAACCTCTGTTAGGTAATGTGCTAGGATCAAGTAACCTTGCACCATGTCAAATTTTCAAAGGAAATCAACTTAAAAATCCAAATGGGAGAAGGAACACCCCCCAGATGAATTAATTCAAAAGGCCAGATAAAAATCTTCTCCAAAAATTCATGTTAGATTTTTGAAAAGTCTTATAAATGAGTGTGATCACATATCAAGTGATGTGGGACCCATCCCATGCTCATAGATTTTTCAAATATTCAAACAGTGCCTTGGAATTAAAGAAATACCCCTATTTGATTTAATATTCAAATTATTTGAATTTTAAAAATGTTGAAACTTTATGAGTGGCTAGTTTATATTATTATGAGGCCACATAAAAAATTTCAGCATTTAATAAAATGTTTAGCTATTTATTTTAGCTAAACAGAACAAATGTCAGAAAAGAAAAATAGAAAAGAATTCAGAAAACCTTAGCTGGCGCCCAGGCGAAGCAGGCCCACCCCAGCCCAGCCGGCCCACAGGGGAAGGGGCGTCTTCTTCCCCCTCCCGCGCCTCCAAGTTGCTCGGTGGAATGCCACCGAGCTAGCCGGGGATGCCAGGTCGCCGTCGAGGAGCTTCCAGGCCTCCCCGTGGCCTCTTCTCGCACCTGGAGACTCCCCGCAGCCTCCGCAGTCCATTCCCCCCCTCCAGAGCTTCCTCCTCCTCCTCCCGTGCTCGAATCCGTCGCCGCCCGAAGCCTCACCGGAGCGCCGTCGAGCCCCCGCGTGGCCACCGTGCCCTAGAGCTCAAGCCAGCAAGTCCACCGTGCTCCTCGTCCTCGACTTCGACGACTAGCAGCAGGAGACACATCAATTCGGGCCAGACGAGACGCAAACTTCACCGAGAACTCGCCGGACCCGCGAGCTCGCCGTCGTCGATTCGCCGCCGTTGAAGCCTCCCCGAGTTGCTGTTGCTTCTGTTCGATCCGCGGTGAGCTTCTGAGTTTTTCCCCCAAGCTCCTAGCACCCCGTAGCCCCTCTAGCCAAATCCGCCATGAGAACCGAGCTCGTCGCCGCCATGGTTGAGCTAGAGCTCGCCCTCGTGCTCCTCGCGACACCCCACTGCGCGCGTTTGACTCGTGGGTGTTCCAGCTTTCGAACGCACACGAGCTCAGCCCAATCCGTGCCCCCTAGCATCGACTACGACCTCGCCGGTTCTCTGTTTTCGCCAGAGTCGTCGCCGTCGTCGCTCCCGACCACCCCGTGACCCCCTGTTGCCTCCAGAAGATGCGGAAGACGATGATGAGAAAGTTGGTGTCCTCCCCGTGGCCTCCCGTGGCCCCTAGGCCATTCCCGCGAGTGCGCCGCCGTGGCCAGGCCACCGGCGTCAAGCCGCCGGTGGGTTAGCCCTTAAGCACTCGGCTAATGACCCCCTGGGTCACTGACCAGTGGGCCCAGTGGCTTAATTAAGCCACTGGATTAATTTAACCCACGGGTTAAATTAACCCAGTCACTGACACCCTGGACCCACATGTCAGCTGACGCAATAAATCATTTTATGAATTTCCAGAAAATCAAAATGAATTAAAAGAATTCCAGAAATTCCAGAAAATACCCCAAACTTTGGAAATTCATAGAAAATTCATATTAACTCCAAATTGGACAAATAATATATGAAAAATGATCAGGAGAAAATTATCTTTCCAAATATGCAACTTTAAACTCTGTTTGAGTTGAATTTAAAATGTGATCAGTAGCATTTGCTATTTGATTTAAATGGAATTAAATCAAATTCAAATCAAATAATTTTGCAACTTGAACCATGGCAACATGCTACATTTCAATCACACATCAGAGGCATATCATACACATTTGAAGTTGTTTCAAAATGATCAAACTATATCACATACAACTTGGTTAATGTTGAATTCAAATGTGGAGTTTGAATTTGCAATTCAATTTGCAATATACTCCATTTAAATGGAATGATCAACACATCAGTACCATGAACATCACCCTTTCAATATTATTCATGTGATTGTGCATTGTACATTCTGTTGATCCTATGATTGTCATGTTGCTGATAGACGTGGAGCCGGAAGCCGAGGTCACCCCCTACGTTGAAGACCCCGAACCCGAACCTCGTCAGCAAGGCAAGCAAACCCCCATTGATCATGTCGATAAAATCCCACTTCCCTCTCATGTGTCGCTTATGCATTGTTTAGGATGATCACCATGATTCGTTTCTACCGCATAGATGAACCCATTCCTTTGCATGACCTATCATTTTGTCACAGTAGTAAGCAAACCACAATCCTAGCAATTGTAGGAGTTGTTTGATATCATGTGGCCCCTGTAATGTTATCGCTTATTGCATGCTTAGTATGATACCATGTTGTTACTGTGATGTGAGTCGGGATGGGAATGATCATGTTGATGATGGTAGAAAAGTGTTGGTGAATCGACCCTAATACAAGGTGAACGATGCGAGGCTGTGTAGGAGTACACGGTGGGTTGTCTCGTTGAACACCGCCCTAGTACGAGTTCTTGTGTGGTGATCCAAGATGAAGAGTACAACCACACATTGGGCTCACTGACCCCTCTCAACTTACTAACTCATCCCTTTCGATGTCCAGATGTCGCAATAGTTCGGAGTTCTGGTAGGCTTGTGGCCTGGATGCTAAGTGAGAGAACGGCTCATCCGAGACCGGCTTATGCACCACGCACACATCACTTGGGTCCACTTCGGTAAACCGGCCGGGTTCACGATTGTGGTAACCAACCCAAGTAGGCAGCTTTCTCGGACTAGATCGGCTATGAGGTAACAGTTGTGGTGAGCATCCTCGCTGGCACCCCTTGAATGGTGTCGAGATCAAAGGCGGTAAATGATGGTCATGTGTGTGTAGCGGTACACCCGTGCAAGGTTAACAAAACTATTCGAATAGTCGCGTCCGCGGTTATGGACTACTTGGAAAGCTTAGCTTGATTATTAGATAACTTGAACCGGATACTTCTAAAACACACCAAGATAAGTGTGAGTGCTATGGCATGCTTCCTCGTGGGGAAGTCGAGGAAGGCACCATAGTGGTGTATTGGTTGGAGAAAGTAGTGGACTCGTGTACGCTTCTTACCTCAAAGTCTGGTATTCGTAGTTCAGGATTAGCCAAGTCAAAGCTGGCACTTCTGCAAATGAACCCCACCTCCCTTTACCTTGATACATATGCATGAGTAGTATAGCTCCTATGTAAGACTTGCTGAGTACGACTTTGTACTCACGTTTGCTTAATCTATGTTTTAGATGATGCCACTGACCCCGAAGGTGGCTTCTTCATCGAGCTGGACGACTGAAGACTAACTAGTCTAGTCCCAGTCAGACGACTGGTTCCCTCGTGGAGGGCTTTGTGTTTAAATAAGGCTTTTTAAGCCATTTGTTAAACTTGTCTGTACTCAGACATAATTTGCTTCCGCTTGTAATGTAATGTTGGATCACATGTATGTGATCTCTGTGTGCACTCTATAAGAGTTATCAATAAAATTGTACACTTTGTAGAGAATTGCAATGGTACCTGTTGTTCATACAAGGCATGTGTGCTGCGTGTATGTTTATAACATGCATGTCTTTGTATGGGTTTTCGAGACCTTAGTTGTTTTCTGGCTGGCGGTCTTTCATACACCAAGTGGCCCTTAGATGTGCGCAGCTTGGGGCATCGCGATGCGATTGTTCGAGACTCTGTCTCATGCACACTTTGTGGTATGATTGAGCCCGCCCTAGACCCCGACTAAGTGATCGGGCTGGAGTAAGTCTATGTAAGAGTTATGAGATAGTCGATAGTATGGTTGAGGCGACTTGTCTTTGAATATGGGAGTTCACCACCCATATCATTAGACTTGTGTGCGGACGATGAGGACCCATCTCAGTTGATCACCTGGCCTGGATGGGATGCCCCTCACGTACGATGCTTTCCGAGAACGTTCTGTGCTTGGCCTTGTCTGCTTAGACAAGTGGGTACGGTTCTCGGCTCTCCATATGACTATGCCTTAACTGGACTTGCATACGCTAACCCCGGGTCCCGACACAAGCCAACTATCTAAAACAAGATAAACATGAAGACTCAAGAGAGTTCCTAGAACAACCTAAAAAAATCTCTTTAAAAGATAAGCATGAAAACTAAGCGCTAAGCATGACTGCAACTATGAAACAGATAAAGAACACACACAAAAGGATAAGAACGCAAGCCTATGTTGTGTTCTACGGTGGAGTGGAGCATGTTTCTCTCCCAAACAATGAAGGCTAGGATCCAACTTGTTATGAACACCAAGCAAAACTAAAACAAACTTAAAATTAAAGAGCGAGACGCTCCAAGTTTAGCACATAACATATGAAGTGATAAAAATATAGCATGGAGAAGGACGAACTGATGATTGTTAATGGAGAAGGGGATGCATGGGGGCATCCCCAAGCTTAGATGCTTGAGTCTCCTTGGATATTTTTTGGGGGTGCATGGGGGCATCCCCAAGCTTGAGCGCTTGACACTCCCGAATCTTCTTTCATCATCTTCCTTCGCATACTTGAAAACTCCCTTCATACGAAACTCATCATAAGTTGATTAGAGGGGTTAGTACCCATGATAAAATACTTTTCTCGACTGGAAATAAATATATTCTTGAAGAGCTACTGTTTCTCAAGATTTCCAAAAAAAAATTGCAAAGAAAATGCAAGCTTAAGGTTCGCAAAACAAAGAAAATGCAAAACGTGGGAGAATCTATGAAAAATAGACTAGCAAGTAGTAAATAATATTTTTTTGGGTACTTCTGCAACTCAAATAAAAAAACTCAGAACAGATGCACGAAAGCCATTTGTATGGAGCATGTTGTCAAAAAAATCAGATCAAAAAGATGATCTGATGATTTATGGCCAATTTTTCCGTCAAGGGGACATAATCTGTTTCTGGACATGTGTTGCCTCCCAACAAGCGCTTTCTTTTATGCCATTCAGCTAGGCATGATACAAAGAGGAATCAAAAGTCATCATAGTTCTCGGAGTTATAAAGAACTTCAAATGGTTCCTCAACAAGTTCGTCCTTCTTTCTTTTAGGAAAGTGATACGTACATTTTGCCTTTCCACGTAAGCGTATGTGTCCTTTACCTATATCAATGAAGCCTTTTTTGGCTCGGAGGAAGTCCCCTCCAAGCACTATGTTTCCTTGATTTGGATCCATCATGAAGAAATCAACCGTTGCACTCCTTTTAAAGAATGTAACTTGGACATCTATTACTTTTCACTGGATCTCAGAAATATCTCCATTAGCATGTTCATGATAAGATGACAAATTGTCCATGTCTAATAGTTTTAAAGAATCATAAACAACTTTTGGCATTGTAGAAACCATGGATCCAATATCACAAAAAGCGAGGAAGTCTTGGTTAGAGATGCTAATTCTAACAAAAGGCTCCCAATCATTATCTATCTCCAAAATATTCTTCTTATTGGGTTTGGGTTTCTCTACTTTTCTCAAGTCTAGAGCATCCATTCTCTTTTCAATAGTAGCAAGTCAATCTATAACAGTATCAAAACTACGATCATAAACAAAATAACTATATAGACCATGTATAATATCAAGAGCTCTAGCTTCATCACACTCTAAGAAATCTCCTTCAACTATAATATCAAGAGAGTGTTTACACCATTTAAAAAGACCATGGTAAAAATTTCTAAGCACAATTTTTATAGGTATCCAAGGCATAATTCTTCTATGTGCATCAGAAATTATGTCCCATACCTTCTTCATATTTTCTCCATCCCTTTGATGGAAATCTAGAACTTCCGATTCCCTCAAATCACCAAGTCCTAACATGCTTGACTAAATAGAAAGGACTACTAAAGGCAATGTAACTAATTAATTTTTGATTTTTGATAAAGGACACTAAGATAAAAAACGATAAGGTAAACTAACAAGACTAAAAAGCAAAGATAAAAGATAGTGTGCAACTCCCCTATCTTGAAGAGTGGAGTCCCAGACAACGGCGCCAGAAATTCTCTTGATGGAATTGAAGTAGTGCTCCTCGTTGGATACCCCAAGTGGAAGGTTTAGATGTAGCACAGCGGCGAATTTCCCTTGGCAAAGATACCAAGGTTGAGATCGACCAGTAGGACTCCAAGGTCGACAAGTAGGTGGCTCGGTAAGTGATGCCCAGTTTGATTGATAATCACTTGCATCACGTGGACCTGCACACACAACAAATAACTTTGCTCCCAACGCTTTCAGAGAGGTTGTCAATCTCTCTGGCCTTGTTGTTTACAAAGGATCAAACACAAGAGATAATGATAGTGGTAGTGATAAATGCAACTGAAAGTAAAAGCAGTAAATAAAGTGGAGGTCTAAACAATGGTGGAAATATGGACCGGGGTCCCATGATGTTCACTAGTGATGTCTCTCTCCCAAAAGACGATAAACAGCTAAGTTGGGTGAACAAATTATAGCAGGGAAATTGACAGAATTATAAACGCACCGTAATGCTAATTATGCTACTTGAAAGTAAGAGGCTCAAAAGCATGGGCAGTACGCCAAGACAAGTAGACCAAAATCCATATGCATATATCACTAATCATCTACCTTGAGATATCTATCCAGAACATCTCGATGGTATTAAGTTGCGAGCCCCACCCAAAGTGTAAACTCAAAGCAACAGACAATTGCATTAACAATCTATGCATATGGTAAACAATCCTTGCAACCGCGGTTACAAGCACCATTGTTTTCTCCCAGGTGGAAACAACACGTCCCCAAGTCTCATGTTTCTGTCACTCAAGCTAGACATCGGGGGGCATGAACTCACAATCATGCATAACTTTAAGGCCCGATATGCGGTACTGTTCCAGATCTAGATGTTTCCATCCAGATCCGGGGACGAAGCACATATCGGTCCCACCGCGACATATGACATAGCCATATGCCCCGGATTTCCAACATGATATCACAACATTACAGATACAAGGGTACAACATCTCATACAATCGGCATACAACTGCCTCAAATACAATACAACAGCGAAAGATACATGTCTGAGTACAGACTATAAGCAAATGCCTAGTGGCAAAGAGAAAAACATCGATCCCATAACCACACGGGTCCAGGCCCTCCGCCGGGATCCGCCTAACTGGTCGTCGTCGAGTCTCCACGTGAAACGTCGATCACCATACCTTTTGTCGATCAAGAACCCTGAAAAGAGTTTGGGGGTAGTATCATGAGTACAGAAGTACTCAGCATCCAACTGTAGTGGTCATCTGACCCAGCAAGGACTTCATCACTCGTCATTCTAGGACAACTAGTAGTTTACGGTAAGGATGGGGTAAGTGGTGAGGTTGCTGCCGCACTAGCATTTATGAAGTGGCTAACGATCTAGAGAGTAAGATAAGAAGCCAAGCATTCGATGAGGAATCGCCTCCAACAAGTCTTGCTATCAACTACTGTCGCAATCATAACACCTATCCTATCATTTTCCTCCTCTTCGCATCCCGACGAAGAAGAAGCAGTCAAGGCACACACACACGTTGATCAAGTTATATTAAGATTATCTCAGTTGTTGTTGTCTATGAACAAGGAGTAGGTCTCAAGTCGTCCATAACCGTGGACACGGGTTCTCGAAAAGATTTAACCCTGCAGGGGTGTACCAACTGCCCATTACGAGGCGTCGCATGCTCGCCCATCTCTCTCAGTTGCTACCCATTATAGGCAACCATTCCGAAAACACTTTCCGGCGCGCTATAAAAATAACATGTTTAATTATTAAACGGGGTTTTTGTTCCGTTGGCAGCGCTGGTCTCGTGCGGCTTTTGCGACGGTGATCGGGTGAAACCCGGTGTCGCAAAGGTCGAGTGTCAGGGTGGCAAGGGTCGGTCTCCGTACGGTACGAGATAAGAGGGGGGGAATAATCGTCAATCAATAAATCGGGGATGCAAACACCGCAAACAAATCAGGCAATCAAAAAATTCACACCGAAAACAAAATTTTTAATTTTGCAAAAACTGGGTTGTTACAATAACGCTCCCTCTTGGAGTTACTATCTACTACTTGGCCAAAGCAATAAAAAGAAACGGAGAACATGCAAGGATTACTCATGAACAAAATATAAAAGTAAACCAAATATAAAACTCATCATGATCTAAACATAATCTCATAATCCATCGGATCCCAGCAAACACATCATAGCAACAACAGGAAAATTACATAGGTGCCTTGATCATGTAGGGCAACTCAGAAGGACTAAACATTTAAGAACAAGATTGGACAAAATACATCACATATCTATTGGTCATGGACCCATGGTCCAAGGGGGAATACTCACGACACTTCCGGGAAGCATCCATGGTGGTGGAGAAGCTCACGGAGGTCAATCCTCCCTCCGGCAGGGTGCCGGGAAGAGGTCTTCTGGTGCTTCCGATCTTGGAACCGCGACGGCGGCGGAACAAAGAGCTATTTCGCGATGCGGGGTTCTCCTCGAGGGTTTCTGGAGCGAAGAGGTAATATAGGCCAAAGGGGGGGCAGGGGCCACCTGGGCTTCTAGGCGCCCTTGTCGCGCGACCAGGGGTGGGGCCGCGCCACCTGGCCGCCTGGGCGCCAGGTGGAACCCCCTGGCCCTCCTTTGGTGTTCTGGAAGCTTCCGTCTCGCTGATTTTTATTCTGATATTTCTGGGATTTTTGGAGCATTTTAAATTGGGGAAAATCACTGCAACTAAGGACATCAGCAGACGAAAACTGGCACTGGGTGCACTGAGTTAGTAGGTTAGTCCAAATATGTGTAAAATGATATAAAAGTGTAACAAAACATGTAGCAATGTCACATAAAAGTGCATGGAACAAGCAGAAATTATAGATACGTTTGGGACGTATCACACATTCGGGAAGCGCTCAGGGTGGTGGAGGAGCTCCCGGAGATCAATCCTCCCTCCGGCATGGTGCCGAGACATGGTCTTCTGGCAATCCCAATCTCAGGATCGCGGCGGCGGCGGAACAGTGGTGAAAATCGCATAACAGAGGACCTCTCGAGGGTTTCCGGGACATGAGGTAAATATAGGCCGAAGGGGGGCACCAGGGGGCCCCCTGGCCGACCAGGCAGCCAGGTGGAGCGGCCCACCTTTGTCGCGTCAAGCACCCGCCTGGTGAGGGGGGTCCACCCCTTCGGTTGTCCTTCGGGATTTTGGAGACTTCTATTCTGTTGATTTTATATATGGGTTTTCCCGATTTTTTCGAGCACTTTAATAATTGGTATTTTCCTGCAATGCACGGACAACGGCAGAGAGAAACTGGCACTGGGGCATTGAGTTAGTAGGTTAGTCCAAATATGTTGAAAAATGTATGAAAGTGTAGCAAAACATGTAGCAAAGTCACCCATATAAGCATGGAACAAGCATAAATTATAGATACGTTTGGGACGTATCACCTGATGAAGAGGAAATATGAAGTAATTCTTGTACTGTAGTACAGTTACTATAGCCCCCATGAGTCAGGATAATGATATAAGTCATTCGGTCGAGTCATAATAGGATAATCTCTTGTACTTGTGTTTACAGGATATTTCCAATAATTCTGGAGGCATCGTTGCAACTTTGAAGAAACGGGTTATCCATGAAGCCTACCAACTTAATGAAGCTGAGAGGTGGATATCTTTGTTGAAGAACCATCATAAAAATAAGGCGGGTCTGCTAAAAGTTGCCCAAGTCGGCTCTTCGAAAAATGACGAACATATTAAGAAGTTGGAAGTGAGATTAAAACGCATGGATGGCAAAGAGATTACCCTAGGTCAGAGCATTACTAGGATGGTCAAAGCCAGTTTTGGTAACCAATTGTTTACAATATCCAATTTTTGGAGAAGTAGCCCTTCTTTCTTTGTTTGTCCTGTTGATGTGTTTGTTGCATGCTTTTTAGGTCCAGGGGACCCAATAATGTAGTCGCCTGCGAACAAATTAAAGGTGATCATGAGTGTTGTCCGAGACCTCCATACTTGTGGGTGTCGGGCAATTACCTTTTCCTTAGGCTTACCTGAGATCCCCCAGGCTATCTCCAAGATGTTGGAAGAGCTATTGAAGGTGCCTTCTTGGATCCAAGAATACAAAAAGCCTGCTTGTCGTCAAGGGGCTATGAGGGCTCTTGCGTTATGCAAGATATACAATCCTTCGTTCGAGATGGCACAGCTAGTGGAGGGGGTGCCAGCTAGGAGAGTCGACGAATGATTGTTCAAGACAGAAGATTACCAGCGAGTTGCAAGAGCGACTCGCGTGGAGGCTTCTATCATAGCGGACGACATCAACATAGAGAGATTTGAGTCCGACTATGATGAACAAGGCCAAAATGTACTATGCCGGCTCTTGAACCTGTGAACCTGAAGTCAGGTGGCTTTCGGATGCCACTGGTAGACCTGTCGACTCCTTCTGCGGGGGTAGCCCCCAAGCCTGGAGTTGAGAAACCCGGTCGTGCGAAGGAGTCGGTTCCAGGAACTAGTGAGATTTCTACAAAGAACGGTTTCGTGTGTAGGCTCTTCCTTTGTATGTAAGTAAAAGAATTGTATGAAAGTGACTTGTCATGCAAATATTTATGTGTGAAATAATTTTAATACATGAAAGTAAATTGCTCATATAGAATTCGGTTGTGCGCGTGACTGGGCAGTAGCCTTTAACTGAGTACGTTCAGGGTCGGTCGGCTCCACGATCGGATGCCTCTGATTGACTTATGAAAAGGAATTACTGGTCACAGATTGCGCGCAGGTTGAACTTCTCTATAAGCCAGCGTCGCATGACTTATTCTTGTGTTATGCTGACTTAGATTCAGGGTCAACGTGGCATCACATAGAGCCGTTGTCGAGTGAATCAAAAGCCGATACCACCAGGTCATATAGGTGTGATTATGCATCAAGCTTACAGGAAGTGTTAAGTCGTGATAGACTAAGTCAAGAAAGGAAAAGTACTTCTGGAAAAAAAACTCGACTTCTTTATATGAGGAAATAAGCAGAGTCGTCTCTTCGAGGAGTCGGTTGCATGTTTATTGTACAAGAAAACATGGAGAGATAAAGAGGGATAGGGAGAGATCGCGTGACTTCTTTCCCGTCGGTACTATGTGTAGTAGGGACGGAGCTGAGCGATATTCCATGGTCGAGGCATTTCTTCCCCCGATGTTTGTGATTTGTACGGCTCTCGTATGTCCAACAAATAGTATGACCCATTGTGTAGGTTTTTTCTTAACACGAACAGTCCTTACCATGGTGAAGATAATTTATGCATGCCACCCTTTTTCTATATGAGGCATAGTACTAAGTCACCTTCTTGGAAAGTTTCGCTTCTGATTCTTCAGTTGTGATATCGCCGCAAGTCCTGGTGATAATTTGTGGACTTGGTCGCGGCAAGATCACGTTCTCCGCCGAGGAGATGGAGGGAGTCTTGTCTTGCTTTCTCGTTGTCGGCTTCAACGTATGCCATGACTCGGGGTGAGTCGTGTCTTATGTCGCTTGGTAGAATCTCTTCGGCTCCATACACGAGAAAGAAAAGTGTGTACCGGTCGATCGGTTTGGAGATGTTCGGATACTTCATAACACGGAGGGAAGTTCGTCTTCCTAACAACCCGGGGGCTTTTTTAAGGGGACGAGGAGTCGAGGTTTGAATCCTCAGAAGAGTTCCTGATTTGCGCGTTCGGCTTGTCCATTCGATTGTGGGTGTGCTATAGAGGCCAGGTCCAGTCGAATGTGTTCTTGTTGGCAAAAGCGTTCCATGACTCCTTCCGACAAGTTGCTTCTGTTGTAGATGATTATACTGTGTGGGTACTGATACGTCTCAAACATATCGACTTTTCCAAACACTTTTGCTATTGTTTTGGCCTCATTCTTGCATGATTTGAATGAAACTAACCTAGACTGATGTTGTTTTCAGCAAAGATGCCTATATGGTTTTCTCATGTGCAGGAAAAATGAATTTTAGTTACCTCAGAAAAATCCAGGAAAAAATACATAGAATCCACGCAACCGGAGGACCCAGGAGCTAGATGATGGGCCAGAGGGGGGAAACCCCTGGCCCAAGCGGCCAGGTGGCGCGGCCAAGCCCTTGGCCGCTCCAGGAGGTTGCCTAGAGGGGGCCCACCTCCCCTGGTGCCCTACTTCGATTCCTATTTTTACCCATGACGAGGAAACCCCAGAATAGAAGTATATATCCCAATTCTCGTCGCGGAGCCGCCGCCACCTCTATTCTTCTCCGGGAGAGCTAATCTGGAGGTTGTATTGGCCTCCAGTGAGGGGAAATCGTCGCCATCATCATCACCATCGCTACTACATCACCCTTCCATGTCTCACCTTTCATGTGTGAGTAATTCCCTGTTGTAGGCGAAGGGGATGGTAGGATTGGATGAGATAGATCATGTAATAGTTCGTCAGATTGTTGGGGGCATGTTGCCTATCATCTACTATGGTGTTTATCATCTTTGCTACTACTTGTTGCTCTTCATGCTTTTCACTTTGGGCCGAGTGCCATGATTTCAGATCTGAACCCTTTATGTTTTCATGAATATATTTGTGTTCTTGATCCTATCTATGAGTTGTATGCACTTATTATAGTCCGGAACCGGCGATCCTAATGGTGACAGCTTGGGACACCAAAGGGGATGGACTATAATTTGAGGATTCCATGTATCCATTGGTTATTAATGCTTTGTTTCGGTGCTCTTTGAAAGGAGCACCTTAATCTCCATAAGTTCCTTTTGGCCCCGTTGGTAGCGGGATGGTAGGACAAAACATGTTGTGCAAAGTTCTTACGACAAGAACGCACAACTACCTTGGGATACATGTCTAATGTTTAATATTTGCCTAGATGATCATTACTTTTCTGTGTGTCTTGCCCCATGTTAACTACATGTTATCTCTCATCCATGCAGTGCCCAACCATCCATTCCACTAGCCTATAGTGTTTTAATACTGTTGGTTACTAGTTGCTTTACTTTTGCTGTTTTATTTTCGTTGCTTTGCCACCACTATTTCCGTTGCCACCATCACTTCCATTTCACCGTTACTACTAATAATTTTTTCTAAGCAAGTTTCTTTCAGGTGCGGTTGAATTAACAACTCAACTGTTAAAGCTTATAAATATTCTTTGGCTCCCCTTGTGTCGAATCAATAAATTGGGTTATCTTACCAGCGAAGACTGTTGCGATCCCCTACACTTGTGGGTCATAAGGTATCCGAATCGGAAGACAATTTTCTTCAGGAACTTTAGTGCCGTCTTTGCGTCGCATTTACTGTCTGGTTCTGCCTCCACCCATTTGGTGAACTTGTCGACTGCCACTAAGAGGTGAGTCTTTCTGTTTTTGGAAGGCTTGAAGGGGCTTACCATATCTAGCCCCCAAAATGAAAAAGGCCAAGTTATCGAGATCATCCTGAGTTCTTGAGCCAGTATGTGGTCCTGTCGAGCGTAGCGTTGACAACCATTACCTTTCTTTACTATCTCCTCTGTGTTGGTGTGAGTCGTCGACCAATAGAAACCGTGTCTATAGGCTTTGTCCACCAAGGAACGAGAGCCGACGTGGTCACCGCAGTCGCTCGAGTGTATCTCGTTCAGGATTCCGCGTCCATCTGTTGGGGATACGCATCATTGGAAGATGCCGGTAGGACCGAGTCGATGCAGCTCGTCCTTGTGGATCACAAAAGATTTGCTATGTCTGATGATTTGTCGAGCTAAAAACTCATCGTCTGGTAGTATCCCTCATGTTTTGTAGTCCAGGTATGGTGTGACCCATTCTGGGGTTGCGTGGAGTGCTGCCACTAGGGCCAATTCCGGGTCTGGTACTGCTATCTCTTCTTCGGTTGAGAGTCGAACGGAGGGGTATTCTAGGATGTCAATTAATACATTGGGAGGTACCGGCTTTTGTTGCAATCCCAACCGTGACAAGGCGTCGGCTTCCTCATTGAGTTTCCTTTCTATGTGATCAACCTGGTATCCTCTGAAGAAACTAGCATACCATGATACTTCTCGGCGAGAAGCCGCCATCATCGGGTCTCTGGAATCCCATGTTCCTAAAACTTGTTGGGCGACTCAGTCGGAATCCCCTAGGCAATGTATCATGGTTATGTTCATCTCGCGGGCGAGTCGTAGGCCGTGCAACAGTTCTTCGTACTCATCCGCATTGTTGGTGCATGGGAATCATAGTTGAAGGACATAACATAAATTTTCTCCCTGGGGAGAGGTGATGACAACCCCGGCTCCGGATCCTTGTAATTGTCGACTTCCATCGAAGTGCTGAGTCCAGGATTTGGTGGTTGGTTTTTCGGGTGCTATCTGTAATTCCGTTCAGTCATTAATGAAGTCGACTAGAGCTTGCGATTTGATGGCCGTGCGGGGTTCATACTTTATGTCGCAAGCCCCTAGTTCTATGGCCCATTTTGATGTCCGCCCTGTTGCTTCTCTATTCTGTATGATATCTCGCAGGGGTGCTGAGCTGCCGACTATGATCGGGTGTTCTTGGAAGTAGTGCTTCAACTTTTGACTTGACATGAAGACGCCCAAGACTTGTTTTTTCCAATGAGGGTAGCGCTTTTTGGAGATGGATGGCACTTCACTGACATAGTAGACGAGTCATTGAATTAATTGGTCCTTTCCTTCTTCCTTTCGTTCAATTACTGCAGTGGCGTTGATGGTTTTGCTGTTTACGGTGATGTAGAGCAACATAGCTTCCTTTGGTCTTGGAGCCAGCATGACTGGTGCTTGGGGTAATTGGAGCTTTAGGGCTTTGTCAGCATCCTTGTTCCAGACGAATGTGTCTATTTTCTTTAAGAGCTAATAAAGGGGAATAGCCTTTTCGCCGAGTCGGCTTATGAACCTGCTGAGGGCGGTGATGCATCCGGTGATGTTCTGGACACCCTGAACGGAGGTCAGCTTGGACAAGGACATGATTGCGTTTATTTTCTCAGGTTTGCCTCGATGTCCCTTTCTGATATGATGAATCCTAGAAGTTTCCCGGAGGGTATTCCAAAGGTGCATTTGGCCGGGTTTAGCTTCATTTGGTAAGTGCGGAGGTTCACAAAAATTTCCTCCAAGTCCTTCATCAACGAGTCGGCCTTCTAGGTTTTGATCACTATGTCGTCGACGTATGTGTGTACGTTGCGCCCAATCTGCTCCTTTAGGCAGTTCTGGACGGTACGTTGGTACGTGGCTCCTGCGTTTTTAGGCCAAACGGCATCGATGTGTAACAGAAATCTCCAAAGGGTGTGATGAATGATGTCTTCTTCTGGTATTAGACGGCCATCTTTATCTGGTGATAACCGGAAGATGCGTCCAGAAAGCACAAAAGTTCGCATCCCGCCATAGAGTCGATTATTTGGTGTATCCGAGGTAGGGAGAAAGGTTCCTTGGGGCATGCCTTCTTGAGGTCGGTGTAATCGACGCACATGCATCAGGTTCCCTTTTTCTTGAGGACCAAGACCGGGTTGGCCAGCCAGTCTGGATGGAATACTTCTATAATGAACCCGACAGCTAGGAGCCAGGGTTTTTCTTATCCCATGGCTTCTCTTCTCTTGTCGTTAAAACGTCGGAGGAATTGCTTGATCGGTTTCTTCTTTGGCTCAGTGTTAAGGTGGTGCTCAACGAGTTCTCTCGGGACACCTGGCATGTCTGAAGGTTTCCATGCAAAGATGTCCCGATTCCCATGGATGAACTCGATGAGCGCGCTTTCCTATTTTTCAGGTAGTTCCGTCGCAATGATGAATTGCTTGGAGGAGTCGCCTGGGAAAAAATCGACTTTCTTCGTGTCTTCCGGCGGCTGAAACTTGGGGTTGAAGTCAGGAGTCGGCTTTTTGAGCAGTGTTGGATCGGCCGGGTCTACCCCTTCCTTGTAGAATTCAAGTCCTAGTTGAGTGCATGCTTGTTCCGCGTACGTGGCGTCCTCCTTTTCGCAAGCCATGACGACCTCTCGGCTTCCGTCAATGGTGATTACACCGTGTGGACCCGACATCTTGCGTTTGAGGTATACGTAGCACGAGCGAACCAAGAACTTGGCACAGGCTGGCCTCCCGAATAATGCATGATAGGGGATTTTAAAGTCTACGACCTCAAAGGGTAGTATTTCCGATCTGAAGTTGGAGGTGCTTCCGAAGGCTACCTCCAGATATATTTTTCCCAGCGGGTGAGCCGATTTTCCGGGGTTTATTCCGTGAAAGACCTTGGAGGTGGGTTGTATCTGCTTCCGAGTCAAGCTCATCTCCTGAAAGGTTTTGAAATAGAGTATGTTTATGCTGCTTCCTCCGTCCATGAGTACCTTTTCCAAGGTGTAGCCGTAGACCTGGGGTGCCACCACAAGGGCTAGGGTTTCTGGGGAGTCGACCGGAGGAGGGTGATCATTTCTACTCTAGGTTATTATTTGTTCGGACCACTTAATCCATCTGGAAACCGCCGGAGTATGGGAGACCGAGAGGGTCGCCGCGCGCTGCACGCTCTTCCTGTCTCTATGGCAACTGCTGGTGGTGAAGACATGATATGAGGCGACGCGCGCGAGTTCTTTTGGATGTTCCCGGTAGCCACGGTTGGCTGAGGTCCCTCCATGGCGACTTGATTCGGCGGTGAGGAGACTTTGTAGATCGGGTCCGCGCGGGATCTCGACCGGATCTTCCGATCCGGGAGTTCCTTGGGCGAAACGACCGGAACATGGGTAGTGTTGTTTGAAGGTCGATCCTCGTGGTTGATCATGCGGGCATGAGCCGAGGCTGACGTGAATCCGTCATTTTGGTTGATGGAGAGGAGGACAGAACCGACGGGTACCTCGTAGACGAGATCCGTCCACGGGCTTTCGGTGGCGAGGTTGGTGGAGAGCGGGCCGCGCCGGTTTCTAGCCATCCGGCTGGTGATGATATCCTCCGTACCGTGTCGAGTTTCCTCCTGGATCTCAACACCCTTGTGTGTAGGCCCCACGGTGGGCACCAACTGTCGTGGGAAAACACGCCAGATGTCCTCAGAGAGAACTTTAAGCGGGGCCTTCGCTACGAGTGAATACGAGGAGGGATTGTCGATCGGAGGAGAGTCGACGATGATGAGTCGGCACAAGAGAGACACAGGGATTTTCCCAGGTTTGGCCCCTCGATGAGGTAAAGACCTACTTCCTCGGTAATTCAAAGATGAGCCCAGGCTCATCTAGTCCTAGGCAAAAGATCTTTAAAAAGACATTTGAAAAAAGTTCAAAAAATTCCAAAAAAATTTGTGGTGAAAGATGCTTATGTGCAAAAGCTTTCTGCAATTTTTGGAGAAGTTTGGATTTCTGGAGAGCGCGTGGCGAAAAAGACAAATTCTGTCCGAAATAGTGCGTGAACAGTGTCTTCATGAGAAGCCGCGAATTTGTCTTTTTTGCCGAGCACTCTCCAGAGGTTCGAACTTCTCGAAAATTTGCACAAACATCTCTTCCAAAAGCATCTTCCACCACACAAAAATTTGGAATTTTTTGAACTTTTTCATATTTATTTAATTTTTTCTAGTTTCCCCGGGTGCGGATGCACTTGGGTGCAGAAACGCCGCTCCCCCTACTTCCTGCCTTTTTTGTATTACTAGATGACCCGTTGCGCCAAATGACACAGAGTTCCAGTCAAAACCATGTAATCGTTGAAACAACTTGCATTTTTAGAACCCCAATCATTTTTGTGGTTATAACCATTCAAATATGGAATTGTCAACCAAACCAACAAATGATCAAGCTAAATCATGAACTGCGATAGTGTAGAAAATCCAGCAATTCCAAGTAAGCAAATCCAGATGCACAATCTGATACATGTCGCCAATTATTTCATCCTTAATATAGATTTAAATGAAAAACATTCAACATAAAAGTTCTTCATCTCTTCAAGACAAATAACTTTTATATGTAGACATAAATATTCAGAAGATTTACAGTATTCGAAGATACAAATGATAATCTCCTAGAAAAATATTGGCATAAAGGCCATATATGCATCAAAGTTCTTCTCTTTTTTGTTTCTTCCAAATTTTGGTGATGAACTCAATTTATTGTCTTGCAAGCAGCTAAAAGCCTGATACCATCAAATATATCTATAGGATTTTGGTGATGAACCATCTCGATTTCTTGAGGTAATTTGCATCACATATCCACATCACTTTGCTAGTCACAAGAAAGCACACAATTATGTATTAAATGTTTACCAGTAAAACCATATATTAAAAAAAATTGGTCACAATTTCTAAGGACATAGTTAGACATTGATGCAAATCCACTATCCAATGGCACCCCCTCCCAGGTCTTATCACAACTGAAAAATAGAGAAAAAATGAGAACCAGTAGGTTTACCATGATGTGGAAGTAACCTATGAATCCATTTTTAGATGGGGAGGCTAAATGACACCATCCTTTCGCCAAAATTTGGTCCCGATGGCCTGGAGTATAAGAAAGTTCAAGTACCTTCATGACAAAGAATCTTGTGGGTTGAAGTGTCGTCTCAATAATTCTTATGCATTCATATGCTCATCCAGATTCTAAAATAATGAGAACCCTGATTCATACGAACAACTTTGGTTGTCAGCTTTACCGGTTGCATCTCTTCTCCAAATCTGCAAAAGGAAGTAACTTAATAAACTGTTGGGCAAGAAGAATGAAGAAAATGTGCATTTAGCAAGCATGTGGATAAGAAAATTCAATTTTATAATATGCATAAAACTTTCGATTTCACTACTGAAAATACAAATCAAATAGATGCTTTCTTGAGATTATGCCAATAGAAAAATTATTCAATCAAGGCATTGATAAGTTGCTCACGGCAATTCGAATTTCTACTTGTTGAATATAGATGCACCAACTCCTAATTCTGACAAATACTCAACTCAAAGAGGTGCTTCCTTAAGCTTATGCCAATAGAAAATTTGCAAAATGTTCATGTGGATAATTCTTCACCGGTAATTCAAAGATAGCTACTACATGAGTTGATCCACAATTTCATCCTCAACATCAGAGTGTTATGTAGCACAAGCACTAGTGCACACAACCAGTAGTAAAACAAGAACAAAGACATATGTCAAGCCATGACACTAAAGTTCATACAACCTTCCTTCCTGAAGCTAAATCAAGGCCAAAAGTAAAATCCAATTAATAAATATGCAATGGTCATAGCTCATGTATCATTCAGACGCCGTGTTAAGAATAATAGTTTTATCGTACATCATTATTATTCAGAGAAATGAAGAAGGTACAGATTAGGATAAAAACTATGAATGATACAATGCATGTGCACTGGCGGTGCAAATTACAAATTCAGAGCATGCTTGGATTGTGATAATTATTAGGAGCAAAAGGGAAAAGTGCTTGGACCTATTTCTGTCCATCATATCATGACTGAGTCTCCTAATTAACCAGCAACACGTAAATTGTTCTGGTCATTCGACATTCTACCAACAGCCGAGTGACATGATAGGACAAGTAGATGGCAAGAGCTCTCAGGTCTGCAACTCTTTTTTCTTTAATTAATGTCACATATGCAGTGAAGTACTGTGATATAGTATCAAATAGAGTCCTTGTGAGTCAGTGAGTGAGTGAGCGAGTTCATCGGTACAGGTACAGCAGAACATGTACACATGAATTTCTATTCTAAATCTTCCAACTTATATGTAGGTGTTTCACAAAGTAAAGAAGATGGAAAAATAATACGAAATTCCCATCCTATAACCATCAACAAACTTTGGTTGCACATCAAAGGTAGCTTCATTATAATTTGAACAAAGCAAAAAAGGTACCTTCATTATATAATAACTACATATGCGCTTGGCGTTCAGGGCTATTCTAGTTAAGGTGACTACCTAATGAATCATATAGATTACACTCTAATCCAACATAACTTACCACATGTTCAATTATATCATGATTCATGTTCTCCTCAGAGAAGTGTATGAGAGCAAGTCAACACATAAGGTAACATTACAGCAAGAGAAATACAATTTTACAAATCACTGATAAATACAGAAAATCCAACAAATGCCATAAATCGTTGAAAACAAATCAACAATGACAGAGCTAAATAATATCTACCTCACGTGGCCAATGCTCACGAGTAATCCACCTCGTTCTTGACGGGCCCAACTACCATGGTGTGCGTGTCAGCTAATATTGGTATGTATGGTAGATTTACCAGGAAATAGTACCTTTCATGTTATGTCACCTGATGGTAGCACACTAAGATGCCATGAAAATAATGGCAACCACATGTCATCTTAAGGAAAATATATATGCTTCACGAATTTACTTTGAATAGTCTTATTTCTAGATGATGTATGTGTTCTGTTATTTATTTTGTATAAAAAAAGTGCACCTGTGTGGAATTGAAAGTTCTGACCCATGGTCATTTTCTGCTAGGTAATGAAATTCGTCAGATAATTGACGACAACTCCTCTGAAGTCAATTTCCGTCTTCAAATTTCTGGGTTATAGTTGAAGGTACCTTCATTAGGATTCGCGCCATAGTGGTTGTGATAGACCATGTTTCTTTAATTTCTGAACATAGCAAGCTTAAAATCTTTATATGGTCTCCTTGTGGATGAACTAATTCATTTGCCACTGCACTTCTATGTGAAATACCAATCGCTAGATAACCTTTAATGTTGTCGAGTAAGAAACTGTCCACAACTATTACCTAGTGAAGGTACATGGCCATAGAGTAAAGTTTCTTATGTGTGTGTGGGTGGGTTCAGGGGTTGGGACTTTACTCTATGACACTTCTATACTTATAGCTGCATTTATGCTGCAATTATTTAAAGCCAAAGGTTGAAGTAGTTCTAGCTAGAAGCCTCAGCTGAAGAGGATGATAGATGGTTCATAACTTGTTTTTAGAATTATTACTGGAGAGCCCCCATTAGAGTAATACGCCTATCCACGTTAAACGGTAGCTGTTTTAAGAAATGAATGTATGGAGTATTCGGAAACTGTCCTCAACTATTAGCTGGTGGGGTATAGGGTTTCTGTTGCACATCTTTTATGCAATCATTTTTTTCTTACCATGGTTTTCCATTTCTTTTGTTGCATTGCTTCTTTCTGTTTATAGGATATCTCGAATGAGGGAAATGGTGAGCTACCGTTTATGTGGCTAGCAAAAGGCGGCATTTGATGTAGCTGGCACATCGATGACATGTGGGGTATGCTGGTAATGAAATGAAGGGCAGGCACGAGTTCGTTAAAGATTTATGCACTAATAAAAATAAAAAATTTACGATGCCCTTTAATGCTACCTTCAACCGATATATATATAGTTCAGTCGCAACTACTCACTTGACTGCCATGGTTGCACACTGAATTATCCTACTAAAAAATTCTCTGAATATTCAAACCGGAAAGAAAAGCACTCATTTTAGTGAATATCAGTATTTTTTTCTTATCCATGTTCAGAAAGGATTGGTGGGCTTGTTTTGTTTCCAGTTTGGATTAGTCTCTATCATAGTAGCTCATCTAAAATAGGACTCTACGAAAACATGGTTTCTAAAAATGAACACCAAAGTTTAAATTTTCCTCCTGTCAGAGTAGTGATGTCATCAATGTATTTACTCTTGCGCTCTCCAGAACCAGGGGTTTTTATAGCATCAATCTTCAGTGCACCTCTAAGCCTATTTTTCAGTTCAGGGAGAAATAACTCAACACGCGGACTGGGGAAAAGGCATATATCTGTAATTAAAATAGCATAGGAATTTGCACAACTTGTATTTGTAACACACAAATTCTGAAGGTTTCTAGTCAAGGCAGATGCAAGTATCAAATTATTGAACTGTTAGTGTGCATATTCAAAATTGATAATACGTCAAACTGAACCATATGTTTTTTTTAACGATGGTTATCTAATGCAATGATTTTGGAACAATTATGGTCATGCTGTGCCATTTCTATTGAAGATATGAAATGTAAATTTTAACGGTTTTCATCCTTTTAGATCACAGTACAAAAAGGAAGAAGACATTATTCCATTTCCAACTAATATCTGGTTAACGATTTCACCATAATCCCAAATCCTGACAGTGCAGCAAAGAATTTCCAAATAACTTCCGGTTTATGTTTTCAACATGAAATTTTATCTCAACCGCGATCAATCAAGGAAATGGAAAAAGGTACGAAAAAGAGTAAGAATGGGATTTTGGGTACTGACAGTTGTTCAACCCCTCCTTGTCGTCTGCAAAAATTTATTGATGTCCCTTGTATTACAGCCAGCTGCATACGCCGAGGGCGGCCTCAATGCATCCGATTAAGTTGGGGTTCTTGTCAGCATACTCGTCAACCTTCATGAGCACACCCGCGATCTTCGTGTTGCCTGCAGATGTCTACAAAATGGAAGATAGAAATCAAAAGATAGCATTTTTCCGAGTTCCTTAAGGAAACCATAGTAAAAAATGTAGGGAGTGAAATGGGGAACTCAAGATATTGACGAGACACAGAAAATACACATAAACTGCCAGTCTCCTCCAATTTTAAACCTGGCCAATCTGGATGTAGTAATGAAATACATCCATATCAGAGAAGGTAGGCTATATTTGCTATAAGTAAAGTGTAGCCTCTCCAAATCTTTTTAGCCTAGTACAAATTACACACATGGTAAAGTTTTTGAAATACATGCTATCATGCAGTTTCCGAAACATGCTTTCATAGCTTTCCTAGATAAGTGTCGTATGTTTTCTCCTTTTTATTCGTTGTCAATTAGTGTATTAGCTGATGGCATCTTCCATAACTCTAAGAACAATGTAAAATAACCATTTAACTATTTACAATTGAAGAAGATAGGTCAAGTTCATCTATTATCATATTCCACAAAAATGTAAAATAACAATTCAACGATTTGCACATCTAGATGGTTGGGGATTCACCTGCCCTGAGACGCTATTGGAGCACAATCACATAGAGGTGTGAGGTCGTGCGCGAGCAGCGGTTTCCGTCGCCTACTCGTTGAGGCCACCATCTTCGCACATCTCCGCACCACAGCACGAGCCGCCTACGACGCTAGGGTTTGCCGCGGTACGCCCTTGGCTTCCCCTGCTGACCCATCAAGGAAAGATATGAGTGATGGCAGAGAGAGAGAGAGAGAGAGAGAGGAGGTGGAGGCAAACCTGAATCAGCTCGAAGGAGGGGCTAGCGAGCAATGTCATGGAGGTAGCGAGAACAGAGGATCTCGAGTCTTCCACGGCCAGCACCGCGTGCCTAGTAAGCCATGTCGCTGGAGTGCTGCTGCAACCTCCCGTGCATCACGCCCGAGCCCCAGACTTCTTGCAGCTTCGGATCCAGTAGTGGATCGAGCCGCCCCCAACCTCCAGATCACGCCTGGCCTCACCGTGTGCACGCGAGGAATATGGGGACGACGTGCGCTGGAGACGCATGGAGCGTCGCCCTGACGACCGCGCTGAAGGCAGCCCGCATGGAGCGGCGCCCTGCTCTTCCTTCCACCGGCCTCGCTTTCCCTTCCCTCTTTTTCTCTCCTCGCCTTCCTTCCATCTCTCCTTCTGATCTTGCCCCTGTCCCACACAAAGGCGGAGACAAGCGGCGTCGGCGTCTAGTGGGGAGAAGAAGAGGTACTCGAGGTGGCGGTGAGAGCCTTGGGGGTAGGGCACCAGGCTGAGGAAGAGCAGGCGGCTGAGGCGTGGGGAGGAGAGGCGAATGGGTGTCGGGCGTGGGCTTGGGTTTAAGTTAGTGCTTCGTGGGTGCGGACAGATCGACCAGGAGCATCCAACGGTGCAGAACGAGCAAGCAGCAAGTCGGACGGCTCGCATAGATTGCCCCCGAGAAGGGCTTTCAGGCCTCCTAGTTGCCTAGTTCCCTTGACCTTTAAGATTTAAACTAGATGACCCGTTGCGCCAAATGATGCAGAGTCCCCATTAAAACCATGTAATCGTAGAAATAACTTACATTATTAGAACTCAATCATTTTTGTAATAAAAAGAAATATGTATTAAAATATGGAATTGTCAACCAAACAAACAAATGATGAATGAACTGCAAATGGAAAGGCAGGGTAGCAAATCTATAAATTCTCAATGCTATATAGCCAAGCATTATATCAAATGCAATTCATGGACCATATAACACAATACATAATATATATGGATCAAAAGAAAACAGAATGATTTACCAAGACAACACTCTTACACGCATTATTCATCAATATGTCAAGATCAACTCGTTACATTATAAAGTCTTACAATGCACATCAGAACAGTTTGAGCTAAAAACTACAATCTACTACAATGCCAGTTATCATTAAGGTGCATTTCAAGTTGCATGGCATTGGAAGTTGCATCTTGCAAAACACATTAAACAGACAACCAGAACTAGACTGCTCTTCACTCTCACCCCTGGACGATTGGCTACCTGTTGCGCCGCTCCCCAATGCCGGGCTACCTAAAAGAAAGCAGCCAAGCAACAATCATCAATCAAGATTCAAGCAACACAAAATGGGTACCAAACATCAGCAACACAAGCATTCAAAGATTAGTAAGCACAAGCAGCATCTAGCAGACCAGCAGGTCGCAACATCCAACAGACCAGTAGGTTAATGGAACAAATCAAAATAGAAGAGCTGAAGATTAAAGAGCAGAGGCTGCCATCAAGGGCTTGGGGAGGGATTGGGTTACCTGTCATCGGGGAGATGCTGATGGACTGTTGGTGCTGGGGAAGCAGTCTCCGGTGGTGGCAGCAGCCTCGAGTCCAGGCGGTGGCGGCTGGATTCAAGAGGGTTTGTTGGTCCCTTCTACCTCGTGTTAATCTAGAAAGGGTGCGACCAGTGGTTGTGTACCTGCAAAATAGGGTTATAGGCATTGGGCGAGGCCGTATCCCACCCGTATATACTCAACACAGTATGGAAAATATTTCACATCATATATCTCTAAAACAGATCACCGAACAATGGACTGCATACATACCTGAAGCTCTACTTCTAAGCAAATAAATTAGACAATTGTCGTTAGCATAAACCACTGATGAACAAGAGGATAGAACGACCAAGGATGGCTTCCAATGGAATGTTTCAACTTAATAAGGATAGCGCGAGAAGTAACCTGAGCAGGCTGCTATTGAGGTTGGTTATTATTAGAAGAACTTCATCTGGGGAAAGCTGGTTATATATTTGTTTTAAATCCATTCTATTTGCTGTAACAAAAAATTTAGAACAACAAAAAAGATAATTCCTAGGTGCTGGTATTCATTGTTCAATATGGAAATTCCTCACAATATAAAATAAAGTGTATATGAATGTTTTATTTGCATATCTATTGGATTGAAGGGTGCAGAATAAAAGTGACCTTAACCATGATATTTTAGTGTAAAAATTTAGGCATAGCCATAGCCATTAGCAAGAGTAGTAGCCTACTTCAGCAGATCACACTTAATTTTCAGAGAAAAAGCTAGAACCAAGACACCAAGGATTTGAACGAAGTGATTTTTAGAGAAAGAGCTAGAACCAGGACACCCAGAAAATTGAATGTTCACACCCTGTTTTATCTGAATATATATGTGAAAAGCACTAAACCTTTACATTTTCTCCTAGGTGTGTAAATCTGCTAAATATAGGCTGAAGAACAGATCATATTCAATTCAAAAAACTGAACTTTACACTTTTTTTAAGTGAATATATATGTGAAAAAACTTAACATTTACACTTTGTTTCTAAGAGTGAAAATCTGCTATGTATAGGTGGAAGAAAATATCATGTTCAATGCAAAAATGGGACCTTTCCACTCTGTTTTAACGGACTATATATGTGGGGGAAAACTGAACCTTTACACCTTTATCTTGTGTGTAAAAATCTACTTTGTAAAAATCTATATGTGTGGGAATTAATGAAACGAAAAACATTCAGATGCTGGTATGAGGGGCTGTGGGATTACGTCGCTAGCGGCGGGGAGGAGGGGTTGGTGGTGCTGCTGGTAGGGTAAAGCGGCGGAGGCGGAGCATGGAGATCGGAGAAGAAGGGCGCTCAACCGCCTCCTCAGAAGGAAATAAGACAAACTAATCTATCTTCAGGAGGTGCTCACCCAAGAAGAAAGTAATCCATCTTCTCCAATGGCAGGTTTAGAACTGAAGTATCAGGCTGAAAAAAATGCAACTCTTCAGTTAGTATTGTTCACTATGGCCAGGCATAGAAATTCATCAGATGACCCAACGCCGTCATCTCCAAGAAAAAAAAGGATAGATTGATGAGTTCAACATTTAGCCAAAATAATTAGAATAAATGATGCATTACTGAAGTTTAAGTAGAGTATCTAATTCCGTTGACCATTCAAAATAAGTTGAATTAGTACTTGGATTAGTGGATGCCAATGGCGCCGCTCCTTCAGCTGTGTTCTTTGGCCTAGAGTCGAGCCTCTGAAATGCTGCAGTAAAACATTCATCAACATAAAAGTAGAACATGTTGATATGTGTATGTGGAAGAGTTAGCTACGATGGTATAGATTCCGTGAATGTTCATGTACATATCTGAACATGGTACATAATCAATGAGAGTGACAAGTAAATGAAATTGCTCTATGGTTGGGCTTGACCAGTAATTAATGGCCAACAAGAGCTTATTGTATATTTGGCTGGCATATATCAGCAAAAGTGTAACAACCATTTTTCCCCAAATCCAAATGGGTTTTCAATTGTCTATGCAATGGAATCACCGAATAAGTCAGTAAAAAAATATACAATTAGGAAAGCTAATCCAAACACAACCTTCACCAAAAAAATCTGCAATGCTAACACAAAGTTTGTTTGAATAAAACATATGTGGAGCCATCTATCTCAAATGAAACCACCACTAATCAACAAAAAAACATTTTTTTCAGAGCTCATCACAACGCATGAGGGAAGATAGAAAGATATAATATTTCTAAATATGTGAACTTGAATGAAAAATAACATGAGACTCCATTCCGTAAATTGGAATGGAAAACAAAGAACACAAAGCACACCATATTCATGTGTACGAAGATCCATATTCAAAGCCAGAAAATGATATGTTAAATTCTAAAGAAGATTCAAACATCAGATATATTGAAACCTACATCTGAACCACACCACAGTTGGTCCATGGCATGCCTCTCCATTGGCTCCTTACGGTAACAGCACCATTTTTCAGCAACAGCAGCAGGAGCTTCGCCTCATCAGTTGATGGAGCTAACATCGATCACTCATGATAATTCTGCAGAGGACAACAGTAACATGCAACTATTAGGTCAAAGGATGGGATCAATTCTTTAGAAACAAGTCAGTAGCTATTATTAGCAAAAACTGGTGCATCACAATTTTTTTGTTAATTTAATGATATAAGCTGCTTCAAGAGGCATAACATCAGTTGAGGAGCAGTAACTCTAAACTTGCAGAGTTCATATACTCCACCATACTTTAAACCATCATGACTACAAAAGTCCTAATCAACACAAAAATGGAAAATATTTAATTATAGACCTTGTACAGATGCATAAAAAGGAAACAAATGGGCATTTATATGCATAGAACATAAACGACATATGTAGGCCTAGCTGTTGGCTGATGCTCTTACAGTAACAGGAAAATGCAATGCAATGAGGTAAAATTAAATCTGAATGCATGAACATAAACGACAGGAAGTAAGATAGAGGCGAGAGCAACAAACCTTGACGAGCAAAACGGAGACGAAGAAACGAACAGAATGGAGATGCAGCAATGGGCGAGATCATACAACCTGTGAAATATAGAAAAGAATCCGTCTGTACAGAACCACGGCAGGCAATGATGAAGATGCAAGCAAGAAACACTTGAGGTTCAGAGAAGAAAAAGAAAAAACTATTAACCAGAGACAGGAAGGAGAAACACTCGAGCTAAACAGCAGGATGAGCAAGGAAAACAACCTAGAAGCAAAGGGGAGGATGAGGGATATCACACTCAGTTATGGATAATCTCCACACAAAACGATCGCAATCAGGTGTCCATCACTGTCACAAGGCTGCTAGTACTTCAACCTATTGTGAACTTGTGACTTCAAATTTGAATGCAAGTGAGAACAAAGACTAAAGCGAAACATGAGAGATATGGCCAATGTAAATACGCTGCTGCTTGGATTTGTTAGGTAGGGATGATATTGACCTGTAAAAACTAGATCCATGCATAAAACTGAATTGCAATTTATACTACGTCAGTCCAACAAACCTAAATGCCAATATGCAGAAGGATATATAAGTCAACAAAACTCAGGTACCAAAGGTGTTTGTCAAATGTACAAAATTGCATATCAGGGCCTGTAAGCTACGCCACATATTTAGTTATCTAATCAGCCTGAATATTGTGTAAAGAAACTACTTTCTTCCTTTCATACGATACTGAATTTGTGACCTAGGAAACATTCATCATGGCAGAATCACCAAATACAAGAAATTGCCGAACTGAAACTGAAATGTGAACGGAACCACCACGTCAGGTGAAAGAGACAAAACATACAGTTTCATAAATGCTAGTGAGCTTGCTAATAGCATCACCGTAGTCAAACTCTTGTCCAGGATATGCAACACACCACATACTTGTAGGGACATGCATTTAAGGTGTGTTTACATGTTACAAGGAAAGACTGAAAACAAGTAATGTGGAAGCTCACCGTACTGCAAACATGACCTGTATGAGACAACTTGTTTATCAATGCACAACTTGGTTACTCGAGAACTCAAAAGACTTACTCATGGTGTTGGATCGAATAGAGCGCCCCAGCCGTTGCCCTTTGCCTGCAGGTCGCCGCCGCTGCCGAAGACGCTCGCCGCCACGCCGGATGCCTCGGATCCGACGGGATCCCCTACTCCTCCACTTCTAGCGAGAAGAACCTGGCGGCAGCCGCGCGGGAGGAGAGGAGAGAGTGCGGTCGCGCGGGAGCTCACCGGGGCGGAGGTCGACGGAGGGCGGAGGTCCAAGAAGGGCGGGTGTCGACGGAGGGCGGCCGACGCAGTTGCTGGAGTCGGGGCGACACGACGGGAGGAGGCAGGGGTGCGGCGGCTGGGGACGACGAAGGGAGGAGCTCGAGCCGCTCTACTCTGCTTCCTTCTCTCTGCCGCTGGATCGGCTCCGCCTCCTTACCGTCGGGAGAGTGGAGGAGGCTAGGGGTGCGGCGGCTGTGGTGGCTGGGAGGCAACGAGCGAGGGGGGGCTAGGGTTTTGTTGCGCGAGAGTGCGGCTGGCAGCGATCGAGCAGGGATCGGACGGCTCACGTAGAGTGCCCTTCGAGGAGCGCTCTGAGGGCTTGCAGGCTAGTGTCTTTGATAAGTTAAATATGTGGGATATCTCAATTACAAGGGTGCTAGAAGTTGCCGGTGTCTCAAGAACTAATCTATGTTGATCTGCCTATAGGACGCCCTGGAATGTCGGCTAATATAGACGCCTAGCCCTAGGGTTTCACAACAAGTCCGACTATTACACGAGATGGAGTCCTATTCTACCTTCTCAATGGTAATCTTGTCCTCCAAGGTGACTTAGGCACCTTCCTTGTGCGTCGGTCCTCACTTTGTAAGTCGGTTGATATGTAGACCGCATCCTCCTCTGGGTCTTCATTTTAACGAGCCGACCCATAGGCCGACTTCCTTCTTCTTGAGTATGAAGCCTGCTCAACGATCCTGCCGGCTCTCTAAACTATTCCCCCGATAGTATGCGCATGGCAAAAGCCTGCGGTGCCACTCGCCTGCTCATTTATTGCGACTCAAATCTCGTTGTGCAACAAACAATGAAATATTGTGAAGCAATCGCAGACAAAAGGTCAGCATACCAAAAGGTCTACAATATCCTGGAAGACGATTTCGATGGATGCGAACTCAACTATGTCACAAGGACAAACAATACAGAAGCTGACACACTCGCAAACATTGGATCTACCCGTGGACCGATACCACCCGACGTCTTTCTAGAAAGCATCAGACACCGATCCATCAAGTGAGCAAAGGCACCCGAGCCAACTACGACCGAAAAAACATCCACCACAAGCGCAGTAGTCGACGGGGCTACCGAGCCTGGACAAGTGGCAGTTGCGAACCCAATCGACGAAGGTGAGGCCGACAACATAGACATAGAACAAGAACCACCAGCACCCGAAGGAACAGCGTGGACAAGACCTTTCCTCAACTATCTGATACACGACCTCCTACCGCAAGACGTAACAGAAGCTCGTCACATCACTTAACAATCCAAAGATTTCACCATCATCAATAGAGAGCTCTACAAACACAGCACCTCCCAGGTGCTCCAAAGGTGTATAGAAGAAGAAGAGGGTAAAGCATTGCTACTCGATATTCACGAAGGCATTTGTGGGCACCCCGCAAGGAGTCGAGCCCTAGTCGCAAAAGCCTTCCGAGAAGGTTTTTACTAGCCAACCACCATGCGAAGCGCAGAAGACATTGTACGACGTTGTGTTGCATGCCAAAAGTTCGCCAGCAGACCACACACGCTACCATCAGAGCTCAAGACAATACCACTAGCATGGCCCTTTGCAACCTGGGGACTCGACATGGTAAGACCTTTGAAGAAATCCTCCAAAGGCGGTCACATCCACCTCCTCGTCGCAGTCGACAAGTTCACAAAATATATAGAGGCGGTACCCATCACCATCTCAACTGCATCAACGACTGTAAACTTCATCAAGTCTATCATCTTCCGTTTCCGAGTCCCACACATCATAATCGCCAACAATGACACAAACTTCAAAGCAGAAGAATTCTAGACCTTTTGCATAGACATAGTGACGAGGATCAGCCTCGGCAAATCCCATGGTTAGGAACCCTAGGTTTGATCCTAGGAGAAGGATTGCAAGGTTGGCGATCTCATATGCTAACTGGAGACTGGGATTATCCAGGTTCAGGGCCCACGATCGGTAAAACCCCTACTTCCTTCTTGATGTACTATATGGTGGATGCGATTACAGTGGAGGCTCTGGCAAGATTGATCTATCCAGAGGTATTGCGATGAGTATTGGAGTGCCCTAGACGTCCCCCTCCCAACCTTTATATACTAGGCTAGGTCTCGAGGAGTCCGTCTAGGTTTACATAGAGAGTTTCCTAATCTATCTAGTCTTGGTGGCCACGTCTTGGACTCCATGTCGGTGTAGTCGCCGGTCCTTTGGGTGGGCTGATCTTGGGTCTCCCGAAGCTTCTAGTGGGCCACCAGTCTTGACACGCACCAGGTACCTTCACGGTGAGGAGTCGTGGGGGTATACCCTCGTCAGTAGCCCCCGAGTGCCTGGGGGACTCGAAGAGTTGCGTAGGGACTCCAATCTGCATTAGCTAATGTAGTGCGCGTCAAATTTATGAATTGCATGATATTTGTAAGATGTATTTTGTAAGTTTTGAGAGGGATGTTAAACTAAAGGGCCTGCGCCACTCGATGGATCAAGCCTGAGTGAATTGCGCTAGCGACAAATACCACATTAGTCCATTGAAGCTCGAGTCCCCCGACACGAACTTGGCAAGACTAGTTTCAAGTAAGATCCAGGACGCTGAGTTCTTACAGGATCAATACCGCCAGTTATACTGCTCATTTGACCTAACGTGGCCGTCAGGATTTTCCTATTATACAATTGGGCATGGAAACAACGGGAGTGATGTCGCGCTTTAGCTTATGTGGGGTCTTACCTACACGTTTAGCTTATGTGGCTTACCTACACGTTTTATCTTTAGCTTTAGCTTTATCAAGTCACTTCCCGGCCGACGGATCAGCGGGGTCTTACCTACACGTTTAGCTTATGTGGCTTCTGGGGTGCCGTGTATCGCGGCCCAGGTATCAGTAGGGGCGAGTGCCTTTATAGAATGCATCCACTCGGAAAACGATCGAGTGAACTTTTAGTATGAATAAGCACCTGCTAAAGGTTCGGGTGATCACTTCGTGTCGGTCGATTGCCTCTCATGTCTTGTTTTCTTGTGTCATCTTGCGAGTAAGTATTCAATTTCTTGTTTTAGAGGCGAGTAAGCACTCAAGCCTTAATGAGGTGTATTTTTTCTTGATACGCCTAGGCGAGTGAGCATCCGAGCCTTCTTAGAGTAGTTGGGGTTGCCTTTGAACCTTCAAGAGAAGTAATGCGCTCCCGATGGGAGTTTTAATTGATGTAATCAAATAAAAAAAAGAAAATAGTCAGTCAAATATGAGTTTGAGGAAGCAGAGAAAAAGGGTTTCCTTTTCGTGATGTCTAGCAGTGTGTTGTCCAGTCTGTTCTGCACAGATGTGAAAGCGTAATGATGCTTGAGATGCTGATGATGTATTGTGATGTCTACAGTCTACCATGACTTGTCACATCTTTTTGTGTTATGATCACGCTTTGGTTTGCGTGTGTGGTTGATGTCACGCTGAGCCGTGCCTGTTGGATTTCCAAGGGTGGTTTGAATGCTTTATGTTAATGCTACATTGATCAGGGGCGAATACCGATGGCTGGTTTTTCTATTGGAATCTGAAGGGTTTCGTTTCTCCATTACTATGGAGATTCTTGCTGCTTCCTCTTCTTGAGTATGAAATGACCCGTTTGTACTTGAGGTGGTGTATATATAGGTGGACTTTGTTTCCTTTAGTCACCCATCTTCTTCCTCTTACTTCTCCTCATCTTGATTTCATGGATCCTAAGTGTCATGCCCGTGGTGCTGTCGGTACCAGTGTGGTGAGCGGCGTTGCCAGACGTCGGGGTCATGGTGCTAGTGTTGCACGCGGCGCTGCCAACCGAGGACGTCGAGGCCGTGGTACCCGTGTGCTATGTGCAATGCGTGATCATGGAGGACGAGGCGCCACGATGGTGGTTTGGCCGTCCGATGACATGAACGAGGTCGTCCTTGGCCATGACTTTTTTCTTCATATCCGTGACTTTGTCCGACGGCGGACCTCCCTTCTTCTTTCTCTATTCTTGTTTTTGAGTTAGGCTTGGAGGGCTTGTGGCTCTGTTTGCAGGGTTATCCCTACTTCCCGTTTTGGGTGCAGACCCGTGATGAGGGTTCTGCCACTGTGTTCTTGGAGACTGGCTGGAAGTTGTTTGCTCGTCAGTTCAATCTGCGCAAAGGGGATAGCCTTTGTTGCAGGTTTGATGGTGAGGACATTTTGTTCGTGAGGGCCTCGGACGCTGGCATCAATCATTTGGAGCCTGTTGAGAGAGCTCAAGCGACTGCGACTCAGGAGGCTCGGATGATAGTCGAAGCTCTGCACCTCGCGACATCTCACCTGGTCGAGGCATCACTAGCTCTCGCTCCCTCGACTCATCGTCCGAGGGTGGTGATAGATACTCTAGTTTTGAGGAGGATGCTGAGGATATCAAGCCGACAATCAAGCGACCTAGACGGTAGAATTAGGGTATCAAGCTGACCATCAGGCGAGTTCGTCGCCTAGGATTAGGCTTAGGGTATAAAGCTTGCCATAAGGCGACCTTAGGCCGGCTTGTTTTTCCTTTGTATGTGATGATGCCCGAAAAAGTGTTGGGTGATCCTTTTGAATGTAATAGACCTTGTGTAAATCAATATATCGAAATATTTTATGTTGAGTTGTCTTGAGTGCCTAGGTCTTTGTATTCCTGTTTTCCTTTTTGGTCTTTGATCTATCGGGTGCGCGATAGTGCTCCCGATGGGAGTAGCCCCTGAGGCTTCATTCAATCATTGGCGAAGTAGCCCCCGAGGCTACTCGCGATTGCTTGCGATCGAGTGTAGGCTTGCAAAGTGTATCCCTTTGTCTGGAGGATCCGTTGAATGAAGTTTGATATTGCACTCTTGTTATTTGTCGTGTGCTTATTTTGCGTTTATGTTGCAGTATTTCAGTAACGAGTTTAGTGATGTCACGAGTGCGGGTAGCGCCTCGAGGGGAGTTGACGAGGATCGGCCTCGGCGAATCCCATGGTAAGGTACCCTGGGTTTAGATCGTAGAGAGAGGTGCAGGTTGGCGATGCTCGTTGGTTAACAGGAGACAGGGGTTTACCCAGGTTCAGGGCCCTCGATCGACAAACCCCCTACTTACTGCTCTATTTTATTATGATGGAGGCGATTACAGTGAAGGTTAAGGCGAGATGCTCGTGATCGGAGGTGTTTCTCTGAGATTGGATGCCCTAGACGTCCCCCCTCATGCGTAGGAGTCGTGGGGGTTTCCCCTCGTCAGTAGCCCCCGGGTGCCTAAGGGACTCGAAGAGTCGCGTAGGGACTCAAATATGTAATCATCCGTAGGAGTGCGTGTCATGTTGTTGCGAGCCATTGCTTGTTTCTCGTGAGAGATAGCTCTTTCAAGGGATGATAAGCTGAAAGGGCCCAAGGCGCTCGACGGGTCGAGCCTCGATGAATTGCGCTAGAGGCAAATACCACAGTAGCCCAATCAAGCTCGTGTCCCTCAACACGAGCTTGGATACGACTGGTGTCAAGCAAGGTCCAGACCATTGCATGGCTTACATGATCAATGCCGCTAGTTTAAGTATTGAATACGACCCTAACACGCCTGTTAGTCGTTAACTGTAAATTATGCACCACACATGGAACCGTCGGGAGTGAAGTCGTATGGGCGAGTGAGCACTCGAACCATGTGGTGTGGGAGAGTGGTCACTCGAGCCTTGTAGATGTATTGTACTTGTCGGAGGGGAGTAGCCACTCGCACCCTCGGAGGTTGATCCATGTTGCATGTGCTCCGTTTAGCGGTGGCAGGGCGATCCCGATGGGAGTAAATTTTTGATTTAATCAAAATTATAAGTAAGAGGATAAAAGATTCAATAGGATGGAGAGCATCTTTCCTTTGTCAGGGCATCTACGCAGGCATCGAAACGTCCTATCTGTACAGCCGGGATGCGAAAGGTTGGAATGATGCTTCCTGATGACGTGCAGAGGATGGCGATGGCAGGCTGCGAACCGTCGCGTCCGTTGGCAGTTATGATGACACCTTGGGTACCGCGTAATTAGCTCTGTGCTCTTGCCGCCTGTTGGGTTTCCCAGATCGCATGGAAACACGTGTATTTGTTGCTGTTTTTAAATGTTGCTTTGATGCGAATGGGCGCCTTGTCTTGGAATCCGTAAGGTTGCATGCTTTGGTGTTTAATTTCGTCCTGCGGCGCCATTCAGATTTCTTGGCGTGGAACGTTCCCCTTTTTCCCTTGGCATGTTGTATATATATAGGTTGTTGTGCCATGGTGCTTTGGCCATCCATATTTCTTCCTTTTCTCTCTTGCTTTCTTTCTATGGCTCCCAAACATCGTGCTCGTGGGGCCTATGGTGCTGCCTCTTGCGGCGTTGCTGGCCGAGGCCGCCGCGGTCGTGGTGCCCATGGTCCATGTTCCTCATGCTACCGGACAGGGTGCGGAGGATCTTTGGGGAGTGTGGCTGCTGCTGCAGCTGGTATCGAGGGCGTTGGCTATGATTTCATCCTTCATCTTCTTAGCCGCATTGCTAGTTGGAGTCCTCTTCCATTTTATTTTTCTTGTGTTGTTTCTGAGCTTGGATTGGATGGTCTTTGGCTTTGGCTTGAAGGCTGCTCCCAATCCCCCTTGTGGGTAAAGCTTCATGTTGAGAGATCCTTCTTGGTCTTCTTGGGGCCCGGTTGGAGGGTGTTTGCGCGTCAACCGAATCTGCACGAGGGTGACAGTCTCTGCTCTCATTTTGATGGCGAAGAAACCCTCACCGCCAGGGCCTTTGATGCTGGCGGGAACAGTCTGGAGCCTTGCTGGGAGAGCTCGAGTGGTGACGATTCTGGGGGCACAGGTGGTGCCTCCATTTCTTCTTCTGCTGGTGGCTCTCCTGCCACGTGTCGCTCCGGCGACTCGTCGACTGGTGGTGGTGCTAGCTACTCCGGTTTTGAGCAGGACGCTGATGTCAAGCCACCAGCCAAGCGGGTGCGTTAGTAGGACAAGGCCAACAAGTTCAAGCATAAGTCGAGCTTCACCCTTTAGGTTTAGGGTAGATAGCTTCCCTTTGTCTGTGATAATGCTCGTCAAGATGTGGGCGAGTGCCAATTATGTCAGCATGGGCACACATGTAGAAGTCATAATTTCTTGTAATGCTTGGCCTTGTACTACTTTTGATGTAGAAAAAATCACCTTGTAATGCTTGGTCTTGTACTAGTTTTGATATAGAAAAAATCACCTTGTAATGCTTCATGTGATCAATATATTGAGGGTCCCTTCTTCACTTATACTTGAGAGTGTTTCCTTCATCTTGTTTTTGTATTTTGTACGTGCGAGTCCATGAATATTGGGTGCGCGATAGCGCTCCCGATGGGAGTAGCCCCCGAGGATTTGGCCAATCGTTTGCGATTGGGCGAAGGCTATATAGTTGTTATCTTTAATATTACCTTGGTAGGAGTGCTTTTAGGGTGGTCTGATGCTTTTGCTCCGAGTGGTCCTTGTTTTTCTTCAAGATTTTGAGCATGATGTGGGGCTTCAAGGCTCAGAAATTTGATTGGAGAAGGAATGTTTTTAGTGGTGAGAGTGTGTTTTACGCTCGAACTCCCGAACGCCTATGCATACTCGCGGCCTGAGCGGAAGATCATATCGGGGAAGGGGGGAAGTTGTGCTCGCCCCCAAGGTGTCAATGGGCAATCGTCGCGCGCGAGAGAGAACGCCTCGGGGGAGAGGGTGAGTCCATGCTCGATCCCCCGACTGCCAATGTATAAATGTCGCGTAAGCGAAATAACGCCTCGGGGGAGAGCGTGAGTCCGCGCTCGAGCCCCCCGAGTGCCAATGCATAAACGTCGCATAAGAGAAAGAACGCCTCAGAGGAGAGGGTGAGTCCGCGCTCGAGCCCCTGAGTGCCAATGTATGAATGTCGCGTGAGCGGAAGAATGCCTCGGGGGAGAGGGTGAGTCGGGGCTCGAGCCCCCGAGTGCCAATGCACAAACGTCGCGTAAGCGAAAGAATGCCTCGGGGGATAGGGTGAGTCCGTGCTCGAGCCCCCGAGTGCCAATGTATAAACGTCGTGTGAGCGAAAGAACGCCTCGACGGAGAGGGTGAGTCCACGCTCGAGCCCCCCGAGTGCCAATGTATAAACGTCGCTTAAGCGAAAGAACGCCTCGGGGGAGAGGGTAAGTCCGCGGTCGAGCCCCCGAGTGCCAATGTATAAACGTCACGTAAGCTAAAGAACTACTCGGGGGATAGGGTGAGTCTGCGGTCGAGCCCCTGAGTGCCAATGTATAAACTTCCCGCAAGCGAAAGAATGCCTCGGGGGAGAGGGTGAGTCCATGGTCGAGCCCTCGAGTGCCAATGTATAAACGTCGCGTGAGCGAAAGAACTCCTCGGGAGAGAGGTTTAATTCGCACTCGATCCCCCGAGTTCCAATGTATAAACGTCGCGTAAGAGAAAGAATTCTTCGGGAGAGAGGGTGAGTCCGCGCTCGATCCCCTGAGTGCCAATGTAGAAACGCCGCGTAAGCGAAAGATCACCTCGGTGGAGAGCGTGAGTCCGTGCTCGAGCCCCGGAGTGCCAATGTATAAACATCGCGTAAGTGAAAGAACGCCTCGGGGGAGAGGGTGAGTCCACGCTCGAGCCCCCGAGTGCCAATGTCTAAACGTCGCGTAAGCGAAAGAACACCTCGGGGGAGAGGGTGAGTCCATGCTCGAGCCCCCGAGTGCCAATGTATAAACGTCGTGTGAGCGAAAGAACACCTCGGTGGAGAGGGAGATTCCATGCTCGAGCCCCAGAGTGCCAATGTATAAACGTCGCGTAAGCGAAAGAATGCCTCGGGGCAGAGAGTGAGTCCGTTCTCGAGCCCCCGAGTGCAATGTATAAACGTCGCGTAAGTGAAAGAACTCCTCGGGGGAGAGGGTGAGTCCGCGCTCGAGCCCCCGAGTGCCAATGTATAAATGTCGCGTAAGCGAAAGAACGCCTCGGGGGAGAGGGTGAGTCCGCACTCGAGCCCAAGTGCCATGTCCTGTAATTGGGGCAATGCATGTTTTATTGCTTTGGTCTTTTACATGAGTTGCCTGTGGGAAGTACTGCTGATATTGAGAAAGCGGTTGGACGAAAGTAATCGCAGGCAATCTATGGGTAGAAGATGCGTAAGTTTTCCATGTTCCACGGGTTGCCCACGTCTTCGTCAGTCTTCGGGTTCTTCAGTCAGTAAGCTCCTCCTCCGATTACATCTGAGATTATGTAGGGTCCTTCCCACCGTGGGGCGAGCTTGTGAACTTTTTCCTACGTTAGCTGTAGTATGAGATCCCCCACATTGAAGACTCGTGTGCGGAGTCGACTGCTCTGATAGGTGCACAATTTATCCTAGTACCCTTCTGACCGTGATAGGTCTATGTCTTATGCTTCATCTGCTACGTCCTTGTTGTCCCCGAGGGCATCCTCTGCTTCTTCTTCCTCATACCCAGTGATACGTGGGGCACCAAATCTGAGGTCGTTTGTTAGTACTTCCTCCGCTCCGTACATCATGAAGAAAGGGGTGTATTGGGTTGAAGTGTTGGGTCTAGTTCGGAGGCTCCAGAGCACGGCTGGTAGCTCTTCTACCCAATTACATGCGGCTTGCTTGACTCATGCGAGGAGCCGCTTTTTGATTCCACCGCATAATAGCCCGTTTGCCTTCTCGACTTGTCCATTGGACTGCGGGTGCGCGATTGATGCGTAGATGATTTTGATGCCCTGTTCCTGGAAGAAGTTCTAGAACTCAGCTGCTGTGAAGTTTGCGCCGTTGTCGGTGATGATGTTGTGCGGCACACCGAACCGTAAAATGATTGAGTTGATGAAGTTTACTGTTGTGAGGGCGGTCGAGCTGGTGATTTGCACTACTTCGATCCATTTTGTTAACTTGTCGACTGCTACCAGGAGGTGCGTGCGACCGCCTTTTCAAGATTTCTTGAGTGGGCCTACCATATCGAGTCCCCTTGTTGCAAAGGGCCGGGGTAGCGGTATGGTTTTGAGCTCTGATGTGGGTGCATGAGGCCTGCTGGCGAATTTCTGGCATGGAATGAAGCGCAGCATGATGTCCTCTGCGTTTCGCATGGTAGTTGGCCAGTAGAAACCTGCTCCAAAGGCTTTGGCCACCAAGGCGCGGTTGCTTGCATGGTGGCCGCAGATTCCTTCATGGATCTCGAGCAGCAATGCCTTGCCGTCTTCTTCTTCGATGCATTTTTGGAGCACCTGGGAGATGCTACGTTTGTAGAGATGCCCGTTGATTATGGTGAAGGACTTGGATCGTCGACTGATGTGTCGCGCCTCCGTGATGTCTTGTGGTAGGATGTCATGTATTGAATAGTCGAGCAAAGGTCTTGTCCATGCTGGGCCTTCGGGTGGCGCTGGTTCTTCTTCGGCGACTACGTCGTCGCCTTCTTCACCGGCTGTTGCTACTTGTTCTGGCCCATTTATCTTGTTGGCTGATGGTTCGAGTGTTCTTGACTTGATCGATCTCTGGCTGATGCTTTCGAGGAAGACACCTAGTGGGATTGTACCTCGAGTCGACCCGATGTTTGCGAGTTCGTCCATGACGAGGGGGTGTTCCACGACTCGTGCGGATGAGGGTACCTGGTGCGTGTCAAGATAGAAGGCCCACTGGAAGCTTGGACCAGCCCAAGACTGGCCCACTCGAAGCACCAACATAGGAGTCCTTGGTGTTATGGAAACCGCGACTTGGCGTCCAAGACGAAAGCTAGATTAGGAAACTGCCCCTATAAACCTAGACGGACTCCTTGCGACCCAGCCTAGTATATAAAGGCTGGGAGAGGGGACGTCTTGGGCATCCAATTTGATAGCAACACCTCCGGTCCCGAGCGATCTTGCCTTGAACGCCACAATAATCACCTCCATCATAATACAAAAGAGCAGGAAGTAGGGGTTTCACTGATCGAGGGCCCTGAACTTGGGTAAATCCCTGTCTCCTGTTAGCCGACGAGTATCGTCAACCTGCACCTCCTCTCTACGATCTAAACCCAGGGTACCTTACCATGGGATTTGCCGAGGCCGATCCTCGTCAATTGGCGCCGACCATGGGGAAGACACAGGTTGGATTCATGATCTCGGCAGTTCTGTCATCAGCAGCCAGCAACTCGACATCTCGAGCAAGATCCAACCCACTCGAAGTACTCAAATTCATGGAAAGCCTCTCTGTTGCGCCGCCAAGCGCGCTAGCCCAACGATGGGGCCAAGATCAGTTTGTTGGTGACTATCAAAGCCGCACCCGGCGACGAATGACCCGCCGACCCAGAAGACGAGCCCAAGCTGCAGTCACAGAGCCGACAATGGCGCCAGATCAGGTGCACGAATTTCACATTGAAATTTCACTCGAACAACCACCAACTGGTACGATAGCCCCTGTCACCAGCCGAGCACCCGCAGTGACTCACGGCAGGGACTCATCCACCCGCCCCGGCGAATACTATGACCCCGACAAAAAGCTAGACGAGTTCTCGAAGATGATCCGGAACCACTCGATCAATGACGGAATCGATCTCGATCCAAGGTTTCACTCCCATTCCGAAGACCACTCATGGACATATCGTTCCGCAAGGAGAAGAAGACATGACGGCTCAGACAGCCTCACACCCAGAGAGCAGCTGGACGGACCCTACACAATTCACTGTTTCGAAGATGACGTGGGACAGCTCAGGGCAGGCCACACTCTCAGAAGCTTCCGCCTATTCATCAAACTCTCTGACAGGCTAAAAGAAGAGAAGCAGCGCAAAGCGAAATGAGCCCGAGAAATGGAGCAGCCACTAGCGCCTAACATAGAAGAACAATACCCACCATCTCACGGACGAGTGTGCGTGATCCAAGAAGGATGAACCTCAGAGATGAAGCAGGAAGCAAACACTCTACAAGCCTGAACAACAGAAGACTTGTTGGCAAAAGAACCCTATTACTTATGCAATTCGGAAGTTAGCATCACTTTTCGCAAGACGATCACCCGCCCGTAGTTTCAAGGCTAGGGCATGCGCCTCTGGTTCTCGAAGCACAGAACGATTGATACGATATGACTTGAGTATTCATGGACGGTGGGAGCAGCCTGAACATCATCTTCGCCGATACCCTATGCAAGATGTTGATCCCAAGATTAGTCTGGAAGAACTCAGGCGTCACACTCTACGACATAGTACCAGGCGAGGGAGCTTCCTCCTTAGGAACAATCAAGATTGACATGTTTTTTGGAAACAAGGGAAATTTCGCAAGAGAAACCATAGAATTTGAAGTGCTCAACTGGCAGGCCCAATACTATGCCATACTCGGTCGACCGGCGTTTGCATAGTTCATGGCAGTCCCGCACTATGCGTACCTCAAGCTCAAAATACCAGGACCCGCTGGGGTCATCGCAGTCAGTGGAAACTTCATTAAGTCAGATCAATGCGATCGAGACTTCCATCAAGTCTCTGAGACATTCGGAGCACAACAAGAACTCAAAGAAATAACAATTGTTGTAGACAGGAATGTCTTCCCACTAGCCAGTAGAAGTGAAATGAAAGAAATCACTCGCTACTTCAGTGTCGACAGTGACACCTTCACCCACCAAGTACACCCAACGGACCCAGACAAGACGGTTCAGATCTACACTCATCTACCAGAATAACAAGCTACATTCCTCCTGGCTTTCCTCCACAAGGAGTGGAAAATCATTGCCTGGTGCCCGACCGACATGCCCGGAATACCGAGAGAATTTGCAGAGCACGCACTACAAATCTACCCAAACACCAAAATAGTAAAGCAAGCATTGCACAGATTCTCTGAGCCAAAACGCAGAGCCATCGGAGTAGAAGTCAATCAACTACTAAACACACAATTCATTCGGTAGACAAAGAAGGCCACTTGGGTCGCAAACCCCATCCTGGTACCCAAGAAAGACACTGACGTACTGCACATGTGTGTCGACTATGGACTCATCAACACGCATTGCCTAAAGGACCACTTTCCTCTCCCAAGGATCGACCAAATCATCGACTCAAACGCATGATGTGACCTCTTGTCCTTCCTCGACACCTACTCAAGATACAACCAGATAAGGATGAAAGAAGAAGATGAAGAGCACACCTCGTTCGTCACCACTTATGGCGTATTCTCCTACAGGACAATGCCCTTTAGGCTGAAAGACGCTGAAGCCACATACCAACGGATGATGCAAGCATGCCTAAGGGACCAAATTGGCAGAAACGTCCAAGTCTATGTAGATGACATCGTCATCAAAACATAAAATGCAGACACACTACTCGACGACCTCCGAGAGACCTTTGGGGCACTCAACCGATACATGATCAACCTCAGCCCGAAAAAGTGCGTGTTCAGCATCCCAGCTGGAAAACTGCTCGGATACATGGTCTCCGCCCGAGGAGTCAAAGCCAACCCAGAAAAATTCCAAGCACTCGCCAGGATGCAAGAACTAGTCAACATAAAGGGCGTACAACAGCTCACTGGGCGACTCGCATCCTTGAGTCGTTTCATCAGCATGCTAGGAGAAAGGACCCTGTCATTTTACCAACTGCTCAGAAAAGGAGCCAAGTTCTAATGGACCAAAGAAGCACGAAACGCATTCGCGGACCTAAGAAGACCATCTCGACTCCACCCATCCTGGCAGTACCCAAGGAACGAGAATCCCTATACCTCTACATAGAGACGCGGAGAAGCGTAGTCAGCACCACACTCGTTGTCGAGCGCATGGAAGAAGGCAAAGTACAGGGCATCCAGAGGCCAATCTACTACTTCAGTGAGGTCCTCACAAAATCTTAGCAGAGGTACCCACACTACCAGAAGCTCTTGTACGCCATCGTCATGACGTCACGAAAAGTAACTCATTACTTCGAGGATCACCTAATTACGGTAGGGAGAAGCGCACCACTCTCGGACATCCTCAACAACCCAGGAGCAATGGGTCGAGTTGCCGAGTGGAATATCGAACTCAGCCCTCGCGACCTGCAATTCGGACACCCAATGACGATCAAGCACAGGTCCTCCCAAATTTCATGGTCGAGTGGATGGAGGTACAAACACCCGGCCCTCCGAACCTCTCAAACTAATGGAAGGTGTTCTTCCAAGGATAAAAAAGGTACCAAGGAGCTGGAGAAGGTGTCGTACTAATCTCACCCAAGGGAGACAAGCTCATATACGTACTCCAGATCAAATTTGAGAAAGCATCAAACAACGAAGCAGAATACGAGGCACTCCTCCATGGCATGCGCATGGCAAAATCCTTCGGCGCCACTCGCCTCGTAATCTACGGCGACTCCAACCTCGTCGTCTAGCAAGAAATGAGAGATTGCGAAGCAGACGCAGATAACATTTCAGCATACCAAAAGCTATACAACACTATAGAAGGAGAGTTCGACGGGTGCAAGCTCAACTATGCCACCAGGACAAATAACACAAAAGCGGACGAGCTTGCAAACATCGGATCAACCCGAGGACGAATCCCCCCGGGCGTTTTCCTCGAAAGTATCAGCCAGAGATCGATCAAAACCAAAGCACTCGAGCCAGTAGCGGCCACGGATGCTGGCAACGCAAACGGACGAACACAAGTAGCAGCAGCGGACCCATTCGCTGGCGAAGAAGGCGACAATGTACACGAGGAGGAAGAACATGCTATACCCGAAGGCCCGGCCTGGACAAAACCTTTCCTCAAATATCTGAGACATGGCACCCTGCCACAAGACATCACGGAAGGACGGCGCATCAGTCAACGATCCAAAGCTTTCACCATAATCAATGGGAAGCTCTACAAGCGCAACCTTTCTCAAGTGCTCCAAAAGTGCATCGAGGAAGAAGATGGCAAGGCGCTACCACTCGAGATCCACGAAGGAGTTTGCGGACACCACGCGAGCAGCCACACCCTGGTGGCCAAAGCCTTCCGAGCAGTATTATACTGGCCAACCACAATGCGAAACGAAGAAGACATCGTGCATCGCTGCATCGTCTACCAAAAATTTGCCAGGAGGCCTCACGGGCCAGCATCAGAACTCAAAACCATACCACTATCCTGGCCCTTCGCAACATGGGGAGTCCATATAGTCTTTACACTCAATTAATCTTCAAAGGGTGGTCGAACACACCTCCTGGTAGCAGTCGACAAGGTCACCAAGTGGATCGAAGCGGTGCCAATCACCAGCTAGACAACCCTCACGACAGTAAACTTCATCAAATCAATCATTTTCCGGTTTGGTGTAACGCACAACATCATCACCGACAACGGCACAAACTTCACAACAACAAACTTCCAAATTTATTTTGCCAGGAACTGGGCATCAAGATCAATTATGCATCAGTCGACACCCGCAGTCCAACAGACAAGTCAAGAAGGCAAACGGACTAGTATGCGGTGGCATCAAAAAGCGGCTCCTCACACCACTCGAGCAAGCCGCGGGTAACTGGATAGAAGAACTACCCGCTGTCCTCTGGAGCCTGCGCACGACACCCAACGCCTCAACCCAGTACACGAATGTTTTCATGGTGTACGGAGCAGAGGCAAAACTCCCACACGACCTAAAATTCGGAGCCCCCCGCATCATGTGGTATGAAGAGGAAGAAGCAGAAGATGAACTTTCAGACGATAAGGATGTGGCAGACGAAGCAAGAGACACAACCCTAGAACGATCAGAAGGGTATCTAGACAAACTTCACACCTACCAAAGCAGCTGACTCCAAACAAGAATCTTCAATGAAGGCGACCTTGTTCTACGGCTAACACAAGAGAAAGTTCACAAGCTCGCCCCGGAGTGGGAAGGACCCTACGTAATCTCAGAAGTAATAGGGGGAGGAGCCTACAGGCTGAAGAACCCGAAGACTGGTGAAGATGTGGGAAACCTGTGGAATGTGACAAGTCTACGCCTCTTCTACCCATAGATTACCCACTGGCACACTACTAGGGAAATAGCTATACATGGAAAGCTTATTAGTGGCGCATATAGAAGGCCATGCGCCACCATCTGTTAGGGGTGGCGCACTAGAAAATAATGCGCCACCCATAAGACCGGGTGGCGCATTATTTTCCAGTGCGCCACCCCTAAGAGTGGGCTAGCCTGGATGATCTTATACGTGGCGCATCTAGCGATATGCGCCACCCCGAAGGACCCTATGGGTGGCGCATATACAGAATGCGCCACCCCTAAGAGCTTAAAGGTGGCGCATTCTGTAAATGCGCCACCCATAAGGTCCTTAGGGGTGGAGCATTTCTCTAATGCGCCACCCATAAGAGCTTAGGGGTGACGCATTTCACTAATGCGCCACCACTGACTTTCTATATGCGCCACTAAATGCCTAGAGCTGCCCTTATCTACTCCACCCCACCTACCACCTCTCATTCACTCCACACAATTCTCAAACTAGATCCACTCTTCTCACCCTAGATCTATTCGGTTTTCTCCTCCTCCCCACCTCATTTCTTCCATTTATCCATCGATACTTGGCATTACATATATTTTGTTTCATATTGAAGTAAGTGGACCTCCTCCCAAACTCTTTTGTTCCATTTATGACCCATATACTTGCCTTTATTAGCTTGGGGTTTGTTGTATATGTGAAGCTTGGGTTTGATGTATATGTGAAGCTTGTGTTGGTTTGATGTATATGTGAAGCTTATGGTGGTTTGATGTATATGTGTATCTTGAGTGGCCAATGTTTTGCCGAAATGTCGATTCATTTCTGTTTCGGCAAATTTCTGGCGCACTCTCCGCATGCTCCCATGCATTATTAGGGAAGGTCATGCCGAATTTTTCCGGTGACGACTGTGATATATAATTGTGTTGCTCTCTCCGTGCACGCAGGTGATCGACCATGGTCCGCGAGATGCTGAGCGATATCACCGTGGCTAGGTGGATGCAATGTGCGACAAACGACATGCTAAGGAATAATAGGTCGGATATAAGATGTCCGTGTCGGAGATGCAAACTGCAGTGCTTGACCGAGCCTGATTCCGGAATATTGCAAAGACACCTAAAGCGTAATGGTTTGATGGATGGCTACACACGATGGATAAGTGATGAAGCTGGTGAGGAGGAGGACGTCAATGGTGGGGCGCCAGTAAATGAGGAAGGGCAACCAGAAAACAGCGGCGGGCGAGAAGACGAAGAGCATCCCGTACATGATCATGAAGAAGATGCCGAAGAGGATCATGTAGATCAAGATGCCGGACATGAAGATCAAGATGTCGGACATGATGAGGATTCAAGCTGGGTGCGGGACCCTCATGTTCAAGAGCTGCTTGTCAAAGAGGCGTTGAACGCAAGAGGTGTAGCTAGAGAGAAAGCCAAGATGGCACAACTCGAGAAAGATGCGATTACGAAGTTGTACGAAGGATGCAACGACGGGGATACCCGCTTGAATGTAACACTTGGGGCTATGGAGATGAAGGCAAAACACAAATGGACCGACGAAAGCTTCGATGATAACATGGCATTCTGGCACGATCGTCTTCCAAAGGGCAACACGTGCCCAACTAGTATCGCTGAGGCCAAGAAAGTCCTTTTCCCTCTCGATCTTCCGCACGTTAAATACCACGTCTGCATAAATGATTGCATGATCTATCGGGGTGAGGACGAAGATAAAACCACATGTTTGGTGTGCGGTGTTAGTCGATACAAGAGAGGGAAGAAAGTTCCTAGAAAAGTGGTATGGTACTTTCCGATCACTCCTCGTCTGCAGAGGTATTTCGTAGATCCCGAGGAAGCAAAGCTCATGACTTGGCACGCGGATAGAAAGAAGCTAAAAGAGGATGACCCGAACCCGGATCCGGAAAAGGAGGACATGCTGAGGCACCCTTCAGATGGTAGCCAATGGACTGCGTTGGACCTCGAGTACCCAGATTTTGGGAAAGAACGAAGGAACCTCAGGATTGGTGTGAGCACCGATGGAGTCAATCCGTTTGGCGGCCAAAGCAGCACACACAATACCTGGCCCGTGTTTGTATGCATATACAACCTTCCCCCCTGGAAGTGCATGAAGAAAAAGTACATAACAATGTGTATGCTAGTTCAAGGGCCGAAACAACCAGGTACGAACCTCAATCTATATCTGCAGCTGTTGAAAGAGGAGCTAGGAACGTTATGGAAAGACGGAGTCAATACGTGGGACGCCGCGGCAAAAGAATATTTCCCAATGAAAGCCGCGGTGATCACGACGGTGCACGACTATCTCGGATACAGATATTTCTCAGGGCAGGTGGTCCAAGGATTTTGTGCATGCGTTAGGTGCATGGATAATACAACGTACCGCCAGCTACCAAAAGATCTCGGATCTTCAAAAACCGTGTTCCAAGGGTCTCGGAGGTGGCTTCCCAAGAAACACGCGTGGAGAAAACAGGGACATCTGTTCGATGGAAGAGAGGAGCTCCGAGCACCCCCAGCTCGATGGAGCGGCAAAGAAATCGACAACTTGCTGAAAAATTGGAAAGAGTGCCCCGCGCCGGGAAAGAAAAAAAAGAAGACTCAGCCGTTGATGAGGGTATGGAAAGCGAGGTCTGTTTTCTGGGATTTGTAATACTGGAGTCTACTTCGCAGTCCTCATAGCCTTGATCTAATGCATATCACAAAGAACGTGTGCGAGAGCTTGTTTGGCACGCTGCTCAACATGCCGGAGAAGACCAAGGACGGGCAAAAAGCAAGGAATGACTTGAAATTTATGGGCATCAGGAGGGAACTTCACCCCCTAGTGACGACGATGATGAGCCGGAGGAGGAAGAGGATACGGAAACACAAAACTCTCGCAAACGAAAAAGGACGACCAAGAAGAAGACCGGTATTGATCACTGCCCCCGGCATGCTTCTCTCTGTGGGAGGAGGAGATCAAGTGGTTTATCCACTGCCTCATAGGAGTAAAATTTCCGAACGGCTACGCGGGGAAAATAAGCAGATACCTAGACGAGGCGAAGCAGCATTTCAGCGGGATGAAATCTCACGACTGTGCCCTGCTGATGACGCATATTCTCCCGGTTGCGATGCGAGGGATAATGGACGAGCACGTCCATAAAACCTTGTTTGGCCTTTGCAACTTTTTTGACGTCATCTCCCGGAAGTCGATTTGCGCTACGCAACTCAAAAGGATACAGGAGGAGATCGTGCTCATACTATGCGAGCTTGAGATCTATTTCCCGCCCGCGTTCTTCGACATTATGGTGCATCTGCTGATCCACGTCGTGGAGGATATCGTCCAACTCGGGCCTGCGTTTCTGCGCAGCATGATGCCGTTAGAAAGGATGAATGGACACATCAAAAAATACGTTCGTAACAGGTCCCGTCCAGATGCAAGCATAGCGAAGGGCTTTCTAACCGAAGAGTGCATCTCTTTTTGCACGAATTATCTCAACACCAAGAACCCTGTTGGTCTGGCCGTCAACAAGCACTTTGGCAGGACCGATGGGTGTGGTCACCACGAGGGAAGCCGTGCAATGCATGTCAACTTTGACGGTCGAGACATTGACTTTGAAAGAGCAAGCCTAGTCGCGCTACAACACATCCAGCTAGTCGATCCTTGGATAGTAAAGCACAAGGATTTAATCAGGAAGAAGTACAGTGACCAGGGCCTGCAGATAACGGACCGAGATCCATGGCTAATCAAAGAGCACAACTCTGGTTTCATGACTTGGTTCAGGGACGAGCTTCATGCTAATCCCCCGCGAAGGAACGCTTCCGAGGACGAAAAGATGATATTCACCTTGTCACAGGGTGCCGCACGCAACCTGATGACCTATCAAGCGTATGATATCAATGACTACACATTTTACATGGAGGAAAAGGACAATAACTGCGATTACCAGAACTCAGGGGTAACGGGGATATTCTACACCGATGACGTCAAGGAAAGATTCTATGGAAGTATCGAGGACATATGGGAGCTCGACTACTGTGGAGAGAAGGTGCCGATGTTCCGTGTGAGATGGGCCAAGAACGTCGTAAAAGAAGACCGGTACTTCACCATCATGGTTATACCTGAAGCCAAATCCAAGTCTGCGGGCGCAAACGTCACCGCGAAAAATGAGCCATGGGTATTGGCTAGCCAAGTGGACCAATGCTTCTTCATTACCGACCCATCAAAGCCGAGCCGCGTTGTAGTGAGGAGAGGCAAAAGAAACATCATCGGAATGGATGGAGTCGCCAACGAGCAAGACTTTGACAAGTACGGCGACCTGAAGATGGAGGATGACTACGCCGCTCAGGATACATACACCACAACCCTACCGAAGAAAGGTCTCCTCCCGTTCAAGAGGAAAAGTGAAGGCGTCCCGGGCCTAAATTATTCAACCACGACAAAGAAGGGCAAGAAGAAGATCGTGAGGAAACGATAGCTAGATAGCTAGCTCCAAATTTAAGAAAATCTTTTGTAATTTATGATCAGATTCTTATGTTTGGATCATAGTTTGAAGTGTATGAACATCGATGATACACAATCGAAGCACCATGCCTAACTCCTTAAAATGATTCTTTGCTATTTTTCTAGAATGCATGGATCGAAGGAATGGAATGGTTAGCCCGCAAAAAATATGAAGTGGTCAGCCCGCAAATAAAATAAAATGGTTAAACATTAATTAATAAAATGAAAAGGTTAAACATTAATTAAAAAAAATGAAATGGTAAAACATTAATTAAAAAAATGAAATGGTTAAACATTAAATAAAAAAATGAAATGGTGCTTAGGGGTGGCGCATTCAGCCCCAATGCGCCACTAAGTGATCTTAGGGGTGGCGCATTTTGTAGAAATGCGCCTCCAAGTGGATCCTTAGGCGTGGCGCATTTCTGCAGAATGCGCCACGCATAAGGATTCACTTGGTGGCGAATTTCTACAAAATGTGCCACCCCTAAGCCTTGACCTAGCAGCCGTCACCTTCCCTTGCTCGCACAACCACCATTTCCCCCTAGCAGCCGTCGCCTCACCGGAGCCCTCGCGCGCCCCTTCCTGTCGACGCCGGAGCCTCCCTCGACGCCATCGGAGCCGCCATCGCAGAGCCCGCAGTCGCCGCCGCGCCTCTGCCTCGCCTCCATCCGCCGTCGCCTTCAAGCACGCTTCTTCAAGCAATAAGTCGCCGCCATCCCCGAGCCCGCAGTCGCCGCCGCGCCTCTGTCTCGCCTCCGGCCGCCGCCTCCTTCAATCAAGCGCCTTCCCTGTCGTCGACGCCTACTCCCCACAGTGAGAAGCCGCCTCTCCATCCTCCCTTGTTCCATTTCTCTCTGCCCAGGCTGCCCTCCCTGTGTTCGCCGAAGCAAAAATTAAGTGCTAAAATGTATATGGATTTAGAGGAATTTGATGGTGCTCTGTTTATGCCATTGTGCTTTGTTTAATTTTTTGTATGTTTAAGTTGTTTAGATGATCACAAATTCATTACTGATCATGCCATTGAGGAATTTGATGGTGCTCTGTTTATGCCATTGTGCTTTGTTTAATTTCTTGTATGTTTAAGTTGTTTAGATGATCACAAATCATTACTGATCATTAGGGAAATCTGGAAAGGAGATATTGTCCTAGCAATCTGTGTGTGTGTGTGTGTGTGTGTGAGGTGTGTGTGTGTCCTCTGTGTGTGTGTGTGTGTGTCCTCTGTGTGTGTGTGTGTGTGTGTGTCCTGTGTGTGTGTGTGTCCTGTGTGTGTGATGTGTGTGTGTGTGAGGTGTGTGTGTGTCCTCTGTGTGTGTGTGTGTGTCCTGTGTGTGTGTCCTTTGTGTGTGTGTCATGTGTGTGTGTGTGCGTGTTGTGTGTGTGATGTGTGTGTGTGTGTGTTTGTGTGTGTGTGTGTGAGGTGTGTGTGTGTGTCCTGTAGCTAGGGAATTTGCTAAAGTAGCTAGGGAATTTTTGTAGCTTTGGTCATTCCTTGGTTCTCTTTTAAAAAAATGCAACACATGGGTTATGTACTAGTTTTACTAGAATTTTAGGACAGTGATGAAGTAGCTATATCATTTGTTCTTATAAAAAACCAGTAGGTAAGCATTTGTTCTTATGAACATAATGATGAAACTAGCAAGTGTAGAATCTGTTCTTCGATAGTTTTATATTTTGATGTGCCATTGTTACATGATCTCATCATGTTTATTTCATCATGTTTGTCCGCTGTTTTAGTCAAGCTCATTTTTTATCCATTTGCAAGTATATGTTTCTTGAATATCTACTGTTTGAATATCTATTTTTGTGCATTGTTGTGCCTACATGTAGGCATTTGTTTTGTGCAGGTACAAATTATTATCCCCTTTCTCCCGAAATGTTGATTAACTTCCGTTTCGGTTGAGAATGGGGCACTGTCATGCCAAATTTTTCCGTGAATTCGTGCATGAACTTTGCTATTTTTCTTAACATGAGAGTATTTTCATTTATTTATTGTGCTAATTAATTAAGTAGTTGCATTTCTTAATATTGTACTAGTGCAAACATGTCGACCGGAGCCGACGCCGGTCCTTCTTCTCAGCCGGGAGAAAAAAGGAAGCAATTTTGGGAATACTCCCAGGAGGAGGTCGAGGAGCAGAGAGAAGAGGAAGTACCTCCGGGCGAGGAGGAGTATGAGGAGGAGATAGAGTCGGAGTCCGACTCATCAGATGATGACTTGGAGGAGGAGGCCGGTACGACAGACGGCGACAGGAACATCGGCGAGGATGATGGGACCGGTGGCTCCAACACAGATGGTACCCAGTCGAAGAAGAGGAATCGGAAACCGACCAAGGTCGGCGCCATCAGGCAAGAGTTTACTATTGTGACCGCCGTCGGGATTCCTAAACAGCCCGAACGTTTTTCGGAAGGGTACGGCCGTCAAGTCGCGGCGATCCTCCGCAACACCGTGCCGATCACCACGATTAACCTCAGGAGTCGTGAGAATATTCATTATTGTCAGCTTCTTATCAACAAGCTGCACGGACGATACAAGTTTCCGGAGCCGTAAGATAACACCAAACTCAGAGGGAACAAAGTAAACACATGGGCCCTCAGGAAGATGAGAAAGGCCTTGTCCAGTTGGAAAACCCGGGTGAAGAGGGCAATTTTTGAAAAGAACAAAACCTGGGAGGAGCTCAAGGAGAAAGAGCCGTTGATCGACGAAGCTACCTACAACCTTTTCAAGGATAGGTGTGAGTCCGAGCAAGCCAAGGCCGCGAGTGCAAAGGGCAAGGACATGCGGTCGCAGGTCATAGGTAACCACTGTCTCGGAGACGGTGGTTACAAAAGTTCCGAGCCTAAATGGGACAAGGAGGATGCCGAGTACGCCGCTGCGGGCATACCTAGCCCCTTCCAGCAATACAAAGATGATCTGCAGACCGAATTCTTTGTGAGGGCCCGGAGCTATAAGGACAAAGCAACCTCGAAAATAATTATCGATCCTAAGATTCAGAAGTTTACGACTGCCGTGGTAAGTAGTTTACCACGTGACCTTGTCGATTGAATTCTCGAGTGAAGTTCACAATTTCTTAACGTTTCACATTCTTTCTGCAGCAAGCGGAAATGAAAATCGCCTCATCGAAGGAGTCGTCGGTTAAGCCGGCCGACCCGTGGGACAACGCCTTAAACAGGGCGTTGAACAAGGTTAAGAAGGTTGACGACGTGACGGCGAAGCCATCGTCAGCCGGCCGTGTGGTCGTCTTTGGTGCGGACCTAAATTGGTCTGAATATTATGGAAAACCGGCGGAGCAGTCCGGTTCGAGGGGGCGCAAGGCGAGAAGGACCGAAGAAGATGTCGCTTATGTTCGTGGACTGGAGGAGAAGGTGAACATGCTTCCGCAGCTTGTCCAGGACGAAGTGACGAAGACGATGAACGCTCTCCTTCCAGATATGATGCAGTCGCTCGCGAATTGGCAAGCGCGTGGTGGACAAGGGCCCATACCAGTCCCCAGCATGGTCGGCAGCAACTCGGGCATCGCGGCGCCTGCAGTCCCGACTCCCGCACCGACTCCTGGCGTATTGGTGACTCCGGCCGCCAACACCGCGGCGGCGGCGCCGGACGTGATGGTAACTCCTCCAGCCACGATCGAGCAACCGGGGCATAACAATAATGCACCCGGCGGCAGTGCAAATAGGGCGACCGACGCCACGGGAGGCAGCGCGCCCTCCGTCTCTTGCATGCCCGCCATCATCGGCGGGGTCTCTTCACTAGCCGACCTCGACGCCCTCAAGGTAACTATAAGCGTCTACAACTCAAATGAGGACTTCATCTCCTTGCCTTTTTAGTGGAATCTCTCTGATGCCGTACATGCATATATATATCTCTTTCGCAGGAGGACACTCCATGCATTCTATTACAAGTAGTGGACGGTGAGTTGAAGGATGTTGCCAAAGGTAAAATCATTCAACCATAAAATCGAATCATCCACAATATGCCGATGGCACCGGAGATGCATGGGGTTCAAATATCTCTCGTGATTTCGGGCTACGTGAGCCGGCAGTCCTCAGTGACCGTTTCAACCAAATATGCCTATGGCCGAAGAGCCAAATGCGTTTAATGACGGGGGAAAGGGGCACCACACCTAGGACAACACTGCTAGTCATCGTGTCGGTGCCACTTGATCCCATCGGCGCACAACAAGAAGACGATGATCTTGATGATGATATCAGCGCCGACCAGTTCATCAATACTTTGTATGATGCTGATGACTTATTCATGCCTCCCGCTAAAGGAGCCTATCAGCATGACGAGGAAGCTCGCGGTCCAGCTGATCCTGCGGCGAAGCCTGCTTGCTCCACGCGTCTCTTCACTGCTTCTCAGGACATGTCTCCAGCAGCTTGCGCCTTCACCGAGCCTCAAGAAGATGCCACAAGGAGATCTATTCTCAGCCCGTCCACACTCCATAAGGCGGCCACTGAGCAGATAAAGGCCGGTGACTGCTCAAAATCAGAAAAGAAGAAGGGACGGAAAAGAAAGAAGAGCATCACTTCGAGTAGCCAACCTTCGATGCCGATCCGGGCTCAGGACGGGCCACCAAGACCCAAGGATCTCTCGTTTGAAATCCATGTGGCTGGTAGGGCGATGCTACCTAAGGACATGCTGGACCTTGCAACTTCGGATATGCAGAGTGTGCATCATAGTATTATGGCATTAGAGAAGATTCTTCTTCGAGAAGAGAATCCCTCGTACCCGGTTTTCATGGACAAGGTGCCACTCAACAAGGGCTTCATCAACACTATCCCCGCGGATATGATAATCCTGCGATTTTCGGAGATCTTCAATTTGTACCATCTCAAGCGGCTGGACCATAGCCTTATCCATCTGTTCTCGCTCAGCCTTTCTATGAGTATCAGGAGAGATAAGACCCCGAGCGTCGCGATATTGGACCCCTTCTACATGCGTGAAAGCATCTTGATGGACGACGGGGACGCGACTCTTGCGGCGGGGTACATCAGAGAATTCATGCTACAGAACGCCGACAAGGATTCATTTCTCATGACCTACTCTCCCAAGTAATTCATTCGCTCGCCGCCGTAGCATGTATGCTTTCTTAGCTTTCTGCCATTGTCCTCTTCCAACATTTCTTTTGGATTGTTTTAATTATGCAGTGAGGATCAAGACTGCGTGCTCATCTGCTTTTCACCGAAACACTCGCATGCCGTGTATTTAGACTCGGGGAGTGTGAAGAAGAAAGATTACAAGTATATCATGAGAGTTTTGGATGATGCTCTCGTCGGCTACATAAAAGCCGGAGGCAAGATCATGAAGCACAAGTTCAGGAAAAATCAGCCTGGCGTGAACGTGTTCAACCACGTAACGCAGTTCCCGTGCGTCAAGCAGCCGGCTGGCAGTGTGAGGGATGCGTACTACGCCCTTCATCACATGAGGGCGATTGTACAGGAACAACGCAACCTTACGCTGCCAAGTCATCTCAGAGCGTGGGCCGAAAGGAAGGCGGAAATCGCCGATTCAAATCTGAAGGAGGAGTTCTTTCACATCCAAGCGCAGATGGCGACTATCATCCGTCATGAAGTACAAATGAGGGGGTCGATCTTCCACTTGAACATTGCACCATCCAATGGGAGATAGAAGTCCGCCTAAAGGCCCTGCGTGACACAAGGCCTTTCATGGCGAAAGAAGGATGCCGCCCATTCCCCGAGCCGAGTCAGAACAATTGAAAAATTTATGTTATATATGCCCTACATGTAATTTGGATGTACTCTTTGTGTAGTAGATGGTAGTGTCAAATACTCTTGGTGCTCTTTGTGTATAAAGGTCACTGCATATGCATTTTTATGCATATGTGCATGCTTCTCGCCATTGATCGACTTGCTTTAAGTTGTTGATAAGAATAGATGCTAGATTGCTTTGTTCTCCTTTGGTATGAATTCATATGAATGTGACCTCTAAAGATTTGTTTTGTGCAGGTTGAAGAGCAAACAAGATATGATGACGAAAGTAGCTTTCGGTTTTCAATAATTGTTGGACTCATTGTAATTTTGTGATGGATGTAATCTTGTGAATCTTGTTGGCCTCTAAACCTTTGTAAATCTTTGTAATAAGAACTATAATGCAATTCTTTTGTATCAATAATTGTTGGCCTCATTGTTATATTGTATTTTGCATTTCTGTAATATAATAAAAATATCTGTAATGTTTTTATTCTTTTCTGTAATTCTTTTTTTTTGCTTTCTGTAATTCTTTAGTGGCGCATTTTGTCTGGATTTAGTGGCGCACTGTGAATGCGCGACCCCTAGGGAACCTTAGGCGTGGCGCATATCAGAATGCACCATCCCTTAGAGCTTAGAGGTGGCGCATTCTGAGATGCGCCACGCCTAAGGGCCTTAGGGGTGGCGCATCCAGAATGCGCCACCTCTAAGCCCTTATTAGTGGCTTGTAGTTAGTGGCGCATCCCTAATGCGCCACTAAACACAAAAAAAGGGCGCCACCATAAGGGTATTCCCTAGTAGTGGCACTTTCGTCCCAGCATCTCGATATTAGAAGTACCTCCAAGAGGCAGCCCATGTAAAAGACTAAAGCAATAAAACATGTGTTGCCCCAATTACAGGCTTTGGCACTCGGGGGCTCGAGCGCGGTGTCGGGCGGATTACCCACAGCTAAGACCCGGCCAGAAGGCAGCACCCAAAAGGAAGACTCAGCTAGAAGACATGTCCTGAAGAGTAGGCCCGGATTACTACAGTGCACACATGGGATCCTCTACTAGAGTCGGCTGCTATAGTGCGCACATGGAGTCCTCTACAGGACCCAGGAATTGGCCTGCTACAGTACTGAGATGGGGTCCTCTACAGGACCCAAGAGTCGGCCTACTACATTATCAACATAGGGTCTTCTACAGGACCCATGAGTCAGCATGCTACAGTACCGACATGGGGTATTCTACAGGACCCAAGAGTCGGCCTGCTACAATGCCCGCAGTGGGGGGGGGGGGGTCTTCTACAGGACCCAGGAGTCGGCCTGCTATAGTAAAAACAGGATCCTCTATAGGAAAGAAGCCACAATCTCGGAAGGAGTCTACCTAACTTGGAAGACACGAAAGGCTACAAGACTTAGAGTAGGATCCAGATTGATATCCGACTTGTAATATAAGATGAGACTAGTTTTTATTAGGCTAGGACTCTACATATAAGCCTCCCCCTCTCCACCTATATAAGGAGGGGCAAGGCGCCCAAAATAGGACAGACTAAACAGACCGCAATAGGCTCTAGATTAGAGATGAGTCCCGGGTCATCTAAACCCGAGGCAACTAGACACAAGTATAAGAGAGTCGGAGACATGCCGACGACTCCCTGTGAGCAGAAGGAATAAGACCTAGCCACAAACAACATGTAGGGTTTCTACCGGATGATGTTTCCTGGGGCCCGAAGCTATATAAATCGTGTCTCTCTCCCTGTGTGATCTTTATTCCTCGTACACTCTTAGCAAAGGCCCCATAATGAAGTTCTCTCATGAGGACATCTGCCGTGAATTTCCCATGACAGTTGGCGCCCACTGTGGGGCCTACGCACAAGGGTGTTGTTAACTTGGAGGAGGTCCTCACAGGGACCGAGAAACTCGTGATCGGCCGTATGAAGAAGAACCGGCACGAACAAATCTACATCAACAAATCGACGATCCACCGACTCTGGAAGGACTCGATCCGACTCAGGTGCATTGCAACCTCGGTTTCTTTGACATCTATGTAAAGATCTAAATCAAGCTCATGGAGAAAACAAGAAAAAATTTGAGCGCGTGACTCAAAACTCGACTTCAACATTGACCCTCGCGCGCAGCTTGCAGGACAGGGATAACGTCTGTGTTGAAGAGTCCACATAAAAAAAACAACTCTCCCAAAGAGTAGAGCCCACGAAAAAATTCTGACTCTCCAAAAGTGAAGAGTCCACTGCAAAAAGCCGACTCTCCAAAAGTAAAGAGTCCACAGGAAAATCCCGGCTCTATCATTCAGTTCCGGCTCTTTGGAAAAACTCTGACTCCACCCGATTCCAGTTTCAACAACCAACTGATGCCGACTCCAGGGTGCCAGCGCGACCACGCCAACAAGTCTCCCACGAGTCGACTCCAGTGTCGTTCCGGTTCGTCGGCCTCCCACAGAAGCTGAATCAAGTGTAACGCAACTACACGCGATTGGACCATAAATTAGGTGCCATCCATCCTATTTATTTTTGTATGTTATTTCCTCCGAAAAATATTATTCTGTCTAGCTGGTAGTATTTTTACACAGGAAAAATAATCACTACGAAAGTGACATCACATCTCGGATACGAAGATTGAACCGTCATTGGCTTCCAACACCATGCTCGATGCTCCCGTATGCGCCGGTTTCCAACGCCGGCTTGATATGTCAGTTAGGTCATCAATTGTTGACTCCAACGAGATCGACTACAACCTCATCACATGTTGGGACCCGGAATATGCGTATGTAATTCTAGCCACAATTCAATTATATAGAGAGCCTACAGCCATACCCACTTGTCTAAGAAGACAAGGCCAATTAAAAGACACTCTCGGAAAGCTCGAACGTGAGGGGCATCCCATTCAGGCCCGGATGGTCAACTGAAATGGGTCCTCATCGTCCGCTCACAAGTCTAAATGCTTATGGGTGGTGAAATTCCATACTCATAGACAAGTTGCCTCAACCATATTGTCAATTGAACCATAGTATTTACATAAACAACTCCAACCTGATTCACTTAGTCGTGGTCTCGAGATGGCTCGATCGTACAACAAAGTGTGTCACATAACGGGATCAGATGAGGACATCTCCGTACGCGTAATCGCATCGTGATGCTCCGAGTTGCTCACAACTCAGGGACACTTGGCTGTAAGAAAGACCGCTAGCGAGAACACAACCAAGCTATCGAACCCCACACATGACATGCACGATATAAACATACACGCAACATGCATGGCAAGTGTATAACAGCAGATAACACAACATGAACTCTACAAACTCATAGACTTTATTGCATCTGCTCGACTGAGCATACATAGTAGCTGTATTACAAGCAGAGATCACATGACTATGATCCAACATTACATCAAACAACGGAAGAAAATTATGTCTTAGTAAAGACAAGTTTAACAAATTTCTTAAGAAGCCTGAAATAAAATACAACGACCCTCCAAAGAAACCAAGTTGCTGTCTCAAACTATACAACTTAGTCAGCGTCGAGCTCGAGGTAGAGGCCACCATCAGGGTCAGTGGTCTCGTCTCTAAAACATAAAGTAAGAAAACGTGAGTAAAAAGACGTACTGAGCAAGAATTACATCAGAACTACACTACTTATGCTCATGTATCAAGGTAAAAGGCTAGTGGGGTTTGTAATGCAGAAGTGCCAGCTTTGACTTGGCTAACATATACTACGATTACCAGAATGAGGTAAGGAGCGTACTCGAGTCCAACTATCCAAGTCTCCCAATCAATACACCACTATGGATCCTTCCTCTACTTCCCACGAGAAAGCAAACCATAGCACTCACGCTTATCTTGGCAATTTTATAGTAACCATTGAAGTTGTCTATGATCAAGTATAGGTCTCCAAGTAGTCCATAACCGCAGACACAGCTATTCGAATATTTCATTAACCCTGCAGGGGTGTACTACTACTACACACACACGCATAAGTTACCGCCTGGGAGTGGACCCTTCAAGCGAGTACCGGCGAGGATGTTGCCACGACACTTCACTCACAACACTATCTCTAGTCCTAGGGAGTCTCCTATTTGAGTTGGGACCGCAATCGGAATCTGGCCAATTTTTCTGATGCAAACTCAAACGTTGTGTGACTGCCATCAAGATCAACTCGATCATGATCACTTGATTCAACGAGCCCACAACCTACATCGACCACTTACCTTGATTCACCTGCTTGAGATCGTTAAAGTTCAAACTACTTGCGACCCCTGGACCTGGTCCGGGGTGAGGTACTAGGCCGAGAGGGGTCAGTGAATCCAGTGTGTGGTCGTACTCTTAATCTTGGATAACAACACAAGAACTCGGGTTTAAGGCGGTGTTCAATGAGACAACCCACTGTGTACTCCTACACAGCCTCTCATCATTCACCTTGTTTAGGTCAAATTCACCAACACGTTACCACCATCATTCACATGATCACTACCATCCCGACTCACATACAACTAGAGAAAAAACATACAACTCTAAGCATGCAATAAGCAGTAACAGTTGCAGGTGCCACATGATCATCAATCAACTCCTAAATCTGCTAGGATTGTGGTTTTCTTACTACCGTGACAAAATGATAGGTCATGCAAAGGAATAGGTTCAACTAAGTGGTAGAAACGCATCATGGTGACATCCTCAACATGCATAAGCAATAATGAGAGGGAACTGGGATTTTATCGACATGATAAAAGAGGGGGTGCTTGCCTTGCTGACGATCACGAGGTACTACTCTTCTGACGTGAGGTTGAACTCGTCTCTGAGACCAACTCCTACCGAGAAGAAGCAATCACCGAGACACTAAAAGTAATGCACATTCAATATAAGGAAATGCACAAGAAATATGACATGATATGAAGATGCGCATGTGTGTGGTTATGATCTTTATGTTCATGTGAAGTGCATTGCATAGCAATGGATCAAGTTGAATTGAAGATGGCATATGAATTGATTTATACCAAATACTCCATATAGCAAAATGCTACTAGTTCCTTAATATAATCAATTAAAACATGGATGAAAGTGTGACATTTGGATAGAGAATTTTCTCCTGATCATTTTTTATATAAAAATCATTTCAATCCGAGTTACGGTTTAAAAGTTATTCAAATTCAAAGTTTCTTCCATTTTCTGGAATTTTGGATTATTTTTAAAAAGAAAAGGGGATTACTGCATCAACAATGCGTCATGCAGACGTGGTTTGTTGACTGGTCAAAACTGACTTGTGGGGCCCATCTGTCATTGACTTAGTCTTAAACAGAGGGTTATTAACTTAATTAGACGGTTTAATTAGGGGTTGGCCCCACATGGCAGTGACTACAGAGGGTTAGCGGGGGGTTAGTAGCCCTAATGGTCATGGCTGGCCGGCGGTTCAACGCCGGCGCTTCTGGGCACGGTGGACGTGTGCCGGGGTGCACGGGAGGGGCAGAGCAGGCCACTAGGTGGTGCCTCGCGCTCTCCCACACCTGGCGGTGCACGCAGGGGACCATGAGGAGGCCCGAGGCCACGTCGGCGACCAAGCCCGCGGCGTCCGGAGCTTGGCTCGGCGGGGAACGTCAATGAGGCCGACGGGGAGGAGCGCAGGAAGGGGGAAAAGGGGAGTCTGCTCACCGAGAGCGCGAATCCGAGCTCGGGGAGACCGGGGAGGGACTGACGGCGGCCGAATCGACGTGGTGGTCCGCGGCGGCCGGCGGCGAGGTGGTGACGAGGGCGTCATATCCGGGGAGTCTTGGCTAGAATTGACCGTGCGGATCGACGAAGACGACGACGGCGGTTCTTGTGGACACAACGGCTCGGTGAGGGGAGGCCAGTGGACACGCTGGTGCGGCGGCGCGCTCCGACGAGGTCTCGGGTGTGGGCCAAATTTGACGAGGCTGCGAGGGGGAAAGAACAAGAGAGAAGGGGCAAAGAAACAGGGCGTCCAGTGGAGGCTTCGAGGCGTGCATATGACGTCGGGGAGCAAGCTGCTGCGTGGCCGACTGTAACACCCCGGGTGTCACGCTACAATGATCACCTTATCTAATGCCAAGTCATCATGATTATGCTAATAATGATCACCCATGATCATGGCTTGTTCAAATCCAACCCAGATAAAAATTCCAAATCTATGTAGAAATAAACCTTGACCCAAAATCTTTGCAACCAATTTTATAAAGTGGATAATAATCAGTAGATCATAATAATATGTGCATGGGAATTTATAAAGCTATGAAATAAATCAAACAATTAAAATAGTAGCTTAATTAGTCCATTTTAATCATTTGATATTTAATTAAAATATTAAATTTATTTATTTAATGCCCACACTTTTTGTAGCCCTGGTGTAAAGTGCCACACTAATTTAGGAACAAGTTTCATACTTGGCAAAAATCTTTTGATGAAAAAACAAAAAGGGAACAAAAAAGGAAAAGAATAAAGAAAAGAAATAAAAAGAAATACAAATAACCTATCTATCGCCCGGGGTAAACCTAGCCCACCAGGACCACCCCGGCCCACCCCCCTCTCCACTTCATCCCCTCCCTTGCTCACAGCAATGGCGTGGCGCCCATCCCCCGGTCGGCCACGCCGTGGGCGCCGTGGCGGCCATCCGCCGGCTAGCCGGAGGGGATAAAGCCTGCCCGCGCCCCGTGCCCCCTCTGGAAACCCTACCTCCCCCCCATTTGTTTCCCCTCCGTCCCTGCGGGCCCTCCCGCTCAAGCCGGAAGCTCGTCGCCGCTACTGCCGTGGTCGCGCCACCGCGCCGCCGTGACCAACGACCGTTGGAGACCGCGCCACCGTGTCTGGGGTGCTCCTCGCGGACGACTCCCTCGCCCCAGGCAAGCCTTCATTGCTGGCGTCCACGGCATCACGCGAATCACGCCTTCTTCCTCCACCACGGCCGCCTTGCCATTGCTGGAGACCCGCTCCGCTCTGGTGCTCCTCCGCCTCTCCTGACCTCCCCATCAAGCTCTTGGTGAGCTCCATCTTCTCCCCGGTCTGCTCACGTGTGAGTTTTCTGCTAGAGCGCCGCATCCCACCGAGCTGTGGCTCCGGTCAACGCCGCGAGCGCGCCTCCGGTGAGTTCCGGCCACCCCCACGGCCTCCTATAACCTCATTTGGGTGCTCGGCTTGCCCAACTCAACGTTGAACCAACCGACGTGTCAAACCATCATTCTTAGCCATCGCACGGACCTTGCCGTTGTCGTCCCGAATGCCCACGTGCTCCGGCGTGCACGCACGGTCAGCCACTGGGCTAACCCCCACTGACTGGTGGGGCCCGCCCAGCTAATCCCCATTTAGAATAACCTCCTGGTTAATTAATATGATAAATCCCCCTAGGTGGCTCACATGTGGTCCCTAGACCATTAGTTAATTTATTGTTTAAATTAGAATTGTTTAATAAACAAATACCCACTAATAGTTGGGTCCCACTGCTATTTAGAATAAATAAAATGAGTTATAAGTGCTACTTTGTATGACTTGTGGGGCCAGGTGTTGTTTAATTAAACAAATGAATTGTTTTAGTAAACCAGAGGCTGACATGCGGGACCCACATGTCAATTGACTGGTCAAACTACCGTTCAGGATAAGGTTGGTTTAATAAATAAAATAAATCCAGAAATTATTTTAAAATGATTTAAACTTTGAAAATCAATATCTTTAAAACCGTGAGTCGGTTCAAAATAATTTATACATGAAATTTGATCAGAAAAATACAACTAATATAGATACCCTACCCATAACCCCACCACACCCCTCCAACATACCGCACATGAGACATTACCCCTCCGGTTGCACTGTCCGGTAATCGCCCGGAGCCGGTTAAATTCTCGTTTCGTCTGTAACGTGTAGCACCGCCTTAGTTCACCTCTAGCTTAATGTTTGCCATGTATTGTATTTGTATTGCTATTATTTCCGTGTATTTATTGTTTCTTCCCCTCTCTCTTATTGTCCGGTAGTCTCGACGTCCGCTGCCGATGCCCTTCTGATCGACTACTTCGTCGACGACCGTACCTCTACCGTCGAGCTTCCAGGCAAGCAGAGCCATTTTCCTTCCCCAGATATCACCTATCTTTTCCGTACATTTCTTGCACTAGGCATTGCTTCTGCTGCTACATTACAATCCTATTCTATTGCATAGATTGTTTTTGTCGCCCCTTGATGTACCTTCCTTTATCCTATGATGCCTATAAATATATATATTCTGTTCAGCAATGAACCCTGCGCATTATGAGCTAGGTTTAGAATAGCGGGCCGTGATCACTCTGGTGAGTGAACGTGGATTACAAAATATTATAACCGCAACAGGTACGGATCAATGCATACGCCCTAGGGAACCTACAACGGCGAGACTCTGCCTAGTCGCTTCGAGTTTGACTTACGAGTGGATGGACACATATTTCACTATGGTCGGCTCAGTAGCGTAGAACCACCAGGATGATACGACGATACTCCTCTTTAGTTCATTCCGCTGATGTCTCCGACGAACCTCTTCAAGTGTACCATCGAGGGTGATTCATCCTGGTATCACTTGATGGTAGGCACTCGAATCAACTGGTGTCCAAATAAGGTAAGGTGTCGGGTGACCCAACGGTGCCCGCGCAGGGATTGTATCGGGACGGCAGGACAGGCGGATACCATTGTGGGCTTGGTCCTTGCTCGTTGGCCGTGAGATACCCTGTAGTATGAAAGTTGATCTCTTCCAAGAGCACACGCGAGATAAGGTAAGGAGACGGTTCACCTTGTTGGTAACCGCAAGAGTTGTTGGGACGTCAGGGGCAGGCACCGATGTACTGGTGGTCTTGGCTGTTGTCGTTGTCCGCGACTCACCTAGAAAGGGGCAACGATAACGGTTGTGCCGACAGATAATAATAAAACGACTAATGATTCAGGTGGATGACTTGAGAGGCCGCAAAGGCCTTTACGCACTACCTTCACGTGGGGTTACGGTGTTGGCCCTCCGCGTTGTGGTCTCGTTCGAAAGCCATGAAAGACGTCCAGTTTCAGCATTGTGGTTGGGTCGGATCGTGCTGCGGCACTAGATCCACTTGGCGCACAACGACCCAGAGTGCGAGAGGTGATGGCCCATGAAGCTCTTGCGCTTAGGACTGTAGACCGGTGGGGACCTCTCTGATGAGCCGTAGGATGGGCCTCGACGTGTCGGATAGCCTCGGTGGGCCATTCCCTAACAAGGTGTACGCCACCCTGGAGATCCGAGCGTGCAGGCCGAACAATAGTGCACCCCTACAGGGAAGATGATCTATTCGAATAGCTGTGTCCACGTTAATAGGACGCTTTATGCTGAAGCCAGAGCCTACTACTTCAAACTATTACTATTAAACTATTGGTTCCGGTTTCTCTTCCTCGCAGGGAGTCGAGGAAGGGAACTCAGAGGCATTTATAATTATTAATTATTACAACTTACTATTATACAATGCTGCAGCAACTTCTGTTGCATTGTTATTACATTCATGCTATTGAACTGTTGGCTGATTCTCTTGTGCTGCAAGACTCGTCAAAAGATGCTAGTCTTCGATAGGCCTAGATTCTCATCCTTATTATAATTTCTACCTTGCAGTCCACTATGTACAGCCTCCCCTTTCCATTTGATACAAATGCATAAATTCTTAGTAGCGGACGTAAGACTCGCGGGTATGCTAGATACTCACCCTTGCTTTATTTCCCCCCTTTTTTTTGCCTGATCGGCCGCTGCAGTCAATGTTGGAGCCTAGGAGCAGAAGATCCCCGATGCCGACCACCTCAACGTGAAGATCCCCGATGCCTTCTACGACATGGAGATCCCCGATGACCAGGAGTATTTTGGAGGTTCCCAGGTAGGAGGCCTCGCCTTTTTTATCGTTGTTGTTTTTGTGCTAGCCTTCTTAAGGCAGATCATGTGTACCTTGTGTCTGTACTCAGATACTATAGGTTCCGCTATCTTTGTGCTCTCGAGCTATTGTATTCGAGCCCTCGTGGCCCTATCTTGTATTAAACAACTTGTATTATTTTATTTGTAGAGTTGTGTTGTGATATCTCACCGTGAGTCCCCGATCTCAATCGTGTACCTTGCGTGTATGATTACTGTACATGGCTTGATTTTGGGGGCGTCACACCAGCGTTGAGCGCATGCTCGCACGCAGTGGCGTGCTCGGCTGGCCAAGGAGGAAGACGACCCTGCCCTTTTGGGATGGGCTGCTTCGGCTGGACCAGGTGGGCCAGGTAAGTGAGGTAAGGCCTCTCTCTTTCTCTTTTAGTCGTTTTCTGTTTTCTGTTTTGTTTGTTTTACTTTGATAAAACTGGAAAGTATTTTTATAAATTCTGAAAACTTTTATATGAGCTAATTAGACATATATAACTCACCTCACAAAGTTTCAGAATTATTGGAATTATATTTATCTAATTCCAATGGCAAATTAATTAATTAATTAATTTCCAAGAGAATTTTGAACTTTTAGAAAAATCAGTGAGTATGGAGTGGGACCCACTTCACATGAAATGTGATCATGACCATTTAAGAGACATTTCAAAAAGATCAAAGCATTTTTTGGAAAAAAAAGATATTTGTCTGACCATTTAAAAGAATTTCATTTGGGGCTTTTTGCCTCCCAATTTCTTTTCTTTTGCAAAAAAATTCATGATGTAAAGATGTGAGCTAAACTTAGCACATACCTAATTTAGGGTTCTGACATCACAATTAACTTCCATGGTGATTTGCGTCTACGCTGCATTGCCAGATCACCTAAGTCACATTCATATCCCACATATTTCATTCCAATCGATTTTTTTGTTGGAATTTTGAGTTAAAACTCAGGGGCTATCTTACATACATTCAAGCTATTCACGGATGCCCAAAAATACTAGTTGTCACGTTGCAACAAGTCTAAATATGGGCATCCGACTTCCTTAACAATATATTCGATGTTTGTTTCTTTGTTAAGCCAGGTACAAGGAGTCTCCAGCCGACTCCTCGAGTCGACTCAAGACTCGGGGGCTATACATCCGCTAGGATCCACCGGAGATCGATATTGATATATTAATATATTATATATCAGCGGAGGATTTCATCAGAGATTGACATTGGTATATTATATTTCAGCGATGCATCATAATTGACCAGCACGCATTAGGGCTGGTTTGCAAGAAATTCAGGACAAATCAATCCATCCTTCACACAACTTGGAAAACTTATGGCTCCCTTCGTGAGTTTCGATCTATTGGAAAAATTTCGGTATTGCCTATTGAGTTCCATTGGTAAATTACGGCTCTCTTCACGAGTTTCGGTTCATTGAAAAGATTCCAATTTATTGAAAGATCCCGGTTCCCTTCGTGAGTTCCAGTTTATTGAAAATCCCGGCTCCCTTCTTGAGTTCCGGTTTATCAAAAATTCTGGCTCCTTTATGAATCCAGGTTCATTACGAAATACCGGCTTCACAAGAAATCTCGGTACACTCGGCACTTGTGGAACCCAGAATTTTCCATCTTATGGATTGCACCTTTATTTTACATCATTATGCATTGCACCTTTATTTTACATCATTATGCATTACATTCATGCATTTCAATTCTTGGAAAGCTAGAGGGCTTGATCACCCCTTTCCCTGGTACCAGGCATGTATATAGCTCTATTTAGGGACCCTGGGATTTGAAATCTTTTGACTTCAATTGTTCAACTGGGGACTCCGCATATACATGAGATTCGCCTACTATGGCATTATTTTGGCTTGTATAGCTGATGCAAACTCGCACTTATATGACCTACGTGACCCGTCCTAGTTCAAACATTAGCCGGCTTCGCCTGTTGAGTTTGATTCTATTACAGAGAACACTAGAGTAAGTCATGCGATGCTTGCTTACGGAGAAGTTTTAAATTACACGCAAACAAGTGACCAGTAATCCTTTTCTACAAGTCAATCAGAAGCCTCCTATTTAAGTAGTCGACTGGTGCTAAACTTGTATCGTTAAAGAATGATGTGACATGCACGCGTACGACCAACTTCTATATGAGCTTTTACATTTCTTGCATACCTAAAACATACTTTTCATTCTTTTGTCGATTTACTTTTCTATGTATACACAAGCATATCAATTTTTCCTCCATAAAAATATCAACTTTAAAGGAACATTATCAAATGCACTAAAAGTCGGTATTTGGGGGCTACAGATTGACTCTACTCTGAATTGGCATGAACATAAATTGTTCATACCAACTCATGAGGGCTACATGTTGATTCTTCTTATCTGGCACAACATATAAATGTCACAATATACCAACACAAATATGCTCATGCCTACACGCAAATATGTGACCCAGATGATACCATGGCAAGTCAGTATACACTGACTCCCATTTTGATGACATAGTGACAATTAGGCTTGTCAAAGGAAGCATTGGTACATGCCACGCGTTCGGACGACTTCACACATTATTCCGGGTTGTTGAAGGAAAAATATACCAGCACTTGAAGGGCCACTCTATTTGGAAGTTGGGAATATAACCTAGCATATCATATCTACCGGCTTCAGCAAACTCGCATTCACCGACTTTTATCAGCAACCAAATATCTGTCGGCTTCAACAAAAATTCTTCGGCTTTAATTTTCCGGATTCAACAAAATTTGCCGGCTTTGACATATAATACTTGCCGACTTCAGAAAACCAGCAAGAATTTGGAAGTCCCAGGTTGCGGCAGGCAAGACAACCCGGTACTTGGGGGCTACACTATTTCGAAGAAAATTTCACAAGTACAAAGTTCCAGGTTGCTGTAGGCAAGACAACCCAACACTTGGGGGCTATACCAACATGGATATTTTATATACAAAACTCCAAGTCATCACGAGGTAATAAACTCAGAGCTTGGGGGCTATAGGTTATATGGATATAAATTGCCCGTAAATTTTTCGAGTCCTTTAACAAGACCCGGAAGAGCAAGAGGCAACATTGGAATCAAAGTTGGAAGAGCCCAAAACCGAATAATATCGGGTTCGTTAACATGAATCAGTGGAGCAGGACGCCCTAATGGTTTGGCCTCCAGACCCGGTCTTTATCCTAACTATTCGTTATATTGGAAGTTTACCATGGACGCGCACATGGCATTCTCTTCTACGACAATCTCATTGCCAAGGACAAGAAGAGAAAAAATGAAGCCCACGCCAAGATTACGTCCAAGGTCAAGTTGGGGGCTACCGTCGGGGGGCTTACTAACAGCTAAGACCCAACCAGAAGGCAGCACCCAAAAGGAAGACTCAGCTAGAAGACATGTCCTGAAGAGTAGGCCCGGATTACTATAGTGAACACATGGGGTCCTCTACTAGAGTCGGCTGCTACAGTGCGCACATGGAGTCCTCTACAGGACCCAGGAATCGGCTTGATACAGTACCGAGATGGGGTCCTCCACAAGACCCAATAGTCGGCCTGCTACATTATCGACATAGGGTCTTCTACAAGACCCAGGAGTCGGCCTGCTACAGTACCGACATGGGGTATTCTACAGGATCCAGGAGTCGGCCTGCTACAGTGCCCGCAGTGGGGGGGGGGGGGTCTTCTACAGGACCCAGGAGTCGGCCTGCTATAGTAAAAACATGATCCGCTATAGGTAAGAAGTCGCAATCTCGGAAGGAGTCTACCTAACTTGGAAGACACGAAAGGCTACAAGACTTAAAGTAGGATCCAGATTGATATCCAACTTGTAATATAAGATGAGACTTGTTTGTATTAGGCTAGGACTCTACATATAAGCCTCCCCCTCTCCACCTATATAAGGTGGGGTAAGGCGGCGAAAAGAGGACAGACTAAACAGACCGCAATAGGCTCTATATTAGAGATGAGTTCCGGGTCATCTAAACCCGAGGCAACTAGACACAAGTATAGGAGAGTCGGAGACATGCCGACGACTCCCTGTGAGCAGAAGGAATAAGACCTAGCCACAAACAGCATGTAGGGTTTCTACCGGATGATGTTTCCTGGGGCCCGAAGCTATATAAATCATGTCTCTCTCCCTGTGTGATCTTTTTTCCTCGTACACTCATAGAAAAGGCCCTGTAATCAAATTATCTCATGAGGACATCTGCCGTGACTTTCCCACGACACGCGGACTCACCCTGTCCCCCGAGGTGTTTTTCTCTTACGCAACGACAATACTTTAGCACTCGGTGGCTCGTGCACGGACTCACCCTCTCCCCCGAGGCGTTCCTTCGCTTACGCGATGACAATACATTGGCACTCGGGGGCTCGAGCGCGGACTCACCCTCTCCCCGAGGCATTTTTCTCTTACTCGACGACGATACATTAGCACTCGGGGGCTCGAGCGGGGAGTCACCCTCTCCCCCGAGGCATTTTTCGCTTACGCGACGACAATACTTTGGCGCTCGGGGAATCGAGAGCGGACTCACACACTTCCCCAAGGCGTCTTTCTCTTACGCGACGACAATACTTTGGCACTCGGGGGCTCGAGCGCGGACTCACCCTCTCCCTTGAGGCGTTCCTTCGCTTACGCGATGACAATATTTCGGCACTCGGGGGCTCGAGTGTAGACTTTCCCCTTTCGCTCCCGGAGTTTTCCCCCACTCATGCGAAGATCATACATCCGCGACAAGTTTACACCTAGCACTCGAGAAAAGCACTGCGACCCTTGGAGAAAGATAGCGACACCAATGCAACATTGCAAAAAGCAATTTCCAGTCTTTGCCCGATCGCAAGAAATCGACCAAAGCCTCGGGGGCTACTCCGATCGGGAGTGCGGTCGCGCACCCGACGAACTTCATCGCACAGATCAAATGAAAGGATGGGGTTAGTTTAAAAAAACAACTCTAGCCTATGCCCGACTCCATGAGTCGAACATAGCCTCGGGGGCTACTCCCATTGGGAGCCCTGTCGCACACCCGATATTATCACAGACTTAGGCACCCGATGGAGCACAAGATCATGCACTAAAAAATAAATTTCTACTATACAAGGGTACAAGATCATGCACTACAAGACAATTTATGCTATACATCTAAAGGAGTACAAGGCCAAGCATTACAAGAAATTATGACTTCTGCATGTGTGCTCATGCTGAGATAATCGGCACTCGCCCACATATTGATGAGCATCATCACAGACAAAGGGAAAATCTACCCTAAGATTAATTGGTGAAGCCCGCCTCCTACTCGAACTTGTTGGCCTTGTCCTACCGACGCACCCGCTTGGTCGGTGGCTTGACGTCGGCGTCCTGCTCAGAACTAGAAGAGAAAGCACCCCCAGTCGGTGAGTCGGCAGAGGGAGAAGCTGCAGGCGAACCTCCAGGAGAAGAAGAAAGAGAAGCCTAAGCACCCCCGGTACCTCCAGAACTGTCACTGCTCGAGCTCTCACAACAGGGCTCCAGACGATTCCCGCCAGCATCAAAAGCGCGAACGGTGATAGTTTCTTCAACATCGAAGTGGCAGAAAAGACTATCACCCTCGCGCAGATTCAGTTGACAAGTGAACGCCCTCCAGCCAGGCCTCAAGAAAATAAAAAAAGAACTCTCAACCCCGAGCTCTACCCACAAAGGGGTCGGGAGCAACCTTGAAGCCGAATCCAAAGAACCCTCAAGTTAAGCTCAGAAAGAATGGGAGCAAAAGAAAATAGAAGTGGAATCCGACTAGCAATGTGTCAAAGAACTCACAAAAGAAAATCATAGCCACAGACACGTTAGTCCACAGCGGCACTTGCAGGAACCATCGTAGCGCCACCGTGCCCTCGTCGAGAAGAACGAGGACCACGAGCACCACGACCATGGCGGCCTTGACCTCGGCCAGTAACGCTGCGAGCAAAGCCTCCGGAAGCCACACAACCACGGCATTTGGGAGCCATGTTAGCAAGAAGAAGAGAAATGATAGAAGAAGAATGGCTGCAACAGACCACAACAACAACATATATATACCAAGCCAGGGACAAAAGGAGGAATGTTTACAGAAATCCAAACCGGGGCCACAAATAATAATCAAGACCAACGCATGCAACGCTACGGATTCCAAGACAAGGCGCCCCTTCGTATCAAGAAGCATTTAAAAAGGCATAAAATCATGCGTGTTCCCATGCAACCTTGGAAACCCAACAGGCGGAAGCAGTGTGGAGTCACAACACAGTACCCAAGGCATCATTATGACTACAAAGAAGATGTGACAGTTCACAACTTGCCACCATCGTCAAGCGCGTCACCAGCAAGCATCATGACGACCTATCGCATCATGGTAGCACAGACGGGACGATTCAGGACAAGGCCCAGGCAAACCTGTCACTGGAAAGATGACCTACTTTTCAGATTTTTTATTCCTCCAAATTTCGATTACATCAAAATCTTACTCCCATCGAGAGCGCCCTTTCATTGCTAAAGCAGATCATAAGCAGCACAAACTAAAGGTTCGAGGGTGCGAGTGGCCACTCCCCTCCAAACAAGAACAAATACATCTACAGAGTTCGGGTGCTCCCTCACCCAGGTGACGAAGTGCTCGAGTGACTACTCGCACTAAACAACCAAGACTTGAAGGACAAGCAAAACGACAATCCACCGAGAAGTCGAACGCTCCATCTGTGTTCACACTACTAGCCCACTCGATGACTTTCCGAGTGGGTGCACCTCATACTTATTCTCGCCTGAGCTCACGAATGCTCCGTGAGCGACTACTGTTAGTCCACTCGATTGTTTTCCAAGTGGATGCATTCTATTTCTGCATAACGCCCCTACAAATATTGTCTGGGCTGCGACACACTGCATCCCAGATGCCGCACAAACTCATGCGTAGGTAACACCCCGCTGCACAGACGGCCGGGCCGGGACTTGCCACATCACGAATTCACTCCCAACGGTTCCATGCGCGATTCATGATGAAAGTTAAGACACTAAAGGACGCGTTAGGGCTATATTTGTTGAGACTGGCGGCATTGATCCTGTAAGCCCTGCAGTGGCATGGACCTTGCTTGACACCAGTTGTATCCAAGTTCGTGTCAAGGGACGCAGACTTGCTTGGGCTACTAAGGTATTTTCCGCTAGCGCAATTCACCAAGGCTCGACCAGTCGAGTACCCTTGGACCTTTCAGCTTAGCATGCCTCAAAAAAACTATCTCGCACGGCTAATGACCAATAACTCGCAACAAAGTGACACACACAACTATATCTTATTACGGACTTGAGTTTCTGCGCGCCTCTCCGAGTCCCCCAGGCAGTCGGGGGGCTATTGACGAGGGGGTGTCCCCATGATTTCTGCGGATGAAGGCCCACTGCAAGCTTCGACTAGACCATGACTCGCCCACTCGAAGCACCGACGTAGGAGTCCTTGGCGTTATGGAAACCGCGACTTGGAGTCCAAGACTAAAGCTAGATTAGTGAAGGGTTCGTTGCATAGAAAACAAAAAAATTTCCTACGATTGCAACTGCCAAGATCACATCTAGGAGATAACTTGTAAAGGTTTGAGAAGGACTCACCCTCGAAGACCAAAAATCTTTAACGAGAACGATTCTCGTGGGTGATGTAGTCGATCACTTGCCGACCTCAAGGTCGTGATGAAGATGGGCGCCACAAACGGGCAGCGCCTCCGTAATCGGTCACACGTACGGATCAGCGACGACCTCCGCCCCTTGCTCCAGTTGGGCAGCGGAAGTAGTGGATCCTCGAGAACTCCAGCAGCACTACAACATAGTGGTGGTGGTGGTAGAGAAGATCTTGAGCAGGGCTTCGCCTAAGCACCGTACTCGTGAAACTGGATCAGCTAGCAAGGGGAGGAAGATGCCAACCAAAGGGCATATGAGAGATGGAGGAATGAGTGAGTAGAGGGGGTCTCCACCTCCTCCTTTTATAGGAGAGGGGGGCAGCCAGCCCAAGGGGTTGAGCACGCCCCAAGGGTGCCCCCACCTCTTCCCTATTGATGGTAATAGAGTCTCCACTCACAAAAACCAAAAGCCACTATTATGCCCTTCAATCTCCACTCAAAATTCCAAGAGACTTTGCATTAAAACACTTTTAATACACTTGGTTTAATGCCACTCAACTTAATGAACACTTCATTAAATTAGTACTTCATTTATGAACAATTCACTTAATGAACACATTAACAATTATCCCCTTGCACTATTTCCATATTCCGAAACTATTCCGGCAGTTTTATCGAAACAGTCCCTGTGCTGTCCTGTGCTGTCCAGTATTTTCTCCTGCGTTTCGTATCCACTTAAAACACGTCGGCAAACCTTAAGTGTGTCACCCTACGGTTCGTGAACAAAGTGGACATGACCGAGACACTTCTCTGATCAATAATCATCAGCGGGATCTGGAGATCCATAATGACTCCCACTTATTCAACGATGAACAAGTGATCGTGTGAACCATTACTCCATAACCAATTCCTTTTGTCTCGCGATATTTTACTTGTCCGAGATCCGATCATTTGGTATCATCCATACCTAGTTCGATCTCGTTACCGACAAGTACTCTTTACTCGTTCCGTGATATAACATCCTCGTGAGCCAGTCACGTGCTTGCAAGCGATGTCAATGTGATATCACCGAGAGGGCCCAGAGTATATCTCTCCGTCATCTGGATGGACAAATCCCACTCTTGATCCACGAGCCTCAACTAACACTTTCCAAGTACCCAACGACACCTTTATAATCACCCTGTTATGGTGTGACGTTTGATGGAATCAAAGTACTCTTCCGGTGTCAGTGATTGACGTGATCTCATGGTCTAAGGATTAGAGTTACTTCGTGAGAGTTTGATACAGCAATAGAAACTTGATGACATGATCGTATTGCTATAACTACTGTGGGTGTATGTTCATCACATCATTCTCCAATGACATGACCTTGTTATTAACAACATCCAATGTTCATGATCAGGAAACCTTGATCATCCGTTAATCAACAAGCTAGTATAAAGAGAGGCATTACTAGGAACCTTTTCTCTGTTTATTAAACACACATGTATTAACGTTTCCGGTTAACACAATTATAGCATGAAAATAAACATTTATCATAAACATGGAATAAGATAATAACCACTTTATTATTGCCTCTCGGGCATATTCCCTTCAGTCTCCCACTTGCACTAGAGTCAATAATCTAGTTTGGTACTTGCGCATCCAACACCTATGGCATTCAGGTGTTATCCATACGCATTGCTAGTGGTAAACCTAATCTCCAGATCTGACACTTCAGGTCCGTGTGTATTTGCATTTCTTTGCGTCTCTACGCATCACTCATTCACTAATGAGATGGCATTGCATAAATTTGGTCCTCCGGTGAGACCTTAGTCCCTTGAGCTCAAAACATGTTGAATCTATTGTCGTACAATAGATCTTCATAGTATTAGCTCGCTTGGAACTACACCTAGTTTGTCAAACAAACTTCTTGACACAAATGCCCTCCTTTGCTGCTGCTAGAGCAGTCATATACTTAGCCTTTCGTTGTAGTATTCGTTATAATGTCTTAACTTTGGAACTCATCCAAATCCATTTGGAACTATTCCAAATCTATCATGGAACTTTCTTCCATTACATTTTGCCACCTTAACATACCGCCAAAATTGAGATAAATTTAGATTGTATCTTGCGACAAAACTAGTATCAATGTAACACTTTACAATGAACTATTGTCCAACATACATAATATATATTCTTAGTCCTTCCAAAGCACGTAAGGATATCTTTACTATTGTCCAATGATCATCTTATGAATCATTCTGGTATATGCTCATAACATTTAGAGCATAGGACATTCTGGAATTGTACATATCATGGTGTAAATGATTGATCAAATCATTCATGTGGTTTTACTCACTAAGTGTCAAAACACTTGAATCTCGCTTCAACCTTTTCCATGCGGCAAGAACCTTTCTCGTCGTTTCCATATTGAACTTATTCAATATTTCATATATGTACTTCGGCCCAACCATATTAGCACCTCAATCTATCTATATAGACCATATTAGCCCAATATACTGCTTTTGCCCAAATCTTCCATTAAAATCAAATTTTCAATGAAACTTCACCCGTGTCAATAAAAGATACATCATTTCCAATCAACAATATGTCTTCTACATAATGTATTAGAAATATGTCTCAGCGCTCCCACTTAATTTCTTGCAAAAGCAAGCATCTTCACCGTCTCTGATGAAACTAAACGTTTTAACAATTTCATCACGATGAAGATTCCAACTCCGCGAATGCTTATTTCAACCATTGAAATTTGCATGCTATTTTAGCATCCTTTGAATTAACAGAACCCTTTGGACCGTGTCCTGTACACGTCCTAGGTAACCATTCTATTAGAAGAATGTTGTTCCGTTTGTTCAACTACCATATACAAAAACTAGCATATGTAGTGGTTGCTACAATAATCCGTCCAGACTAAATATCGTTATGAAAGATCAAATCTTGTCATAGCCAACTCTTTGAACATAATCGTAAACCGTTTTAACGATATGTCGAATATTTCATAGATGTGAGAACATCCACGTCTGTTTCTTTATAGATCCAAACACGGTATCTAGAGGGTCTTCCAAGTTCAGAAACTTGGTTTCTCGTGTATGGAACTATCACGGATTTTATAGCTTCTAGCCATTTTGACGGAGTCAGGGCCCATCATCGCTTCTTTGCATGTAGTCGGTCCATTATTATCAAATAACAATGATTCAATCTCAAATCTTACTATTTGATCGATTATCCGAACTACGCAGTTCAATAGGAACTTAGATCTCCGTGACCACAACCTTTGGGACACGGGAGCCAAGAGCATTGCGGCCGCTTCCGGGACACTTTCCGGCGCTGCGCCACTTAGCACATAAAGCTTAGGTTCAACAACCTAATCGAAGTTCTACTGTCCTCCCACTTAACTTTTCGCAAAAAATTCCTTCTCAAGAAACTTGATGCACTTAGCCACAAAACACTTTTGTCTTTATGGAGGAATACCCAACGGTTACATTGGGATAACCTACAAAGACGTACTTTATCCGACTTTGGTTGTAAACATTTTACATATGCTTTGCATACCAAAATTTAAGAAAAGACAAATTGGGTTTTATCCCATTCCACAACTCATATGGTGTCATTTCAACGGATCTCGATGGCGCTCTTTTCAGTGAAAAGCGGTAGTCTCTAAAGCTTAATCCTTAAAATATAATGGCAATTTTATAAATAACACCTTTGATCCTTACCATGTCAAACAAGGTTTGATTACATCTCTCGAACACTCCATACTCCTATGGTGTTTCGGGAAATGCAAGTTTTTGGAACGATTCCTAAACTCTCAGGCATTTGCTAAACTTTTAACTCAAAAATCTTCTTTTATGATCCAATCATAAACTCTTATTTTCTCGTTACAATAATTTTCACTTCATCTTGAAATTTATTTGAACATTTTCAAACATTTCATACTTCTTCCTTATCAAGTAAATATACACATATATCCACTCAAATCCTCGGTTACAGTATATGAAGTTATAAGACCCACCACACACGGCTACACATAATGAACTATACACATCAACATGTATAATGTCCAATAAGTTAGTCGTCCGTCCTTCTTTGGCCTATGAACGGAGTTTCAATCATTTCTAGGAAATTCTTACAAGCGTCAGTTGATTCAAAATCAAAAGACTCCAAAATTCCACCAACATGGAGTTTCTTCATGTTATCTTTCCAATATGATTTAAACGGTGTTTCAATCATCTCTAGAAATTTCTCACAACCGTCAATTGATTCAAAATCAAAAGACTCCAAAATTCCATCACCATGGAGTTTCTTCATGTGTTTCTTTCCAATATGATTCAAACGGTGGTGTCACTCATAAGTGATCTTATAATCATTTGTCTTGCGACATGTTTAGCATCAGTTATTATGGATGTGATTTCTCCAACAAGATTTATAGAGTTCATCCATCTTCTATGAATATGGTGATAATTTGAACAACTATTGTTCGTATAACACCAGAACAGAATAACAATTATTCAAATAAATCTTGAAGGCTAGGTTTAATTCCAACGATAAACACAATAACACTTTATTTTTTTCTTGATGAGAATCATCCCATATTCATTTGCTAGTTACTCAGGCCATTGCAACTCTTGTATTGCGTTGTTCTGTATGACACTTCATACCAACCAATCAGTATCCAATACTCAAGAATCACACTGTTTAACAAGCAATGAATATACCCATAACATGTATATCATCTATATACCCGAGCTGGACATTTCCAGTCTTTTCCTTTTTCTTTTCGCCAAAATATTTTTCAGATCCTCTTTCAGCAATTCCTTTCCTTTTTAGAAGAATTTATCAACATCACTTGTGGCACCATTCATATGACACATAATCCAAAGTGTGTTAGTCAAATACTAACACCCTTTGATTCTCACTTTGATGTAGATCACCGTCATCAAATGTTTGGTGTTCTTCCAAATTCCATTCTTTAGTAATCTTATAGTGTAGTAAACATTTTACCTACATCTTCCATTCATCCTATCATGACAACTTTCATGACAAAACTACCATAGCTCATAGGGACAAACTGTGAGTACAATATTAGTTCCCAAAACCTTTTTTGGAAGATTAGGACACATAGTGTCTCCAACCTTCACAAATTCTCATACAATATGAGAACATGTTTCTCACTAAATTTTACTCTATCACATTGCAACTAAACATTGTTTCAGATATCGCTATATCTTCCACACATGATAGTTTCTGAAACAATCATTTCAACTCCTAGATAACCTTGATAATAACAAACAACATTTGAATATCAAGGATCATGGAGGCAAGTGTGATACTTAGACACTAACACTGGAATTGTTACTCTCGATTTAATACACATTATTAAACTTCATGGAGCAAGCAAGGTTTGCTAAAGTTTGCAATAAGACTTTAAACTTTAGATTGACACTCAAACAATACGGTACCAGTCCGTAAAGTTAAATATCCAGAATTCTATAGTTCTATTATCTCAATTATAGCTAAGCGCAAAGGTCGTAAACAAATGCCAATGACTACAACGAACTATGCAAATTCACTTTGATTTAGTTCATGATAAAATGAGTTCATCTAACTCCCACTCAAAAACAACATCCCTCGAGTCGTCTTTGGTGATTACACGAACCAAATTCACTACACCACGACCGATCATCACGTGAGGCGGTGTAGCTGCAATGGCGAGCATCTCAATATGGTTCATCATATCATCCATATGACTCGTGCTTAACCTTTCGGTCCATGTTCCGAGGCCATGTCTGTACATGCTAGGCTCGCCAAGTAGAACCTTAGTATTTGCATGTGTTTCAAGGCCATGTCTGTACATGCTAGGCTTGAAAACACCCGTTGTATGTGAACGTAGAGTCTATCACACCCGATCATCACGTGGTGTCTCGAAACGACGAACTTTCTTAACGGTGCATAGTAAGGAAGAACATATAATTATCTTGATATTAAGTGAGAGGGATCATCTTATAATGCTACCGCAGCGATCATGATCGTAACTAAGCAAAATAAGATGCATAAAAGGATAAACATCACATGCATGGATAATGTGATATGATATGGTCCTTCTCGCATTAGATCTCCATCTTGTGCGTCTTGGTATGATCTCCATCATGCCACCGGCGCGGCACCAAGGTCCATGGCGCCACCACCATGGTCGTCCTTCTCCATTACAATATATCTCATGGATATATCTACAGCACGCAGGCCTTAAAAAAGGAAAAACACAACCATATGGCTCCTGCCGGTTGTTTACAATAAATCTCATTTCATACAACAATTTTGTAACAATGACCATATCACATCACATGCCCTGCAAAAACAAGTTAGACGCTTCTAAATTATCTTTGCAAATTTTACGTGGTTTTGGGCTTCCTAGGAAAGAACCGATCTTACCTACGGACAAGAACCACAACGTTGATTCGCTAGTTGTTTCTTTTCGTCCCTTTCCAGGGCCCTCCGTTGCAAATGCCATATCACTAATGTTAGAGAAACTGACACCCCCAAAGCCACTTTATACGGTACAAGCCGTATGTCAAGCGTGACACGCAATCTGCGCTTAGGGCCGCTTCAATCCAACATTGCCGCAATATGAACAAGTGCACAAAAGAGGGTAAAAACTAGAGGATCAACGCCCACATCTCTATGTGTTCTAACCGTACAAAGCATCTACGCATAGACGAGGCTCTGATACCACTGAAGGGTTCGTTGCATAGAAAACAAAAAAATTTCCTACGATTGCAACTGCCAAGATCACATCTAGGAGATAACTTGTAACGGTTTGAGAAGGACTCACCCTCGAAGACCAAAAAGCTTTAACGAGAACGATTCTCGTGGGTGATGTAGTCGATCACTTGCCGACCTCAAGGTCGTGATGAAGATGGGCGCCACAAACGGGCAGCGCCTCCGTAATCGGTCACACGTACGGATCAGCGACGACCTCCGCCCCTTGCTCCAGTTGGGCAGCGGAAGTAGTGGATCCTCGAGAACTCCAGCAGCACTACAACATAGTGGTGGTGGTGGTAGAGAAGATCTTGAGCAGGGCTTCGCCTAAGCACCGTACTCGTGAAACTGGATCAGCTAGCAAGGGGAGGAAGATGCCAACCAAAGGGCATATGAGAGATGGAGGAATGAGTGAGTAGAGGGGGTCTCCACCTCCTCCTTTTATAGGAGAGGGGGGGCAGCCAGCCCAAGGGGTTGAGCACGCCCCAAGGGTGCCCCCACCTCTTCCCTATTGATGGTAATGGAGTCTCCACTCACAAAAACCAAAAGCCACTATTATGCCCTTCAATTAGCAACTGCCCCTGTAACACCTAGACGGACTCCTTGCGACCCAGCCTAGTATATACAGGCTGGGAGAGGGGATGTCTAGGGCATCCAATTTCATAGCAACACCTCCAGTCCTGAGCGATCTCGCCTTGACCGCCACTGTCATCGCCTCCATCATAATACTAAAGAGTAGGAAGTAGGGGTTTCACCGATCGAGGGCCTTGAACCTGGGTAAATTCTTCTCCTGTTAGCCGACGAGTATCGCCAACCTTCACCTCCTCTCTATGATCTAAACCCAGGGTACCTTACCATGCGATTTGCCGAGGCCGATCCTCGTAAGTACGCTTCTGTGTTGTTTTCTCTGGTGACGTAGTTGAGTTCACACCCATCGAATTCTCCTTCTAGAGTATTGTAGAGCTTATGGTATGCCGACATGTTATCTGCGACTGCTCCGCAATCTCTCATTGCTTGCTGGATGAAAAGGTTGGAATCGCCATAGATTATGAGGCGGGTGGCGGCGCAAACTTTTGCCATGCACATTTCGTGAAGAAGGGCCTCGCATTTTGTTTCGTTGTCGGATGCCTTCTCAAAGTTGATCTGGAGTATGTATCTTAGCTTGTCTCCTTTGGGTGATATTAGCACAACACCCGCTCCAGCTCCTTGTTGCATTTTTGATCTATATAAGAACATCTTCCAAGAGTTGGAGAGGTCCGGTGGGCTGGGTGTTTGTACTTCCATCCACTTGAAAATGAAATCTGGGAGTACTTGTGCTTTAATTGTAGTTGGATGCATGAACCGTAGGTCGCGAGAGCTAAGCTCGATGTTCCACTCGGCGACTCGTCCTGTGCGGGTACCTTTGCTGAGACCACGTGAGAACTTCACTGAGATAGTAGATTAGCCTCTGGCTGCCTTGCACTTTTCCTTCTTCAATGTGTTCGACAACGAGTGCGGTGCTGCCTATGCTGCTTTGTGCCGCAATGTAGAGATAGAGGGACTCTCGCTCCTTGGGCACACATAAGATTGGCGGGGTTGAGAGTGTCTTCTTCAGGGCGGCGAATGAGTTTCACGCTTCTTCTGTCCAATCGAACTTGCCTCCTTTCCTGAGAAGATGATAGAATGGCAGGGTTCTTTCTCCTAGCATGCTGACAAGACGACTCAAGGTTTCCACTCGTCCAGTGAGACGTTATACGCCCTTTATGTTGACGGGTTCTTGCATCCTGGTGAGTGCTTGAACTTTTTCTGGATTGGCTTCAACTCCTCGAGCGGACACCATGTACCCCAGTAGTTTTCCAGCTGGGATGCGAATACACACTTTTTTGGGGGTCGTCGAGTAGTGTGTCTGAGTTGTATGTTTTGACGACGATATCATCGACGTAAAGTTGGACGTTTCTGCCGATTTTGTTATTTTAGGCATGCTTGCATCATCCACTGGTATGTTGCTCCAGCGTTTTTCAACCTGAAAGTCATTGTATTGTAGCATAACACGCCATATGAGGTGATGAACGAAGTATGCTCTTCGTCTTCCTCCTTCATCCTGATCTGGTTGTATCCTGAGTACACATCGAGGAATGATAGGAGGTCACATCGGCAGTGGAGTAAATGATCTGGTCGATCCTTGGAAGAGGTAAGTGATCCTTTGGACAATGCTTGTTGACGAGTATTTAGTCGACGCACATGCGTAGTTCGTCGGTGACTTTCTTGGGCACTAGCATGGGGTTTGCGACCCACATGGCCTTCTTTGTTTCTCGGATGAACTTCGTGTCGAGCAGTCTGTTGACTTCCTCTCCAATGGCTCTGCGCTTTGGCTCGGAGAATCGGCAGAGCTCCTGTTTTACTGTTTTGGTGTTTGGGTAGATCTGTAGTGCATGCTACGCAAATTCTCGTGGTATTCCGGGCATGTCGGCTAGGCACCAAGCGAAGATGTTCCACACCTCGCGAAGGAAGGATAGGAGAGCTGTCACCTACTCTTTGGGTAGGTGGGCGTAGATCCGTACAGTCTTGTCTGGGTTTGTTGGATGCACCTGGTGGGTGACAGTGTCGCTGTCAACGCTGAAGTCCTGAGTGATTTCCTTCATCTCACTTCTGCAGGCGAGTGGAAAGACGCTCTTGTCTACCACCATTGCTTTTTCTTCAAGTTCCTGTCGTGCTCCAAATATGTTGAAGACTTGATGGAAGTCTCGATCGCATTGATCTGATTTGAGGAAGCTTCCGTTGACTATGATGACCCCTGCGGGTCCTGTCATTTTGAGCTTTGGGTATGCATAGTGTGGGACTGCCATGAACTGGGCGAATGTCGGACGACCGAGTATGGCGTGGTACTTGGATTTCCAGTCGAACACTTCGAATTCTAGGGTATCTCTTGCAAAATTGCCCTTTTTCCGAAGACCACATCGAGCTTGATTGTTCCCAAGGAAGAGGCCACCTCGCCTGGTACTATGTCGTAGAGTGTGACCCCTGAGTTCTTCCAAACTGACCGTGGGATCGACATCTTCCGTAGGTGTCGGGACCCGGGGTTAGCGTATGCAAGTACCGCTACGACATAGTCATATGGAGAGCCGAGAACTGTACCCACTTGTCCAAGCAGACAAGGCCAAGCACAGAACGTTCTCGGAAAGCATCGTACGTGAGGGGCATCCCATCCAGGCCGGATGATCAACTGAGATGGGTCCTCATCGTCCGCACACAAGTCTAATGATATGGGTGATGAACTCCCATATTCAAAGACAAGTCTTCTCAACCATACTATCGACTATCTCATAACTCTTACATAGACTTACTCCAACCCGATCACTTAGTCGGGGTCTAGGGCGGGCTCGATCATACCACAAAGTGTGCACGAGACGGAGTCTCAAGCAATCGCATCGCGATGCCCCAAGCTGCGCACATCTAAGGGCCACTTGGTGTATGAAAGACCGCCAACCAGATCACAACTAAGGTCTCGAAAACCCATACAAAGACATGCATGTTATAAACATACACGCAGCACACATGCCTTGTATGAATAGTAGGTATCATTGCAATTCTCTACAAAGTATACATTTTATTGATAACTCTTACAGAGTGCACACAGAGATCACAAGTATGTAATCCAACATTACAACAACAAGCGGTAGCAACGTATGTCTGAGTACAGACAAGTTTAACAAATGCTTAACAAGCCTTATTTAAACACAAGCCCTCCACGAGGGAACCAGTCGTCTGACTGGGACTAGACTAGCTTGATCTTCAGTCGTCCAGATCAATGAAGAAGCCACCTTCGGGGTCAGTGGGTTCATCTAAAACATAGATTAAGCAAACGTGAGTACAAAGTCGTACTCAGAAAGACTTACATAGGAGCTATACTACTCATGCACATGTATCAAGGTAAAGGGAGGTGGGGTTTCACTTGCAGAAGTGCCAGCTTTGACTTGGCTAGTCCTGAACTACGAGTACCAGACTTGAGGTAAGAAGCGTACACGAGCCCACTACTTTCTCCAACCAATTACACCACTATTGTGCCTTCCTCGACTTCCCCACGAGAAAGCACGCCATAGCACTCACACTTATCTTGGTGTGTTTTAGAAGTATCCAGTTCAAGTTGTCTAATAATCAAGCTAAGCTTTCCAAGCAGTCCATAACCGCAGACGCGGCTATTCGAATAGTTTTGTTAACCCTGCAGGGGTGTACCGCTACACACACATGATCATCATTTACCGCCTTTGATCTCGACACCATTCAAGGGGTGCCAGCGAGGATGCTCACCACAACTGTTACCTCATAGCCTATCTAGTCCGAGAAAGCCGCCTACCTGGGTTGGCTACCACTATCGTGAACCCGACCGGTTTACCGAAGTGGACCCAAGTGATGTGTGCGTGGTGCATAAGCCGGTCTCGGATGAGCCGATCTCTCACTTAGCAGCCAGGCCACTGACCTACCAGAACTCCGAACTATTGCGACATCTGGACATCGAAAGGGATGAGTTAATAAGCTGAGAGGGGTTAGTGAGCCCAATGTGTGGTTGTACTCTTCATCTTGGATCACCACACAATAACTCGGACTTAGGGCGGTGTTCAACGAGACAACCCACCGTGTACTCCTACACAGCCTCTCATCGTTCACCTTGTATTAGGGTAGATTCACCAACACCTTTCCACCATCATCATCATGATCACTACCATCCCGACTCACATAACAGTATCAACATGGTATCATTCTAAGCATGCAATAAGCAGTAACAATTGCAGGGGCCACATGATATCAATCAACTCCTACAGTTGCTAGGATTGTGGTTTGCCTACTACTATGACAAATGATAGGTCATGCAAAGGAATGGGTTCATCTATGCGGTAGAAACGTAGCATGGTAATCATCCTATACAATGCATAAGCGAGACATGAGAGGGAATTGGGATTTTATCGACATGATCAATGGGGGTTTGCTTGCCTTGCTGACGAGGTTCGGGTTCGGGGTCTTCAACGAAGGGGGCAGCCTCCTGTTCCGGTTCCACCTCTACTCGACAAACAACAAACAAGGTAGCAAAGTAAATACAATGCACAATCACATGGTTGAAGGTTGAAACTTGATGTATATGCTTTGATGTGTGAAGCAATTCCATTTAAATGGAGTATATTGCAAATTGAATTGCAAATACAAACTCTAATTTGAATTCAACTTTAGCCAAGTTACAAATGACATTGTTTGATCAAGCTAACCCATTTTGACATGTGTATGATATGCCTCTGATGTGTAATTGAAATGTAGCATGTTGCCATGGTTCAAGTTGCAAAAGCAATTTAAATTAATTTGATTTAATTCCATTTAAATCAAATAGCAAATGCTACTGATCACATTTTAAATTCAACTCAAACATGGTTGAAAGTTGGATATTTGGATAGCTTATTTTCTCCTGATCATTTTTCATATATTATTTGTTAAATTTGGAGTTGATATGAATTTTCTATGAATTTCCAAAGTTGCAGCCTTTTTCTGGAATTTCTGTAATTTCTTGAATTCTTTTTATACTGGAAAATCATTTACTGCGTCAGCATGACCTCATGCTGGCGTCAAGGGGCCACTGACAAGGGGGTCCAACCTGTAAGTGTCACTGTGTTAATTAAAACGATTTAAAACGTTTATTAAAACTAAACAGAGGAGATTAGCAGGGTTGGGCCCACATATCAGCCTCTGTAAGGGGGGATTAGCATTAAGCTAATCACGGGTTAAGGCTAACCCACCGGCGGCTTGACGCCGGTGGCCTGGCCACGGCGGCGCGGCACGGCAACGTGCTCTGGGCACACGTTTGACGCGCCAGTGGCATCAAACTGGAGCTGGAAGAGCGCCGCATCGAATGGAGCCAGCCAGGGGGGCCGAAACTCACCGGAGCGACGCCGGCGTCAAGCCCTAGCGGCGGCCGTGGCTCGGGCTCGAGGTAAAGCTTGATATGGAGCTCCACTTGAAGCAGCAAAGGGAGCAATCGAAGCAGTGGAGCGCGGCGAAGACGATGGACAAGGAGGCGAGCGCGATTGCGTAACAGGTGGTCGTCGCCATGGATCCCAGCGGTGAGAAGTTTCGGCTCCCATGGTGTATTATGCTAGAGAGGAGGAGAAGGACGATGGAAAAGCTCGGGTGAACAGTGAGCTCACCGTGAGTTCAACGGAGGCAGTGGCGCGGTCGGAGGAGCTGTGTGGCCGGCGAATTCGTCGACGGTGACTTGCGGTTCCGGCGAGCAGAGAAGCTCGATTGCGACGGCTCCAGTGGCTCCTAGGTCACCATCCTCGGGCTCTTGGCGTGGACGACGGTGCTGCATCAGGGGGACACGGCCTTCTGGCTCTTCTCCGGCGTTGGCCACGGGTTCTTGCGACGGTGAGCGGCGGCTGCTCTCGGGGAAGAAGGGGGAAACACGTATGGAGCTCGAGAGGAAGCGGCGATGGGGGAAAGTGAGAGAGGGCGATGCAGACGTCTCCCTGGCGCACTTTGGTGAGCTGGGGAGGCCTGGAACCCCGTGGGCGTCGCGGTGGCGTCCACGGCGTCGGCGCCTCGCCACCGAGCTGCTTGGGCGCGCGGGAGGAAGACGACAGAATGGCCTGGTGGGCTGGGCCGGCCAGGTGGGCTGCGTGGGAGCTAGTCGGGCTTCTTTGCCCAGGTAAGCTTCTGTTCTTCTTTTCTAATTTTCTTTTCTGTAATTTGTTTTGTCTTAGCTAAATAATTAGCTAGACATTTTTATAAATGCTCAAATCTTTTATATGGCATTACATGACCAGTAGCTAGTCATATCCAGAGTTTGAACATTTTTTAAATTCAAAATATTTGAATTCAAATTCAAATAGGGTTTTTTGATTAATTCCAAGGCACTGTTTGAATATTTGAAAAATCCATGAGCATGGGGTGGGTCCCACATCACTTGATATGTGATCACACTCATTTATAAGACTTTTAAAAAATCTAACATGAATTTTTGGAGAAGTTTTTTATCTGGCCTTTTGAATTAATTCATCTGGGGGGGGTTCTTCTCCCATTTTGCTTTTGAATTTGATTTCAAAGATTTCTTTTGAAATTTTTGACATGATGCAAGTGACTTGCTAACCCTAGCACATTACCTAACAGAGGGTTCTGACAACTCGCCCCACTCAACAGAATCTCGTCCCGAGATTTAGAAGTCTGCGGGAGGAAGGTGGGGTACTCGGCACTGAGACGGTCTTCTCTTTCCCACGTAGCTTCTCTCGCAGAGTGGTGTGACCATTGCACTTTCAGAAACTTTATCTTCTGAAGACGAGTGACACGCTCTGCTGAATCGAGAACAAGAAACGGGGTACTCTCGATAAGAAAGGTCATCTTGGAGATCAAGCGTTTCATGGCCGACTTCGCGGATGGGGTCCTTGAAGCAACGCCTGAGTTGGGACACATGGAATACATCATGTACTCGGGAAAGGTGCGGGGGTAGTTCAAGTTGGTAGGCAACTTCTCCACGTTTAGCTAGAATGCGGAAAGGTCTGATGTAACGTGGGGCCAATTTGCCTTTGATACCGAAACGTTGGGTTCCCTTCAGAGGAGTAACGCGAAGGTAAGCCTTCTTATCCAGATTGTAGCTCTCTTGCCTATGATGACGATCATAGTAGCTTTTCTGACGAGACTGGGCTGCTTTCAATTGATCACGAACAATGCGAACTTGCTCTTCTTCTTCCTTGATCATATCCGGTCCAAAGAATTGTCTTTCACCGGTTTCTGAATAGTTTAAAGGTGTTCGACATCGTCGTCCATAAAGGAGTTCAAAAGGAGCCATGTTCAGACTAGATTGGAAGCTATTGTTATACACAAATTTGGAAAATGGAAGAGACTTCTCCCAATTCTTTCCGAATGAGATAACACAAGCTCTGAGCATGTCTTCAAGAATTTGGTTAACCCTTTCGACTTGACCGCTAGACTGAGGATGAAAAGTTGTACTAATGGAGAGATGAGTTCCCATAGCATTCTGAAAGCTTCCCCAGAATCTAGAGGTGAAAAGGCTACCACGATCAGAATTGATTTCCAAAGGAACACCGTGAAGGGATACAATTCTAGAGACGTACAAGTACGCCAACTGGCTAGCAGTTATAGACTCGCGAACGGGCAGGAAGTGAGCAACTTTGGAAAGCCTATCTATGACAACGAAGATGGCATTGTTTCCTTTCTGGGTTTTTGGAAAGCCGGTGATGAAGTCCATACCGACTTTGTCCCATTTCCACTCTGGAATAGGCAAAGGTTGCAGTGTACCAGCAGGTCTTCGATGTTCTGCCTTAATGCGGCGACAAACATCACATTCGGCAACAAATTGAGCAATGTCTCTCTTCATCCTAGTCCACCAAAATCTCTGGCGTAGATCTCGGTACAGTTTTGTGCTACCGGGATGAATCGAGAGGGGTGTGTCATGGGCTTCCTTGAGGATGAGTTGCCTTAGTTCCCTATTCTTAGGTACTACCAAACGATTTTCAAAGAATATCGTTCCCTTACTATCTGTGGAGAAACATTTAGCAACTCCGCTAGCAATGTTCTCCTTGATCCGGCGAACACCTCGTGCACGCCTTTGGGCAACTATAATTTGATCCTCAAGAGTTGGTTTCGCCACCAAGGTAGAAAGATAGCCATGAGGAACAATCTCAAGATTGAGCTTGCGAAATTCCTCATAAAGAAGTGGTTGATACTGTTGTAACATAAGGTTGTTATAATACGACTTACGACTTAGTGCATCAGCCATGACATTGGCTTTGCCTGGGGTGTAAGAAATTCCTACGTCGTAATCTTTTATCAACTCAATCCAGCGTCTTTGCCTGAGATTAATATCTGGCTGGGTGAATATGTATTTGAGGCTTTGGTGGTCGGAATAGATCTCGCAACGATTACCAAGGAGGTAATGTCGCCAAGTTGTTAGGGCATGAACTACGGCAGCGAGTTCAAGGTCATGGGTAGGATAGTTCTCTTCATGTGGCCGCAACTGGCGTGAAGCATAAGCTACCACATGTCGATCTTGCAGAAGTATGCATCCTAACCCTTGCCGTGATGCGTCACAATAGATCTCGAAATCCTTTTTGGTGTCTGGAGGTGCAAGTACGGGTGCAGAAGTCAATCTTCTTTTTAGCTCTTGAAAGCTTTCCTCGCACTTGGGAGTCCATAGGAATTTCTTATCTTTCTTGAGGAGTTCAGTTAGAGGCTTTGCAACTTTAGAAAAGTTCTCGACGAAGCGATGGCAATAGCTGGCTAGGCCAAGAAAACTGCTAACTTGCTTAACCGATTCAGGTGGAGTCCAGTCAAGGACGGCCTGAACTCTCTCGGGATTCACAGCAATGCCTTTTGCAGAAATCACGTGGCCTAAGTAGGTCACTTCTGGTAGCCAAAATTCACCTTGGAGAATTTAGCATACAGGCGGTGCTCTCTAAGTTTCATCAATACCAGCCTTAGGTGTTCGGCATGTTCTTCTTCGTTCTTCGAGTAGATGAGAATGTCATCGAGATAAACCACAACAAATTTATCTAGGTACTCCATGAAGATCGAATTCATCATGCGTGAGAAGGTGGCGGGGGCATTGGTTAAACCAAAGGACATGACGGTGTACTCGTAAAGACCATAACGAGTAGTAAAAGCCGTTTTGGGAATGTCCTCGTTTCGGATTTTGATTTGATGATAACCTAATCTCAAATCCATCTTGGAGAAGACAGAGGATCCTGCAAGTTGATCATAAAGATCATTGATCCTGGGCAATGGGTACTTGTTCTTTATCGTCGCTAAATTTAGCGGGCGATAGTCTACGCACATCCTTTCTGTTCCATCTTTCTTCGTTACGAACAGAACGGGGAAACCCCATGGCGATGAGCTAGGGCGGATGAAGCCTTTTTCCAACAAAGCTTCAAGTTGGGTTTTAAGCTCAGCTAACTCACGTGGGGCCATTTTGTATGGGCGTCTAGAAATTGGTGCGGTTCCTGGTACAAGATCCACTATAAACTCTACACATATGTCGGGTGGCATTCCCGGCAGCTCTTCAGGAAAGACATCCGGGAAGTCACGAACCACCGGAATATCTTCAAGTTCGGGAAGGGGAAGTACATTCAAGGAATGCACTTGGGTTCTTGTTCTGGGTGAGGTATAGTTGACTGTCTTGCCTGAAGTGTGGGTGAGTTTCACTGATTTGCCTTTGCAATCTAGGCAGGCATTCTGTCTTGATAGCCAATCCATGCCAAGGATGACATCAATGTCTGAAGACTTGAGGGCTATGAGGGAAGCAAGGAATACTAAACCCTCAATTGCAATTTGATTACCATGGCTTACTCTACTAGTTTGCCATCTTGACCCTGGAGTTTGAATAATCATTGGGGTGAAAAATTCAACAAAAGATAACTCATGACGAAGTGCATAACTTTCCGACATGAATGAATGAGATGCTCCTGGGTCGAAAAGAACGGAAGTAGGAACATAATTGACTGGGAGCGTACCAAGAATGACGTCAGTGGTGTCTTCAGTCTCTTCGGCGGCAATCTGATTCACACGTCCACGAGTGGAGGGAGGAGCGGGTTTGGTGGTGTAGACCTTCTGGGGGAGCTTGCCACGACCATTGTTGTTGCCTCCGGCACGGGGTGGAGCATTCTGATTCTGGAGCTGGTTCTGGGGACACTCACGAGAGTAGTGGCCTGCCTGACCACACTTGTAACAGGCTCCAAAGACAGTGTGTGGAGCTGGGTTGTTTGGTGGAGCTGGGTGGAACTGAGCTGGTGGACGAGGCGCCACATAGGATGGCCTCGGTGGGTTGTTCTCGCGGAACATACTGTTGGGGATCCAGATCTTGCGCTTCTGAGAGCCGGAACTGGATGAACCATCGTCTCTAGGGTGTTCGAGGAAGTCATTGGGGGTGTTCATGTCCTCTGCCTTAATGGCCTTGTTGACAAGGACCTGGAAAGTGGCAAAGTCATGTAGGTTGAGCTCACGACGGAGTCCAGAATTGAGTCCACGACGGAACCTTTCCTGCTTCTTGGCGTCGGTGGAGACTTCTTCAGTAGCATAACGAGCCAGTCGGTTGAACTCACGACTAAACTCGGCAACAGTCCTTCTGCCTTGGGTGAGGTTGCAGAACTCCTCACGCTTGCGGTCCATAAGACCCTTTGGAATGTGGTGCTCGCGGAAGGAAGTGCAGAATTCATCCAAAGATGCGGGCGGTCCAACGGGACGCATGTTTAGGAAGTTCTCCCACCAAGAGCTAGCTGCACCTTCGAGGTGATAGGTGGCATAGCTGACCTTGTCGCCATCTGCAACATGGCCTGCCTGGAGCTTCCTCTCGATGCTGCGAAGCCAGTCATCGGCGTCAAGGGGCTCGGTGGAGTAACTGAAAACCGGGGGATGAAGCCGGATGAAGTCGTTAAGAGACACCAACTCGTTGCGCTGCTGAGTGGTGTTGCGGGCAATGACCTCCAACAAATGGTGAGAGTCTCGGCGGTTCCTCTCAACCTCCATCAGAACCTGAGCCATCATGGGTGGGGGTGGAAGGTTGCCTTCCAACTGTTCATTCCCACGACCTTGGGCACGACCAAGTTGGCCACGGGTTCCTTGAGACATCCTGAAGGTGAAAACCAAAGTCAAACAGAGTTGATGGAAAGAGTCTAATCAAGGTATTGAAGTACTGGAAGGATTACAGAGCAAAGGAAGTAATCATCTTGACAACATGGTGATAAAAGCATACAAGCCATATATTCACAAGCTGTCATACAAACCATACATCATTTTAGTACAAGCACCAAGCTAATACAAACGTGATGAAGATGATACATCCTTCAGAGGTACTCTGACTTCCTATACATTATTTATCTAAGCCTCTGGAACTTAGAACACCTTGCGTACAATATACTAAGATACTACTACATCCTCACTAAGTAGGACCACAGGCTTTCTCACTCATCTCCATCTCCATAGTAGTCCTCGTAAAAGTTACCCGCGTATCCCGGTAGCTGAAGGTGACCATCGGAAAACACGGAGGCCTGTGGACCCTGATATCCATTTGGGCAAGGATGGGGCCTAGGTCCAGCGTAGGGTGGAAGCAAAGGACCACAGGGTGGAAAAATGCCTCCAATCTCGGGCCAAGCAACTCGAGAAGGCATCTGAGTCCTCACAGGGTAGATAGCATCATACTCGACTGATCCAACACTCACGAAGGGTGCCAAGAGTGTCAGTGCTCGATACAGACGAACACGGGTGGCGTGAAGCTCAAAACGGAGAGCGCGTGCATCACGATCTCGATCACTAGCAAACCTAGCAGTCATCTGAAGTACTGGATCTTCTGCAGAGTGATCTGAGTAGAGTCTGGTGTAATACCTCTCTTCTCCTGGAAGTGCAGCAGGGATATAGCGGAACGAGGTCTCTCTCAGCATAGTGTGCTCCTCTCTCAGCAGGGTAATACATGAGTATGCAGCATCCTGCACAGCCATGTTCTCTGTAATGCTAATGCCATGTCCAAAGTGGATAGGCTGAGTGAATCCATTGTGGTGCGGGTAGATCCTGACAATGCAGTGGAACTGGGTCTGGTTGAAGTCAAGGAACTTCTCCTCAACTGTGTACTCAGGATACCATCGATATCCCACATAGGACATCATCTCGATCAACATGGCGGGATGGCCAAGCACACCGAGGCACCTGGTCAAACGAACAATCTGCCGAGGGGGAAGATCTGCCATCTGAAACAGAAAGAGGAGTTTGCAAATGCATCAGATTATGAGATAAACCTGGAATGACTCGGACATCACAACGACTGTAATTGCAAGAGAAAGACAATTTCTTACAACATGGAAACAACACTTACATACGATGTAAGCAATCAGGAAGCATAACCACTCTAACGAACCGAACACGACTTTCCTACGGCTACAAGGAAGCAAACAACGAGATGTTCTAATCAGACAGAGGAGAGCCTAGTCCTATCTTCCCGTAGAATAAGATGAGGGTGACTCAGAACTCAGAACGAAGGGGGTAAGGAGAAAAAAAGAAGCCTTACGTTGTTCCCTTATATATACCCAGAGTAACTATATAACTATAGAAGGCTAGACTCGACTTCAGCCAAGGCTGCTAGTCCTACAGTCAGTCCTGCTCTGATACCAAGTCTGTCGGGACCCGGGGTTAGCGTATGCAAGTCCCGCTACGACATAGTCATATGGAGAGCCGAGAACTGTACCCACTTGTCTAAGCAGACAAGGCCAAGCACAGAACGTTCTCGGAAAGCATCGTACGTGAGGGGCATCCCATCCAGGCCGGATGATCAACTGAGATGGGTCCTCATCGTCCGCACACAAGTCTAATGATATGGGTGATGAACTCCCATATTCAAAGACAAGTCGCCTCAACCATACTATCGACTATCTCATAACTCTTACATAGACTTACTCCAGCCCGATCACTTAGTCGGGGTCTAGGGCGGGCTCGATCATACCACAAAGTGTGCACGAGACGGAGTCTCGAGCAATCGCATCGCGATGCCCCAAGCTGCGCACATCTAAGGGCCACTTGGTGTATGAAAGACCGCCAGCCAGATCACAACTAAGGTCTCGAAAACCCATACAAAGACATGCATGTTATAAACATACACGCATCACACATGCCTTGTATGAACAGCAGGTATCATTGCAATTCTCCACAAAGTATACATTTTATTGATAACTCTTACAGAGTGCACACAGAGATCACAAGTATGTGATCCAACATTACAACAACAAGCGGAAGCAAAGTATGTCTGAGTACAGACAAGTTTAACAAATGGCTTAAGAAGCCTTATTTAAACACAAGCCCTCCACGAGGGAACCAATCGTCTGACTGGGACTAGACTAGCTTGATCTTCAGTCGTCCAGCTCGATGAAGAAGCCACCTTCGGGGTCAGTGGGTTCATCTAAAACATAGATTAAGCAAACGTGAGTACAAAGTCGTACTCAACAAGACATACATAGGAGCTATACTACTCATGCACATGTATCAAGGTAAAGGGAGGTGGGGTTTCACTTGCAGAAGTGCCAGCTTTGACTTGGCTAGTCCTGAACTACGAGTACCAGACTTGAGGTAAGAAGCGTACACGAGTCCACTACTTTCTCCAACCAATTACACCACTATGGTGCCTTCCTCGACTTCCCCACGAGAAAGCACGCCAGAGCACTCACACTTATCTTGGTGTGTTTTAGAAGTATCCAGTTCAAGTTGTCTAATAATCAAGCTAAGCTTTCCAAGCAGTCCATAACCGCGGACGCGGCTATTCGAATAGTTTTGTTAACCCTGCAGGGGTGTACCGCTACACACACATGATCATCATTTACCGCCTTTGATCTCGACACCATTCAAGGGGTGCCAGCGAGGATGCTCACCACAACTGTTACCTCATAGCCTATCTAGTCCGAGAAAGCCGTCTACCTGGGTTGGCTACCACTATCGTGAACCCGGTCGGTTTACCGAAGTGGGCCCAAGTGATGTGTGCGTGGTGCATAAGCCGGTCTCGGATGAGCCGTTCTCTCACTTAGCAGCCAGGCCACTGACCTACCAGAACTCCGAACTATTGCGACATCTGGACATCGAAAGGGATGAGTTAATAAGCTGAGAGGGGTCAGTGAGCCCAATGTGTGGTTGTACTCTTCATCTTGGATCACCACACAAGAACTCAGACTTAGGGCGGTGTTCAACGAGACAACCCACCGTGTACTCCTACACAGCCTCTCATCGTTCACCTTGTATTAGGGTAGATTCGCCAACACCTTTCCACCATCATCATCATGATCACTACCATCCCGACTCACATAACAGTATCAACATGGTATCATTCTAAGCATGCAATAAGCAGTAACAATTGCAGGGGCCACATGATATCAATCCACTCCTACAGTTGCTAGGATTGTGGTTTTCCTACTACTGTGACAAATGATAGGTCATGCAAAGGAATGGGTTCATCTATGCGGTAGAAACGTAGCATGGTAATCATCCTATACAATGCATAAGCGAGACATGAGAGGGAATTGGGATTTTATCGACATGATCAATGGGGGTTTGCTTGCCTTGCTGATGAGGTTTGGGTTCGGGGTCTTCAACGAAGGGGGCAGCCTCCTGTTCCGGTTCCACCTCTACTCGACAAACAACAAACAAGGTAGCAAAGTAAATACAATGCACAATCACATGGTTGAAGGTTGAAACTTGATGTATATGCTTTGATGTGTGAAGCAATTCCATTTAAATGGAGTATATTGCAAATTGAATTGCAAATTCAAACTCCAATTTGAATTCAACTTTAGCCAAGTTACAAATGACATTGTTTGATCAAGCTAACCCATTTTGAAATGTGTATGATATGCCTCTGATGTGTAATTGAAATGTAGCATGTTGCCATGGTTCAAGTTGCAAAAGAAATTTAAATTAATTTGATTTAATTCCATTTAAATCAAATAGCAAATGCTACTGATCACATTTTAAATTCAACTCAAACATGTTTGAAAGTTGGATATTTGCATAGCTTATTTTCTCCTGATCATTTTTCATATATTATTTGTTAAATTTGGAGTTGATATGAATTTTCTATGAATTTCCAAAGTTTCAACCTTTTTCTGGAATTTCTGTAATTTCTTGAATTCTTTTTATACTGGAAAATCATTTACTGCGTCAGCATGACCTCATGCTGGCGTCAAGGGGCCACTAACAAGGTGGTCCCACCTGTAAGTGTCACTGTGTTAATTAAAATGATTTAAAACGTTTATTAAAACTAAACAGAGGAGATTAGTAGGGTTGGGCCCACATGTCAGCCTCTGTATGGGGGGGGATTAGCATTAAGCTAATCACGGGTTAAGGCTAACCCACCGGCGGCTTGACGCCGGTGGCCTGGCCACGGCGGCGCGGCACGGCAACGTGCTCTGGGCACGCGTTTGACGCGCCAGTGGCATCAAACTGGAGCTGGAAGAGCGCCGCATCGAATAGAACCAGCCAGGGGGCCGAAACTCACCGGAGCGACGCCGGCGTCATGCCCTAGCGGCGGCCGTGGCTCGGGCTCGAGGTAAAGCTTGATATGGAGCTCCACTTGAAGCAGCAAAGGGAGCAATCGAAGCAGTGGAGTGCGGCGAAGACGATGGACAAGGAGGCGAGCGTGATTGCGTAACAGGTGGTCGTCGCCATGGATCCCAGCGGTGAGAAGTTCCGGCTCCCAAGGTGTATTATGCTAGAGAGGAGGAGAAGGACGATGGAAAAGCTCGGGTGAACCGTGATCTCACCGTGAGTTCAACGGAGGCAGTGGCGCGGTCGGAGGAGCTGTGTGGCCGACGAATTCGTCGACGGCGACTTGCGGTTCAGGCGAGCAGAGAAGCTCGATTGCGGCGGCTCCAGTGGCTCCTAGGTCACCATCCTCGGGCTCTTGGCGTGGACGACGGTGCTGCATCAGGGGGACACGGCCTTCTGGATCTTCTCCGGCGTTGGCCACGGGTTCTTGCGACGGTGAGCGGCGGCTGCTCTTGGGGAAGAAGGGGGAAACACGTATGGAGCTCGAGAGGAAGCGGCGATGGGGGAAAGTGAGAGAGGGCGATGCAGACGTCTCCCTGGCGCACTTTGGTGAGCTGGGGAGGCCTGGAACCCCGTGGGCGTCGCGGTGGCGTCCACGGCGTCGGCGCCTCGCCACCGAGCTGCTTGGGCGCGCGGGAGGAAGACGACAGAATGGCCTGGTGGGCTGGGCCGGCCAGGTGGGCTGCGAGGGAGCTAGTCGGGCTTCTTTGCCCAGGTAAGCTTCTGTTCTTCTTTTCTAATTTTCTTTTCTGTAATTTGTTTTGTCTTAGCTAAATAATTAGCTAGACATTTTTATAAATGCTCAAATCTTTTATATGGCATTACATGACCAGTAGCTAGTCATATCAAGAGTTTGAACATTTTTGAAATTCAAAATATTTGAATTCAAATTCAAATAGGGGTTTTTGATTAATTCCAAGGCACTGTTTGAATATTTGAAAAATCCATGAGCATGGGGTGGGTCCCACATCACTTGATATGTGATCACACTCATTTATAAGACTTTTTAAAAATCTAACATGAATTTTTGGAGAAGATTTTTATCTGGCCTTTTGAATTAATTCATCTGGGGGGGTTTCTTCTCCCATTTTGCTTTTGAATTTGATTTCAAAGATTTCTTTTGAAATTTTTAACATGATGCAAGTGACTTGCTAACCCTAGCACATTACCTAACAGAGGGTTCTGACAGTAGGGTGGCGGCGAAGATGATACTTAGACTGATTCCTCCGTCCATGCATACTCGTGTCATATTGTATCCTCTGATGTGTACCTCAAGGACTAGTGGTGCTTGCCCTGGTCATGGAATTAGAGGCAGATGGTCCTTTTGCAAGAATGTGATGCTTACTTCCGAGTCGCATAGGTAGTAGGGTTCTTTTACAAGGATTTCCTTAGCTGAATGGGCTTTGAGAGTGGTTGCTTCTTGCTTCTGTTTTGATGGTCGCCCTTCTTGAATCATGCACAACCGACCGTGAGATGGTGGGTATTGCTATTCTGTGTTGGGCGCTGGTGGTGCTGCCGTCCTTCGAGCTCATTTGGCCATGCTCTGCTTCTCTTCCCTGAGCCTGTCGGAGAGTTCGATAAAGAGTTGGAAGTTCCTGAGAGTGTAGCCTTCCCTGAGCCATCCTCATCGTCTTCGAAATAGTGGATTGTGCCGGCTCCGTCCAACAGCTCTCCCGGTGTAAGGTTGCTCGAGTATCCATGTCGTCTTTTTCTAATGAACCGATATGTTCGCGAGTGGTCTTTGCAACGAGAGTGGAACCTCAGGTCCAGTTATATTCTATCGCAGATCAAGTGCTCTCGGATCATCTTGGCGAACTCGTCTGGTCTTCTGATGGGATCGTAGTACTAGCTCGGACGGGTGGTCGAATCCGTGTCGTGAGTCGCTGTTGCTGCGGGTGCTCGGGGTGTGATAGGAGTTGCTATCGCGACTGGTGTTTGGTCGAGCAAAATTTCAATGTGGATTTCCTGCGACTGTCCTGGTGCCGACCTTCGTTCTGCAACTGCAACTTGGGATCGTCTCTTGGGTCAGCGGTTCTTTCGCCGCTGGACGTAGATTCGGTAGCCGCTGAAAAACTGATCTTAACCGACTCGTTGATCGAGTGTGCTAGGTTGCGGGACTGAAAGGCTTGCGATGAATTAGAGTTCTTCGAGTAAATTGGTTCTTGTTTGAATTCTTGTCGAAGTCGCAGAGTTGCCTGTTGCTGATGACGGGACCGTCGAGATCGTCATTCCAACCTACGTCTTCCGCACGGTCTGCGCCAATCTACGAGGACTGGCCTCAGAAAATCCCATGGTAAGGTACCCTGGGTTTAGATCGTAGAGCGAGGTGCAGGTTGGCGATGCTCGTCGGTTAACAGGAGACATGGATTTACCCAGGTTCAGGGACCTCGATCGGTAAAACCCCTACTTCCTGCTCTATTGTATTATGATGGAGGCGATTATAGTGGAGGTCAAGGCGAGATGGATCGAGACCGAAGGTGTTTCTCTGAGATTGGATGCCCTAGACATCCCCTCTCCAGCCTTTATATACTAGGCTAGGTTGCAATGAGTTCATCTAGGTTTGAAGAGGCAGATGCCTAATCTAGCTTTAGTCTTGGATGCCAAGTCTTGGATTCCATAGCGCCGTGGACTCCTATGTCGGTGCAGCCGCTGGTGCTTTAGGTGGGCCAATCCTGGGCCAGTCGAGGCTTCTAGCGGACCCTCCGTCTTGACACGCACCAGGTACCCTCATGCGTCGGAGTCATGGGGGTATCCCCTCGTCAAGAGTGATGTAGTAACATGCTCCAGCCCCCGAGTGCTTAAGTATGGAAAATGTCACGAGCGCGAATAACGCCTCGAGGGGGAGTGGTGTTGTAGCGCTCTCGTGCCCCCCGAGTGCCTGAGTATAAAATGTCACGAGTGCAGGTAGCACCTCCAGGGGAGTGATGCGGTAACACGCTCAAGCCCCTCGAGTGCTTAAGTATGGAAAATGCAGTGAGTGCCAAGAACGCCTCGAGGGGGGAGTGGTGTTGTAGTGCGCTCAAGCCCCTGAGTGCCTGAGTATATAATGTCGCGAGTGTGGATAAAGACTTGAGGGGAAGCGGTGTTGTAGCGCGCTCAAGCCCCCGAGTGCCTGTGTATAAAATGTCGTGTGTGTGAATAAGGCCTCGAGGGGGAGCGGTGTTGTAGCGCGCTCAAGCCCCCGAGTGCCTGAGTCTCCAGATGATATGGTGATACTCATGTTTTATTACAGCGGTGTTTTCTTACATAAGTGGCTTAAGCAACCATACTGAGTAATCTCTTAACATCCAAAAAGGGGTAGAAAGAAAAAGAAGTGGACAACCTATGAGTAGAAGAGTCAGAGATTCGCCACATTCCATGGATTACCAACATCTTCATCAGTCTTTGGGTTCTTTAGCCTCTAGGATCTGCCACCTATGACTTAAGAGATTATGTAGGGTCCCTCTCACTACAGGGCGATCTTGTGAACTTTTTCCTGCTTCAACCGGAGCACTAGGTCGCCTACGTTGAACACCCTGGTGCGCAATCTGCTGCTTTGGTAGGTGTGCAACTTTTCTTGGTATCCTTCTGCGCGCGATAGGGAAATCTCCCTCGCCTCGTCTGTTGTGTCTTTTTCATCTCCAAGTGCCTCTTCTACTTCATATTCTTCGTACCCGGTGATGCGCGGGGCGCCGAATCTTAGGTCACGTGGAAGTACCGCCTCGGCGCCATACACCATGAATAAAGGAGTGTACTGGGTCGAGGTGTTGCGTGTGGTGCGCAGAGTCCATATTACTGCCGGTAGTTCTTCAACCCAGTTCCTGCGGACTGCTTGAGTTGTGCGAGGAGCCGCTTCTTGATGCCTCCGCAGACCAGTCATTAACTTTTACGACCTGTCCGTTGGACTATGGGTGCGCGAGTAATGAGTAGTTGATTTTGATGCCTAAGTCTTTGCAGAAGGTCTGGAATTCTTCTGGTGTGAAGTTCGTGCCGTTGTCAGTATTTATGTTGTGTGGAACTCCGAAATGGAAGATGATGGACTTGATGAAGTATACGGCCATTGATGTTGTCGAGTTGGTGATGGGTACTGCCTCGATCCATTTTGTGAACTTGTCGACTGGGACGAGGAGGTGGGATCGCTCGCCTTTGGATAGTTTCTTTAGGGGTCCCACCATGTCAAGTACCCAGGTTGCGAAAGGCCATGCCAATGGTATTGTCTTGAGCTCCGAGGCCGGTGCATGTGCTCTGCTGGCGAACGTTTCATAGACGATGCAACGCCGTATGATGTCTTCTGCGTTTTGCATGGACGTGGTTCAGTAAAAACCTGTTCGGAATGCTTTGGCGACAAGAGCCCGACTGCTTGCATGGTGCCCACAGATGCCCCCGTCAAATTCGAGTAGCAGTGCCTTGCTGTCATATTCTTCTATGCATCTTTGGAGAACCTGGGAGATGTTGCTTTTGTAGAGCTCTCTATTGATAGTGGTGAAATCTTTGGATCTTCGAGTGATGCGACGGGCTTCTGTTACGTCTTGAAGTAGAAGGTTGTGTATCAGATAGTTGAGGAAAGTTCTAGTCCATGCTGGTCTTTAGGGTGGCAGTTATTCTTTTTCTGCGTCCACATTGCCGGATTCGCCTTCGTCGACTGGGTCCGTGATTGCCACTTGTCCAGGTTCGGTAGCCTCGTCGACTGTCGCGCTTGTGGTGCCTGCTTCATTGGCCATGGTTGGCTCTGGTGCCTTTGCCGTCTTGTTGGATTGGTGTGTGATGCTTTTTAGGAAGATGCCGGGTGGTATCGGTCCGCGGGTAGATCCGATGTTTGCGATTTTGGCAGCTTCCGTGTTGTTTACTCTTGTGACGTAGTTGAGTTTGCATCCATCGAAGTCACCTTCTAGGATATTGTAGAGCTTCTGGTATGCTGACATGTTGTCTGCAACTGCTTCAAAATTCTCATTGTTTGCTAGACGAAGAGATTTGAGTCGCCGTAAATGAGTAGGCGAGTGGCACCGCGGGCTTTTTCCATGCGCATGATGTGGAGGAGTGCTTCGTATTCTGCTTCATTGTTGGATGCCTTTTCGAAGTTAATCTGGAGTACGTATTTTATCTTGTCTCCCTTGGGGGAGATTAGCACGACTACTGCCCCTGCTCCTTGTTGTCTCTTGGATCCGTCGAAGAAAATCTTCCATGAGTTAGAGAGGTTTAGGGGCCAGGTGTTTGGACTTTCATCCACTCAACGACGAAATCGGGAAGGAGTTGTGCTTTGATTGTTGTTGGGTGCTTGAAGTGTAGGCCACGAGGACTGAGCTCGATGTTCCACTAGGCGACTCGTCATGTGGCACCCGGGTTGTTGAGGATATCTGAGAGAGGTGCACTGCTGACCACTGTTATTCGGTGCTCGTCAAAGTAGGGTGATACCTTGCGGGAGGTCATCAAGATGGCATAGACGAGTTTTTGATAGTGCAGGTATGTCCTCTAGGCACGTGTGAGGACTTCGCTGAGGTAGAAGATCGGTCTCTGGATGCCTTGTACTTTGCCCTCTTCAGTGCGCTCGATAACGAGTACGGTGCTGACAACGCTACTCCGAGCGGCGTTGTAGAGGTATAGGGGTTCTCGTTCCTTGGGGACTGCGAGAATTGGTGGAGTTCATAGGGTTTTCTTTAGGTTCGTGAATGCGTTTCGCGCTTTTTCTGTCCACTCAAACTTGCCGCCCATCCGTAGTAGCTGGTAGAATGGTAAGGTCCTTTCCTCTAGCCTGCTTATGAAGCGGCTTAGGGCGACGAGTCGTCCTGTGAGTTGTTGCAATCCCTTTATGTTGAAGAGCTCTTGTATTGTGAGTGCCTGAACTTTTTCTGGGTTCGCTTCGACTCCTCGTGCGGAGACCATGTATCCCAGTAACTTGGCGGCTGGCACGCCTAAAACACACTTTTTTGGGTTGAGCTTGATGCGCTAGTGGTTGAGTGATCTGAAGGTTTCACGTAGGTCCTCGAGGAGGGTGTTTGCCTAGTAGGTTTTGACGATTATGTCATCCTCGCAGACTTGCACATTCCTTCTAATTTGATCTTTTAGGCATGCCTGCATCATCCGCTGATAGGTTGCTCCGGCGTTCTTAAGTCCGAAAGGCATCGTCATGTAGAAGAACACGCCGTACGGGATGATGAATGATGTGTGCTCTTGGTCTTCCTCTTTCACTCTGATTTGATTGTAGCTTGAATATGTGTCAGCAAATGAGAGGAGGGCGCATCTTGCGGTGGAATTGAATATTTGATCTATCCGTGGCAGGGGAAAGTGGTGTTTCGGGCAGTGCTTGTTGACTGGTCCGTAGTCGACACACATACGTAGTACTTCAGTGTCCTTTTTGGGTACCAACACCGGGTTTGCGACCCATGTGGCCTTATTTCTTTCACGGATGAATTTGGCACCGAGTAGTCTATTGACTTCTTCTCTTATGGTTCTGCGTTTTGGCTTAGGGAATCGTCGCATGGCTTGTTTCACTAGTTTGGATAGACCTGCAACACGTGCTCGCCGAATTCCCGTGGGATTCCTGGCATGTCGGCTGGGCACCAGCGAAGATTTTCCATTCTTCGTGGAGGAACTTTAAGAGGGTACTCGCCTTTTCTTCGGTTAGGTGAGCGTAAATCTGCACCATCTTGTCTGGGTGTATTGGGTGCACCTGGTGGTTGTCGTGTCGCTGTCAGCACTGAAGTCCCAAGTGATCTCCTTGAGCTCGCTGCGACTGGCGACTGGGAAAAGGCTTTTGTCCATTAACATGGCTATCTCTGTGAGTTCCTGCTGTGCTCCGAAGGTGTTGGAGACTTGGTAAAAATCCCAGTTGCACTTTTCTTATTTGAGAAAGCATACGTTCATCGAGATGACTCCTGCGGGTCCTGGCATCTTGATCTTGAGGTAGGCGTAGTGTGGGATAGCCATGAATTGGGCGAATGTTGGTCGACCGAGTATGGCGTGGTATTGCGATTGCCAGTCGACCACTTCAAACTCGAGGATCTCCCTTCTGAAGTTTCTCCCGCTGCTAAAGATAACGTCAAGGCTGATTCTCCCGAGGGGGTAGACTACTTTGCCTGGTACGACACCGTGGAAGGTGATGTCTGAAGCCTTCAGTGCGGAGTGTAGGATCAACATTTTTCGTAGAGTGTTGGAGAAGATAATGTTCATGCTACTACCTCCATCCGTGAATACGCGTGACATGTCGTATCCTCCTATCTGTTCTTCGAGGACCAATGGGGCGTGACCTGGTCTTGGGACAACTGGCGGATGATCCTTTTGCGAGAAGGTTATGTTGGTATCCGAGCCCCGTAAGTAGTATGGTGCTTTAGGTTGAATATCTATTTCCATGTAGATTTGGAGGGTGGTTGCTTCTTCCTTCAATTTTTACAGGCACCCTTCTTGGATCATGCACACTCGACCGCGTGCTATCGGGTAGGTTTCTTCTTCGTTGGGTGTTGGGCAGTCTTGACGTGCTGCGGCTTTGGAACATGCTAGTGCCGAGGTTGCTCCTCGAGTGCACTTTTCTCGATGTTGTACGTCTTCTTTGTGTGCTTTGGAAAGTTCGTCGAAGAGCCGGCAATATCCGAGGCTGTGGGTGCATCTGAGTTCCCCCTCCTCGTCTTCATAAGAGTGGATTGTGCAAATCCCGTGTAGCTGTTCTTGGAGCGAGAGGGTTTTGGAGTTGCTTTTTTGCTACCATCTTCTCTTTTCGGGTTGGTCGTGCATGACGTGGTTTTTGTTCGAGCGGGTGCTTGAGCAGTGTTTGTTGCGAGCACGACTACTCGGGCTCATCTCGACTCCTTCGTCGATACAGAAATCTCAAATTTGCTTGGCGAGGTTGTGAGGCATGCCACCGAGGTCGCCGTGGCTGGTATTGGCTGTCTTGCGACGAGTGTGACAACTGATGTTTGGAGTCGCCGTGTGGTCGATTGCTTGGGCTAGAGAAATTTTGACGTCGAATTCCAGCATTACGACTGATGTTGGTTTTGACCACGTGGGTGCCATCTAAACTTGGTTCGTCGATCAGACGGTGGCTCGTCGCTTGATGTAGTTCTGGAATCCTTTGAAAGCTTGGACCAGACTCGTACACAGGTTGAGAGGGATCAACACCGGAAAATCCCATGGTCAGGGACCCTGGGTTAGTCATAGAGATGGCACGGGTTGGACGATACTCATCGGCTAACAGGATAAGCACTTCCTTCTCGATATTATTACGTGAGGGGGCGATTGCAGTGGAGGCCAAGGCGAGTTCTCGCAAGGCAAGGATGAGTAGATGCGTATCGAGTTGTTTTGGACGTCTCCCCTCCCAGCCTTTATATACTAGGCTAGGTCTCGGGGAGTCCGTACTAGGTTACAGAGAAGGTTTCCTAGTTCTAGTCTTGCCTTGTACGCCAAGTTGCACCTTCCATATTAGTCGCGGACTCTTACGTCGGTGCCTGGTTGGGCCCATCGCGGGCTTGTCGCAGCTTCCCAGCGGGCCTTCTGTCTTCATACACACCAGGTAGCCACACATGTAGGAGTCGTGGGGTCACCCCCTCGTCACCGGTTGTGTGTGTTCGATCACGAGATCGGAACGTGCGCAATGAAGTTGAGAGTTCCGAGCAGATTGGTTCTTGCTTGGATCGCCGAGTTGTCGATTGCTGATGACGGAACCGTTGAGATCGTGACTCCAACCGGCGTCTTCCCCGCGGTCGGCGCCAATTGACGAGGATCAGCCTTGAAAAATCCCATGGTTAGGAACCGTAGGTTTGATCGTAGGAGAAGGAGTGCAAGGTTGGCGATCTCCTCGGATAACATGAGACAGGGATTACCCAGGTTCAGAGCCCTCGATCGATAAGCCCCCTACTTCCTGCTCGATGTATTATATGGAGGATGCCATTATAGTGGAGGCTCCGGCGAGATTGATCTAAGCAGAGGTAGTACGATGAGTATTGGAGTGCCCTAGATGTCCCCCTCCCAGCCTTTATATACTAGGATAGGTCTCGAGGAGTCCGTCTAGGTTTACATAGAGAGTTTCCTAATCTATCTAGTCTTGGTGGCCACGTCTTGGACTACATGTCGGTACAGTCGCCGGTGCTTCGGGTGGGCTTATCTTGGGCCTTCCGAAGCTTCTAGTGGGCCACTAGTCTTGACACGCACCAGGTACTCTCATGGTTTGGAGTCGTGGGGGTATCCCCTCGTCACTTAGGCATCAAAATCAACTGCGCCAGTCGCGCACCCTCCGTCCAATGGACAAGTCTAAAAAAAGCTAACGGCCTGGTCTGCGGTGGGATCAAGAAGCGACTCCTCGCACTACTCGAGCAAGCTGCAGGCAACTGGGTTGAAGAACTACAAGCCGTACTATGGAGCCTGCGCACCACACCCAACACCTAAACTTAGTACACTCCTTTCTTCATGGTGTATGGCACCGAGGCGATACTTCCACATGAATTAAGATTCAGCGCCCGCGCATCACTGGGTATATAGAAGAAGAGGCAGAAGAAGCACTTGAAGACGACAGGGACACAACAGACGAAGGCTGAGAGATAGCCCTATCACGATTAAAAGGATACCAAGAAAAGTTGTGTACCTATCAAAGAAGCCGACTTCGCACTAGGGTGTTCAGTGTAGGCTACCTCGTTCTCTTACTAAAGCAGGAGAAAGTACACAAGCTTTCCCCACAATGAGAAGGACCCTACATAATCTCTGAAGTCATAGGTGGTGGAGCCTACAGGCTGAATAACCCGAAGACTGATGAAGACGTTGGCAATCCATGGAATGTGGCGAACCTACGCCTCTTCTATCCATACATTGTTCACTCCTTTCTTCTTCTACTCCTTTATGGATGTTTAGCCACTGCTTAGCCACTTATGTAAACAAACAATGCAACAATAAAACGCGAGTTTCTCCATATCGTTTGGACACCCACAACACTCGGGGGCTTGAGTGTGCTACCACACCGCTCCCCTCGAGGCGTTACTCACACTCTTGACATTTTATACTTAGGCACTCGGGCGCTTGAGCGCACTACCACACCGCGCCCCTCGAGGCATTACTCGCACTCGCGACATTTTATTCTCACGCACTCGAGGGCTTGAGTGTGCTACCACACTTCTCCCCTCGAGGCGTTACTCGCACTCGTGATATTCTAAACTCAGGCACTCGGGGGCTCGAGCGTGCTATTACACCTGTTGGAGATATGCCCTAGAGGCAATCATGTTGTGATGTTATATCCTTATGTATTCATGAGTTATTTATATTGTCCTTGAACATAATCACTGATATGTATCAATAAGTATGTGACTTGTTTGTGAGACTATATATTCTATGATGATTGTTCTAATGGTCCCTAGTTGATAAGGTTATGCGGACACGTATCCTTGACTAGTATATGATTCGATTGATGACTATGTTTCACAAGTCATGAGCATGGAGATGCTACCGATAGTATGGACTTAGTGATGGGATCACTGAGTTGGACAGAGACCCACTTTGAGATGCAGCGAGATATTGTCATCTGTTAGTCTCAATACAATGTATATGCCATGTCCTAGACCTGAGGTCCTCGCATGTTCTCGGGATGAGGAATGACTCACTTAGGGACTATCAAACGCTACACCGTAACTGGGTAGTTATAAAGGTAGCTTACGGGTGAGTCATGATACATGCCGCGAGACATGGTTGATCAAGATGGGATTTTCCCCTCCACTTTGGAGAGATATTCTCTGGGGCCCTCTTGAGTGATAGGATTCAGAAAGCATGGCCATGCGATATGGGTTAAGTGTTAATCCGGTTCAGGAATCTGTATCACGGTTTCGAGAAGAGAGGTCAAGATATCACAAGGGCGACAAGTACTCGCCTTGAGCTTGACAACATATATCGTGAGGCACAAGGAATGTTGCATATGACAATTTGTAATGGTTTGTCTTATGACTTTACGCATATATGGGAGTCAGAACGTTCTGCTAGGAACCGCTACCGACTATCGAACCGGATGTGATTCGAGACGTGTCCATGTGTATGTGAACCTATAGGGTCGCGCGCTTAAGAGGAAAGGAGCCCATTCGGATGTGATCCGAATAGAATATGGATGGAGGGTCCGGATTGCCTCAAGGGTTGAGGCCATTCCATGGGCGCCTATATAAGGGCTAGGGTGTGGTCAGACCACAACCCTAGCCGCCACTCCACCTCTAGGCCGAGCCGCCGGACCTAGCAGGCCACCGCCCGGCGCTCCTCCTTGTACGTGCGCATCCCTTGGAGGCGCTGCACCTGCGGTGCTTAGACGAACTGTTCGCGGGATCGGATCGCAGAACTCCGTTCGTGGGATCGGTACGAGGGATCGGTTCGAGGGATTCGAGCAGCAGCCGCCGACGCGCATCACCAACTCTCCTTCCGCTGCCGTAACTGCACGTCTAATGGTAAACCCTAATCATGTAGTTCATCTCCAGTAGCAGTGATCTTGGTTGTGCACGGTAGAAAATTTTAATTTAACGCTAGCGTAGAGGACCGCGTGCCACAACAACACCGCTCCCCTCAAAGCGTTACTCGCACTCGTGACATCCTATACTAAAACACTCGATGGCTTAAACACCCTACCAATATGCCCCCTCGTGAAATACTGAAACGAATGCACAAATGCAGCGCACAAAGAACCATGGTGCAATACCAAGTTTTACTACACTCGACGGATGCTCAAACAAAATCTATGAAACTTGAGAGCCTACACTCGACCACAAGTAATCGCGATTAGCCTCGGGGGATACCTCGGCCAAAGAACAACATGGCGTAACCAATAAGCATTTGATGGTTTAGACGAAGCCTCGGGGGCTACTCCCATTGGGAGAACTGTCGTGCACCCGATAGATCAAGGACAAAATATGAAAGGAAGAAGACAGAAATCCATGCTTTTTCCAGTCCGTTCAATGCAAAATATTCCGATATATTGATTTACAAAATGACTTTTCATTCCAAGGTTCCCTCGACACTTCTTCGGGCATCATCACAAACAAAGGAAAATTAAGCCCTAAGCTCGACTGATGGTTAGCTTGATACCCTATGACTAAATGGCAAGCTCTCCTGATAGTAGGCTTAACACCCTAAGTCTATCACAGATCTCTCTTGATTGTCGGCTTGATATCCTCAACATCTTCCTCAAAACTGGAGTAGCTATGACCACTGTTAGGTGGGAAACTGGGGTAGCCAGAGCTAGTATCGCCCCGACTAGGTGAGCCATCGCAAGATGAAGAGCTTCGGATGCCTTCCGCGCCTCCAGAGTCGCTGTCACTCGATGAAGAGGATCGACCTCGGCAAATCCCAAGGTATGGTACCCTAGGTTTAGATCGTAGAGAGATGTGCAGGTTGGAAACCCCTACTTCCTTCTCGGTTGTATTATGATGAAGGCGATTACAATGGAGATATCATCGAGAGTGCTCTAAACGATGGTGTAGCTATGAGATTGGATGCCCTAGACGTCCCCTCTGCCAGCTTTTATATACTAGGCTCGGTCGCAAGGAGTCCATCTAGGTTTACGGAGGCGGTTGCCTAATCTAGCTTTAGTGCTGGACGCCAAGTCTTGGTTTCCATAATACCGTGGACTCCTATGTCGGTGCAGCCGTCGGTGCTTCGGGTGGGCCAATCCTGGGCCAGTTGAGGCTTCTAGCGGGCCTTTCGTCTTGACACGCACCAAGTACCCTCATGCATAGGAGTCGTGGGGGTATCCCCTAGTCAGTAGCCCCCGAGTGCCTAGGGGACTCGAAGAGTTGCTTAAGGACTCAAACCTGCAATCAGCCATAGTACTGCATGACGCATTGTTGCGAGTCATCTCTTTTTGTTCGGGAGAGAGCTTTCCGAGGGATGATAACATAAAAGGGCCCAACATACTCGATTGGTTGAGCCTCGGTGAATTGCGCTAGCGGAAAATACCACAGTATGCCAATCAATCTCGCGTCCCTCGACACGAGCTTGGATACGAATGGTGTCAAGCAAGGTCCAGGCCGCTACAGGGCTTACATGATAAATGCCGCTAGTTTAAGTACTGAATATGACCCTAATGCGTCCTTTAGTGGTTAACTTTAATTCATGCACCACGCATGGAACCGTTGGGAGTGAAGTCGCGCTGTGGCAAGTCCCATCCCGGCCGACTATGCAGCGGGATCTTATCTACGCGCAAGTCTGCGCGGCATCTGGGGTGCAGTCTATCGCAGCCCTGGCAATGTTTGTAGGGGCGTGTAACAAAATGGAATGCACCCACTCGGAAAACGATCGAGTGGATTAGTAGTGTGATCACTCACGGAGCGTCCGAGTGCTCACGCGAGGAATAAGTATAAGATGGACCCACTCGGAAGATCATCGAGTGGGCTCATAGTATGAGCACCCGCGGAGCGTACGAGTGCTCAGGCGGGGAGTCAGTTTTCTCGTCTTTTGGGCCGTGTATGTTAGTGCGAGTACTTACTCGAGCACCTTGTCGTCTGGGCGTGTGAGCACTCGAACCATGTGGTGTGGGCGAGTTGTCACTTGAGCCTTGTAGATGTATTGTAGTTTTCGGAGGGGAGTAGCCACTCACACCCTCGATGTTTGATCCATGCCACCTGTGCTCCATTTAGCGACGGTAGGGCGCTTCCGATGGGAGTAAAATTTTGATGTAATCATAATTATAAGTAAGAGGATAAAATATTCAAAAGGATGGAGAGCATCTTTCCTTTGTCAAGGCATATGCGCATGCATCGAATCGTCCTATCTGTGCAGCCAGGATGCGAAAGGTTGTAATGATGCTTCCTGATGACATGCGGAGGATGACGATGGCAGGATGCGAACCTTGCGTCCATTGGCTATTGTGATGACTCCTTCAGTAGCGCGTAATTAGCTCTGTGCTCCTGCCGCCTGTTGGGTTTCCTAGATCGCATGGAAACGCGCGTAATTTGTTGCTATTTTTAAATGTTGCTTTGATGCGAAGAGGCGCCTTGTCTTGTAATCCGTAAGGTTGCATGCTTTGGTGTTTAATTTTGTCCTATGGCGCCATTTCGGATTTCTTGGTGTGGAACGTTCCCCTTTTTCCCTTGGGATGGTGTATATATATAGGTAGCTATGATGTGGTGCATTGGCCATCCATCTTTCTTCCTTTGCTCTCCTTCTTTCATTCCAAGGATCCCAGACGTCGTGCTCGTGGCGCCTCTGGTGCTGCCTCTCGCGACGTTGCTGAACGAGGTCGCCGCGGTCGTGGTGCCCGTTCCTCATGCTGCCGGCGAGGGCGCGGAGGTTCTTCGGGGAGCGTGGCTACTGCTGCTGCTGTCGAGGGTGTCTACGGCTATGGTTTCATCCTTCATGTTCTTAGTCGTATTGCTAGTCGGATTCCTCTTCCGTTTTCTTTTGCTACCCTTGTTTTCGATCTTGGATTGGATGGTCTTTGGCTTTGGCTTCAAGGCTGCTCCCAATCCCCCTTGTGGGTAAAGCTTCAGGTTGAGAGCTCCTTCTTGGTCTTCTTGGGGACCGGTTGGAGGGCGTTTTCCCATCAACTGAATCTGCTCGACGGTGACAGTCTCAGATTTCATTTTTATGGCGAAGAAAACCTCACCGTCAGGTCCTTTGATGCAGGCAGGAACCGTCTGGAGCCTTGCTGGGATAGCTCAAGTGGTGACGATTCTGGGGGCACAGTTGGTGCCTTCATTTCTTCTTCTGCTGGAGGCTCTCCTGCCACGTCTCGCTCCGACGACTCGTTGACTAGTGGTGGTGCTAGCTACTCCATTTTTGAGTAGGACGCTGATGTCAAGACACCAGCCTAGCGGGTGCGTCAGTAGGGCAAGCCAACAAGCTCAAGCATAAGTCGAGCTTCACCCTGTAGGTTTAGAGTAGATAGCTTCCCTTTGTCTGTGATGATTCTCGTCAAGATTTGGGCGAGTGTCAATTATCATAGCATGGGCACACATGTAGAAGTCCTAATTTCTTGTAATGCTTGGCCTTGTACCCCTTTTGTTGTAGAAAAAATCAACTTGTAATGCTTGGTCTTGTACTCCTTTTGATATAGAAAAAAATCACCTTGTTATGCTTCATTTGATCAATATTGAGGGTCCCTTCTTCACTTATACTTGAGAATGCTTCCTTCATCTTGTTTTTGACTTTTGTACGCGCGAGTCCATGATAATACCGGGTGCGCGATAGCGCTCCCGATGGGAGTAGACCCCGAGGCTTTGGCCAATCATTGCGATTGGGCGAAGGCTATATAGTTGTTTTCGGGTGCTCTAATGCTTTTGCTCTGAGTGGTCCTTGTTTTCCTTCAATATTTTGAGCATGTTGTGGGTCTTCAAGGCTCGGAAATTTCATTAGAGAAGGAAAGTTTTTTAGTGGTGAGAGTGTGTTTTACGCTCGAATTTCCAAACGCCGATGCATACTCGTCGCGTGAGCGGAAGATCATCTCGAGAAGGGGGAAGTTGTGCTCGGGCCCTCGAGTGTCAATGGGTAATCGTCACGCGTGCGAGATAACGTCTCGAGGGAGAGGGTGAAACCGCGCTTCAGCCCCCGAGTGCAAATGTATAAGCATCGAGTGAGCGAAAGAACGCCTCGAGGGAGAGGGTGAGTCCGCGCTTGAGCCCCCGAGTGCCAATGTATAAACGTCGTGTCAGCGCAAGAACGCCTCGGGGGAGAGGGTGAGTCCGCGCTCGAGCCCCCGAGTGTCAATGTATAAATGTCGCCTAAGCGAAAGAACACCTCGGGGGAGAGGGTGAGTCCATGCTCGAGACCCCAAGTGCCAATATATAAACGTCGCGTAAGCGAAAGAACGCCTCGGGGGGAGAGTGAGTCCGCACTCGAGCCCCCGAGTGCCATGGCATATAATTGGGGCAACGCATGTTTTATTGCTTCAGTCTTTTACATGTTCCCTGTGGGCAGTATTGCTGATATTGAGAAAGCGGTGGGACAAAACTAGTCGCGGGCAATCTATGAGTAGACGAGGCATAAGTTTTCCATGTTCCACAGGTTCCCCACGTCTTCATCCGTCTTTGGGTTCTACAGTCTGTAAGCTCCTCCTCCGCTTACTTCTGAGATTATGTAGGGTCCTTCCCACTATGGGGCGAGCTTGTGAACTTTTTCCTGCGTTAGCCGTAGGACGTGATCCCCCACATTGAAGACTCGTGTGCAGAGTGGACTACTCTGATAGGTGCGCAGTTTATCCTGGCACCCTTCTGACTATGATAGGGCTATGTCTCTTGCTTCATCTTCTACTTCTTTTTCGTCCTCAAGTGCGTCTGCTTGTTCTTCCTCATACCCGGTGATACGTGGGGCACCGAATCTGAGGTCATGTGGTAGTACTGCCTCTGCTCAGTACACCATGAAGAAAGGGGTGTATTGGGTTGAAGTGTTGGGTGTAGTTCGCAAGCTCCAGAGGACGGCTGGTAGCTCTTCTACCCAATTACCTGCGGATTGCTCGAGTGGTGCGAGGAGCCGCTTTTTGATGCCGCCGCATACTAGCCCGTTTTCCATCTCGACTTTTTCGTTGGACTGCGGGTGCATGACTGATGCGTAGTTGATGTTGATGCCCAGTTCCTTGGAGAAGTTCTGGAACTCAGCTGTTGTGAAGTTTGTGCCGTTGTCGGTGATGATGTTGTGAGGCACACCGAACCGGAAAATTATAGACTTGATGAAGTTTACTGCTATGAGGGTGGTCGAGCTGGTGATTGGCACTGCTTCGATCCATTTGGTGAACTTGTCGACTGCTACCAGGAAGTGCGTGCAATCGACTTTTGAAGATTTCTTGAGTGGGCCTACCATATTGAGTCCCCATGTTGCAAAGGGCCAGGATAGCGGTATGGTTTTGAGCTTCAATGCGGGTGCATGAGGCCTGCTGGCGAATTTCTCGCATGTGATGTAGCGCCGCACGATGTCCTCTGCGTTTCGCATGGCAGTTTGCCAATAGAAACCAGATCGAAAGGTCTTTTCCACCAAGGCGCAGCTGCTTGCGTGGTGACCGCATTTTCCTTCTTGGATCTCGAGCAACAATGCCTTGCCGTCTTCTTCTTCGATTCATTTTTGGAGCACTTGGGAGATTCTGTGTTTCTAGAGCTGCCTGTTGAATATGGTGAAGGCCTTGGATTGTCGACTAATGCATCACGCCTTCGTGATGTCTTGCAGAAGGATGTCGTGTATCAGATAGTTGAGGAAAGGTCTTGTCCATGCAGAGCCTTCGGGTGGCGCTAGACCTTCTTCGGCGACTGCGTTGTCACCTTCTTCGCCGGCGGCTGGGTCTGCTGCTGCTACTAGTTCTGGCCCGTTTTCCTTGCCGGCTGCTGCACTCACTGCTGGTTCAAATGTTCTTGACTTGATCGATCTCTAGATGATGCTTTCGAGGAAGACACCTGGGGGATTGGCCCTCGAGTCCACCTAATGTTTGCGAGTTCGTCTTCTTCTGTGATGTTTGCTCTAGTGACGTAGTTGAGTTTGCACCCATCGAATTCTCCTTCTAGAGTGTTGTAGTGCTTCTGGTATGCCAACATGTTATCTTCGACTGCCTCGCAATCTCTCATAGCTTGCTGGACGACAAGGTTGGAGTCGCCGTATATTATGAGGCGAGTGGCGCCGCAGGCTTTTCCATGCGCATTCCTTGAAGGGCCTCGTATTCTGCTTTGTTGTTGGATGCCATCTCAAAGTTGATCTGGAGTATGTATCTTAGCTTGTATCCTTTGGGTGAGATTAGCACGACAACCGCTCCGGCTCCTTTTGCCTTTTTGATCCGTCGAAGAACATCTTCCAAGAGTTGGAGAGGTCCGGTGGGCCGGGTGTTTGTACTTCCATCCACTTGACCATGAAATCTAGAAGGACTTGTGCTTTAATTGTAGTTGGGTGCCTGAACTATAGGCCACGAGGGCTGAGCTCGATGTTCCACTCGACGACTCGTCCTCTGGCACCTGGGTTGTTGAGGATGTACGAGAGTGGTGTGATGCTCACTACCGTGATCGGGTGCTCGTCAAAGTAGTGTGTTACTTTGCGCGACATCATGACGATTGCGTACACGAGCTTATGGTAGTGCGGGTAGCTTTGCTGAGATCGCGTGAGAACTTCCCTGAGATAGTACATTGGCCTCTGGATGCCTTACACTTTGCCTTCTTCAATGCGTTCGACAACGAGTGCGGTCCTGACTATGCTGCTCCGTGCCGCAATGTAGAGATAGGTGGGCTCTCGCTCCTTGGGCACAACTAAGATTGGCGGGGTTGAGAATGTATTCTTTAGGTCGACGAATGCGTTCCGCGCTTTTTCTGTCCACTCGAACTTGCCTCCTTTCCTGAGCAGCTGATAGAATGGTAGGGTTCTTTCTCCTAGCCTGCTGATGAAATGATTCAAGGATGTGAGTCATCTAGTGAGCTGTTGTACGCCCTTTATGTTGATGGGTTCTTGCATCCTGGCGAGTGCTTGCAATTTTTCTGGATTCACTTCGACTCCTCGAGCGGAAACCATGTACCCCAATAATTTTCCGGCTGGGACGCCGAATACACACTTTTTTGGTTGAACTTGATCCTGTATCGGTTGAGTGCCCCAAAGGTTTCTCGGAGGTCATCAAGTAGTGTGTCTGAGTTGTATGTTTTGATAATGATATCGTCGACATAAACTTGGATTTTTCTGTCGGTTTGTTCTTTTAGGCATGTATGCATCATCCGCTGGTATGTTGCGCCAACGTTTTTCAACCCGAAAGTCATTTTCTTGTAGCAGAACACGCCTTATGGGGTGATGAACGAAGTATGCTCTTCGTCTTCCTCCTTCATCCTGATTTGGTTGTATCATGAGTACGCATCGAGGAATGATAGGAGGTCACATCCTGCAGTGGAGTCGATGATCTGGTCGATACTTGGAAGAGGGAAGTGATCATTTGAGCAGTGCTTGTTGATGGGTCCATAGTCGACGCACATGCGTAGTACGTCGGTGTCTTTCTTGGGCACTAGCACGGGGTTTGCGAACCACGTGGACTTCTTTGTTTCTCGGATAAACTTTGCGTCGAGCAGTCTGTTGACTTCCTCTCCGATGGCTCTGCGTTTTGGCTCGGATAATCGGCATAGCGCATGTTTTACTGGTTTGGTGTTTGAGTAGATCTGTAGTGCATGCTCCACAAATTCTTGTGGTATTCCGGGCATGTCGGTTGGGCACCAAGTGAAGATGTTCCACTCCTCCCGGAGGAAGGCTAGGAGAGATATTGCCTGCTCTTCGGGTAGGTGGGCGTAGATCCGTACCATCTTGTCTGGGTCCGTTGGATACACCTGGTGGGTGACGGTGTCACTGTCAACGCTGAAGTCCCGAGTTATTTCCTTCATCTCACTTCTGCCGGCGAGTGGAAATACGCTCCTGTCTACCACTATTGCTATTTCTTTGAGTTCCTGTTGTGCTCCAAATGTGTCGGAGACTTGATGGAAGTCTCGACCGCATTGATCTGATTTGAGGAAGCTTCCGTTGACTGTGATGACCCCTGCGGGTCCTGGCATTTTGAGCTTGAGGTATGCATAATGCAGGACTTCCATGAACTGGGTGAATGCCGGACGATCGAGTATGGCGTGGTACTGGGATTGCCAGTCGAGCACTTCGAATTCTAGGGTCTCTCTTGCAAATTTTCCCTTTTTTTCCAAAGACCACGTCAAGCTTGATTGTTCCCAAGGAATAGGCCTCCTCGTCTGGTACTATGCTGTAGAGTGTGACGCCTGAGTTCTTCCAAACTGACCGCAGGATTTACAACTTCCGTATGGTGGCGAAAAAATGATATTTAGACTTCTTCCTCCATCCATGAATACTCGTTTCATATCGTATCATCCGATCTGCGGCACAAGGACTAGTGGTGCGCGCCCTTGTCTTGGAATTGCAAGAGGATGGTCCTTTTGCGTGAAGATGATGCTTACCTCTGAGTCGCATAGGTAGTAGGGTTCTTTTACTAGGATGTCCTCGGCTGCATGGGCTTGGAGAGTGCATGCTTCTGTTTTGATCGTCGCCCTTCTTGGATCATGCACACCTGACCGTGAGATGGTTGGTATTGCTCTTCTGTGTTGGACGCTGGTGGTGCCGTCCTTCGAGCTTGTTTGGCCCTGCGCTACTTCTCTTCCCTGAACCTGTCGGAGAGTTCGATAACGAGTCGGGATTTCCTGAGAGCGTGGCCTTCCCCTTTCCGTCCCTCATCGTCTTAAAAACAGTGGATTGTGCAGGCCCCGTCCAACTGCTCTCTGGGTGTAAGGTTGCTCGAGTTGCTCTGTCGTCTGTTCCCAATGAACTGATATGTCCGTGTGTGGTCTTTGGAGCGAGAGTGGAACCTCGGGTCCAGTTTGATTCCGTCGTGGATCAAGTGGTCTCGGATCAACTTGACGAACTCGTACGGTCTTCTGATGATATCGTAGTAGTCACCCGGATGGGTAGTCGAGTCCGTGTCGTGAATCGCTGCTGCTGCGGGTTCTCGGTTGGTGATTGGAGCTGTCGTCGTGAATGGTGCTTGGTCGAGCGAAATTTTGATGTGGATTTCCTGCGACTGGCCTGGTGCCGGCCTTGGTTCTGCAACTTCAACTTGGGTTCGTCTCCTGGATCAGCGATTCTATCACCGCTGGACGTAGCTTTGGTAGCTGCAGAAAAACTGATCTTGACCTACTCGTTGATTGAGTGTGCTAGGTTGCATGACTGAAAGGCTTGGGATGAATTTGAGTTCTTCGAGTGGATTGGTTATTTCTCGAATTGTTGTCGAAGTTGCCCAGTTGCCGGTTGTTGATGACGGGACCGCCGAGATCATGATTCCAACCTGCGTCTTCCCCACGGTCGGCGCCAATTGACGAGGATCGTCCTCGTCAAATCCAATGGTAAGATACTCTGGGTTTAGATCGTAGAGAGAGGTGCAGGTTGGTGATGCTCGTCAGATAACGGGATACAGGGATTTACCCAGGTTCAGGGCCCTCGATCGGTAAAACCCCTACTTCCTGCTCTTTTGTATTATGGTGGAGACGATTACACTGGAGGTCAAGGCGAGATCGGTCGAGACCGGAGGTGTTGCTATGAGATTGGATGCCCTAGACGTCCCCTCTCCCAGCCTTTATATACTAAGCTAGGCACAAGGAGTCCATCTAGGTTTACAGAGGCAGTTGCCAAATCTAGCTTCAGTCTTGGACACAAAGTCTTGGTTTCCAAAGCACGATGGACTCCTACGTCGGTGCAGTCGCCGGTGCTTCGGGTGGGCCAATCCTGGGCCAGTCGAGGCTTCTAGTGGGCCCTCCGTCTTGACACGCACTAGGTACCCTCATGCATAGGAGTCGTGGGGGTTATCCCCTCATCACCTCATCTTGGAATCAATAGGGTTGCATGCTTTGGTCTTTAATTTCGTCGCGCGGTGCCATTTCGGATTTCTTGGCATTGATTGTTTCCCCTTTTCCCTTGAGATGGTGTTTAAATATGGGTTGTTGTACTGTGATGCTTTGGCCATCCTTCTTTCCTCCTTTGCTATCTTGTTCTCGTTCCATGGCTCCTAAACGTCGTTCTCGTGGCGCTTCCGGTGCTGCTTCTCGCGGCGTTGCTAGTCGAGGCCGTCGTGGTCGGGGTGGCTCTGCGGGGGGTGCTGCTGCTGCTGCTGTGGCCGAGGGCACCTACGGCTACGATTTCATCCTTCGTGTCCTAAGCCGCATTGCTAGTCGGATTCCTCTTCCATTTTATTTTGCTTCCATTGTTTCTAAGATTGGCTTGGATGGTCTTTGGCTTCGGCTTCAAGGCTTCTCCCAGCCCCCCTTTTGGGTAAAGCTCCAGGTTGAGATCTCCTTCTTGGTCTTCTTGGGATTCGGTTGGAAGGCGTTTGCTCGTCAACAGAATCTGCACGAGGGTGATAGTATCTATTGTCGATTTGATGGTGAAGAAACTCTCACCGTCAGGGCATTTGATGCTGGCGGGAATCGTCTGGAGCCTTGTTGGGCGATCTCAAGCGGCGACGACTCTGGGGGTACGGAAGGTGCCTCCATTTCTTCTTCTGTTGGTGGCTCTCCTTCCATGTATTTCTCTCCTGTCTCGTCGACTGGAGGTGGTGCTAGCTACTCCAGTTTTGAGCAGGACGCTGATGTCAAGCCGCTGGACAAGCGGGTGTAACGAGGATCGGCCTCGGCAAATCCCATGGTAAGGTACCCTGGGTTTAGATCGTAGAGAGAGAGAGAGAGAGGTACAGGTTGACAATGCTCGTCGGCTAAAAACTGTCGGGACCCGGAATAGGCGTATGTAATTCCAGTCACGATACAATCACATGGAGAGCCGAGAGCCGTACCCACTTGTCTAAGCACACAAGGCCAAGCACATAACACTCTCGGAAAGCATCGAACGTGAGGGGCATCCCATTCAGGCCGGATGATCAACTGAGATGGGTCCTCATCGTCCGCTCATGAGTCTAAAGGCTTATGGGTGGTGAATCCCATATTCATAGACAAGTCGCCTCAACCATGTTATCGATTGAATCCTAACTCTTACATAGACTTACTCCAGCCCGATCACTTAGTCGGGGTCTAGGGCGGGCTCGATCATACAACAAAGTGTGCACGTGACAGAGTCACGAGCAATCGCATCGCGAGGCCCCAAGCTGCGCACATCTAAGGGCCACTTGGTGTATAAAGGGCCGCCAGCCAGATCACAACTAAGGTCTCGAAAACCCATACTAAGACATGCATGTTATAAACATACGCGCAACACACATGTCTAGTATGAACAGCAGGTATCATCACATAACTCTACAAAGTACTTCTTTACTTACGTACACATAGAGTATACAAAGATCACATGTCTGTGATCAACATTACATCATACAACGAAAGCAAATTAGGTCTGAGTACAGACAAGTTAAAAAAATGGCTTAGAGAAGCCTTGTAAACATACATGCCCTTCCACGAGGGACCAGACTGCTGTCTGGAACTATACTACCAAGGTCAACGTCGAGCTTCAGGTCGGTGACTCCATCGGGGTCCGGGTTCTCATCTAAAACATAGAATAAGCAAACGTGAGTACAAAGTCGTACTCAGCAAGACTTACATCAGAACTATACTACTCATGCTCAAGTTTCAAGGTAAAGGGAGGTGGGGTTTCATCTTGCAGAAGTGCCAGCTTTGACTTGGCTAGTCCTGTACTACGAGTACCAGACTTGAGGTAAGAAGCGTACACGAGTCCACTACCAAGTCTCCAACCAATACACCACTATGGTTACTTCCTCGACTTCCCCACGAGGAGCACACCATAGCACTCACGCTTATCTTGCGAGTTTTAGAAGTATCCATTCAAGTTGTCTAATAATCAGGTACAGGTTCCAAGTAGTCCATGACCGCGGACGCGGCTATTCGAATAGTTTTGTTAACCTTGCAAGGGTGTAAGCTACACACACATGACCATCGGTTACCGCCTTTTGCTCGCCACCGTTCAAGAGGTGACAGCGAGGATGTTCACCACGACACTTCGCTCACAACCGGTCTATTCCAGGAGTCGACTATCTGAGTTGCCTCCGCTCGAGAGCCCGGCCGGATCAACGAAACGGACTCAAACAATGTAAGTGACCGAGACGCCACCTCTGGTAGATGGTTTTCCTGCCTCACAGGTGCACCCACATATCTATATGATGCAACCATTCCTTCATTCTTTTTCTATGCAGATGCCAAATGGAAATCCCGAACTAATGTGACTCCTGGACGTCGACATGGATCAAGGTACTAGGCCGAGAGGGGTCAGTGAGCCCAATGTGTGGTTGTACTCTTTGTCTTGGATTACCATACAAGAACTCGGTGCTTAAGGCGGTGTTCAACGAGACAACCCACTTTGTACTCCTACACAGCCTCTCATCGTTCACCTTGTATTAGGGTGGATTCACCAACACAGTTTCACCTTCATCAGTGACATGATCATAACCATCCCGACTCACAGATCATTGTAACCTCAATGTAACCTCTAAGCATGCAATAAGCTTTAACAGTTGCAGGGGCCACATGATATCAATCAACTCCTATGTCAGCTAGGATTGTGGTTTGCTTACTACTGTGACAAGATGATAGGTCATGCATCGGATATGGGTTCAACTATGCGGTAGAATCGATACAAGGTGATCTCCTAAACATGCATAAGCGAGACTGAGAGGGAATGGGGATTTTATAGACATGATCAATGGGGTTTGCTTGCCTTGCTGACGATGTTCACACATGGTGTCTTCAACGAAGGGGGTGGCCTCCGGTTCCGGTTCCACTTCTATCGAGCAAACAAAGCAATCAAGGGATAAATATAATTGCGATGCTCAAGCACATGATAAGTTGTGAAAACATGATGTACATGGTACTGATGTGTTGACAATTCCATTTAATTGAAGTGTATTGCAAAAGAATTGCAAATTCAAACTTAGAATTTGAATTCAAATTAAGCCATATGCAAACTTTCTACTGTTGCCCCATTTTAAAATGGTCAAACATGAAAACAAATTGCATATTCTTAATCCTTGCATTTTTCTGATAATTTTTCATATATTATATGTTTAATTTGGAGTTAATATGAATTTTCTATGAATTATTGAAGTTTAATTGATTTTCTGTCCTTTTCTGGAATTTCTTTTAATTCTTTTAAATCCTTTTCTCTTTATTGCGTCATGCTTGCGCAAGGGTGACGTCATGGGGGGGCTGACCTGTGGGCCACCCATGTCAGTCTCAGGGGTTTAAATCCCGGGTTAATTAAACTGACAGGGGGGTTAGGGGGCTGGGGGGCCCACCTGGCAGTGGCCTTAGGGTTAATTAGGGGGGGGGCTTAACTCCTAAACCAAACCTCCCACTGGCGATTAACCGGCGGCGGCCACCGTGCACGGCGGCGACACGCCGGGGTGGCCTTCCGGCCACGGTTTGGCACGGTGGAAGCACGGGGAGGTGCCCCTTGCTCGCCCGCATCAAGCCATGGGCTCGGGGCAGGCTGGGAGTGGACGGAGCCTCGCCGGCGACGAGCTCCGTGGAGGCGTGCTCACGGTCGTGATGGAAAAGGGTGACTGGGGCACGGATTCGAGCTGGGAAAGAGGGGAAAAGAAGCGGAGCTCACCGTAATTGCGATGGTGACCTTGGGGTTGCAGGTGAGGGATTGACGGCTGCGAATTTTCCGGCGAGTTCTCGCGGGTCCGGCGGCGTGTCGAGGTCGATTCCGGCGGCTCGGGGACGAGGAGGCTCCCAATCCGCTGCTCAGTGAGGGAGTCGACGACGGGGAAGACGTGGGACACGTCGGCGCGGCTCCTCAACGGCGATGGCCACGCCGGACCACGACGTTGCTCTGCGATGGCGCTCGGGTCTTCTCTGGCGGCGAGGAAAACGACGAGAGGAGAGCGAGAGAGAGAGCAGCGAGTGAGGGGATGGAGGAAGGAGGTTCTGGGCGCTGTCCTGGCGAGGAGAAGGAGCCCGGGGAGTAGCTGCGTGGCCTTGGCGGCCACGGCGGCCACGGCATGCCGGGCACGCAGCTGTGTGCTCGTCCCCGGGGGGAAGACGATGGGGAGGGAAGCTGGGCTGGGCCGGCTGGTGTTTGAGTTCGGATGAAATCCCAGGTAAGGCCCTTTTCTTTATTCTTTCTGTTTTCTATTTTCTGCTTTATGTTTTGCTTTGAAAAAAAATAGGAAAGAATTTTTATTAAATGCCCAATTATTTTTATAAATCCTAGGTGACCAGTAGCTAGTCACTTTTAGGATTTGGGCATTTTTGAAATTCAATAATTTGAATTTCAAATCAAATAGGGGTTTATTTAATTTTCCAAGGCATTGTTTGAGATTTAGAAAATTCCATGAGCTTGGGAATGAACCCAAACCACTTTTGCAATGATCAGCAACAATTCTAGGAGTTTTCCAAACATTCAAATGATTTTTGGAAAAGATTTTTTCTGGCCATTTGAATTAAATTCTCAGGGCTTTCTTTTCCCCATTTTTGAATTTTATTTTTGAAACTTTCACATGATGCAAAGGACACAAGCAACCCTAGCACTCACCCTAGTTGGGATTCTGACAACTCGCCCCCACTCAAAAGAATCTCGTCCCGAGATTCAGAAGTCGTCGGGAGGAAGGTGGGGTACTCGGCACGGAGGCGATCTTCTCTTTCCCATGTTGCTTCTTTCTCTGAGTGATGTGACCATTGCACTTTGAGGAACTTGATCTTCTGACGACGGGTGACACGCTCTGTTGAATCAAGAATACGAACAGGGTACTCTCGATAAGAAAGGTCATCTTGGAGATCAAGCGTTTCATGGTCGACTTCGCGGATGGGGTCCTTGAAGCAACGCCTGAGTTGTGACACATGGAATACATCATGTACTCGGGAAAGGTGCGGGGGTAGTTCAAGTTGGTAGGCAACTTCTCCACGTTTAGCAAGAATGCGGAAAGGTCCGATGTAACGTGGGGCCAACTTGCCTTTGATACCGAAGCGTTGGGTTCCCTTCAGAGGAGTAACCCGAAGGTAAGCCTTCTCGTCCAGATTGTAGCTTTCTTGCCTATGATGACGATCATAGTAGCTTTTCTGACAAGACTGTGTGGCTTTCAATCGATCACGAACAATGCGAACTTGCTCCTCTGCTTCCATGATCATATCCGGTCCAAAGAATTGTCTTTCACCGGTTTCTGACCAGTTAAGGGGTGTTCGACATCGTCGTCCATAAAGGAGTTCAAAAGGAGCCATGTTCAGACTAGATTGAAAACTATTGTTATAAGAAAATTTGGCGAATGGAAGAGACTTCTCCCAATTCTTTCCGAATGAGATAACACAAGCTCTGAGCATGTCTTCAAGAATTTGGTTAACCCGTTCAACTTGACCGCTAGACTGAGGATGGAAGGTTGTACTAAAGGAGAGATGAGTTCCCATAGCATTCTGAAAGCTTCCCCAAAATCTAGAGGTGAAAAGGCTACCACGATCAGAATTGATTTCCAAAGGAACACCGTGAAGAGACACAACTCTAGAGACATACAAGTCTGCTTACTGGCTAGCAGTTATAGACTCGCGAACTGGAAGGAAGTGAGCAACTTTGGAAAGTCTATCAATGACCACGAAGATGGCATCGTTTCCTTTCTGGGTTTTTGGAAAGCCGGTGATGAAGTCCATACCGACTTTGTCCCATTTCCACTCTGGAATAGGCAAAGGTTGAAGTGTGCCAGCAGGTCTTTGGTGTTCGGCCTTAATGCGACGACAAACATCACATTCAGCAACAAATCGAGCAATGTATCTCTTCATCCTAGTCCACCAAAATCTCTGGCGTAGATCTCGGTACACTTTTGTGCTACCGGGATGAATCGAGAGGGGTGTGTCGTGGGATTCTTTGAAGATCAGTTGCCTTAGATCCCTATTCTTAGGTACTACCAAACGATTTTCAAAGAATACCGTTCCTTTGCTATCTGCGGAGAAACATTTAGCAACTCCGCTAGCAATATTCTCCTTGATCCGGCGAACACCTTGTGCACGCCTTTGGGCAACTATGATTTGATCCTCAAGGGTTGGTTTCGCCACCAAGTTGAAAAGAGATCCACGAGGAACAATCTCGAGATTAAGCTTTTGAAATTCCTCATGAAGAAGTGGTTGATACTGTTGTAACATGAGGTTGTTACAATACGACTTACGACTTAGTGCATCAGCCATGACATTGGCTCTGCCTGGGGTGTATGAAATTCCTAAGTCATAATCTTTTATCAACTCTATCCAGCGTCTTTGCCTGAGATTAAGATCTGGCTGGGTGAATATGTATTTGAGGCTTTGGTGGTCAGAATAGATCTCACAACGATTACCAAGGAGGTAATGTCGCCAAGTTGTCAGGGCATGAACTACGGCAGCGAGTTCAAGATCATGGGTAGGATAGTTCTCTTCATGTGGCCGCAACTGGCGTGAAGCATAAGCTACCACATGTCTATCTTGCATAAGTATGCATCCTAACCCTTGCCGTGAAGCATCACAATAGATCTCGAAATCCCTTTTGGTGTCTAGAGGTGCAAGTATGGGTGCAGAAGTCAATCTTCTTTTTAACTCTTGAAAGCTTTCCTCGCACTTGGGGGTCCATTGGAATTTCTTATCTTTCTTGAGGAGTTCAGTTAGAGGCTTTGCAACTGTAGAAAAGTTCTCGGCGAAGCGGCGACAATAGCTTGCTAAGCCAAGAAAACTCCTAACTTGCTTAACCGATTCAGGTGGAGTCCAGTCAAGGACGGCATGAACTCTCTCGGGATTGACTGCAACACCTTTTTCAGAAATCACGTGGCCTAAATAGGTCACTTCTGGTAGCCAAAATTCACACTTGGATAACTTGGCATAAAGGCGATGCTCTCGGAGTTTCATCAATACCAACCTAAGATGTCCTGCGTGCTCTTCTTCGTTCTTCGAGTAGATGAGAATGTCATCAAGATAAACTACAACAAATTTATCTAGGTACTCCATGAAGATCAAATTGATTAAGCGCGAGAATGTGGCGGGGGCATTGGTTAAACCGAAGGACATGACGGTGTACTCGTAAAGACCGTAACGAGTAGTGAAAGCCGTTTTTGGAATGTCCTTGTTTCGGATTTTGATTTGATGATAGCCTAATCTCAAATCCATCTTGGAGAAGACAAGAGGATCCAGCAAGTTGATCATAAAGATCATTGATCCTGGGCAGTGGGTACTTGTTCTTTACCGTCGCTAGATTTAGCGGACGATAGTCTACGCACATCCTTTCTGTTCCATCTTTCTTCATTACGAACAGAACGGGGCAACCCCATGGCGATGAGCTAGGGCGGATGAAGCCTTTTGCCAATGAAGCATCAAGTTGGGTTTTTAGCTCAGCTAACTCATGTGGGGCCATTCTATATGGGCGTCTGGAAATTGGGGTTGTGCCTGGTATAAGATCCACTATGAATTCTACACATCTGTCGGGTGGCATGCCCGGCAGTTCTTCAGGAAAGACATCCGGGAAGTCACGAACCACCGGAATATCTTCAAGGTCAGGAAGGGGAAGCACATTCAAAGTATGCATCTGGATTCTAGAGCTGGGTGATGTGTAGTCAATTGTCTGGCATGAAGGATGGGTGAGTTTAACTGATTTGGCTCTACAATCAAGGAAAGCATTCTTCCTTGATAACCAATCCATTCCTAGGATGACATCAATGTCCGAAGACTTGAGGGCTATAAGCGAAGCAAGGAATACTAAACCCTCAATTGCAATTTGATTGCCATGGCTTACTCTATTAGTTTGCCACTTTGAACCAGGAGTTTGAATGATCATTGGGAAAAACATTTCTTCAAAAGGAAACTCATGACGAAGTGCGTAACTCTCCGACATGAATGAATGAGAAGCTCCTGGATCGAAAAGAACGGAGGCGGGAACATGATTGACTGGGAGTGTACCAAGGATGACGTCAGAAGTAGTAGTGGTGTCCTCAACTGAGATTTGGTTCACACAACCACTACTAGTGGATGAAGACTTTGCTGGAAAGGCTATGGTGGTTGATTTCTTTGGAGGCTTGGGTCGAGTATGACGTGGTGCCATCAAGACCTGAGGGCATTGAAGATAGTAATGGCCTAGAAGACCACACTTAAATCATAACCTATCTGAATTGCTGGGAGTGGGATTGCTTGGCTGCACACCATCATTCCGGGGTGGAATAATGTGTTGGGGTGGATGGCATATATTGGATGGTGGTCTCTGCAGAAAGTTTTGAGGTATGGCACTAGTTGGAATCCAAATTCGGCGTTTCTGAGGGGCTGAACTTGAAGAAGGAGCAAGCTCAAGAGCATGCTTGCGAGACTCTTCGAATACTTCATTGCCATGCTCAGCTCCGAAGGATCTGTTGACTAAATCCTCAAAGGTGGCAAATTCTATGAGGTTGAGATCATGACGAAGGATGGGGCTAAGTCCCTTACGGAACCTTGCCTGCTTTCTGGCATCGGTGGTGATCTCATCTTGGGCATACCGAGCAAGACGGTTGAACTCTCTCACATACTCATGAATGGACATCTCTCCTTGAGTCAGATTGCAGAACTCTTCCTTCTTGCGCTCCATCAACTCATCCAGAATGTGGTACCCTCGAAAGGCAACACAAAACTCCTGCCAAGTCACTACGTGACCATCTGGCTGCATAGCAACATAGTTCTCCCACCATTGAAGAGTAGCACCTTCCAGGAAGTATGCCGCGAAAATAACTCGGTCATCGGGAGCAACATGTGCAGTATCAAGCTTACGCTCGATGGAACGGAGCCAATCATCAGCTTCAAGGGGCTCAGAAGAACATAGGAATACCGGTGGCTTGAGGACGATGAAATCCTGAATGTTGACAACCACATTACGCTGACGAGCGGTATTCTGCTCGATGAGCTCCAGAAGGCGTGTTTGATCACGTCTATTCCGCTCGGCTTCCATCATGATTTCCGCCGCATAAGGCGGTAGTGGAGGTTCATCATCGTTTCGATTCCGATCACGGTCTCGATTCCGAAGAACGGCACTACGAGTTCCACCTGACATCCTGTGTGATAAAAATCAACAATCAGAACAGGTTGAATGATGGATTCAAGGATAACAAGACATGATGAAGGCGGAAAAGATTATAATGCGAAGGCAATGATCCACAGAAACTCAGAATAATTCCGGCAGCATAACGGCTACACCGGGATGGAAAATGAAACAACCTTGAGGAGATTGGACAGAACTTCCTCAAGGAACTCAACAACACGATGAGTCTGGACGACCACAACTGTCCTACGGCTACAAGGAAGCAATCAACGAGATGTTCTAGTCAGACATAGATGAGCCTAGTCCTATCATCCCTTAGAAAAGGTAAGGGTGACCCAGAACTCAGATCAACGAGGATAAGGAGAAAAAGAAGCCTTACGTTGTTCCCTTATACCCAGAGTAACTATATAAATATAGAGTGCTAGACTCGACTTCGACCAAGGGTTGAATAATCCTACAGACAGTCCTGCTCTGATACCAAGTATGTCGGAACCCGGAATAGGCGTATGTAATTCCAGTCACGATAAATCACATGGAGAGCCGAGAGCCGTACCCACTTGTCTAAGCAGACAAGGCCAAGCACAGAACACTCTCAGAAATCATCGAACGTGAGGGGCATCCCATTCAGGCCGGATGATCAACGTAGATGGGTCCTCATCGTCCGCTCACGAGTCTAAAGGCTTATGGGTGGTGAATCCCATATTCATAGACAAGTCGCCTCAACCATGTTATCGATTGAATCCTAACTCTTACATAAACATACACGCAGCACACATGTCTAGTATGAACAGCAGGTATCATCACAAAACTCTACAAAGTACTTCTTTACTTACGTACACATAGAGTATGCAAAGATCACATGTCTGTGATCAACATTACATCATACAACGGAAGAAAATTAGGTCTGAGTACAGACAAGTTTAACAAATGGCTTAGAGAAGCCTTGTAAACATACATGCCCTTCCACGAGGGACCAGAATGCTGTCTGGAACTATACTACCAAGGTCAACGTCGAGCTTCAGGTCGGCGACTCCATCGGGGTCCGGGTTCTCATCTAAAACATAGAATAAGCAAACGTGAGTACAAAGTCGTACTCAGCAAGACTTACATAAGAACTATACTACTCATGCTCAAGTTTCAAGGTAAAGGGAGGTGGGGTTTCATCTTGCAGAAGTGCCAGCTTTGACTTGGTTAGTCCTGTACTACGAGTACCAGACTTGAGGTAAGAAGCGTACACGAGTCCACTACCAAGTCTCCAACCAATACACCACTATGGTTACTTCCTTGACTTCCCCACGAGGAGCACACCATAGCACTCACGCTTATCTTGCGAGTTTTAGAAGTATCCATTCAAGTTGTCTAATAATCAGGTACAGGTTCCAAGTAGTCCATGACCGCGGACGCGGCTATTCGAATAGTTTTGTTAACCTTGCAAGGGTGTAAGCTACACACACATGACCATCGGTTACCGCCTTTTGCTCGCCACCGTTCAAGAGGTGACAGCGAGGATGTTCACCACGACACTTCGCTCACAACCGGTCTATTCCAGGAGTCGACTATCTGAGTTGCCTCCGCTCGAGAGCCCAGCCGGATCAACGAAACGGACTAAAACAATGTAAGTGACCGAGACGCCACCTCTGGCGGATGGTTTTCCTACCTCACAGGTGCACCCACATATCTAAATGATGCAACCATTCCTTCATTCTTTTTCTATGCAGATGCCAAATGGAAATCCCGAACTAATGTGACTCCTGGACGTCGACATGGATCAAGGTACTAGGCCGAGAGGGGTCAGTGAGCCCAATGTGTGGTTGTACTCTTTGTCTTGGATTACCATACAAGAACTCGGTGCTTAAGGCGGTGTTCAACGAGACAACCCACTTTGTACTCCTACACAGCCTCTCATCGTTCACCTTGTATTAGGGTGGATTCACCAACACAGTTTCACCTTCATCAGTGACATGATCATAACCATCCCGACTAACAGATCATTGTAACCTCAATGTAACCTCTAAGCATGCAATAAGCTTTAACAGTTGCAGGGGCCACATGATATCAATCAAATCCTATGTCAGCTAGGATTGTGGTTTGCTTACTACTGTGACAAGATGATAGGTCATGCATCGGATATGGGTTCAACTATGTCGTAGAATCGATACAAGGTGATCTCCTAAACATGCATAAGAGAGACTGAGAGAGAATTGGGATTTTATATACATGATCAATGGGGTTTGCTTGCCTTGCTGACGATGTTCACACATGGTGTCTTCAACGAAGGGGGTGGCCTCCGGTTCCGGTTCCACTTCTATCGAGCAAACAAAGCAATCAAGGGATAAATATAATTGCGATGCTTAAGCACATGATAAGTTGTGAAAACATGATGTACATGGTATTGATGTGTTGACAATTCCATTTAATTGAAGTGTATTGCAAAAGAATTGCAAGTTCAAACTTCAAATTTGAATTCAAATTAAGCCATATGCAAACTTCCTACTGTTTCCCCATTTTAAAATGGTCAAACATGATTTTTTTTTTGCATATTCTTAATCCTTGCATTTTGCTGATAATTTTTCATATATTATATGTTTAATTTGGAGTTAATATGAATTTTCTATGAATTATTGAAGTTTAATTGATTTTCTGTCCTTTTCTGGAATTTCTTTTAATTCTTTTAAATCCTTTTCTCTTTATTGTGTCATGCTTGCGCAAGGGTGACGTCATGGGGGGGCTGACCTGTGGGCTACCCATGTCAGTCTCAGGGGTTTAAATCCCGGGGTAATTAAACTGACAGGGGGGGTTAGGGGGCTGGGGGCCCCACCTGGCAGTGGCCCTAGGGTTAATTAGGGGGGCTTAACTCCTAAACCAAACCGCACACCGGCGGCGGCCACCGTGCACGGCGGTGACACGCCGGGGTGGCCTTCCGGCCACGGTTTGGCACGGAGGAAGCACGGGGAGGTGCCCCTTGCTCGCCCGCATGAAGCCATGGGCTCGGGGCAGGCTGTGAGTGGCAGGAGTCTCACCGGCGACGAGCTCCGTGGAGGCGTGCTCACGTTCGTGATGCAAAAGGGTGACTGGGGCACGGATTCGAGCTGGGAAAGAGGGGAAAAGAAGCGGAGCTCACCGTAATTGCGATGGTGACCTTGGGGTTGCAGGTGAGGGGCTGACGGCTGCGAATTTTCCGGCGAGTTCTCGCGGGTCCGGCGGCGTGCCGAGGTCGATTCCGGCGGCTCGGGGACGTGGAGGCTCCCAATCTGTTGCTCAGTGAGGGAGTTGACGACGGGGAAGACGTGGGACACGTCGGCGCGGCTCCTCAACGGCGATGGCCACGCCGAACCACGACGGTGCTCTGCGATGGCGCTCGGGTCTTCTCTGGCGGCGAGGAAAACGATGAGAGGAGAGCGAGAGAGAGAAGCGAGTAAGGGGATGGAGGAAGGAGCTTCTGGGTGTTGTCCTGGCGAGGAGAAGGAGCCCGGGGAGTAGTTGCGTGGCCTTGGCGGCCACGACGGCCACGGCATGCCGGGAACGTAGCTGTGTGCTCGTGCCCGGGGGGAAGACGACAGGGAGGGAAGCTGGGCTGGGCCGGCTGGTGTTTGAGTTGGGCTGAAATCCCAGTTAAGGCCCTTTTCTTTATTCTTTCTGTTTTCTATTTTCTGCTTTATGTTTTGCTTTGAAAAAAATAGCAAAGCATTTTTATTAAATGCCCAATTATTTTTATAAATCCTAGGTGACCAGTAGCTAGTCACTTTTAGGATTTGGGCATTTTTTTAATTCCATAATTTGAATTTCAAATCAAATAGGGGTTTATTTAATTTTCCAAGGCATTGTTTGAGATTTAGAAAATTCCATGAGCTTGGGAATGAACCCAAACCACTTTTGCAATGATCAGCAACAATTCTAGGAGTTTTCCAAACATTCAAATGATTTTTGGAAAAGATTTTTATCTGGCCATTTGAATTAAATTCTCAGGGCTTTCTTTTCCCCATTTTTGAATTTTCTTTTTTAAATTTTCACATGATGCAAAGGACACAAGCAACCCTAGCACTTACCCTAGTTGGGGTTCTGACAACAACAGACATGGATTTACCCAGGTCCAGAGCCCTCGATCGGTAAAATCCCTACTTCCTGCTCTTTTGTATTATGATGGAGGCGATTAAAGTGGCGGTCTAGGCGAGATCGCTCAGGATCGGAGGTGTTTCTATGAGATTGGATGCCCTAGACGTCCCCTCTCCCAGCCTTTATATACTAGGCTAGGTCGCAAGGAGTTCGTCTAGGTTTACAGAGACAGTTGCCTAATCTAGCTTCAGTCTTGGACGCCAAGTCTTGGTTTCCATGACGCCAAGGACTCCTACGTCGGTGCTTCGAGTGGGCCAGTCGTGGGAAGGTCGAAGCTTCCAATGGGCCTCCTGTCTTGACACGCTCCAGGTACCCCTCATCCGAAGGAGTTGTGGGGACACCCCCTCGTCAGTAGCCCCCTTGTGCCTGGGAGACTCGAAGAGTCGCACAGGGACTCAAGCCTGCAATTAGCTGTAGTTGTGCATGCCGCTTTGTTTGCGAGTCATCGACTGTTATTCATGAGAGATAGCTTTTTTTCGAGGGACACTAAGCTGAAAGGGCCCAAGGTACTCGACTGGTCGAGCCTTGGTGAATTGCGCTAGCGGCAAATACCTCAGTAGCCCAATCAAGTTCGCGTCCCTCGACATGAAGTTGGATACAACTGGTGTCAAGCAAGGTCCATGCCGCTGTAGGGCTTAAAGGATCAATGCCACCAGTCTCAGCAAATATGACCCTAACACGTCCATTAGTGGTTAACTTTTCATCATGCATCGCGCATGGAACCGCCGGGAGTGAATTCGCACTGTGGCAAGTCCCTGCCTAGCCGTCTGTGCAGTGGGGTCTTACCTACGCGCGAGCTTTATTATAAGCTAATTATGCCATTTTTTAGCTTTATCAACTAATTATGTCATGTTTGTACCAAATAAGCAAAGTATATATCATTTTTGAGGTAAGTAAGCTAATTATGTTAATTTTTTTGGCTAAATGGCATTTACGAAGCTAACTAAAGCATGACATCATCTAAATTGAGCTAACCAATAAGAAGAAGGAGAGGAATAACTTACCGAAGGCCACCTGACGGAGGAGAAGCACCATCTCGGTTGGTAGGGCTCTCACCAGGAGAAGTACCGGGATTGTGGGATGCAACTCCGGAATGATGCTGCAATAAGGCAAGAGTTGAAATATGTGGTTAGCACGGCGACAGTCAATGGTATAAGACCGTGCAATATTGGTCATTGAAAGGAAACTCACCGTTCCCACCGGAGAAGGCATCGGCGGAGGGGGCGCCATCCCTTGCTTCTCACACATAGCCTGCAAATTAGTTTTTGAGGAGGCAAAGAAATAAGTAGTGAAATTTGTGCATACATGCATGCTTAGCTGATATGCACGCTTAGTAGTGAAATAAGTAGTGACTTACCGCAACGAAGTCATACATGGCCTTCGCATGGGCATCATTGCGTGCCCTCTCCTCCTCAAGCAACCTCTGCGTCTGTCGGTCCCTCTCCTCCAACAAGAGCCTGGTGGCCTCTCTCTCCTTCTCAAGTGCGGCCTGCAACCACTCCTCAAAGGCATTGTCATCATCCATCCAGGGAAAAATGAACGAAAGAAATAATGAAGGCAAACTAACCTCGATGGCAAGATCAACTGGCCGCGCGCGTTGCCGTATTACAGGAGCCGAGCTCGTTTGCCTCGCCTTGATCTGAGATAGAGTCTTAGTGATAGGGACAAAGCCATCACACATGGCCACCGTGCCATGACTCTTACCGCCACCAGAGATCATCAACGCCTCCGCATCCATAGGATTCTAGCTCGGGTCAAAGTCAGGGCCGCGCAGCTGTTTGACAACCTCAGAATAAGACGTCATCTTGTTGTAGACGGACAGGCTTGTGTACGCCGACGGCCCATCCCCCTCAGAATATGGTGTCGTCGTCTTGTACGAGCCCTTATGGGCCATGCCAAACGCGGCGTATCCCTGAGGCTCGGGCTGGTTATGGTGTTTGGCCTACAAGAAAAGGAAAAGAATTAGTACAACAAAAATCATGCACAAATGAATTAATGACGAAAGAAAACAAGGCACACATACCCATTTTTTGGCGTATTGCTTGATTTTAGAATTTCCTTGGTGGTGTGGCACACCAACCAATTGGGCACGACGCTCCTTGGCCACATTGTGGGTGGTCAACCAAGCCTCTGTGCACCACTTGTCCACTATCATCTCCCAACAATCCATCTTATCGGCCAACCATCTCGGGGGCACCTAATGAAGAATGAAACTAAGTATTGTAACTAAATAGACCTAACTAGCCCTAACAAAACTAATAAAGAATGTAACTAAGGAATGTACGTACCTCCATGTACTCGGTCTTATCAGGAAAAAGCTTTCGACATTCAGCCTTCATCTTCGGCTCGTTTTGCTTGGCGTACCAATCTCGAACGGCCTGAACACACATCTCGTGCCTCGTGTTATTCAATAACCTCTTGCACTCTTTCTCGAGGTTCTTCCTGGCCGCCGCCTCCGTCCCCTCCTCGACCCTATGGTAACTCTGCAATTATGCCATATAGACGCACAGATGAATAGGAAATAACAAGATATAACATTGTATATTGTATACTTTTTATTGGGTAAAATAATAGTTACCCAAAAATCAGCCAACACCTTGTCGGCCACGCTCGCGCAAAGAACACCGTTCACGTGTGTGTTTTCCGGGAGCAGAGCGGCTTGGTAGTGCTCCCACTTGAGTCCTGGCTCGGGAACCATACCCTCACCGGGCAACTGCACTATCCCGGGAAAGTGCTCCCTAAGCAAAGCACCAAGGAGGCAGTTTGGATTCCGGGTATTCTCCGGGTAATTCCACCCCCTTCATAATGAGAAGGCAAAGACATTAGCTACTTGGTGGAAAATAATGATATAAGGTACACAATAGACATCAACTTACTTCTCGCCATCTGGCGAAATCAACGCCCTGTGCTGCAACTCCAATCGGTCTGGAACTCGTGTCATACCACGTTGGTAGACCGACTTGCTGGCAGACGGGCCCTCATCCTCCGCCTCAGCCTCAGCCTCCGCCTCCGCCCCCTCACCGTCCCCCCAACTCCCCCACTCCTCGTGTGAGGGTGTCGGCTCCTGGACGGTAGGATCCTGCATCGGTGTCTGCTCCTGGACGGGAGGATCCCGCACCGGTGATACCCTTGTCTGCAGGGGTGAAGTAGTTGTGGGTGGTGGCGACTGGCTCCTATCAGGAAGCCTCCCTTTTCCGCGACCACGTCCTCTGCCTCTCTTCTTTCCTCCGCCTCTCCCACGGGGCTCCTCGGCTCCGCCTCTCCCATGGGGCTCCTCGGCAAAGCTCTTCAACAACTGTCTCTGTAGCTGCCTAGTTGGTATCCTCAACTTATCCCCGCCTGCCCTGTCTCACCACCTGCAACAATACATAATTAAATACTTAGTACAAATTCAAGGACAATAATTAAACAAACAATAATAAATACATGAGTAATTAAACAAATAATTGAATAATTAAACAACAATGTTTGGATGCATACAAAGTACTAATAGTCGGGATCATCTATCTCTTCTCCATGGTCAATTGAAGCATAATCATCATCAGTATCACACGTGTCGTCATGAATGACATTGTCATCGGGTTCAGGGACATCATGTGGAAGTCCTTTTTGTAACCGATCAAGCATTGATAGCTCATCCGCATTGGTAACCTCTTCTACTTCCACTTCTTCCTCATCATCACGTGATTCTTGTTCCTCCGTGTTCAGGGTGGACGTAGAGCAGTTCTGGAGACGACGTCTCACACCACATGATTCTTGGAAGAATTCTCCATCATATGTTATTGGGTCAATTTGATGTTCATAATCCTCTTCATTTGGGGGAGGTGGTCTAAGATGTGGCGGCACATCGTACACGACATACCAACCTTCCAGGTTCTTAACACTTTAACGACTGTATGGCAGATAGAAAACTTGGGTGGCCTGTTGAGCCACAATAAAGACATCAGCACCGCTTAACTTCCTGTCTTGTCGAATTTCGACTAGCCCAACATGTTCATGAGTTTGTCTTGTCTTATTAGGATCGAACCAATGACATTTGAACACAACAACGTTCGGAGGATTTTCACCATAATAATGAAGTTCGTAAACTTCTTCTAGTCTTCCATAATACTCGACACCTCCCTCGCCTATAGCAGAGACACCGGAATTGGTTGTTTTTCGACCGGGCATTGAAAGCTCTTTGCTAGCAGTACGAAAGCGATACCCGTTGATGTCGTACTTCTGAAATGCACGGACCTTACAGTCAAAACCATTAGCTATTTGTCTCAATTCATCGTCGACTTGCTCATCTGAATTAGCCTAGAAGTTAAGAAAAGATTTGGTGTGTTACTCACAAGTAATACCAACAAATGAAATCACCTATTAAATATAGGGGAGGTACCATTTTTTTGAACCAAGAGATGAAACCGGGATAGCCGCCTCCTGTCTTTTCAAGAAGTTCATACTCGAGAATGGATTCTTTTTCGATTGCAACACCATTCGAGAACTGTTCGACGTATCGACTGTATCAATTAGTAACAGTTCTTAGACACAAAACTTGTTAAAAGTTGCGAAACAATGTACCGAGCACTTACTCGATGTACGGGCGAACTTCTGTTAAGTTGTTCAATATATACATCGTTAGTGTGCGCCACTCCTCGACTCCCAGCAACTTTGGTTTTCCCACACCAGAAGGAGTGAGCTTCCCTTTGAAGAGGCTGAGTTTGGATTCACGTCGTTTGGGGTCGCCCACATTGTACCGAGGCTTTGGATTATGCAAGCTATGCAAAGTGGCATCATAGTGTGCTGTTACGAAGTTTGCCGCCTCCTCGGTAATGAACGCCTCGGCCATCGATGCTTCAATTCTACGTTTATTTTTACATTTTGCTCGAAGTGTCTTCTGCATTCTTTCAGTTGCGTAGCACCAACGATTTTGCACAGGGCCACCCAATCTTGCCTCGGTCGGGAGATGCAAAATCATGTGTTGCATTGGATTAAAGAAGCCCGGTGGAAAAATCTTCTCTAACTTGCAGAGCAACTCAGGCGCCAACTCTTCCATGTCATCTATCACGGCACGGGACAACTCTTTAGCACAAAGAACACAGAAGAAATAGCTTAACTCTGCCAATACTAGCCATTCAGCCTCGGGGATATAGCCGCGCAACATCACGGGCATTATCCGCTCAAGCCATATGTGCCAATCATGACTCTTGAGCCCAAAATTTTTCATTTTTTCAATGCTCGCTCCCCTCGCTAGATTCGCAACATACCCATCAGGGAACAACAACTTTTGTTGCACCCACAAGAGGATTTCCCTTATTGCTCCATTATCAAGATTGTACCAGGCAGGTGGCTTGGACCAATTTTTTCTTCCTTTCGGTTGTCGCATGTTTAGTGATGGCCTATCACACAGAGTCTCCTGGTCAACTCTAGCCTTTGTATTACCTTTGCCCTTATCAGTGCCGAAAAATGTGCCAAGAAGGGCCTCGGCGATATTCTTTTCAGTGTGCATCATGTCAATGTTGTGTGGAAGTAAGAGGTCTTCGAAGTAGGGGAGATCCCAGATGCATGGCTTGTGGGTCCAGGCGTGTTCCTCATTATAACCCAAGAAATACCCTGGAAGGTTTGGATCAGGCTCCATATATTTTAATTGTTCATGAATTTGTGCGCCCGTCAACGCAGGTGTTGCCGAGTGTTTGACAACTTTACCTTTCATGAAATTCTTCTTGTCTTTTCGGAATGGATGGTCCATAGGCAAGAACTGTCTATGCAAGTCAAAGCAGGAATACTTTCCACCCGCCGACAACCAATGAAACTTAAGAGCTGCTTTGCATTGTGGGCATGGGAACCTTCCATGCACACACCAGGCAACGAAAAGCGCAAATGCCGCCAAACCATGCAACGAGTATTGGTACCAAACATACATTTGAAAGTTCTCTTTCTTAGCTGCGTCGTATGTGTTGACCCCATTCACCCAAGTTTCTTTCAAGTCATCCATCAGCGGTTGCATGTACACACTCATATTCTTCCCCGGATAGTTTGGCCCTGGAACTATCAACGTCAGAAAGATGTGCTTTCTTTGCATAATGGATGATGGTGGAAGATTGAGGGGAATGACAAATACATGCCAGCAACTATATTGGGTAGCCGTCATACCAAAAGGATTGAACCCATCGAGGCTGATGGCGATTCGGAAATTCCTTGGCTCTTTATCTTTTTCCTTATGTTTACGATCGAATGCCTTCCATGCGTCACCATCCGAAGGGTGTACCAACATCGGATCTCCGTGTTCATCTAATTCTTTCCTAATTCCATGTTTGTGTCATGTCATCTGTTTTGCTGTTTCTTCGAGCATGTAAAGTCGTTGAAGTCTTGGTAGGATCGGCAGATACCGTAGAACACTCATGGGGATTTTGCTCTGCTTCTTCTCACCTTCACCGTTTTCTACCTCAACATATCTGGAGGACTTGCAAAATGGACAATATGTTTCGTCCGCATACTCTTTCCTAAATAAGGCACATCCTTTCTCACAAGCATGTATCTGCTCATACGGCATCTTGAGTGCACTAAGGATTTTGTCCGACTCGTATAGGTTTGAAGGCATAATATGACCTTCGGGTAGAAAGCGCCCAAATAGGGTCATCATTGAGTCATACAGGTCTCTTCCAATGTTGAATTGGGCTTTCAGAGCCATTACTTGTGCGATGGCATCTAGCTGAGAAATCTTAGTGTGCTCGTGAAGAGGACGTTTTGAAGACTCCAACATGGCATAGAAGGCCTTCGCGGATTCCTCCATCTCTTCGTCCTTGTTCCGAGCATCATCAAAGTCATTCACCATGTCTTCAATCCATGTACCATAATCATCGGTGCGCCGACGCAACACCTCGTCTCTGTTACGTTGGGCCGACTCACCATGAAATGTCCACAAGGTATAGCCGGGAGTAAAAACATGCATCTGCAGGTGTTTACCCATTACATCCTTTGTCTGTCGCGAGTAATTCTTGCACTTAATGCAGGGGCACCATGTTTTTGGCTGGCCTTTAGAAAATGCCGTTTGCAGGAATTCATAGGTCTTGCTCAACCATTCATCGGTCATCTCTCTCTGACTAGGGTGACCGGTGTACATCCATTCATGATCAGTCATTCTGGCAAGCTAACTTTATAGTATCCACATATAAACAATATAAATAATCAGTTCATCAAGTATGTCAAATTAATTATGGCCATTTTTTAATTATGGTTAATACATTGGGATGCACGGCATGCACACCTACCAGCTACTAGGTAAAGATGGGTCCTAATCCCACCCGAGTATGTGTAGATTGGGTCGTTTCCCATGCTCTGCTCCAGATCCAACGCAAAATTTCGGCAGCACCTCCCCGTTGTTCTCCTGATACACGTCTCGGCAACTAACCGAGAGGATGTGTACCCGGAGAACAACAAGGAGGCGCTGTCGAAACTCTGCATCGGATCCGGACCAAAGCATGGGAAAACGACCCAATCTACACATACCCGGGCTGTCCATGGATAACGTTGGACAATTCGAAAGAATCACCGTTATAAATATGCAAATGCATGCATATGTATAACCATAACCCTTTCGAACGGGAGACGCATATTGGTTACGCAACGACTCTTAGCTAGTGTCATCGGCACAAAGGCCGGAAATAAACAACCTAAAACTAACAATAAACATGTAGGGAAAAGCCTAGCTACCTGGTGCCGATGATGAGAGAGTGAAGGAGAGGTCGGGTAGCCGATGAAAGGAGCAAAGGGGACCGGCAAGGACCTACGGGAAGGAGGGGGAACCACAAAGGTATAGGTTAGTTTCCGGTGAAGAGGGAGGCCATGGGATATCAAACGACTAACGATATATAAAAAATTGTAACTACATGTTCTAATGAACTCTTTCAAAAACTAATTATTTTGTTTCCTTTTTTATTTTCTTTATATCCTTTCTTTTATTTCCTTTATATTATTCCTTTATTACCTTTCCTTTCTTTCATTTCATTTCCTTTCCTTTCTATTATTTCCTTTTCTTTCAATTCATTTATGATAACTACATCAAATTAAATATAACTACATCTAACTAACTATATAAAACTAACTAACAACAAAACCCTACCTAGCACCTAAAACTATATAAACCTAACTAAACAGATCCTATAACTTACAACTAACTATAACAAATAATTTCCTAACTAAACTTTCCTAGTAACTAGAAAAAAACCTATATAACTAACTATATAAACCTAACTAAACAGATCCTATAACTAACAAACTAACTATAACTAACTAACTAACTAGGAAATTTCCTACTAACTACAAATTGTTCTAACAAAAAAATGCAACGGGAATGGGGGGAGGAGCTCACCTAGGAGCGGGCCGAGGTGGTGGCGGCGTCGGGAGACCCAGGTGGCGGCGTCGGCAGTGTCAGCGGTGCACCTGCAGGAGAGGGGAGGAGAAGTCAGAGGGGAGGAGGAGGTGGGAAGAGGAGGTGGGAAGAGGAGGAGGTGGGAGGAGGAGTAGCAGCTGCGTCTCACCAGCACGGAGACGACGACCCTGGCGACGGCGGACACGGTCACCGGGCGGGGGCGAGCAGGCGGGGGGAAAGACGGGGAGCGGGCGGGGGCGAGCGGGCGGGGGTGGGCTAGATGGAGAGCGGGGCAGGCTGGCGGCGGCGGCGGCGTCTCGGGGCGGGGATGGAGAGCGTGGCGGCGGCGGGGCAACGACGGCGGCGCGGGATCTAGATGAGGATGTGGTGGAGTGGTGGGGTAGGGGAAACAGAGGAGTGGCCACGCGGGGATAACTTAACCCCCGGCTTTGTTGTGAGCTAGCTGACGGCAAAGACAACCGTTAGTCTTTGCCGTCAGTCGACTGATGGCAGAGCCGGCCCCCGTCAGGCGGGGCTCGAATGTGGGCCACAAATCCACTCTACACCGTCGTGCCGTCTTTGCCGTCAGCTTCGGCGACCTATGCCGTCAGCCAGCGTACGACTTAGAAGGAGCTGACGGCAAAATATCTCTATGCCGTCAGCCGTACCTACACCGTCAGTGTTTTTTCTGGCTGAGGGCAATGTCCCTTCGCCGTCAGCCCCGTGAACTTGCTGACGGCAACGCCAAAAGCTGACGGCAAATTAGGTTTTTCCAGTAGTGTATATAGGTTGGTGTTGTGATGTGTTGCGACCATCTTTCTTCTATCCTTTTCTCTCCTGCTTGCTAGCATGGCTCCCAAATTCCATGCTCGTGTGGCCTCCGAAGGCTCTTCTCGTGGTGTTGCTGGCCGAGGCCAAGACCGCCATGGACGTGGTGCCCATGCTCCTCGTTCTTTGTGGCGAGGGCGCGGTGGCGCTGCGATGGTTCTTGCCATTGCTGCTGTGGACGAAGGTGTCTGCGGCTATGATTTTCTTCTGCGCGTTCTTAGCCGTATTGCTAGTCGGGTTCCTCTTCCTTTTACATTTGCTCCCATTGTTTCTGAGCTTTACATGAGAGGTCTTTGGCTTCGACTTCAAGGCTACTCCCGATCCCCTTTGTGGATAGAGCTGCAGGTTGAGAGCTCTTTCTTGATTTACATGGGGCCCGGTTGGAGGGAATTTTCCCATCAACTAAATCTGCGCGAGGGTAATAGTCTCTGCTGCCGTTTCTATTGTGAAGAGACTCTCATCATTCGTGCTTTTGATGCTGGCGGGAATCATCTGGAGTCCTGCTGGGAGAGCTTGAGCGATGACAGTTCTGGAGGCATAGGGGGTGCTTCGGCTTCTCTTTCTTCTTCTCCTGGAGGTTCGCCGGCAGCTTGTCCCTCTGCCGAATCCTCGACTTGTGGTGCTTGCTCTTCTAATTCTTAACAGGATGCCAACGCGAAGAGATTTATGAAGAGGATGCACCTCTAGGACAAGGCCAACAAGCTCTCCGTAAGTCGAGCTTCACTGCGTAGGCTTAGGGTAGTATTTTCCCTTTGTATGTGATGATGCTCGGCTTTGTATGAAGTGCCAATTATCTCAGCATGAGCACACATATAGAATTCATAATTCCTTGTAATGCTTGGTCATGATCTCCTTTGATGCATAGCGGAAGTTATCTTGTAATGCTTGGCCTTGTGCTCCTTTTGATGTACAACAGAAGTTATCTTGTAATGCTTGGCCTTGTACTCCTTTTGATGTGTAGCAAGTTATCTTGTACTGTTTGATGTGACTAATATATACTTGAAATCCCCTTTGTCTTATTCATTGAAAGCATGTCAACTTTTTCTTCTTCTGTGTGCCTACGTCTGTGATAATATTGGGTGCGCGAAAGCGCTCCCGATGGGAGTAGCCCCCGAGGATATGTTTGAATCATAGAGTCGGGCATATGATAGAGTTGTTTGTTAAGCTGACCCCATCTTTTCGTTTGATCTGCGCAATGAAGTTCATCGGGTGGCGACCGCGCTCCCGATGGGAGTAGCCCCCGAGGATTTGGTCAATCGCTTGCGATTTGGCGAAGGCTATAAATATTCTCTTTTCCAGTATTACCTTGGTGGCAATGACTTTCTCTAGGGACATTGGTGCTTTTCTTTTCTAGAGGTCCTTGTTTTTCTTCATGATGTGCGTTTTTCCTTGGTTCTTCAAGGATCAAGAAATTTACTGGAAAAAATGATCTATTGGAGGACGAGGGTAGTATTTCACTCGAGTGCTTAGTGTAGACTTGTTGCCAATGTATAATCGTCGCGTAGGCGGAAGAAACGCCTCGAGAAAAAAGGAGTGGTCCCCTCTCGAGCCCCCGAGTGTCAATGTATTTTCGTCGCGTAAGCGAAAAATGCCTCAGAGGAGAATGTGAGTCCGCGCTCGAGCCCCCGAGTTCCAGTGTATTTCCATCACATAAACGAAAGACGCCTTGGGGGAGAAGGTGAGTCCGCGCTTGAGCCCCCAAGTGCAAGTGTATTATCGTCGCGTGAGAAAAAATGCCTCGGGGGAGAGGGTGAGTCCGCGGTCCAGCCCCCGAGTACTAGTGTATTGTCGTCGCGTGAGAGAAAAATGCCTCAGATGAGAGGGTGAGTCCGCGCTCGAGCCCCCGAGTGCTAGTGTATTGTTGTCGCGTGAGTGAAAAACGCCTCGGGGGAGAGTGTGAGTCCGCGCTCGAGACCCCGAGTGCCAATGTATTGTCGTCGCGTAAGCGAAAGACGCCTCGGGCGAGAGGGTGAGTCCGCGCTCGATACCCCGAGTGCCGAGGCCTGCAATTGGTGCAACACATGTTTTATTGCTTTAGTCTTCTACACGAATCGCTTGTTGCCAGTACTGCCGATGTTGGGGTGCTGGGACGAAAGTGGCAGTGGGTAATCTATGGGTAGAAGAGGCGTAGATTTGCCACAACCCACGGGTTTCCCACGTCTTCGCCAGTCTTCGGGTTCTTCCATCTATAGGCTCCTCCCACTATTACTTCTGAGATTATGTAGGGTCTTTCCCACTCTAGGGAGAGCTTGAGAACTTTCTCTTGTGTTAGCCGCAGAACAAGGTCTCCTTCACTGAAAACTCTTGTTCGGAGTCGACTGCTTTGGTAGGCGCACAGTTTGTCTTGATACCCTTCTGACTGTGCTAGGGCCGTGTCTCTTGCTTCATCTGCCACATCCTTGTCGTCTGCGAGTGCGTCTTCTGCTTCTTCCTCTTCGTACCCTGTGATGCAAGGGGATCTGAACTTGAGGTCATGTGGGAGTACTGCCTCTGCTCCGTACATCATGAAGAACGGCGCGTACTGGGTTGAGGCGTTAGGTGTGGTACCCAGGCTCCATAGGATGGCGGGAAGTTCTTCTACCCAGTTGCCTGTGGCTTGCTCGAGTGGTGCGAGGAGTCTCTTTTTGATGTCGCCGCACACTAGACCATTTTCCTTCTCGACTTGTCCGTTGGATTGTGGGTGAGCGACTGATGCATAGTTGATCTTGATGCCCAGTTCCTGGCAGAAGTTTTGGAAATCCACTGTTGTGAAGTATGTGCCGTTGTCAGTGATGATGTTGTGCGGCACACAAAACTGGAATATGATTGACTTGATGAAGTTTACTGCCGTGAGGGATGTCGAGCTGGTGATTGGCACCGCTTCGATCCCCCTGTTGAACTTGTCGAGTGCTACCATGAGGTGTGTTCAACCTCCTTTTGAAGATTTCTTGAGTGCACCAACCATATCAAGTCCCCATGTTGCGAAGGGCCAAGACAATGGTATGGTTTTGAGTTCAGACGCTGGTGCGTGAGGCTTGCTAGCGAATTTTTGGCAGGCGATGTTGCGCCGCACGATGTCTTCCACGTTTCGCATTGCAGTTGGCCAGTAGAAACCTTATCGAAATTCTTTGGCCACCAGGGCGCGACTTCTCGCGTGGTGTCCGCAAACTCCTTCAAGGATCTTGAGTAGTTGTGCCTTGTCATCTTCTTCCTCGATGCACCTTTGGAGAACTTGTGAAATCTTGTGCTTGTAGAGCTTCCCGTTGGTTATGGTGAACGCGTTGGATCATCGATTGATGCGCTGAGCTTCCCTAATGTCTTATTGTAGTATGTCGTGTATCAGATATTTGAGGAGGGGGCATGTCCACGAAGGGCCTTCGGGTATAGCCGGTTCTTCCTCTGCGAGTGCGGTGTCTCCCTCTTCGCCAGTGGTTGGGTCCCCTGCTGCTACTTGTGTTGGTCCATTTGCCTTGCCAGCCTCTGTGGACACTGCTGGTTTGAGTGCTTTGGTCTTGATTGATCTCTAGCTAATACTTTCGAGGAAAATGGATGGGGGGACTGGCCCTCGAGTTGATCTGATGTTTGCGAGTATGTCCGCTTCTGTGTTATTTGCCCTGGTTACATAATTGAGCTCGCACCCATCAAACTCTCCTTCTAGAATGTTGTAGAGCTTCTGGTATGCTGACATGTTATCTGCGACTGCTTCGCAATCTCTTATTTCTTGCCGGACGACGAGGTTGCAGTCGCCGTAGATTATGATCCAAGTGGCGCCGCAGGCTTTTGCCATGCGCATGCCATGGAAGAGTGCCTCGTATTCTGCTTCGTTGTTTGATTCCTTCTTGAAGTTGATCCGGAGCACATATCTGAGCTTGTCTCCCTTGGGTGAGATTAGTACGACACCCGCTCCAGCTCCTTGGTGCCTTTTTTATCCTTCGAAGAACATCTTCCATGAATTGGAGAGGTCCCCGGGGGTGTTTGTACCTCCATCCACTTGACCATGAAATCTGGGAGGACTTGTGCTTTGATCGTCGTTGGGTGCGTGAATTGCAGGTCGCGTGGTCTGAGTTTGATATTCCACTCGGCGACTCGACCCGTGGCTCCTGGATTGTTGAGGATGTCCGAGAGTGGTGCGCTGCTCACTACCGTAATTGGGTGCTCCTCAAAGTAATGTGTTATTTTGCGTGACATCATGACTATGGCGTACACGAGCTTCTGGTAGTGCAGGCACCTTTGCTGAGATTTTGTGAGGACCTCATTGAGGCAGTAGATTGGCCTCTGGATGCCTTGTATTTTGCCTTCTTCGATGCGCTCAACAACGAGTGTAATGCTGACTACACTGCTCTGCGCCGCTATGTAGAGGTATAGGGGTTCTCGTTCCTTGGGTGGTACTGCCAGGATGGGCGGAGTCGAGAGGGTCTTCTCCATGTCTGAGAATGTGTTCCGTGCTTCTTCGGTCCATTCAAACTTGCCTCCTTTCCTGAGCAGTTGGTAAAATGTCAGGGTCCTTTCTCCTAGCCTGCTTTGGAAACGGCTCAAGGCTGCGAGTCGCCCGGTGAGCTATTGTACGCCATTTATGTTGACTGGTTATTGCATCCTGGCGAGTGCTTAGACTTTTTCTTGGTTGGCTTCGACTCCCCGAGTAGAGACATGTACCTGAGCAGCTTTCCGGCTGGGACGCAGAACACACACTTTTTCAGATTGAGCTTGATCTTGTATCGGTTGAGTGCCCAGAAGGTCTCTCGGAGGTCGTCGAGTAGTGTGTATGCACTGTATGTTTTGATGACAATGTCATCTACGTAGACTTGGACATTTCTGCTAATTTGGTCCCTTAGGCATGCTTGCATCATCCGTTAGTATGTGGCTCCAGCGTTTTTCAGCCCAAGGTCATTGTCTTGTAGCAGAATACGCCATAAGGGGTGATGAACAAGGTGTGCTCTTCATCTTCCTCCTTCATACTTAGCTGGTTGTATCCTGAGTAAGCTTCGAGGAAGGACAGGAGGTCGCATCCTGCAGTGGAGTCGATGATTTGGTCGATCCTTGGAAGAGGAAACTGGTCCTTTGGGCAGTGCTTGTTGACGGGTCCGTAGTCAACACACATGCGCAGTACGTCGGTGTCTTTCTTGGGAACTACAATGGGGTTTGCGACCCAAGTGGCCTTCTTTGTCTCCCGGATGAATTCTGCATTGAGTAATCGATTGACTTCTTCTACAATGGCTCTTTTTTTGGCTCAGAGAATCTGCGCAACGCTTGCTTTACTAGTTTTGTTTTTGGGTATATTTGTAGTGCATGCTTCACAAATTCTCGCGGTATTTCGGGCATGTCGGCCGGACACCAGGCGAAGATTTTCCACTCCTCACGGAGGAAAGCCAGGAGAGTTGTTGCTTGTTCTTGGGGTAGATGAGCGTAGATCTGAACCGTCTTGTTTGGGTCCGTCGGGTGCACCTGGTGTGTAATGGTGTTACTGTCAACACTGAAGTCGTGAGTGATTTCCTTCATTTCACTTCTGCTGGCGAGTGGGAAGACGCTCTTGTTTACCACCATTGCTATTTCTTCGAGTTCTTGTTGTGCTCCGAATGTGTCGTAGACTTGATGGAAATCTCGATCGCATTGATCTGACTTGATGAAGTTTCCACTGACTGTGATGACCCCTACGGGTCCTGACATCTTGAGCTTGAGGTACGCGTAGTGCGGGACTTCCATGAACTATGCGAACACTGGTCGACCGAGTACGCCATGGTATTGGTACTGCCAGTCGAGCACTTAAAATTCTAGGGTTTCTCTTGGGAAGTTGCCCTTGCTGCCAAAAAACTACGTCGAGCTTGATTGTCCCCGGGGAGGAGGTTGCCTCGCCTGGTACTATGTCGTAGAGTGTGACGCCTGAGTTCTTCAAGACTGATCGTGGGATCGACATCTTTCGTAGGGTGTCGGTAAAGATGATGTTCAGGCTACTCCCCCCGTCCATGAATACTCGAGTCATATCGTATCCTCCGATATGTGCCTCAAGAACAAGAGGCACGTGCCCTGGTGTTGGAAATGTGTGCGGGTGATATTCTTGCGAGAAGGTGATGTTGACTTCTAAATCGCATAAGTAGTAGGGTTCTTTTGCCAATATGTCCTTGGTTGTTCGGGCTTGTAGTGTTCGCTTTTTGCTTTGTTTTCGAAGGTCATCCATCTTGGATCAAGTACACTCGTCCGTGAGAAGGTGGATATTCTCCTCTATGTTAGCCGCTGATGGTTGTGTTGTTTCCTTGGCTCCTTTGGCTTTACGCTGCTTTTCTTCTTTTAGCCTGTCGGAGAGTTTGATGAACAAGCGGTAGTTCCTAAGAGTGTGGCCTGCCCTGAGCCGTCCCGCGTCGTCTTCGAAACAGTGGATGGTGCAGGGCCCGTCCAACTTCTCTCTAGGTGTGAGGTTGTTCGAGTCGTCATGCCGTCTTTTCCTGGCGAAGCGGTATGTCCGCGAGCGATCCTCGGAACGGGAGTGAAACCTTGGATCGAGCTCGATTCCGTCATTGATCGAGTGGTTCCGGATCATCTTGGCGAACTCATCTGGCTTTTTGTCAGGGTCGTAGTATTCGGTGGGACGGGTGGACGAGTCCCTGTCGTGAGTCACTTCGGGTGCTCAGTTAGTGACAGGGGTTGTCGTTGCGACTGGTGATTATTTGAGTGAAATTTCAAATTGAAATTCCTGCGCCTGACCTGGCGACGTTGCTGGCTCTGTGACTGCGACTTGGGATCGTCTTCTGGGTCAGCAGGTCCTTTGTTGTCGGGTGCGGCATTGGTAGTCGTCAAAAAATTGATTTTGGCCTAATCGTTGATCGAACGTGCTTGGTGGCGCGACAGAGAGGCTTGTGATGAACTTGAGCTGTTCGAGTGGGATGGATCTTGCTCGAGCTGTCGAGTTGCTGGTTGTTGATGATGGAACCGCTGAGATCATGATTCAAACCTGCATCGTCCCCATGGTCGAAGCCAATTGACGAGGATCAGCCGCGGAAAATCTCATGGTAAGGTACCCTGGGTTTATATCATAGAGAGAGAGGTGCAGGTTGGCGATGCTCGTTAGCTAACAGGAGATAGGGATTTACCCAAGTTCATGGCCCTCGGTCGGTAAAACCCATACTTCCTGCTCCTTTGTATTATGATGGAGGCGATTACAGTGGAGGTTGAGGCGAGATCGCTCAGAACCGGAGGTGTTGCTATGAGATTGGATGCCCTAGACGTCCCCTCTCCCAGCCTTTATATACTAGGCTAGGTTGCAAGGAGTCCGTCTAGGTTTACAGAGACAGTTGCATAATCTCGCTTCATTATTGGATGCCAAGTCTTGGTTTCCATGAGGCCAAGGACTCCTACGTCGGTGCTTCGTGTGGGCCAGTCATGGGTCGGTCGAAGCTTCCATTGCGCCTCCTGTCTTGACACGCACTAGGTACCCCTCATCCACAGGAGTTATGGGGACACCCCCTCACCAGGGTGCATCGGTAGGACAAGGCTAACAAGCTCAAAATAAGTCGAGCTTCACTATGTAGGCTTAGGGTGGATAGTTTCCCTTTGTCTGTGATGATGCTCGTCAAGATGTGGGCTAGTGCGAATTATCTCACCATGGGAACACATGTAGAAGTCATAATTCCTTGTAGTGCTTGGCCTTGTAGTCCTTTTGATGTAAAGAAATCACCTTAACATGCTTGGCCTTGTAATTCTTTTGATGTAGAGAAATCACCATGTAATGCTTCATGTGATCAATATACTGAGGATCCTTGCTCATACTTGAGAGTGCTTGCCTTGCCTTGTTCCGTAATTTATACGCGTGAGTCCATGATAATATCGGGTGCGCGACAGCGCTCCGATGGAAGTAGGGCGGAGGCTATATAGTGTTTTATTTATTATTGTCCAGGTGCGAGCTCTTTTCGAGTGCTCTGATGCGTTTGCTCCGGGCGGTATTTGTCTTCCTTCATGCTTTTGGGCATGCTGCGAGTCTTTGAGGCTCAGAAATATTATTGGAGAAGGAAAGTTTTGGCGAACGCATATTCGTCGTGTGAGTGAAAAATGCTTCGGGGGAGAGGGTGTAACTGCGCTCGAGCCCCCGATTGTCAATGTGTAAAATGTCGCATGGATAAACGCCTCGCGGGAGAGGGTGAAACCGTGCTCGAGCCCTCGAGTGACAATTTGTGAACATCGCATGAGCGAAAAAACACATCGGCGGGGGTGAGGGGGTGAGGGTCAAACCGCGCTCGAGCCCCAGAGTGCCATTGTGGAAATGTCGCGTAAGCGAAAGAACGCCTCGGGGGAGAGGTTGAAACCGCGCTCGATCCCCCGAGTGCCAATGTGTGAGCATCGCATAAGAGAAAGAACGCCTCGGGGGAGAGGGTGAAACCGTGCTCGAGTCCCCGAGTGTCAATGGGTAAACGTCGCGTAAGCGAAAGAACACCTCGGGGGGGGGGGAATGAAACCGCGCTCAAGCCCCCGAGTGCCAATGTGTAGACGTCATGTAAGAGAAGGAACGCCTCGGGGGGGGGCAGAAACCGCGCTCAAGCCCCCCGAGTGCTAATGTGTAAACGTCGCATATGCGAAAGAACGCCTCGGGGGAGAGGGTGAAAACGCGCTCGAGCACTACTAGGATTTCCATAAAAGAATGACGATTAGTAGGGCGAGCCCAGAGCCAGCGCTGCAGGTAAATATTAACAGCGCATGGTAGTTCTACGCGCTGCAGTTGCCAAGCAATTAGCAGCGCAGGGGTTCGCAACGCGCGCTGCAAGTATGTGGGGACACCTATGATGCCCTTGGCTGGCAAATGTGAAAGTGCGTGGCAGCAAAGCCGCGCTGAGGGGCAGGGCTGTTTCTTGCCCAGCGCTGCTAATGTGGATAGCAACCGGTCCGTTATTTTGGTTCACATTTCAGCAGCGCGGGGCAGGGCTGTCGCGTTGTAGAAGGTTTGCCCGTCTATAGCGTGTCTGCCTTATCCCGTGCTGCAAATAATGTGCTATAGCACTGTATCTGGATCTAACTCCCACTTCACTCTCGCAACCGCCCGCGCCCTCTCCTGCTCGCCCGCCCGCACCCTCTCCTCGTTGTCGCCCGCCCGCGCCTGAACCCTCCTCGCTGTCGTCGTCGTCGCCCGCCATCACCCGCCCGCGCCCGCGCCCTCGTCGTCGTCTCGCTGTCGCCGTAGGCCACCCCTTGGGCGGTGAGTTGCCCCTCACCCCTTCCTCAATTAGAATTGCAAAAATAGGATTTTTGTTGCATATTGAGGCAATTAGGATTTTTGTTACCATATTGAGGCAATTCGGTGCATGTCCGATGAATCTGACAAGAAGAATCTAGTGACATATGCTAGAATCATTTTCCTACTTTTAGCAAAGAGAGGAGGCAATTAGGATTTTGGTTAGGCAATTAGGGTTTTTGTTAGCATATTGAGGGAATTAGGATTTTTGGTTAGCATATTGAGGTAATTAGGATTTTTGTTAGGCAATTAGAATTTTTGCTAGAATATTTAGACAATTAGGTTTTTTGTTGAGCAAACTTATAATAGGAAATGTCATATCAAAATTTTCAGGGTTATGAGTGACCAATGTTTTGCCGGAATGTCGATTAATTTTCGTTCCAAGAATGCGGGGGTAGTTCAAGTCGGTAGGAAACTTCTCCACGTTTAGCAAGAATGCGGAAAGGTCCGATGTAACGTGGGGCCAACTTGCCTTTGATACCGAATCGTTGGGTTCCCTTCAGAGGAGTAACCCGAAGGTAAGCCTTCTCATCCAGATTGTAGCTTTCTTGCTTATGATGACGATCATAGTAGCTTTTCTGACGAGACTGGGCTGCTTTCAATTGATCACGAACAATGCTAACTTGCTCTTCTGCTTCCATGATCATATCCGGTCCAAAGAATTGTCTTTCACCGGTTTCTGACCAGTTAAGGGGTGCTCGACATCGTCGTCCATATAGGAGTTCAAAAGGAGCCATGTTCAGACTAGATTGGAAACTATTGTTATATACAAATTCGGCGAATGGAAGAGACTTCTCCCAATTATTTCCGAATGAGATAACACAAGCTCTGAGCATGTCTTCCAGAATCTGGTTAACCCTTTCGACTTGACCGCTAGACTGAGGATGGAAAGCTGTACTAAAGGAGAGATGAGTTCCCATAGCATTCTGAAAGCTTCCCCAAAATCTAGAGGTGAAAAGGCTACCACGATCAGAATTGATTTCCAAAGGAACACCATGAAGAGACACAATTCTAGAGACATACAAGTCCGCTAACTGGCTAGTAGTTATAGACTCGCAAACTGGAAGGAAGTGTGCAACTTTGGAAAGTCTATCCACCACAATGAAGATGGCATCATTTCCTTTCTGGGTTTTTGGAAAGCCAGTGATGAAATCCATACTGACTTTGTCCCATTTCTACTCTGGAATAGGCAAAGGTTGAAGTGTACCAGCAGGTCTTTGATGTTCTGCCTTAATGCGATGACAAACATCACATTCGGCAACAAATCGAGCAATGTCTCTCTTCATCCTAGTCCACCAAAATCTCTGGCGTAGATCTCGGTACATTTTTGTGCTACCGGGATGAATCGAGAGGGGTGTGTCATGGGCTTCTTTGAGGATGAGTTGCCTTAGTTCCATATTCTTAGGTACTACCAAACGATTTCCAAAGAATACCGTTCCTTTACTATCTATGGAGAAACATTTAGCAACTCCGCTAGAAATGTTCTCCTTGATCCGGGAACACCTCGTGCACGCCTTTGGGCAACTATGATTTGATCCTCAAGAGTTGGTTTCGCCACCAAGGTAGAAATATAGCCATGAGGAACAATCTCAAGATTGAGCTTGCAAAATTCCTCATGAAGAAGTGGTTGACACTGTTGTAACATGAGGTTGTTACAATACGACTTACGACTTAGTGCATCAGCCAGGACATTTGCTTTGCCTGGGGTGTAAGAAATTCCTACGTTGTAATCTTTTATCAACTCAATCCAGCGTCTTTTCCTGAGATTAATATCTGGTTGGGTGAAAATATATTTGAGGCTTTGGTGGTCGGAATAGATCTCACAACGATTACCAAGGCGGTAATGTTGCCAAGTTGTCAGGGCATGAACTACGGCAGCGAGTTCAAGATCATGGGTAGGATAGTTCTCTTCATGTGGACGCAACTGGCGTGAAGCATAAGCTACCACATGTCTATCTTGCATAAGTATGCATCCTAACCCTTGCCGTGAGGCGTCACAAAAGATCTCGAAATCCTTTTTGGTGTCTGGAGGCGCAAGTACGGGTGCGGAAGTCAATATTCTTTTTAGCTCTTGAAAGCTTTCCTCGCACTTGGGAGTCCATTGGAATTTCTTATATTTCTTGTGGAGTTCAGTTAGAGGCTTTGCAACTTTAAAAAAGTTCTCGACGAAGCAGCGACAATAGCTTGCTAAGCCAAGAAGACTCCTAATTTCCTTAACCGATTCAGGTGGAGTCCAGTCAAGGACGGCCTGAGCTCTCTCGGGATTCACAGCAATCCCTTTTGCAGAAATCACGTGGCCTAAGTAGGTCACTTATGGTAGCCAAAATTCACACTTGGAGAACTTGGCATAAAGGCAATGCTCTCTAAGTTTCATCAATACCAGCCTAAGATGATCGGCATGTTCTTCTTCGTTCTTCGAGTAGATGAGAATGTCATCAAGATAAAATACAACAAATTTATCTAATTACTCCATGAAGATCGAATTCATCATGCGCGAGAAAGTGGCGGGGGCATTGGTCAAACCAAAGGACATGACGGTGTACTCGTAAAGACCATAACGAGTAGTGAAAGCCGTTTTGGGAATGTCCTCGTTTCGGATTTTGATTTGATGATAACCTAATCTCAAATCCATCTTGGAGAAGACAGAGGATCTAGCAAGTTGATCATAAAGATCATTGATCCTGGGAAGTGGGTACTTGTTCTTTATCGTCGCTAGATTTAGCGGGCGATAGTCTACGCACATCCTTTCTGTTCCATCTTTCTTCGTTACGAACAGAATGGGGCAACCCCATGGCGATGAGATAGGGCAGATGAAGCCTTTTGCCAACAAAGCTTCAAGTTGGTATTAAGCTCAGCTAACTCACGTGGGGCCATTTTATATGGGCGTCTGGAAATTGGTGCGGTTCCGGGCATAAGATCCACTATGAACTCTACACATCTATCGGGTGGCTAGGTTTAAGGAGTTGGGTTACTGGATGGTTTTCCTGAGGATGACCGAGGTTTACTAGGGGCTAGAACCGATATGTCAGAGTAGCAATTTACCCCAACACGATGGTTAGTGTGGTTCTTCTTGCTAGAAGACATCTAAAGTGGGAGGAAGAGCTGCAAATGCATCAATATGGGTTTCTAGAACAAAACCTACAACAAACTCTAGAGAACTGTCGGGCATGCCACCTAAAAATTCTTATGGAAAGACAACCGAAATGGAGGGAAGGATTTTTCAATTGCATCAGATTATGAAGAAACCTGGAATGACTCGGATAGCATAACGGCTGTAATTGTAAGAAATGACAATTTCTTACAACATGAAAACAACACTTACATACGATGTAAGAAATCAGGAAGCACAACAACTCTAGCAAACCGAACACAACTTTCCTATGGCTACAAGGAAGCAAATAGCGAGATGTTCTAGTAAGACATAGATGAGCCTAGTCCTATCTTCCCGTAGAACAAGATGAGGGTGACTCAGAACTCAGAACGATGAGTGTAAGGAGAAAAAAAGAAGCCTTACGTTGTTCCCTTATATACACAGAGTAACTATATAACTATAGCAAGCTACGCTCGACTTCGGCCAAGGATGATAATCCTACAGTCAGTCCTGCTCTGATACCAAGTCTGTCGGGACCCAGGGTTAGCGTATGCAAGACTCGCTACAACACAATCATATGGAGAGCCGAGAACCGTACCCACTTGTCTAAGCAGACAAGGCCAAGCACAGAACGTTCTCGGAAAGCATCGAACGTGAGGCGCATCCCATCCAGGCCGGATGATCAACTAACATGGGTCCTCATCGTCCGCACACAATTCTAAATGATATGGGTGGTGAACTCCCATACTCATAGAGAAGTCGCCTCAACCATACTATCGATTGTATTATAACCCTTACATAGACTTACTCCAGCCCGATCACTTAGTCGGGGTCTAGGGTGGGCTCGATCATACATCAAAGTGTGCACGTGACAGAGTCACGAGCAATCGCATCGCGATGCCCCAAGCTGCGCACATCTAAGGGCCACTTGGTGTATAAAGACCGCCAGCCAGATCACAACTAAGGTCTCGAAAACCCATACAAAGACATGCATGTTATAATCATACACGCAGCACACATGCCTTGTATGAACAGCAGGTATCATTGCAATTCTCTACAAAGTATACAACTTTATTGATAACTCTTACAGAGTGCACACAGAGATCACGAGACCGTGATCCAACATTACAACAAGCATGCAGAAGCAAATTATTTCTGGGTACAGACAAGTTTAACAATTGGCTTAAGAAGCCTTATTTAAACACAAGCCCTCCACGAGGGAACCAGACTGCTGACTGGGACTACACTAGCTTGGTCTTCAGTCGTCGAGCTTGAGGAAGAATTCACCTTCGGGGTCAGCGGGTTCATCTAAAACATAGAATAAGCAAACGTGAGTACAAAGTCGTACTCAGCAAGACTTACGTAGGATCTATACTACTCATGCACATGTATCAAGGTAAAGGGAGGTGGGGTTCATAAGCAGAAGTGCCAGCTTTGACTTAGCTAGTCCTGAACTACGAGTACCAGACTTGAGGTAAGAAGCGTACACGAGTCCACTACCTGTCTCCAACCAATTACACCACTATGGTGCCTTCCTCGACTTCCCCACGAGAAAGCACGCCATAGCACTCACGCTTATCTTGGCAAGTTTTATAAGTATCCAGTTCAAGTTGTCTAATAATCAAGCTAAGCTTTGCAAGCAGTCCCTTACCACGGACGCGGCTATTCGAATAGTTTTGTTAACCCTGCAGGGGTGTACCGCTACACACACATGACCATCAGTAACCACCTTTGTACTCGCACCGTTCAAGAGGTGTCGGCGAGGATGCTCACCACAACTGTTACCTCATAGTCGATCTAGTCCAAGAAATCCGCCTACCTGGGTTGGCTACCACTATCGTGAACCCGGCCGGTTTACTGAAGTGGACCCAGATGATGTGTGCGTGGTGCATAAGCCGGTCTCGTTTGAGCCGTTCTCTCACTTAGCAGCCAGGCCACAATCCTACCAGATCTCCGAACTACTGCGACATCTGGACATCTAAAGGGATGAGTTAGTAGGTTGAGAGGGGTTAGTGAGCCCAATGTGTGGTTGTACTCTTCATCTTGGATCACCACACAAGAACTCGGACTTAGGGCGGTGTTCAACGAGACAACCCACCGTGTACACCTACACAGCCTCTCATCGTTCACCTTGTATTAGGGTAGATTCACCAACACATTTCCACCATCATCAACATGATTGCTACCATCCCAACTCAAATAACAGTATCAATATTGTATCACTCTAAGCATGCAATAAGCAGTAACAATTGCAGGGGCCACATGATATCAATCAACTCCTACATTTGCTAGGATTGTGGTTTTCTTACTACTGTGACAAATGATAGGTCATGCAAAGGAATGGGTTCATCTATGCGGTAGAAACGTAGCATGGTAATCATCCTAAACAATGCATAAGCGAGACTGAGAGGGAATTGGGATATTATCGACATGATCAATGGGGGTTTGCTTGCCTTGCTGACGAGGTTCGGTATCGGGGTCTTCAACGAAGGGGGCAGCCTCCTGTTCCGGTTCCACTTCTACTCGACAAACAACAAACAAGGAAGCAATATAAATACAATGCACAAGCACATGGTTGAAGGTTGAAACTTGATGTATATGCTTCTGATGAGTGAGGGAATTCCATTTAAAAGGAGTGTATTGCAAATGAATTGCAAATTCAAACTCCATTTTGAATTTAAAAGGAATTCATATGCATTGTTCTCTCTGTTCCCCCATTTTAAAATGGTCAAACATGAAAACAAAGTGCATATTCAGAATCCTTGCATTTTTCTGATAATTCTACATATATTATATGTTTAATTTGGAGTTAAAATGAATTAATTATGAATTTCCAAAGTTTAATTCATTTTCTGGATTTTCTGGAATTGTTTTAAATCAAATAAGCATTTCTGCTTCACTGTGATGTCATGCTGGCGTCAGGGGGGGGGGGTCTGACCAGGGGGTACCACCTGTAAGTGTCTCCTGTGTTAATTAAAACGTTTAGTTTATTTTTAAATTAACCCAAAGGTTAATTAGGGCCTAGGGCCCACATGTAAGTGTCTCTAGGGGGGGATTAGCACTAAGCTAATGACGTCCCCGTCATCTCGCCGGCGGCTAGTCGCCGGTGGCAACCCGACGCGGCGGCGTCCACGGGTACGGCGTTCCAGGTGGCTATTCAAAGCGCTTCTTCCTCCAGATCGAAGCCCGTGACCTTACACGCCGATTGGGACCAACTCCAGGTGTTGGGAGGCTCCGTGGGCTCGCCGGCGACGAGCTTTGCGGCGACAGTGGCACGGCTGCGAGGCGAAACTCACTATGGTGCATCAAACGGAGCGGGGTTGGGTGCGTTTGAAATAGAGGAGCAACGCGAATGCGATGGACAAGGTCTAGAGCTTGATTTCTTAGCGGGAGCTCGCCGGCAACGACCACGGCGGAGAAGTGCTTCGGCTCTCATGGTGGATCCGGCTACAACTGCGGGGAAGGCGTGGGACAAGAGGGATTTTGCTCAGAAGCTCACCCTGAGTGCAACGGCGGTGACGGCTTGCTCGGGGAGGTCCTGGTGGTGGAGAATCCAGCGATGGCGCGCGGCGGCCGTAGTTGAAGAAGACGACTCGATTCCTTGGCTCCAGGGGCTCCGCGCTCCTGATTTCTTGCAGGGTGACGAAGACGAAGACGGCGAGGAGGATGGACAAGCTCCGGGGACCTAGCTCGGGCTCGGGCTACGAGTCGCCATGGCCATGGCCTACGGTGCTCTCGGGGTTCCTCGCGGGCGAGCTGTGGAGAGGCGGAGAGGCGATGGGAGGAGGGGGAATGGACGTGGCGGGTTCCAGGGAGTCTCCAGGTGCGACTAGAAGGCTCGGGAGGCGCCAGGCAAGCAGGCTAGTGCTCGTCGGCGTCGGCATGCCCTCCACCGATGTGCTTGTCGACGCGGCGGGAAGACGACAAGGGGGGGCTGCGGGCTGGGCCAGGCTAGTGGGCCGCGAGCGATGAGTTGGGCTTCTTCAGGTAAGCTTTTCTGTTTTTATTTTTCTGTTTAATCTTTCCTTTCTTTTTCTGTTAATTTGTTTTGCTGTGCTAAATAAATAGCTAGGAATTTTATTAAATGCTGAAACTTTTTATATGGCCTCATATTATATTAGACTAGCCACTTGTAAAGTTTGAACATTTTTTTAATTCAACTTATTTGAACTTTAATTCAAATAGGGGTTTAAATTTAATTCCATGCTCCTGTTTGAATATTTGAAAAATCTATGAGCATGGGGTTGGTCCCACGTCACTTGATATGTGATCACACTCATTTATAAGACTTTTCAAAAATCCAAAAGGAATTTTTGGAGCAACTTTATTTCTGGCCATTTGAATTAAATTCATTTGGGGGGTGTTCCTTCTCCCATTTGAGTTTGAATTTGAATTCCATTTGATTTTCTTTGATGAATGCAAGGTGACTTTGATCCTAGCACATTACCTAACAGAGGGTTCTGACATATGCTTCCCCTGATTCGCTTATGTGTCCAATCTAAGTATGAGCATTATTTAAATGTACTTTAATAAAATAATTACTCATACATTTTAATAAAACTTCATATATTAAAAAAGTTCTTGGCGATGATGCCTGGCCCGCATCCTCGTCGCCGCAGCGGAGAGCGCCTGCTTGATGGGATGCGCAATGTTCGGGACTGGGCTCCCCCAGGGATGGCACTAGGAGGTGGTCTCTGGGGTGCGCCGCTTGGTGAGGATTCCGGGTCCTGTCGTCGACCGGGAGCTTCTTTGGTGGCGGTCGCATGGGCCACAAAGGGTGCAGAGGGAGCCGACCCCCGAGGAGGTGGTACGTTGCCGGGTCAGGGAGGATGACCAGCACGTCCGTCGCTACTTGGTTGCATTGGACATCGGGTTCTCCACGGCCAATAACTGGAAGGTTCTTCACGGCTCTCACCTGAGCTATGTTCCTGTGGCGGTTCCTTATCTTTTGTTGTTTACCGCGCGCGGCTTGGCTCCGGGTCGTCGTCGAGTTAGATTTTTCGAGATGTAGTAATGAATTTTTGAGATGTTGTAGTCGAGATGTATTGGTGATATTATTGTTGCATTGACTCAATTATTCGACATATATTAGTGATATTATATGATAAAATATTATTGTTGCATTTTATTCAAGTGCATCATTTTTTCCTTTTGTTTAAATGTTGATGATTAAAACCGTTGTGACACAATGTGACAGCAGGGATGAGTTAGCGAGCCTTGTGATATACACAAATACGAATCTTGTGCATCCTACTTGGCTCGCTAACGCCATCCCTGTAGTTGCTTGTGTGTGTTCAACCAAGTATGGGGCAAAAAAAATATGTGTGTTCCTTTTTAAGAATAATTTAAACCGTTGTGACACCATGTGACTGCAGGGTTGGTCGAGTGAGCCTTGTGATATGCACAAGTAAGGAACTTGTGCATCTTTCTTGGCTCGCTTGCTCCATCCCTGTAGTTTCTTGTTTATATGGCCTAATCTTTTGAATTATGAATACAGAAAATGGTTGATGACGTCGATAGAATCCCCCCGTGCGACTATTGTGACGATAACTCAGGTCGGTGCGACAAGCATCAAAAGTTTTATGGGGATGAAGAAAGATAATTCTCCCTCATGCTTAGGCGCGACTTCAATTCGAAACAATAATGGTATATACAACTTCTGCGACATCTTCTTATTTAAGAATGCTTCACTTAAATTTTTGTATTGACGTGTAATCTTTTTATAATCAACCAGCGCATCCCATGCTATGAAAGACGTCACATATTTGATTTTGTTAAATTCAATGATTGGAAAGAGAACGGAACAAAAGAAGTCAAACTAAAGACAACGAAACATGGTATAACTTTAAAGATCGAGGTCACTAATAAACCTTGGTGCACTATTTTGCTTGTCCAAATTGGTATGCATTATGCAAGGCATAGCATTAGAGGAGGTTATGCAAATAACCTTTGATCTTGGACCTCGTCGTCGCAATGGTATTAAATTTCGAAATAAGGATATTTGGATGCTATTGGACGACATGAAGCTGTTTCTATCTCAACGTGAGTTTCTTAAAAAAATATGACTTGTTTTCTTCCTGATTTCCTTGCTTCCCAAGTTGACAACTTATTTATAATTGCCAGTTTATTTCTATGCTCCGAAGGATATACGCAAGATGTTTGATAATGCTTTTTAAAATGGTGGCTTTGACCTAGCAATGGATGAGCAAGATGAGTACATCGAAGTTCTTAAAGATTTAGCTGGCTTTGCAAACTTTTATGATGCCGACGAATCTTATACTCCATATGTGCCATTTGTTTTCGAGTTGTTTCCGGGATATGTAAAAGGTCCAAACATGGTGAGATTTTTTACTATTCTTTCACTAGTCAATCATTTTTAGAAATCTTTTGACCTAAGATTAACTATACCGCATTAATAAGTATTTTACTCATATGTTTTGAACAGAGGATCCCGAAACCATGTGTGCCTAGGTGGATGCCTCGTAGAGGAGAGCTTACAGTTGTTTCTGCACGGCCATGGGATGTACTCTTCAAGACTGAATACAACATTGAAAGTGAATATGATGGTGGCCGCTTAAGAATCAAAAGATGGCAAGGGATAGTGAGTCGGATGAATATAAAAGCTTGGGACAAGATGTTATCCATATTACATTATGGAAATCGAGGTGTCTTTTGGTTTATTTACATTTTCCCTTTGGAGGTTGAGGAGTATGTTGTTTCGTACTTGTTGTTAAATATTATCTTGTTGGAGAATTCATACTTGTGTTGGATTAGGTCCTAGTTAGTACTAGTAAAAAATCTTTATGTTGGATATTATTCTAACAGCCCGGGATTTTCACCCAAATTAAAAATTTTGTTTGTTGCTTTATTTTGTTGATTGTTAGAATTGTTTGAAGTGTTTGTTTCGTCGCTTTATTAATCGGTGATTATATTCTCCCCCTCTTTCCCGTATCGGATGCGTGACCGAACTCTTTTCCCAACGACACACGACCTATTGCGACACCAGGTTTCACCCGAGCACCGTCGCAACATCCGGCACAAGTCCAACCATCGTCATCGGAATAAAAAACCTCGTTTATCTAATAAACGGATTATTTTATTGGGCGCTGTAAAAATGTTCTCAGAACGGTATCGAAGTAACATAGGACTGACGGGCTTGCCACGCTTAGCGTGTGGTTCGAGATTTCGTCCGAATGGAAGGTCATATGGACTCCCGGCGGTTAGAAACATGGAGTACCAGACACGCGAGAGAGAAACCAAAGGCGTTTCCGTAAACCTGCCATCCAGGCCAGCCTATAAATAGACCACCACACTCTCCTAGCCCTTCTAGGGTTTCCCCTTATAAAATTTGCAGCCACCCCCCTGAAAATATTCAGATCTTCTCCACAGCCCTCCTCCTACCCGAAACCCTAGCTCTTGACATGCGAGATGGAGTGCTCTCAGACATGCCACGTCATCTCCTGGAGATCCAGCTGGCCTCCCAGCCTCCACCGTGTCGTTGGGCCCCGTAGGGCCGGATCTGGGCCGCCCCGGGCCCATGCCGCCCGTTTCCACCATGGCCGGCACACCACCGACCAATGTCGCGGCTGCCTCCGGCCACCCCCTCCTCCTCCTCCCGCGCCCTTCCTCCTCTCCCTCTCCTCCTTCCTCCCTCTCAACCCGCCTCTCTGCTCCGCCCTGCAGGTCACCAGAGCCACCAAGCCTCCTGCCGCTGCCATGAACGTCGTGTGCACGAGCTCGCGCCGCCGCCTGCACATTGTCGCTGATGCCGCGCCGCCCGCTCGATCTTCTCGGGAGCAGGCGCCCCCAACCGTCGCCACCGCATGGGCCAGCCTGGCTCCCGCGGCCCACCACCCCAGTGCAGCCCATCAGCGCCCCAACCCGCACCACTTCCACGCCATGGGCGTTTCCCTGTTATCTCTCGCCCACGCCGCTTGGGCCACGACCCGCTGAGGTGAGGCCCTCTTTTCTCTCTCTCTTTTATTTGTTGTTCTGCGAGTTGGGCTCGGCCCAGTAACTATGTAGCGCCCTGAGCGCTTTTTATTATCAAGCGCTAGTCTGTTTGGGCCCATCTAGCCAGATTCGGCCTATGATGTTTTTTTGATAGATTAAATGACAGATAATATGCAATATTGTGATGCCCATATCTTTTCAACCGTAGCTCGGATCGCGACGTGTTCTACGTGAAACTTGTTTAGTTTTTCAAGTGGATTAATGAATTGTGTTCCTTTGCCATGTTTTAACTTGTCTACATGTTTTTTCATTGCTATTTATGTTGCATGCCACCGTAAACTGTTTAATTAATAACTTTTCAACCGTTGCTCAGATAAAAATGTTCTTTATATGTAACTTGACTAGAATTTCATGTACTTTGTGTTTATGCAATTTTTTGATGTTTTTAACCAACTTAAAATATGGTTTAGGGCAGAACAGTACCAAATGCTTTAATTTTCATGGGGTACTTAGTGGTATGCCATGTTTAGGTTGTTACCCCATTTAAAATGACTAGCATAGGTAGCTTACTTTATGTTTCACCTCTTGCCATGCTTGTGTGAGATGCCATGTTAACAACCTTTGCTCATGTTGTGTAGATAAATAACTTGAACCATCGAAAACATGCGGTATCGTCGTGTGTGACGAGTACTCCACTTAAACTGTTAGTAACCGCTCTCGACGATAGATGTGATCGTATCGCGTTGTCTCGTGTTGCCATCTTGATGTTGCTTACTCGTGATTCCTTCGTAGTAATAGATTCATCTCCGTTGATTGTCTTTCAAGTGTTTACTTCTTGTGTGCTCCCGGGGGTACTCTCGGAGACGTTGCGAGTTTATGATCGACTACACCTTCGGTTTCGTCTTCTCATCAGGTCAGAGGGGCATATATCATGCTTATAACTTTCAGCTCACTTGTGCCTAGGTATAGGACAGAACGATTGCTTGATCCCCACATCCTATCAATGCCTCTCAAATAGACCCAAACAGCCATGTTCCCCACATCCTAGCAAACCATTGTTTGTCCATGTACCTTTCTTTCTTAACCACTTCTTAGTATGAATGCTTAGGATGCTACAACTGTAATCCTGTTACTTTTGGATTGGGATATCACATTATTATATTGTTGTGGATGATATGATTATTATAATGTTGACTGTATTCGACGAAGGATGGAAGTTCTAGGCTATCCCGCCCCGATTCTTTGTTCCATTCGAGTCACCTAGGACCCGAGTTCCTGGTATTGTGTCTCTTGACGAGCGTGCCTAACCGCATATGGGATACTATGGGGTCCCCTTTTCTTACCTACCTAGCTTCAAACATTTCTAGAGGTGGCCCAAGCTGATTAACCATTTGAAACCATGCATATATGTCTGTTGGGTCGCTCCTAGCAGATATCCTTTAAAATACCCTAGGCCAGCGGGGACATGGTTTCCTTGTTAGTCCATCCTGTCCGACTGAGGACCCGGTCCATGTGAGGTGACATGGTAATCCAAACCTACGACAGACGGAAGAGTCCGATTTGAGAGTGCGGACGACTCTTGGATTGGGTGTCGACTCCTCGGGGGCCACCCGGATTTGTGCGTTGTTAGTTAGAGGGACCTGTCGTTTCACATCTCTCAGCACTAAATCATAAAATGGTTGCATGTGATGGGTAGCAACTAAGAGAGATGGGCGTGCGTGCGGAGCCTTGTAGTGGGCAGTTGGTACACCCCAGCAGGGTTAAATCTTTTCGAGAAGCCGTGTCCACGGTTATGGACGACTTGAGACCTACTCCTTGTTCATAGACAACAACAACTGAGATAATTTTAATACTTGATCAACGTGTGTGTGCCTTGACTGCTTCTTCTTCGTCGGTATGCGAAGGGGAGGACAAGGATAGAGGTATTATGTTTGCGTAAGTAGCCGATAGCAGACTTGTTGGAGGCGATTCCTCATCGACTGATTGGTTCTTATCTTACTCTAAATAGATCGTTAGCCACCTCATATATTGCTAGTCCGGCTGCAACCTCACCACTACCCCATCTTACCATGAGAAGTTAGTTACAAGACTTGTTGATATATCTCACCCCTTAATTTCTATTTTACGTACGTTATGCAAACAATTTTGTACTTCAGAGGAGCTCGACGACCCTTCTTGTGGACGCCTTCGCGGAGACTCGACAATGACTAGTTAGGCGGATCCCGGCGGAGAGTCTGGACCCGTGTGGTTGAGGGAATGGTGTGTTTTACCTTTGCCACTATGACACCCTGGTTTTTGGCCCCTTTTATTTGCAAACCCTTTTTCTGATTTCTGGAATTTCAATTTCATTTGTCTGGTGTTTTGCAACTCTTTTGGGCCTTGATCACTTAGACCTAAAATTTTCCCTAGACCAAGTGACCTCAAAAGCCCCCCCTCATGACCCAGATCAAGCTTTGATCATCTATCAACTTGCCACATTTTTATTTCACCAAAATATTCCTTTTCATTAAAGGAATAAGCCATTTTCTCCCATGTTTTTGAAACAATCACCTCTTCTATTGATCCAAATGCTTTGAAACTTTTTTGCTAGACTCTAGGATCATGCCTCGTGATTCTATGGAAAAAGATCAACAAGTTCATTACAAAATTTCTTTCCTATAAATTCTGTTCCAATTCTGGACAGAGCATCACTTTGTGAAGGAAGTACCATGTACACTTGTAACCTGGCTCTGGAATTTTCAGCACATATAAACCTTTTGGATAATGCAAGAACCCGAAATTCCATCCAAAAACTCCCAGCCATTTTGCCTACAAAAATTCCCAAAGTTTCCAGCAGAAACATGTGTTTGAAGCTGGCATCCACACCACTCCCCCTCCAAGCCATCCAAGGCCACCTTTGGGCTACTGGACGTTCGCTACGCGTCGTGGACATGATGGAAGCTCCCTGGCTGCCCTCGGTACACGCGTGCACAGGGTGAGCACGCGTGCTGCCTGCCATAGGCGTGCTCTGGTCGTGGTCGAGCCGTCGCCATCACGGGCAAGCTTCGCCCGGTGAGCCCGTGGCCGCACCCTGGTGTCCGTAGCGCCGCAACACCTCCAAGCGCCACCTGTCCTCGCCGAAAGCCCCGCCGCTCCCCGGAACCCTCGCCGTTGCCGCCACTGTTCGTCCAGAGAGCACGCGTGGCAACCACTGTGGCTAGCACGCCTCCTCTTGGCCCGTGGCTGCTTCTACGCGCCGCTAGCGTCACCGCACCACCGCTTGCCACCTGCCCCCAGAAAAGTCGCGCCGCCCACCGCCAGCTCGCCGACTCAGAGATGCCGCAGCGCCATTGCCACGTGACCCCGTGCCCCCCTCTCGATTCAGAGCTTGGGGAGTCGCACGCACGCGCGCATAACCTCCACTAGATCACTCTCGAACCGCCGGGAGTAGCCCGAGCCTATCCACCCCGCGCACTGCTCCGATTTCTTCTTCTCGGAGGCGCCCTCGTCGGAATCTTGTCGCCCCCTATATAAACTGTGCCCCTCCTTAGTTCTGAGCATCGCAACACCCACCACCTCACTCCAATCGAGCACAAATCCATGAAAACCCGGCTGGGGAGGCCCCAGGCCTTGGTCCTCACTAGTGCACCGCCGTGAGATCGCCACGCCGGCCAACCGTCTCTGGTGCTCCCCTAGCCTCGCTGTTGCTTCCCCTAGGCCCCGCTTTCTCTAGTGGTTCTAACGCAGTGCTCGCCCGTGGAATTCCTCGCAGGAATCGCCGACTCCGACGAGCACCGCCGGTGACGCAGCTGGAGGAGAACCTAGCCTCGCCGTCCGGTCGCCGTTCCCAGTGCTGCGGGTACGTACGTGCGCCCCGCTGTCTCCTCCGTCCACTGGTGTAGTCACGCGCCGCTGTTAGGGCCTCAACGCCGGCGAACTCCCTCGCCGAGGCCGTCGGGCTCTGGTTCCCTCACTCTCTCAGTTGAACTGACTGGCAGGCCCCACCTGCCTGTGACCCAGCCCCCTCTGAAACGTTATCCAGTGGAGGCGCCCCCGTGGAAATACGCCTTCGACGTGGCCGCCCCTGGAATTTCCTAGAAAATCCATTTAAATCATTTTAAATATGAAATTTGACCAGACTTTGACAACTAATAACTTCTAATCTACAAGGCCAAAGGAGTTGATTCTTTTTGCTAAATTTTTGTCTTTATACCCTTTTCAAGTTGGAAAAGATTGGTAGCTTCTCTCTCTGTCTAGGTGTACTGGACAAAAGGGATCTTGATTTGACTCATTTTGCTTTTGCTATTTAAATTATTTTCAGAGGACAACAACTTTCTTACTGAGAACCAGGAGTTCAGTGACACTCCACTTGACCAAGGCAAGCCACAACATTCATTTCATGAGGGTCTTGAATTGCTAAACATTGCCTTGATCATTTTACTTGAATTTACCTTGGATTTATTTGATATAATATTTATTATCCCATGATTAATTGATGTGATATAACCATGCCATGTCCACTGGTCATTTACATGCTTGTCTAAGTTTATATCATGTTCATGTTAATCCTATCATGCTCATGTTAGTGATGCATTCATGTTGATCCTATTCATGTCTTGGTGACAATGCCTTGCTAAATCCATGTTATGCCATGCTAGTTGCTGCACATGTTTGGTGGTAGTATCATGTTCATTTTTGATATCATGCTAAGTTCATGACGTGATCTCATGTTGCAAGTGATTATGGTTGGAACTTAATAACATGAATTAACCGTTGATTGGGTGCCACCAAACCGAACTCATTCCATGCAACCACATTTGCCCGTGGCTTGGGCTATCGTTGTGCCTTTTATGGGTGCCACCAAAGAGGGGAGGTTATGCATTGCATGCTACTCTGATCAGGTGTAACAGCCCAGATTTCACAAAAAATTAAAAAAATTGTTTTCGGTGTGAATTGTTTGATTGTCTGATTTGTTTGCGGTGTTTGCATCCCTGATTTATCGATCGACGATTATTTTCCCCCTCTTATCTCGTACCGGACGGAGACCGACCCTTGCCACCCTGACACTCGACCTTTGCGACACCGGGTTTCACCCGATCACCTCGCGAAACCGCACGAGACCAGCCGCAACCAACAGAACGAAAAACCCCGTTTAATAATTAAACAAGATATTTTTATAGCGCGCCGGAAAGTGTTCTCGGAACGGTTCCAGCGCGAGGTGAACGCCGCCGGCTCAACGTGATGATCGCGCAGTTCGAAGTTTTACCCGAATCGGAGGTCCTGCGAACCCCTGGCGGTCAGAAACGTAAACACCGCGCGAGAGAGAGAAAAACCGGGGATGTTTTTGCAAAATGCCAGCCACCTGGGCTATATAAAGACCACCACTCTCCCACCCCTTTCTAGGGTTTCCCTAGCCAAAATTGCAGCCACCCCCTCCACTTTGCCCATATTTGCCTCCCAGATCCCCCAAATCTCAAAACCCTAGCTCCCCCACTGATCTAGACCGTCAGATCTGGGATCTGACGGCCCAGATCGCGCCCATGCCTTCCCCAACCGCAACACCAGCGCCCCGGGACCCGCCCGAGCCCATCGTGCCGCCGCCGCGCCCATGGAGCTCCTCCATCGTCTCAAGTCGCCGGTCGGCGAGCCGCCACGCCGGGCACCGCCGCATCACCGTGCCCCGCCGCCAGGTCGCCTCATCCATGGCCATGGCGTCGCCCGAGCCGAGCTCGCGACCGCCGGCGTCCTCCATGCCACCGGATCCGGACCTGCGCCACTCTCCTGCGCCTCCCGGACCTCCCCTCCGCCGCCTCCCTGCGCTGCTCGCCGGAGGGTGCCGACAGCCGCCGCCGTGGCCGGCCGGTCACCGGAGCCCCGATCCAGATCGGATCGGGCACCAGCCGCCGCCAGCTGGGCTGGCCCCGCAGCGGCCCGCCAACTCCTCCTCGCGGCTGGCGCGCCCCTTCCGTTCCAGCTCCAAGGCCAAGCCCGAGCCGCCGCCTGCTCTGCCACTCGGGCCGAGGCCCACTAGGGGCGAAGCCCAGGCCGCCCCTTTTGCTTTTTTTCCCTCTGCTATTTTTTTTCTAAGTCTGTTAAATATTGCTGCTGATGTTATTTTGCGAGTAGTTTTGCGAGTAAACAGTAGCTCGGATCGCATTGCGCCCAAAAGAAAAATTGTTTAGTTTTGTGTGTATTTCAGTTCATCTTTTGTGAGCATTTTGATTTGAGGACATCTTGATGTTGTTAATCTCTATTGAAGTGGGCATCGGACTGTTAACTGCTATAATTTCCTGTCAAGTGATGCTGTTGTTATTTTATTGCAAGTTTGATTGATGATTGTGACACATCCATAAGGCCTATGCTATTAATTCTTGTTGCATAGTGTTAAGCATAATGTCTACTTCAATTCTATGCAATCACCTGTCATGTTTGCCTGCTGTAACTATATTATTTATTGCTCCAAAGTGGTGACCCTGATAATATGTGCTGCTGTTTATATAAAGTTGCAACTTTGCTGCCCTATCCTCTTAGTTGATTCGTGCGGCGTAGGGGTTCTCTCAGGCCATTTGGACTTTTGACCGTTGGATTCGTCTTTCTCTGCGATCTTTACCGTCGGTTGGTTTTGACCGTGCATATAAAAGCTCAGTCCGCGGTAGAAAACCTAGCCGCCACCCTCTTTCTTTCTCGTGCGCCCGTCTCCTCCTCTTCTCCCAAGCCGCCGCTCCCTCTCCCGCGCTTCCTACCTCGTGCTCATCCTTTCCTGGCGCCGTCTCCGCCTCCTCTCCCTCTTCGCCCCAACCAGAGAACAGCGGCGGCGGCACGATTGGACGAGGCGACGACGCATCCTCCACTTGTGTATCCTCCGCCGCGAGCGCCGCCTCCTCCATGTCTGCGTCCTCAGCGTTCGGGAGCGGAGACAGAGGACGACATCAGCGGAGGCAGCATCTTGCAGGCAAAGGGCGACAGCGGCGGCGCTCCTCCTCTCCCATAGCGGACGGAGGGTAAGATGGCGACGGCACCCACTCTTATCCTCTCTTTTCCGGTTCCTCTCTTCCCTCTGCCTCTCTGGAGCTAACCACGCAGCTGTTCGAGTTTGTTCTTGCCATTGTTGCGCTGGATCTCGTCCTGCGCCGGTTGAACTGCACCTTTAATTTCAATCCAGTTTTTTTGTTCTTATCCACTAGCTGGGATATTGACGCTGCCTTCGCTGCGGGCTGGTTTTGTTTTTGCAGGTGCTGCTTGTTTGGGTAGTGGGTACAACCCCTTCTCGGATCCTCATTCGATCTGTGAAGGCCTTCACGTCTTCGTCCAAGGAACCAGAGGTCGACCCCTCCTCTTCTTCCTTTCTTTGTTCTTTTTTGCTCCCCTTCCATCAGCTTGCTTATGTAACGGATCTGGAGGTTGAACCCTCTTTTCTTTCTATTTGTTTGGTTCCTCGTCATGATTTATGTGTAAATCCACAAGAGAAGATTATAATGACCTCTGATTATACTTAATTGCTAAGCCACATGAAGTACCCCTCTGATAGATGCTCAAAATAGCATAATCAATCCCATGTTGTAGGTGGCAACAACCTTGAACGGCCCTGCTATATGTAAGAGCATTTTCCTACATAAAAAAATAGGGGTACAACATAAAAGATGAAAAATGTCCTCACTTTAACAGATATAATAATGATTGATGGATAAAACAATACATGGAAAATGCAAAACCCAAATTTTCTCTTATCGCAGTCAGACTAAGCTGGTACTATCCCTAAGATATTCAAATATATATTTTAGAAGTGAGTGTACATTGTTTTTCTGCAAGGGACAAATTAGTACTTCCTTCGTTCCAAATTAGATGACTTTCATTTGTGTATAAGTCTAGGTATACATGTGAACAAATGGAATCCATCTAATATGGAAGCCATCTAATTTGAAACGGAGGAAGTATATCATTAATTTCCTGAATCTGTGATTATCTTTTGCTATAAACATGGTGTCAACCGGGGCAACCCTTCTTTCCTCATATGCCTTTTCTAAGTCAAGGGAGTGTTTATATATGCTTTAAGAGCAGATTTACATGTAGGAACATTTCAAAAACATGAAAAATCAGTCATGTGATATCTAATAATCTGTAAATCAAATATTTTTTGGTTGAATTTTGAGGAGGCTGCTCAATATTGGCGAGGATGCCACCCAGTGGCCTGCCATGCCTTCATCGCATACCTCAACAACTTCTTTGCTTCTTATTTTAGCAAGGGAAAATTCAATGCTTCTATTGTTTGATTATACATATGGTTAGAAGTTCAACACTTGTCCAGTTTGATTCAACACACACATTCAAGGCTTGTCCTTCTTTATTCAGTATGCAAATTCAATGCTTGTCCTACTAGATTTGATAAGCCGAGTTCGAAGTTATAATTCTGTGTGTATAGTTGCATATGCAGATATGTTGTACTTAATTTCATTGGTCAATGTAAAGTGCATTGCTGAAGATACTTTAGAACATATTTATTTTTGTTTAAGAACCATGCCTTTTGTTAACATTTCTGAGAAGTCCAATGTAGTTGACAGGTTTTTCATATTTAATATTTAACTAAGAATTGATCTAGGCTAGGTCATAATTTTTTTTTGATATCCATGGGGGCGACTGTTTATAAAAAATAAATATAATAGTTACAATTTTGGCTACCTTAAATGAAAAAAAAATCTGCTCAGAGTAGTACCTACAAGTCTTGCTAAACCATCCAACCTGAAGTATGTTAATCCACACTGTACAACTTGGGCATGCAGATTACCACTCTTCCATTCAGTGTAATGTCTCAAAAATAATGCTCTGATATGTGTCTTACAGTTAAGTGCTTCCAAATCCAAAGAAGAGATTGATTTTTTTCTTGTTTTGTTGGTACCTTGATGTCATCGAGATGGGTAGATTTTAAATGTACTAATTCAACATTGAGTTCAGCTTCGATTGTATATGGCCCAGTTATGCGCCATACTCTCAATATTATGTGGTTAGGCAAACTTCGTTTGGTTGTAATTTGCTTGCGACGGGAGAACCATTTTTTATTTCGCCTGCAGCTGCGTCAGTTTAAGCATTCCTAAATATATGGTAAAAGTATCGTTACTTAGAAATATTACTTTTCCACTGTTTCCAAGCGTATAATAGGCATGTATGCATGGCAAAAGTCCCACTAGTTGTATTAGAGTTTATTTTTCTAGAACTGCATTTCTTTTGGTACGAGCCAATAAGATGCTAAATTGGTACAGGGATGGGTGTGGGGAGCATTATGCCTCTTGGAACTTGGATTGCTATAAATGATTACGCATTTCAAAAATTATGTACTCAGGTCATACAACCTAGGTAATGCTTCTTTACATATATTGTATTGCGATCATGTTTTGTTCACTTAGTTCAGATGACTATTTAAACTTCTTCAATCATTTAGTTTTTTTTGGGATTTATGTACCCAGGTTTTTTTGGTAAGGACATGCATCCGAAAGATTTATCTGTTTTGGACATCTATAGAGTACATACAATTTTTTTTACCATGCGTGGCTCCAGTAGTGGTTGCTATAACAAGAAATTGCTGAAACTTATTTATTGAAATAAGTATGCTAATCCTATGGAGATCTTTCTAACAAACTAGACTTCAGAACAATTAATAAATATCAAACAATTCCAAATTCATATATGTTTAATTCAAATACTAATTTAAAAGAATTTGTTGCATCTAAAATTCATCAAAAAAGATATGTGAGCTTCTAGCTAATCACTAAGTGTGTTGTTTGATCAGATTATCCTAGATTTGTTTGGGGACAAAAACACCCAGTTTCTTGTGTAATTCACTACAAGTTAAAAAAGTAGTGACTTATGATTCTTATTGTCTTTGTGTTCACTCATGTGCTTAGTTGCAAAAAATCTGAAAAGGACGAACCTGACGGGGTAGATTTCGTTTTATGTAGTATAAATATTTCAAATAATGTGCATTTTTAAAGTCTACATACTCTACTGATCAATATTACATTGATTAGCCTTCTGTGAGTCCACCTTAGAATCTGATTAAACTTTGAAAGAACTTCATGTTTCTAGATGAAGACACTTTTACTAGAGTTGACATCCGTCGGGCACAAGCTGTCTGCTTCTCCTAGGTATTTACCTTGTTTGTTCGCCCTGCTTTCCTGTTTCTAATCGGCATGTTTTCTTTTTTGAACCTTTATTAACATTTGAAATTATATCAGATCATTGCTCCTTGATTCTTGCATCGTTTCATGTACTTTGGGTCTATTACTTTTATCGGTATTCCCTAGCTCCGTCTTGAAGGCACTTACTCTGCCATATCACTTGGTTGAGCTCTGGGCTAGCAAGCACTTATTGTTGAAACACATGTACTAACCACCTCCCTGTCTATCCTAACCACCAGGCTACTTTGATGCAGACTGTCGTTTGTCGGGTTTGAATATACTTGGATTCACTTTATATTATCCCATTTCTTGATTCCAGTTTCCAAATTGTTTTGTGGTAACTGCTTCTCATTACATGTGTTATAGGAAGGCAACTTATAAATACATATCCTGGACCCAGAGCCTGGAGGTGAACCGAGCATGTGGAGCGGTTGACCAACAACGCCCTTCAAAGCTCTTTTGGCCCTTGTTTTTAAGTTTTGGTCATGGTGATATCCGTGTGTAGAGGGTCGCAAATCCTTGGTGCCTTGGTTTCGTTTGTAAATATGTAAAGTAGCTTTACAGTCTATTGACAGCGTCGCCTTGGTATTGTGTGGTCTGTCAAGTAACATACTCTTGATCCCACTCCATTCCAGTATGGTAAATGGAACCTATATGATCTATGTGCACTTCATATGTATGCTACCTTGTGCATTGCCTTGTTATGATTCATATGGTTTGTTTTTATTTCAGCCTCTGTTTACCGTGCTGGAATGATCAACTTCTGCTCTGATAAAATCACCTTGTTTTTCTTATAGAGTTACAATCATATATGATAATGCTTTCTGGATTGGAGACTTGCATATCTCCAACAAAATGTGCTATGTTCTGTTTGGTTTTTCTGGTACGGGAAATTTCATTGAGGTGGAAACGTATCATCCTCAACTAAAATACTAGGTAGAATATCTCTTAAGTATTTGATTGTAATTTAGGTACACACACACCATATTTTTTCTCGAGCATGAACTGTATTTTGCCCGGCAAGCCGCGCCCCTTATCTAGTATCTTTTTTACCATGCATCCTATTGAGCATTGCAATATGTCATTTTGATCTATGCCATGTTTACTTTCATTATATGTATTGCTATGTTATGTTGCTGCACTTTTGCATATAATTTTACTCTTGTTTATACAGCATGAAAATAACAGTTTCTGCCCTGTTTTCTTGATTTTCACTAAGTCCTTGATCAGTAATGTTTTATAGCTTCTTGCATTGCTTATAACTAGTAAACCATGATGCATTTTCGCATGATTCCTTTTGCCATGCCTTCCCTGCCATGTCTACTTTAGTTGCATATCATTTATGAGCATGTTTGCATTCATTATCCTGTTTATGCATTGATCTAAAGTGTGCTTCCTGATGTTGGCAGATTGTGTTCCAAACTTGTTTTGCTTATAGCTTTTTACCGTAACTCTGTTTGGAGTGTTCTTTATATGTAACTTGATTAGTTTTTCGTGTACTTTGTGTTTATGCTATTGTTTGCTGCTGTTAACCAGCCTAAAATATGGTTTAGGGCAGAACAGTACCAATTACTTAAATTGTCGTGGGGCACTTAGTGTTATGCCATGTTTAGGTTGTGCCTCACTTAAATTGACTAGCATAGATAGTTTACCTTATGCTTCACCTCTTGGCATGTTTTTGTGCTATGCCATGCTTGGGTGAGATGCCATGTTAACAACCTTTTCTCATCTTGTGTAGCTAAACAACTTGAACCCTTGTAAACGTGCGGTATCGTCGTGTGTGACGAATACTCCACTTAACCTGTTAGTAACCTCTCTCGACGGTAGGTGCGATGTCTCGTGTTGCCTTCTTGTTGATGCTTGCTCGTGATTACTTCGTAGTAATAGATGCTTTACTTCTTGTGTGCTCCCGCGGATACTCTTGGAGACGATGCGAGCTTGCGATCAACACCTTCGGAACCCGACTTATCAACAGGCAAGGACTATACATTACTTCTGATCCATTCTATTTCAACCAGCGGTTTGCATGCTAGTCTAGGTTAGGTTCGATGTTTGATCCTATCACATGTTTACAACCTCTTTCAAACCGATACAGTCATGTCCCCTCCCAGCAAACCATGTACTGCTATGTTACTATTGCTCGTTGCTCATCCCCTGCTTAGTATGCATGCTTAGGATGCTACGATGTTACCCTGTTACTCCTTGGTTTGGATATCACATTATTATATTATTGTGGATGATATGATTATTATAAATGTTGACTATATTCGACGAAGGATGGATGGTCTAGGCTATCCCGCCCCGATGCTTTGTTCCATTCGAGTCACCTAGGACCCGAGTTAAGACTGAGCGTGCCTAACCGCGTGTGGGATGCTATGAGGTCCCCTTGTTTTACCTAGCTAGCTTCAAACATTTCTAGTGGTGGCCAAGCTGATTTTACCATTTGAAAACTGCATGCATAACTGTTCTGCAGCCAGTGGATTTAAAACAAACCGGGCCAGTGGGATGGTATATCCTGTTGGTCCAAATCTAGAAGCTAGGGAGCCTTCCCAGGCTAGGGTAGGTTATCCCGACCTCGTCCAGACGGTAGAGACTGATTCGAGAGCGCAGCCGGCTTTTGAGTTGGATGTCGACTCACCGGGGGTCACCCGGATTTGTGCGTTGTTAGTTAGAGGGACCTGTCATACCGGATCTCTCGGAACAACTCTTCAATGAGTGTCTTTAACGGGCCTGACTGAGAGAGATGGGCGTGCGTGCAGAGCCTTGTAATGGGCAGTTGGTACACCCCTACAGGGTTAAATCTTCTCGAGACGCCGTGTCCACGGTTATGGACGACTTGAGACCTACTCCTTATTCATAGACAACAACAACTGAGATCATTTTAATAAACTTGATCAACGTGTGTGTGCCTTGACTGCTTCTTCTTCGTCGGGATGCGAAGAGGAGGACAAGGATAGGATAGGTGTTATGTTTGCGTAAGTAGTTGATAGCAAGACTTGTTGGAGGCGATTCCTCATCGAATGCTTGGCTTCTTATCTTACTCTCTAGATCGTTAGCCACTTCATAAATGCTAGTGCGGCAGCAACCTCACCACTTACCCCATCCTTACCGTAAACTACTAGTTGTCCTAGAATGACGAGTGATGAAGTCCTTGCTGGGTCATTTGACCACTACAGTTGGATGTTGAGTAGTTCTGTACTCATGATACTACCCCCAAACTGTTTTCAGGGTTCTTGGTTGACAACAGGTATGGTGATCGACGTTTCACGTGGAGACTCGACGACGACTAATTAGGCGGATCCCGACGGAGGGCCTGGACCCGTGTGGTTATGGGAATCGATGTTTTTCTCTTTGCCAGTAGGTATTATTTTGTAGTCTGTACTCAGACATGTATCTTCCGCTGATGTAATGTATTAAGGCAGTTGTATGCCGATTGTATGAGATGTTGTATCCTTGTAGCTGTAATGTTCTGATATCATGTTGGAAATCCGGGGCATATGACATTGTCATATGTCGCGGTGGGACCGATATGTGCTTCGTCCCCGGATCTGGATGGAAACATCTAGATCTGGAACAGTACCGCATGTCGGGCCTTACATAAGGTAGGTGGTGATAATCTCGAGATCCAGAGTTGATATGTTTACCCGGGAGTCCCCGATTGGGACAATATTATGGACCATGCGATGGTCAGTTACCATGCGATGGCGGGTGTCAGGAGGACACAGTGATACCCGCATGTGATGTAGGTGGTACCGTAGAAAGGTTACTCGGTAGGCAAGTTTCATTGGAGTAGTCCTAGTCTTTTGGGCAAGGAGCTCCATGGTGTGGGTAAAGTGCACAACCTCTGCAAAGTGTTACAAATCTATTCGAATAGCTGAGTCCACGGTATTGGACACAGTTCGTAATAGGTCACACTATGGTCAACACAAACCGGTAAAATGTTGATGCCTAGTTGTGGTCATGCGATGACCGGAGAAGTTGGGTGGTCATGCGATGACCCCAACCGTTGAGTGGTCGTGCGATGACCCATGTGATTAATGGGTCATGCGATGACCTGGATGTTGAGTCAGGATGGACTCAGAGGTAAGCTGCATGATCATGCGATGATCATGAGCAATGGTTGTTGTTGTACTAGTATTCACCTTGATATCATGCTATGCTCCTTATGTTTGCATTGTTGTTATTATGCTATTGTTTACCCTGATGAATTTGATGTTGTGAGATTGCAAGTACATTCGATTTACTGACCTGGCGTGTCATGCCAGATGCAGGAGAAGTCGTGCCTAAAGATTCCGGTGTGACGTACTTTGCGAACTAGGCCGGGTCCCAGCAGTGTCCCCGTGGAGTGGAGCTTCATCACCCCATTATTCCGCTGTCGTAGAGTATCTCGTCGCTCGTATCGAGGCCCCGAGATGTGACATAAATAATGTAGATATTGTTGCCGCACGAGATGTGCCGCCATGCCTCGTAGCAGTTTTTTCCGATCCTATGTACCTGTATAATTATTAATGAAGCGGTTATTTCTGTACCAATATGTTGTGCATTGCCAGAAGACATGATCTATGGGCTGGCAATGTGAGGCAAACCGGTTGCTCTGAGCCGGGGTGCCACAACAATTGGTATCAGAGCCGCGCTGACTGTAGGATATGCTAGTTAGCCCGAGCTCTAGATCAACGCTAAGTCTAGAGTCTTGCTTGTTTTGTGCACCTTGATTGATGCATTAGATGGTTGCATGGCATGCGTGTAGATGCATCGATTAATGTTACTAATGGCTAACCCTGTGAGTGTAGATGGCACCTGTTCCATACACCTTTGAGTATGAGTATTCGTCGATAGGCTTTTCTTCGCTGCTCCGCCGAGTTTGTCTTCGACTTTACCCTCAAGGAGAAGACCCGGTGTTCTAGGTGTACCTCGAGAAGTTGGCCGACTTCCTGCACGAGTACCGCGCTGAGGTATTCCTTTTCACGAGCTCCGTGATCAGCAGCCTTTCGCGTTCCGCGAAGGGAGGGCCAGCTTCCACTCCTGAGCAGGCTATCCTCTATGCTACTCTGGACGCTCTCCTCGACTTGCGCCAGTTAGGAGGTTGAGATGCAGGCTCACCCAGGTTTCTCCCCCTACCCCACCCTGTCTTCTACAGGGTAGGTCCTTTTTCCGGAGTGCGACCGGGCAGTCGTCCACCTCACTCGCTACATGACCGCTCAGTACGAGTTGATCATCAGTCTTGCAGAGGAGCTGGCTCATCCTAGGGAGGCACTTGCATCTATCAGTATAGCTTAGTCACCGCCTCCTCCTCCACCCTCCACCCTTGCACCGATGCCGACTCCGCCCGTTCCACCTTCACTCACACCGGATACTCCAGCGGGACATCCTAATGTTCCATCTGCCACTCGACGCGAGACCCCAGAGGAGTGGGCCGCGTTGACTGCTACCCCTGCTGCTCCGATGGTTAGGCAGCATACTCCCCCTCCTCCTGAGGGAGATTCTTCCCGTCAGTGTCACTGTATTGACGTCACCTCTTGCAACACGATCCACGTTGGTAGTTCCGACTCTGAGGATGACTCCGATGGTTCCGCTGACTGTCAGTGCGCGCTTCACTTCCACGACTAGAGCGATGTTGGGTAGCGTTATGAGTATGTTTCGCATCTATCGTAATGCCATGCATGTTCTCAACTGCCGTATGAGCAGTACTAGTCATGCTATCTGTAAGGCCCGATATGCGGTACTGTTCCAGATCTAGATGTTTCCATCCAGATCCGGGGACGAAGCACATAACGGTCCCACCGCGACATATGACATAGCCATATGCCCCGGATTTCCAACATGATATCACAACATTACAGATACAAGGATACAACATCTCATACGATCGGCATACAACTGCCTTAAATACAATACATCAGCGGAAGGTATATGTCTGAGTACATACTACAATCAAATGCCTACTGGCAAAGAGAAAAACATCGATCTCCATAACCACACGGGTCCAGGCCCTCCGCCGGGATCCGCCTAACTAGTCGTCGTCGAGTCTCCACGTGAAACGTCGATCACCATACCTGTTGTCGATCAAGAACCCTGAAAAGAGTTTGGGGGTAGTATCATGAGTACATAAGTACTCAACATCCAACTATAGTGGTCATATGACCCAGCAAGGACTTCATCACTCGTCATTCTAGGACAACTAGTAGTTTACGGGAAGGATGGGGTAAGTGGTGAGGTTGCTGCCGCACTAGCATTTATAAAGTGGCTAACGATCTAGAGAGTAAGATAAGAAGCCAATCATTCGCTGAGGAATCGCCTCCAACAAGTCATTGCTATCAACTACTTACGCAAACATAACACCTATCCTATCCTTGTCCTCCTCTTCGCATCCTAACGAAGAAGAAGCAGTCAAGGCACACACACACGTTGATCAAGTTATAATAAAGATTATCTCAATTGTAATTGTCTATGAACAAGGAGTAGGACTCAAGTCGTCCATAACCGTGGACACGGCTTCTCGAAAAGATTTAACCCTGCAAGGGTGTACCAACTACCCATTACAAGGCTCCGCACGCACGCCCATCTCTCTCTGTTTCTACCCATGATAGGCAACCATTTTATGATTTAGTCCCAAGAGATCCGAAATGACAGGTCCCTCTAACTAACAACGCACAAATCCGGGTGGCCCCCGGTAAGTCGACATCCAACTCAAAAGTCGGCCGCGCTCTCGAATCGTCCTCTACCGTCTGTACGAGGTCGGGTTAGCTACCCAAACAGATGTGGGCAGCCCCCTAGCTTCCAGGTGTGGACCAACAAAGAAACCATGTCTCCGCTGGCCCAAGTTGTTTTAAATAATATCTGCCAGGAGCTACTCGACAGACAGACACACGGTTTTCAAATGGTAAAATCAGCTTGGGCCACCACTAGAAATGTTTGAAGCTAGGTAGGTAAGAAAAGGGGACCCCATAAAATCCCACACGCGGTTAGGCACGCTCGTCAAGAGACACAATACCCGGAACTCGGGTCCTAGGTGACTCAAATGGAACAAAGCGTCGAGGCGGGATAGCTTAGACCTTCCATCCTTCGTCGAATATAGTCAACATTTATAATAATCATATCATCAACAACAATATAACAATGTGATATCCCAAACCAAGGAGTAACAGGGTAACATCGTAGCATCCTAAGCATGCATACTAAGCAGGGCTGAGCAACGAGCAATAGTAACATAGCAGAACAAGGTTTGCTGGGAGGGGACATGGATGTATCGGTTTCAAAGAGGCTGTAAACATGTGGTAGGATCAAACATCGAACCTATCCTAGACTAGCATGCAAAGCGCTGGTTGAAATAGAATGGATCATAAGTAATGTATAGTCCTTTCCTGTTGATAAGTCGAGTTCCGAAGGTGTAGTTGATCGCAAGCTCGCATCTTCTCCGAAGGTACCCGCGGAAGCACTCAAGGAGGTAAACACTGGAAAGAAGTCAACGAGCAAGCATCTATTACTACGAAGCAAACACGAGCAAGCATCAACAAGGCGGGAACACAAGACCTCGCACCTACCGTCGAGAGCGGTTACTAACGGGTTAAGTGGAGTACTCGTCACACACGACGATACCGCATGTTTACGATGGTTCAAGTTGTTTAGTTACAGGTGATCAACACAGGTTGTTAACATTGCATCTCACTCAAGCATGGCATAGCACACAAACATTAAAAGAGGTGAAGCATAAAAGAAACTATCTATGCTAGTCACTTTAAGTGGGGGGTAAAACCTATACATGGCAACTATTGCGGACCCCACGATAATTATTGCATTTGGTACTGTTCTACCCTAAACAATATTTTATTATTTTTATTGGCAAGCAAGATCAGCATAAACACAATCTACACTAAATTCTAGTCAAGTTACATATAAGAAACATTTTAATCGGAGCAACAGTTAAAAAGTTATTAAAGAAACAATTTACGGTGGCAAGCATTGTAATTAGCAAGTAAACAACATGTAAACAAGGTCAAACAGGGCAAAAGAGAACATTTTATTAATCTACACAAAATTCTAAGAAACTTTCATGTTTAAAGCGTCGTGATCCGAGCTACCGTTTAAGAGATACGGGCAACACAAAAATAAAACACAATCTGCCAAATAAATAAACTAGAAAGGTAAAAAAAAGCTAACGGGCCGAAATTGCACTGAGCGCTGAATAACTATCTCTCTCCACAGGCGCTACAAAATACTCAGGCCGTCCCAACAGAAAAAAGAAAAAAAAGGAAAAGGGGGGCGCTCACCATGTGGGCCTCGGCCCATGGCGTGGCGAGCTGGGCCGCCTGGCTGGGCTTGGCCCACCTGGTCGTGGCTGCTGGGCTCGGTGGACGGTCGTGGAGGCGACTGGGATCGGGGCGCCCGTCGGCTCCCTCCCGAGCGGAGGCGGCTGCCCCGGCGAGCTGGCGAGGCGGGACGGGGGAACAGGCGCGATGGCGGCTCCGGCCACTGGATCCGGCGACGGGGATGACTCCGGTGAGGTGCCGGGGGCGGCACGGTCACATGGAGTGGAGGCGGCGGTGGGGCGAGCTTCCCGCTCGGATTCCATGGCGCCGGTGATCATGGCGATGACGCGCGCGTCCCGGCGGCTCCTGCAGCTGAGGGGGAAAAGGAAGGGCAGCGGTGAGAGGAGAAGGGAAGGAGGCACGCGAGGAGGGAGCTCACCGGGCGGCGGCGGCCGGCCGAGAGGAGATCGGGCGACGGCGCAGACGGGTTCTCGGGCCCAGATCAGGCCCGACGGCGCCGAGCTCGTCCCTACGGGGCCCGGGATGGGGGAGGTTGGTTGTGGAGAGATTTGGGGGTGACGTGGCGCACGCGTAGCCCTCCGTTTGCAGATCCGAGGGCTGAGAGCAGCTGAGATCTAGGGTTTCGAGCTGGAGGGGCTTTTGGGCAAAAATTTGAGCAAAGCTAGGGGTCTGCCTGCAATTTTTTGGCTAGGAAAACCCTAGAAAGGGGTGGGTGAGTGGTGGTCTTTATATAGCCCAGGTAGCTGGAAGTTTGCAAAAACATCCCCGGTTTTTCTCTTGCGCGCGTTGTGTTTACGTTTCTGACCGCCGGGGGTCCGCAGGACCTCCGATTCGGGTAAAACTTCGAACTGCGCGTTCAGCGCGTCGAGCCGGCGGCGTTCACCTCGCGCTGGAACCGTTCCGAAAACACTTTCCGGCACGCTATAAAAATAACCCGTTTAATTATTAAACGGGGTTTTCGTTCTGTTGGCTGCGGCTGGTCTTGTGCAGGTTTTCGCGACGGTGATCGGGTGAAACCCGGTGTCGCAAAGGTCGAGAGTCAGGGTGGCAAGGGTCGGTCTCCGTCCGGTACGAGATAAGAGGGGGAAAATAATCGCTGATCGATAGATTGGGGATGCAAACACCGCAAACAAATCAGGCAATCAAACAATTCACACCGAAAACAATTTTTTTTTAATTTTTGTGAAATCTTGGCTGTTACAATACAACACCACCAACAAGGGATCTCGTCCCGAGATCCAGGATGATCCGGGGGAGAGGGGGGAAGAGAAAAGAGACACAATGATCTTCAACACCACCAACAAAGGACTCTGCTCCATGTCGAACGACGAACTCCGTCGAGATACTTTCGGCAGAGAGACGACATCGTCGGAAAAACGAAACCGTCAGAGTCAAGAGGAAGAACAACCGTGAAAACCAGATTGAGGTATAGTGATTTTCGACGCAAGTCGTAAAAACACCGGTAAAAGGAGGTATGGCAACGGATGACCAAGACGATATCCGAAATCAGAGAAGCTAAAGTTACTACAGGAATTCCGAACCTGAGCTCGGAATCGAGACAATACGCTGGAAGCAAGGCATTGTAATGGTTCCGAAACTTCACACACTCGAGATCCTAGAGTTTGAAGGGGATAAGACGAGAATAAAAACACTTACGACACTTGATCTGACCAGAGCAAAGGTAAGGAGTAAAAAGATTCCTACTCTCCGATAACTAACTTAGTAACTACAAAATAGTTTTTGTCTAGACTCGACTTCGGCCAGAAAAGGGATCCTACGGTCGGTAAGGCTCTGATACCAAGTTGTAAGGCCCGATATGCGATACTGTTCCAGATCTAGATGTTTCCATCCAGATCCTGGGACGAAGCACATATCGGTCCCACCGCGACATATGACATAGCCATATGCCCCAGATTTCCAACATGATATCACAACATTACAGATACAAGGATACAACATCTCATACGATCGGCATACAACTGCCTTAAATACAATACATCAGCGGAAGGTATATGTCTGAGTATAGACTACAATCAAATGCCTACTGGCAAAGAGAAAAACATCGATCTCCATAACCACACGGGTCCAGGCCCTCCGCCGGGATCCGCCTAACTAGTCGTCGTCGAGTCTCCACGTGAAACGTCGATCACCATACCTGTTGTCGATCAAGAACCCTAAAAAGAGTTTGGGGGTAGTATCATGAGTACATAAGTACTCAGCATCCAACTGTAGTGGTCATCTGACCCAGCAAGGACTTCATCACTCGTCATTCTAGGACAACTAGTAGTTTACGGGAAGGATGGGGTAAGTGGTGAGGTTGCTGCCGGACTAGCATTTATAAAGTGGCTAACGATCTAGAGAGTAAGATAAGAAGCCAAGCATTCGATGAAGAATCGCCTCCAACAAGTCATTGCTATCAACTACTTACGCAAACATAACAACTATGCTATCCTTGTCCTCCTCTTCGCATCCCGACGAAGAAGAAGCAGTCAAGGCACACACACATGTTGATCAAGTTATAATAAAGATTATCTTAGTTGTTGTTGTCTATGAACAAGGAGTAGGTCTCAAGTCGTCCATAACCGTGGACACGGCTTCTCGAAAAGATTTAACCCTGCAGGGGTGTACCAACTTCCCATTACAAGGATCCACACGCACGCCCATCTCTCTCAGTTGCTACCCATGATAGGCAACCATTTTATGATTTAGTCCCAAGAGATCCGAAACGACAGGCCCCTTTAACTAACAACGCAGAAATCCGGGTGGCCCCCGGTGAGTCGACATCCAACTCAAAAGGCGCCCGCGCTCTCGAATCGGCCTCTACCGTCTGGACGAGGTCGAGTTAGCTACCCAAACAGATGTGGGCAGCCCCTAGCTTCCAGGTGTGGACCAACTAAGAAACCATGTCTCCGCTGGCCCATGTTGTTTTACATAATATCTGCCAGGAGCTACTCGACAGACACCCACGGTTTTCAAATGGTAAAATCAGCTTGGGCCACCACTAGAAATGTTTGAAGCTAGGTAGGTAAGAAAAGGGGACCCCATAAAATCCCACACGCGGTTAGGCACGCTCGTCAAGAGACACTATACCCGAAACTCGGGTCCTAGGTGACTCGAATGGAACAAAGCGTCGAGGCGGGATAGCCTTGACCTTCCATCCTTAATCGAATATAGTCAACATTTATAATAATCATATCATCAACAAAAATATAATAATGTGATATCCCAAACCAAGGAGTAACAGGGTAACATCGTAGCATCCTAAGCATGCATACTAAGCAGGGGCTGAGCAACAAGCAATAGTAACATAGCAGAACAAGGTTTGCTGGGAGGGGACATGGCTGTATCGGTTTGAAAGAGGTTGTAAACATGTGGTAGGATCAAACATCGAACCAATCCTAGACTAGCATGCAAACCGCTGGTTGAAATAGAATGGATCATAAGTAATGTATAGTCCTTGCCTGTTGATAAGTCGGGTTCCGAAGGTGTAGTTGATCGCAAGCTCGCATCATCTCCGAAGGTACCCGCGGACGCACTCAAGTCGGTAAACACTGGAAAGCAGTCAATGATCAAGCATCTATTACTACGAAGCAAACACGAGCAAGAATCAACAAGGCGGCACCACGAGACCTCGCACCTACCATCGAGAGAGGTTACTAACGGGCTAAGTGGAGTACTCGTCACACACGACGATACCGCACGTTTACGATGGTTCAAGTTGTTTAGTTACAGGTGATCAACACATGTTGTTAACATGGCATATCACTCAAGCATGGCATAGCACACAAACATTACAAAAGGTGTAGCATAAAAGAAACTATCTATGCTAGTCACTTTAAGTGGGGGGTAAATCCTATACATGGCAACTATTATGGACCCCACGATAATTATTGCATTTGGTACTGTTCTACCCTAAACAATATTTTATTATTTTTATTAGCAAGCAAGATCAGCATAAACACAATCTACACTAAATTCTAGTCAAGTTACATATAAGAAACATTTTAATCGGAGCAACAGTTAAAAAGTTATTAAAGAAACAATTTACGGTGGCAAGCATTGTAATTAGAAAGTAAACAACATGTAAACAAGGTCAAACAGGTCAAAAGAGCACATTTTATTAATCTACACAAAATTCTAAGCAACTTTCATGTTTAAAGCGTCGCAATCCGAGCTACCGTTTAAAAGATACGGACAACACAAAAATAAAACACAATCTGCCAAATAAATAAACTAGAAAGGTAAAAAAAAACTAACGGGCCGAAACGGCACTGAGCGCTGAATAACTATCTCTCGCCACAGGCGCTACAAAATACTCAGGCCGACCTAACAGAAAAAAGAAAAAAAAGGCAAAGGGGGGCGCTCACCATGTGGGCCTCGGCCCATGGCGTGGCGAGCTGGGCCACCTGGATGGGCTTGGCCCACCTGGCCGTGGCTGCTCGGCTCGGTGGCCGGTCGTGGAGGCGGCTGGGATCGGGGCGCCCGTTGGCTCCCTCCCGAGCGGCGGCGGCTACCCCGGCGAGCTGGCGAGGCGGGGCGGGGGTACATGCGCGATGGCGGCTCCGGCCACTGGATCCGGCGACGGGGATGACTCCGGTGAGGTCCCGGGGGCGGCACGGTCATATTGAGTGGAGGCGGCGGTGGGGCGAGCTTCCCGCTCGGATTCCATGGCGCCGGTGGCCATGGCGATGACACGCGCAGCCCGGCGGCTCCTGCAGCAGAGGGGGAAAAGGAAGGGAAGCGGTGAGAGGAGAAGGGAAGGAGGCACGCGAGGAGGGAGCTCACCGGGCGCCGGCTGCGACCTCGGCGGCGGCGGCGGCCGGCCGGGAGGAGATCGGGCGACGGCGCAGACGGGTTCTCGGGCCCAGATCGGGCCCGACGGCGCCGAGCTCGGCCCTGCGGGGCCCGGGATGGTGGAGGTTGGATGTGGAGAGATTTGGGGGTGACGTGGCGCGCCCGTAGCCGTCCGTTTGCAGATCCGAGGGCTGAGAGCAGCTGAGATCTAGGGTTTCGAGCTGGAGCGGCTTTTGGGCGAAAATTTGAGCAAAGATGGGGGTCTGGATGCAATTTTTTGGCTAGGGAAACCCTAGAAAGGGGTGGGAGAGTGCTGGTCTTTATATAGCCCAGGGGGCTGGCAGTTTGCAAAAACATCCCCGGTTTTTCTCTCGCGCGCGTTGTGTTTACGTTTCTGACCGCCTGGGGTCCGTAGGACCTCCGATTCGGGTAAAACTTCGAACTGCGCGATGAGCGCGTCGAGCCGGCGGCGTTCACCTCGCGCTGGAACTGTTCCGAAAACACTTTCCTTCACGCTATAAAAATAACCCGTTTAATTATTAAACGGGGTTTTCGTTCCGTTGGCTGCGGCTGGTCTTGTGCGGGTTTTCGCGACGGTGATCGGGTGAAACCCGGTGTCGCAAAGGTCGAGTGTCAGGGTGGCAAGGGACGGTCTCTGTCTGGTACGAGATAAGAGGGGGAAAATAATCGCCGATCGATAGATCGGGGATGCAAACACCGCAAACAAATCAGACAATCAAACAATTCACACCGAAAACAATTTTTTTTAATTTTTGTGAAATCTGGGCTGTTACACTATCCCCTAATAGTTTGCTATGTATGAGGTGGTAATGCTATGTATAATTATGGGTGTGCATCTCACTCTTATTCGGCTATCTTTGATGTTGCTCTTAACTTGTTTTTCCCCGATGATTTTGACGTGGTGTAGGTGACTCGGCCGGACCCCTGCTCGCTTTATTTTGGATAATGGCACCACGCCTGGCTCTGAGCTGAGTCTTGGTGGACCATCCGGGGTGGATGCCTATTTTACCTTTCTCTTTTCAACAGTTGGCCCGTGTTCTGAGCTGCTTTTGGGCCGTCTCGTGATGTTGTTGAGTTTCTTTTCGCAGTGGAGACCCTATGTTCTAAGCTCTATTCTCGGTCGTCTTAAGGGACCTCTGCCTTCTTCTTATCAACCCTGCTCTAAGTTCTGAGCTGTTTTTCGACCGTCTTGAGCAGTGGTTGAGTTATTCCGGTAATGCCCTAGATCCGTGTTGTCAAGACCGTTCTGGAGGCCGCTGGTTTATTCGCCGGTTTTCGCAAGGGTTCGAATGGTCATTGTAAGGCCCGATATGCGGTACTGTTACAGATCTAGATGATTCCATCCAGATCCAGGGACGAAGAACATATCGGTCCCACTGCGACATATGACAAAGCCATATGCACCGGATTTCCAACATGATATCACAACATTATAGCTACAAGAATACAACATCTCATACAATCGGCATGCAATTGCCTTAAATACAGTACATCAGCGGAAGATGCATGTCTGAGTACAGACTACAATCATATGCCTAGTGGCAAAGGTAAAACACACCATTCCCGTAACCACACGGGTCCAGGCTCTCCACCGGGATCCACCTAACTAGTCGTCGTCGAGTCTCCACGAATGCGTCCAGAAGAAGAGTCGAGGTAGTAACCAACTTCAGCGGCCGATCAGGAAAAATATAAAAGGGAAAAGAAAAATAAAGGGGTGAGAATATATCAAAAGTCTTGTAACTAACTTCTCACGGGTAAGATGGGGTAGTGGTGAGGTTGCAGACGCACTAGCAATATATGAGTGGCTAATGGTCTATTTTAGAGTAAGATGAGAACCAAGCAGTCGATGAGGAATCGCGTCCAACAAGTCTTGCTATCAACTACTTACGCAAGCATAACACCTATCCTATCCTTGTCATCCTCTTCGCATCCCAACGAAGAAGAAGCAGTCAAGGCACACACACGTTGATCCAGTTATAGTTATTATTCAGTTGATATTATCTATGAACAAGACATAGGTTCCAAGTCGTCCATAACCGTGGACACGGCTGCTCGAAAATATTTAACCCTGCAGGGGTGTACCAACTGCCCATTACAAGGCTCCACACGCACGCCCATCTCTCTCAGTTTCTACCCATCACAGGCAGCCATTTTATGATTTAGTCCCGAGAGATCCGAAACGACATGTCCCTGTAGCTAACAACGAACAAATCCGGGTGGCCCCCGGGGAGTCGACACCCAATCCAAAAGCTGGCCAATCTCTCGGATCAGACTCTTCCGTCTGGCCAAGGTTGAGGTAACTTATCCCCTCACATGTGGGCAGCCCCCTAGCTCACTAGTGTGGACCAACAGAGAAACCATGTCTCCGCTGGCCCGGGTTGTTTAAAGAATATCTGCTAGGAGCGACCCGACAGACACACACACACGGTGTAAGGCCCGATATGCGGTACTGTTCCAGATCTAGGTGTTTCCACCCAGATCCGGGGACGAAGCACATATCGGTCCCACCGCGACATATGACAAAGCCATATGCCCCGGATTTCCAACATGATATCACAACATTACAGATACAAGGATACAACATCTCATACAATCGGCTTACAAGTGCCTCAAATATAATACAACAGCGGAAGATACATGTCTGGGTACAGACTACAAGAAAATGCCTACGGGCAAAGAGAAAAGCATCGATCCCAATAACCACACGGGTCCAGGCCGTCCGCCGGGATCCGTCTAACTAGTCGTCGTCGAGTCTCCACGTGAAACGTCGATCACCATACCTGTTGTCGATCACGAACCCTGAAAAAGAGTTTGGGGTAGTATCATGAGTACAGAGGTACTCAGCATCCAACTGTAGTGGTCATCTGACCCAGCAAGGACTCCATCACTCGTCATTCTAGGACAACTAGTAGTTTACGGTAAGGAAGGGGTAAGTGGTGAGGTTGCTGCCGCACTAGCATATATAAAGTGGCTAACGATCTAGAGAGTAAGATAAGAAGCCAAGCATTCGATGAGGAATCGCCTCCAACAAGTCTTGCTATCCACCTACATACGCAAACATAACACCTATCCTATCCTTGTCCTCCTCTTCGCATCCCGACGAAGAAGAAGCAGTTAAGGCACACACACGTTGATCAAGTTATAATAGGATTATCTCAGTTGTTGTTGTCTATGAACAAGGAGTAGGTCTCAAGTCGTCCATAACCGTGGACACGGCTTCTCGAAAAGATTTAACCCTGCAGGGGTGTACCAACTGCCCATTACGAGGCTCCGCACGCACGTCCATCACTCTCAGTTGCTACCCATTATAGGCAACCATTTTATGATTTAGTTCCAAGAGATCCGAAACGACAGGTCCCTCTAACTAACAACGAACAAATCCGGGTGGCCCCCGGTGAGTCGACATCCAACTCCAAAGCCGGCCGCGCTCTCGAATCGGCCTCTACCGTCTGGATGAGGTCGGATAGGTTGCCCAAACATATGTGGACAACCCCCTAGCTCCCTGGGGTGGACCAACAAAGAAACCATGTCTCTGCTGGCCCAAGTTGTTTTAAAATAATATCTGCCAGGAGCTACCCGACAGACACACACACGGTTTTCAAATGGTAAAATCAGCTTGGGCCACCACTAGAAATGTTTGAAGCTAGATAGGTAAGAAGAGGGGACCCCATAAAATCCCACACGCGGGTAGGCACGCTCAGTCTTAAAACCAATACCCGGAACTCGGGGCCTAGGTGACTCGAATGGAACAAAGCGTCGGGGCGGGATAGCCTAGACCTTCCATCCTTCGTCGAATATAATCAACATTATAATAACAATAATCATATCATCAACAATAATAATAATAATGATCAGGTGATATCCCAACCCAAGGAGTAACAGGGTAACATCGTAGCATCCTAAGCATGCATACTAAGCAGGGGCTGAGCAACGAGCAAAAGTAACATAGCAGTACAAGGTTTGCTGGGAGGGGACATGGCTGTATCGGTTTAAAAGAGGCTGTAAACATGTGGTAGGATCAAACATCGCCTAACCTATTCTAGCATGCAAACCGCTGGTTGAAATAGAATGGATCATAAGTAATGCAAGTCCTTGCCTGTTGATAAGTCGGGTTCCGAAGGTGTAGTTGATCGCACGCTCGCATCGTCTCCGAGAGGTACCCGCGGAAGCACACAAGAAGTAAACACTGGAAAGCAATCAACGGTGCACCACTATTACTACGGAGCGAACACGAGCAAGCATCAACAAGAAGCAACACGAGACATCGCACCTACCGTCGAGAGAGGTTACTAACGATTTAAGTGGAGTACTCGTCACACACGACGATACCGCACATTTACGGTGGTTCAAGTTGTTTAGCTACAGGTGTCCAAACAACGGTTATTAACATAGCAACTCAAGCAAGCATGGCATAGCACACAAACATGTCAAGAGGTGAAGCACAAAGTAAACTATCTATGCTAGACAATTTAAGTGAGGCACAATCCTATACATGGCATAACGCTAAGTGCCGCACGATGATTTAAAGATTTGGTACTGTTCTGCCCTAAACCATATTTTAGGTTGGTTAACAACAGAAAACAACAGCATAAACACAAAGAACACGAAAAACTAATCAAGTTACATATAAAGAACACCCCAAACGGAGTTACGGTTAAAAAGATACAAGCAAAACAATTTACGGGCACATGCTGTAAAAACAGGGGTAAATCTATATGCAAAAGTGCAGCAACATGACATAGCAATACATGGAATGAAAGTAGACATCATGCTTAACAATATGCAATTGGAATCACTCAATTCCGATGAACGGTTGCGAAGCAATCGTCATCCGAAGTTGCAACAAAATAACAGTTTCAGCAATAGCAGCACAACAACATCATGATAGCTACTTTGGAGCAAAATATAAACATGATGCAGCAGGAAAATATGGCATGTGAATGCATGAAACTGAAGTAGAAACATTGCTTAACGCAACGCAAAAGGAATCAAAGCAATAGACCTCATGGATTTCTCACAATCATCATGCAAAGTTGCAACAAAATAATAACAGCAGCTCAATCCTTCCTAAAGGTTTCTTTACAAAAGAATCAACGAGGCGAACACCAAAAGAACAAGGATCAAAAGGTTTCAATTCAAGCATATCATACATTCTTTTGGATAGAACAGAGGCACTATCTCCAACATCGCATAAAGCAAAGCAAGAAAAAATATTAATTTTGATTTTTACCATAGTATCCCAACCATCTTCTAGTTTTCTAGGAATATAAACCTCTAACTTAAGTTTCTCCTCCCTAGATTTGATAAGATCATTGGTAATATGCTCGGTGAAGGCAAAGTTGAGTGAACTAGTGTGGGACTCTTTGGCCATTCTTTGCAAAAATGTGATTACTGCAGAAAGACTACAATTATCAAAATTAAGTTCACTACAATTAATTAAAGTGGTGGTGATGTCATCTAAGATCATTCTGTAGGTAGTCTATAAATTAATTGGACCTTCTTTTCCTAAAGTTGAGGTATTAGTATCACCATTGATAGGTCCATTAGGTGGACTTGGTATGTGTTGGGTGCTAAAGGTTTTGAGATCCTCAACAACTTGTATAGTAGCAATAGTAGGGTATGTAGGAAGGCTCTTAATTCTATCTTCCTCTTCTTTCTCTCTATCCCATCTATCCTTAAGTTTGGCTAGCATTCTAATATTCTCATTAATTTTCACTTGAATATCGTTCATGGGTGTAATTTTTCTCTCCTCAAGGGGAGATGTTCTAATTTTGACCATCTCTACATCATGAGCTATGTTGTCTACCTTCAAAGAGAGGCTATCTAGTTTGTCTAATTTCTCTTCTACACTCTTATTGAAGGATTTTTGAGAAGTGATAAAGTCCTTAAGCATGTTGTGTAATTCAGAAGTGGAGTTTTTTGTGCTAGGGTAAGTGTTGTTGTTCTCATATTTTTGGATTGGAACGGTCTACGATTGCTACCAAAGTTACTCCTATAGGAAGTATTGTTGAAGTTGTTCCTAGAAATAAAATTAACATCTACTTGCTCTTTTTCTTGAGCAACCAAATAATTCAAAGGAAAATCATGAGGATCAATAGGAGCTTTCTGAGTAAGTAGAGACATGATCAAGTCAACATTTTCATTTAAAGAGGAGATCTCCTCAACAAAGTTTTCCTTCCTAACTGTTGGAGATCTTTCGGTGTGACATTGAGAATAATTTGTCATCATCTCGTCCAATATCTTCGTGGCAACACCAAGTGTAGTTGACATGAAGGTTCCTCCCGCGGCCGAGTCCAACAGATTCCACGAGGTAAAGTTCAATCCTGCATAGAAAGTCTGGATAACCATCCAAGTAGTCAAACCATGTGTAGGGAAATTCTTGACAAGAGTTTTCATACGTTCCCAAGCTTGGGCAACGTGTTCATTATCCAGTTGGATTATCTTAGCAGGTGGGTAGTACTTCCCAATAAAAGCATCATTGCACGTATCCCAAGAATTTATGCTATTCCTAGGCAAGGATTGGAGCCACTCCTTAGCTCTTCCTCTCAAAGAAAAAGGAAAAAGCTTAAGTTTAACAATGTCACCATCTACTTCTTTGTACTTTTGCATATCACAAAGCTCAACAAAATTATTTAAGTGCAAAGCAGCAGCATCTCCAGCACCGGAGAATTGTTCTTTCATAACAAGATTTAGCAAAGTAGGTTTAATTTCATATGAAGATGTTGAAGTGGCAAGTGGAGCAATAGGAGTGCTAATAAAGTAATTGTTGTTGTAACTAGTGAAGTCACACAACTTGGTGTTTTCAGTGGAACCCATAGTAACAAGCAAGAGCAAAGGTACTATTTTTTGTGTTTTTTCATATCGGACTCAAAAGCAACAAACTAAGTAAACTAACGATACTAAAAAGCAAAGGTAAAGATAGTGTGCAACTCCCCTATCTTGTAGACTGGAGTCCCCGGCAACGGCGCATAAAATTAGTTTGATGGCTTCTCACCCCTCGTTGGTTACCCCAAGTTGAAGGTTAAGAAGTAGACAACAACAAATTTCCCTCAGTGAAGGTACCAAGGTTTAATTGACCAGTAGGACTCCAAATAATGCAAGTAGGTGGCAACGGTGCCAAAAATTACTTCTGGTTATGGAGTTGTCGTGGTCCTGCACATAGCAACAAATAAATTTTCTCCCAATGGGTTAGAGAGGTTGTCAATCTCTTTGGTCTTGTTGTTTACTGTAAGGCCCGATATGCGGTACTGTTCCAGATCTAGATGTTTCCACCCAGATCCGGGGACGAAGCGCATATCGGTCCCACCGCGACATATGACCAAGCCATATGCCCCGGATTTCCAACATGATATCACAACATTACAGATACAAGACACAACATCTCATACAGTCGGCATACAACTGCCTCAAATAATATATAACAGCGGAAGATACATGTCTGAGTACAGACTACAACCAAATTCCTAGTGGAAAAGAGAAGAACATCGATCCCATAACCACACGGGTCCAGGCCCTCCGCCGGGATCCGCCTAACTAGTCGTCGTCGAGTCTCCACGTGAAAAGTCGATCACCATACCTGTTGTCGATCAAGAACCCTGAAAAGAGTTTGGGGGTAGTATCATGAGTACAGAGGTACTCAGCATCCAACTGTAGTGGTCATCTGACCCAGCAAGGACTTCATCACTCGTCATTCTAGGACAACTAGTAGTTTACGGTAAGGATGGGGTAAGTGGTGAGGTTGCTGCCGCACTAGCATTTATGAAGTGGCTAACGATCTAGAGAGTAAGATAAGAAGCCAAGCATTCGATGAGGAATCGCCTCCAACAAGTCTTGCTATCAACTACTGCCGCAAGCATAACACCTATCCTATCCTTGTCCTCCTCTTCGCATCCCGACGAAGAAGAAGCAATCAAGGCACACACACACGTTGATCAAGTTATATTAAGATTATCTCAGTTGTTGTTGTCTATGAACAAGGAGTAGATCTCAAGTCGTCCATAACCGTGGACACGGCTTCTCGAAAAGATTTAACCCTGCAGGGGTGTACCAACTGCCCATTACGAGGCGTCGCATGCTCGCCCATCTCTCTCAGTGGCTACCCATTATAGGCAACCATTTTATGATTTAGTTCCAAGAGATCCGAAACGACAGGTCCCTCTAACTAACAACGAACAAATCCGGGTGGCCCCCGGGGAGTCGACACCCAATCCAAAAGCTGGCCACGCTCTCGGATCGGACTCTTCCGTATGGCCAAGGTCGGGTTTAGTCTCACCTGTATAACAGGGGACTTCCCTAGCTCACCAGTGTGTGGACCAACAGAGGAACTAAGTCTCCGCTGGATCGAGTTGTTTGAAAACTACTGGCAGCTGACCAGCACACACACGGTTTCAAATGGTAAATCAGCTTGGGACACCTCTAGAAATGTTTGAAGCTAGGTAGGTAAGAAGAGGGGACCCCATAAAATCCCACACGCGATTAGGCACGCTCAGTCTTAAAACCAATACCCGGAACTCGGGTCCTAGGTGACTCGAATGGAACAAAGCGTCGGGGCGGGATAGCCTAGACCTTCCATCCTTCGTCGAATATAGTCAACATTATAATAATCATATCATCAACAACGATATAATAATGTGATATCCCAAACCCAGGAGTAACAGGGTAACAACGTAGCATCCTAAGCATGCATACTAAGCAGGGGCTGAGCAACGAGCAAAAGTAACATAGCAGTACAAGGTTTGCTGGGAAGGGACATGGCTGTATTGGTTTGACAGAGGCTGTAAACATGTGGTAGGATCAAACATCGAACCTAACCTAGACTAGCATGCAAACCGCTGGTTGAAATAGAATGGATCATAAATAATGTATAGTCCTTGCCTGTTGATAAGTCGGGTTCCGAAGGTGTAGTTGATCGCAAGCTCGCATCGTCTCCGAGAGGTACCCGTGGAAGCACACAAGAAGGAAACACTGGAAAGAAATCAACGAGCAAGCACTCTATTACTACGAAGCAAACACGAGCAAGCATCAACAAGAAGTAACACGAGACATCGCACCTACCGTCGAGAGCGGTTACTAACGATTTAAGTGGAGTACTCGTCACACACGACGATACCGCACATTTAGAAAGGTTCAAGTTGTTTAGCTACAGGTGATCAATCAACGGTTATTAACATGGCAACTCAAGCAAGCATGGCATAGCACACAAACATGGCAAGAGGTGAAGCACAAAGTAAACTATCTATGCTAGTCAATTTAAGTGAGGCACAACCTAAACATGGCATCCACTAAGTGCCGCACAACAATTAAAGGATTTGGTACTGTTCTTCCCTAAAACATATTTTAGGTTGGTTAACAACAGAAAACAACAGCATAAACACAAAGAACACGAAAAACTAATCAAGTTACATATAAAGAACACCCCAAACGGAGTTACGGTTAAAAAGATACAAGCAAAACAATTTACGGGCACATGCTGTAAAAACAGGGGTAAATCTATATGCAAAAGTGCAGCAACATGACATAGCAATACATGGAATGAAAGTAGACATCATGCTTAACAATATGTAATTGGAATCACTCAATTCCGATGAACGGTTGCGAAGCAATCGTCATCCGAAGTTGCAACAAAATAACAGTTTCAACAATAGCAGCACAACAACATCATGATAGCTACTTTGGAGCAAAATATAAACATGATGCAGCAGGAAAATATGGCATGTGAATGCATGAAACTGAAGTAGAAACATTGCTTAACGCAACGCAAAAGGAATCAAAGCAATAGACCTCATGGATTTCTCACAATCATCATGCAAAGTTGCAACAAAATAATAACAGCAGCTCAATAACAGGAAAAGTAGCAGTTTAACGGCCTGATGCCCACTTTGAACAGCAAAAACTATATCTAAACAACCTCAAAACAATTAACTCACAAAAGACGGATTAAAGTACACACAATTTTAAGCAGTTCGTCTTTTGGGCGCAACGCGTTCCGAGCTACGGTTTAACGGGAAATAACGTTGCAAAATTGAATCAGCAAGCAATATTTTCCAGACTTAGTAAAAAAAACAGTAGCTGAGCTAATACATAAAAAAAAAAGGAGGGCCTCACCCCTGTTGGGCTCGGCCCAAGTGGCCGCTGGGGCTGGCTGCGGTGGCCTGGACTGGGCCGTGGCCTGGCAGGCCACGAGGCAGTGGGCCGGGGCGTGGCCCACCTGGGCGCAGCGAGCGGGCACGCTCGCCCTCGTCCCCGACGGCAGAACGCGGCGGCGCGGCGGCTGCTTCCGTTGCCGGCTCGACGCCGGCGAGGCGAGGAGGCAGGCGGCGGGGGTAGGCGAGGGGGCCGGAGGGGGTGCGCGGGAGGAGGCCGATCCGGCGGGAGGCGGCGCCAGGCGGCTCGAGGCGAGCTCGGCCTCCGGCCTCCAATGGCGCAGCGGCCATGGCGGCTCCTGGCGCGGCCAGTTCCTGCAGGGAGTAGGAGGCGGGAGGTGAGCGCGGGGAGAGATGGAGCTGCGGCAGAGGAGGAGGGGCGCCGGCTGGCGCACGGCTCGCCGGAGTGGCCGGGCTGCTCGCCGGCGGGAGGAGCTCCGAGGCGGCGAGGGAGATCTGCGGGAGGAGGGGCTCGGCCCAGATCGGGCCCGAGCGGGCTGGCGGCGGGCCCTGCGGGGCCCGGATCTGGCTGGGGCGGTTGGTGGAGTTGGGGGCGTGATCTGAGCCGCAGATCGGCCAGATCGATGGCTGTGGTTGCTTGGGGTGTTAGGGTTTCGGGATCTGGGGTTTTGGGGCTAATTTGGGGGATTTTGTGGGGGTGTGGCTGCAAAAATTGCTTAGGGAAACCCTAATTGGTGTGGGAGGCTGGTGGTCTTTATATAGGCAGGGTTGGCTGGTCTGTTGACGCAAACGCCCTCGGTACCACTCTCGCGTGTCCGGTGATCGCGTTCGTGACCGCCGAGACTCCGTACGGACTCCGATTCCGACGAAATCTCGAACCACGCGCTCAGCGCGTCGAACTCTTCGATCGTACCTCACTGCGGTGACATTTTGACAACATTTCTCGGTGCCCCATAAAAATATCCCGTTTAATTATTAAACGGGGTTTTTCGTTCCGTTGGCTGCGGCTGGTCTCGTGCGGTTCCGCGACGGTGATCGGGTGAAACCCGGTGTCGCAAAGGTCGAGTGTCAGGGTGGCAGGGGTCGGTCTCCGTCCGATACGAGAATAAGGGGGAAATATTCACCGATTATTATTTCGGTGAAGCAAACACTGCAAATAATTCAGACAATCAAACAATTCACACCGAAAACAAAATTTTTAATTTTTGTGAAATCTGGGCTGTTACACACGGGTTTCAAATGGTAAATCAGCTTGGGCCACCACTAGAAATGTTTGAAGCTAGATAGGTAAGAAAAGGGGACCCCATAAAATCCCACACGCGGTTAGGCACACTCAGTCTTAGAACCAATACCCGAAACTCGGATCCTAGGTGAATCGAATGGAACAAAGCGTCAGGGTGGGATAGCCCAGACCTTCCATCCTTCGTCGAATATAGTCAACATTTATAATAAACATCTCATCATCAACAATATAATAATGTGATAGACCAAACCAAGGAGTAACAGGATAACAGTTGATAACATTCTAGCATGCATATTAAGCAGTGGATGAGCAGCGAGCAAAAGTAACATAGCCGAACAAGGTTTGCTGGGATGTGGAGGGACATAGCTGTTTGGGTTTATTTGAGAGGCATGAATATAAAGTGGTAGGATCAAGCAATCGTTCTCTCCTACACCTAGGCATGAGTGAGCTGAAACTTATAAGCATGATATATGCTCCCCCTTACCTGATGAGAAGACGAAACCGAAGGTGAAGTCAATCACAAGCTCGCAACGTCTTCGAGAGGTACCCGCGGAGGACACAAGAAGGGAACACTGGAAAAGGCAATCGACGAGAAAACATCTATTACTACAAAGCAATCACGAGCAAGCATCAAAAAGAAGGGAACACGAGACAACACACTACGGTATCGGATCTATCGTCGAGGGCGGTTACTAACATGTTAAGTGGAGTACTCGTCACACACGACGATACCGCACATTTATTATCGGTTCAAGTTGTTTAGCTACACAAGGTGAGCAAAGGTTTTTAACATGGCATGTCACTCAAGCATGGCATAGAACACAAACATGAGAAGAGGTGAAGCATAAGATAAACTATCTATGCTAGTCAATTTAAGTGAGGCACAACCTAAACATGGCATACACTAAGTACCCCACGACAATTAAAACCTTTGGTACCGTTCTGTCCTAAACCATATTTTAGGTTGGTTAAAAACAGCAAAAAATAATATAAACACAAAGTACATGAAATTCTATTCAAGTTACATATAAAGAACACTCCAAACGAAGTTACGGTTAAAAAGGTACAAGCAAAACAAGTATGGAACACAATCTGCCAACACTGGAAGCACACTTTAGAGCAACAAATAAACAAGCAAAAGGTTTCAAACATGCACAAAAATGACATGCAACTAAAGTAGACATGACACTCATGGCATGGAAAAAGGAATCATGCAAATAGGCATCATGATTCACTAGTTATAAGCAACACAAAAAGCTGATAAAACATTACTGTTCAAGGACTTAGTGAAAATCAGGAAAACATGGCAGAAACTATTATTTTCATGCTGTATAAATAGGAGAAAAACTATATTCAAAAGTGCAGAAACATTACATAGCAATATATGAGCATGGATTAGGCATGATGATGATCAGGTACAAACAAGAATCAAGGTCATAGGCATAACAGATCAAAAGATATTAAGCGTGCAACATGGCATCGGAAAGTTACAGACTTAGAGAAAAACATAGGTGGTTGTCAACAACAGTGGCATAGCAACTTTGGAGCTAAACATAACTATGACCAGTAATGCTAACATGACAATACAATACATATAATGGAAGTAGACATGATGTTTAACAGTATGCAAGAAGAATCAATGCAATAGGCCTCATGGATGTGACACAATCATCAATCAAACTTGCAATAAAATAACAACAACAACACTTGACAGAAATTAGAAGTAGTCAACAGTCTGATGCCCCCTTCAACACAGATTAACATCGTCAAGATGGCCTCAAATCAAAATGCTCACAAAAGATGACCTGAAGTACACATAATCTAACAATTTTCCTTTTGGGTGCAACGTGATCCGGTCTACGGTTTACTCGCAAACTACGGCGCAAAATTGAATCCGCTGTAGATATTCCAGGGACTTAGAAAAAATCACAGCAGGGGTCAAAGGAAAAAAAAGAAAAAAAAGAAAAGGGGCACGGGCCTCTCCCCCAAGGTGGGCCTCGGCCCATGAGGCAGAGGAGGTCTCGGGCCGGCGGCTGGCGATGGGCCACGTGGCCGCGCTGCGCCGGCTGGGCCGCGAGGTGGCCCGCGGCTGCTGGCCGAGCCCACGCGGGCATCTCCAACCGACCGGGAGGACGAGCGGCCGGCTCGGGCGGCTACCGGCGGCGGCGCTCGCTGTGCTACGGTGAGGGGGGGCTAGGCGGTGGAGGAGGCCTGCGTGGGGCGCGAAACGGCTGGAGGACGCCGGTTCCACCGGATCTGACCAGAGGCGAGGAGGGCGACGACCCGTGCGGCTTGATACGTCCAAAACGTATCTATAAATTCTGCTTGCTCCATGCCTCTTTTGTGTGATATTGCTATGATATTGATGAACTTCCATACACTTTTGATCATATTTGTACTAACCTATTAACTCAGTGCACCCCAGTGCCAGTTCTTGTTTTCTGCTGTTTTTCTATTTCATGTTTCCCCCTTATTAAAAGTACCAGAAAAATTCCGGGAAAAATATAGGAAAAATCAGCGTACCAAAAGCTTCGCGAAGAGCTCGAGAGGGGCCAGAGGGGAGCCAGGGGGCCCCAGGCGGCCAGAGGGCGCGGCCCTACCCCTGGCCGCGCCAGGGAGGCGCCTGGAACCCCTGGCCCACCTCTGGCTGCCCCCTTTCGCCTATTTATTCCCCGTGACGAGAAACCCTCGGGGATGGAACCCTTTTTCGCGATCTCTCCTCTGTTCCACCGCCGTCGTGCTTCCAAGATCGGGACCACCAGAAGACCTCTTCCCGGCACCATGCCGAATGGAGGAATCACCTCTGGGAGCTTCTCCACCACCATGGATGCTTCGCGGATGAACCGTGAGTAGTCCACCTTGGACCATGGGTCTATGATCAGTAGCTATGTGATGTTATCCTCTCCTCTTTGTTCTTCATGGATTAGACCTCTTGAGCTGCCCTACATGATCGAGGCACATATGTAATCTTTCTACTGTTGCTATGTTGAGTTTGTTGGGATCCGATGGATTATGAGATTATGTTCAGATTGTGATTGAGTTATATATTTGATTCTTCTCTTTTATATTTATGTTCTTGAGTAATTCTTGCACGTTCTCTGTTGTTGTTTATTGCTTTTTCCAGGTAGTAGGTAGTGACTCCAAGAGGGTGCGTTATGCATGATTGTGGGTTCATGCCCCCCGATGACTAGCTTGAGTGACAGAAACATGAGTCTAGGGGATGTGATGTGGCCAGAAGGGGGAAAACAACGGTGCTTGTACTTGCGGGTGCAAGGATTGTTTACTTTATACAAAGTTGTTTAATGCAGTTGTCCGTTGCTTTGAGTTTAAACTTTGGGTGGGATTCACAACTTAATACCAGCGAGATGTTCTGGATAGATATCTCAAGGTGGATGATTAGTAGTGTTGGGAATGTGCCCTAGAGGCAAATAAAATATGTTTATTAGTGTATTCCATTAGTTCATAATAAGTTTTATACTGTGCTATAACTGTATTAAACGGAAACATTAATACACGTGTGGTATACAAACAACCAGGTCCCTAGTTAACTCTAGTAAACTAGTCCATTGGGCAATTGATGATCAAGGTTTTCTGATCATGAGATGTGAACAGTCTATTGACAATGGGGTCATGTCATTGGGATAATGACATGATGGACACACACCCACCAGAAGTTTTGCAATGTGATCCAGTCACATAGTTCAACATTGCGATAACTATAAACGTAGTGACCCGATCCTTAAGACCGTGATGATCATACATAATTTCTATCTACCAGGATGCTTTGAGTGCATTAACCGTTACACTGAAACATGGTAACCATAAAGGTGTATCTTGGGTATTCCGACGTAGATATGTTGATGAGTATGCAAATAGATCAAAACGAGATTTGTCCATCCGAGTGACGGATAGGTACTTTGGGCCCACTCGGTGATATTACATCATAAAGATTGCGCAATCATGTGACTAGGTCACGGGGTTGTAATATCACGGGAACGAGTAAACATGTTTGTTGGTAATGAGAATGAACTAGGTATATTGGATACCGACGAAAAACCTCAAACAAACAAAGTACCGTATGACAAAGGGATCAGGACTCAACGTTAACGGTTCAAACGATGAAGTTAATTCGATGGAAGCGCAGGGGATCATCAAGGATTGTAACCAGATCCCACATGATGGTCATTGGTCAGAGAGTGTCTGATCATGTCTGCTGTTTCCCGAACCATAGGGTGTCACGCTTAAGGGTATTCAACGCAATAAGGATTGATTCGAGATCATCGGTGAAATAAGAGAGAACACCAGAATTATTCCGGGAGGTGCCGGAAGTTGTTCTTGATATTTTGAAAGGTTCAAAATAATGTTTAATAATGTTTAAACATGCTTTATTATTTAATTAACAAAATTAAATATTAAAATATGATTAAATATAATTAAAAATGAATTAAAAGGCATATGGGCCTAAAGAGGCCCATTAGGGGAAGGAGGGAGCTCCCCCTTGGGCCAAGGCGCCAAAGGAGGGATCCGACCTCCCCTAGCCGCACCAAACGCGCCCTCCCTAGGGTTTAGTCCCACATGGGAAGGGGAGGGAGGGTGGCACCCCTCCTTGGCCTATATAAGGAGGGGTGGGGTGCCTTTTTTCTACACACAATTTTGATTTGAGACAAGTTTCTCAGATCTCTCTTCTCTCTCTTTCTCCCTCCTCGAGTGGACTCCCCTTGTTTGGAGTCTACACTTGGTTGGGGTCTCTCCTCCATGCGCACGCTGTCGTGCTGCTGGAATCGGGATCCGAATCCATCTTCTTTCCGCTGCTCTTCTGGTTCGGAGCCCGGAGGGAACGTCGGGTACACCGTATGCGTGTAATCCCGCGAGGCGCTACACTTGTGGTGCTTCTTCATCGTTGAGGCCGTGTCTCGACGTCTTCACCGACAACATTCCGACGGGGACGTAATCCCCGTCATCGGTCTTCAAGGACCGGGTGGCCTCATGAGTCATTGTGGATCTGCGCGGCATCGGGGATTGCCGGTACGACTACATCAACCACGTTCACGCAGGAACTTTTCCCGCTTAACGGACTACATACTGGTATGTGACCAATTCCCTCCGTTACTTGCATCGCCATAGCATAGATCTTGGGTTCGGGACGCGTAGGTCATGAAAAATTATTGTTTTCTGCCACGTTCTCCAACAGTGGTATCAGAGCAAGGCTATGCGTAGATGTATTGTACGGATAGAACACATCTAGTATGTGGGCATCAATTCTTCAATTGTTACCCTCTCACATGTACTCGTTTAGCATTGCGGCAATGTCCTGATGAAGCGTCCCCGACCGACCTTACGCGTTTACGCGAGACTGGTTCTACGCTTGACATATGGCTTGTACCATATAAGTGGTTGGGGGGTGTCTGTCTCTCTAACATTAGCGATGTGAAGACGTTTGCAACGGAGGGCCCCGACAGGGGTGTAATAGAGACAATTGCAGGATTGGTGTTGTGGTTGTATGTTCGTAGGCATAGAAACGGTTTTATCTCGAAAGCCCTATCAGCCACGTAAAACTTGCAAAAGATAAAGTAGAGGCGTCTAAACTTTAATTTGCAGGGGGGCATCATAGTTAGTATGATTTATACTATAGCATCCTGTTTTGCTTGTATTGGATATACGACGGTAGCATTATAGGATGATCCCTCACTAATCCAACAAAGTGTCCTTCCTTAGTGAAGCACCATCTGGAAAGATCTCCATTATGGAGGCATCGCGTGTCACATGGGTGTCAAACATATTAGAATTCAAATGAGATGGGTGGAGCAAGCCTAGCATGTCCAAAAACATGGCCTTGCATACGCGGCATATAATCACTAAGGTTATTGTGGCGAGCCTGGCATATGTAGATATGGCCTCGGGACACAGTGATCGAAAGATCGAGCATGAGTCACATGGATGATGTGATTGCCATGATGGCCTACCTTGAGAATATACTGATGGTCGTGTCACACGGGGGAGGTATAGTTCTCAAGGATTGTGTAATCATTTAGAATAAACTATGAGGGATGTTTGTCTGAGTGAGGGTTCTAGAAATGTTTAAAACATGAACTCCTATTATGAACTTAATCTTCATGTCTTAGCAAATATCATTGTAGATAATGTCATAACAATTGTTTATAACCATGGCTCTTTAGTGTGATGTAGAACTTAAGGAAAATGGGTCTTACTTCATTGATGTGTACCAACACCGTTAGAGACATACTCATTACTAATGACTTGTTAAAACATAATACGAGAACTGCTAGGAGATACACCGGATAACTCCGTAATTGAGGAAGATGATGATGAGTATCGTATTCATTGTCTCTTATTCAATGACTGTCCGATACACCATACTTCATTCTATGGAATCTGAATTGTGAATGCATGATTAAGACACCAACACGTATGACGTGCTAGGTGATATTAAAAGAACTAAGTCACAAATCAGAGTAATGGAATATGAGTATATGGACGGGGTTTCTTTCAACCATGGTGGAAGGAACAACCTGTTGAGAAAGTCACTTGGAAAATGTATAAGATACATGAACACCTTGTGTACAACTTGGACTACAAAATGACTGGTTACTTTGCGATAACTGGGGAGTTGCATTTGCTTCCTCCCAGCTACAAAGACCGCGTCTAGACTATGTCATGAAGGAGAATTGTTCACCTGTCATGATGTCATGGTTAAAGTTGTGAACTTTAAAGGTAGAACCAATGCAGGAATAGTCATTGACGGAGAAAGTATATTTGATACACGGGTTATAAATGTCTTTCCCCACAAAACACTGATTGTGGTTGATTAAGTATTCGATGCTTGAACTCACTGCTTAAAGAGCGGCTTGGAAGGGATGAGGTGACAATGTGTGCTAACGGTAATCAAGATAGTTGATGGTCGACAACACTCTCCCTCTACATCTATCATTTGATTAGTATATGAATAAATTTATGATCGTTTGAGTGTGAACCTTATTAGTGTGTCTTGCATCTCGCGAAGACAATTATTCATATTAGTGAGAAACAAGTCAGTTGTTCTCCTTTTATGAATGGTATCTTTTATGGTCACATTACGGTTATGAATGAGTTATTCTTATATTGATGGTAGTAGTTTGATCATTTATATGAAATATTGTAATGCCAATAATTATCCAAATTTAGTAATGACACTACCGTTTAAGTCATGATTGGTTTGATGAAGTCTTGAGATACTTGATCTCTTGACACATGCAAACCATGCCTCTTTAGGTGAGATGACTGAAACCTCGCATTCTGGTAAAACAGAGTTTGCGATGACTGTTGCATATCATACATAGTGATGTATCATATTTCAGCATGTAGTGAATTTCATTATTTCGTAAACTTCCGATGTGGACTTAGATGAATATGTGTATTCACTAATGAAACATGAGTCTGGGATAGTTTGATGTGATCAAAGGGATTTCAGAATGAAGACGAGTACTAAATTAACGAGAAAAACAAGTCTCTACGATTTGATCAAAGAGACAAATGTTTTGAGTTAGCCTTCGGCATACGGACTTTTGTGAAAGTTGTTCCACAAATTACAATGCCTGGAACACTTCAATATTGTTGATGCGCCTGAACATTATAATCATACTCTATTGGATAGTGTATGGTATAAGTTATCTCTTACCGAGTTACGTTTATAGGGAACCATCTGAGTTCGTGGAAACCAACACTATATAAGTTATGGTGTGTCATGGTTTCTAGGAAAATAATTTATGTGGTAAATTATCTTTGTAGTGTATCCTTAGTCAACTATGGATTGATACGTCCCAAACGTATCTATAATTTCTGCTTGCTCCATGCATGTTTTGTGTGACTTTGCCATGTTTTGCTTGAACTTTCATACACTTTTGAACATATTTGGACTAATCTATTAATCCAGTGCACTCAGCTGCCAGTTGCTGTTTTATGCTGTTTTTGTATTTCAGGTTTTCCGGCCATTAAAAGTGCTCCAAAAAATCCAGGAAATCAGATAAAAAGTCAGCGTCGCGGAAGCTTCCGGAAACACCAAAGCAGCGAAGGGGGGCCACCACCAGGAAGCCAGGAGGGTCCCTGGCGCGGCCCCACCCTAGGCCGCGCCAGGAGGCCTCCTGGATGCCTGGTGGGTCCCCTCGATGCCCCCCTTCGCCTATATTCACCCCCCGTGACGGAAACCCCTAAGACGACCTCCTTTTTCGCGATCTCGCCTCTGTTCCGCCGCCGCCGTTTCAAGATCGGGGATGCCTGGAGAAGCTGCTCCGGCATCCTGCCGAGAGAAGCTACCCCCTCCGGGAGACCATCCATAGCCATGGACGCCTCCCGTAAGTACCGTGAGTAGTTCCCCTTGTACCATGGGTCCGTGACCAGTAGCTATGTGATCTATCTCTCCCTCTTTTGTGCCTCCACTTTTGAGTCCTCGTCAGCTGCCTCACATGATCGAGGTATCTATGTAATTTCTGCTGTTGCTATGCTGAGTTTGTTGGGATCTGATGGATTATGAGACTATGTTCAGATTGTGATGAGTAATATATTTGGTTCTTCTCTTTTATATTTTGTTCTTGAGTAAATTCTTGCATGTTCTCCGTTGCGGTATTTGCTTTGGCCAAGTATTTTATTTGCAACTCCAAGAGAGAGCGTTATGCTCGATTGTGGGTTCAGCCCCTTGATGTCTATCTTGAGTGACAGAAACATGAGACTAGGGGATGTGCTGTTGCCACCAGGGATAAAACAACGGTGCTTGTACTTGCGAGTGCAAGGATTGTTTACTTTACGCAAAGTTCTTTTAATGCAGTTGTCTATTGCTTTGAGTTTACACTTTGGGTGGGATTCGCAACTTAATACCAGCGAGATGTTCTGGATAGATATCTCAAGGTGGATGATTCGTAGTAGATGCAGATGGATTTCGGTCTACTTACCTTGGCGTACTGCCCATTGCTTTTGAGCCCTTCCTTTCTTTGCAACATAGTTAGCATTGCGGTGCCTTCATAATCTTGTCAATTGCCCAACTGTGATTTGTTTACCTCGCTAGCACTTTTATCGTCTTTTGGGAGAGAGACATCACTAGTGAAAATCACGGGACCCCGGTCCATCTTCACATTATTGTTCACACTACCAATTTACTTTCAGTATTTACTTTTCCGTTGCTATCACTATCATTATTATCTCTTGCGTTAATCCTTTGTAAACAGCAAGGACGGAGGAATTGACAACTCCTCTAAACTCGTTGGGAGAAAAGTTATTTGTATCTGTGTGCAGGTCCAGGTGTAGTTAGCAACCTAGGTTGTGAACGGCGCCATTTTTCACTTTACCACCTACTTGTATCTCTTGAGTCCTACTGGAGACAATCTAAACCTTAGCATCTTCACTAAGGGAAACTTGCCGTTGTGCTACATCAAACCTTACACTTGGGGTAACCAATGAGGGGCGAGAAGCCATCAAGCAAATTTTTTGCGCCGTTGCCAGGGACTCAAGTCTACAAGATAGGGGAGTTGTACACGATCTTTTACCTTTGCTTTTTAGTCTTGTTAGTTTACCTTTCAGTTTTTGCTTTAGTGTCTTTTATCAAAAATCAAAAAAATAGTTACCCTGCTAATAGTTATCAGTATGTTTGGCCCTTTTGCCTTTGGTGAGTCAGAAGTACTCACCTTTAAACAAAGAGGTGGTGAAAGTTTGAAAGATGCTTGGTATAGAATTAATGATTCTCAAAAAAGAGCCACCAAGAAGCAATCCACTACTATCCTTCTTAGAAATTTTTATGTTGGGATTACTTCTTGGAATATGTTTCTTTTAGACACTACTATCAATGGGAACTTCATAGAGGCCCCAGTTTTGGAAGCCCTTAATGTTATTGAAAATCTTGTTTGAAGTCTCCCCATTGTTAGTATTAAGGAGAACATTACTTTAGCTTACATTATGAAAAAACTTGAAAAAATAGAGCTAGAGATGCCAAGTATCGATAGGGTGAATGAGTTGGATCGTAAGATTCAAGGGAATTTGAATAGGCTAGATAATTCCATGCAGAAAATTGTCAAAACTTTGGAGACTATCAAATCCCTTGATGAAAAGTCTTCTAGGATAGAAAAGATCGAGGAAGTTATTGAAACTTTAGGAACTACCTTTTCCTCACTCAAAACCAAAAAGGATGAAACTCCAGCAAAGAAGGAACCTAAGTCAGTTTACTTACCCAAGGTTCCCTGAGCTAAAGCTAGCACACCCAGTGCCAAGAGAGTTGAAACAGTGAAAACTTTGGAGGAGACACTTATCTTTAACTTTAATGAAACTCCAATTGATTTCCCTCCTTTTGATTTTATTCCAAGAAGCATTTTCATTCGTCCTTTATTTGAGAAACCCATTAAGACTAGTTGTACTATTGAAGAGTTTTTTGATGAGCATGATAATGGTTCAATAGATGCAACTTGATCTTCTGCTTTAAGCCTAGCTAATGGCTCTAAAGAAGCGCTTTCGGGAGGCAGCCCGCAACGAATTTAGGTTTTTCTATTTGCTTTTGTTCTGTTCTTAGTGGTCTTGATGATTGTTACTACTGTAGCAACATCATTGTATCTTTATTTTTCAAGCTTTGTGCCAAGTTTAGCCTCATACGGCAAGGGAAGTAAAAGTTGTGACATGCTGTCCAGAAAACAGATTCTGTCCTCATGACTAGAAAAATTACAGAAAAATCCCAGTTCATAGTTTTGAGCTGAAATGTTTACACAACGTTCTATATACAATTACGAAACTTCCGTATGTTCTGAGTTTTTTGATTTGAGTTGCAGAAGTACCCCTAAAAAATTCGTTTCTATCTGCTGTTCTGTTTTTCACAGATTCTGCCACGTTTTGTCTCTCCGTACTTTTGCAAACCTTAAGCTTGCTTTTTCTTTGCAAAAACTTTTTGGAAATCTTGATAAGCAGTAGCTCTTCCTGGAAATCCTTATTTGCAGTAGAGGAAAAATTATTTTATTAGGGCACTAACCTCTCTAATCAGTCTACAATGAGTTATGTATGAAGGGAGTTTTCAAGTGCGCGATGGAAGATGATGAAAGAAGATTAGGCAGTGTCAAGCGCTCAAGCTTGGGGATGCCCCCATGCATCCCAAGAAATATTCAAGGAGACTCAAGCGTCTAAACTTGGGGATTCCCCCGTGCATCCCCTTCTCCATCAACAATCATCAGTTTGTCCCTCGTTGCACTATATTTTTATCACTTCATGCGTTATGTGCTTTTCTTGGAGCGTCTCGCTCTTAGGTTTTGTTTCGTTTTTAGTTTTCTTTAGCTTTGTTTGCTGTAGTAAAAAGTTAGATCCCAGCTTACTTACTCTTTTGTGTGAGATAGATTCACGCTCCGCTTGAACTAGAACTCCTCATAGGATTTGCATGATTATTCTTTTAGCTGTGAGCTGTTCTTTTTCTTTTCTTAGCTGCTCTTCTGTTTAGTTGTAGTGCTTTAGTTTTTCTAGAGCTTTTCTTTTTGTCTTAGGTTGAACTTTCTATAGGTTGCATGTTTTATCTTGTTAGAGAGTTTGCCTGTTGCACTGAGTTCTGTGTCTTGATTGAAAGTAGGTAGTTAAAGTTGTTGTTCTCTTTGTAGTAGTAACTTGCAATAGTTTTGAGGTATTGACTAGAGTAATGGTTGAACTTATGGTGTCAAGAGCTCTTGCCTATTAGTGATAGATGTCGTATTTTGGGCAATCCGTGTGTTTTTAGAAAAACAAAAAACCCCTGTTGAGAACTCTAGCTACTAGATGGATCACTAACCTCTGGAGGGTTCGAATATTAGAGTACACTCACGTACCATGAGTCGAGGATGCGCAAGGATAACCAAACCCCTATAAACTCCTCCTCGGGGTACCTGTCTCTTTGTGAACCTCCTGATTAGATTGAGAGTTACCGGTAATAAGTGCATGAGTTCTTCGGACTAATGTGAGTATTCGAAAGTTGACACTTCCACCCACCTATACTTTTTCTAGCCTCTTCGGTACCGTGCATTGCCCTTTCTCACCTCGAGAGTTGGCGCACACTTCGCCGGTGCATCCAAACCCTTGGCACGATACGCTCTGTCATCATAAGCCTCCTTATATCTTTCCTCAAAACAGCCACCATACCTACCTACAAGGCATTTCCATAGCCTTTCCGAGATACATTGCCACGCAACATCCACCTTCTCATGACTTGATCTTCATGTCATACATGCTACTTGCTTGATCGATGAGCCGCATGCTAGTTGGGCCTTGCCCTAAACATTGCTACATGACGCGCTAGTATCATTGCATATCCTGCTACACTGGCAGAGGCATACATTTGCATACTTCATGATAGTTACATTTTCTTTATGTGAGTACCTTTGTAAAGTGTGAAAGATCTCCTATATTCTTGTAAAATATAGAGTATTGCCCCTAAAGTGAGGAAACGATCCCAAAGAGGACAAAATCAAAAGATCCCAAAGAGGAAAAAATCAAAATATCCCAAAGAGGACAAAAGCAAAAGATCGCAAAGAGGACAAATGAGAGTAAATAGAAAGAGCCATTGAGGCCACCAAAAAAAATATAGAAAAAATAGAAAATAAAAATAAAAAGAGAGAATGTGGCATACTACTATTTCTTTTGAGAGATCCACACTAGTACTTCATCTTCTATCCCTTGTACTCCATAGAGATCATCATCATGCATATAGCTATGTGGGGACCTTCACATTATAGAACTTGGCTTGTATATTCCAATGATGAGCCTCCTCAAGTGAGCTCTAGGTCTTCTTGAGCAAGCAAGTTGGATGCACCCCCACTAGTTCCATTGGAGAGCTTACCTTAGCTCACATGTGCATCCGTTGTATGGCAATCCTTAGTCCTCACATCATATCCATCATATGGCTTTCTTTCGCCTATGATTGTCCTCATTGATGTGAGCCTTTCACACCTTTTTGTCTTCCTCCTCCACCTTCTTTCTGTTTCGCCTTTTAGGTGTCAACTTTCTTTCTCACGCTCATCCATTGCATGAGTGCTCAAAATATCGAAAGGGAGTGGATCAGTTTGACTTGTACCTGACTAGTCTATTAACCCAGTGCACCCAGCTGTCAGTTGCTGTTTTCTGCTGTTTTTATATTTCAGGTTTTCCGGCCATTAAAAGTGCTCCAAAAAATCCAGGAAAATCAGATTTAGCGTCGCGGAAGCTTCTGGAAACACCAAAGAAGCGAAGGGGGGCCACCACCAGGGAGCTAGGAGGGTCCCTGGCGCGGCCCCACCCGAGGCCGCGCCAGGAGGCCTCCGGGCTGTCTGGTGGGTCCCCTCGACGCCCCCTTCGCCTATATTTACCCCCCGTGACGGAAACCCCTAAGACGAACTCCTTTTTTGGGATCTCGCCTCTGTTCCGCCGCCGCCGCGGTTTCAAGATCGGGGCTGTCTGGAGAAGCTGCTCCGGCACCCTGCCGGGAGAAGCTACCCCCTCTGGGAGACCATCCATAGCCATGGACGCCTCCCGTAAGTACCATGAGTAGTTCCCCTTGGACCATGGGTCCGTGACCAGTAACTATGTGATCTATCTCTCCCTCTTTTGTGCCTCCACTTTCGAGTCCTCGTGAGCTGCCTCACATGATCGAGGCATCTATGTAATTTCTGCTGTTCCTATGCTGAGTTTGTTGGGATCTGATGGATTATGAGACTATGTTCAGATTGTGATGAGTAATATATTTGGTTCTTCTCTTTTATATTTTGTTCTTGAGTAAATTCTTGCATGTTCTCCGTTGCGGTATTTGCTTTGGCCAAGTATTTTATTTGCAACTCTAAGAGAGAGTGTTATGCTCGATTGTGGGTTCAGCCCATTGATGTCTATCTTGAGTGACAGAAACATGAGACTAGGGGATGTGTTGTTGCCACCAGGGATAAAACAACGGTGCTTGTACTTGCGAGTGCAAGGATTCTTTACTTTACGCAAAGTTCTTTTAATACAGTTGTCTGTTGCATTGAGTTTATACTTTGGGTGGGATTCACAACTTAATACCAGCGAGATGTTCTGGATAGATATCTCAAGGTGGATGATTCGTAGTAGATGCAGATGGATTTCGGTCTACTTACCTTGGCGTACTTCCCATTGCTTTTGATCCCTTCCTTTCTTTGCAGCATAGTTAGCATTGCGGTGCCTTCATAATCCTGTCAATTGCCCAACTGTGATTTGTTTACCTCCCTAGCATTTTTATCGTCTTTTGGGAGAGAGACATCACTAGTGAAAATCATGGGACCCCGGTCCATCTTCACATTATTGTTCACACTACCAATTTACTTTCAGTATTTACTTTTCCGTTGCTATCACTATCATTATTATATCTTGCGTTAATCCTTTGTAAACAGCAAGGCCGGAGGAATTGACAACTCCTCTGAACTCGTTGGGAGCAAAGTTATTTGTATCTGTGTGCAGGTCCAGGTGAAGTTAGCAACCTAGGTTGTGAACGGCGCCATTGTTCACTTTACCACCTACTTGTATCTCTTGAGTCCTAATGGAGACAATCTAAACCTTAGCATCTTCGCTAAGGGAAACTTGTCGTTGTGCTACATCAAACCTTCCACTTGGGGTAACCAACGAGGGGCGAGAAGCCATCATGGATGCATCTTCCACAACTAGGACCAAAGAGCAAAACTTGTGTTGCTAAGTTTGGTGTTTGTCAGGAAGTGTTCTTGATGAATGTGTTAATGGAAGAAAGTGAAAGTTCAAACAAGGTAATTGACCTTGCCTCTAGATGTCAAAGTAGCGCAACGGAATGTGTTCCGAAACCAAAGCTCTACAATTAGAGGAGAAAATGATGATAATGATCATGGTGTTTCGGTTGAAACTTTTACTGAACAAAGTAGGATTCAAGAATACATATTTTCCCTTGTGCAAAGTAATATTCATGATTCACTTGTCAAGTTAATGGAACAAGACATACCTACGAACTACGAAGAAGCGATGGTGGACCTAAGTACGAGAAATGACTATGAGTCATGGAATCCTATATTGAGTTACATTTAAGATTACATGAATCTTATCGAGTAAAGAGGTTACTTGATATTCTCAATAACTTCAAGGTTATAAGGAATAAATGTGAACATCAAAGGAAGACATCAAGATCGATTTGTCATGAAGGATGTTTCTGACAAATTCAAAAGGTTGACTACAATAGTAGCGATGCTTGAGTCAATAGGATTATCACTACGATTGATCCAAATTGTTATCAATACCGTGATTTCCTCAAATCCTGCATTTGAAGAAGGTTTGTAATTGGTACAACGAGAAGGTTTTTGAAAACATATGGATGCTAGTGTCTCGTAACCGGAATTCTCGATTTGATGGATGATCAAAGGATTTTGGACTTACACAAAATATCGAGGAAACATGCATTTGCATGAAACTAAGTGGGAGCTGAATAGTATCCTAAACCTAATATGTGGACGACATATTTTGAGTGGGAGCTATGGGAGTATTATCCTGAACTTTATATCTGGGTGACATATTTGAGTGGGAGCTATGTGGATGTTATCCTAGACTTATATGTGGCTGACATATTTGAGTGGGAGCGTGACAACATTCTCATATATAACATATGGTGAATGATGTAGTTGGTATTAATGATTATTTAAAATCTTTCATGAATGAAGTTAAGCATTGAAAATCTATTAAGATATATTAATGCGTTTCATATCATTGAGTCGAAATACTTTCCTGGATAAGATTCTGAAGAAGTTCAGAATGGGACAAGTCAAGAAGGTAGTTCTTACTTGTATATCCAAAAGAAGTATCGAGTTAATCTCAGTACAAGAAGAATGATTAAATGATGGTTAAATAAAAGAAATGGATGTGCTACATCCTCTATGCCTCTGTCATAGGTTCTTTCATATAAAAACCAAAGTTTTGTACTCGACGTAATGTGACCCAAGTTCTTAGTGAGAAGAACATGTTGTGATATGATTTATGAGTAAATCATTGAACAAAGAGTTAAGTTTATCCTTCAGTATCTGGGGAGAACTGAGGATACATCTCTAATTTGTAAAGGATAGTGGACTTGACCATAAATGTTATGCTGGTTCAAGTTCTGACACTAACCTGGAAAATTGAGATATCATACTAATAAATGCCTAAGTTGAAAGAAACATGGTTAGACATCGAAGTTGCATACAATGCACTAAGGATTAAATCTACAATGATATGGCTACTTTAGAAGTGGAAAGAGTTATATTCTGGCTAATGAAGTTCGACTTCTGACTGAATGAGTTTCAGTGTGCATGACTATGGGAAAGTCCGCGTGACCCACCGGATGTCATTACTGAAACACAAACAAACGAAGTCTCACTCTACCGCCGAATATATATATACCTCATCATTATAATGGATAATGAAGTAATGTCAAACTAGGTGACATTAATGATTTGCAAAAGACATACAGATCTGAATGGTACCCAGACCGTTGATACAACCTTTTCCACAAGCAAGCATGATCTATAACCATATACATGATATGGAGTTATGATCCACAGAAAAATGCAACTAGATTATTTGTACTCTAGTGCAAGTGGGAGACTGTTGGGAATGTGCCCTAGAGGCAAATGAAATATGTTTATTGGCGTATTCCATTAGTTCATAATAAGTTTTATACTGTGCTATAACTGTATTAAGCGGAAACATTAATACACGTGTGGTATACAAACAACCAGGTCCCTAGTTAACTCTAGTAAACTAGTCCATTGGGAAATTGATGATCAAGGTTTCCTGATCATGAGATGTGAACAGTCTATTGACAATGGGGTCATGTCATTGGGAGAATGACATGATGGACACACACCCACCAGAAGTGTTGCAATGTGATCCAGTCACATAGTTCAACATTGCGATAACTATAAACGTAGTGACCCGATCCTTAAGACCGTGATGATCATACATAATTGCTATCTACCAGGATGCTTTGAGTGCATTAACCGTTACACTGAAACATGGTAACCATAAAGGTGTATCTTGGGTATTCCGAAGTAGATATGTTGATGAGTATGCAAATAGATCAAAACGAGATTTTTCCATTCGAGTGACGGATAGGCACTCTGGGCCCACTCGATGATATTACATCATAAAGATTGCGCAATCATGTGACTAGGTCACGGGGTTGTAATATCACGGGAACGAGTAAACAAGTTTGTCGGTAACGAGAATGAACTAGGTATATTGGATACCGACGATCAAACCTCGGACAAACAAAGTACCGTATGACAAAGGGATCAGGACTCAACGTTAACAGTTCAAACGATGAAGTTAATTCGATGGAAGCATAGGGGCTCATCAAGGATTGTAACCAGATCCCACATGATGGTCATTGGTCAGAGAGTGTCTGATCATGTCTGCTGTTTACCGAACCGTAGTGTGTCACGCTTAAGGGTATCCGACGCAATAAGGATTGATTCGGGATCATCGGTGAAATAAGAGAGAACACCAGAATTGTTCCAGGAGGTGCCAGAAGTTGTTCTGGATATTTTGAAAGGTTCAAAATAATGTTTAATAATGATTAAAAAATGTTTTATTATTTAATTAACAGAATTAAATATTAAAATATGATTAAATATAATTAAAAATGAATTCAAAGGCATATGGGCCTAAAGAGGCCCATTAGGGGAAGGAGGGAGCTCCCCCTTGGGCCAAGGCGCCAAGGGAGGGAGCCCACCTCCCCTAGCCCCACCAAACCCCCCTCCCTAGGGTTTAGTCCCACATGGGAAGGGGAGGGAGGGTGGCACCCCTCCTTGGCCTATATAAGGAGGGGTGGGGGTGCCTTTTTCTACACACAATTTTGATTTGAGACAAGTTTCTCAGATCTCTCTTCTCTCTCTTTCTCCCTCCTCGAGTGGACTCCCCTTGTTTGGAGTTTCTCCACCATACGCACGCTGTCGTGCTGCTGGAATCGGGATCCGAATCCATCTTCTTTCCGCTGCTCTTCTGGTTCGGAGCCCGGAGGGAACGTCGGGTACACCGTATGCGTGTAATCCCGCGAGGCGCTACACTTGTGGTGCTCCTTCATCGTTGAGGCCGTGTCTCGACGTCTTCACCGACAACGTTCCGACGGGGACGTAATCCCGTCATCGGTCTTCAAGGACCGGGTGGCCTCAGGAGTCATCGTGGATCTGCGCGGCATCGGGGATTGCCGGTACGACTACATCAACCACGTTCATGCGGGAACGTTTCCCTCTTAACGGACTACATACTGGTATGTGACCAATTCCCTCCGTTACTTGCATCGCCATAACATAGGTCTTGGGTTCGGGACGCGTAGGTCATGAAAAATTATTGTTTTATGCCCCGTTCTCCAACAAGTAGGTAGATGCAGATGGATTTCAGTCTACTTGTCTTGGCGTACTGCCCATGCTTTTGAGCCTCTTCCTTTCTGTTTAGCTTAATTAGCATTGGTTTGTGCACATAATCCTGTCAATTTCCCAACTGTGATTTTTTACCTCGCATGGCTATTTTATCGTCTTTTGGGAGAGAGACATCACTAGTGAACATCATAGGACCCCGGTCCATATTTCCAACACTGTTTACACCTTCAATTTACTTTCAGTGTTTACTTTTCCATAGCTATTACTATCATTATTATCCCGTGCGTTTTTTCCTTTGTAAACAACAAGGTCGGAGGAATTGACAAGTCCTCTGAACTCTTTGGGAGGAAAGCTATCTGTTGTGCGTGCAGGTCCAGGTGAAGTTAGCAATCCTTAGATTGTCAACGGCGCCAATTGTTCACTTCACCACCTACTTGTATCTGTTGGAGTCCTACGGTTCGATACTTCAAACCTTAGCATCTTTGCTAAGGGAAACTTGCTGCTACGCTACATCTCACCTTCCACTTGGGGTAACCAACGAGGGGCGAGAATTATCTCGTGTATCAAGCAAATTTCTGGCGCCGTTGCCGGGGACTCCACTCTTCAAGATAGGGGAGTTCCACACTATCTTTTATCTTTGATTTTTAGTCTTGTTAGTTTACCTTTAAGTTTTTATCTTTGTCTCCTTTATCAAAAATCCAAAAAAATAGTATGTCTTGTTCCTTACTTGCCAATCAATGTCTGACTTCTTTGAAACCAGATATTATTGGCATGGAGGATTCACCGAGTATCAAGAAAAGTGGTAAAAGGAACACCGCTTGTCTCAAAAGGGGATACACTTATGGAAACAAATACACCAGTTGTATTAGTATGCTAGAAACTTGTGCTCAATATATAATATATCTTTCTGCAGGGATGAATCTTGTTGATTTATGAGGCACAAACACCTTGCTTTCCAATGTGAGTACAATTATGATGAAACCTTAGCTTCTTATGCTAAGAGAAATTATGATTTTGATGATGCAGAGCAAATAGAAGAATTTGTTGCTTATAAGGGTGCCTATGAAATTACTTCTTTTCTTAAAAATATTGATGATGCCCCTTACAAATCTGAGAGTCTTGCTATACTTAACTATTGTCTGGAAAATTACGATGCAAATTATTATATTACTGATCATCTTGAGAGAATCTCTCCCCCAAAGGAAGAGACTAATGATTTGCAGGACTATATGGAAGAAGAAATTGCTGAACCTGAAAGCTCCTTGGATGAAAAAGAGGAGGAGAGTGACGAAGAAAAGGAGGAAGAATGGAGCTATCCATGTCTACCTTCTGATGAGAGTAACTCATTGAATCTTACCTTATTATGATCCTATGGATTCTTTTGAAATATCCCTTTTTGATGAAGTTGATGCCTTTTATACTTGCGTCCATGATGCCATTATGAATGATGCTTACGGAGATGAACTTGCTATAGTTCCTCATGTTAAGAATGAAATTTTTGCTATTGCACCGACACTTGATTGCTCTATTATCCTTTTGAAATCTCCAACTCATATTCCGGATAATTTTGCTCTTATCAAGGCTCAATGTGATGGGTTGCAATTATCTTATGATCCTAAAGACCGTGTTGAAAACTATACACGTGTTCTTGTAGGTCATGAACAACATGATTTATGTGATAGTTATATTCTTGATGTTGTTTATGATACTACTGAAAATTACTTTGAGAGAGGAAAGTTTGGTTGTAGAAACTTTCATGTTACAAAAACATCTCTCTTTATGATGAAAGTTTTGAAGTTGTTCTTGTCCCACCTTCCTATGCTTGTCTCTTTTCTCTTCTTAGATTTATTTTATTACAAGATGCCAATGCATAGGAAGTGGGTTAGGCTTAAATATGTTTCATATTTTTTTCTTGATGCTCTATTTTGCTTCAAATCCTTATTCTTATGGGAGCATCTTCTAAAATCTTTTTGCCTAGCTTAAAGGCATAAAAGAAGCGCTTTCGGGAGGCAGCCCGCAACGAATTTAGGTTTTCCCTTTTGTTTTTCTTATGTTTTTTGTGGTCTTGATGATTGTTACTACTGTACCAACATCATTGTATCTTTACTTTTCAAGCTTTGTGCCATTTATAGCCTCATATGACAAGGAAAGTGAAAGTTGCGACATGCTGTCCAGAAAACAGATTCTGTTCTCGTGACTAGAAAAATCATGGAAAAATCCCAGTTCATCTTTTTGAGCTGAATTTCTTACACAGCGTGCTCTATAAAATTACGGAACTTTCGTATGTTCTGAGTTTTTTTATTTGAGTTTCAGAAGTATCCCTAAAAAATTCTTTACTACCTGCTGGTCTGTTTTTCACAGATTCTATCTTGTTTTGCCTTTCCTTCATTTTTCAAACCTTAAGCTTACTTTTTCTTTGAAAAAACTTTTTGGAAATCTTCAGAAACAGTAGCTCTTCAACAATATCCTTATTTCCAGTAGAGAAAGATTATTTTATTATGGGTACTAACCTCTCTAATCAGATTATGATGAGTTATGTATGAAGGGAGTTTTCAAGTGTGCGAGGGAAGATGATGAAAGAAGATTAAGAAGTGTCAAGCGATCAAGTTTGGGGATGCCCCCATGCATCCCCAAGAAATATTCAAGGAGACTCAAGCGTCTAAGCTTGGGGATGCCCCTGTGCATCCCCTTTTCCATCGACAATTATCAGTTCGTCTCTCCTTTCACTATATTTTTATCGCTTCATGCGTTATGTGCTATTCTTGGAGCGTCTCGCTCTTAGGTTTTATTTTTAGTTTACTTTAGCTTTGATTGCTGTTCATAACAAGTTAGAACCCAGATTGCTTTGTGTGGTAGAGAAACACGCTCCACTTCCAAAATTTAGAACACAACATAGGATTTTTCATGCTTATCTTTGATGTATGTGTTCTTTATCTTTTCGTAGCTACTGTCTTGTTTTGCTCTTAGCTTTCATGCTTATCTTTTTAAGAGCTTTTATTTGTTGCCGGAACTCTCTTGAGTTTTCATGTTTATCTTGTTTAGAGAGTTTGCCTGTTGTACTGAGTTTTGTGTTTTGACTTAAAGTAGGCAATTGAGGTTGTTATTCTTTTGTAGTAGTAACTTGCAATAGTTTTGAGGTGTTTCTTTGATTAATGTTTGGACTTTTGGTGTCAAGAGCTTTAGCCTATTAGTGATAGATGTCGTATTTTGGGCAATCTGTGTTTATCTTCAAAAACCTACAAAATAGTTGAGAACTCTAGCTACTAGAAGGATCACTACTCTTCTGAGGGGTCGAATATTAAAGTACACTCACGTACCATGAGTCGAGGATGCGCAAGGATAACCAAACCCCCATACAATCCTCCTCGGGGTACTTGTCTCTTTGTGAAACCTCCTTATTATATTGAGAGTTATCGATAATAAGTGCATGAGTTCTTCGGACTAATGTGAGTATTCGAAAGTTGACACTTCCACCTTCCCATATTTTTCTAGCCTCTCCTGTGCTGTACATTGCTTTCTTCTCACTCCAAGAGTTGGTGTCCACCTTCGCCGGTACATCCAAACCCTTGGCATGATAAGCTCTGTCATCATAAACCTCCTTATATCCTTCCTCAAAACATCCACCATACCTACCTATCAAGGCATTTCCATAGCCTTTCCGAGATATATTGCCATGCAACATCCACCTTCTCATGACTTGATCTTCATGTCATACATGCTACTTGCTTGATCGATGAGCCACATGCTAGTTGGGCCTTGCCCTAATCATTTCTACATGACGCGCTAGTATCATTGCATATCCTGCTACACTGGCAGAGGCATACATTTGCATACATCATGGTAGTTACATCTTCTTTATGATTTGAGTACTTTGTAAAGTGTGAAATATCTTCTATACTTTTTGTAATATATAGAGTGTTGCCCCTAAAGTGAGGAAAAGATCCCAAAGTGGACAAAATTAAAACATCCCAAAGAGGACAAATGAGAGAAATAGAAAGAACCATTGAGGCCACCAAAAAATACAAAAAAATAGAAAAAAGAGAAAAATAAATAAACAGAGAGAAGGGGGCACACTACTATTCCTTTTGAGAGATCAACAATCGAACTCCCTCTTTTATCTTGTACTCCATAGAGATTATCAGTAATGCATATAGCTATGTGGGGACCTTCACACTTTAGAACTTGGCTTGTATATTCCAATGATGAGCCTCCTCAAATGAGCTCTAGGTCTTCTTGAGCAAGCAAGTTGGATGCACCCCCACTAGTTCCATTGGAGAGCTTACCTTAGCTCATATGTGCATCCGTTGCATGGCAATCCCTACTCCTCACATCATATCTATCATTTGGCTTTCTCTCGCCTGTGATTGTCCTCATTCATGTGAGCCTTTCAAACCTTTATGTCTTCCTCCTCCACCTTATTCTCTCTTTGCCATCCTAAGTGTCAATTTTCTTGCTTACGCTCATCCATTGCATGAGTGCTCAAAATGTCGAAAAGGAGTGGATCATTTTGACTTGTACCTGGCTAGTGGTCTGGGGATGAATAAAGATAAGATTACAAAGAAGACCAAGTGTGAAACTTTAGTAGACTGAGTTCTCAAGTTAAAAATACTTTTCTCGTATATCCATATCCCCTTTCTTTCACGCAAACACCATTTGGAGACATTCGAGTCACGGACAGCGAGAGCTCTTGCACCTTTATGTTCTTATGTTGCTTGTTTCAATGCCAAATATAGACTCTTTCCTGTTATTACTTGAATTGAATTACATGCCTTGATTGCTTTACTTTCAAATTTCTTATATGGTTGTTAGCATTGTCACCACAGAAATTATGCTTGTTATCATTTACCTGCTCGAGGACGAGCAGGAATTAAGCTTGGGGATGTTGATACGTCCAAAACATATCTATAATTTATGCTTGTTCCATGCCTCTTTTGTGTGATATTTCTATGATATTGATGAACTTCCATACACTTTTGATCATATTTGGACTAACCTATTAACTCAGTGCACCCCAGTGCCAGTTCTTGTTTTATGCTGTTTTTCTATTTCAGGTTTCCCCCTTATTAAAAGTACCAGAAAAATTCCGGGAAAAATATAGTAAAAATCAGCGTACCGGAAGCTTCGCGAAGAGCCCGAGAGGGGCCAGAGGGGAGCCAGGGGGCCCAGGCGGTCAGAGGGCACGGCCCCACCCCTGGTCGCGCCAGGGGGGGCGCCTGGAACACCTGGCCCAGCTCTGGCTGCCCCCTTTCTCCTATTTATTCCCCGTGACGAGAAACCCTCGGGGACGGAACCCTTTTTCGCAATCTCTCCTCTGTTCCGCCACCGTCGCGCTTCCAAGATCGGGAGCACCAGAAGACCTCTTCCCGGCACCCTGACGGAGGGAGGAATCACCTCCGGGAGCTTCTCCACCACCATGGATGCTTCCCGGATGAACCGTGAGTAGCCCACCTTGGACCATGGTTCTATGATCAGTAGCTATGTAATGTTCTCCTCGCCTCTTTGTTCTTCATGGATTAGACCTCGTGAGCTTCCCTACATGATCGAGGCACATATGTAATCTTTCTGCTGTTGCTATGTTGAGTTTGCTGGGATCCGATGGATTATGAGATTATGTTCAGATTGTGATTGAGTTATATATTTGATTCTTCTCTATTATATTTATGTTCTTGAGTAATTCTTGCACGTTCTCCGTTACTGTTTATTGCTTTGGCCAAGTAGTAGGTAGTGACTCCAAGAGGGAGCGTTATGCATGATTCTGGGTTCATGCCCCCGATGACTAGCTTGAGTGACAGAAACATGATTCTAGGGGATGTGTTGTTGCCACAAGGGGGAAAACAACGGTGCTTGTACTTGCGGGTGCAAGGATTGTTTACTTTACGCAAAGTTTTTAATGCAGTTCTCCGTTGCTTTGAGTTTACACTTTGGGCGGGATTCGCAACTTAATACCAGCGAGATGTTCTGGATAGATATCTCATGGTGGATGATTAGTAGGTAGATGCAGATGGATTTCGGTCTACTTGTCTTGGCGTACCGCCCATGCTTTTGGGCCTCTTCCTTTCTGTTTAGCATAATTAGCATTGGTTTGCGCACATAATCCTGTCAATTACCCACCTGTGATTTGTTTACCTCGCATGGCTATTTTATCGTCTTTTGGGAGAGAGAAATCACTAGTGAACATCATAGGACCCCGGTCCATATTTCCAACACTGTTTACACCTTCAATTTACTTTCAGTATTTACTTTTCCGTAGCTATCACTATCATTATTATCCCGTGCGTTTTATCCTTTGTAAACAACAAGGCCGGAGGAATTGAAAACTCCTCTGAACTCGTTGGGAGCAAAGCTATCTGTTGTGTGTGCAGGTCCGGGTGAAGTTAGCAATCCTTAGATTGTCAACGGCGCCAATTGTTCACTTCACCACCTACTTGTATCTGTTGGAGTCCTACGGTTTGATACTTCAAACCTTAGCATCTTTGCTAAGGGAAACTTGCTGCTACGCTACATCTCACCTTCCACTTGGGGTAACCAACGAGGGGCGAGTATTATCTCGTGTATCACGGCTCCAGGGGGCAGTGCGAGCTCTGTCGGGGGGATGGATCAGGCCCATAGACCCAGCATTAGAAACCTCTGGGCCGACTTACAGATGAAAGCCCACAAAGAAGACCCGACCAGGAGTCTGACGTGCCAAGCGTGAAGATTGAAGCCCTAGAAGGAATTCGACTTACCTTTTATAGCACGTAGTAAACTTGTAAAAGTAGAATAGAACTCCACATCGTGTAGGAGTCGGACTCTCGGAATCCCGGGACCCGGCACCTTTATAAGCCGAGGTCCATGGGAGCCAGAGCCAGAACTTACCTCAAGCCAGGAGTAGACAACTCGCGACATAACCTAGATCTCCACGAGACTAAGGTTGCGAAACATCACCTCTGTAATCGATAAGATCGGCTCTTCCTATTGAGGAGTCGATCCCACAATAGTCAAGAAGCAGGAGTAGGTATTTACCGCATCGACGGGGCCTAACCTGGGTAAATTTCCGAGTCCTGTGTCTATGTCGACTCTCTCCTCGAATTCGCCTCGCAGAAAAGGTCCCATGATAAGTCCGACTCCACGGACATCTGCCGTGACTTTCCCACGACAGTTGGAGCCCACCGTGGGGCCTTCGCTCGCACGTGTTGAGATTCTAGGGAGAGCTCTGCAAGGTATGGTAGGATTCGTGGCTGGGCGAATAACCAGGAGCCGGCGTGGAAAGCTCTGTATCGACGACTCGACTTGGGGCCCGGACGCTGATTCCGTCGAATCAGGTAATCGGGTCCCGATCGGGTGTATTCACATGTTCATTGGGAAGACAGACGGATCTGAGCCAGAGCCAGACCCTGAAGTCCCCCTGGAAACCTCGAGTCGGCAACATGCCGACTCAAGGCACTCTTTTGTTGGATTCATTGCTGGATCTCCGGAGTCGGCACACTCTGTCGAGTCCCTGACGCCCGACGCCTCAAAAGAAACGTCTGAAGCTGACTCACATCCCAGTGAAACAAGTTTCTCAGACACCGGCTCCATCCGATCTGCCGGGAGCAGCAGAATCGGCCCGAGAACAGCAGAATACGATCCCAACTTCCCGCAGTACGAACCCTCATACTGCGTGACAGTATTCATGGTAGGCACCGAAGAGCAAGGAAGTCAGCCGGATCACGGCGCAACACAAAATCAGAACGTAGACACGGCTTGCAACACAGCCCCTAATCCAGATAGGGAGCAGCCAGAAGTTCTCACAGGAGCAGAAGTTCTCACAGATACCCTAAACGCCCTATACGAAGCCTTAGCTGCACCAATGACTGCAGAAAACCAGGAAGCTTGGAGAACCAGGGTAATGGACTCAAGGCCCACGTGATGAGCATACGGAGAGAAATTAACTCCCAGAACGAACAGATGGGAGAGAGAGAAACCTGACTCGCCCAAAAACTAGGCGCCCACGACACGAGTCGGAGTTGATAGAAGCTCAGAAACTGAGCCTCGCCAACGCACGCCCTGCAGGTCCCGTGAGCCGGATCCCCGCTGATCTCCAGGCACAGATATTATTCCATGATACGCATCAGTCGACTCCCCCAGGTGTAACATCCCAAAATTCTAAATTTTGGAATGTTATATATATTATATAATTATGATAGTTTTGCTTGCTTTGTGTGAAACTGATATGTGTGAAGTGGACTCATTTGAAACTTTTGAAGTTTAAATGATTATTAAATTAATGAGAGGGAATAAAATGATTTTCCCTAATATCCATTTTTGCTCTTTTGCATTTATAAGTTAAAGCAAATCCAACAAAAAAATAGAGAGAAGGTAATATGACTCCTTCAAGATATAAAAGAAAGTTGGAATATGTTTTGAATATAATTTTATTTTATTTGGATTATTTAAATACTATACCATACAAAAAAATAGACATGAGGGAAGATAACATGACTTCTTCAATCTTAATGGAAATTGATTTAAAATCTCATTTGGTATCTATTTGGATTTTATTAAATGGAGTTTATTTTATTTTATTATCGTAGAAAAACTGAATGAATAATTTATTTTGATTATTCAAAGACTTTAGAAATTTATTTGGTATTTTTTACGACTTATATTTTACTTTATAAAACTCTTTGAAGTTCAGGAAAAATAAGTAAATAAATAAGTAAATCTACTTACGTTTTCTTTATTTATTTATTTATTTTTATTTTTTTAAATAATGCATTATTATTTTTGGGTTACTTTTATTATTTTAAAAATGCCTCTAAACTTTTTTTTCAAAAACTTTTTTTTGGCCGCCAGGCCAGCCCAGCAGGCCGGCCCAGCCGCCCAGGCCCAGCAGCGCCCTTCCCTCACCTTCCTCACGTATGAAAACCGCACGCACGCACGGAACAACGGCGCATGCACAGCTCCATGGACGCCACAATGCCCGCGCCGAAGCCGACGCCTCTTCCTTCTTGGCCGCGCCCCCACCTCCCCGTATCTCGGACCTTCCTTCTCCTTCCCCGACACCATATGCCCCCATTAAGCCACCATTAAGACCTCGCCGGAGAATCCGGACTCGCCGGATTTCGTCGCCGGGAGCACGCACCTGGACACCCCATCGCCCTATAAAGAGCTCCCCCGCGTGTCCCTCTCTCCCCTCGACCAAATCCCCCACTTTGCCTCACCCAATACCCCACCTCGTCCACGTATTTCTTCGCCGGAGTTCGTCTCGGCCGCAACCGTCCGTTGTCGATCAAGTATCCAGTAAGCCATCTTGAGATCCCAAACTTAAGAAAACGGATGCCTTTGTTGTAGCGCACCTAACGGACATCTTTTTGTGCCGTCTCCCTCACCATAGCGCCATCCCGGAGTTCGCGCGCCCGCCGGAGTTCGCCGGAGCACCGCTTCGCCCCGGCCATCCCCGACGCCGCCGGACGTCGCCTCTGCCACACCCGTACTCCCCGCGTCGCTCCGCACCTCCCTGACGTCGCCGCCACCGCCAATCCCCACCGGAGCCGTCGCCCCAAGCAACCCGTCGCCGGCCATCTCCCCACGTACGTACGTACGTTCCTCTCTGTGGAGAGAGAGAGAGTTTAGAAAAAAAAAGTTTTTTTATAAAAAAAGGGTGAATGTTTTTTTTATATAGTGAGCGTTCACTGGATTAGATTTTAGTGCACCCTGTTCGCACGATAGCTAGGGACTTAGATCTAATTATTTATTTTTCTGTTTTAGCAGTTTTCTCCCTAGACTTCGTATTGCTATAACTTTTTGCTCGTATATTATTTTTAATCGAAACCAAATCCCATATTTAAGTTTTTCACCCTTCTATCCAGTAGATGCATTATTTAAAAAATTTGAAAATTTTAAAAGTTAGTTTGGGCCGTTTCAAATTTAAATTTCTGTCGGCCATTAATTTTTGACCGTTGATCGGTTTTGACCGATTCTTTTTGCTAATCAAGACCCTAGATTAGACCTTTCATTTAGAATCATCACCCACAAATTTTCACTCAAATCATGTTCTGCTTTACAAAACCCTTGATTTCCTTTTAGAATTTCTGCAAACTTTATTTGCCTTTTCTTTTGAATTTTGTTTGAATGTGTGTACCTTTGTTTGTCTGGTTACGATAGATTGATAAGAGGAGACGAGTAGAATTGTTGGAATTGAGAGCGGGAATGACTTCATCAAGCTACAAGGCAAGTTACTCTTTTGGTCATACTCCATCTATACCTATACTTTTCCTAGGCATTGTAGTCCACATTTAAATATTATGCATTAATAGCATTATGTACTATATTATACTATTACACCCAGTAGTTCATTGAGTTAGGTCCGAAACTTATATCATTGTCGCCAACGTGTAGAATTATACTACTTTGCTAAGCAGACGTGGATTGGGAAGTGATCCATTATGAGCTATGAGTGACTATGTAGTAAACAGGGCCAAGTTAAACTTAATGAACCACCTGGGTGGAATGGTTTGGGGCACCCCGGAGAGACCAGTGGATTTGCCTGAGTGACCTGGAGATGGCCAGTAATCACTGCGGAATGGCACCAAGGCTTAAAGGGATCAATCGTATTTTTCATAAGTAGAAGCTTACGTGTGCAACCACAAGCTATTATGGGCTATGGCTTGGTTGATTAGTTGTAGTAACTCTTACTAGGTGGTGCTACGAACGTAGTTATGTGTAGGTGGGATAGGCACCGCCAGAGTAGGGGAAACTCTTATAAAAGACCATGTCTCGACCTTCCTGTTTCCATACAATGTGTAGTGTGGCAAATACCAAAGAAGGTGGTCGAGTCTTGTTGGGAAAAGTGCACAATCCTCTGCAGAGTGTACAAACTTATCAGGATTAGCCGTGTCCCCGGTTACGGACAAATTTGAGCATCTAGGAGTGGGAATGTTGACGGATCTCATCATCTTTAATTAATCAATTGGGTTTAATCAACTTTGGGAATAGATTGACTTGGAGAAACCAATTCAATCATATTATGAGCTTTGTAGTACTGTCATGATGCTCTTTGAGTAGGACAAAATCAGCTTTATGCAAATTGAAACTTAGAGCTTTTTCACCAGCCAAATTGCATGTAGAAGATAGGTCTGTTATATTCTTTTGGGAGTAACTTGCCGTACATTCAAAGTACTGACCCATTTTGGGCTGTAACCTTCGGTGTTGCAGGATTTTATACGACGAGTAAGTGATGCGAGGTAGGCTTACGATGTCTACACTCAACTTTGCCGTTGGTGGTGATGGGAGTCCACTTATGTATTGTTTGTTTTCGCGCTGTATTCTAGCCCAAAGTCTATGAGGTAATAATGTAACAGCCCAGTTTTCACAAAAATAAAATTTTTTGTTTTCGGTGTGAATTGTTTGATTGTCTGATTTGTTTGCGGTGTTTGCATCCCCGATTTATCGATTGGCGATTATTATCCCCCCTCTTATCTCGTACCGGACCGAGACTGACCCTTGCCACTCTGACACTCGACCTTTGCGACACCGGGTTTCACCCGATCACCGTCGTGAAAACCGCACGAGACCAGCCGCAGCCAACGGAACGAAAACCCCGTTTAATTATTATACGGGATATTTTTATAGCGCGCCGGAAAGTGTTCTCGGAACGGTTCCAGCGCGAGGTGAACGCCTCCAGCTCGACGCGCTGATCGCGCAGTTTGAAGTTTTACCCGAATCGGAGGTACTGCGGACCCCCGGCGGTCAGAAACGTGAGCACCGCGCGCGCGAGAGAAAAACCGGGGATGTTTTTGCAAGCTGCCAGCCACCTGGGCTATATAAAGACCACCACACTCCCACCCATTTCTAGGGTTTCCCTAGCCACAAAATTGCAGCCACCCCCTCCACTTTGCCCAGTTTTTCCTCTCAGATCCCCAGATCCCGAAACCCTAGCTCCCCTCAAATCTGGACCATCAGATCTGTGATCTGATGGCTCAGATCTGGCCACGTCACCCTTTTTTTTCTCTCTCTCTCCAATCTCTCCTCTCTCCCGTAGATGCGACGGAGCGCCGCCGCCTCTCTCCAGCATCAGCCGCCGGCCAGCCGGGCCTCCTGCAGGTCTCCTCTGCCCGTGCTCCCTCCCTCCTTCTCTGCCCCTCACGTCCCTCTCTTGTGCAGGAGCCGCCGGAGCCCGTAGCGCCGCCGCGCCTGGCCGGAGTGGCCATAGACGAAGCCCGTCGCCGCGCGTCATGGTCCGGCCGCCCTCGCGCCTCTGCATCCCGCGAAGCTCGCCGACCCCACGCGCCGCCAGCCTCATCGCCGCCCCCACGTCGCCGCCCGGCCTGCCCCTGCCGGAGTCCGACGAGGCGCCGCTGCACCCAACGCAATGTATTTTCCCGTTGATCCGTAGCTCCGATGAACGTGCCCCCAAAACGAAAGTTGCTTAGAATTGCGTGTACTTTAATTCATCTTTTGTGAGCATTTGCATTTGAGGTCATCTTGATTGTGTAATTTTGTGCTAAACAGGGCATCATATCGTTAATTGCAACTGCTGCTGTTAAACTTGCTGAAACTGTTGCTTGATTGAAACTTCGGGCGACGGTTGCTTCGCAACCGTACATCGGAATTGAGTGATTCCTTTTGCGTTGCGTTAAGCATTGTTTCTACTTCAGTTTCATGCATTCACATGCCATAATTTCTTGCTGCATCATGATTGTATCTTGCTCCAAAGTAGCTACCCTGCTGTTAGTGTGCTGCTGTTTATATTTTGTTGCAACTTCGGTCGACGAGTGTGTCGCGACTGTTTATTGGATTTGAGTGATTCCAATTGCATATTGTTAAGCATCATGTCTACTTTCATTACATGTATTGAATTGTCATGATATGCTTGCTGGTCATATAGTTATTGAGCTCCAAAGTTGCTATCTCGCTGTTTTTGACAGCCACCTCTGTTTTTCACTAAGTCTGTTACTTTGCGATGCCATGTTGTTTGCTTAATATCTTTTGATCTATGATGCCTTTTTGCATGATTCTTTTTTCCATGCCTTACCTGCCATGTCTACTTTAGTTCCAAATCTTTTGTGAGCATGTTTGCATTGATTATCCTGTTTATGCAATGCTCTAAAGTGTGCTTCGTGATGTTGGCAGATTGTGCCCGTAACTTGTTTTGCTTGTGTCCTTTAACCATAACTCCGTTTGGAGTGTTCTTTATATGTAACTTGATTAGTTTTTCGTGTACTTTGTGTTTATGCTATTGCTTGTTGTTGTTAACCAACCTAAAATATGGTTTAGGGCAGAACATTACCAAATGTTTTAATCATCGTGCGGCACTTAGTGTTATGCCATGTATAGGTTGTGCCTCACTTAAATTGACTAGCATAGATAGTTTACTTTGTGCTTCACCTCTTGACATGTTTGTGTGCTATGCCATGCTTCTGTGCTTGCCATGTTAATAACCTTTGTTGATCACCTGTAGCTAAGCAACTTGAACCACCATAAACGTGCGGTATTCATCGTGTGTGACGAGTACTCCACTTAACCTGTTAGTAACCGCTCTCGACGGTAGGTGCGATGTCTCGTGTTGCCTTCTTGTTGATGCTTGCTCGTGTTTGCTCCGTAGTAATAGATGCTTGCTCGTTGATTGCTTTCCAGTGTTTACCGCCTTGTGTGCTCTTGGGGTCACCTTCGGAGACGTTGCAAGCTTGCGATCGACTACACCTTCGGAATCCGACTTATCAACAGGCAAGGACTATACATTACTTATGATCCATTCTATTTCAACCAGCGGTTTGCATGCTAGTCTAGGTTAGGTTCGATGTTTGATCCTACCACATGTTTACAACCTCTTTCAAACCGATACAGCCATGTCCCCTCCCAGCAAACCATGTACTGCTATGTTACTATTGCTCGTTGCTCAGCCCCTGCTTAGTATGCATGCTTAGGATGCTACGATGTTACCCTGTTACTCCTTGGTTTGGGATATCACATTATTATTATTATTATTATTATTATTGTTGTGGATGATATGATTATTATAATGTTGGATATATTCGACGAAGGATGGAAGGTCTAGGCTATCCCGCCCCGACGCTTTGTTCCATTCGAGTCACCTAGGATCCGAGTTCCGGGTATTGGTTTTAAGACCGAGCGTGCCTAACCGCGTGTGGGATTTTATGGGGTCCCCTTTTCTTACCTACCTAGCTTCAAACATTTCTAGTGGTGGCCCAAGCTGATTTACCATTTGAAACCGTGTGTGTGCTGGTCAGCTGCCAGTAGTTTTTAAACCAACCTGGACCAGTGAGGACATAGTTCCCTTGCTGGCCCACCTTGTTCGGCTGAGGACCCGGTTTCCCATGTGTGATCAACCGGCTATCCAAACCCGAGACAGACGGTAGAGACCGATTCAAGAGCGCGGCCGGCTTTTGAGTTGGGTGTCGACTCACCGGGGGCCACCCGGATTTGTTCGTTGTTAGTTAGAGGGACCTGTCGTTTCGGATCTCTTGGAACTAAATCATAAAATGGTTTCCTGTGATGGGTAGCAACTGAGAAAGATGGACGTGCGTGCAGAGCCTTGTAATGGGCAGTTGGTACACCCCTGCAGGGTTAAATCTTTTCGAGAAGCCGTGTCCACGGTTATGGACGACTTGAGACCTACTCCTTGTTCATAGACAACAACAGCTGAGACAATCTTAATATAATTTGATCAACGTGTGTGTGCCTTGACTGCTTCTTCTTCGTCGGGATGCGAAGAGGAGGACAAGGATAGGATAGGTGTTATGTTTGCGACAGTAGTTGATAGCAAGACTTGTTGGAGGCGATTCGTCATCGAATGCTTGGCTTCTTATGTTACTCTCTAGATCGTTAGACACTTCATAAATCCTAAGGCGGCATCAACCTCACCACTTACCCCTTCCTTACCGTAAACTACTAGTTGTCCTAGAATGACGAGTGATGAAGTCCTTGCTGGGTCAGATGACCACTACAGTTGGATGCTGAGTACCTCTGTACTCATGATACTACCCCCAAACTCTTTTCAGGGTTCGTGATCGACAACAGGTATGGTGATCGACGTTTCACGTGGGGACTCGACGACGACTAGTTAGGCGGATCCCGGCGGAGGGCCTGGACCCGTGTGGTTATGGGATCGATGTTTTTTCTTTGCCACTAGGCATTTGATTGTAGTCTGTACCCAGACATGTATCTGCCGCTGTTGTATTGTATCTGAGGCAGTTGTATGCCGATTGTATGAGATGTTGTATCCTTGTATCTGTAATGTTGTGATATCATGTTGGAAATCCGGGGCATATGACTCCGTCATATGTCGCGGTGGGACCGATATGTGCTTCGTCCCCGAATCTGGATGGAAACATCTAGATCTGGAACAGTACCGCATATCGGGCCTTACAACTTGGTATCAGAGCCTTACCGACCGTAGGATCCCCTCTCTGGCTGAACTCGAGTCTAGACAAAAACTATTTTGTAGTTACTAAGTTAGTTATCGGAGAGTAGGATCTTTTTACTCCTTACCCTTGCTCTGGTCAGGACAAGTGCCGTAAGTGTTTTATTCTCATCTTATCCCCTTGAAAACTCTAGGATCTCGAGTGCGTGGAGTATCGAAACCGTTACAATGCCTCGCTCGCAGCGTATTGTCTCGATTCCGATCTCAGGTTTGGGAAATCCTGTAGCACCTTTAGTTCTTCCGACTCTGGGTAAACATCTTGGTCGTCTGTTGACTTCAGTTCCCTTGCCGAGTATCCTCACGATTTCAGTGAGAATGCTTCCCTTGATCGTCTCTTTGAATTGTCGTTCTTCCTCTTGACACTGATGATTTCGTTTTCCGACGTTGCCGTCTCTCTGCGGAAAATTTATCTCGACAGAAGTTCGACGTCGACATGGAGCAGAGTCCTTTGTTTGTGGTGTTGAAGATTGTCGGCTCTCTTTTTCTCTCCCCTCCTCTCCCCCGGATCGTCCTGGATCTCGGGACGAGATCCCTTGTTGGTGTTGTTGTATTGTAACAGCCCAGTTTTCACAAAAATGAAAATTTTTGTTTTCGGTGTGAATTGTTTGATTGTCTGATTTGTTTGCGGTGTTTGCATCCCCGATTTATCGATCGGCGATTATTTACCCCCTCTTATCTCGTACCGGACGGAGACCGATCCTTTCCACTCTGACACTCGACCTTTGCGACACCGGGTTTCACCCGATCACCGTCGCGAAAACCGCACGAGACCAGCCGCAGCCAACGGAACGAAAACCCCGTTTAATAATTAAACGGGATATTTTTATAGCGCGCCGGAAAGTGTTCTCGGAATGGATCCAGCGCGAGGTGAACGCCTCCGGCTCGACGCGCTGATCGCGCAGTTCGAAGTTTTACCCGAATCGGAGGTACTGCGGACCCCCGGCGGTCAGAAACGTGAGCACCGCGCGTGCGAGAGAAAAACCGGGGATGTTTTTGCAAGCTGCTAGCCACCTGGGCTATATAAGACCACCACACTCCCACCCATTTCTAGGGTTTCCCTAGCCACAAAATTGCAGCCACCCCCCTCCACTTTGCCCAGTTTTGCCTCTCAGATCCCAAGATCCCGAAACCCTAGCTCCCCTCAAATCTGGACCATCAGATCTGTGAACTGATGGCTAAGATCTGGCCACGTCACCCCTTTTTTTTCTCTCTCTCTCCAATCTCTCCTCTCTCCCGTGGATGCGACGGAGCGCCGCCGCCTCTCTCCAGCATCAGCCGCCGGCCAGCCGGGCCGCCCGCAGGTCTCCTCTGCCCGTGCTCCCTCCCTCCTTCTCTGCCCCCTCACCTCCCTCTCTCGTGTAGGAGCCGCCGGAGCCCGTAGCGCCGCCGCGCCTGGCCGGAGTGGCCATGGACGAAGCCCGCCGCCGCGCGCCATGGTCCGGCCGCCCTCGCGCCTCTGCATCCCGCGAAGCTCGCCGACCCCACGCGCCGCCAGCCTCCTCGCCGCCCCCACGTCGCCGCCCGGCCTGCCCCTGCCGGAGTCCGACGAGGCGCAGCTGCACCCAACGCCATGGCCAGGGAGGCCAGCCTCCCGATCGAACCGCCGTTGGAGACCCAGGTGGGCCGGCCTGCCACCGCGGCCCACCAAGCCCCTGCAGCCCGAGCCACCTCTCCAGCCCTAGCGGCCAGATGGGCCTCAGCCCATGTGAGGTCCATGGTGAGAGCCCGATCCCTTTTTTTTTCTTCTGTTCTATTATTATTTATTATTTTTATTATTCCAACACCTCAATTTCACTAAGTCTGGAGTAAACCGTGTGCTGATCTGTTTTTGCGATGTATTTTCCCGTTGATCTGTAGCTCCGATGAACGTGCCCCCCAAAACGAAAGTTGCTTAGAATTGCGTGTACTTTAATTCATCTTTTGTGAGTGTCAGAACCCTAATTTAGGTTTGTGCTTTTCTAAGCTTGCATTTTTGCATCATAAATTTTTTTGCAAAAGAAAAAGAATTGGGGAAGATAAAAGCCTCAAAATAATTTTAATAAAAAGGCCAGAAATAAATCTTTTTCCAAAATTCTTTTGGATATGTTGAAAAATCCTAAAAATGAGTGTGATCATTTTAAAAGTAATTTGGGATTAATCTCATGCTCATAGATTTTTCAATAATCCAAATACTGGCTTGGAAATTAAAACAATTGCCTATTTGAATTGAAATTCAAATAAATTGAATTTCAAAAATTCCCAAAACTTGGGGTTGACTTCTATTGAGTCACCTAGGGTTTATAAAAATAATTGGGGATTTTATAAAATGCCCTGGCTATTTATTTTTAGGGCAAACAAATTAAACAATCCACCGCGACGCCTGGAAGACCCCAGGCCACTCCTCTCTCTCCCCGGTCACTCTCTCTGCCTCTCCCGCTCAATCTCACCACGACCCAGGACCTAGCCGGAGCGCCGCCGTGCCCGCGCGTGGCCACCGGCCTCCTCTCGAGCAGCCAGGCTGTCCAGGAGCTCCCACGCCCTCGTCTTCCTCGAGCTGCGCCCCCAATCGAAGCTGAGACGCCCGGGAGTCTCCGCTCGCCTGAACTCCTCGTCGCCGGCCGCCGTCGACCTCGGGCTCAAATTCGCCGCCGTACTACTTCCCCCGCCCCCTACGTACCCTCCATCGTGCTCAGGTGAGCTCGAAGCTTCGTTCCCCCCTCTCGTGGCTCTCCCCGCCGCCTTGGTTGTCGTCTTCACCATGGACAGAGGCTCCGGTCGCCACTCCGTCGTCGAAGTCGTGGCCACAGGCCTCCGCTTGAGCCCCCACTAGCCCTACACGATGCGCGACAACGAGGGCTTCGTCCCAGTGCCTCCCCGCTCCTCCCACGTGCCCGTTTCCCCTCTCCGGCGTGAACTCCGGCCGGCTACAGTGAGTCCGGCGACCCGCGCCATTAGCCCCAGCTAACCCCCCTGCTAATCCCCTCTCTCCTCTCACTGACGCTGGGCCCAGAGCCCTAATCAAATTGGTTTAAAATTAAACAGAGTTAATTAACCCCCAATGAGGCTGACAGGTGGGGCCACACTGTCAGTTGACTGGTCAAACCCCCTGATGTCAGCATGATGCAATGCCGATGCAATAAAGATTAAATAATTTAATTTATTCAGTAAATTCCAAAAAATACCCCAAACTTTGAAATTGAATATCTTTTAAACTATAACTCCAAATTCAAAGTGTAATATATGAAAAATGATCAGGAGAAAATTCTCTATCCAAATAAACAACTTTCAGCCATGTTTGAAATGTTTACAATAAGGGATCAGTAGAATTTTGCTATTTGCCTCTTTTGTATTAAATCAAATAAATTACTTTGATCATTCCAACTTCAACCATTTAAATGCAAAGATGATCACATGTACTTCATAAGTATTTCACATACTTGACCAATTGGTTTATAGTGAACAAACATTAGCCAATGCAACTTGTACAAATTTGAATACCATTTGGAGGTTGAATAATAAATTGCTTTGCAAATCAACTTCAATTAACATATTGCAATTTAAACATAGGTCACATCAGTACCTTGCCATGCTTTGTTTTGCATATCGATTGTGCATTGTATTATCTTGATTGTGCCTTACTTCCAGTGCTTCGGTGATTGCATCTTCTCGGTAGAGTTGATCTCGGAGACGAGTTGAACCTCACGTCAGAAGACCAGTACCTCGTGATCGTCAGCAAGGCAAGCACCCCCTCTTTGATCATGTCGATAAAATCCCAGTTCCCTCTCATTCTCGCAAATGCATGTTTAGGATGTCACCATGATACATTCTACCGCTAGTTGAACCCACTCCTTTGCATGACCTATCATTTTGTCACAGTAGTAAGTAAACCACACTCCTAGCAGATGTAGGAGTTGGTTGTTATCTTGTGGCCCCTGCAACTGTTACAGCTTATTGCATGCGTAGAGTTGTTACCTGAGGCTACTTTGTTGTGAGTCGGGATGGTAGTGATCATGTGAAAGATGGTGGTAACATGTTGGTGAATCTACCCTAAACAAAGGTGAACGATGAGAGGCTGTGTAGGAGTACACAGTGGGTTGTCTCGTTGAACACTGGCTTAAGCCCGAGTTCTTGTGTTGTTATCCAAGACTAAGAGTACGACCACACATTTGGCTCACTGACCCCTCTCGGCCTAGTACCTCACCCCGGACCAGTCCAGGAGTCGCAAGTAGTTCGCCCTTTAACGATATCAAGCAGGTACACCAAGGTAAGTGGTGGACGTAGGTTGTGGGCACGTTGAATGAAGTGATCATGATCGAGTTGAGCTTGATGGCGGTCACACAACGTTTGAGTCCGCATCGGAAAAATCGGCCGGATTCCGATCGTGGTCCCAACTCAAATAGGCGACTCCTTAGGACTAGAGATGGTGCCGTGAGTGAAGTGTCGTGGCAGCATCCTCGCCGGTACTCACTTGAAGGGTCCATCCCCAGGCGGTAACTGATGAGGTGTGTGTGTAGCAGTACACCCCTGCAGGGTTAATGAACTATTCAAATAGCCGTGTCCGCGGTTATGGACTACTTGGAGATCTTTACTTGATCATAGATAACTTGAACCGGATACTTATAAAACTTTCCAAGATAAGTGTGAGTGCTATGGCGTGCTTCCTCGTGGGAAAGTCGAAGAAGTATCCATATTGGTGTATTGGTTGGAGACTGTTACTTGGACTCGTGTACGCTCCTTACCTCATTCTGGTATTCGTAGTACATGACTAGCCAAGTCAAAGCTGGCTTTTCTGCAAGTGAAACCCCACCTCCCTTTGCCTTGATACATGTGCATGAGTAGTATAGTTCCTACGTAAGTCTTGCTGAGTACGACTTTGTACTCACGTTTGCTTATTCTATGTTTTAGAGACGAGACCACTGACCCTGATGGTGGCCTCTACCTCGAGCTCGACATGGACCAAGTCGTATAGTCCCAGACAGCAGCCTGTGCCCTTTGGAGGGTCGTTGTATTTTCTTTCAGGCTTCTTAAGCCATTTGTTAACCTTGTCTTTACTAAGACATAATTTGCTTCCGTTGTTGTTTGATGTAATGTTGGATCACAATCATGTGATCTCTGCTTGTAATACAACTACTATGTCTGCTCTGTTTAGCAGAAGTTATAAAGACTGAGTTTGTAGAGTTCATGTTGTGATTACCTGTTGTTTACACTGGACATGTATGCTGCGTGTATGATTATAACATGCATGTCTTAGTGTGGGGTTCGATAGCTTAGTTGTGTTCGTGTCGGCGGTCTTTTATACACCAAGTGGCCCTTAGATGTGCGCAACTTGGGGCATGGAAATGCGATTTCTCGTGACTCTATCACGTGGCACACTTTGTTGTATGATTGAGCCCGCCCGAGATCCTGACTAAGTGATCGGGCTGGAGTAAGTCTATGTATGGGTTGTGATTCAATCGATAACATGGTTGAGGCGACTTGTCTATGAGTATGGGATTCACCACCCATAAGCATTTAGACTTGTGAGCGGACAATGAGGACCCATCTTAGTTGATCATCCGGCCTGGATGGGATGCCCCTCACGTTCGATGCTTACCGAGAGTGATCTGTGCTTGGCCATGTCTGCTTAGACAAGTGGGTACGGCTCTCGGCTCTCCATGTGATTGCATTGTGACCGGAATTACATACGCTAACCCCGGGTCCCGACAGACTTGGTATCAGAGTAGGACTGTCTGTAGGATTATTAAACCCTTGGCCGATGTCGAGTCTAGCATTATATAGTTATATAGTTACTTTGGGTATAAGGGAACAACGTAAGGCTTCTTTTTTCTCCTTACCCTCGTCAATCTGAGTTCTGAGTCAACCTCATCTTATTCTACGGGAAGATAGGACTAGGCTCATCTATGTCTTTACTAGGACATCTCGTTGATTGCTTCTTTGTAGCTGTAGGAGTGTTGTGGTCTTTCTGAGCCATCATTCCATAGTGTTTCTGTGGAAGTGATGTCCGTTATCCTGTAGATTGTCTCAATTTCCATCCCGGTACAACCGTTATGCTGTCCATTTGTGACTTCGATGCTGTTGCATTATAGTCTTCTATCTTAGCATAGAATTGTGTCCTAAATCCTATTCTGATTGTTGATTCTTATCACACAGAATGTCAGGTGCGAATCAAGGTGTTGACCCCAGTCCCGGTAACATAGACGATGAAGAACCTCCACCACCAACCTCAACGGCAGAAATTATGTTGGAGGCTGAACAAAATCGTCGTGATCAGACACGTCTTCTCGAGCGCATTGAGCAGAACACCTCTCATCAGCATCATAGTGTTGTCACCATCCAGGACTTCATTCTCCTCAACCCGCCAGTATTCCAATGTTCTTCTGAGCCCCTTGATGCCGATGATTGGCTTCGTTCCCTCGAGCGTAAGCTTGAGACAACCCATGTTGCTCCAGGTGATCGTGTGCTATTCGCGGCATACTTTCTGGAAGGTGCTGCTCTTCAATGGTGGGAGAACTTCGTAGCAATACAACCAGTAGGTCACGTGGTGACTTGGCAAGAGTTCTGTGATGACTTCCAAGGATATCATATTCCGGATCAGCTGATGGAGCGCAAGAGAGAAGAATTTTGCAATCTGACCCAAGGAAAGATGACTGCTCATGAGTATAAGACTGAGTTCACTCGTCTAGCACGTTATGCCCAACAAGAAGTATCCACCGACGCCAAGAAACAAGCAAGGTTCCGCAAGGGACTTAGCCCCGTTCTTCATCATGACCTGAATCTTCACGAGTTCGTCAACTTCAAGGACTTGGTCGACAAATCCTTCAAGGCCGAGTATGGAAATGAGTTGTATGAAGAGTCTCGTAAGCGTGATCGTGAGTTTGCACAATCTTCTGGCCCAGTTTCTCGAAAACGATGTGTATGGATTCCCTTCAGTGACGTCAGTCATGCTGTAAGTGCTTCTAGACCACCAACCACCATATATCGTCCACCTCAACCCACTCTTCCTCCTTGGAATTTTGTTGGACAATCAAGTGCTCAAGTTCCTTTCATTCCATGTGGTGTTTGTTTCCAATGTGGACAATCAGGCCACAATGTTCGAGAGTGTCCTCAAAATCATGTAGCCACCACACCTAATCCCAAGCAAGCTTTTCGTCGTGGCAAGACACTACCCAAGACTTCCAATGTCAAGCCTCTTGTTTATGAACATGGTTATGTGAATCATGTATCCATTCTAGATTCCCACAAGTCAACCGATGTTGTACTCGGAACCCTTCCTGTCAATTCCTCCCCAGCTTTGGTTCTGTTTGACCCAGGAGCCTCTCACTCATTCATATCCCAGGATTTTGCACTGTCACATGACATCTCTTTTTCTATGTTATCCACCCCCTTAGTTGTGCAGGCCCCTGGATCTAGATGGCACACCACCATGGTGAGTCATGAGAATGAAATTGCAATTGAGGGTTTAGTATTCCTTGCCTCACTTATATCCCCTCAAGTCTTCAGACATTGATGTCATCCTAGGAATGGATTGGTTATCAAGACAGAATGCTGTCCTTGATTGTAAAGCCAAATCAGTTAAACTAACCCATCCATCAGGCCAGACAATCAAGTACACCTCACCAAGCTCTAAAACCCAGGTGCAATCTTTGAATGTGCTTCCTCTTCCAGACCTTGAAGATATTCCGGTGGTTCGTGACTTCCCGGATGTCTTTCCAGAAGAGCTGCCAGGCATACCACCGGACAGATCTGTAGAGTTTGTGGTAGATCTTATTCCAGGAACCGCCCCAATATCCAGACGCCCATATAGAATGGCCCCACGTGAGTTAGCTGAGCTCAAAATCAAACTTGAAGCTTCGTTGGCAAAAGGCTTCATACGCCCTAGCTCATCGCCATGGGTTGCCCCGTTCTGTTCGTAACGAAGAAAGATGGAACAGAAAGGATGTGCGTAGACTATCGCCCGCTAAATCTAGCGACGATAAAGAACAAGTACCCGTTGCCCAGGATCAATGATCTTTATGATCAACTTGCAGGATCCTCTGTCTTCTCCAAGATGGATTTGAGATTAGGCTATCATCAAATCAAAATCAGAAACGAGGACATTCCCAAGACGGCTTTCACTACTCGTTATGGTCTTTACGAGTACACCGTCATGTCCTTTGGTTTAACCAATGCCCCCGCCACATTCTCGCGTTTGATGAATTCGACCTTCATGGAGTACTTAGATAAATTTGTTGTAGTTTATCTTGATGACATTCTCATCTACTCGAAGAACGAAGAAGAGCACGCAGAACATCTTAGGCTGGTATTGATGAAACTTATAGAGCATCGCCTGTATGCTAAGTTCTCCAAGTGTGAATTTTGGCTACCAGAAGTGACCTATTTAGGCCACGTTATTTCTGCCAAGGGCATTGCTGTCAACCCCGAGAGAGTTCATGACGTCCTTCAGTGGACTCCACCTGAATCGGTTAAGCAAGTTAGGAGTTTTCTTGGCTTAGCAAGCTATTGTCGCCGCTTCGTCGAGAACTTTTCTAAAGTTGCAAAGCCTCTAACTGAACTCCTCAAGAAAGAGAAGAGATTCCAATGGACTCCCAAGTGCGAGGAAAGCTTTCAAGAGATAAAAAGAAGATTGACTTCTGCACCCGTACTTGTGCCTCCAGACACCAAAAAGGATTTCAAGATCCTTTGTGATGCCTCACGGCAAGGGTTAGGATGCATACTTCTGCAAGATCGACATGTGGTAGCTTATGCTTCACGCCAGTTGCAGACACATGAAGAGAACTATCCTACCCATGATCTTGAACTCGCTGTCGTAGTTCATGCCCTGACAACTTGGCGAAATTACCTCCTTGGTAATCATTGTGAGATCTATTCTGACCACCAAAGCCTCAAATACATTTTCCCCCAACCCGATCTTAATCTCAGGCAAAGACGCTGGATTGAGTTGATAAAAGATTATGACTTAGGAATTTCTTACACCCCAGGCAAAGCCAATGTCATGGCTAATGCACTAAGTCGTAAGTTGTATTGTAACAACCTCATGTTACAACAGTATCAACCACTTCTTCATGAGGAATTTCGAAAGCTCCTCGATATTGTTACTCGTGGATCTCTTTTCAACTTGGTGGCGAAACCAACTCTTGAGGATCAAATCATAGTTGCCCAAAGGCGTGCACGAGGTGTTCGCCGGATCAAGGAGAACATTGCTAGCGGAGTTGCTAAATGTTTCTCCACAGATAGTAAAGGAACGGTATTCTTTGGAAATCGTTTGGTAGTACCTAAGAATAGGGAACTAAGGCAACTCATCCTCAAAGAAGCCCATGATACACCCCTCTCCATTCATCCCAGTACACAAAAATGTACCGATATCTACGCCAGAGATTTTGGTGGACTAGGATGAAGAGAGAAATTGCTCAATTTATTGCTGAATGTGATGTTTGTCGTCGCGTTAAGGCAGAACATCAAAGACCTGCTGGTACTCTTAGACCTTTGCCTATCCCCGAGTGGAAATGGGACAAAGTCGGTATGGACTTAATCACCGGCTTTCCAAAAACCCAGAAAGGAAATGATGCCATATTCGTTGTCATTGATCGACTTTCAAAAGTTGCTCATTTCCTTCCCGTTCGTGAGTCTATAACTGCTAGCCAGTTAGCAGACTTGTATGTCTCCCGAATCGTGTCACTTCACGGTGTTCCTTTGGAAATCAATTCAGACCGTGGTAGTCTTTTCACTTCTCGATTTTGGGAAAGTTTCCAGAATGCTATGGGAACCCACCTCTCCTTTAGCACCGCTTATCACCCGTAGTCCAGTGGTCAAGTAGAAAGGGTCAATCAAATTCTCGAAGACATGCTCAGAGCTTGTGTTATCTCTTTCGGAAAGAAATGGGAGAATTCTCTTCCTTTTGCCGAATTTGCGTATAACAATAGCTTCCAATCTAGTTTGGGCATGGCTCCTTTTGAATTTCTCTATCGACGGAAATGTCGAACACCCCTAAACTGGTCAGAAACCGGTGAAAGACAATTCTTTGGACCGGATTTGATTCAGGATGCAGAAGAGCAGGTTCACATTGTTCGTGAGAAATTGAAGACAGCCCAGTCTCGTCAGAAAAGCTATTATGATCGTCATCATAGGGAAGAAAGCTATAATCTGGATGAGAAGGCTTACCTTCGGGTTACTCCTCTGAAGGGTACCCATCGCTTCGGTATCAAAGGCAAGTTGGCCCCACGTTACATCGGTCCTTTTCGCATTCTCGCTAAACGTGGAGAAGTTGCCTACCAATTGGAACTACCCCCTCACCTCTCCCAGGTTCATGATGTCTTCCACGTCTCTCAACTCAGGCGTTGCTTCAAGGACCCCATCCGCGAAGTAGACCACGAAACGCTTGATCTCCAAGATAACCTTTCATATCGAGAGTACCTGTTCGTATTCTTGATGAAGCCGAGCGTAACACCAGACGTCAGAAGATCAGATTATTCAAAGTGTAGTGGTCACATCATTCAGAGAAAGAAGCCACCTGGGAACGAGAGGATCGTCTACGAGCTGAGTACCCCACCTTCCTCCCGACGACTTCTGAATCTCGGGACGAAATTCTATTGAGTGGAGGTGAGTTGTTAGAACCCTAATTTAGGTTTGTGCTTTTCTAAGCTTGCATTTTTGCATCATAAAATTTTTGCAAAAGAAAAAGAATTGGGGAAGCAAAAAGCCTCAAAATAATTTTAATAAAAAGTTCAGAAATAAATCTTTTTCCAAAATTCTTTTGGATATGTTGAAAAATCCTAAAAATGAGTGTGATCATTTTAAAAGTGATTTGGGATTAATCCCATGCTCATAGATTTTTCAATAATCCAAATAGTGGCTTGGAAATTAAAACAATTGCCTATTTGAATTGAAATTCAAATAAATTGAATTTCAAAAATTCCCAAAACTTGGGGTTGACTTCTATAGAGTCACCTAGGGTTTATAAAAATAATTGGGGATTTTATAAAATGCCCTGGCTATTTATTTTTAGGGCAAACAAATTAAACAGAAAACAAATAAAAGAAAACAAAAGGCAGAGCCTTACCTTGCGCCCAGGGAGAGGCCCACTTACCTTTTTGCCTCGGCCCAGCCCACCAGACGCGTTGTCGTCTTCCTCCTCCGCGGCAAGCAGCTCGGTGGCGAGCTTGCCACAGTGCACGCCACCGAGGCCACCTAGGCCCTTCCCCTGCCTTCTCCTCGTGCCACCGCGACGCCTGGAAGACCCCAGGCCACTCCTCTCTCTCCCTGGTCACTCTCTCTGCCTCTCCCGCTCAATCTCACCGCGACCCAAGACCTAGCCGGAGCGCCGCCGTGCCCGCGCGTGGCCACCGGCCTCCTCTCGAGCAGCCAGGCTGTCCAGGAGCTCCCACGCCCTCGTCTTCCTCGAGTTGCTCCCCCAATCGAAGCCGAGATGCCCGGGAGTCGCCGCTCGCCTCAACTCCTCGTCGCCGGCCGCCGTCGACCTCGGGCTCAAATTCGTCGCCGTACTGCTTCCCCCGCCCCTACGTCCCCTCCATCGTGCTCAGGTGAGCTCGAAGCTTCGTTCCCCCCTCTCGTGGCTCTCCCCGTCGCCTTGGTTTCCGTCTTCACCATGGACAGAGGCTCCGGTCGCCGCTCCATCGTCGAAGTCGTGGCCACAGGCTTCCGCTTGAGCCCCCACTAGCCCTACACGATGCGCGACAACGAGGGCTTCGTCCCAGTGCCTCCCCGCTCCTCCCCCGTGCCCGTTTCCCCTCTCCGGCGTTAACTCCGGCCGGCTATAGTGAGTCCGGCGACCCGCGCCATTAGCCCCAGCTAACCCCCCTGCTAATCCCCTCTCTCCTCTCACTGACGCTGGGCCTAGAGCCCTAATCAAATTGGTTTAAAATTAAACATAGTTAATTAACCCCCAGTGAGGCTGACAGGTGGGGCCACACTATCAGTTGACTGGTCAAACCCCCTGACGTCAGCATGATGCAATGCTGATGTAATAAAGATTAAATAATTTAATTTATTCAGTAAATTCCAGAAAATACCCCAAACTTTGAAATTGAATATCTTTTAAACTATAACTCCAAATTCAAAGTGTAATATATGAAAAATGATCAGGAGAAAATTCTCTATCCAAATAAGCAACTTTCAACCATGTTTGAAATGTTTACAATAAGGGATCAGTAGCATTTTGCTATTTGTCTCTTTTGTATTAAATCAAATAAATTACTTTGATGATTCCAACTTCAACCATTTAAATGCAAAGATGATCACATGTACTTAAGAAGCATTTCTCATACTTGAACAATTGGTTTATAATGAACAAACATTAGCCAATGCAACTTGTAAAAATTTGAATACCATTTGGAGTTTCAATTTGAAATTGCTTTTCAAATCAACTTCAATTAACATGTTGCAATTTAAACATAGGTCACATCAGTACCTTGCCATGCTTTGTTTTGCATATCGATTGTGCATTGTATTATCTTGATTGTGCTTTACTTCCAGTGCTTCGGTGATTGCATCTTCTCGGTAGAGTTGATCTCGGAGACGAGTTCAACCTCACGTCAGAACACCAGTACCTCATGATCGTCAGCAAGGCAAGCACCCCCTCTTTGATCATGTTGATAAAATCCCAGTTCCCTCTCATTCTCGCAAATGCATGTTTAGGATGTCACCATGATACGTTCTACCGCTAGTTGAACCCACTCCTTTGCATGACCTATCATTTTGTCACAGTAGTAAGCAAACCACAATCCTAGCAGATGTAGGAGTTGGTTGTTATCTTGTGGCCCCTGCAACTGTTACGGCTTATTGCATGCTTAGAGTTGTTACCTGAGGCTACTTTGTTGTGAGTCGGGATGGTAGTGATCATGTGAAAGATGGTGGTAACATGTTGGTGATGTCGGGACCCGGGGTTAGCGTATGCAAGCCTCGCTACAACACAATCATATGGAGAGACGAGAACCGTACCCACTTGTCTAAGCAGACAAGGCCAAGCACAGAACGTTCTCGGAAAGCATCGAACGTGAGGGGCATCCCATCCAGGCCGGATGATCAACTGAAATGGTTCCTCATCGTCCACACACAAGTCTAAATGATATGGGTGGTGAACTCCCATACTCATAGACAAGTCTCCTCAACCATACTATCGATTGTATTATAACCCTTACATAGACTTACTCCGGCCCGATCACTTAGTCGGGGTCTAGGGAGGGCTCGATCATACATCAAAGTGTGCACGAGACAGAGTCTCGAACAATCGCATCACGATGCCCCAAGCTGCGCACATCTAAGGGCCACTTGGTGTATAAAAGGCCGCCAGCCAGATCATAACTAAGGTCTCGAAAACCCATACAAAGACATGCATGTAATAAACATACACGCAGCACACATGCCTTGTATGAACAGCAGGTATCATTGCAATTCTCTACAATGTATACAACTTTATTAATAACTCTTACAGAGTGCACACAGAGATCACAAGCATGTGATCCAACATTACAACAGACAAACGGAAGCAAAGTAGGTCTGAGTACAGACAAGTTTAACAAATGGCTTAGAGAAGCCTTATCTATAAACAAGCCCTTCACGAGGGAACACGTCGTCTGACTGGGACTACACTAGCTTGGTCTTGGTCTGAGTCTTCAATCTTCGAGCTTCAGGTAGAAGCCACCATCGGGGTCAGTGGGTTCATCTAAAACATAGAATAAGCAAACGTGAGTACAAAGTCGTACTCTGCAAGACTTACGTAGGAGCTATACTACTCATGCACATGTATCAAGTAAAAGGGAGGTGGGGTTTCACTTGCAGAAGTGCCAGCTTTGACTTGGCTAGTCCTGAACTACGAGTACCAGACTTGAGGTAAGAAGCGTACACGAGTCCACTACATCTCTTCAACCAATTACACCACTATGGTTACTTCCTCGACTTCCCCACGAGAAGCACACCATAGCAATCACGCTTATCTTGGTGTGTTTTAGAAGTATCCAGTTCAAGTTGTCTAATAATCAAGCTAAGATTTCCAAGCAGTCCTTCACCGCGGACGCGGCTATTCGAATAGTTTTGTTAACCCTGCAGGGGTGTACTACTACACACACATGACCATCATTTACCGCCTTTGGCCTCGACACCATTCAAGGGGTGTCGGCGAGGATGTTCACCACAACACTTCGCCCACAGCTCCGTTCTAGTCCAGAGAGTCGCCTATCTGAGGGGGATCCGTATGGAAGTCCGGCCGAGGTTCCAGTACAGCCTCAAACGATGTGTGCAGGGTCCCAAGCCGGTCTTGAAAATCCGTTCATCCACTTCGCAGACCGTGCCACAGCCCTACCAGAACTCCGAACTACTGCGACTCTTGGGGTTCGAACGGGGTGAGGTACTAGGATGAGAGGGGTCAGTGAGCCTAATGTGTGGTTGTACTGTTCTTCTTGGATCACCACACAAGAACTCGGACTTAAGGCGGTGTTCAACGAGACAACCCACTGTGTACTCCTACACAACCTCTCATCGTTCACCTTGTATTAGGGTAGATTCACCAACACATTTCACTTTCATCAACACCATGTTTATCATCATCCCGACTCACATCAAAAGCAACCTCGTTGTACCACTAAGCATGCAATAAGCAGTAACAGTTGCAGGGGCCATATGATATCAACCAATTCCTACATCTGCTAGGATTGTGGTTTTCTTACTACTGTGACAAGATGATAGGTCATGCAACGGATATGGGTTCAACTATGCGGTAGAAACGTTATCATGGTGATCATCCTAAACAATGCATAAGAGAGACATGAGAGGGAAGTGGGATTTTATCGACATGATCAATGGGGGTTTGCTTGCCTTGCTGACGAGGATCAGTCACGGGGTCTTCAACGAAGGGGGTGAACTCGGGTTCCGGCTCCACTTCTATCGGAGCAAACAATACAAACAAAGTGATCAACAAAAGGTACAATGCACAAGCATATGATCAATTGTATATGGTGATGTTCATGGTACTGATGTGTTGAGCATTCCATTTAAAAGGAGTATATTGCATTTGAAATGCAAATTCAAACTCCATTTGATTTATCGATGAATTTCAAATGCATTTGAATGCATAAAAGTTCATTTGAAAAGGTTGATCATGAAGTGATGTGGTATAGTTGAGGTAAAGCCTCTGATGTGTGGATGAATCCATTTAAAAGAAGTGTGTTGCAAAGTCATTTGCAAATTCACTCCAAATTTGAATTTGAAAAGGATCCATATGCATTTTTTTCTACTGTTCACCCATATTAAAATGGTCAAACATGAAAAAAAATTGCATATTCGTAATCCTTGTATTTTTCTGATAATTTTAGACATATTATTTGTCCAATTTGGAGTTAATATGAATTAGTTATTGAATTTCAAAGTTTAAAGCATTTTCTGGATTTTTCTGAATTAAATAAACCATTTAACTGATTTACTGCGTCAGCCTGACGTCTGGGTGACGTCAGGGGGCTGCTGACGCGTGGGTCCGGGCTGTCAGTGGGGGGGGGGGTTAAAGAACCCGGTTAGTTAAACTAACCAGGGGTTAGTTAGTGGCCTTGGGCCCACGGGTCAGTGGGATTAGGGGGGTGATTAGGGGTGGGTTAACTCCTAAACTAAACGGGCTCACCAGCGGATCAACGCCGGCGACTCCAGTGCACGGCGGCGCACACGGGATGAAGATCCCGGCCACGAATTGGTACGCCGCGACCACCAACAGGACGCCCGTGCACGTCTGCATCACCCTGCACCCACGGGGAGGCCTAGGGGTCGCCGGAGCCTCGCCGACGACGTGGTCGGGCGGCGGCCGTAGCCTGGCCATCGTGGAAAGACGAAAGAGACCACGGGGAGGGGCGCAGAGAGAGAGGGGTTCGAGGCAGGGGCTTACCCTGGAGCTACTGGAGGGGACAGCGAGGTCGTAGGGGAGTTGATGGTGACGAATTCCGGCGAAGACTCCGCGGCGGCCGGCGAGACGAGGTTGGAGCTGGCGTCGTCTCCGGGTCCGTTGAGCTCCAATTGATGGAGGGAATCGACGAAGACGTCGTCGTGGGCTCGCCTAGACGCAGTGGCTCGCCGTGTAGGGCTCTGTGGCCGCGCGTTTGCTCGTCGGCGGCGACGTCGTGCGCTCGGTCGTGATGGAATCTCGACGAGGAGAAGGCTAGAGGAAGCGGCGATGGGGGAAAAGAACGCGGGGCTTCTTGGCGTGCTCCGTGGCGTGCGTAGAAGGGCAGGGAGGCCTCTAGGCAGGCACACAGCTGCCGCCGGCGTCGGCATGCTCGCCACCGAGCAGCTTGCCGTCGCCGGGGTAGACGACAAGGGTGGCCGTGGGCTTGGGCTGGCCTCGGTTAGTTGGACCCGAGGCCCAGGTAAGTGGGCTCACTTCTGTTTTCTCTTTTCTGCTGTAACTGTTTCTGTTTTTCTTTTTCTGTAATTTGTTGGCCATGCTAAAATAAATAGCTAGGCATTTTTAAAAACGCTGAAACTTTTTATATGGCCTCATATTATAATAGAGTTGCCACTTATAAAGTTTGGCACTTTTAAAAAATCAAATCATTTGAACTTTAATTCAAATGGGGGTTTAAATTTAATTCCATGCTCCTGTTTGAATATTTGAAAAATCTATGAGCATGGGGTGGTTCCCACATCACTTGATATGTGATCACACTCATTTATAAGACTTTTCAAAAATGCAAAAGGAATTTTTGGAGAAACTTTTTATCTGGCCTTTTGAATTAATTCATCTGGGGGGTGTTCTCTCTCCCATTTTGATTTCTTTTGAAATTTTTATCATGATGCAAAGGGTCTAAGCTTACCCTAGCACATACCTAACTTGCGGTTGTGATAGGTGAATCTACCCTAAACAAAGGTGAACGATGAGAGGCTGTGTAGGAGTACACAGTGGGTTGTCTCGTTGAACACTGCCTTAAGCCCGAGTTCTTGTGTTGTTATCCAAGACTAAGAGTACGACCACACATTGGGCTCACTGACCCCTCTCGGCTTAGTACCTCACCCCGGACCATTCCAGGAGTCGCAAGTAGTTCGCCCTTTAACGATCTCAAGCAGGTACACCAAGGTAAGTGGTGGACGTAGGTTGTGGGCACGTTGAATCAAGTGATCATGATCGAGTTGAGCTTGATGGCGGTCACACAACGTTTGAGTCCGCATCGGAAAAATCGGCCGGATTCCGATCGTGGTCCCAACTCAAATAGGCAACTCCCTAGGACTAGAGATGGTGCCATGAGTGAAGTGTCCTGGCAGCATCCTCGCCGGTACTCACTTGAAGGGTCCATCCCCAGGCGGTAACTGATGAGGCGTGTGTGTAGCAGTACACCCCTGCAGGGTTAATGAACTATTCGAATAGTCGTGTCCGCGGTTATGGACTACTTGGAGATCTTTACTTGATCATAGATAACTTGAACCGGATACTTATAAAACTTGCCAAGATAAGTGTGAGTGCTATGGCGTGCTTCCTCGTGGGAAAGTCGAGGAAGTATCCATAGTGGTGTATTGGTTGGACACTGTTACTTGGACTCGTGTACGCTCCTTACCTCATTCTGGTATTCGTAGTACAGGACTAGCCAAGTCAAAGATGGCTTTTCTGCAAGTGAAACCCCACCTCCCTCTGCCTTGATACATGTGCATGAGTAGTATAGTTCCTACGTAAGTCTTGCTGAGTACGACTTTGTACTCACGTTTGCTTATTCTATGTTTTAGAGACGAGACCACTGACCCTGATGGTGGCCTCTACCTCGAGCTCGACGTGGACCAAGTCGTATAGTCCCAGACAGCAGCCTGTGCCCTTTGGAGGGTCGTTGTATTTTCTTTCAGGCTTCTTAAGCCATTTGTTAACCTTGTCTTTACTAAGACATAATTTGCTTCCGTTGTTGTTTGATGTAATGTTGGATCACAATCATGTGATGTTTGCTTGTAATACAACTACTATGTCTGCTCTGTTTAGCAGAAGTTATAAAGACTGAGTTTGTAGAGTTCATGTTGTGATTACCTGCTGTTTACACTGGACATGTATGATGCGTGTATGATTATAACATGCATGTCTTAGTGTGGGGTTCGATAACTTAGTTGTGTTCTTGCCGGCGATCTTTTATACACCAAGTGGCCCTTAGATGTGCGCAGCTTGGGGCATCGCGATGCGATTGCTCGTGACTCTGTCACGTGGCACACTTTGTTGTATGATTGAGCCCGCCCGAGATCCTGACTAAGTGATCGGGCTGGAGTAAGTCTATGTATGGGTTATGATTCAATCAATACCATGGTTGAGGCGACTTGTCTATGAGTATGGGATTCACCACCCATAAGAATTTAGACTTGTGAGCGGACGATGAGGACCCATCTCAGTTGATCATCCGGCCTGGATGGATGCCCCTCATGTTCGATTCTTACGGAGAGTGATCTGTGCTTGGCCTTGTCTTCTTAGACAAGTGGGTACGACTCTCGGCTCTCCATGTGATTGCATTGTGACCGGAATTACATACGCTAACCCCGGGTCCCGACAGTGAGCATTTTCATTTGAGGTCATCTTGATTGTGTAATTGTGTGCTAAACAGGGCATCAGATCGTTAATTGCAACTGCTGCTGTTAAACTTACTGAAACTGTTGCTTGATTGAAACTTCGGGCGACGGTTGCTTCGCAACCGTATGTCGGAAGTGAGTGATTCCTTTTGCGTTGCGTTAAGCATTGTTTCTACTTCAGTTTCATGCATTCACATGCCATAATTTCTTGCTGCATCATGATTGTATCTTGCTCCAAAGTAGCTACCCTGCTGTTAGTGTGCTGATGTTTATATTTTGTTGCAACTTCGGTCGACGAGTGTGTCGCGACCGTTTATCGGATTTGAGTGATTCCAATTGCATATTGTTAAGCATCATGTCTTCTTTCATTACATGCATTGCATTGTCATGATATGCTTGCTGGTCATATAGTTATTGAGCTCCAAAGTTGCTATCCCGCTGTTTTTGACAGCCACCTCTGTTTTTCACTAAGTCTGTTACTTTGCGATGCCATGTTGTTTGCTTAATATCTTTTGATCTATGATGCCTTTTTGCATGAGTCTTTTTGCCATGCCTTACCTGCCATGTCTACTTTAGTTCCATATCTTTTGTGAGCATGCTTGCATTGATTATCCTGTTTATGCAATGCTCTAAAGTGTGCTTCGTGATGTTGGCAGATTGTGCCCGTAACTTGTTTTGCTTGTGTCTTTTAACCGTAACTCCGTTTTGAGTGTTCTTTATATGTAACTTGATTGGTTTTTTGTGTACTTTGTGTTTATGCTATTGTTTGCTGTTGTTAACCAACCTAAAATATGGTTTAGGGCAGAACAGTACCAAATGTTTTAATCATCGTGCGGCACTTAGTGTTATGCCATGTTTAGGTTGTGCCTCACTTAAATTGACTAGCATAGATAGTTTACTTTCTGCTTCACCTCTTGACATGTTTGTCTGCTATGCCATGCTTCTGTGCTTGCCATGTTAATAAACTTTGTTGATCACCTGTAGCTAAGCAACTTGAACCACCGTAAACGTGCGGTATTCGTCGTGTGTGACGAGTACTCCACTTAACCTGTTAGTAACCGCTCTCGACGGTAGGTGCGATGTCTCGTGTTGCCTTCTTGTTGATGCTTGCTCGTGTTTGCTCCGTAGAAATAGATTCTTGCTCGTTGATTTCTTTCCAGTGTTTACCGCCTTGTGTGCTCTTGGGGTCACCTTCGGAGACGTTGCGAGCTTGCGATCGACTACACCTTCGGAATCCGACTTATCAACAAGCAAGGACTATACATTACTTATGATCCATTCTATTTCAACCAGCGGTTTGCATGCTAGTCTAGGTTAGGTTCGATGTTTGATCCTACCACATGTTTACAACCTCTTTCAAACCGATACAGCCATGTCCCCTCCCAGCAAACCATGTACTTCTATGTTACTATTGCTCGTTGCTCAGCCTCTGCTTAGTATGCATGCTTAGGATGCTATGATGTTACCCTGTTACTCCTTGGTTTGGGATATCACATTATTATTATTATTGTTGTGGATGATATGATTATTATAATGTTGGATATATTCGACGAAGGATGGAAGGTCTAGGCTATCCCGCCCCGACGCTTTGTTCCATTCGATTCACCTAGGATCCGAGTTCCGGGTATTGGTTTTCAGACCAAGCGTGCCTAACTGCGTGTGGGATTTTATGGGGTCCCCTTTTCTTACCTACCTAGCTTCAAACATTTCTAGTGGTGGCCCAAGATGATTTACCATTTGAAACCGTGTGTGTGCTGGTCAGCTGCCAGTAGTTTTTAAACCAACCTGGACCAGTGAGGACATAGTTCCCTTGCTGGCCCACCTTGTTCGGCTGAGGACCCGGTTTCCCATGTGTGATCAACCGGCTATCCAAACCCGAGACAGACGGTAGAGACCGATTCGAGAGCGCGGTCGGCTTTTGAGTTGGGTGTCGACTCACCGGGGGCCACCCGGATTTATTCGTTGTTAGTTAGAGGGACCTGTCGTTTCGGATCTCTTGGAACTAAATCATAAAATGGTTGCCTGTGATGGGTAGCAACTGAGAGAGATGGACATACGTGCGGAGCCTTGTAATGGGCAGTTGGTACACCCCTGCAGGGTTAAATATTTTTGAGAAGCCGTGCCCACGGTTATGGACGACTTGAGACCTAGTCCTTGTTCATAGACAACAACAGCTGAGACAATCTTAATATAATTTGATCAACGTGTGTGTGCCTTGACTGCTTCTTCTTCGTCGGGATGCGAAGAGGAGGAAAAGGATAGGATAGGTGTTATGTTTGCGACAGTAGTTGATAGCAAGACTTGTTGGAGGCGATTCCTCATCGAATGCTTGGCTTCTTATCTTACTCTCTAGATCGTTAGCCACTTCATAAATGCTAGTGCGGCAGCAACCTCACCACTTACCCCTTCCTTACCATAAACAACTAGTTGTCCTAGAATGACGAGTGATGAAGTCCTTGCTGGGTCAGATGACCACTACAGTTGGATGCTGAGTACCTCTGTACTCATGATACTACCCCCAAACTCTTTTCAGGGTTCGTGATCGACAACAAGTATGGTGATCGACGTTCCACGTGGGGACTCGACGACGACTAGTTAGGCGGATCCCAGCAGAGGGCCTAGACCCGTGTGTTTATGGGATCGATGTTTTCTCTTTGCCACTAGGCATTTTATTGTAGTTTGTACCCAGACATGTATCTTCCGCTGTTGTATTGTATCTGAGGCAGTTGTATGCCGATTGTATGAGATGTTGTATCCTTGTATCTGTAATGTTGTGATATCATGTTGGAAATCCAGGGCATATGACTCCGTCATATGTCGCGGTGGGACCGATATGTGCTTCGTCCCCGGATCTGGATGGAAACATCTAGATCTGGAACAGTACCGCATATCGGGCCTTACAAATAAATACCATGTACTTACGTTACTTTTTGACATGTGATTTATGTTATTTCATTGAGTACTGTGTGTGCTAGCATACTGATCCAGGGATAGCACGAAAGCACATTAGACTTGGTTCCTTTTCGGGACCGGGTCGTTACAAGATGGTATCAGAGCACATGTTGACTGTAGGACGTGACCCTAGGAACTGGAAAGCCATAGGAAATTCTATTGCTAAAAATATTATTTTGGAAAGAAAAAAATCCATTACTGCTCATCTTTTCTGAATTTTATCAAAACACTCCCTCTTACCCCAAATAAGTTAGACTATACCCGAGACACTTTGACTACTTGGAAGGATCATCTTACGCCACATCGAGAAGGACAAGTTATAGGAATCATGATCAATTCAATGTTAAGAGGATTATACCGTGCATTGGAAGAATGGAAGTTACCAACTACAAGTATCGAAGAATCTGAAGACTCAAAGATTTTTGAAGACTCTGAAGATCCCAAGACTACCCATGACCATTAGGGGACTAAACCCATGTTATTCGCTCACGTTAGATTTGTTGATTTGTGTGTTCTTTTGTGTTGTTCTCCCCTCCTCTCCAAACTTATCCCCTAACCCAAAACCCTTGGACCCAATAGATGGTGTATGGAGATGAGCTCATCTTTGCCGGATCAATGACTCAACTGGAAACCAAACAATGGACCCGGAACATGGAGGATCACATGAAGGAGAACAATATTGGAAGGAATGATATGGTGCAATATGCTCTACAGTACTTTGCAAGAGGTGCTGCTACTTGGTGGAGGAGGTACCAAGCTATCAATGGACGGCAAAGAGAAATACATTCGGAAGAGTTCAAGATAACTCTGCTAAGATCCCGTTTGGTCAAACGAACAAGGAGGCCTAGTGGAAGCGACATGAAGAAACCATGTGCATGCAAGATCTGTGGAGAAATAGGACACAACAACAGGGAACATCTGGATGAATGCCCTTATTGTGATGAAAGACACCCAACTGAAGAATGTCCCACAAGGCAGGTTACCTTCTTCTTGTGTGAAGGAACTACTCACTACCCTGCTCAGTGTCACTTTTACCCCATGGTACAACAAGGAATCCAACAACAGAAGGAAGGAATGAGGAAGATTTTCCAAGATTTCATGGAATCATCCGCGAAGAAGGAAAGAATGAAAGAACCCCTCAAAAACCAAGTGAAAGTATTTATGATGAAGGAAGGTGTTAAAGACCTACTTGAACTAACCTCAACCGCAATTTGCACCAAGTCATGCTATTCATGTGGAGAAGAAGGACATATTTCACAAAATTGCACGAAGGAGGGGAAAGAGTATTTGGGTAAATTCCCGACAATAGAAGTGGAATATGACCAACAAGAAATAGAAGATTGGAGCAACACAGAAAGGTCAAGGAAGAAATACAAGGTGTTTGGAAGTATCATGTGTTTGCATTGTAACAAGGAAGGACGTTATGCACCAGGTTGTCCCGGTAAATACCATGACCAACGTGCAAGAAGAAAAGTCCGAACCAAGAAGAAGATGTTTAGAGATTCGTGGATGAAGCCCTACATCACGGAGAACACCGCGCCCGGTAAATACAATATTGAGGAAAAGAGTGCATCTCAGAGATCGGAGGGCGAAGATGAAAGCAGTTTGTATCCCCAAAAGAATCCAATTTCTGCAAAGAAGGATCTAAGTAAACTCACATGTTTTAGGTGTAGAGAAACAGGTCACTACTCCTATGACTGCCCCGAAAGAAAATCGCAGACTCGGGGAGCTTATGTTATATCGATGAAGTCTCGATATTTGCCAGGGGTAGTTTGTCTTTGTGGCAAGAAGGAAGAGCACTTTGCCGGAGAATGTCTGATTTAATAGAAGAATTGTGTTGAGCAGTTGAGTTTGTGATATTGGACTAAAGCATGAAATAAGTGTAATAACAAGTATCTTTTTTATATATAAAGATATCGGATGGAGTTGTGTAATGAAAAATTGTAGGAGATGTAATGGAACAATCACTTTGTGAATAACCAAAGTTAGTATGAGCCATTTCATCATGAACACCCATCTGTGTGAATTGGATGTATGTGAATTCTTACACCGTAGATGAGGATTATGATCTAGTTAAGGAATACGAAACATATGGTTCATGGATGACTCTAGCGCATCTCATTATGAGAGTGATAGTGCCCTATACTATCACATGATCGATGGACAAGATGTTAAGTATGTCATACCTTAGAGCATAGTATGGATAAGTTAGTCATGAGATTAATTTGACAACATGTTGATTTGCTCAAAGGGTAGGAAGGAACTAAATTCTATTGGATGTAAGAGTGTGGAGAAAACATATGTGGGAATATGAGATCATTTGCAACCGGTGATAAGTTTAAGCTTCACAAGTGTTAATGGTGGGCCATTGTCCACAAGCACCCAGATCTTACAAGGAGCAAGTACATTATTATCGGAAGAAGATTCATAGAGGAAGCTTCTTATCAGGAATCGTTTGTTTTAGGAGTTTACGTAAACCTGAGAGTGGTGAAGAAACGATAGATATTTTGTTTGGCATGCAGAAACCATGGAATAACCCGAACTCAACTCGTGGAGAAGTTAATTCTACAGTGCTTGTGAGGATGCCCGAGTGTTAGAATGCGAGATTCGCTAAACCATATACAAGGTAATGATTTGAGTGCGGGATGGATTGATCACCATACCCACTACTCTTATTATTCGCTTTGCTATGTGGGATGGTAAATCTAGAGTGACTTACCTATAGTAGAGAGTTGACGACGACGATAAGCCAAAACTTTAGAATGGTACAATGTTTTGACCCCTGTACGTGGAAACCCGTGCGGATCAATAATGATACGGTGAGAACAAGCCAAGACCCTTTTATGCAGGAATCCCTCTTGTTGGCTACCATGAGAGTACCAATTTTTATAGTTATCTGCACTAGACCTATTAGGCAAGAAGGTAAAGTACATCGAAGAATGCTCTTTTGACAATGGACTCAAGAAGTTATCCAACAGATGTGTGAAGACCAGTTTGTCACCTCTCAGCTTGAAGTACTTACGGATAAAGCCATGTCCATGATTCTAGGGTGGCAGAACCCTAGACATTGGAGGATCATGAAGACATTCGAGGAGACCCCTAACCTAACCTTTTCTTTCTAGCCTCTTCGAATCTCAAGGACGAGATTCATTTTAAGGGTGGTAGATTTGTAACATCCAAAAATTCTAAATTTTGGAATGTTATATATATTATATAATTATGATAGTTTTGCTTGCTTTGTGTGAAACTGATCTGTGTGAAGTGGACTCATTTGAAACTTTTGAAGTCTAAATGACTATTAAATTAATGAGAGGGAATAAAATTACTTTCCCTAATATTCATTTTTGCTCTTTTACAGTTATAAGTTAAAGAAAATCCAACAAAAAAATAGAGAGAAGGTAATATGACTCCTTCAAGATATAAAAGAAAGTTGGAATATGTTTTGAATATAATTTTATTTTATTTGGATTATTTAAATACTATTCCATACAAAAAAAATACACATGAGGGAAGATAACATGACTTCTTAAATCTTAATGGAAAATGATTTAAAATCTCATTTGGTATCTATTTGGATTTTATTAAATGGAGTTTATTTTATTTTATTATCGGATAAAAACTGAATGAATAATTTATTTTGATTATTCAAAGATTTTAGAAATTTATTTGGTATTTTTTACTTTATAAAACTCTTTGAAGTTCAGGCAAAATAAGTAAATAAATAAGTAAATCTACTTACGTTTTGTTTATTATTTTTTTTTAAAATAATGCGTTATTATTTTTGCGTTAATTTTATTATTTTAAAAATACCTCTAAACTTTTTTTTCAAATTTTTTTTTGCCGCCAGGCCAGCCCAGGCCCAGCAACGCCCTTCCCTCTCCTTCCTCACGTACAAGAACCGCACGCACGCACGGGACAACGGCGCACGCACAACGCCATGGACGCCGCCATGCCCGTGCTGAAGCCAACGCCTCTTCCTTCTTGGCTGGGCCCCCACTTCCCCGTAACTCGCACCTTCCTTCTCCTTCCCCGACACCATTATGCCCCCCATTAAGCCACAATTAAGACCTCGCCGGATTTCATCGCCGGGAGCACGCACCTGGACACCCCATCCCCCTATAAAGAGCTCCCCCGCGTGTCCCTCTCTCCCCTCGACCGAATCCCCCACTTTGTCTCACCCAATACCCCACCTCGTCCACGTATTTCTTCGCCGGAGTTCGTCTCGGCCGCGGCCGTCCGTCGTCGATCACGTCTCCGGTAAGCCATCTTGAGATCCCAAACTTAAGAAAATGGATGCCTTTGTTGTAGCGCACCTAACGGACATCTTTTTGTGCCGTCTCCCTCACCATAGCGCCACCGCGGAGCTCGCGCTCCCGCCGGAGTTCGCCGGAGCACCGCCTCGCCCCGGCCATCCCCGACGCCGCCGGACGTCGCCTCCGCCACACCCGTACTCCCCGCGTCGCTCCGCACCTCCCTGACGTCGCCGCCGCTGCCAATCCCCACCGGAGCCGTCGCCCCAAGCAACCCGTCGCCGGCCATCTTCCCACGTACGTACGTATGTTCATCTCTGTGGAGAGAGAGAGAGTTTAGAAAAAAATGTTTTTTTATAAAAAAAAGGTTGAAACGTTTTTTTAAATAGTGAGCGTTCACTGGATTAGATTTTAGTGCACCCTGTTCGCACGATAGCTAGGGACTTAGATCTAATTATTTAATTTTCTGTTTTAGCAGTTTGCTCCCTAGACTTCGTATTGCTATAAATTTTTGCTCGTATATTATTTTTAATTGAAACCAAAGCCCATATTTAAGTTTTTAACCCTTCTATCCAGTAGAAGAATTATTTAAATTTTTTGAAAATTTTAATTTTTTTTTGGCCAGTTTCAAATTTAAATTTCTTTCGGCCATAACTTTTTGACTGTAGCTCGGTTTTGACCGATTCTTTTTGCAATTCAAGACCCTAGATTAGACCTATCATTTAGAATCATCACCCACAAATTTTCACTCAAATCTTGTTCTGTTTTACAAAACCCTTGATTTTCTTTTATAATTTCTGCAAACTTTATTTGCTTTTTCTTTTGAATTTTGTTTGAATGTGTGTACCTTTGTTTGTCTGGTTAGGATAGATTGATAAGAGGGAGACGAGTAGAATTGTTGGAATTGAGAGCGGGAATGACTTCATCAAGATACAAGGCAAGTTACTCTTTTGGTCATACTCCATCTATACCTATTCTTTTCTTAGGCATTGTAGTCCAAATTTAAATATTATGCATTAATAAGATTATGTACTATATTATACTATTACACCTAGTAGTTCATTGAGTTAGGTCCGAAACTTATATCATTGTCGCCACCGTGTAGAATTATACTTCTTTGCTAAGTAGACGTGGATTGGGAAGTGATCCATTATGAGCTATGAGTGACTAAGTAGTAAACAGGGCCAAGTTAAACTTAATGAACCACCTGGGTGGAATGGTTTGGGGCACCCTGGAGAGACTAGTGGATTTGCCTAAGTGACCTGGAGATGGCCAGTAATCACTGCGGAATGCCACCCAGGCTTAAAGGGATCAATCATATTTTTCATAACTAGAAGCTTACGTGTGCAGCCACAAGCTATTATGGGCTCTGGCTTGGTTGATTAGTTGTAGTAACTCTTACTAGGTGGTTCTACGAACGTAGTTATGTGTAGGTGGGATGGGCACCGCCAGAGTAGGGGAAACTCTTCTAAAAGACCATGTCTCGACCTTCCTGTTTCTATACAACGTGTAGTGTGGCAAATACCAAAGGAGGTGGTCGAGTCTTGTGGGGAAAAGTGCACAATCCTCTGCAGAGTGTACAAACTGATCATGATTATCCGTGTCCCCGGTTACGGACAACTTTGAGCATCTAGGAGTGGGAATGTTGACGGATCTCATCATCTTTAATTAATCAATTGGGTTTAATCAACTTTGGGAATAGATTGACTTGGAGAAACCAAATAAATCATATTATGAGCTTTGTAGTACTGTCATGATGCTCTTTGAGTAGGACAAAATCAGCTTTATGCAAATTGAAACTTAGAGCTTTTTCACCAGCAAAATTGCATGTAGACGATAGGTCTGTTATATATTATTTTGGGATTAACTTGCCGTACATTCAAAGTACTGACCCATTTTGGGATGTAACCTTTGGTGTTGCAGGATTTTATACGACGAGTAAGTGATGCGACGTAGGGTTACGATGTTTACACTCAACCTTGCCGTTGGTGTTGATGGGACTCCACTTATGTATTGTTTGTTTCCGCGCTGTATTCTAGCCCAAAGGCTATGAGGTAATAAATACCATGTACTTACGTTACTTTTTGACAAGTGATTTATGGTATTTCATCGAGTACTGTGTGTGCTAGCATACTGATCCAGGGATAGCACAGAAGCACAGTAGACTTGGTTCCTTTTCAGGACCGGGTCGTTACACCAGGGTACACGCCACCAAGGTAACCTGCCCCCTCACCAAGGCAGGAACAGTTCCATACACCTCCGTATCATTTCAATAACCCCATGGCTAACATGGTGGTAGCGACACGGTTCCTCGCCAGCGTGCCTGCGCACGGAGACACTCCGGTGGACCAGGCCACTCGAGGGGCAATTGACTTGCTCAAAACTATGATTACACAGAAAGCCCAGTACTCACAGGGATTCCAATACTTACATCAGACCCCCCTATCAAAGCGTGAGCCGGCAAGAAGATTCATCGGCTTCAGCCGGCTCCAGCAGCCATTGTCAGTGCAGAGCTCCACCACCTCCAGACACTCGGGGGGCAATAAGGATCCAAGACATACCGGCCGACTTCAATCCCGAACACCGCGTAGAGCCGGTGGCCCAAACTCCACCCCAAGATCAAGACACCGAGTTCACCAGCAGATCCGTGGGCAACCGATGCCTGGTGTCGGCTCTGCGAAATACACGCGCGCCATCAGATTTCAAAGGACCACGTAAGATCGCGAACTATATAGCTGATATGGACCCGGCGGCTTGGATCGAAAGTTATGACCTAGACATGGAAATGTTACAAGCCAGCGAAGGAGTATGCGCCCGTTACCTCACAATGATGTTGGAAGGGCCGGCTCGCACATGGTTCAAAAATCTCCCAGAGAACTCTGTCACCTCCTGGGAGAATCTCAAGGAAAAGTTCATCCAGAACTTCCAAGGCACCTGCCGATGAGCTACCACAATAGTTGACTTGGAGCATTGTGTCCAGAAGGAAGGAGAGTGGACCCTGAGCTGGGCACGACGGGTGGCAGAAATAATCCACTCCTCGGACACTATCACTGCCCAAACAGCCGTCATTGTCTTGGAAAGGAACTGCAAGTTCGAGCCCCTAGTACACAAACTTGGCCGGTTCAAGAGGACGGTCAAGGATATAGGATAGCTCATGAACGCGGTTATCAAATATGCCGACTCTGACAAAACCAAGGATACTGAACCTCAGCAGGATAAAGTCGGCCAGGACAAAAATGGTAGAAAAACATCCCAAAATCAAAGCCAGCAAACCAAACGACGACTTGATCAGACTGCCGCTGACTTGGTGGCCAACACAAATGTCAGCTCCCAAAGACAGAAGCAGGGGAGCAACAACTACCGCAAGTCAGAAGGAAATTTTCGCCCAAACAACTTTGAAGTAGCTATGAAGAGTCCTTGCCCAACCCATAGTAAACTCGGTCGCCCAGCCAACCACACCTGGGAAGATTGCAATTTCATGAAAGAGTTTTCACGGCGTGGGAACCAGGGACCTCCCGGGTCAGGTGGAGGAGCCGGCTAGAACGACAGCAACCAAAATCCTGGCTACCAAGGAGCCGGTGCGATGCCTCAACACCAAGGACCCGGAGGAGGAAGCCAGCAAAATCAATCAGGGCTTGCCGGATTTCAAGTAAACCCGAAACACGTCCATAACCGTGCAACATATCACGTATTCACCACGAGCAGCTGTCGGAGGGATAGGAAGCTTCAACGGAGAGCCGCTATGGATGTGACTGCAGAGCCGGCTTGGCCCAGGTGGCTCAATTGGTCAGAACATCCAATCACTTGGACAAGAGATGACCAACCCCCGGTGGTGGATAACCCCGGGGCTCTGGCTCTAGTAGTCTCTCCACAAATTGGAGGATATATACTTGAAAAAGTACTCATGGACGGAGGAAGCAGCATCAACATCCTCTACTACGAAACTTTCCGCAGGATGGGACTAACCCAAAAAACAGCTGCAACCCTCCAACACCGTTCTCCATGGAATATTCCCAGGCAAGTCGGCACGTCCGATAGGCAAGATCTACCTGGAGACGGCTTTTGGAAACGCCGAAAATTTCCGCTCCGAGCTCATACCCTTTGAAGTGGTAAAACTCAAGAGCCCATATCACGCCATTTTAGGCAGACCGGCTTACGCTAAATTCATGGCTCGGCCATGCTATGTCTACTTGCAGCTAAAAATGCCTAGTCCTAATGGCCCGATCACAGCAGATGGAAGTCGGTCTAGGGCAGTGGAGTGTGACGAACAACACGTCAAATTTGTCGAGTCGACACGCGCCAAAGAGGACTTATCACTATACCAAGAAAAGGTAGATCCGGCATACCCCACAATCCTGAAGAAACCTACTCCCGACAACAATCCCAAGTTCCAACCGGCTCAGGATACAAAGAAAGTTGACTTTTTCCCTGGTGACTCTTCTCAGCAGTTCATCATTGGGACAGAGTTATATGAAAAATAGGAAAGCGTGCTCATCGAGTTCTTTTGTGAGAATCGGGACATCTTTGCATGGAAACCCTCTGATATGCCAGGTGTCCCGAGGGAACTTGCTGAGCACCACCTAAATATAGATCCAAATCTGAAGCCGGTCAAGCAATTCCTTCGTTGTTTCAACGACGAAAGAAGAAACGCTATTGGGGAAGAAATAGCCCGGCTCCTTGCCATCGGGATCATCATGGAGGTCTTCTACCCAGAATGGCTCGCAAACCCGGTCCTCGTTTTGAAAAAGAACGGGACCTGGCGTATGTGTATCGACTACACCGACTTGAATAAGGCCTGCCCGAAGGATCCCTTTGCGCTGCCTCGTATCGACCAGATCATAGACTCGACTGTGGGATGTGAGCTCCTATGTTTCCTTGACGCCTATTCTGGTTATCACCAGATCAAGATGGCCCTTGAGGATCAAGAGGAAACGGCTATCATCACCCCCTTCGGGATCTACTGTTACACTTCTATGCCTTTCGGCCTTAAGAATGCAAGAGCCACATATCAGCGAACGATGCAGAGTTGCCTCAAAGAACAGATTGGGCGCAACGTGCACGCCTATGTGGATGATATAGTGATCAAATCCCAACTGTCCGACTCACTCATTAGTGACCTATAGGAAACCTTAAAAAATCTGCGCAAGTACCAGATGAAGTTAAATCCGGCCAAATGCACCTTTGGGGTACCTGCAGGTAAGCTCCTTGGATACATAGTATCAGAGAGAGGCATCGAGGAAAACCTAGAGAAAATCAACGCTATCATTACTCTTCAGAAGCCGGCCTCAGTAAAGGGAGTCGAATGACTCATAGGGTGTGTAGCCGCTCTAAGTCGGTTTATAAGCCGGCTCGGTGAACAGGCAATCAACTTGTACCGACTTCTGAGGAAATCAGAAACATTTTTTTGGGATGACGAAACCGATCAGGCCCTAGAGTCATTGAAGAAGCAGATATCCCAGGCTCCAATATTGGCGGCTCCCAAGCCAAAGGAACCTATTTTACTTTATATCGCAGCCAACAATCGAGCAGTCAGTGTTGTAGCTGTTGTTGAGCGTATGGAAGCCGGCAAAGAGCACCACATGCAAAGGCAAATTTATTATGTCAGTGAGGTTTTGACTTCATCAAAGCAACGTTATCCTCATTGGCAGAAATTGGTTCTTGGTGTATTCATGGCGAGTCGGAAACTTAAGCACTATTTTCAGGAGCACCCCATAACTGTAGCCAGCTCAGCACCACTTGCAGATATCATCCAAAACCGGGAAGCCACGGGAAGGATTGCATAGTGGGCCATAGAGTTGGGGGCTTATCACATCAAATATAAACCTCGAACGGCCATCAAATCCCAGGCGTTAGCTGACTTCACCAATGACTGGAGGGAAATCCAAACATCTCCGGAGAAGCCAGTCACCAAATATTAGACGATGCAGTTCGATGGAAGTCGGCAGCTCCAAGGGTTAGGAGCTGGCGTGGTCCTTACCTCACCTAAAGGGGAGAAATTCTGCTATGTTCTATAGCTGCAGTTCACCTGCACCAACAATGCAGCAGAGTATGAAGCCTTGCTTCATGGGCTACGGCTGGCTCGTGAGATGAGCATAAGTTGGATCCAATGCTATGGCGACTCTGATCTCGTTTCTCAACAAGTGTCAGGAAAATGGGATTCCAAGAATCCCATAATGGCAGCTTATCGACGAAAAGTGCAAAGACAAGCCGGATTTTTCGTTGGATACCAGGTGGATCATGTGGACCGTAGGGAAAACGAAGCAGCAGATGCTCTGTCCCGACTCGGCTCTCAACGAAAGCCGGTCCCTCCAAACGTATTCCTGGATGTTCTAAAAAAACGTCTGTACAACCACCAACAGAGCAAGACATAGCAGAGCCGGATCCAGAGCCGGCTTTGGTTGTTGAAATTCATGCTACACCATCATGGGTCCTACCTTACTTGGATTACAAGACTCGGGGAATCCTTCCTCAAGATGAGATTTTGGCCAGACAAATTGTCAGGAGAAGCCAATCCTTTGTACTCATCAATGGTGAGTTACATCCGCGGAGTGCCACATATGTTTTCCAAAGATGTGTCTCACCAGAAGAAGGTAGAGCCATCCTCAATGAAATACACTCTGGGGATTGCGGACACCATGCCGGTTCTCGTTCGCTTGTAGCCAAAGCCTTTCGGCATGGCTTCTACTGGCTCACAGCTCATGCGGACGCAGAGGACATAGTCAAGAAATGTGATGGATGTCAGTGCTATGCAAAACAAGCTCACGTGCCGGCTCAAGAACTCAGAATGATCCCTATCACTTGGCCCTTTGCGGTATGGGGGCTTGATATGGTGGACCTTTCAAGAGGTCAGCCAACAAGAATACCCATGTATTGGTGGAAGTGGATAAATTTACCAGATGGGTCGAGGCAGAGCCGGTCAGCAAATGTGACGCTGCGACGGCACTGAAATTCTTGAAAAATATCATATAAAGATTCGGCTACCCCCACAGCATCATCACTGATAACGGTTCTAACCTATCAGAAGGGGTTATGCAGCGATTCTGCCAGAACGAGCACATCCGACTCGACCTTGCATCAGTGGCTCACCCACAGTCCAACGGACAAGCCGAGAGAGCCAACCAAGATTTGCTCCGAGGCATCAAACCCCGACTCGTTGTCCCCTTGAAAATGACGCCGGGTTGTTGGGAGGAGGAGTTACCGTCGGTATTATGGAGCATCAGGACGACTCCTAACAGGTCGACAGACTCCTAACAAGTGACTTTCCCACGACCAGCTCCTCGAGCTCGCTGGCCATGGCGGCGGCGGCGCAGACCTGCGGCTTCTGCACGGGGGGAGGAGAGGGTTAGGGAAAGGGAGAGGAGGAGGAGAAGGAGGGAGAGGAGGGGGTTTCCGGTGGCGGCCTGGTCGGGGGCGGCGGCGCGACGAGCTGGCCCGCGACCGCGGTGGCGGCTCGGGTCTCCATGCGAGGCGACGCAGATGGGCTCCGGCGGGCCTGGCGGCGGAGGAGCGGCCCCGCGCGGCCTGGTTCGGCTGGAAGGGGGCTGGGAGGCTACGTGGCCTCATTTGGGCCATCAGATCACAGATCTGATGGTCCAGATCTGAGCGAGGGTTAGGGTTTCAAAAATGGGGGCTTTGGGCAAATTTTTTGGGGCAATTGCAGTGGGGTGGCTGCAATTTTTGCTAGGGGAAACCCTAGAAAGGGGTGGGAGAGTGGTGGTCTTTATATAGGGGTCTGTCGCGCAAGTTTAGGCAAAAGCCCGCGGGTTTTCCCTCTCGCGTGTCCGATGCTTCACGTTTCTGACCACCGGGAGTGCATAGGACCTTCGATTCGGGCAAAATCTTAAATTACGCACTCAGCGCGATGGTGTCAGAACCCTATGTTAGGTAATGTGCTAGGATCAAGTAACCTTGCATCATGTCAAAATTTCAAAGGAAATCAACTTCAAAATCAAAATGGGAGAAGGAACCCCCCCAGATGAATTAACTCAAAAGGCCAGATAAAAATCTTCTCCAAAAATTCATGTTAGATTTTTGAAAAGTCTTATAAATGAGTGTGATCACATATCAAGTGATGTGGGACCCATCCCATGCTCATAGATTTTTCAAATATTCAAACAGTGCCTTGGAATTAAAGAAATACCCCTATTTGATTTAAGATTCAAATTATTTGAATTTTAAAAATGTTGAAAGTTTATGAGTGGCTAGTCTATATTATTATGAGGCCACATAAAAGTTTTCAGCATTTAATAAAATGTTTAGCTATTTTAGTTGGCTAAACAGAACAAATGTCAGAAAAGAGAAATAGAAAAGAAATAAGAAAATCCTTACCTGGCGCCCAGGCGAAGCCGGCCCACCCCAGCCCAGCCGGCCCACAGGGGCAGCGGGGTCTTCTTCCCCGCCCCGTGCCTCCAAGCTGCTCGGTGGAATGCCACCGAGCTAGCTGGGCACGTCGCCGTCTCTCCAGACACCACCTGCCCCTCCCGCGCCTTCTAGCGACGCCACGGAGACGCTGGAGACGCCGTGCGTCCATTCCCCCCCCTCCCCAGTGCCTATCCTCCTCTCTCTCGCTGAACCCCGCGAAGAACAAGACGCCGCCATCGCCATTGCTTGAAGCCCGCGTGGCCAACGTCGTTTCCGAGCTCCGTCGTGTTGTCCATCCTCCTCGCCATCGCCGACTTCGTCTTCGTGCAGAAGGAATCGAGCTCGGACGCTCTGTAGCCGCCGGAATCATCTCCACGTCGCCGCCGGACCCGCGAGATCGCCGCCGTCGATTCGCCGCCGTTGAAGCCTCCCCAAGCTTGCCGTTGCTTCCGTTCGAACCGCGGTGAGCTATTGAGTGTTTCCCCTAAGCTTCCAGCACCCCGCGACCCCTCTATCCGTTTTCACCATGGATGCCGAAGCACGTCGCCGCCAAGGACGACGATGAGGTCGCCCCTGTGCCCCATCATCGCGTCCAGCGCGCACGTTTGACTCCCAGTGACTCTAGCTTTCGAACGCACGCGAGCTCAGCCCAAACCGTGCACTACAACGTCAACTACGACCTCGCCGCCGTTCTGTTGCCGCCGGAGTCGTCGCCGTCATCGCTCCCGACCACCCCGTGACCCCCTGTTGCCTCCAGAAGGCGCGGACGAAGCTGCTGCATCCATTGGTGTCCTCCCCGTGGCCTCCCGTGGCCTCTAGCCCATTCCCGTGCAGCGCCGCCGTGGCCAGGCCACCGGCGTTTAGCCGCCGGCGAGTTAGCCATACCCCCCCCCCCCCCCCCCCCCCCGTTAATCACCTGGCTAATGACCCCCTGGGTCACTGACCAGTGGGCCTAGTGGCTTAATTAAGCCACTGGATTAATTTAACCCACAAGTTAATTAACCCAGTCACTGACAAGGTGACCCCACATGTCAGCCCCCCCCCTGACGTCAGCACTTGCGCAATAAATCAGTTAAATGAATTTCCAGAGAATATTTGAATTAAAAGAATTCCAGAAATTCCAGAAAATACCCCAAACTTTGGAAATTCATAGAAAATTCATATTAACTCCAAATTGGACAAATAATATATGAAAAATGATCAGGCGAAAATTATCTTTCCAAATATGCAACTTTCAACTCTGTTTGAGTTGAATTTAAAATGTTATCAGTAGCATTTGCTATTTGATTTAAATGGAATTAAATCAAATTCAAATCAAATAAGTTTGCAACTTGAACCATGGCAACATGCTACATTTCAATCACACATCAGAGGCATATCATACACATTTCCAAAAGGTTCAAAATGATCAAACTATGTCACATGCAACTTGGTTAATTTGAATTCAAATGTGGAGTTTGAATTTGCAATTCAATTTGCAATATACTCCATTTAAATGGAATGCTCAATACATCAGTACCATGAACATCACCCTTTCAACCTTATTCATGTGATTGTGCATTGTACATTATGTTGATCCTATGATTGTCATGTTGCTGATAGAAGTGGAGCCGGAGCCCGAGGTCACCCCCTACGTTGAAGACCCGAACCCGAACCTCGTCAGCAAGGCAAGCAAACCCCCATTGATCATGTCGATAAAATCCCACTTCCCTCTCATGTCTCGCTTATGCATTGTTTAGGATGATCACCATGATTCGTTTCTACCGCATAGATGAACCCATTCCTTTGCATGACCTATCATTTTGTCACAGTAGTAAGAAAACCACAATCCTAGCAAATGTAGGAGTTGTTTGATATCATGTGGCCCCTGCAATGTTACTGCTTATTGCATGCTTAGTATGATACCATGTTGTTACTGTGATGTGAGTCAGGATGGGAATGATCATGTTGATGTTGTTAGATAAGTGTTCGTGAATCGACCCTAATACAAGGTGAACGTTGAGAGGCTGTGTAGGAGTACACGGTGGGTTGTCTCGTTGAACACCGCCCTAGTACGAGTTCTTGTGTGGTGATCCAAGATGAAGAGTACAACCACACATTGGGCTCACTGACCCCTCTCAACTTACTAACTCATCACTTTCGATGTCCAGATGTCGCAATAGTTCGGAGTTCTGGTAGGCTTGTGGCCTGGATGCTAAGTGAGAGAACAGCTCATCCGAGACCGGCTTATGCACCACGCACACATCACTTGGGTCCACTTCGGTAAACCGGCCGGGTTCACGATTGTGGTAACCAACCCAAGTAGGCGGCTTTCTCGGACTAGATCGGCTATGAGGTAACAGTTGTGGTGAGCATCCTCGCTGGCACCCCTTGAATGGTGTCGAGATCAAAGGCGGTAAATGATGATCATGTGTGTGTAGCGGTACACCCTTGCAAGGTTAACAAAACTATTCGAATAGCCGCGTCCGCGGTTATGGACTGCTTGGAAAGCTTAGCTTGATTATTAGATAACTTGAACCGGATACTTCTAAAACACACCAAGATAAGTGTGAGTGCTATGGCGTGCTTCCTCGTGGGGAAGTCGAGGAAGGCACCATAGTGGTGTATTGGTTGGAGAAAGTAGTGGACTCGTGTACGCTTCTTACCTCAAAGTCTGGTACTCGTAGTTCAGGATTAGCCAAGTCAAAGCTGGCACTTCTGCAAGTGAACCCCACCTCCCTTTACCTTGAAACATGTGCATGAGTAGTATAGCTCCTATGTAAGTCTTGCTGAGTACAATTTTGTACTCACGTTTTCTTAATCTATGTTTTAGATGATGCCACTGACCCCGAACGTGGCTTCTTCATCGAGCTGGACGACTGAAGACCAACTAGTCTAGTCCCAGTCAGACGACAGGTTTCCCTCGTGGAGGGCTTGTGTTTAAATAAGGCTTCTTAAGCCATTTGTTAAACTTGTCTATACTCAGACATAATTTGCTTCCGCTTTGTGTTGTAATGTTGGATCACATGTTTGTGATCTCTGTGTGTACTCTATTAGAGTTATAAATAAAATGTACACTTTGTAGAGAATTGCAATGGTACCTACTGTTCATACAAGGCATGTGTGTTGCGTGTATGTTTATAACATACATGTCTTTGTATGGGTTTTCGAGACCTTAGTTGTGTTCTGGCTGGCGGTCTTTCATACACCAAGTGGCCCTTAGATGTGCGCAGCTTGGGGCATCGCGATGCGATTGCTCGAGACTCCGTCTCGTGCACACTTTGTGGTATGATCGAGCCCGCCCTAGACCCCGACTAAGTGATTGGGCTGGAGTAAGTCTATGTAAGAGTTTTGAGATAGTCGATAATATGGTTGAGGCGACTTGTCTTTGAATATGGGAGTTCACCACCCATATCATTAGACTTGTGTGCGGACGATGAGGACCCATCTCAGTTGATCATCCAGCCTGCATGGGATGCCCCTCACGTACGATGCTTTCCGAGAATGTTCAGTGCTTGGCCTTGTCTGCTTAGACAAGTGGGTGCGGTTCTCGGCTCTCCATGTGACTATGTCTTAGCTGTACTTGCATACGCAAACCCCGGGTCCCGACAGACTTGGTATCAGAGCAGGACGGACTGTAGGACTAGTAGCCTTGGCCGAAGTTGAGTCTAGCTTGCTATAGTTATATAGTTACTCTGGGTATATAAGGGAACAACGTAAGGCTTCTTTTTTTCTCCTTACCCCTTCGTTCTGAGTTCTGAGTCACCCTCATCTTATTCTACGGGAAGATAGGACTAGGCTCTCTTCTGTCTGATTAGAACATCTTGTTGTTTGCTTCCTTGTAGCCGTAGGAAAGTTGTGATCGGTTTGTTAGAGTGGTTATGCTCCCTGTTTCATTACATCGTATGTAAGTGCTGTTTCCATGTTGGAAGAAATTGTCATTTCTTACAATTACAGCCGTTATGCTGTCCGAGTCATTCCAGGTTTATCTCATAATCTGATGCATTTGCAAACTCCTTTCTGTTTCAGATGGCAGATCTTCCCCCTCGGCAGATTGTTCGTTTGACCAGGTGCCTCGGTGTGCGTGGCCATCCCGCCACGTTGATCGAGATGATGTCCTATGTGGGATATCGATGGTACCCTGAGTACACCGTTGAGGAGCAGTTCCACGACTTACCCCAGACGCAGTTCCACTGCATTGTTCGGATCTATCCGCACCACGTTGGAGTCACTTAGCCTATCCACTTTGGACATGGCATTGGCGTTACCGAGAACATGGCTGTGCAGGATGCTGCATACTCATGTATGACACTGCTGAGAGAGGAGCACACTTTGCTGAGAGAGACCTCTTTCCGCTATATCCCTGCTGCACTTCCAGGAGAAGAGGGATATTACACCGGACTCTACTCAGATCACTCTGCAGAGGATCCCGCACTTCAGATGACTGCTAGGTTTGCTAGTGACAGAGATCGTGATGCCCGCGCTCTCCGTTTCGAGCTCCACGCCACCCGTGTTCGTCTGTATCGAGCACTGACACTTTTGGCACCCTTTGTGAGCGTGGGATCAGTTGAGCATGATGCGATCTACCCAGTGAGGGCTCAGATGCCTTCTCGAGTTGCTTGGCCCGAGATTGGAGGCATTTTTCCACCCCGTGGTCCTTTGCTTCCACCCTACGCTGGACCTAGGCCCCATCCTTGCCCAAATGGATATCAGGGTCCACAAGCCTCCGTGTTTTCCGATGGTCACCTCCAGCTACCGGGATACGCGGGTAACTTTTACGAGGACTACTATGGAGATGGAGAATAGTGAGACCGCCTGTGGTCTTACTTAGTGATGATGTAGTAGTATCTTAGTGTATTGTACGCAAGGTGTCTAAGTTCCAGAGGCTTAGATAAATAATGTATAGGAAGTCAGAGTGACTCTGAAGGATGTATCATCTTCATCACTTTTGTATTAGCTTGGTGCTTGTACTAAAACGATGTATGGTTTGTATGACAACTTGTGAATATATGGCTTGTATGCTTTATCACCGTGTTGTCAAGATGATTACTTCCTTTGCTCTGTAATCCTTCCAGTACTTCAATACCTTGTTTAGACTCTTCAAATCAACTCTGTTTGACTTTGGTTTTTCACCTTCAGGATGTCTCAAGGAACCCGTGGCCAGGTTGGTCGTAACCAAGGTCGTGGGAATGACCAGGAGGAAGGCAACCTTCCACCCCCACCCACGATGGCTCAAGTTCTGATGGAAGTCGAGAGGAACCGCCGAGACTCTCACCACCTGTTGGAAGTCATTGCTCGCAACACCACTCCGCAGCGCAATGAGTTGGTGTCCCTGAACGACTTCATCCGACTTCATCCCCCGGTTTTCAGTTACTCCACCGAGCCCCTTGACGCCGATGACTGGCTTCGCAGCATCGAGAGGAAGCTCCAAGCAGGCCGTGTTGCAACTGGTGACAAGGTCAGCTATGCCACCTATCACCTCGAAGGTGCAGCTAGCTCTTGGTGGGAGAACTTTCTGAATATGCGTCCCGTTGGACCGCCTACATCTTGGGAGGAATTTTGCACGTCCTTCCGCGAGCACCACATTCCCAAAGGTCTCATGGACCGCAAGCGTGAGGAGTTCTGCAACCTCACTAAAGGCAGAAGGACCGTTGATGAGTTTAGTCGTGAGTTCAACCGACTGGCTCGTTATGCTACCGAAGAAGTCTCCACCGACTCCAAGAAACAAGAGAGGTTCCGTCGTGGCCTCAACACTGGACTTCGTCGTCAGCTCAATCTTCATGACTTTGCCACATTCCAGGTCCTTGTCAACAAGGCCATCAAAGCAGAGGACATGAACACCCCCAACGACTTTCGCAAACACCCTAGAGATGACAGTTCATCCAACTCTGGTTCCCAGAAGCGCAAGATCTGGATCCCAAACAGCATGTTCCGCCAGAACAACCCCCCGAGGCCATCCTATGTGGCGCCTCGTCCACCCACCCAGTTCCACCCAGCTCCACCAAACAACCCAGCTCCACGCACTGTTTTCGGAGCCTGTTACAAGTGTGGTCCGGCAGGCTACTATTCTCGTGAGTGTCCCCAGAACCAGATCCAGCATCAGAATGCTCCACCACGTGCCGGAGGTAGCAACATCAACAATGGTCGTGGCAAGCCACGCCAGAAGGTCTACACCGCCAGACCCGCTCCTCCCGCCACTCGTGGACGTGTGAACTAGATTGCCGCCGAAGAGACTGACGACACCACTGACGTCATTCTTGGTACGCTCCCAGTCAATTATGTTCCTACTTCCGTTCTTTTCGACCCAGGATCATCTCATTCATTCATGTCGGAAAGTTATGCACTTCGTCATGAGTTACCCTTTGTTGAATTGTCCATCCCGATGATTATTCAAACTCCAGGGTCAAGATGGCAAACTAATAGAGTAAGCCATGGTAATCAGATTGCAATTGAAGGTTTAGTATTCCTTGCTTCACTCATAGCCCTCAAGTCTTCAGACATTGATGTCATCCTTGGCATGGATTGGCTATCAAGACAGAATGCCTACCTGGATTGCAAAGGAAAATCCGTGAAACTCACCCACCCTTCAGGCAAAACAGTCAACTATACCTCACCCAGAACAAGGACCCAAGTGCATTCTTTGAATGTACTTCCCCTTCCCGAACTTGAAGATATTCCGGTGGTTCGTGACTTCCCGGATGTCTTTCCTGAAGAGCTGTCGGGAATGCCACCCGACAGATGTGTAGAGTTTATAGTGGATCTTGCCCCAGGAACCGCACCAATTTCTAGACGCCCATACAAAATGGCCCCACGTGAGTTAGCTGAGCTTAAAACCCAACTGGAAGCTTTGTTGGAGAAAGGCTTCATCCGCCCTAGCTCATCGCCATGGGGTTGCCCCGTTCTGTTCGTAACGAAGAAAGATGGAACAGAAAGGATGTGCGTAGACTATCGCCCGCTAAATTTAGCAACGATAAAGAACAAGTACCCATTGCCCAGGATCAATGATCTTTATGATCAACTTGCAGGATCCTCTGTCTTCTCCAAGATGGATTTGAGATTAGGTTATCATCAGATCAAAATCCGAAACGAGGACATTCCCAAAACGGCTTTTACTACTCGTTATGGTCTTTACGAGTACACGTCATGTCCTTTGGTTTAACCAATGCCCCCGCCACTTTCTCACGCATGATGAATTCGATCTTCATGGAGTATTTGGACCAGTTCGTCGTGGTTTACCTCGATGACATCCTTATATACTCGAAGAACAAAGAAGATCATGCCAAACACCTAAGGCTGGTATTGATGAAACTTAGAGAGCATCGCCTGTATGCTAAATTCTCCAAGTGTGAATTCTGGCTACCAGAAGTCACCTACTTAGGCCACGTGATTTCTGCAAAAGGCATTGCTGTGAATCCCGAGAGAGTTCAGGCCGTCCTTGACTGGACTCCACCTGAATCGGTTAAGCAAGTTAGGAGTTTTCTTGGCCTAGCCAGCTATTGCCGTCGCTTCGTCGAGAACTTTTCTAAAGTTGCAAAGCCTCTAACTGAACTCCTCAAGAAAGATAAGAAATTCTTATGGACTCCCAAGTGCGAGGAAAGCTTTCAAGAGCTAAAAAGAAGATTGACTTCCGCACCCGTGCTTGCACCTCCAGACACCAAAAGAGATTTCGAGATCTATTGTGATGCCTCACGGCAAGGGTTAGGATGCATACTTCTGCAAGATCGACATGTGGTAGCTTATGCTTCACGTCAATTGCGGCCACATGAAGAGAACTATCCTACCCATGACCTTGAACTAGCTGCCGTAGTTCATGCCCTAACAACTTGGCGACATTACCTCCTTGGTAACCGTTGTGAGATTTATTCCGACCACCAAAGCCTCAAATATATTTTCACCCAGCCAGATCTTAATCTCAGGCAAAGACGCTGGATTGAGTTGATAAAAGATTACGACGTAGGAATTTCTAACACCCCAGGCAAAGCCAATGTCATGGCTGATGCACTAAGTCGTAAGTCGTACTGTAACAACCTCATGTTACAGCAGTATCAACCACTTCTTCATGAGGACTTTCGCAAGCTCAACCTTGAAATTGTTCCTCATGGCTATCTTTCTACCTTGGTGGCGAAACCAACTCTTGAGGATCAAATCATAGTTGCCCAAAGGCGTGCACGAGGTGTTCGCCGGATCAATGAGAACATTGCTAGCGGAGTTGCTAAATGTTTCTCCAAAGATAGCAAAGGAACGGTATTCTTTGAAAATCGTTTGGTAGTACCTAAGAATAAGGAACTAAGGCAACTCATCCTCACAGAAGCCCATGACACACCCCTCTCGATTCATCCCGGTAGCACAAAATTGTACCGAGATCTACGCCAGAGATTTTGGTGGACTAGGATGAAGAGAGACATTGCTCAATTTGTTGCCGAATGTGATGTTTGTCGTCGCATTAAGGCAGAACATCAAAGACCTGCTGGTACACTTCAACCTTTGTCTATTCCCGAGTGGAAATGGGACAAAGTCGGTATGGATTTCATCACCGGCTTTCCAAGAAACCAGAAAGGAAACAATGCCATCTTCGTTGTCATAGATAGGCTTTCCAAAGTTGCTCACTTCCTTCCGGTTCGCGAGTCTATAACTACTAGCCAGTTAGCGGACTTGTACATCTCTAGAATTGTATCCCTTCACGGTGTTCCTTTGGAAATCAATTCTGATCGCGGTAGCCTTTTCACCTCTAGATTTTGGGGAAGCTTTCAGAATGCTATGGGAACTCATCTCTCCTTTAGTACAGCTTTCCATCCTCAGTCTAGCGGTCAAGTCGAAAGGGTTAACCAAATTCTTGAAGACATGCTCAGAGCTTGTGTTATCTCATTCGGAAAGAATTGGGAGAAGTCTCTTCCATTTGCCGAATTTGCTTATAACAATAGTTTTCAATCTAGTCTGAACATGGCTCCTTTTGAACTCCTTTATGGACGACGATGTCGAACACCTTTAAACTGGTCAGAAACCGGTGAAAGACAATTCTTTGGACCGGATGTGATCAAGGAAGCAGAAGAGCAAGTTCGCATTGTTCGTGATCAATTGAAAGCAGCCCAGTCTCGTCAGAAAAGCTACTATGATCGTCATCATAGGCAAGAGAGCTACAATCTGGATGAGAAGGCTTACCTCCGGGTTACTCCTCTGAAGGGAACCCAACGTTTCGGTATCAAAGGCAAGTTGGCCCCACGTTACATCGGACCTTTCCGCATTATTGCTAAACGTGGAGAAGTTGCCTACCAACTTGAACTACCTCCGCACCTCTCCCGAGTACATGATGTATTCCATGTGTCCCAACTCAGGCGTTGCTTCAAGGACCCCATCCGCGAAGTCGACCATGGAACGCTTGATCTCCAAGATGACCTTTCTTATCGAGAATACCCCGTTTGTATTCTTGATTCCGCAGAGCGTGTCACTCGTCGTCAGAAGATTAGGTTTCTGAAAGTGCAATGGTCACACCACTCTGAAAGAGAAGCTACGTGGGAAAGAGAAGACCGTCTCATTGCCGAGTACCCCACTTTCCTCCCGCAGACTTCCGAATCTCGGGACGAGATTCTGTTGAGTGGGGGCGAGTTGTCAGAACCCTCTGTTAGGTAATGTGCTAGGATCAAGTAACCTTGCATCATGTCAAAATTTCAAAGGAAATCAACTTCAAAATCAAAATGGGAGAAGGAACCCCCCCAGATGAATTAATTCAAAAGGCCAGATAAAATCTTCTCCAAAAATTCATGTTAGATTTTTAAAAAGTCTTATAAATGAGTGTGATCACATATCAAGTGATGTGGGACCCATCCCATGCTCATAGATTTTTCAAATATTCAAACAGTGCCTTGGAATTAAAGAAATACCCCTATTTGATTTAAGATTCAAATTATTTGAATTTTAAAAATGTTGAAAGTTTATGAGTGGCTAGTCTATATTATTATGAGGCCACATAAAAGTTTTCAGCATTTAATAAAATGTTTAGCTATTTTAGTTGGCTAAACAGAACAAATGTCAGAAAAGAGAAATAGAAAAGAAATCAGAAAATCCTTACCTGGCGCCCAGGCGAAGCCGGCCCACCCCAGCCCAGCCGGCCCACAGGGGCAGCGGGGTCTTCTTCCCCGCCCCGTGCCTCCAAGCTGCTCGGTGGAATGCCACCGAGCTAGCTGGGCACGTCGCCATCTCTCCAGACACCACCTGCCCCTCCCGCGCCTTCTAGCGACGCCACGGAGACGCTGGAGACGCCGTGCGTCCATTCCCCCCCTCCCCAGTGCCTATCCTCCTCTCTCTCGCTGAACCCCGCGAAGAACAAGACGCCGCCGTCGCCATAGCTTGAAGCCCGCGTGGCCAACGTCGTTTCCGAGCTGCGTCGTGTTGTCCATCCTCCTCGCCATCCTCGACTTCGTCTTCGTGCAGAAGGAATCGAGCTCGGACGCTCTGTAGCCGCCGGAATCATCTCCACGTCGCCGCCGGACCCGCGAGCTCGCCGCCGTCGATTCACCGCCGTTGAAGCCTCCCCAAGCTTGCCGTTGCTTCCGTTCGAACCGCGGTGAGCTACTGAGTGTTTCCCCTAAGCTTCCAGCACCCCGCGACCCCTCTATCCGTTTTCACCATGGATGCCGAAGCACGTCGCCCCCATGGACGACGATGAGGTCGCCCCTGTGCCCCATCATCGTGTCCAGCGCGCGCGTTTGACTCCCAGTGACTCTAGCTTTCGAACGCACGCAAGCTCAGCCCAAACCGTGCACTACAACGTCAACTACGACCTCGCCGTCGTTCCGTTGCCACCGGAGTCGTCGCCGTCGTCGCTCCCGACCACCCCGTGACCCCCTGTTGCCTCCAGAAGACGCGGACGAAGCTGCTGCATCCATTGGTGTCCTCCCCGTGGCCTCCCGTGGCCAGGCCGCCGGTGAGTTAGCCAGACCCCCCCCCCCCCCCGTTAATCACCTGGCTAATGACCCCCTGGTGTCACTGACCAGTGGGCCCAGAGCCTTAATCCCCCCCGGTTAGTTTAAACTAACCGGGTTAATTAACCCAGCCACTGACAGGCCGACCCCACACGTCAGACCCCCCCTGACGTCACCCTTGCGCAAGCATGACGCCATAAATGAATTTCCAGAAATTGAAATGAATTAAAGAAATTCCAGAAAATCCAGAAAATAGCCCAAACTTTGGAAATTCATAGAAAATTCATATCAACTCCAAATTGGACAAATAATATATGTAAAATGATCAGGAGAAAATAAGCTATCCAAAAATCCAACTTTCAACTATGTTTGAGTTGAATTTAAAATGGGACCAGTAGCATATGTCATTTGATTTATTTGGAATTTATTCAAATTCAATTCAAATGATTTTGCAACTTGGACCATGGAATTATGCTACTTTTCAACCACACTTCAGAGGCATATCATACACAATTCAAAATGTTTCAAATTGATCAAACAATGTCACATGTAACTTGGATAAGTTTGAATTCAAATTGGAGTTTGAATTTGCAATTCAATTTGCAATATACTCCATTTAAATGGAATTGCCTCACACATCAAAGCATATACATCAAGATTCAACCTTCCGTCATGTGATTGTGCATTGTATTTACTTTGCTACCTTGTTTGTTGTTTGTCGAGTAGAGGTGGAACAGGAGCAGGAGGCTGCCCTCTTCGTTGAAGACCCCGAACCCGAACCTCGTCAGCAAGGCAAGCAAACCCCCATTGATCATGTCGATAAAATCCCACTTCCCTCTCATATCTTGCTTATGCATTGTATAGGATGATTACTATGCTACGTTTCTACCACATAGATGAACCCATTCCTTTGCATGACCTACCTTTTGTCACAGTAGTAGGCAAGACCACAATCCTAGCAAATGTAGGAGTTGATTGATATCATGTGGCCCCTGCAATTGTTACTGCTTATTGCATGCTTAGAGTGATACCTTGATGATACTGTTATGTGAGTCGGGATGGTAGTGATCATGATGATGATGGTAGAAAAGTGTTGGTGAATCTACCCTAACACAAGGTGAACGATGAGAGGCTGTGTAGGAGTACACGGTGGGTTGTCTTGTTGAACACCGCCCTAAGTCCGAGTTCTTGTGTGGTGATCCAAGATGAAGAGTACAACCACACATTGGGCTCACTGACCCCTCTCAGCTTACTAACTCATCCCTTTCGATGTCCAGATATCGCAATAGTTCGGAGTTCTGGTAGGTCTGTGGCCTAGATGCTAAGTGAGAGAACGGCTCATCCGAGACCGGCTTATGCACCACGCACACATCACTTGGGTCCACTTCGGTAAACCGGCCGGGTTCACGATAGTGGTAGCCAACCCAAGTAGGCGGCTTTCTCGGACTAGATCGGCTATGAGGTAACAGTTGTGGTGAGCATCCTCGCCGACACTTCTTGAACGGTGTCGAGTACAAAAGCGGTAAATGATGATCATGTGTGTGTAGCGGTACACCCCTGTAGGGTTAACAAAACTATTCGAATATCCGCGTCCGCGGTTATGGACTGCTTGGATAGCTAGCTTGATTATTAGACAACTTGAACCGGATACTTCTAAAACACACCAAGATAAGTGTGAGTGCTATGGTGTGCTTTCTCGTGGGGAAGTCGAGGAAGGCACCATAGTGGTGTAATTGGTTGGAGAAAGTAGTGGACTCATGTACGCTTCTTATCTCAAAGTTTGGTACTCATAGTTCAGGATTAGCCAATTCAAAGCTGGCACTTCTGCAAGTGAAACCCCACCTCCCTTTACCTTGATACATGTGCATGAGTACTATAGCTCCTATGTAAGTCTTCCTGAGTATGACTTTGTACTCACGTTTGCTTAATCTATGTTTTAGATGGACCCACTGACCCCGAAGGTGGCTTCTTCATCGAGCTGGACGACTGAAGATCAAGCTAGTCTAGTCCCAGTCAGACGATCGGTTCCCTCGTGGAGGGCTTGTGTTTAAATAAGGCTTCTTAAGCCATTTGTTAAACTTGTCTGTACTCAGACATAATTTGCTTCCGCTTGTGTTGTAATGTTGGATCACATGTTTGTGATCTCTGTGTGTACTCTATAAGAGTTATAAATAAAATGTACACTTTGTAGAGAATTGCAATGGTACCTACTGTTCATACAAGGCATGTGTGCTGCGTGTATGTTTATAACATACATGTCTTTGTATGGGTTTTCGAGACCTTAGTTGTGTTCTGGCTGGCGGTCTTTCATACACCAAGTGGCCCTTAGATGTGCGCAGCTTGGGGCATCGCGATGCGATTACTCAAGACTCCGTCTAGTGCACACTTTGTGGTATGATCGAGCCCGCTCTAGACCCCGACTAAGTGATCGGGCTGGAGTAAGTCTATGTAAGAGTTTTGAGATAGTCGATAATATGGTTGAGGTGACTTGTCTTTGAATATGGGAGTTCACCACCCATATCATTAGACTTGTGTGCGGACGATGAGGACCCATCTCAGTTGATCATCCGGCCTGGATGGGGTGCCCCTCACGTACGATGCTTTCCGAGAATGTTCAGTGCTTGGCCTTGTCTGCTTAGACAAGTGGGTGCGGTTCTCGGCTCTCCATGTGACTATGTCTTAGCTGTACTTGCATACGCAAACCCCGGGTCCCGACAGACGGTCCCGTCAATCCTACCTCACTTCGATGATGTTCCGAGAATATTTTCCGGCGTGCTATTAAAATATCCCGTTTACTTATTAAACGGGGTTTTTGTTCCGTTGGCTGCGGCTGGTCTCGTGCGGGTTTTGCGACGGTGATCGGGTGAAACCTAGTGTCGCAATGGTCGAGTGTCAGGGTGGCAAGGGTTGGTCTCCGTCCGGTACGATATAAGAGGGGGGAAATAATCGACGATCGATAAATCAGGGATGCAAACACCGCAAACAAGTCAGACAATCAAACAATTCACGCGGAAAACAAATTTTTTATTTTTTTGTGAAATCTGGGCTGTTACAGTCATCGACTACAGCTTTTGGTGTTGTGAGTCTCCTTTTCGTCTTGTTTTCACTTAACTTGTTCCCCCTATGGTGGTTGCTCATTATATTGGCGCTTTATATTGGAAACGGGTATAGGATGAGGCGAGGTGAAGGCATGTGACGCCCCTAAAATCAATCCGTGTACAGTAATCATACACGCAGGGTACACGGCTGAGATTAGGGTGCCACGGTGAGAATATGACAGCACAACACTAAACACAAAAGGATAAACCAATATGTTACAATATAAGGGGGGGGGTCACACAGACCCGAATACATAAGTTATACAAGCCATAATATCTGAGTACAGATATAGTTAGTCAAGTTTTGCCTTAAGAAGGCTAGCACAAATAACATCAGAGATACAGATCGAAAAGGCAAGGCCTCCTGCCTGGGAGCCTCCGAAACTACTCCTGGTCCTGGTCAGCGGGGGTCTCGACGTAGTAGTATCCGCCTCCGGGGTACTCCTGCTCCTGGGCTCCAACGTCGACTGCAGCGGCCGATTAGGAAAAACATAAAGGGGGAAATAAAGCAAAGGTGAGTATCTAGCATACCCGCGAGTCTTACGTCCGCTACTAAGAATTATGCATTGTACCAAATCGAAAGGGGAGGCTGTATATAGTGGACTGCAAGATAGAAATCAGAATAAGGGTAAGAAGCTAGGCCTATCGAAGACTAGCATCTTCTGACGTGTCTTGCAGCACAAGGAGAGAATCAGCCAACAGTTCAATAGCATGAATGTAATAACAATGGAGCAGAAGTTGCTGCAGCATTGTATAATAGTAATTTGTAATGATTAATAATAATAATAATGCCTCTGAGTTCCCTTCCTCGACTCCCTGTGAGGAAGAAGACCCGGAACCATACAGTTTAATAGTAGTAGTTTGTAGTGGTAAGATCCAGCTTCAGCATAAAGCGTCCTGTTACCGTGGACACGGCTATTCGAATATATTAAACTCCCTACAGGGGTGCACTACTGTTCAGCCTGCATGCTCAGATCTCCAGGGTGGCGTACACCTTGTTAGGGAATGCCCCACCGAGGCTATCCGACAAATCACAGTTCATCCTAGGCTCAGCAGAGAGGCCATCCGCCGGACTATATCCTATGCGCCAAGGGGTCTAGGTCCCTCACCCTTGCACGCTCCTGCACGGTACGAGACTGGCCGGTGAATAAAAAGCAAATCCAAAACACACCTGCTGCAGCAAAGAAGACAAGACCGCTTCCGGGCTATCAGCCCGTGGTACTGCTGACGTCTGAATAGATTTCGGACAAACTACGATGCATGGGAGCCCATAACTCCTTATCCCACATGAAGGTAGTGCGTACAGTCCTTTGCGGACTCTCAAGTCATCCGCCGAACCATTTAGCCTTTTAATATTATCTCGCAGACAACCGTTATCGCTGTCTGACTAACAATACAACGGACAATGAACAGCAACAAGGCCCACCGGTAACGTCGGGGCCTGCCCTGTCGTCCCGTCAAAGCGCGCGGTTACCGACAAGGTGAACCGTCTCCTTACCTTGTCTCGCGTGTTCTCTTGGTAGAGCTCGACTTTTTTCGTGGTTTGGTAACTCTCGCGAGATACGAGCAGGGGCCAAGCACGCCGGTAACGTCGGTCGTACCCTTCCTGTCGTTCCCGACGCAATACCGCTCGCGGGCACCGTTGGGTCGCCCGACTTCTTACCTTAAGGACAACCGTTCTCAGGTACGTAGACCGGCTATACAGAGTCATCAACGAGTGGAGTACAAGGATTACTCCTTGATATCTCACACTTGAAGGTGTCTCAGCAGAGCCGAGCTAGGGGGCCTTAGGCGGTGTCTGCATTGTACCGTACTTGTGCAGTTGTAATAAGTTGTATCCGCGTCACTCCCCTGAGTGGTCACGGCCCGCTATCTAATCCTTGCTAACAATGCGCAGCGCTCACTGCTGAATAATGCATAATTATAATAGGCAACATAGGATAAAGGAGGTACATCAAGGGCGATAAAAACAGGCTATGCAATTGAATAGGATTGTAATCGTAGCAGCAGAAGTAACAATGCCTAGTGCAAGAAAGTACGGAAAAGGTAGGCGATATCTGTGATAGAGAATGGCTCTGCTTGCCTGGAAGCTCGACGGTAGGAGCAGGGTCGTCGACGAAGTAGTCGTACCCGGAAGCGGTGTAGTCGGCGGTAGCAGCGGGGTCTACCGGAGAATAAAGGGGGGGAGAAACAGTAAATATAAAGCAATCATATACAAACAGATGCATGACATGACAGATGCAATGTTACCGGTGTTGTAACGCAGTGCAATGTACGTTGCTCGGAGCGGGAATTCATCCGGGGATGAAATACCAGCTCCGGGTGATTACCGAGGGTGTCCGGAGGCGGAAGGGTTCATGCCGGAGGTGCCGTGGACATCCGACAAACGTGTGGATTGTGTAACCGTGCTAGATGAAACGTTCCGAACAACGCTCGTGTTAAGAATAAATTCATCCGGATACTTTAACAGTACCGGACAAATCATCGGACAGACGGTCCGGAGGGGGACGGTTCGATATTCGGTATGTTAGAGGGGTGTGGTTGGTATACGGATAGCGTATCCGTATTCATTATATTTTTTGATCAATTTTGATGTATAAAGTTTTTGAATCTGACTTACGGTTTAAAAGATATTTAAATTCAAAGTTTAAATCATTTTAAATCATTTTCTGAATTTTCTTTATTAATAAAATGCAACATTATCCATAGAGGGGTTGACTGGTCAAATCTGACCAGTGGGTCCCACTGGTCAGCCTCACATGCTAATAAAACATTTTAATTAAATCTAATTACCCACTGGACCCACATGTCATAGACTGGTTAGTTCAGAAATTGTTTTTATTAATCAAATGCAGTGGGGCTCAGGTGTCATTGAAACATATGTTTAATTAACAGTTTAATTAATTTTAAAAGGCCTAGGGCCCACTGTCATACACACATGGGGGTTATTAGTGTAACAGCCCAGATTTCACAAAAATTAAAAATTTTGTTTTCGGTGTGAATTGTTTGATTGTCTGATTTGTTTGCGGTGTTTGCATCCCCGATTTATCGATCGGCGATTATTTCCCCCCCTCTTATCTCGTATCGGACGGATACCGACCCTTGCCACCCTGACACTCGACCTTTGCGACACCGGGTTTCACCCGATCACCGTCGTGAAAACCGCACGAGACCAGCCGCAACCATCGGAACGAAAAACCCCGTTTAATAATTAAACGGGTTATTTTTATAGCGTGCCGGAAAGTGTTCTCGGAACGGTTCCAGCACGAGGTGAACGCCGCCGGCTCGACGCGCTGATCGCGCAGTTCGAAGTTTTACCCGAATCGGAGGTACTACGGACCCCCGGCGGTCAGAAACGTGAGCACCGCGCGTGTGAGAGAAAAACCGGGGATGTTTTTGCAAAGTACCAGCCACCCGGGGTATATAAATACCACCACTCTCCCACCCCCACTTAGGTTTTCCCTAAGCCAAAATTTGCAGCCACCCCCTATTTTGCCCCAAATCTGCCCAATACCATAAAAATCCCGAAACCCTAAATCAGGGGTGCACCACAGCCACCGGATCCGAAATCGGAGGGACCGAAAGCCGCCACGTCACCCAAGCCGATTCCCTGCCCGAGCACCCGAAGCCCCAGCCTAGCCCGTGCGCCTCCTCACCGGCATGGCGGACACCGCCTCACCGTCGCCGGCGTCGAGCCGCTGCCCCACAGGTCGCCGACCTCCTCTCTCCCCTCCTCCTCTCCTCTCTTCTTTCCCTCTCCTCTCTAAATCTCTCTGTCCTCTCCTTTGCGTTGCAAGCCGCCGCCATGGACGAAAGGAACGAGGAGCTCGCCCCCGCCCCCGCTCCTGGACCTCGCCGCGCCGCCCTAGGACGGCCAGATCCGGCCGCCGCACCTCTGCCGCGACTCGTTCCGGCCTTCTCATCACCCGCGCTGCCCTGGACCGCCTCGCCGGAGCTTCACCGGCGTTGGCAACCGCTGCCCGCCCGATCCAGACGAGGGCAGCCGCCGCTCGCTCGGTTGAGCCGGCAGGGCCGGCCAAGCCTCCAACGGCCCAGCGCCCCCGAGGCCCATCTTCCGCACCAGCCCGCGCCCTGGGCCTTGGCCCACAAGGTGAGGACCCCCCTGTTTTCTTTTTTTTTTCTTTTTTTTTCAGTGCGCAGATGGGCTTGGCCCATTACCGCTGCTACTGTTTGACGCCCAGTGCGCTGTTTAGTTAAGCAGCGCCCACCTAGTTTGGCCCGAATAGCTTTTTTTCCTAGAAGTTTATTAATTTTGGCAGATTGTTATTATATTTTTGCGACACGCATATCTTTTCACTGGTAGCTCCGATGGAAACGCTTTCTACATGAAAGTTGCTCCATTTTGCGCGTAGATCAATAAAATGTTGCTTGTATCCGTGTTTGAATTTGTCTACATGTTGTTTGACTGCTAATTACACCGCATGCCACTGTAAACTGTAATTGCAATAACTTTATGACCGTTGCTCTGTTTAAAATGTTTCTTACATGTAACTTGACTAGAATTGCATGTAGATTGTGTTTATGTTGTTCTTGCTTGCTAATAAAAATAATAAAATATTGTTTAGGGAAAAACAGTACCGAATTCCATTTTTATCGTGGGGTCCGCAATAGTTTGCCATGTCTAGGATTTCACCCCACTTAAATTGACTAGCTTAGGTAGTTTATTTATGCTTCACCTCTTGCCATGTTTGTGTGCTATGCCATGCTTGAGTGAGATGCCATGTTAACAACCTTTGTTGATCACCTGTAGCTAAGCAACTTGAACCACCGTAAACGTGCGGTATTCGTCGTGTGTGACCGATACCCCACTTAAACTGTTAGTAACCGTTCTTGATGATAGATCCGTATCGCGTTGCCGTGTCGTGTGATGTCTTCTTGATCTTGTGTTGCCTCGTAGTAATAGATGCTTGCTCGTTGATTGCTTTCATGTGTTTACCGTCTTGTGTGCTTCCGCGGGTACCTCTCGGAGACGATGCGAGCTTACGACCGAGTACACCTTCGGAACCCGACTTATCAACAGGCAAGGACTATACATTACTTATGATCCATTCTATTTCAACCAGCGGTTTGCATGCTAGTCTAGGATAGGTTCGATGTTTGATCCTACCACATGTTTACAGGCTCTCTTAAACCGATACAACCATGTCCCCTCCCAGTAAACCTTGTACTGCTATATTACTAATGCTCGTTGCTCAGCCCCTGCTTAGTATGCATGCTTAGGATGCTACGATGTTACCCTGTTACTCCTTGGGTTGGGATATCACATTATTATATTGTTGTTGATGATATGATTATTATAAATGTTGACTATATTCGACGAAGAATGGAAGGTCTAGGCTATCCCGCCCCGACGCTTTGTTCCATTCGAGTCACCTAGGATCCGAGTTCCGGGTATTGGTTTTAAGACTGAGCGTGCCTAACCGCGTGTGGGATTTTATGGGGTCCCCTCTTCTTACCTACCTAGCTTCAAACATTTCTAGTGGTGGCCCAAGCTGATTTAACTTTTGAAACGTGTGTGTGACTGGTCCGCGGCCGGCAGATTTCAAACAACTTGGGCCAGCGGAGACGTTGTTTCTCTTGTTGGTCCACCCCAGGGAGCTAGGGGGTTGTCCAAATCAGTTTGGGAAACTAACCCGACCTCATCCAGACGGTAGAGGCCGATTTGAGAGCGCGGCCGGCTTTTGAGTTGGATGTCGACTCACCGGGGGGCACCCGGATTTGTGCGTTGTTAGTTAGAGGGACTTGTCGTTCCGGATCTCTTGGGACTAAATCATAAAATGGTTGCCTATCATGGGTAGCAACTGAGAGAGATGGGCGTGCGTGCGGAGCCTCGTAATGGGCAGTTGGTACACCCCTGCAGGGTTAAATCTTTTCGAGAAGCCGTGTCCACGGTTATGGACGACTTGAGACCTACTCCTTGTTCATAGACAACAACCACTGAGATAATCTTAATATAACTTGATCAACGTGAGTGTGTGCCTTGACTGCTTCTTCTTCGTCGGGATGCGAAGAGGAGGACAAGGATAGGATAGGCGTTATGTTTGCGGAAGTAGTTGATAGCAAGAATTGTTGAAGGCGATTCCTCATCGAATGCTTGGCTTCTTACCTTACTCTCTAGATCGTTAGCCACTTCATAAATGCTAGTGCGTCAGCAACCTCACCACTTACCCCATCCTTACCGTAAACTACTAGTTGTCCTAGAATGACGAGTGATGAAGTCTTTGCTGGGTCAGATGACCACTACAGTTGGATGCTGAATACCTCTGTACTCATGATACTACCCTGAAACTCTTTTCAGGTTTCTTGATCGACAACAGGTATGGTGATCGACGTTTCACGTGGAGACTCGACGACGACTAGTTAGGCGGATCCCGGCGGAGGGCCTGGACCCGTGTGGTTATGGGGATCGACGTTTTTCTCCTTGCCACTAGGCATTTGCTTGTAGTCTGTACCCAGACATGCATCTTCCGCTGTTGTATTGTATTTGAGGCAGTTGTATGCCAATTGTATGAGATGTTGTATCCTTGTATCTGTAATGTTGTGATATCATGTTGGAAATCCGGGGCATATGACTCTGTCATATTTCGCGGTGGGACCGGTATGTGCTTCGTCCCCGGATCTGGATGGAAACATCTAGATCTGGAACAGTACCGCATATCGGGTCTTACAACTTGGTATCAGAGCCTTACCGACCGTAGGATTACTTCTCTGGCCGAAGTGGAGTCTAGACAAAAATTATTTTGTAGTTACTAAGTTAGCTATCGGAGAGTAGGATTCTTTTTAGTCCTTACCTTTGCTCTGGTCAGGACAAGTGTCGTAAGAGTTTTAATTCTTGCCTTACCCCCTTCAAACTCTAGGATCTCGAGTGTGTCGAGTTTCGGAACCGTTACAATGCCTTGCTTGCAGCATATTGTCTCGATTCCGATCTCAGGTGGGAATTCCTGTAGTACCTTTAGCTTCTCCGGTTTCGGATATCATCTGGGTCATCCATTGCCATCCCTCTTTTGCCCGGTGTTTTCACGACTTGCGTCGAAAAGCACTATCCCTTTGACCAGGTTTCTTTGTCGTTCCTCCTATTGACACCGACGGTTTCGTATTCTCGACGATGTCGTCTCCCTACGGAAAGTTTTCGGTGGAATTTTGTCGTCGACATGGAGCAGAGTCCGTTGTTGGTGGTGTTGAAGAATCGTCGACTCTCTCTTCCCCATTCCCCTCTCCCCCGGATCGTCCTGGATCTCGGGACGAGATCCCTTGTTGGTGGTGTTGTATTGTAACAGCCCAGATTTCAAAAAAATTAAAATTTTTGTTTTCGGTGTGAATTGTTTGATTTCCTGATTTGTTTGCGGTGCTTGCATCCCCGATTTATCGATCGGCGATTATTTTTCCCCCCTCTTATCTCGTATCGGACGGAGACCGACCCTTGCCACCCTGACACTCGACCTTTGCGACACCGGGTTTCACCCAATCACCGTCGTGAATACCGCACGTGACCAGCCGCAACCATCAGAACGAAAAACCCCGTTTAATAATTAAACGGATTATTTTTATAGCACGCCGGAAAGTGTTCTCGGAACGGTTCCAGCACGAGGTGAACGCCGCCGGCTCGACGCGCTGATTGCGCAGTTCGAAGTATTACCCGAATCGGAGGTACTGCCGACCCCCGGCGGTCAGAAACGTGAGCACCGCGCGCGTGAGAGAAAAACTAGGGATGTTTTTGCAAACTGCCAGCCACCTGGGCTATATAAAGACCACCACTCTCCCACACCCACTTAGGGTTTCCCTAAGCCAAAATTTTCAGCCACCCCCTATTTTGCCCCAAATCTGCCCAATACCATAAAAATCCCGAAACCATAAATCAGGGGTGCACCACAGCCATCGGATCCGAAATCAGAGGGACCGAAAGCCGCCATGTCACCCAAGCCGATTCCCTGCCCGAGCACCCAAACACCCCGCCTAGACCGTGCGCCTTCTCACCGTCATGGCGGACGCCGCCTCACCGTCGCCGACGTCGAGCCGCTGCCCCACAGGTCGCCGGCCTCCTCTCTCCCCTCCTCCTCTCCTCTCTTCTTTCCCTCTCCTCTCTAAATCTCTCTGTCCTCTCCTTTGCGTTGCAAGCCGCCGCCATGGACGAAAGGAACGAGGAGCTCGCCCCCGCCCCGCCCCTAGACCTCGCCGCGCCACCCTAGGACGGCCAGATCCGGCCGCCGCACCTCCGCCGCGACTCGTTCCGGCCTTCTCATCACCCGCGCCGCCCTGGACCGCCTCGCCGGAGCTTCGCCGGCCTTGGCAACCGCTGCCCGCTCGATCCAGACGAGGGCAGCCGCCACTCGCTCGGTTGAGCCAGCTGGGCCGGCCAAGCCTCCAAAGGCCCAGCGCCCCCGAGGCCCATCTTCCGTTCCAGCCCGCGCCCTGGGCCTTGGCCCACAAGGTGAGGACCCCCCTGATTTCTTTTTTTTTCTTTTTTTTTCAGTGCGCAGATGGGCTTGGCCCATTACCGCTGCTACTGTTTGACGCCCAGTGCGCTGTATAGTTAAGCAGCGCCCGCCTAGTTTGGCCCGAATAGCTTTTTTCCCTAGAAGTTTATTAATTTTGGCAGATTGTTATTATATTTTTGCGACGCGCATATCTTTTCACTGGTAGCTCCGATGGAAACGCTTTCTACATGAAAGTTGCTCCATTTTGCGCGTAGATTAATAAAATGTTGCTTGTTGCCATGTTTGAACTTGTCTACATGTTGTTTGACTGCTAATTACACCGCATGCCACTCTAAACTGTAATTGCAATAACTTTTTGAGCGTTGCTCTGTTTAAAATGTTTCTTACATGTAACTTGACTAGAATTGCATGTAGATTGTGTTTATGTTGTTCTTGCTTGCTAAAAAAATAATAAAATATTGTTTAGGGAAAAACAGTACCGAATTCCATTTTTATCGTGGGGTCCGCAATAGTTTGCCATGTCTAGGATTTCACCCCACTTAAATTGACTAGCTTAGGTAGTTTATTTATGCTTCACCTCTTGCCATGTTTGTGTGCTATGCCATGCTTGAGTGAGATGCCATGTTAACAACCTTTGTTGATCACCTGTAGCTAAGCAACTTGAACCACCGTAAACGTGCGGTATTCGTCGTGTGTGACCGATACCCCACTTAAACTGTTAGTAACCGTTCTCGACGATAGATCCGTATCGTGTTGCCGTGTCGTGTGATGTCTTCTTGATCTTGTGTTGCCTCGTAGTAATAGATTCTTGCTCGTTGATTGCTTTCCAGTGTTTATCGTCTTGTGTGCTTCCGCGGGTACCTCTCGGATACGAGGCGAGCTTACGACCGACTACACCTTCGGAACCAGACTTATCAACATGCAAGGACTATACATTACTTATGATCCATTCTATTTCAACCAGCGGTTTGCATGCTAGTCTAGGATAGGTTCGATGTTTGATCCTACCACATATTTACAGCCTCTCTTATTCCGATACAGCCATGTCCCCTCCCAGCAAACCTTGTACTGCTATGTTACTATTGCTCGTTGCTCAGCCCCTGCTTAGTATGCATGCTTAGGATGCTACGATGTTACCCTGTTACTCCTTGGGTTGGGATATCACATTATTATATTGTTGTTGATGATATGATTATTATAAATGTTGACTATATTCGACGAAGGATGGAAGGTCTAGGCTATCCCGCCCCGACGCTTTGTTCCATTCGAGTCACCTAGGATCCGAGTTCCGGGTATAAGTTTTAATACTGCGCGTGCCTAACCACATGTGGGATTTTATGGGGTCCCCTCTTCTTACCTACCTAGCTTCAAACATTTCTAGTGGTGGCCCAAGCTGATTTACCTTTTGAAACGTGTGTGTGACTGGTCCGCGGCCGGCAGATTTCAAACAACTTGGGCCAGAGGAGACATGGTTTCTCTTGTTGGTCCACCCCAGGGAGCTAGGGGGTTGTCCACATTTGTTTGGGCAACTAAGCCGACCTCATCCAGACGGTAGAGGCCGATTTGAGAGCGCGGCCAGCTTTTGAGTTGGATGTTGACTCACCGGGGGCCACCCGGATTTGTGCGTTGTTAGTTAGAGGGACTTTTCGTTCCGGATCTCTTGGGACTAAATCATAATATGGTTTCCTATCATGGGTAGCAACTGAGAGAGATGGGCGTGCGTGCGGAGCCTCGTAATGGGCAGTTGGTACGCCCCTGCAGGGTTAAATCTTTTCGAGAAGCCGTTTCCACGGTTATGGACGACTTGAGACCTACTCCTTGTTCATAGACAACAACCACTGAGATAATCTTAATATAACTTGATCAACGTGTGTGTGTGCCTTGACTGCTTCTTCTTCGTCGGGATGCGAAGAGGAGGACAAGGATAGGATAGGTGTTATGTTTGCGGAAGTAGTTGATAGCAAGACTTGTTGAAGGAGATTCCTCATCGAATACTTGGCTTCTTACCTTACTCTCTAGATCGTTAGCCACTTCATAAATGCTAGTGCGTCAGCAACCTCACCACTTACCCCATCCTTACCGTAAACTACTAGTTGTCCTAGAATGACGAGTGATGAAGTCCTTGCTGGGTCAGATGACCACTATAGTTGGATGCTGAGTACCTTTATACTCATGATACTACCCCCAAACTCTTTTCAGGGTTCTTGATCGACAACAGGTATGGTGATCGACGTTTCACGTGGAGACTCGACGACGACTAGTTAGGCGGATCCCGGCGGAGGGCCTGGACCCGTGTGGTTATGGGGATCGACGTTTTTCTCTTTGCGACTAGGAATTTGCTGTAGTTTGTACCCAGACATGTATCTTCCGCTGTTGTATTGTATTTGAGGCAGTTGTATGCCAATTGTATGAGATGTTGTATCCTTGTATCTGTAATGTTGTGATATCCTGTTGGAAATCCGGGGCATATGAATTTGTCATATGTCGCGGTGGGACCGATATGTGCTTCGTCCCCTGATCTGGATGGAAACATCTAGATCTGGAACAGTACCACATATCGGGCCTTACAATTAGCTTCAGTGTTAATTTAACAACATGATTAGCCGGGGCCTGGCCCACCTTTCGGTGTCCCAGGGGGCCTAATTAATCCTCTGACCACGAGGGACCGCACGTCAACTACCGGAGGAGCTCGCCGGCGACGAGAAAGCTCGCAGCCGGTGACCGTGCCGACGATTTAGGGCGCCGTTTTGGGTGCTGTCTGTTCCTACGGGTGCAGCGCGTCGAGCCGCACCCATTCCTATCCCATGCTCGAGCCGAGGTGGACGGAGCTGAGCTCCAGGCCATCAATGGCGAAGGCCATTTTCTGGCCAGAACAGGAGCAAGCCCAGGGAGGGATTCGGGGGGCGTGCACTAGTCTATCATGACCGGAGACTCACTGGGAGCACACGGGTGCCAAACGCACAAGCTAGGGGCACGGGAAGCGCGGTCAAGACCAGCCACGGCGGCGGAAAGGACACGACCCGTGGCGACGGCGGCCTAGTGCAGCAAACCAAAGATGGGGAGAGGGGAATTGACTGTAGGCTCACCCCGGAGGCTCACGATGGCCCGTTGCAAGCTTAGGACCGTAGGCGTGCGCGAATCGGCCGGAGGATCTCGCCGGAGCCGGAGAGGAAGACGGCGACGTTGCACTCGACACAGGGGCTCCCGACCCGATTCTCCACGGGAGGGGGTGAAGACGTTGGTGGCGGAGCTCCTGGACACTCGGGTTCGCCGTGGGGTGGCCGGTGGCCGCGTGTGTTCACAAGCGCACATCCATGGCGGCGACTGTGGCTCTGGTTGTGCCACGGGGAGAGGGGGGCTTGACGGGATCGAGATCTATGGGGGCAGGAGGGCGCTAGGGTTCCATCCTGGGGAACCTGGGGACCTTAACGACGGCGGCGACCGCTCGATGCCTTCCACAGCGGCAGCCGGTGCCGTGGCCAGCGTGGATGCACGCCACGGCATGGTGAGCAGTGCGGGGGTATGGGACGAGTGGGGTTGGGCCGGGGTGGGTTGTTTAGGGTGCGTTTGGTTCAATGGCTATCCTCCAATGGCTAGGGATAGCCAGTTTTTAACTGGATAGCAGGTGTTTGGTTTGAAAGAAAAACGGGATAGGCAGGGATATGGGCAACCGAGATTCCTCGAATATACTGCCAAAACCGGGCTGAGCGTGTCCGCCAAAATATCGCGGATAGAGCCAACCACCCTGTGCGCTTCTCTCTTTTCCCCATCTCCCAGCGGAAGATCCAGTCAGGGCGCTAGATGGCGGGGTCGGCCAAGGTGCGAGACAACGAGGTCGACCAAGGCGCGGCGGAGAGGCCGACCATGCGGCAGCGGCGAGGCGACCAAGTAGCGGCGGCGAGGTCGACCAAGGCGCGGCGGAGAGGCCGACCTTGCGGCGACAGCGAGGCCGACCATGGCGCGGCGGCGAGGTCGACCAAGGTGCGTGTGGCCATGGCGGGATCGGCCAAGGCGCAGCGAACTCATCTATTTCCTCTTCTGGCGGCGACAGCTACTGCCCAGCGTGATAATCAATCAGAATTTCAGCGCCTAGCATCGGGCATGATTCCGGGATGGGATTTGCGCTCACAGCAGGAGATGACAGGTGATTCGTTGTCTCTCTGCAAGCCTGAGGACACATCGAGAGCGGGAAGAACAGCAGCATGCTCGGTTTTCAGGACCAGCGCAAGAGCATGGTGCTTTTTGATGCTCCTTGCCGCTGAGCAAGCCACTAATGGATGCTAATAAATCTCCCAGAAGGTTCTAAAGCAGGTAATGCTAAGATAAAAACAAATCATATCCATCCCGTCCGGTAAACCAAACACATGAGTGGCTATCTTCAACCATTTATCATCCTACGTAAGCAAACAAAAAAAATGGCTATCCCTAGCCAGGTGGTTGGGGATACCCACATCCACTAAAATATATCCCATGAACCAAACACATCCTTAGTTGGGCTGGGTCCAAGGGGAGCAGGGGGTCTCTCCTTCATTTTTCTTTTATTATTTTCTGTATTTTCTTTTCTGTTTGTATTTTTTTAGCTAGGTTTTGATTTTTGCCAAAAGTGAAACTTGCTCCAATAATATTGCAGCACCATACAGAAGTGCCACAAAAATAATTAGTCTTTTATAAACTCTTTTGCATTTTTGTTTTATTAAAAAGGCATTAAATCCCACTGGTTTGTCTACTGTTTGTATTGTTGGATTTATTTTATTGCTTAATAAATCTCCAAAACCATATGGATGTGATCCACTGATTTTTAGGCATTTTACAAAATTGCTTTCACAATTTTTGAACATAGTTTTATTTCCACTTATTTTTAATATTTATCAAAAGGCATTTTGAGTTTGAGTTGCTCCAAGGTGATCAAAGCATGATTAACATTAGTGATTAGCAACAGTAATCTTCATTATCAAAAGTGTTACTGTTCCATAACACTGACGGTGTTACAAATCTCCCCCACTACAAGAATTGTCGTCCCGAGAATCTAAGCGGTAGAGGGGAAAAGATCGAGGTATTCTTCACGAAGACGATCTTCGCGTTGCCAAGTGGCTTCATCTTCAGAATGATTCGACCACTGAACTTTGAGGAACTTGGTTGTCTTGTTGCAGGTTTTGCATTCAGACTGATCGAGAATGTGGCTCGGATGTTCTTGATAAGTCAAGTCCTGCTGAAGCTCAATCATACCATGTTCCACTTCACGAATAGGGTCCTTGAAGCAGCATCGGAGTTGCGACACGTGAAATACATCGTGGACTTGGGAGAGGTTCGGCGGCAATTCCAATCGGTATGCCACTGGTCCACTTCGGGAAAGAATACGGAACGGGCCGATGTAGCGAGGAGCTAACTTGCCTTTGATTCCGAAATGATGAGTGCCTCTCATGGGAGTGACATGGAGGTAAGCTTGTTCACCGGGTTGATAGACCATTTCCTTGTGCTTGCGGTTATAGTAGCTCTTCTGGAGGGACTGAGCAGCCTTCAAATGTTCACGGATAACGCGAACCTGATCTTCGGCATGCTGAATAATGTCCGGACCAATGAGGGTTCGTTCCCCATTTTCTGACCAATTCAGAGGGGTTCGACACTTACGTCCATAGAGAACTTCAAAGGGTGCCATCTTCAGACTAGCCTGATAGCTATTGTTGTACGAGAATTCAGCAAATGGAAGAGATTCCTCCCATTTCTTACCGAATGAAATGACACAAGCTCGAAGCATATCTTCAAGCACTTGGTTGACTCGTTCGACTTGTCCTTGCGACTGGGGTGATAAGCGGTGCTGAAATTTAGGTGAGTGCCCATAGCTTCTTAGAAACTATCCCAGAACTTCAAGGTGAAAATTCTGCCACGATCTGAACTGATCTCCAACTGAATACCGTGGAGGGAAACAATTCTGGAAACATATAAGTCTTCTAACTGACTAGCTAGCAGAGATCGTCTCCTTGACTGGCAGAAAGTGAGAAACCTTGGAGAATCAATCGATGACGAAAAAGATAGCATCATGGCCTTTCTACGATCTAGGAAAACCAGTGACGAAGTCCATCTCGATCTTGTCCCACTTCCATTCAGGATTAGAAAGTGGTTGCAGAGTTCCAGCAGGTCTTTGATGTACTGCTTTCACGCGACGGCAAACGTCACACTCGTCAACATATCGAGCGATGTCTTGCTTCATGTTAGACCCCCAATACCGCTGACGAAGGTCTTGGTACATCTTGGTACTACCAGGGTGAATCGACAAAGGAGTATCATGAGCTTCTTTCATGATGCGCGGGTCAAGTTTAGATTGGGCTTACTCCTAGGTACCACTAAACGATTCTCAAAATACAACGTACCATCATCAGCAACAGTGAAGCATGATGGCTTTCCTCTAGCGATATACTTCTTGATCTTCTCGACATCGGAGTCACATGTTTGTATCCACTTGATGGTGCTGTCGAGGTCCGGCTCAACAACAAGGTTATTCACATGTCCCTGCGGAACAATTTCAAGGTTCTACTTGCGGAGCTCTTCATACAGAAGTGGCTGCTCTATCTGGACTTCATGTTCAGAACAGTAGGCTTGGCAGCTTAAGGCATCGGCCACCACATTAGCTTTGCCAGGGGTGTAAGAAATTCCAATGTTGTAGTCGGCTATTGTCTCGAGCCATCTCTGTTGGAGGAGATTCAGGTCGGGCTGAGTAAACAGGTACTTCAGGCTTTGGTGGTCAGTGTAGATCTCGCAACGGTTACCAACGAGGTAATGTCGCCACAGCTTCAATGCATAAATTACCGCTGCCAATTCGAGATCATGAGTTGGATAGTTTTGTTCGTGAGCACGCAACTGACGAGAGCCATAAGAAATCACTTTGCACTCTTGCATTAGGACACAGCCTAATCCTTGACGAGACGCGTCGCAATAAATCACGAGGTCCTTCTGAGTATCAGAGGGAGCAAGCACTGGGGTAGAAGTGAGCTTGTCCTTCAGAGGTTGAAAAATTTCTTGACATTTATCAGTCCACTCAAACTTGACGCCTTTGTGAAGCAGATTAGTCAAAGGCCTGGCAATCTTGGAGAAATTCTCAAAAAAACGGCGGCAATAGCTGGCAAGCCCGAGGAAACTTCGGACTTGCTTGAGAGTCCTGGGCGGAGTCCAGTCCAGAATAGCCTGAATACGTTCGGGGTTGACGGCGAAGCCATCCTTGGAAATCACATGACCAAGGTAGGTTGCTTCGGGAAGCCAAAATTCACACTTAGAATACTTAGCATAGAGTTTGTGTTCTCGAAGCTTTTCCAGTATAAGGCAAAGATGTTCAACATGTTGTTCTTCATTCTTGGAGTATATCAATATATCATCCAGATAAACCACGAAAAACTTGTCGAGATATTCCATGAATATAAAGTTCATCAATCTGGAGAACGTGGCTGGTGCATTCGTCAAGCCAAAGGACATGACAGTGTACTCGTATGAACCATAGCGAGTAATGAATGCGGTCTTCGGAATGTCCTCATCACGGACCCGGATTTGGTGATAACCCAACCTTAAGTCGAGTTTTGAAAACACCGTGGATCCAGCAAGTTGATCATAAAGATCATTTATCCGAGGGAGGGGGTACTTGTTATGTATCGTGGCCTGGTTGATAGGTCGGTAATCTTGGACCAAATGGTTCGTTCCATCACTCTTTTTGACAAAGAGCAAAGGTGCTCCCCAAGCAGAGGAACTTGGACGGATGAAGCCTTTCTCGAGGGCCGTGTCGATCTCCTTCTTCAATTCAAGGAGGTGGTGAGGTGGCATCTTATATGGGCGCTTGGCAATAGGGACGTTGCCGGGATTCAAGTCGATGAAAAATTCAACTTCCCTAATCGGGGGTATCCCCGACAGTTCTTTTGGGAATACGTCGGTTAAACATAGATGATTGGGACTTTCTCAATCCCTTCGAGAGGTGCGACATTCAAGGCATTCAGAGCATATATACGAGCTTCGACATTCATCGACACAATGGCAGTGTGACTCACAATCGCTCCAGAAGGATGAAAGAGTTGGATGACCTTGGTGCCACAATAAAGTGCGGCATCGTGGGCTTTCAGCCAATCCATACCCAAGATAAGGTCCATAGTGGAGGTTTTCAGAATATGTGTGGAGACAAGGAACTCAATCCTTTCGATCTCGACGGTGATGTTAGGTGCCAGCATGTCAACGTGACACATGCCGCCGGGTGTTTTAACGGCCAAGGGGGTACGCATCTTTTCGTGATATATGCCATGCTTAGATGCAAATGCTCCAGACATAAATGAATGCGATGCTCCTGTATCAAATAAAACAGTAGCGGGTATTGGGTTAACGAGGAGTGTACCCATCACAGTAGAGGGCTGTTCCTGAGCTGCTCCAACATCAATGTTGTAAGCATCACCACGAGGATGAGCATTTGACCCAGTATTATAGTTGAGGGTCCCATTGTTGCCACGGCCATTTCCGCGGCCAGCAGGGTGAACTACCAGTTGATTCTGTCACTGAGGGAAGTCTTTGGAAATATGGCCTGGCTGATGGCACTTGAAACACATGCCATATTGAGGACGGATGGGTGCAGTCTCAGTCTTCGGCTGTCTCGGCGGGGGCGGAGGCAGACGGGGTGCAACATACGACAGCCTTGCTGCAGGGGTAGTTGGACGAAACACACTTTGTGGAAGCCAAACGCGTTGCTTCTGTGCTGTGCCCGAAGATGAGCCAGCATCACGGGGGCGCTTCGGCGAACCACCGAACTTAAGATGAGCGTTCTCAAGAGTGATAGTCTGGTTCACCATGGTGGCGAAGTCAGGGAAGACGTGCAAAGCCAGTGCAAGCTGGAGATCTGGGTTGAGCCCATCACGGAACTTCTCTTGCCTACTTGCATCATTTGGGAGGTCACTTGCAGCATAGCAGGAGAGGCAGAGGAATTCCCTCTGATATGCCTCGACAGTTTGTTGCCCTGAACAAGGTTGTGGAACTCGGCCTTCATACGGTTTATAATTGCCTGGGGGACATAACGAGCACGGAAGGCAGTCTTGAAGTCATTCCAGGTGACGACAGTCCCTTCAACTAGCAAGCCCTTGTAAGTGTCCCACCACTGAGCAGCGGGGCCACGCAGGAAATAGGACGCGAAGTTGACGTAATCAGCAGTGCTCACATTAGCGAACTCCAACTGACGGTTGATGTCACGGAGCCAATCATCGGCATCCAGCGGCTGTTCAGGTTGGTGGAAGAGAGGGGGATTGAGACGCATGAAATCCCATAGAGTAACCACAGGAGGTTGGTTCTGGTGCTGGTTCTGGTTCTGATTCTGGCTCTGGAGCTGATCTATGACTCCTTGCATGAACACTTGGTTCATCTGAAACTGCTGCATCATGTAGTCTGGCGGCGGAGGTGGATCGTTGGCACCACGACCACGACCACGACCACCACGACCAGCCATCCTGCTAGAATTTAACAGGGGTATTTCAGCGATGAGAATTTTAACGAGATGCCGGAAACGAGTAAGAGGTAAAGCGACAACAAAGAGGAGGCGGGGAAATATAAGAGTAGTCATATAAGACATACACATCCACACATAGAGTCAACCAGAAAATCGGGCAGCGTAACGTCGTAGAAATTAATGAAAAAGGACTCACTAGGCGGCGCGCAGACCGCGGTAAGGATTACACGACGCGACATAGATTCCACTATGTGGATCACGCCGCAAGAAAACTGATGGCCACAGAAGTTAATGCCAGAGGACGCACGACCTACCCAGAATGAGAATGGGATCCGCGGTCCGGGACCTGGGGTAGAAATCCCGCGACACGACTCAATCAATGGGGAAGCACCAAAACGCCGGGTGGAATCAAGAGAACGTGATCCTAATGTCAGAGTTTTTAAAACTTACCAGCAAGGATAAGAGAGCAGATTCCCAGAGCATAGGTAAGGAGAAAAGGATCCTAATACCATAGATATCACACGTAGTGACATTGATGTGGGTCTGTAAGCCAAACATTAAGTTAGCAAAATAGTTTTTCAAAGTCTAGACTCAACTTCGACCAGGTAGTGGTTGGGTGGCTTCCTACAGGCAGTCGGCTCTGATACCAACTTGTAACGCCCCTAAAATCAATCCGTGTACAGTAATCATACATGCAGGGTACACGGCTGAGATTAGGGAGCCACGGTGAGAATATCACAACACAACACTAAACACAAAAGGATAAAACAATATGTTACATTATAAGGGGGGGTCACACAGACCCGAATACATAAGTTATATAAGCCATAATATCTGAGTATAGACATAGTTATTCAAGTTTTGCCTTAAGAAGGCTAGCACAAATAACATCAGAGATACAGATCGAAAAGGCAAGGCCTCCTGCCTAGGATCCTCCGAAACTACTCGTGGTCCTGGTCAGCGGGGGTCTCGACGTAGTAGTATTCGCCTTCTGGATACTCCTGCTCCTGGGCCCCAACGTCGACTGCAGCGGCCGATCAGGCAAAACATAAAGGGGAAAATAAAGCAAAGGTGAGTATCTAGCATACCCGCGAGTCTTACGTCCGCTACTAAGCATTATGCATTGTACCAAATGGAAAGGGGAGGCTGTATATAGTGGACTGCAAGATAGAAATCAGAATAAGGGTAAGAAGCTAGGCCTATCAAAGACTAGCATCTTCTGACGTGTCTTTCAGCACAAGGAGAGAATCAGCCAACAGTTCAATAGCATGAATGTAATAACAATGGAGCAGAAGTTGCTGCAGCATTGTATAATAGTAAGTTGTAATGATTAATAATAATAGTAATGCCTCAGAGTTCCCTTCCTCGACTCCCTGCGAGGAAGAATACCCGGAACCAGACAATTTAATAGTAGTAGTTTGTAGTGGTAAGATCCAGCTTCAGCATAATGCGTCCTGTTACCATGGACACGACTATTCAAATAGATTAAACTCCCTGCAGGGGTGCACTACTGTTCAGCCTGCACGCTCGGATATCCAGGATGGCGTACACCTTGCTAGGGAATGCCCCACCGAGGCTATCCGATACATCGATTTTCATCCTAGGTCAGCAGAGAGGCCATCCGCCGGACTATATCCTATGCGCCAAGGGGTCTAGGTCCCTCACCCTTGCACGCTCTTGCACGGTACGAGACTGGCCGGTGAAGCAAAAGCAAATCCAAAACACACCTGCTGCAGCAAAGAAGACAAGACCGCTTCCCGGCTATCAGCCCGTGGTACTGCTGACGTCTGAAGAGCTTTCGGACAAACTACGACGCAGGGGAGCCCATAACTCCTTATCCTACGTGAAGGTAGTGCGTACAGGCCTTTGCAGCCTCTCAAGTCATCCACCGAACAATTTAGCATTTTAATATTATCTCGCAGACAACCGTTATCCCTGTCTGACTAACAACACAACGGAAAACGAACAACAACAAGGCCCACCGGTAACGTCGGGGCCTGCCCTGTCGTCCCGTCAAAGCGCGTGGTTACCGACAAGGTGAACTGTCTCCTTACCTTGTCTCGCGTGTGCTCTTGGTAGAGCTCGACTTTTTCGTGGTTTGGTAACTCTCGCGAGATACGAGCAGGGGCCAAGCACGCCAGTAACGTCGGTCGTACCCTCCCTGTCGTTCCCGACGCAATACCGCTCGCGGGCACCGTTGGGTCGCCCGACTTCATACCTTAAGGACAACTCTTCTCAGGTACCTAGAGCGGCTATATAGAGTCATCAACGAGTGGAGTACAAGGATTACTCCTTGATAGCTCAAACTTGAAGGTGGCTCGGCAGAGCCGAGCTAGGGGGCCTTAGGCGGTGTCTGCATTGTACCGTACCTGTGCAGTTGTAATAAGTTGTATCCGCGTCACTTCCCTGAGTGGTCACGGCCCGCTATCTAATCCTAGCTAACAATGCACAGCGCTCACTGCTGAATAATGCATAATTATAATAGGCAGCATAGGATAAAGGAGGTATATCAAGGGCGACAAAAACAGACTATGCAATTGAATATGATTGTAATCATAGCAGCAGCAGTAACAATGCCTAGTGCAAGAAAGTACGGAAAAGGTAGGTGATATCTGGGGAAGAGAATGGCTCTGCTTTCCTAGAAGCTCGACGGTAGGGGCAGGGTCGTCGACGAAGTAGTCGTACCCGGCAGCGGTGTAGTCGGCGGTAGCAGCGGGGTCTACCGGAGAATAAAGGGGGGAGAAACAGTAAATATAAAGCAATTATATACAAACAGATGCATGACATGGCAGATGCAATGTTAACGGTGTTCTAACGCAGTGCAATGCACGTTGCTCGGAGAGGGAACTCATCCGGGGATGCAATACCAGCTCCGGGTGATTACTGAACAGGGTGTCCGAAGGGGGAAGGGTTCATGCCGGAGGTGCTGTGGACATCCGACAAACGTGTGGATGGTGTAACCGTGCTAGATGAAACATTCCGAACAACTCTGGTGTTCAGAATAAATTCATCCGGATACTTTAACAGTACCGGACAAATCATCGGACACACGGTCCGGAGGGGGACGGTTCGATGTTAGGTATGTTAGAGGGGTGTGGTTGGTATATGGTTAGCGTATCCGTCTTCGTTATATTTTTCTAATCAATTTTGATGTATAAAGTTTTTGAATCTGACTTACGGTTTAAAAGATATTTAAATTCAAAGTTTAAATCATTTTAAATGATTTTCTGAATTTTCTTTATTAATAAAATGCAACATTATCCACAGAGGGGTTGAGTGGTCAAACCTGACCAGTGGGTCCCACTGGTCAGCCTCACATGCTAATAAAACGTTTTAATTAAATCTAATTACCCACTGAACCCACATGTCATAGACTGGTTAGTTCAGAAATTGTTTTTATTAATAAAATGCAGTGGGGCCCAGGTGTTATTGACACATATGTTTAATTAACAGTTTAATTAATTTTAAAAGGCCTAGGGCCCACTGTCATACACACATGGGGGTTATTAGCTTCAGTGTTAATTTAACAACGTGATTAGCCGGGGCCTGGCCCACCTGTCGGTGACCCAGGGGGCCTAATTATTCCTCTGACCACGAGGGCCCGCACGTCATCCACCGGAGGAGCTCGCCGGCGACGAGCAAGCTCGCAGCCGGTGACCGTGCCGACGATTTAGGGCGCCGTTTTGGGTGCCGTCTCTTCCTACGGGTGCAGCGCGTCGAGCCGCACCCATTCCTATCCCAAGCTCGAGCCGAGGTGGCCGGAGATGAGCTCCAGGCCATTTTTGGCGGAGGCCATTTTCTGGTCAGAACAGGAGCAAGCCGGGGGAGGGATTCGGGGGGCGTGCGCTAGTCTATCATGACCGAAGACTCACTGGGAGCACACGGGTGCCAAACGCACAAGCTAGGGGCACGTGAAGCGCGGTCAAGACCAGCCACAGCGGCGGCCTGGACACGACCCGTGGCGACGGCGGCCTAGTGCAGCAAACCAAAGATGGGGAGAGGGGAATTGAGCGTAGGCTCACCCCGGAGGCGCACGATGGCCCGTTGCAAGCTTAGGAGCGGAGGCGTGCGCGAAACGGCCGGAGGATCTCGCCGGAGCCGGAGAGGAAGACGGCGACGTTGCACTCGACACAGGGGCTCCCGACCCGATTCTCCACGGGAGGTGGTGAAGACGTTGGTGGCGGAGCTCCTGGACACTCGGGTTCGCTGTGGGGTGGCCGGTGGCCGCGCATGTTCACAAGCGCGCATCCATGGCGGCTACTGCGGCTCTGGTTGTGCCATAGGGAGAGGGGGGGCTTGACAGGATCGAGATCTACGGGGGCAGGGGGGCGCTAGGGTTCCATCCTGGGGAACCTGGGGACCTTAACGACGGCGGCGACCGCTCGATGCCTTCCACGGCGGCAGCCGCTGCCGTGGCCAGCGTGGATGCACGCCACGGCATGGTGATCAGTGCGGGGGTAGGGGACGGGTGGGGTTGGGCCGGGGTGGGTTGTTTAGTTGGGCTGGGCCCAAGGGGAGCAGGGGGGTATGGGCTTCATTTTGCTTTTATTATTTTCTGTATTTTCTCTTCTGTTTGTATTTTGTTTAGCTAGGTTTTGATTTTTTTCCAACAGTGAAACTTTCTCCAATAATATTGCACACCATACAGAAGTGCCACAAAAAGAATTAGACTTTTATAAACTCTTTTGCATTTTTGTTTTATTAAAAAGGCATTAAATCCCGCTGGTTTGGCTACTGTTTGAATTGTTGGATTTATTTTATTGCTTAATAAATCCCCAAAACCATATGGATGTGATCCACTGATTTTTAGGCATTTTACAAAATTGCTTTCACAATTTTTGAACAAAGTTTTATTTCCACTTATTTTTAATATTCATCAAAAGGCATTTTGAGTTTGAGTTGCTCCAAGGTGATCAAAGCATGATTAACATCAGTGATTAGAAACAGTAATCTTCATTATCAAATGTGTTACTGTTCCATAACACTGAGGGTGTTACAAGGCAGCAACTCCGGTGGCGATGACACCCCTGTCCGTTGATCCGCCAGGCAAGCTGGGCTATCACCAGAACCGATGCCACCTCATCCACCGCAGGCACCAACCACAGAACAGATCATGAGAATGTTTGAGGAGAAGAGGAACCAAGATCTCATGGAATTACTGAGAAGCATGCAGACTATAGTGGGACATAATCAGAACCCAGGATTCCGCTCCAAGCTATCCGATTTTCCGCACACCCGACCACCGAGCTTTGACCAGGAAGCAGGTCCCATTGAAGCTGATGACTGGCTAAGGACCATTGAAAATAAATTGGAGATTGCCCACTGTGATGAAGATGACAAGGTACCATTTTCCACCCATTACCTCGAGGGCCACGCAGCTATTTGGTGGGACAATAACAAGGAAGTATGGCCTCTAGAAGAAGACACCACCTGGGAGAAGTTCAAAGAAAAGTTTCACGCATACCATATCCCTAAGGGAGTGCTGAAGGTCAAACTGAGAGAGTTCCTCTCTCTTGTTCAAGGCAGCATGTCCGTAACTGAGTACCTGAACAAGTTCAATCACCTCGCAAGATACTCGGTCCATGATGTGGCCACTGGAGAAAGGAAGATAGACCGCTTCCTTTTTGGACTCAGCGCCACTCTCCATTGTCAGCTCAGTATGTTGGACTTCCCAGACTTCCAGACTCTTGTCAACAAGGCGCTGATAGCAGAACGTGAGTACAAGTCTTTCATTGAACACAAGTTTGGGAATGACGACCGTAAGCGTAAATATGAAGCTAAGAAGCCCAACAATGAGCCATCTTTCCAGAAACCACTCGTTTGGAAGCCCGCTCAGCAGCCTGCTCAGACCAATTACAAGCCCTCTTGGACAAATGGCAACGCTACGACCAAGAAGCCTGCAAACCAGGGGAAGCCTTACATCACCCCCCAAGTCAAGGAAGATTGCATCCGCAACGGAACTTGCTTAACTTGCGGAAAGCCAGGGCACTACTCCAGGCAATGCCCCACCAGGATGGGGAAACCAACACCACAAGTCAACAACATTAGGGGCTAGCCCAACACAAACTATCGCCAGGCTCGAGTCAACCACATCTCGGCTGATGGAGCCCGCGAGTCCCCCGACGTGTTCATCGGTATGTTCCATATTAATAACATAACCGCAATTATATTATTTGATTCCGGGGCAACCGACTCGTTCATTTCATGGAGTTTTTCCACCCAAAACAATTTTCCCATCTCTCTTTTGGACAAAACTGTGGTGGTACAAACCCCTGGGGGCGTGCTCAAAATAGACAGTATATGCAAGGAGCTGTCAATTGAGATATATGAACTGAAGTTTCCGGCCTCCCTTGTTCATCTGGAATCCAAGGGGCTAGATGCAATTCTTGGAGTGGATTGGCTCACAGCTCATCAGGTCCGCCTCGCCTTTCAGACCCGCATAGTGAAGCTGGTTAACCCAGAAGGAAAAGCAGTCCAGTTCACCGCCGTGGGAATGCCACGAAAGGAGTTATTGGTGTGCCATATCACCACTACTGACATGAACAAGATTCCAGTGATCAGAGAATTCCCAGATGTATTCCCAGAAGAATTTCCAGGTATGCCACCAGACAAGGAGGTAGAGTTTGCTATTGAGATCGTTCCCGGGACATCCTCAATATACAAGAAGTACTACCGAATGCCGTCTACCGAACTGGTAGAGATGAAGAAGCAGTTGGATGAGTTATTGCAGAAAGGGTACATTCGTCCCAGCACCTCACTGTGGGGGTCACCTGTGATGTTTGTCAAGAAGAAGGATGGCAGCCAAATTCAGCAAGTGTGAATTCTGGCTAAAAGAGGTGGAATTTCTGGGGCACATTCTGTCATCTCAAGGAGTAGCGGTCGACCCCAGTAAAGTGGCCGACGTATTGAACTGGAAGCCACCAGCCACAGTGACAGAATTCCTGATTTTCTTGGGATTGTCTGGCTATTATCGCCGATTCATTGAGGGGTTCTCCAAGGTAGCCAAGACGTTGACTGAGCTAATGAAGAAGAATCAAAAGTTTGTCTGGACCAAGGAATATGATGATAGCTTCAGACAACTAAAGACAAAGTTAACTTCCGCCCCCGTCTTAACCTTGCCAGACCGTCACAAGGGGTTCGACATATATTTTGATGCCTCAAGACGCGGCCTGAGCTGTGTGCTAAACCAAGAAGGAAAGGTTGTAGCATATCCCTCCCGGCAGCTCCGCCCACATGAAGGAAATTACCCCACCCATGACTTGGAACTAACTGCCGAAGTGCATGCTTTGAAGATATGGAGGCATTATCTCATCAGCCAGCGGTGTGAAATATACACGGACCACAAGAGCCTCAAGTACATCTTCACTCAACCGGATCTCAACCTCAGGCAAAGGAGATGGTTGGAATTGATCAAGGAATACGACCTCGGGATAAACTATCACCCCGCCAAAGCCAATGTGGTGCCGATGCCCTCAGCAGAAAGCCGAGCATGGTCAATGCACTTTGGGAAGGGATGCACCCGGAACTTCAAAGGGAATTTGCTAGCCTCAACCTGGTACTATGCGGCCCGTTGAATGTGGAGACAATGGAGATGACCCCAACCCTCGTGGAAGAAGTCGAGGAAGCGCAGAAACAAGATACGGAGATCCAAGAGATCAAGGAAAGGGTACGGAAGGGTAAAGCCGCATCCTTCCGCATCGATGCCTAGGAGACTATATGGTTTGAGGACTGACTCTGCATACCAGACCAAAACAGCTTAAGGCAACAAATACTGCGAGAAGCACATGAGTCCGCATATTCAATTCACCCAGGAGGTACCAAGATTTGCGGACAACATTTTGGTGGTCCGGAATGAGGAAGGATATTGCGTACTACGTTGCGTGCTGCGACATATGCAACCGAGTCAAGGCTGAGCACCAGAAGCCCGCTGGATTGCTGCAAACCCTACAAGTCCCTCAGTGGAAATGGAAGTCATATGCATGAACTTTGTCGTGGGACTCCCCAAATCAGTCCGAGGACATGACTCCATTTGGGTTATTGTGGACATGCTCACCAAGGTGGCCCACTTTATCCCGGTCAGAACCACTTACCGAGAAGATTAGCAAGCGGAGCTATACATGTCCCGGATTGTTAGCCTCCATGGCGTACCCAAGACGATCACCTCCGACAAAGGGTCCACATTCACCTCTGCATTCTGGTTGCGCCTGCATCAAGCCTTTGGGAACCGCGCTGAAGCACAACACATCTTATCACCCATGGACCAATGGGAAAACAGAATGAGTTAACCAGATTATGGAGGACATGCTGAGGGCATGTGCTCTATCCTATGAAACCAAGTGGGAAGACTATCTGCCATATACAGAATTCTTTTACAACAACAACTATTAGTTCAGCCTCAAGATGTCACCATTTTAAGCATTATATGGGCGTAAGTGTCGTACCCCTTTGAATTGGTCACAGACCGGAGACAGCCGTATCTTTTTTACAGATTTGATGCTGGAAGCTGGAAAGCAGGTACAAGAGATTCAGAACCGTCTGAGAGCAGCCAAGTCTCGCCAGAAGAGCTACTATGACCCGAAACATCGGGAAGTGAACTTTGAGCCCAGGGAATACACTTACCTTCGAGTAACACCGATGAAAGGAGTGAGGAGATTCCACACTCGAGGGAAGCTTGCACCACGATAAATCGGGCCGTTCCCGGTAATGGCTAGAAGAGGGAGATTAGCATACCAATTGGAACTACCCCCGGAACTGTCCGATGTTCATGATGTTTTCCACATATCATAGTTACGCAAATGCATTGCACCGCCAGCCAAGCAAGTGGATATGAAGGAATTAGAGCTGACACAGGATCTGACTTATGAGGAGAAGCCAGTCAGGATTTTAGAGGAAATGGAAAGAACCACCCGCATCAAGGTAACACAGTTTCACAAGGTACTATGGGCACACCATACCGAGGAAGAGGCTACTTGGGAAAGGGAAGAGTTTCAGAGATCGGCATATCCGTATCTGTTACCTGAGCAACCAAATCTCGAGGACGAGATTTACCCTAAGGGAGGATAGGTTTGTGACGCCCTGGTTTTTGGCCCCTTTTATTTGCAAACCCTTTTTCTGATTTCTGGAATTTGAATTTCATTTGCCTGGTGTTTTGCAAGTCTTTTCGGCATTGATCACTTGGACCTAAATTTTTCCCTAGCACAAGTGACCTGAAAACCCCTCTCCCTCATGACCCAGATCAAGCTTTGATCATCTATCCCCTTGCCACATTTTTATTTCACCAAATTATTCCTTTTTCATTAAAGGAATAAGCCATTTTCTCCCATGTTCTTGAAACAATCACCTCTTCTATTGATCCAAATGCTTTGAAACTTTTTGTGCTAGACTGTCAGAACCCTCTGTTAGGTAATGTGCTAGGGTTAGTAAGTCAATTGCATCATGTTAAAATTTCAAAAGAAGTCTTTGAAATCAAATTCAAAAGCAAAATGGGAGAAGGAACCCCCCCAGATGAATTAATTCAAAAGGCCAGATAAAAATCTTCTCCAAAAATTCATGTTAGATTTTTGAAAAGTCTTATAAATGAGTGTGATCACATATCAAGTGATGTGGGACCCACCTCATGCTCATGGATTTTTCAAATATTCAAACAGTGCCTTGGAATTAATTAAAAACCCCTATTTGAGTTAAGATTCAAATTATTTGAATTTTTAAAATGTTGAAACTTTACAAGTGTCTAGCCTAGTATATTTGAGTTTCAGCATTGAATAAAATGCCTAGCTATTTATTTGCTAAGCAAAACAAATTTACAGAAAAGAAAAAGAAAGCAGAAAAGGGAAAAAGGACTTACCTGGAAGCAGCCCAGCTAGCTCCCCGCAGCCCACCTGGCCGGTCCAGCCCAGCCTCCCCGCTTGGCGTCTTCCTCCCCACGCCCCGAAGCTGCTCGGTGGAATGCATGCAGCACTCCACCGACGAGCCCGGCCACGCAGCTGTTTCCCCCTCGTCCCTATCGCGTTCCATGGACGTCTGGAAGACTCCACGACCCACTCTCCCCTTCCCCAGCTCACCCCGTACTCTTCCGCTGCGAAACCCGACGACCACCGAGCGCCGCCGTCGCCATGGCTCCAAGCCCACGCGGCCAGTGAGCTCCTCAGTGCAAGACTAGGTGCCCGACGTTCTCACCGACCACGACGACCTCCTCTGGTAGAAGGAATCGAGCCCCGGAGCTCTGTAGCCTACGTCCCCTTCTTCGTCTTCGCCTCCGGCCACCGCGCGCCATCGACGAATTCGTCACCGTCAAGGCAACCCCGACCTCGCCGTCTCATTCTTTGCAACCGTGGTGAGAAGGCGCTTCGATCCCCTCTGTTTCCCCCTTTCAATCAGTCCTCTACCACGAGCTGCCATGAGAGCCGAGCAAGGTGGCCTCCAAGGTTGAACCTACGGTCGCTCCCGTGCTCCCAAGTCCTGCCCAGCACGCGCGTTTGGCTCTTGGAGTTCGTAGCAATCGAACGCAACCCTCCCAGCTTCAAAACGTGCCCTCTCGCTCCACTTCCGACCTCGCCGTTGTTCTGCTTCCGCCGGAGTAGTCGCCGCCGTCCATCCCGACCTTCCCGTGACCCCCTGATGCTTCCTCTCGACGCGGACAACCTCCAGGAGCACGCCGATGCCCTCCGTTTCCTCTCCCGTGGCCTCTAGCAGATTCCGGCAAGGGCGCCGCCGTGGCCAGGCCACCGGCGTCAAGCCGCCGGTGGGTTAGCCCTTAACCCCTCGCTAAACACCCCCTGGTGTCACTGACGAGTGGGCCCAGAGCCTTAATCCCCCCCGGTTAGTTTAAACTAACCGGGTTAATTAACCCAGCCACGGACAGGCCGACCCCACACGTCAGACCCCCCTGACGTCACCCTTGCGCAAGCATGACGCCATAAATGAATTTCCAGAAATTGAAATGAATTAAAGAAATTCCAGAAAATCCAGAAAATAGCCCAAACTTTGGAAATTCATAGAAAATTCATATCAACTCCAAATTAGACAAATAATATATGAAAAATGATCAGGAGAAAATAATCTATCCAAAAATCCAACTTTCAACTATGTTTGAGTTGAATTTAAAATGGGACCAGTAGCATATGTCATTTGATTTATTTGGAATTTATTCAAATTCAATTCAAATGATTTTGCAACTTGGACCATGGAATTATGCTACTTTTCAACCACACTTCAGAGGCATATCATACACAATTCAAAATGTTTCAAATTGATCAAACAATGTCACATGTAACTTGGATAAGTTTGAATTCAAATTGGAGTTTGAATTTGCAATTCAATTTGCAATATACTCCATTTAAATGGAATTGCCTCACACATCAAATCATATACATCAAGATTCAACCTTCCATCATGTGATTGTGCATTGTATTTACTTTGCTACCTTGTTTGTTGTTTGTCGAGTAGAGGTGGAACCGGAGCAGGAGGCTGCCCCCTTCGTTGAAGACCCCGAACCCGAACCTCGTCAGCAAGGCAAGCAAACCCCCATTGATCATGTCGATAAAATCCCACTTCCCTCTCATATCTCGCTTATGCATTGTATAGGATGATTACTATGCTACGTTTCTACCACATAGATGAACCCATTCCTTTGCATGACCTATCATTTGTCACAGTAGTAGGCAAGACCACAATCCTAGCAAATGTAGGAGTTGATTGATATCATGTGGCCCCTGCAATTGTTACTGCTTATTGCATGCTTAGAGTGATACCTTGATGATACTGTTATGTGAGTCGGGATGGTAGTGATCATGATGATGATGGTAGAAAAGTGTTGGTGAATCTACACTAATACAAGGTGAACGATGAGAGGCTGTGTAGGAGTACACGGTGGGTTGTCTCGTTGAACACCGCCCTAAGTCCGAGTTCTTGTGTGGTGATCCACGATGAAGAGTACAACCACACATTGGGCTCACTGACCCCTCTCAGCTTACTAACTCATCCCTTTCGATGTCCAGATGTCGCAATAGTTCGGAGTTCTGGTAGGTCTGTGGCCTGGATGCTAAGTGAGAGAACGGCTCATCCGAGACCGGCTTATGCACCACGCACACATCACTTGGGTCCACTTCGGTAAACCGGCCGGGTTCACGATAGTGGTAGCCAACCCAAGTAGGCGGCTTTCTCGGACTAGATCGGCTATGAGGTAACAGTTGTGGTGAGCATCTCGCCGACACTTCTTGAACGGTGTCGAGTACAAAGGCGGTAAATGATGATCATGTGTGTGTAGCGGTACACCCCTGCAGGGTTAACAAAACTATTCGAATATCCGCGTCCGCGCTTATGGACTGCTTGGATAGCTAGCTTGATTATTAGACAACTTGAACTGGATACTTCTAAAACACACCAAGATAAGTGTGAGTTCTATGGTGTGCTTTCTCGTGGGGAAGTCGAGGAAGGCACCATAGTGGTGTAATTGGTTGGAGAAAGTAGTGGACTCGTGTACGCTTCTTATCTCAAAGTTTGGTACTCGTAGTTCAGGATTAGCCAAGTCAAAGCTGGCACTTCTGCAAGTGAAACCCCACCTCCCTTTACCTTGATACATGTGCATGAGTAGTATAGCTCCTATGTAAGTCTTGCTGAGTATGACTTTGTACTCACGTTTGCTTAATCTATGTTTTAGATGGACCCACTGACCCCGAAGGTGGCTTCTTCATGGAGCTGGACGACTGAAGATCAAGCTAGTCTAGTCCCAGTCAGACGACTGGTTCCCTCGTGGAGGGCTTGTGTTTAAATAAGGCTTCTTAAGCCATTTGTTAAACTTGTCTGTACTCAGACATAATTTGCTTCCGCTTGTGTTGTAATGTTGGATCACATGTTTGTGATCTCTGTGTGCACTCTATAAGAGTTATCAATAAAAATGTATACTTTGTAGAGAATTGCAATGATACCTACTGTTCAAACAAGGCATGTGTGCTGCGTGTATGTTTATAACATGCATGTCCTTGTATGGGTTTTCGAGACCTTAGTTGTGATCTGGCTGGCGGTCTTTCATACACCAAGTGGCCCTTAGATGTGCGCAGCTTGGGGCATCGCGATGCGATTGTTCGAGACTCCGTCTCGTGCACACTTTGTGGTATGATCGAGCCCGCCCTAGACCCCGACTAAGTGATCGGGCTGGAGTAAGTCTATGTAAGAGTTATGAGATAGTCGATAGTATGGTTGAGGCGACTTGTCTTTGAATATGGGAGTTCACCACCCATATCATTAAACTTGTGTGCGGACGATGAGGACCCATCTCAGTTGATCATCTGGCCTGGATGGGATACTCCTCACGTACGATGCTTTCCGAGAACGTTCTGTGCTTGGCCTTGTCTGCTTAGACAAGTGGGTACGGTTCTCGGCTCTCCATATGACTATGTCTTAACTGGACTTGCATACGCTAACCCCGGGTCACGACAGACTTGGTATCAGAGCAGGACTGACTGTAGGACTAGCAGCCTTGGCCGAAGTCGAGTCTAGCCTTCTATAGTTATATAGTTACTCTGGGTATATAAGGGAACAACGTAAGGCTTCTTTTTTCTCCTTACCCCCTTCGTTCTGAGTTCTGAGTCACCCTCATCTTATTCTACGGGAAGATAGGACTAGGCTCTCCTCTGTCTGATTAGAACATCTCGTTGTTTGCTTCCTTATAGCCGTAGGAAAGTTGTGATCGGTTTGTTAGAGTGGTTTTGCTCCCTGATTTATTACATTTTATGTAAGTGCTGTTTCCATGTTGTAAGAAATTGTCTTTTTCTTGCAATTACAGCCGTTATGCTGTCTGAGTCATTCCAGGTTTATCTCATAATCTGATGCATTTGCAAACTCCTTCTTTCTGTTTCAGATGGCAGATCTTCCCCCTCGGCAGATTGTTCGTTTGACCAGGTGCCTCGGTGTGCGTGGCCATCCCGCCACGTTGATCGAGATGATGTCCTATGTGGGATATCGATGGTATCCTGAGTACACCGTTGAGGAGCAGTTCCACGACTTCAACCAGACCCAGTTCCACTGCATTGTCAGGATCTACCCGCACCACCTTGGAGTCACTCAGCCTATCCACTTTGGACATGGCATTGGCATGACCGAGAACATGGCTGTGCAGGATGCTGCATACTCATGTATTACCCTGCTGAGAGAGGAGCACACTATGCTGAGAGAGACCTCATTCCGCTATATCCCTGCTGCAATTCCAGGGGAAGAGGGATATTACACCGGACTCTACTCAGATCACTCTGCAGAAGATCCAGCACTTCAGATGACTGCTAGGTTTGCTAGTGATCGAGATCGTGATGCACGCGCTCTCCGTTTCGAGCTTCACGCCACTCGTGTTCGTCTGTATCGAGCATTGACCCTTTTGGCACCCTTCGTGAGCGTTGGATCAGTTGGGTATGATGCTATCTACCCAGTGAGGACTCAGATGCCTTCTCGAGTTGCTTGGCCCGAGATTGGAGGCATTTTTCCACCCCGTGGTCCTTTGCTTCCACCCTACGCTGGACCTAGGACCCATCCTTGCCCAAATGGATATTAGGGTCCATAGGCCTCCGTGTTTTCCGATGGTCACCTTCAGCTACCGGGATACGCGGGTAACTTTTACGAGGACTACTATGGAGATGGAGATGAGTGAGACCGCCTGTGGTCTTACTTAGTGAGGATGTAGTAGTATCTTAGTATATTGTACGCAAGGTGTCTAAGTTCTAGAGGCTTAGATAAATAATGTATAGGAAGTCAGAGTGCCTCTGAAGGATGTATCATCTTCATCACGTTTGTATTAGCTTGGTGCTTGTACTAAAACGATGTATGGTTTGTATGACAGCTTGTGAATATAGGGCTTGTATGCTTTTATCACCATGTTGTCAAGATGATTACTTCCTTTGCTCTCTAATCCTTCCAGTACTTCAATACCTTGTTTAGACTCTTCAAATAAACTCTGTTTGACTTTGGTTTTCAACCTTCAGGATGTCTCAAGGAACCCGTGGCTAGCTTGGTCGTAACCAGGGGCGTGGGAATGACCAGGAGGAAGGCAACCTTCCACCCCCACCCACGATGGCTCAGGTTCTGATAGAGGTTGAGAGGAACCGCCGAGACTCTCACCATCTGCTGGAAGTCATTGCTCGCAACACCACTCAGCAGCGCAACGAGTTAGTGTCCCTGAACGACTTCATCCAGCTTCATCCCCCGGTTTTCAGTTACTCCACCGAGCCCCTTGACGCCGATGACTAGCTTCGCAGCATCGAGACGAAGCTCCAAGCAGGCCATGTTGCAAATGGCGACAAGGTCAGCTATGCCACCTATCACCTTGAAGGCGCACCTAGCTCTTGGTGGGAGAACTTCCTGATTATGCGTCCCGTTGGACCGCCTGCATCTTGGGATGAATTCTGCACTTCCTTCCGTGAGCACCACATTCCCAAGGGTCTTATGGACCGCAAGCATGAGGAGTTCTTCAACCTCACCCAAGGCAGAAGGACCGTTGACGAGTTTAGTCGTGAGTTCAACCGACTGGCTCGTTATGCTACTGAAGAAGTCTCCACCGACGCAAAGAAGCAAGAGAGGTTCCGTCGTGGCCTAAAATCTGGACTCCGTCGTGAGCTCAACCTACATGACTTTGCCACCTTCCAGGTCCTTGTCAACAAGGCCATCAAGGCAGAGGACATGAACACCCCCAACGACTTTCGCAAACACCCTAGAGACGATGGTTCATCCAGTTCAGGCTCCCAGAAGCGGAAGATCTGGATCCCCAATAGTATGTTCCGCCAGAACAACCCACCGAGGCCATCCTATGTGGCACCTCGTCCACCAACTCAGTTCCACCCAGCTCCACCAAACAACCCAGCTCCATGCACTGTCTTTGGAGCCTGTTACAAATGTGGTCAGGCAGGCCACTATTCTCGTGAGTGTCCCCAGAACCAGATCCAGAATCAGAATGCTCCACCCCGTGCCGGAGGCAACAACAATGGTCGTGGCAAGCCCCCCCAGAAGGTCTACACCGCCAAACCCGCTCCTTCCGCCACTCGTGGACGTGTGAACCAGATTGCCGCCGAAGAGACTGACGACACCACTGACGTCATTCTTGGTACGCTCCCAGTCAATTATGTTCCCACTTCCGTTCTTTTCGACCCAGGAGCATCTCATTCATTCATGTCCTAAAGTTATGCACTTCGTCATGAGTTATCTTTTGTTGAATTATCCACCCCAATGATTATTCAAACTCCAGGGTCAAGATGGCAAACTAATAGAGTAAGCCATGGTAATCAAATTGCAATTGAGGGTTTAGTATTGCTTGCTTCACTCATAGCCCTCAAGTCTTCAGATATTGATGTCATCCTTGGCATGGATTGGCTATCAAGACAGAATGCCTACTTGGATTGCAAAGGAAAATCCGTGAAACTCACCCACCCTTGAGGCAAGACCGTCATCTATACCTCACCCAGAACAAGAACCCAAGTGCATTCCTTGAATGTACTTCCCCTTCCTGAACTTGAAGATATTCCGGTGGTTCGTGACTTCCCGGATGTCTTTCCTGAAGAGCTGCCGGGCATGCCACCCGACAGATGTGTAGAGTTTATAGTGGATCTTGCCCCAGGAACCGCACCAATTTCTAGACGCCCATACAAAATGGCCCCACGTGAGTTAGCTGAGCTTAAAACACAAGTGGAAGCTTTGTTGGAAAAAGGCTTCATCCGCCCTAGCTCATCGCCATGGGGTTGCCCCGTTCTGTTCGTAACGAAGAAAGATGGAACAGAAAGGATGTGCGTAGACTATCGCCCGCTAAATTTAGCGACGATAAAGAACAAGTACCCATTAAACAGGATCAATGATCTTTATGATCAACTTGCTGGATCCTCTGTCTTCTCCAAGATGGATTTGAGATTAGGTTATCATCAAATCAAGATCCGAAGCGAGGACATTCCCAAGACGGCTTTCACTACTCGTTATGGTCTTTACGAGTACACCATCATGTCCTTTGGTTTAACCAATGCCCCGGCCACTTTCTCACGCATGATGAATTCGATCTTCATGGAGTACTTAGATAAATTTGTTGTAGTTTATCTTGATGACATTCTCATCTACTCGAAGAACGAAGAAGAACATGCCGAACACCTAAGGATGGTATTGATGAAACTTAGAGAGCATCGCCTGTATGCTAAATTCTCCAAGTGTGAATTTTGGCTACCAGAAGTGACATACTTAGGCCACGTGATTTCTGCAAAAGGCATTGCAGTGAATCCCGAGAGAGTTCAGGCCGTCCTTGACTGGACTCCACCTGAATCGGATAAGCAAGTTAGGAGTTTTCTTGGCCTAGCCAGCTATTGCCGTCGCTTCGTCGAGAACTTTTCTAAAGTTTCAAAGCCTCTAACTGAACTCCTCAAGAAAGATAAGAAATTCCTATGGACTCCCAAGTGCGAGGAAAGCTTTCAAGAGCTAAAAAGAAGATTGACTTCTGCACCAGTACTTGCACCTCCAGTCACCAAAAAGGATTTCGAGATCTATTGTGACGCATCACGGCAAGGGTTAGGATGCATACTTTTGCAAGATCGACATGTGGTAGCTTATGCTTCACGCCAATTGCGGCCACATGAAGAGAACTATCCTACCCATGACCTTGAACTCGCTGCCGTAGTTCATGCCCTAACAACTTGGCGACATTACCTCCTTGGTAATCGTTGTGAAATATTTTCCGACCACCAAAGCCTCAAATACATTTTCACCCAGCCAGATCTTAATCTTAGGAAAAGACGCTGGATTGAGTTGATAAAAGATTACGACGTAGTAATTTCTTACACCCCAGGCAAAGCCAATGTCATGGCTGATGCACTAAGTCGTAAGTCGTATTGTAACAACCTCATGTTACAACAGTATCAACCACTTCTTCATGAGGAATTTTGCAAACTCAATCTTGAGATTGTTCCTCATGGCTATCTTTCTACCTTGGTGGCGAAACCAACTCTTGAGGATCAAATCATAGTTGCCCAAAGGCGTGCACGAGGTGTTCGCCGGATCAAGGAGAACATTGCTAGCGGAGTTGCTAAATGTTTCTCCACAGATAGCAAGGGAACGGTATTCTTTGAAAATCGTTTGGTAGTACCTAAGAATAGGGAACTAAGGCAACTCATCCTCAAAGAAGCCCATGACACACCCCTATCGATTCATCCCGGTAGAACAAAAATGTACCGAGATCTACGCCAGGGATTTTGGTGGACTAGGATGAAGAGAGACATTGCTCAATTTGTTGCCGAATGTGATGTTTGTCGTCGCATTAAGGCAGAACATCAAAGACCTTCTGGTACACTTCAACCTTTGTCTATTCCCGAGTGGAAATGGGACAAAGTCGGTATGGACTTCATCACCGGCTTTCCAAAAACCCAGAAAGGAAACAATGCCATCTTCGTTGTCATAGATAGGCTTTCCAAAGCTGCTCACTTCCTTCCGGTTCGCGAGTCTATAACTGCTAGCCAGTTAGCGGACTTGTACGTCTCTAGAATTGTGTCCCTTCACGGTGTTCCTTTGGAAATCAATTCTGATCGCGGTAGCCTTTTCACCTCTAGATTTTGGGGAAGCTTTCAAAATGCTATGGGAACTCATCTCTCCTTTAGTACAGCTTTCCATCCCCAGTCTAGCGGTGAAGTCGAAAGGGTTAACCAAATTCTTGAAGACATGCTCAGAGCTTGTGTTATCTCATTCGGAAAGAATTGGGAGAAGTCTCTGCCATTCGCCGAATTTGCTTATAACAATACTTTTCAATCTAGTATGAACATGGCTCCTTTTGAACTCCTATATGGACGACGATGTCGAACACCACTAAACTGGTCAGAAACCGGTGAAAGACAATTCTTTGGACCAGACATGATCAAGGAAGCAGAAGAGCAAGTTCGCATTGTTCATGATCAATTGAAAGCAGCCCAGTCTCGTCAGAAAAGCTACTATGATCGTCATCATAGGCAAGAGAGCTACAATCTGGATAAGAAGGCTTACCTCCGGGTTACTCCTCTGAAGGGAACCCAACGTTTCGGTATCAAAGGCAAATTGGCCCCACGTTACATCGGACCTTTCCGCATTATTTCTAAACGTGGAGAAGTTGCCTACCAACTTGAACTACCCCCGCACCTTTCCTGAGTACATGATGTATTCCATGTGTCCCAACTCAGGCGTTGCTTCAAGGACCCCATCCGCGAAGTCGACCATGAAACGCTTGATCTCCAAGATGACCTTTCTTATCGAGAATACCCCGTTCGTATTCTTGATTCCGCAGAGCGTGTCACTCGTCGTCAGAAGATTAGGTTTCTGAAAGTGCAATGGTCACACCACTCTGAGAGAGAAGCTACGTGGGAAAGAGAAGACCATCTCAGTGCCGAGTATCCCTCCTTCCTCCCGCAGACTTCTGAATCTCGGGACGAAATTCTGTTGAGTGGGGGCGAGTTGTCAGAACCCTCTGTTAGGTAATGTGCTAGGGTTAGTAAGTCAATTGCATCACGTTAAAATTTCAAAAGAAATCTTTGAAATCAAATTCAAAAGAAAAATGGGAGAAGGAACCCCCCCAGATGAATTAATTCAAAAGGCCAGATAAAATTTTTCTCCAAAAATTCATATTAGATTTTTGAAAAGTCTTATAAATGAGTGTGATCACATATCAATTGATGTGGGACCCAGCCCATGCTCATGGATTTTTCAAATATTCAAACAGTGCCTTGGAATTAATTAAAAACCCCTATTTGAGTTAAGATTCAAATTATTTGAATTTTAAAAATGTTGAAACTTTACAAGTGTCTAGCCTAGTATATTGTGATGCCACATAAAAATTTTCAGCACTTAATAAAATGCCTAGCTATTTATTTGCTAAGCAAAACAAATTTACAGAAAAGAAAAAGAAAGCAGAAAAGGGAAAAAGGACTTACCTGGAAGCAGCCCAGCTAGCTCCCCGCAGCCCACCTGGCCGGCCCAGCCCAGCCTCCCCGCTTGGCGTCTTCCTCACCACGCCCCAAAGCTGCTCGGTGGAATGCATGCAGCACTCCACCGACGCCGCCGACGAGCCCGGCCACGCAGCTGCTTCCCCCTCGTCCCTATCGCGTTCCGTGGACGTCTGGAAGACTCCACGACCCACTCTCCCCTTCCCCAGGTCACCCCGTACTCTTCCACTGCGAAACCCGACGACCACCGAGCGCCGCCGTCGCCATGGCTCCGAGCCCACGCGGCCATTGAGCTCCTCAGTGCAAGACTAGGTGCCCGACGTGCTCCCCGACGACGACTACCTCCTCTGGCAGAAGGAATAGAGCCCCGGAGCTCTGTAGCCGACGTCCCCTTCTTCGTCTTCGCCTCTGGCCACCGCGCGCCATCGACGAATTCGTCACCGTCAAGGCAACCCCGACCTCGCCGTCGCGTTCTTTGCATTCATGGTGAGAAGGCGCTTCGATCCCCTCTGTTTCCCCCTTCCAATCAGTCCTCTACCACGAGCTGCCATGAGAGCCGAGCAAGGTGGCCGCCAAGGTTGAACCTACAGTCGCTCCCGTGCTCCCAAGTCCTGCCCAGCACGCGCGCTTGGCTCCTGGAGTTCGTAGCAATCGAACGCAACCCTCCCGGCTTCAAAACGTGCCCTCTAGCTCCACTTCCGACCTCGCCGTTGTTCTGCTTCCGCCGGAGTAGTCGCCGCCGTCCATCCCGACCTTCCCGTGACCCCCTGATGCTTCCTCTCGATGCGGACGACCTCCAGGAACACGCCGATGCCCTCCATTTCCTCTCCCGTGGCCTCTAGCAGATTCCGGCAAGGGCGCCGCCGTGGCCAGGCCACCGGCGTCAAGCCACCGGTGGGTTAGCCCTTAACCCCTCGCTAAACACCCCCTGGTGTCACTAACGAGTGGGCCCAGAGCCTTAATCCCCCCCGTTTAGTTTAAACTAACCGGGTTACTTAACCCAGCCACTGACAGGCCGACCCCACACGTCAGACCCCCCCTGACGTCACCCTTGCGCAAGCATGATGCCATAAATGAATTTCCAGAAATTGAAATGAATTAAAGAAATTCCAGAAAATCCAGAAAATAGCCCAAACTTTGGAAATTCATAGAAAATTCATATCAACTCCAAATTGGACAAATAATATATGAAAAATGATCAGGAGAAAATAAGCTATCCAAAAATCCAACTTTCAACTATGTTTGAGTTGAATTTAAAATGGAACCAGTAGCATATGTCATTTGATTTATTTGGAATTTATTCAAATTCAATTCAAATGATTTTGCAACTTGGACAATGGAATTATGCTACTTTTCAACCACACTTCAGAGGCATATCATACACAATTCAAAATGTTTCAAATTGATCAAACAATGTCACATGTAACTTGGCTAAGTTTGAATTCAAATTGGAGTTTGAATTTGCAATTCAATTTGCAATATACTCCATTTAAATGGAATTGCCTCACACATCAAAGCATATACATCAAGATTCAACCTTCCATCATGTGATTGTGCATTGTATTTACTTTGCTACCTTGTTTGTTGTTTGTCGAGTAGAGGTGGAACCGGAGCAGGAGGCTGCCCCCTTCGTTGAAGACCCCGAACCCGAACCTCTTCAGCAAGGCAAGCAAACCCCCATTGATCATGTCGATAAAATCCCACTTCCCTCTCATATCTCGCTTATGCATTGTATAGGATGATTACTATGCTACGTTTCTACCGCATAGATGAACCCATTCCTTTGCATGACCTATCATTTGTCACAGTAGTAGGAAAAACCACAATCCTAGCAAATGTAGGAGTTGATTGATATCATGTGGCCTCTGCAATTGTTACTGCTTATTGCATGCTTAGAGTGATACATTGATGATACTGTTATGTGAGTCGGGATGGTAGTGATCATGATGATGATGGTAGAAAAGTGTTGGTGAATCTACCCTAATACAAGGTGAACGATGAGAGGCTGTGTAGGAGTACACGGTGGGTTGTCTCGTTGAACACCGCCCTAAGTCCGAGTTCTTGTGTGGTGATCCAAGATGAAGAATACAACCACACATTGGGCTCACTGACCCCGCTCAGCTTACTAACTCATCCCTTTTGATGTCCAGATGTCGCAATAGTTCAGAGTTCTGGTAGGTCTGTGGCCTGGATGCTAAGTGAGAGAACGGCTCATCCGAGACCGGCTTATGCACCACGCACACATCACTTGGGTCCACTTCGGTAAACTAGCCGGGTTCACGATAGTGGTAGCCAACCCAAGTAGGCGGCTTTCTCGGACTAGATCGGCTATGAGGTAACAGTTGGGGTGAGCATCCTCGCCGACACTTCTTGAACGGTGTCGAGTACAAATGCGGTAAATGATGATCATGTGTGTGTAGCGGTACACCCCTGCAGGGTTAACAAAACTATTCGAATAGCCGCGTCCGCGGTTATGGACTGCTTGGAAAGCTTAGCTTGATTATTAGACAACTTGAACTGGATACTTCTAAAACACACCAAGATAAGTGTGAGTGCTATGGTGTGCTTTTTCGTGGGGAAGTCGAGGTAGGCACCATAGTGGTGTAATTGGTTGGAGAAAGTAGTGGACTCGTGTACGCTTCTTATCTCAAAGTCTGGTACTCGTAGTTCAGGATTAGCCAAGTCAAAGCTGGCACTTCTACAAGTGAAACCCCACCTCCCTTTACCTTGATACATGTGCATGAGTCGTATAGCTCCTATGTAAGTCTTGCTGAGTACGAATTTGTACTCACGTTTGCTTAATCTATGTTTGAGATGAACCCACTGACCCCGAAGGTGGCTTCTTCATCGAGCTGGACGACTGAAGATCAAGCTAGTCTAGTCCCAGTCAGACGACTGGTTCCCTCGTGGAGGGCTTGTGTTTAAATAAGGATTCTTAAGCCATTTGTTAAACTTTTCTGTACTCAGACATAATTTGCTTCCGCTTGTGTTGTAATGTTGGATCACATGTTTGTGATCTCTGTGTGCACTCTATAAGAGTTATCAATAAAAATGTATACTTTGTAGAGAATTGCAATGATACCTACTGTTCAAACAAGGCATGTGTGCTGCGTGTATGTTTATAACATGCATGTCCTTGTATGGGTTTTCGAGACCTTAGTTGTGATCTGGCTGGCGGTATTTCATACACCAAGTGGCCCTTAGATGTGCGCAGCTTGGGGCATCGCGATGCGATTGTTCGAGACTCCGTCTCGTGCACACTTTGTGGTATGATCGAGCCCGCCCTAGACCCCGACTAAGTGATCGGGCTGGAGTAAGTCTATGTAGGAGTTATGAGATAGTCGATAGTATGGTTGAGGCGACTTGTCTTTGAATATGGGAGTTCACCACCCATATCATTAGACTTGTGTGCGGACGATGAGGACCCATCTCAGTTGATCATCCGGCCTGGATGGGATACCCCTCACGTACGATGCTTTCCGAGAACGTTCTGTGCTTGGCCTTGTCTGCTTAGACAAGTGGGTACGGTTCTCGGCTCTCCATATGACTATGTGTTAACTGGACTTGCATACGCTAACCACGGGTCCCGACATAGACTCTAGGATCATGCCTCATGATTCTATGGAGAAATATCAACAAGTTGAGTAAAAAATTTCTTCCCTAGAAACTCTTTTGCAATTCTGGACACAGGAGCACTTTGTGAAGGAAGTACCCTGTAAACTTGTCAACTGGCTCTGGAATTTTCACCACATATAAACCTTCCTGGATGATGCAAGCACCCCAAATTTCAGCCTAAAACTCCTAGCCATTTTTCCTATAGAAATTCCCAAAGTTTCCAGCAGAAACATGTGTTTGAAGATGGCATCCACACCACTCCACCTCCAAGCCATCCAGGGTCACCTTTGGGATACTGGATGTTCACTACGCACCTTGGACATGACGGACACTCCCTGGCTGCCCTCGGCGCACATGTGCACAGGGTGAGCACGCGTGCTTCCTGCAATAGGCGTGCTCTGGCTGTGGCCGAGCCGTCGCCATCTCGGGCAAGCTTTGCCCGGCGAGCCGCGACCGCACCCTGGTGTACGTAGCCCTGCAACACCTCCGTTCGCCACCTGTCCTTTCCCAAAGCCCCTCCGCTCTCATGAACCCTCGCCATCAACGCACTATTCCTCCAGAGAGCACGCGTGGCAACCGCTGTGGCTAGCACGCCTCCGCTTGGCCCGTGGCTGCTTCTATGCGTCGCTAGCGTCGTCGCACCACCGCTCGCCACCTGCCCCCAGCAAAGCCGCGCCACCCACCGCCAGCTCGCCGACTCAGATCCTCCCTTAATTCAGAGCTTGGGGAGTCGCACGCACGCGCGCAGATCCTACACTATATCACTCTCGAACCGCCGAGAGCAGCCCGAGCCTATCCACCCCGCGCACTGCTCCACTTTCTTCTGCTCGGTGGCACCCTCATCGGAATCTTGCCGCCCCCTATATAAACCGTGCCCCTCCTCAGTTCTGAGCATCGCAACACCCACCACCTCACTCCAATCGAGCACAAAGCCAAGAAAACCCGGACAAGGAGGCCCCACGCCTTGGTCCTCACCAGAGCGCCTCCGTGAGATCGCCATGCTGGCCAGCCGTCCCTGGTTCTCCCCTATCCTCGTCGTTGCTTCCCCTAGCCCCCACCTTCTCTAGTGGTTCTAACGCAATGCTCGCTCGTGGAATTCCTCGTAGGAATCACCGACTCCGACGAGCACCGCCGCTGACGCCGCTGGAGGAGAACCTAGCCTCGCCGTCCGATCGCCGTTCCCAGTGCTGGGGGTACGTACATGCTCCCCATCGTCTCCTCCGTCCATTAGTGCAGTCACGCGCCGCCGTCATGGCCTCAACGCCGGCGAACTCCCTCGCCGGGGCCGTCGGGCTCTGTTTCCCTCTCTCTCTCTCAGTTGAACTGACTTGCAGGCCCCATCTTCCAGTGACCAAACCACCTCCGAAACGTTTCCAAGTGGAGGCTTCCCCGTGGAAATACGCCTTCGACGTGGACGCCCCTGGAATTTCCTGGAAAATCCATTTAAATCATTTTAAATATGAAATTTGACCAGACTTTGACCACTAATAACTTCTAATCTACAAGGCCAAACGAGTTGATTCTTTTTGCTTATTTTTTGTCTTGATCCCCTCTTTAAGTTGGCAAAGTTTGGTAGATTTTCTCTCTGTCTAGGTGTACTGGACAGAAGGATCTTCATTTGACTCATTTTGCTTTTGCTATTTAAATTATTTTCAGAGCACAACAACTTGCTTACTGAGAACCAGGAGTTCAGTGACACTCCACATGACCAAGGCAGGCCACAACATTCATTTCAAGAGGGTATTGAATTTCTAAACATTGCCTTTATCATTTGACTTGAATTTACCTTGGATTTATTTGATATAATATTTATTATCCCATGCTTAATTGATGTGATATAACCATGCCATGTACACTGGTCATTTACATGCTTGTCTAAGTTATATCATGTTCATGTTAATCCTATCATGCTCATGTTAGTGATTCATTCATGTTGATCCTATTCATGTCTTGGTGACCATGCCTTGCTAAATCCATGTTATGCCATGCTAGTTGCTGCACATGTTTGGTGGTAGTATCATGTTCATATTTTGTTATCATGCTAAGTTCATGACGTGATCTCATGTTGCAAGTGATTATGGTTGGAACTTAATAACATGAATTAACCATTGATTGGGTGCCACCGAACCGAACTCATTCCGTGCAGTCAAATTTGCCTGTATGGGCAGGCCTTGGCTTGGGCTATCGTTGTGCCTTTTACGGGTGCCACCAAAGAGGGGAGGTTATGCATTGCATGCTACCCTATCAGGTAGGTGGTGATAATCTCGAGATCCAGAGTTGATATGTTTAACCAGGAGTCCCCGATTGGGACAATGTTATGTACCATGTGATGGTCAGTTTCCATGCGATGGCGGGTGTGTGGAGGACACAGGGATAACCAACGCATGCGATGTCGGTAGTACCGAAGAATGGTTACGCGGTAGGCAAGTTTCGTTGGATTAGTCCTAGTCCGTTGGGAAAGGAGCTTCATGGTGTGGGTAAAGTGCACAACCTCTGCAGAGTGTTACAAATCTATTCGAATAGCCGAGTCCACGGTATTGGACACAGTTTGTACTAGGTCACACTATGGTCAACAAAAACCGGTAAAATGTTGATGCCCAATTGTGGTCATGCGATGACCGGAGAAGTTGGGTGGTCATGCGATCACCCTAACCATTGAGTGGTCGTGCGACGACCCGTGTGATTAATGGGTCATGCGATGACCCGGATATTGAGTCAAGATGGACTCAGAGGTAAGCAACATGATCATGAGCAATGGTTGTTGTTGTACTAGTCTTAACTTTGATATCATGCTATTCTCCTTATGTTTGCATTGTTGTTATTATGCTATTGTTTACCATGATGAATTGGCTATTGTAAGCTTGCAAGTACTTTCGATGTACTGACCTTGCGTGTCATGCCAGATTCAGGAGAAGCCGGGCCTGAAGATTCCAGTGTGCCCTACTTTGCAAACTAGGACGTGTCCTAGCAGTTTCCCCGTGGAGTGGAGCTCCATCACCCTTTTATTCCGCTGCCGTAGAGTATCTCGTCGCTTGTATCGAGGCCCCGAGATGTGACATAAATAGTGTAGATATTTTTGCCGCATGAGATGTGCCGCCATGCATCGTAGCAGTTTGTTTTCCGAACCTATGTACCTTTATAATTATTAATGAAGGGGTTTTTTCTGTACCAATATGGTGTGCATTGCCAGAAGACATGATATCTGGGCTGGCAATGTGAGGCAAACCGGTTGCTCTGGCCGGGGTGCCACAACCACTAGGCATTTGATTGTAGTCTGTACTCAGACATGTATTTTCCGCTGATGTGTTGTATTAAGGAAGTTGTATGCCGATTGTATGAGATGTTGTATCTATGTAGTTTTAATGTTGTGATATCATGTTGGAAATCCGGGGCATATGGCAGTGTCATGTCGCGGTGGGAACGATATGTGCTTCGTCCCCGAAACTGGATGGAAACATCTAGATCTGGAATAGTACCGCATATCGGGCCTTACAACTTGGTATCAGAGCCTATCCGACCATAGGATCCCTTTTCTGGCTAAAGTCGAGTCTAGACAAAAACTATTTTGTAGTTACTCAGATAGTTATCGGAGAGTAGGAATCTTTTTACTCCTTACCCTTGCTCTGGTCAGGACACGTTCTGTAAGTTTTTTATTCTCGCCTTATCCCCTTCAAACTCTAGGATCTCGAGAAAGTGGAGTTTCGGAATAGTTACAATGCCTTGCTTGTAGCGTATTGTCTCGATTCCGACCTCGGGTTTGGGAATTCCCGTAGTACCTATAGCGCTTCGCCTCTGGTGGACATCGTGGTCGTCCGTTGACTTCTTTCCTTTTGCCTAGTATCCTCACAATTTGAGTGAGAATGCTTCCCTTGATCTTCGCGTTGAACTGTTGTTTCTTCCTCTTGATCTCCAAATGGTTTCATTCCTCGAAGTCGTCGTCTCTCTGCGGAATTTTTTCTCGACTGAAGTTCATCGTCGACATGGAGCAGAGTCCCTTGTTGGTGGTGTTGAAGATTGTCGACTCTCTTTTCTCTCCCCTCCTCTCCCCGGATCGTCTGGGATCTCGAGACGAGCTCCCTTGTTGGTGGTGTTGTATTGTAACAGCCCGGGATTTTCACCCAAATTAAAAAAATTGTTTATTGCTTTATTTTGTTTATTGTTAGAATTTTTTGCAGTGTTTGTTTCGTATCTTTATTAATCGGTGATTATATGCTAACCCCTCTTTCCCGTATCGGATGCGTGACCGAACCCTTTTCCCAACGGCACACGACCTGTTGCGACACCGGGTTTCACCCGAGCACCGTCGCAACATCCGACACAAGTCCAACCATCGCCATCGGAACAAAAAACCCCATTTATCTAATAAACGGATTATTTTATTGGGCACCGTAAGAATGTTCTCAGAACGGTATCGAAGTGAGGTAGGACAGAAGGGCTCGCGCGCTGAGCAGTGGTTCAAGCTTTCTTCCGAATCGGAGGTCGTATGGACACCCGGCGGTAAAAAACGTGGAGTATCGGAAGCGCGAGAGAGAAACCGAGGGCGTTTCCGTAAACCCGCCATCGAGGTAAGCCTATAAATAGACCACCACACTCTCCTAGCCCTTCTAGTGTTTCCCCCTTGAAAAATTCGCAGCCACCCCCCTGAAAGTATTCAGATCTGCTCCACAACCCTTCTCCTACCCGAAACCCTAGCTCCTGGCCGTTCCTGGCGGTTGATCTGGGAGATGGAGGGCTCTCAGGCATTCCACGTCACCCCCTGGAGATCCAGTCAGCTTCCACCGTGCCGCTGGGCCCCGCAGGGCCGGATCTGGGCCGCCCCGGGCCCGTGCCGCCCGTCTCCACCGTGGTCGGCACACCATCGACCAACGTCGTGGCCGCCTCCGGCGCGGCCACGTCGCCGTCCGCCCCCTCCTCCTCTCGAGCCCTTCCTCCTCCCCCTCTCCTCCTTCCTCCCTCTCACCCCGCCTCCCTGATCCGCCCTGCAGGTCACCGGAGCCACCAAGCCTCCCGCCGTCGCCATGAAGGCCGTGTGCACGAGCTCGCGCCGCCGCCTGCACCTCGTCGTCGAGCCGCGTAGTGCACGGATCCAGCCGTCCCTCACGCCCCATCCTCGACCCACATCGTCCTTGCGACCTCCCTCGGCTCCACTTCGCCGAAGATGGCCACCGGCCGGCGCTAGGAGGCTGATGTCGCGTCGCCCGCTCGATCTGCTCGGGAGCAGGCACCCCCAACCGTCGCCATCGCGTGGGCCAGCCTGGCTCCCGCGACCCACCACCCCAGCCCGTCCCGCCAGCGCCCCGGCCCGCACTACTTCCAAGCCATGCCCTATTATCTCTCACCCATGCTGCTTGGGCCACGGCCCGTTGAGCTGAGTCCCTCTTTTTTTTCTCTCTTTTATTTGTTGTGCTGCGAGTTGGGCTCGGCCTAGTAACTATGTAGCGCCTTGAGTGCTTTTTATTATCAAGTGCTAGTTTGTTTGGGCCCATCTACCCAGGTTCGGCCCGTGAGTTTTTTTTGATAGATTAAATGGCATAATAATATGCATTATTGTGATGCCCGTATCTTTTCAACCGTAGCTTGGATCGCGACGTGTTCTGCGTGAAACTTGCTTAGTTTTTCATGTAGATTAATAAAATATGCTCATTTGCCATGTTTGAACTTGTCTACATGTTGTTTCAGTGCTATTTATGTTGCATGGCACCATAAACTATTTAATTAATAATTTTCAACCGTTGCTCAGATAAAAATGTTCTTCCTATGTAAATTGACTAGAATTTCATGTACTTTGTGTTTATTCTATTGTTTGATGTTGTTAACCAACCTAAAATATGGTTTAGGGAAGAACATTACCAAATGATTTATTTGTCGTAGGGTACTTAGTGGTATGCCATGTTTAGGTGGTTACCCTATTTAAAATGACTAGCATAGGTAGCTTACTTTATGTTTCACCTCTTGCCATGCTTGTGGGAGATGCCATGTTAGCAACCTTTGCTCATGTTGTGTAGCTAAATAACTTGAACCATAAAAAATGTGCGGTATCGTCGTGTGTGACGAGTACTCCACTTAAATTGTTAGTAACCGCTCTCGGCGATAGATGCGATCATCTCGCGTTGTCTCGTGTTGCCTTCTTGATGTTGCTTGATCGTGATTGCTTCGTCGTAATAGATGCATCTCCGTTGATTGTCTTTCTAGTGTTTACTTCTTGTGTGCTCCCGCGGGTTCTCTCTGAGACGTTGCGAGTTTGCGATCGACTACACCTTCGGTTTCGTCTTCTCATCAGGTAAGGGGGAGCATATATCATGCTTATAACTTTCAGCTCACTTGTGCCTAGGTATACGATAGAACGATTACTTGGTCCTACCACTTCATATTTATGCCTCTCAAATAAACCTAAACATCCATGTTCCCCACATCCTAGCAAACCATTGTTTGGCCATGTACCTTTCTTGCTTAACCACTTCTTAGTATCCATGCTTAGGATGCTACAACTGTTATCCTGTTACTCCTTGGATTGGGCTATCACATTATTATATTGTTGTGGATGATATGATTATTATAATGTTGACTATATTCGACGAAGGATGGAAGGTCTAGGTTATCCCATCCCCGATGCTTTGTTCCATTCGAGTCACCTAGGACCCGAGTTCCGGGTATTGGTTTTAAGACTGAGCGTTCCTAACCGCGTGTGGGATTTTATGAGGTCCCCTTTTCTTACCTACCTAGCTTCAAACATTTCTAGTGGTGGCCCAAGCTGATTTACCATTTGAAACCGTGTGTGTGCTGGTCAGCTGCCAGTAGTTTTTTAAACCAACCCGGACCAATGAGGACATGGTTCCCTGTTGGTCCACCTTTGACCGGCGAGGGCCCGAGGCCTCACGTGAGGCGTCTCGGTAACCCAAACCCTGTTGAGACGGAAGTGTCCGATCCGAGAGCGTGGCCAGCTTCTGGATTGGGTGTCGACTCCCCGGGGGCCACCCGGATTTGTTTGTTGTTAGCTAGAGGGACCTGTCGTTTCGGATCTCTTGGAACTAAATCATAAAATGGTTTCCTGTGATGGGTAGCAACTGAGAGAGATGGACGTGCGTGCGGATCCTTGTAATGGGCAGTTGGTACACCCCTGCAGGGTTAAATCTTTTCGAGAAGCCGTGTCCACGGTTATGGATGACTTGAGACCTACTCCTTGTTCATAGACAACAACAACTGAGATAATATTAATATAATTTGATCAATGTGTGTGTGCCTTGACTGCTTCTTCTTCGTCGGGATGCGAAGAGGAGGAAAAGTATAGGATAGGTGTTATGTTTGCGTAAGTAGTTGATAGCAAGACTTGTTGGAGGCGATTCCTCATCGATTGCTTGACTTCTTATCTTACTCTCTAAATCGTTAGCCACTTCATAAATGCTAGTGCGACAGCAACCTCACCACTTACCCCTTCCTTACCGTAAACTACTAGTTGTCCTAGAATGACGAGTGATGAAGTCTTTGCTGGGTCAGATGACCACTACAGTTGGATGCTGAGTACTTCTGTACTCATGATACTACCCCCAAACTCTTTTCAGGGTTCTAATCGACAATACGTATGGTGATCGACGTTTCACGTGGAGACTCGATGACGACTAGTTAGGCAGATCCCGGCGAAGGGCCTGGACCCGTGTGGTTATGGGGATCGATGTTTTTCTCTTTGCCACTAAGCATTTTCTTGTAGTCTGTACTCAGACATGTATCTTCCGCTGTTGTATTGTATTTAAGGAAGTTGTATGCCGATTGTATGAGATGTTGTATCCTTGTATCTGTAATGTTGTGATATCATGTTGGAAATCCGGGGCATATGGCCTTGTCATATATCGAGGTGGGACCGATATGTGCTTCGTCCCCGGATATGGAACATTACCGCATATCGGGCCTTACAACTTGGTATCAGAGCCTTACCGACCGTAGGATCCCCTCTCTGGCCGAAGTTGAGTCTAGACAAAGACTATTTTGTAGTTACTAAGTTAGTTATCGGAGAGTAGGATTCTTTTTCCTCCTTACCCATGCTCTGGTCAGGACAAGTGACGTAAGTTTTTTATTCTCATCTTATCCCCTTCAAACTCTAGGATCTCGAGTGTGTGGAGTATCGGAACCGTTACAATGCTTGCTTGGGAAGTATTGTCTCAATTCCGAGCTCAGGTGGGAATTCCCGTAGTACCTTTAGCTTCTCCGGTTTCGGTTATCATCTGGGTCATCCATTGCCATCCATCCTTTTGCCCGGTGTTTTTACGACTTGCGTCTAAAATCACTATACGTTGATCTGGTTTTCGTGATCGTTCTTCCTCTTGTCACTGACGGATTCGTTTTTCCGACGATGTCGTCTCTCTCATAAACTTATCTCGACGGAGTTTGACGTTCGACATGGAGCAGAGTCCCTTGTTCGTGGTGTTGAAGATCGTCGTCTCTTTTCTCTCCCCCCTCTCCCCTGGATCGTCCTGGATCTCGGGACGAGATCCCTTGTTGGTGGTTTTGTATTGTAACAGCCTAGTTTTCACAAAAATTAAAAATTTTGTTTTCAGTGTGAATTGATTGATTGTCTGATTTGTTTGCGGTGTTTGCATCCCAGATTTATCGATCGACGATTATTTTTCCCCCTCTTATCTATTATCGGACGGAGACCGACCCTTGCCACCCAAACACTCGACCTTTGCGACACCGGGTTTCACCCGATCACATCGCGAAAACCGCACGAGACCAGCCGCAGCCAACGGAACGAAAAACCCCGTTTAATAATTAAACGGGATATCTTTATAGCGCGCCGGAAAGTGTTTTCGGAACGGTTCCAGCGCGAGGTGAATGCCACCGGCTCGACGCGCTGATCGCGCAGTTCGAAGTTTTACCCAAATCGGAGGTACTGCGGACCCCCGGCGGTCAGAAACGTGAGCACCGCGCGCGAGAGAGAAAAACCGGGGATGTTTTTGCAAACCACCATCCACCGGGGCTATATAAAGACCACCACACTCCCACCCATTTTTAGGGTTTCCCTAGCCACAAATATGCAGCCACCCCCCTCACAAAAGCCCCAATTTTCGCATTTTGCCCAATTTTCCAACAAACCCTAATTTTTCTCAGATTTGGACCGTCCGATCTGGGATCCGACGGCCCAGATCGTCCCAAGCCTCCACCTCGTCTCTCCACTATCTCTCTCTCCTCTCTCTCCAACCGCGCCCCCAGCCCATGGAGATGCCGCAGCCGCAGCCCCGAGCCCTCCACGGCCAGCCGGACATCGGAGCCACCCCGGCCACCCAGCTCCCCTCCTCTCCTCCTTCCCTTCCTCCCGCGCCTCCCCTCTGCCTCCTCTCAACCGCTCTCCTCTGTCCCCTGCAGGTCCAGCAGGCCACGCGCCATGGCCGGAGCCGCCCTGGTCTTCCTGCCGCGCCGCCCCGCCTCCTCCTAGCCACGGGATCCGGCAACCCCGCCCTGATCCGCCGCCTTGCGCTAGCCTCCGCCGCCCCACTTCGCCTGATGCTCGCCGGAGAACCTCCGGGGCAGCCGGCGCCGTTGACCCGACCGGGCACGGGACTCCCGAGCCGAGCACTCCAGCCGCCAGCGCCTTGCTCACTTTTTTCTGTTTTTTTCTTTTTCTGTTCTTTTTCCAGTTTTTTCTGCAAAGTCTAGAAATAATTGCTGCTGATCTGTTTTTGCGCCGTAATTTCCCGTTGATCCGTAGCTCCGATGAACGTGCCCCCAAAACGAAAGTTGCTTAGTTTTGCATGCTCTAGCGTTCGTATGTAGAAAGTTTTTCCGTTTGAGGCCGTCTAGATAGTTTAATTCTGCGTTGAAGTGGGCATCAGGCCGTTAAACTACTTTTAATAGCGGTTAAGTGTTGCTGTTATTATTTTATTGCAACTTCGGGTGACGATTTCTTCGCAACCGTTCATCGGAATTGATTGATTCCTTTTGCATCCTGTTAAGCATTGTTTCTACTTCAGTTCTATGCATTCACATGCCATATTTGCTTGCTGCATATAGATTAAATCTTGCTCCAAAGTAGCTATCCTACTGTTAGTGTGCTGCTGTTTATATTTTGTTGCAACTTCGGTCGACGAGTGTCTCGTGACCGTTTATCAGAATTGAGTGATTCCAATTGCATATTGTTAAGCATCATGTCTACTTTCATCCCATGTAATGCTATGTCATGTTTCTGCACTTTTGCATATAGATTTACCCCTGTTTATACAGCATGTGTGCATAGCTTGTTTTTCTTATATCTTTTTAACCGTAACTCCGTTTGGGGTGTTCTTTATATGTAACTTGATTAGTTTTCGTGTACTTTGTGTTTATGCTATTGTTTTCTGCTGTTAACCAACCAAAAATATGGTTTAGGGCAGAACAGTACCAAATCCTTTAATTGTTGTGCGGCAGTTAGTGTTATGCCATGTCTAGGATTTCACCCCACTTAAATTGACTAGCTTAGGTAGTTTATTTAAGCTTTCACGGCGGCCCGGCGTGGCTCAGCCGGGGGATGCCCGCCACTCACCACCCGTGAACAGGAGGGAGAAGTAGGGCGCTAGGGTGGTTTGGGACAACAGGTAGGCCTGGGGTACGTTGGCCTGGGCGTTAGATTAGGTTTGCTATTTCTTTTTATTTTTCTGTTTTCTGTTATTTTAGTTTTTTATTTGTTTTATCGACAAAAGAATTTTGTTAAATGGGGGACCTGTTGCATAATTAGTGTAACACCATACACTGCTACCACAAGAAGTTTGAGCCAAGAATAAAATCATTTAATATTTCTTTTATAAATGCAACTGAAAATTGGTGTTGTTTTGCTACTGGTTTGAATTGTTTGCAATATTTAGAAATTTCAATAAATGCTTATGCAGCTTTATCATGGTCCACTAGGTTTTTAGGGATTTTACAAAATTGGTTCCACAATTTTTGGACAAAGTTTTATTGTCACATGTTTCTGGAATTTTGATTGAGTTGATTTTTTTTAACAATCCATGGGAAAGTGTGATCATCACATGCCTAATCATGGTGACTTGGAAACAGTAAAAGTGATTACTGTAGTGTGACACCCGGGGTGGTACAGTGAGAGTAGATCCATACCGTCTTATCTGGGTCCATCGGATGTACCTGGTGGGTGACGGTGTCGCTGTCGACGCTGATGTCCCGAGTGATTTCCTTCATCTCTCTTCTACTAGCGAGTGGGAAGACACTCCTGTCTGCCACCATTTCTATTTCTTCGAGTTCTTGTTGTACTCCGAATGTGTCGGAGACTGGATGGAAATATTGATCGCATTGATCAACTTGAGGAAGCTTCCATTCACTGTGATGACCCCTACGGGTCCTGGCATCTTGAGATTGCGGTATGGATAGTGCGGGACTGCCATGAACTAGACGAATGCAAGTCGACCGAGTATGGTGCGGTACTATGATTGCTAGTCGAGCACTTCAAATTATAGTGTTTCTCTTGCAAAGTTTCCCCTTGATCTGAAAACCATGTCGAGCTTGATTGTTCCCAGGGATGAGGCCGCCTTGCCTGGTACTATGCCATAGAGTGTGACGTCTGAGTTCTTCCAAACTGATCGTGGTATCGACATCTTCCATAGGGTGTCGGCGAAGATGATATTCAGGCTTCTTCCTCCGTCCATGAACGCTTGTATCATATTGTATCCCCTAATCTGTGCCTCAAGGACTAGTAGTGTGTGTCCTGGTCTTGGAATTTCCGGTGGGTGGTCCTTTTGCGAGAAGGTGATGCTGACTTCCGAGTCGCATAGATAGTAGGGCTCTTTCGCTAGGATGTCCGCGACTGCGTAGGCTTGGAGAGTGCTTGTCTCTTGCTTCTATTTTGATGGTCTTCCTTCTTGGGTCATGCACACCCGAGCGTGAGCTAGTGGGTATTGCTCTTCTGAGTTAGGTGCTGGTGTTGGTGCCGTCCTACGAGCTCGTTTGGCCCTGCGCTGCTTCTCTTCCCTGAGCCTGTCGGAGAGTTCGGTAAAGAGTCGGCAATTTCTAAGAGTGTGGTTTGCCCTGAGCTATCCTGGTCGTCTTCAAAACAGTGGATTGTGCAGGCTCCGTATAACTTCTCTCTGGGTGTAAGGTTGCTCGACTTGTATTTTCGTATTTTCCAGATGACACGACATGCCCGCGAGTGGTCTTTGGAGCGAGACTGGAACCTCGGGTCCAACTCGATTCCGCTGTGGATCATGTGGTCTCGGATCATCTTGGCGAACTCGTCCGCTCTTCTTGCCGGACCGTAGTACTCGCCCGGCCTGGTGGTCCAGTCCGTGCCACGAGTCACTGCTGCTGCGGGTGATTGGTTGGTGGTAGGAGCTGCTGTCGCGGTCGGTGCTTGGTCGAGATTTTTTTTGATGTGGATCTCCTGCGTCTGGTTCGATGTTGTCCTTGAATCCACGACTGCAACTTGGGCTTGTTTCCTGGGTCGGCGGTTTCTTCGCTATTGGACATAGCTTTGGTAGATGTCATAATCCTGAGCTTGTCCTGCTTGTTGACCGAGTGCGCCGGGCTGCGCGACTAGAAAGCTTGCGATGAATTTGGGATCCCCGAGTGAATCGGTTCATGATTGAATTTTTTTGAAGTCATCAAGTTGCCGATTGCTGATGATGGGACCGCCGAGATCGTGATTCCAGCATGCGCCTTCCCCACGGTCGGCGCCAATTGACGAGGATCGATGATGAGGGGGTGACCCCACGACTCCTACGGATGAGCCTACCTGGTGTCCATGAAAACAGAAGGCCCATGAAGATACAACCTCGGCCCACTAGTTGGCACCGACGTAGGAGTCCGCGACTCACAAGGAAGGTGCGAAGATCTGCCGTACGGAGCAAGCTAGGGTTAGGAAAGCTTACCTGTAAACGTAGATGAACACCCCGAGACCTAGCCCGGTATATAAGTGCTAGGAGGGGCGACGCCAAAGACATCTAATATCACCTGTAACCCTACCCTTGAGCGCTCCAGCCTTGGCCTCCACTGTAATCGCATCTGCCCCATTAATAATATCGAGCAGGAGCGAGCCTTCCTGTTTGCCGACGAGCTATCGTCCAACCTGTGCATCTCATGACTAACCCAGGGTCCTTGACCATGGGATTTGCCGGGGCTGATCCCCGTCAATTGGCGCCGTCTGTGGGAACCGCGCAGGTTGGGAACGCGATCTCGGCGGCCTCATCATCATCAGCACTCACCGACTCGACGGCTCCGGCAAGATCCAACCTGTTCGAGTCCCTCGGATTCACGGCCCACCTCCCGGCCCTCAAGCCAGTCTTCACCAATCTACACTCCGGCGTCAATCTAATCTTCGGAGCGTATCAGATCTACATCAACCATTGGGATACCCTTCGCCTCATCGACGGCACCCGTGCGCCCACGGCAACACCTGCGGCAACGACCGTAGCAGACGCCGCCCGCACGGCCAACCTATCTGGCAGTCGTAACTACCCACCCAACTCACGGCTCCATGCCACTCACGACCGCTCGAGTGAAGTCCCAGCATGGAGAAGCATGATCGCACGCATCAGCAAGGAGACGGCAAGGACACCATCGCAGGTGTTCATGGCAGAAGTTGGCGCATCAGCGTCAGGCAACAACGGGCGAGTCGACGACCCGAGCACTCGTCAAGACACCCCAACCACCAATAGGGTGGCAGGTCCCGGCAACACCAGTCAGATGGTCGTACAGCTAGGACAACCGGGGACCATACCAAAGAAAGTCCCGGTGGAACAAGGGCCCAGCGATCAAAAAAGTAGTCAGCCGCTAAGCAGCAAACAGCAAGCACCCGGCCAAGGCAGCCAGCCATCACGCAGCAGGCAGCAAACCCCAGTTGCAGCGACGGGCGGACCACCCAAAGAAAAAATATACTTGTCCAAGGAATCAATGGCAATGGTAAAGGAAGCAGTCGCCCACGGCAGGTTACTACCATCAGATGCCTCAAGAGACGAGCTAAGGGCATACAACAAGTTAGCGGGTGATTTAACCCAGCAGACGAGACAATGGCGCCTAGCCATGGAGAAGCAAGCAAAAGCGGAAGCCGAAAGGAAAAGCAGTCGCAGACAATCTCCCAGAAGTGACTCGCCAGGCCACGACTCCCCCATCCGCAACAGATCAAAACTCAACAACCTGCGGAAGACAGAAAGGGCGAGAGTAGTGCGGAAACTGGTAGATGACTTTAGATCAGAGGAGGACGACGACGAAGAGGAGCCCCTCACTCCGGCAGAAGCACTCATAAGCGCCCAGGACTACCTGTCCCGTGCCCAGAAAAGCAGAAAGAGCAAAACGGATCGCTACGCTTCCATAGCTTTGCAGATAATGAAGGACGCTATCGACGCCTCGGTACCCAAGAAATCCAGCGCAAAGCGGCAGACTCGCGAGCGGACACCAGACAGGGACCCCAGTTCACCGGACGACGACGACGACGATGACAACAATGACGATAGGCGCAGGCGCCCCAACAAGTACAAGAAACACGACAGCGACGACAACAATAGGCGCCGGAGCACTCGGCGAGATGCGCGAGACGACGTCACGCAGAACAGAGTCAACCGCAGCAGGCGAAGACGTGCAGCACGCGAGGAGTACTTGGATGAAGAGGATTCCGACGAGGAAATCGAGCCATGTGGAGCACTGTGCTTCACACGTGCCATACGCGAGACGCGTATGCCAAACGGGTTCAAACTGAACTCCACGACACTAAAGTACAACGGACTCGAGGAGCCGGAGGCATGGCTCGACGACTACCTAACAACAGTCAAGTTTCAAAGAGGAACCAACGTCACGGAAATGTAGTACGTGCAGCTCATGCTCGAGAGCCCCGCTCGACATTGGCTGAAAAATCTTCGGCGCGGATCCATCAACTCTTGGAGCCAGTTCCGAGGAGCCTTCATAGAAAACTTCAAATCCACATACAAGCGACCAGCCTCACTCGAGGAGCTGCGTGCATGCAAACAAGGAAAAAGGGAGGCCCTGCGAGCATACATCCAGCGATGGACGATACTCAAGAATTCAGAGGAAGACATCTCGGACGAAAGTGCGATCGACGCATTCAGGTGAGAACTTCAGCGTGTTGAATTCAAGGAGCAGCTCGGACAAATGAAAGTCCGAACACTCGCACGGCTGTTAGAACTAGCCAACAGCTGGGCAGACGGAGAAGACTCCGTTCGTAATGAAACAGAAACCCACACTGCACGATCAGAGTACGACTACGACTACAACGGAGATAGAGGAGACGACAGAAGAAGAAAGCGACCCAGACGGAACTTCTACAACGACAGAGGACCTGACATGGTCGCCGCCGGTTTCTCAGACGATCGGAATGGCAGGCACCGCGATGACAACAGACCACAGTGACGAGACAACCCAGAAGACGAGCCCCAGGCTCAGAGACGAGAATGGAGGACATGGCAGCCACGCGACGGCACTCGCACATTCCGCTCCGCCAAAGAACAACTCGACGGACCGTGCTCTATACACAGATTCAGAAACGAGCGAGGAGAGCTCAGATCATCCCACACCCTCAGGAATTGCAGAAGCTTCAACGAGTTGGCCGAGGAGAAAAGCCGCTCCGCGGCCGCAACAACACGACCACTCGCAAGCATAGCAGTTGGGCCAGTCGCCCACGATGCGCCACCAGCCCCTCCTCTGCCAACAAGACAGGTGGCCTTCATCCAGGAACGGAAAAGGACACCAGAAGAAGAAAACCAGTACCAGAAGCCCATGGGAGGATCTACATGATACAAGAAGGCAGACCTTCCAACAGGCAGCAGAAACAAGTCACCAGACAAGTCTTCCTAGCAACCTCCGCACACCCGGCCGTCCCAGAGTACCTGCGCGGGTCGGAGACAGAAATCTCCTTCTCCCGGGACGACCACCCGCCAGTCGTTCCCCAGCCAGCGCACGCCGCGCTAGTACTCGAAGCCAAAATCGGAAATTACGACATGTCGCGAGTATTCATGGACGGCGGCAGCGGGATCAACATCATCTTCACCCGAAAACTCGACGACATGCTCATCCAATACAAACGCACTCAAGTCCTCAGGCACAACCTTCCACGGGATCGTACCAGGAAAAGCAGTCTACCCCCTCGGAAGGATAAGCCTGGAGGTAGTCTTTGGGAACGCGACAAACTTCCGCAAGGAAACACTTGACTTCCAAGTGGTCGACTGGAAGTCGCAATACCACGCAATCCTCGGGCGACCAGCTTTCGCTCGCTTCATGGCCGTACCCCACTACGCCTACCTCAAGCTGAAGATGCCAGGCCCAAACGGGGTCATCACAATCAGCGGCAGTTTCGTCAGAGCCGACCGCTGCGACAAAGAATTCCACAAGATAGCAGAAGCATTCGTAGCCCACCAAGGCAGCAGGACCACGGGACTCGCAGAAGAAGCGCTCCCATAGAAGGAAAGGAACATCGCCCGAAGAAACCCGGCACTGGGAGACAAAGCTACCAGGCCCTTAAAGGCCACTACATCATCGCTCTAAGTAAAAGGGACCTGTCCTCAACAGAGCCCTCCTACTTTTTGTAAGGGACAGCAGAAAAGATATTACATAAATATTTTTCCCCAAAATTTCTTGGCACTCGGGGGCTTGCCGAAGCAGCCACCCTCCGAGGCGTCCTCCTCAATCGCGGCACACTAAACCTGGCACTCGGGGGCTCGCCAAAGCAGCCACCCCCCGAGGCGTCCTCCGCAATCGCGGCACATTAACTGGCACTCGAGGGCTTGCCGAAGCAGCCACCCTCCGAGGCGTCTTCCACAATCAAGACACATTAACTTGGCACTCGGGGGCTTGCTGAAGCAGGCACCCTCCGAGGCGTCCTCCGCAATCGCGGCACACTAAACCTGGCACTCGGGGGCTTGCCGAAGCAGCCACCCCCCGAGGCGTCTTCGACAATCGCGACACATTAACTTGGCACTCGGGGGCTTGCCGAAGCAGCCACCCTCCGAGGCGTCCTCCGCAATCGCGGCACACTAAACCTGGCACTCGGGGGCTCGCCGAAGTAGCCACCCCCCGAGGCGTCTTCCACAATCGCGACACATTAACTTGGCACTCGGGGGCTCACCAAAGCAGCCACCCCCCGAGGAGTCCTCCGCAATCGCAGCACATTAACTTGGCACTCGGGGGCTTGCCGAAGCAGCCACCCTCCGAGGCTTCCTCCGCAATCGCGGCACATTAATTTGGCACTCGGGGGCTTGCCGAAGCAGCCACCCTCCGAGACGTCCTCCGCAATCGCGGGACATTAACTTGGCACTCGGGGGCTCGCCGAAGCAGCCACCCTTCGAGGCGCCCCCCGCAACTACAAATGGAGACGACCCTCCAAGATAGCATATATACAACCAAGAAGAAGCATATACAACGAAGGGAAGCACCTAATCTCTAGGCTCCAACTTCGCCTTAACAAGTGCACCCAGATGGCGGTCGTTCTCTTCACAAACTCGCCTCACAACCTGGTGCACATGCCTATCTACATCCACGTAGTGCTCATTCATCGGATGATCCCTACCACCTGGAGGACCCTCCACCACCTGAGCAAAATCCACCCCTGGCCAATGACTATGGACCAAGCCCAAAGAAGCTCGGGCTCCAGCACGAATCTGATGATCCATCACTCGACGTAACTCGGCAGGCTGAGAAAATATGCGACAAAGCCTCTCAAGGGACGAAGGAACCACCTCCAACGGATAGAACTCAGCATGGATACCGCCCAATACCCGCTGACAGTAGCTGAGAGTTTCCGGTACCCGCTCAACTCGGCGACGAAGCAAAGCAAATGCTCGAGCACGAGCCCCATCTGCCCAAAAGGGATTTCTCGCCTGCACACTAGGATCATCAAGCCGCGACATCTCCGACTGAACGACCCTCTCTTCATCCCGAGTTCGCCCTGCCAGCAATTCGAAAGTCAAAAACTACGATCAAGACAGAGACGACAAAAACCCACCAAGCGGAATCAAGCAACCAAGAAGAGTCAAGACTCACCCCGCAGGAGGTCGGACAACTTCACCACCCACGAAGCAAGGCCCTCAACCAGGGACTCGGCACGCTCGCGACGAGTATGCTGAACGGCCACGGATCCCTTCAATCGGACAACATCCCGCTCAACGTCCTTCAGCCTCAAGCAAACGGACTCGTACGCACCCTCGTGAGCATCATCCTTCAGCGAACTCCATGGACGAAGAATGCCCGGAGTGGCCTACCACAGGATGAACAAAACAAATCAAAAACAACAAGAGGAACAGCCAAGCAGTCACTCAGATAAAAGTAGCAAAAGATCAACCATCACAACAGAGTCACGAATTACAGACAAAGTTTCAAAGCGGCGCAACACTACTGTGCCTCCCCCTCACCTACGACAGGGGGACCCTGAGCATCTACAACTTGTTGCAGGCGACAAGCCAGCCTATCGGCTCGATCGTCCTGCTCACCAGAATAGTGCGGGATGGTCTCAACCAAGGAATCTTCAAAGGAAACCCCATGCCCTATAAGGACGACCAGGGGCCATGGAAGAACCACTCACCACGCTCTCCGCCACTAGTTCCACCATATATTTCCCATCCGGGCCGAACGCAGCAACCCGAGCACCCAGGCCATCAGGCATAAGGTGCTCGTGCGCAAGACCCACTAGATTGGAAGCCCGGGCGCAGACGTCCTCGACCACTGCAACAACATCTGCAACAACATCAACAACACCTTGGAGAATCCCAGACCCCGACGCAGCAGCCTCCATCGGCTTCGCACCTACAGCAGCTGCACCAAGCAAAGAAACGTCATCACAGGAAGACAGTAGAAACAACAATGGTTGAATACCAAACTTACACACGAGCGAGCCCGCCAAGGCGCGAAGACGTTTGCCCTCAACTGCCTCCACCCGCGCACGCGCGTCCTCAGCCTGGCGAAGGCGAACCAGCTCTTCATGTTGACCATGCAACTCCGCCTCCTTGGAAGCCAAGGCAGCCTTGAGAACGGAAACCGTCTTTTCCGCCTTTTCGGCTTGTTTCTCGGTAGCCTGGCGACGACCTACAAGAAAAGATAGTACTCAGAACAAAAGACGAAGCGCCCAAAAGCTCAGCAACACAAAAATAAAACTCACCATCCATAACAGATAAGGAATCCTGGACAGAACCATGGGCCCGTTGCCAACGCTCAGCATCCAGAATCAAACGCTCACAGTGCTGGAAAACAGGCTGCAAGAATCAGGGAATCAGGTGTTAATTAAAGACAAGAGTACAAGCAACTGCAAACAGTTACTTCTAGCCTCGGGGGCTACTCCCATCGGGAGCACTGTCGTGCCCCCGATGATAAAACAACACAGACACGAATCATCTTACCAGCTTGGAGACATGGTCGAAAGCACGGGCCTTCTCTTCAATCGCCAGATCAAGACGGCCAAAGTACGAAGGACCAAGTTCAGTCGGCCTGGGCTCAGGAGCAGCAGCACCAGGCGCCGCAGAAGAAGGTACACCGGGAACTACACCCGCACTTGAAACTACAGGAGTCGCCGCCGGCCCAGATTGGCCAGCGGCAGCCGAGAGGTCCTGAAGATGCTTGGCTGCCGCCCCAGAACTCGTCGACTTCAGATCAGTAGCAGCTGCGCTGGTGCACGAAGCAGCCGGAGCAGGCGCAACACTACAAAATAAAGCATTATTAGACGCAAGAACAAGGAAAAAGGAATGGGCACAACTCCAGCAGACTCTTACCTGACACGCGCAACACGAGGACGCCCTAGCCTCCCAAGCCTAGCCCTCTTGGGAGGAGGGGGCGGAGCAGCAGCCAAAGGGGAAGACCCAGCAACAGGAGCAGCAGGAGGGACTTCATCACCTAACGCAGCATGATCTTTACCATCCAAAGGGCGCGAGCGCTGCACACGAAAAGGACTCGAGTCTTCACTATCTCCAGTCTCCACTAGCACAATCTCAGCATTAACAGCCGGCGCAGCATTATCAGCTGCGGAAGCATCAGGCTCTTCAAGAATATCGGCGTTCTCCGGCTGCAGAGGATTACACGGCACCGGAGCATGACCCTGCAAGGCAAGCAATGTCAACAACAAAACAAAACTAGGTACTCGACCAGGCAAATGAATGAACACGGGCACCAACCGGCGGCGGAGAATGATCAGAAGCATATGGACGGACAAGATGCATCTTGGAAATACTCGAGCACTTGGTCACATGCTGGATACGAGCCAGCAAGGCATCATGTTCTAGCTCTTCAGGCGAGCATCTCGTCGAGCCACCGAGTGCCTTGTACTGCCACATAGGGCGAGCCCGATGCTGCAACGGTTGAACCCGCCTCCTCACAAAAACAGAGATAAGATGACCACCAGCCAAGTCATCCTTTAACACAGAAATCCTCTCCAAAAATGGAGTCAGCTCGGACGACTCCACCTCGGTCAAAGAATGAGACCACGAAGGCTGTCTGACCACCCGCGTACCCGGATTGAAAGAAGAAAGACCAAATTTTTGACCAACAACGAAGCGATCCTTCAGATAAAACCAGCCTCTTCGCCAGCCACTAACGGAATCGATCTTATCCAAGTCAAAATATGAATGTTTATCCCCAATAGAGATACCTACTCGACCCATGGCGTACTCACAGTTCGTCCTTTTTACATTAAAAAGGCACCTTCAAAGTCCCCAATGGGGGTAAATCCCCAGGAAGGCCTCGCAAAGAGTGATGAAACACGCAATGTGCAAAATCCCATTGGGAGTCAGATCATGCAACTGGAGCCGATAGGAATACATCAAGCCAACGAAAGGATGCAGCGGAAGAGCAAACCCACGGTGGAAGAAAGCCTATAAGCATACCCGCTCGTCCGCCGTCGGCGCTGGAATAGACTCATCACCAGGAAGACGGACATCGCCCGCCACCACCATGCCATCAGCAACCAGCGCGTCCAGATCTCCAGCCCCGAACGTGGACCGCTCCCACTTGCCGGACATCTTGGCCGACTCGACAGCAGCACGGGGGCGCTTGGACATAGATCTCACAGTAGCACGCAGAAGAGAAAAGACGAAGGCTCAGGAACACACAGGAAGCAGAGAAAGAGGAGGAAGGCAATGGCTGGGTAAAACATACAATTTACCCAGCCACATGTTATTTAACTCCAAGAGCCTAGCAAGACGGGCCACCATGCAACCTTTTTTGCCCAGTAAAATGTGGCACGACCCCATACAGAGGTGAAAAGTATGGAAAATCCAACCGGCGCAGTAACAACACCGCCCACTACGTGCGCAAAAGGAGGACCATGATCGCGCGACGCGAAAATTTCGGCGGGACATCGCCAAGTCATTTCCCATGACAGACCGCAGCGGTCAAAAAATTGCAGAAGACCACGCCAACGTCATATCACAGCAAGGCGTACGGAGTACGCCATCAAGGCCCTCAGATTCCATCTCTCAGATCTTTTTCCCGATGAAGAAAAAATATCTTACTCCCATCGGGAGAGTACATCATAAGAGTCCCAGGTGCTCCCTGACCTAAAGGTCAGCCATGTGCTCGAGTGACCACTCGCACTTATGAGAGTCTCGGGTGCTCCCTCAACCCGACGTAAGACAAATATGCATTCGCCAAGACCATGCGGCGCTAAGAGTCTCAGGTGCTCCCTCACCTCAAGAGCCGAAATGGCATTCGAGTGATTAATCGCGAAAAACCCCCCGACTGAGCACTCGAAACAAAGATCCTCGGGTGAATGAGTGAACAGATCGCTTGATGTTTTGTTCCAAGTGGGTGCAATGCTGTAAGGCTCCGCGCATCAAAAACACACATTCCGGGAACACGATACACTATGCCCAGATGCCACGCAAGATTAGCGTGTAGGTAAGACCCCGCTACGAAGTACGGCCGGGCTGGGACTTGCCGAAGAGCGATTTCACTCCCAACCTTTCCCATGCGCTGTGCATGATAGAAAAGCCGGGCGGACGCGCCTTAGGATGCACACACTACTGGCAGCAAATGAACACCGTAAGACCTGAAGCGGCCGGACTTTTGCTCGACACCAGTGTTCCAAGCTCACGTCGGGGGACGTGGGTTTGATTGGGCTACTGTGGTATTTTCCCTAGTGCAATTCACCAAGGCTCGACCGTCGACTCCTTGGGCCCTTTAAGCTTACACCTTTGGAACCGTCTTCTCAACAGGTAAAGGGGCATATATTATGCTTTATAGCTTTTAGCTTGCATCGCCTAGGTATTGGATAGAATGATTACTTGATCCTACTACCTCATATTCAAGCCTCTGAAATAAAACCAAACAACCATGTCCCCCACATCCCAGCAAACCTTTGGTTGGCCATGTACCTTGCTTGCTTAACCACTACTTAGTATGCATGCCTAGGATGCTACCTATGTTACCCTGTTACTCCTTGGATTGGGCTATCACACTATTGTATTATTGTGAATGATGTGATTATTATAATGTTGACTGCCGCCTCGACGCTTTGTTCCATTCGAGTAACCTAGGACCCGAGTTCCGGGTATTGTGTCTCTTATCTACCTAGCTCCAAACATTTCTAGTGGTGGCCCAGGCTGATTTACCATTTGAAACCCGTGTGTGTCCAAGGTTGGATCCCCTCACAGATTTTAAACAAATCGGGCTAGTGAGTACAGTGTTTCCTATTGGTTCACCCTTGGCCGCCGAGGGCCCGGGCCTCAGTGAAGTGCCCTGGTAATATAAACCCTATTGAGACAGAAGAGTTTGATCTGAGAGTGCGAGCGGCTTTTGGATTGGGTGTCGACTCCTCGGGGCCACCGCACCTCCTCTCTCCACCAGGCCGCGGCTCAACTCCGGCCGGCGAGCCGTGCGCCACCGGTCAGCCTCCCGTGCTCCTCCTCTCCTCTCTTCTTTCCCTCTCCTCTCTAATCTCTCTCTTCTCTCCTTTGCGTTGCAATCCGCGGCCATGGACGAAAGGAGCGCAGAGCTCACCACGGCCGCTGCCCCGGGACCTAGCCGGAGACCTTAAACCCGCCCGGATCCGGCCTCTGCACCCCGTCCCCGACCTCCCCACGTCTTCACGCCGGCCACCGGACCTCCTCAGCGCCGCCGCGACGGATCCAGCCGCCGGCCGCGTCGGCAGCCTCGATCCAGACGGGGATGATGCCCGATCCAACGCGTCCGCTCGCGTGGGCCAGCCAGGCCAGGCGGCCCAGCCAGCCTGCCAAGCCGCGGCCCAGCTCCCCAAGACGAGCCGGCCTCCCTGGCCCGAACTGAGCGGGCCTCTCCAGGCCACCTGTTGCGCCGAGCCCATCAGGTGAGGCCTGCCCTCCTTTTTTTCCTGTTTTTTTTCTTTTTT